>CM062517.1:22735866-24096757 GCA_031439585.1 Pterocarpus macrocarpus | reverse complement strand
AAGGCTCAATTCTTTCACCCATGTTTTTGCCAAATCCCATCATTTAGATAGAATTTTTGAGGTTTTTCGGTCTTTTCGGGATATCGTCGGTATTTTTGCAAAAGAATTTGTGCTCCAATTGAGCTGATTTTTTGTCAGTTGAAGGAAAATGGTCTTATGAGTAAGATTTTCAGCTTTGCTGAAAACTTTTCATTTGGAAGCCAAATTCCTTCATCTTGACCACTTTTTTTATTTTTTAAAATTTTTCTTTGCATTTTTGGACTCCTTGAGGGTCAAATATTTGAGTTGTAGTGATCCCAAAATTTTTAAAAATCATTTGGTAGTGTTTTTCAATTTTTCTTGATTAATTTTGAGCGTTTGTTTGCATTCTTTAGTGTTCTGTGTGAGGTGGTGATATAAGTGCATGACTAGTTCTGTTTTGCCTTGTTTAGTGCATGCCTAAGTCTGATTTGAATCCTGATTTAGTTGCATTTGATCCTAAGATTGAGAGAACACTTAGATTGATTAGATCAACTAGGAGGAGATTATTTGACCCTATCTTAGCTGAGGACAATTTGTCCAACAATTCTGCATACAACTCACCTATTTCTGTTTCTAGCTTAGTATCTGATTCTGATTCTGATTTTGTTCATAGTATTCCTATTGCTAACCATCTGAATCTTGCAAAACATATGGCTAACAATCATGATAGAACATTGAAGGAACTTGCAGCACCTGATGTCAATTATCAAGATCTAGCCATCCAGTACCGAGAATTAGATGCAGATTTTGAGCTCAAATCAGGATTGATACACCTGCTCCCTAAGTTTCATGGTTTGGCTAGAGAGGATCCGCACAAGCATCTCAAGGAATTCCATGTGGTATGCTCAACCATGAAGCCACATGGAGTTGATGAAGATCATATTAAGCTAAGAGCTTTTCCTTTCTCACTTGATGGAGCTGCAAATGACTGGTTATACTATTTGCATCCTAGTTCAATTACATGCTGGCAAGACATGAATAGGACGTTTCTAGAGAAGTTCTTTCCTGCCTCGAGAGCTGCTGCCATCAGGAAGGATATTTGTGGCATAAGGCAAATTACATGTGAGATATTGCATGAATATTGGGAGAGATTTTAGAAGTTGTGTGCAAGCTACCCACACCATCAGATAAGTGACCAACTCCTAATTCAATACTTCTATGAAGGACTTCTGCCAATAGACAGAAGCATGGTGGATGCTACCTCAGGAGGTTTGGTTGATAAAACACCTGCTGTAGCCCGAGATTTCATTACCAATATGGCTGCCAATGCTCAACAATTTGGTACTTGAGCCATAGTATCCACTAGGGGAGTTAATGAGCTACAATCTTCTGATGCAAACCAACTGTGCATGGAGAACATAATTGAAGAGCTTACTTCACTAGTTAGGCAATTAGCCATTGGTCAAAAGTAGCAGTAGCCCCAATCTCATCCAGTAGTAGCAAATATTTGTAGCATCTACTGCTTACCAGGCCACACTTCAGATCTGTGTCCAGATTACATGAGAGAAATGAAATCGTGGCTGGAATATTTCTTGGTAGACCTTATCAACAACCACAGCAGCAACAATAGAGAAATTACGATCCCTTCTCCAATACCTACAATCCTGGATGAAGGGACAACCCAAACTTGAGGTATGGTAATAGCTCCAATCAGTACCAACAGCAGCAATAGTTTAGGTAATAGGCTGCAGGTTCAAACATAAGACAACAGCAGCAACCAAAACAAGAGCAATCTTAGACCAGCAATGAACTAAGTCTGGTAGATTTGGTGAAGCAAATGGCAACTAACAGCCTCCAATTCCAACAAAGGACAGAAGCTAGCATACAGAACCTGCAAACACAAATTAGCCAATTAGCTAACACTGTTAGTGAGCTAAAAACACAAGGTTCTAGCCAACTTCCATCCCAAACAATGAGTAACCCACGAAATGTGAGTGCCATAACTCTTAGCAGTGGCAAGGAGCTTAAGGCTACAGGTTCTACAAAACATCCTGTTGCAGCAGAAAAATCGAATTCTGCACAAATAGATGCAGATGAAGGAGAACCAGAACCATCCAAGAAGAGAGACAACAGGCACTCTGAACCAAACATTCCACTATCTTTTCCAAATAGAGTGACTCAAAATAAGAAGATAGCAAAGGCCGAATTAGACAAGGAAATCATGGAGACATTCAAAAAAGTTGAAGTCAATATCCCACTTTTGGATGCCATCAAACAGATTCCCAAATATGCTAAGTTCCTCAAGGACTTGTGAACCCATAGAAGAAGATTAAAAGGGAACGAGAAAGTAAGTATGAGCAGAAATGTCTCCGCGATTGTTCAACTAAGCATTCCTCCTAAATGCAAGGATCAGGGTACTTTTACCATTCCTTGCACCATAGGAAGCAAGCAATTCAAGCAAGCCATGCTAGACCTTGGAGCCTCAATAAATGTCATGCCAACATCAGTTTATAAGTCATTGTGCATTGGAGAGCTCAAGCTAACGGGAGTGGTGATTCAACTTGCCAACCGGAGCACAACCCACCCCGAGGGAAGAAGATGTGTTGGTGAGAGTGAATGATTTAATATTCCCTGCAGATTTTTATGTCTTAAACATGGAGGATGACATGCATGTTAACCAACATTGATCTTAGGTAGGCCATTTTTAAAAACTGCAAAAACCAAGATTGATGTGCTTTCCAGTACCTTGTCCATGGAATTTGGAGATAGGAAAGTGTAGTTTAACTTGTTTGATGCCATGAGATATCCACTGGAAGAGCATTCTGTTTTTCACTTAGACATTATTGATTCATTGGTTGAAGAAGTGCATGAAAACTTATTGGCTGAATTTTTTGAAATTGTAGGCATTAGGAATGAATTCCATTGTTTTGATTGTGATGGTATTAATGACTTATGTGTTGTGTGTGCTGAAATTGATGCATGTTTACATAGTTGTGATGTTGTTCATTCAAATTCTGCAAGTTCTAGTTTTGTAAATTCTGATTTTGTAGTGTCTAGTTCTGATATATCAAGTTCTGCTGTTTCTTATTCTGTTTTTGCTGTAAAATCCATTGATTCTGTTTCTGTTGTGTAATCTGCTGATTCTGCTAGTTCTTTAAATTCTGTTGTTGCTGTTTCCACTGATTCTAGTTCTGTTTTTCCTATTTTAGCTTCTATAAGTGTTGATCCTGCTGTCTTACATTCTATTGTTCCTATCTCTGTAAATTCTATTTTTAATGGTTTAAATTCTGCTGATTTAAATTCTATTTCTACTGATTCTATTTGCATTGATTCTGCAATAAACTCTACATAGTCTGTATATACTAATTTTAATAACACTAATACTGGTGCTGTTATAGATTATGCAAATTTTGATTTTGCAACTGTAAATTTTGCACCCTACGATTCTGCATTTTCTATTCTTGCAATTGCATTTTTTGTAAATTCTGATTCTACAATTCTTGATCCAGTTTATACCACTTTCGCTACTTTTACTTCCATAGAATATGATGCTGTTATTTTGCATAATTACTCTCAAGTTTCAGGTGCTGAAGCTAAATTAGCAACTTCCATACAAGAGCCACTAACTTTGGAACTGAAACCACTTCCAGAAAATCTAAAATATGCATTCTTGGCACCAGATGAAAAGCTACCAGTCATTATAGCTAAGGATCTGCAACTTGACTAAGAAGAGAAGTTGTTGAATATTCTTAGACAGAATATGAAGGCTATAGGATGGACACTTGCAGATATTCCTGAAATTAGTCCCTCCACATGCATGCACAGGATACATTTGGAGGAGGGAGTGAAACCAGTGAGGCAACCCTAGAGGCGGCTAAATCCCTTAATCTTGGATGTAGCAAAGAAGGAAGTGGGCAAGTTGCTAGCTGCGGGCATCATATATCCAATATTAGATAGCAAGTGGGTGAGCTCAGTGCAAGTTGTCCCCAAGAAGTCGGGCATCATCGTGGTGAAGAACTCCCAGGATGAGTTAATCCCCACAAGAGTGCATAACAGCTAGAGAGAATGCATTGATTATCGGAAGCTAAACCAAGCTACCCAGAAGGACCATTCCCCTTTGCCCTTCATTGACCAAATGCTAGAATGGTTGGCGGGTCAATGATACTACTGCTTCCTTGATGGGTTTTTCGGCTACTTCTAGATTTATATTGCACCAGAATATCAAGAGAAAACCAACTTTAGCTGTCCGTTTGGCACATTTGCATACCGAAGGATGCCCTTTGGCTTATGCAATGCCCCGGGTACATTTCAGAGATGCATGGTGAGTATATTCTCTGATTTTCTAGAGGACTATATAGAGGTTTTTATGGATGATTTCATTGTTTATGGTTCTTCTTTTGATACATGTTTAGACAGCCTTGCTAGAGTTTTGAGTAGATGTGTAGAGTCACACCTTGTCTTGAATTTTGAGAAGTGTCATTTTATGGTCAAGCAGGGTGTAGTCTTGGGACATATTATTCTGGGGAGGGTATTTTTGTTGATAAGTCCAAGATAGATGTGATTGCTTCTTTGCCTTATCCAGCATGCGTGCGGGAAGTACGTTTTTTTCTTGGCCATGCAGGGTTCTATAGGCGTTTCATCAAGGACTTCAACATAGTAGCACTTTCGTTATCCAAGCTTTTGCAGAAGGAGGTTGACTTCCAGTTTGATGAGCAGTATAAGAGAGCATTTGACCAGCTGAAGCAGCATCTCATTTCTGCTCCAATGCTTTAACCGTCGAGCTGGAAGCACCCGTTTGAGTTGATGTGTGATGCCTTGAACTTTGCAGTCAGAGCAGTTCTTTCACAGAGGGTTGGGAAGACACCCCATGTTATAGCATATGCTTCTTGAACCCTAGATTCTGCACAGGCTAATTACACCACCACTGAGAAGGAGCTTCTTGCCATTATTTTTGCTTTAGATAACTTCCGTGCTTATCTTCTGGGAACTAAAGTGACTGTTTTTTCTGATCATGCAGCATTGAAGTTTCTGCTGAAAAAGTTGGATGCTAAGCCCAAGCTCATTAGGTGGATGTTGTTGTTGCAGGAGTTTGACATTGAGATTAGGGACAAGAGTGGAGCTGAGAATCTAGTAGTAGATCACCTGAGCCGGATCTGATAGTCCCTAGAGCCTCTTCCTATCCATGAGACCTTCCCAGATGAGCAGCTTTTACAGCTACGAGGTAAGGACCCATGGTATGCTGATCTAGTTAACTATCTAGTTGCTGTTGAGTTGCCTGCTTAGTTTAAAAAGCATCAGGTAGATAAACTTAGGAGTGAGGCTAAGTATTATGTTTGAGATGATCCATACTTGTGGAGGATGTGTAGTGATCAAGTTATCAGACGTTGTGTGCATGAGTCTAAGATGCCATCTATTTTGCAGTTTTGTCACCCCTTGCCTGTGGTGGCTACTTTGGTCCACAGCGCACTGCTAGGAAGATTTTAGACGCAGGTTTTTATCGGCCCATATTGTTCCATGATGCTTACACATTTTTTAAGAATTGTGAACAATGCCAAAGGATAGGTAGTATTTCCCATAGGAATGAGATACCTCAGCAGCACTTATTATTTTGTGAGATATTTGATGTTTGGGGTATTGATTTTATGGGTCATTTTCCTATTTCTTTTGGTTTTGTTTACATATTGTTGGCAGTTGATTATGTCTCCAGGTGGGTGGAGGCCAAGGCCACCCGGACTGATGATTCTCATGTTGTCATAGATTTTGTCATATCATAGATATTTTGCAGGTTCGGAGTGCCCTGGGCTATCATTAGCGATCAAGGTAGCCATTTCTGTAACTGGAACATGGTCACCTTGCTGAAGAAATATGGTGTCACCCATACCATCCGCAGACTAATAGACAAGCGGAGGTATCAAATAGGGAGTTGAAGTAGATCTTGGAGAAAACTGTGCAGCTGAATAGGAAAGATTGGAGCAAGAGGCTTGAGGATGCTTTATGGGCTTACCGCATTGCCTACAAGACACCTTTAGGGATGTCCCCCTATAGGATTGTCTTTGGTAAGGCATGCCACCTTCCACTGGAGATTGAGCATAGAGCTTATTGGGCAGTGAAACACTACAACTTGGATTTGAGCCAGTCTGGGCTTCATAGGAAGCTCTAGCTTCAGGAGTTGGAGGAGATCAGGCTAGAGGCCTATGAGAACTCCCGCTTGTATAAGGAGAAGACCAAACTCATCTATGATAAGATGTTGTTGCGGAAGGAGTTCTCAATTGGCCAGAAAGTGCTCCTCTATAATTCTCGCCTCAAGCTCTTTTCTGGTAAGCTTCGTTCTTGGTGGCTTGGTCCCTACATTATTAATCAGATTTTTTCCTATGGTGCTATGCAGATTGTGGGGCCTGGGACAGATAGAGTTTTCATTGTGAATGGCCACCGCTTGAAGCCATTTCTTGAGGAGCTACCTTTGGACACCAATGAGGAGGTTCGCTTACTAGCGGCCACCTATACTTGATAGGGGAGTTCTCCTTTCCCTCTCTTGCCTCATGCTACTTGTCTCACATTTTATTTGTTGCATTACATTGGGGGCAATGTTGAATTGAAGTGTGGGGGGGGGGGGGTTGATTAGCTTTAGTTTATTTCTCATGTGCTTATTCTAGTTAGTTTTGCATTTTCGGTTTGTTTTGCCATAGTTACCTTTTACCTTGTTTTGTTGTCATAATACTTGTTGATCTTGTTCTCTTTTGATGAATTGAAGGTTGTTGGGTTAGGGTGTTAGTCGTTAAGGAGGATAGAGTTCCAACATGATTTCATTATTCTTTTCTTTCTTAAGATGTTTGAATTTAGTAATTAATCTTGATTTGTTATGATTGAGTATGATGAACACTACCCTTGTGAGCTTTTGAGCTATGTATTGGATGGTTGCATTTCATGCCATTCCTTTCTTTCTTGTGTTCATCCCTCATAGTTTATGTCATTCTAGAACTTGCTTTGATTCTTCTTTGAGGCTACATTTTCATATGCATTCATGGACATGATAGAGGCATTTCTTTTCATTTTAGCCACTTGGCCATATAGCCTACCTTGCATTATTTCCGTTGTTAGCCCCTTTGAGCCTTGTTAACCTTTCTTTGACTTCTAGCACATTACAAGCCTAAGTGAAAAACCATAATTCTACCTAACCTTAGGGGATAGGAAGGCATTGGTTTCATTATTTTTGTTATGCTTGGGATCAAGTATGGGTGTTTTGCTCGGGACATGCGAACATTAAAGTGTGGGGGGTGCAAGGAATAAAAAAAGAGAAAAAAAAACAAAAAAAAACTTTTGAAATAAAGAAAAAAAAAAAAGAGAAAAAGGAAGAAAAGAAAAGAAAGAAGTGAATAAAATGGGGAGTTTTGATGAAGGGAATGAATATGCTATGGAATGACTTGGGGAGACCCCTACATTTGTGAATTTGGCTTGTATGTTGGCCAATGTTTCTCCTATTGCCTTGGGTTTTACCTTGTCATATCTTCATATTTCCTACCCTTACCTTAACCCCATTTCAACCATTAATAAAGCCCTCTTGATTTGTGTTTGCATGTGATTAAAAGTAGTGGAGAAGTAGAAGATTAGCAAGCATATGGTAATGCATGATCTATTGAGGTGAATTGACTGAAACACTTTTACCCACACACTTGAGAGTTGATGAGTTTTATACATACACCATCTTGCGAGATTCTTCATACTTGATCTTTGCACTTTGAGTTATGTTACTTGGTTTACACTTTAGAGAGGTGGGGAGTCAATTGATTTGATTGTTGGAAAATTCTTGATGCCTTATATGTTATTTTGTCCCTAAACTTAGCACTTTTGATTATTCATTGGAGAATGAGTTTTTCCATTTTGGGTATTTACTTTAGGTTGTAGTTGACTTGTGGTATTTTCTTTGGTTAACCCTCTTTAGGTTGAGTCTTTGCATGAGGACATGCAAAGGCTAAGTGCAGGGGAATTTGATGAATTGGAATTTTATATACTTATTTTTCCTCATATCTAGCTCATTTACCCTCTTTTGTGCATATTTGAATTGACTTGGACCATTTCCTATTAATTGGACCTTAGCTGGACTTTGATCCAATTTTCCTGCACTAGCCTTATTCTGACGTTATTTTGGTTTTTGGGCCATAACTTGAGTTATATACCTCATTTTGGCATGATTCTTGGTTTGTAGGAAAGCTAAGAGCTAGGCCTACGACTCTTATGAGAGGTCAGAGGCTAGTTCGGGAGTTTTCAAACTAGATTTGGGCCTTCAATTAGACTCAAGAGATGTAGTCATGGATCCTGAGTAGTGTGCACTAATTGGGCTATATCTCAGGCTACAGGAATCCAATTGAGACAAAATCGGTGCCATTGGAAAGCTAACTTCCAGGCCTACATCTTTTCTTCAGATCACTAGCACAAATAATGACATTTTCTAGATCAAACATGCGGTTGAAGTTCACTGACGGATTCAGTGAAGCTGAATTAGTGTTTTTAACATAAGTTTCCTTCCACAAGTCCAATTAATGTAAATGAGAAGTCTACTTTCAGCTTTAGAAGAGACAATTAATGTAATTAGTCAATTAGTGTGATAATCATACGTATATATACGAGGGAACCCGAATTAGGAGTTGACTTTTGACTCATTTTCATTAGAATTTGGAAATAGAATTTCTCTCTTTCTCTCTTTCTCTCTTGTGCGTTTTCCTCCATTAATGGAGGAGTGATTCTCCTCTGATTCAAGACATCAAGAAGCAATTAAACTCGAGGATTGGTGCATCATTCGGATGCGACACATCAATTCGGTTTCATCTCCCCTTCTTTCCTTCGTAATCTCGTGCATGAATTGAAGTTTTTCATTCTTGAATGTTGATTAGGAATGTAATCATGTCATATATGATTCAGTTGATGTATGTGATTTGATTGTTGAAGCAGTGTGAATTATGTTCAGATCTGAATATATGATTAGTTGCATTGGAGTTTGAAACTAATTCAATTCAATTCGATTTTAGAGGTTTCTGAACCAAATTGATTGTGTAATTAGTTGAATTCATGGTGGTTACCATGTGAATGCTAGATTTAGATTGAGATTTCATTTAAGTCTAAGTCTAATCACCGAATTGGAGTGTTGCATATAGTTAGAATCTAATGATGGAGTGTTAATTGTGCTTATCTTGTGTCTTGGATTAGATATCTTAATTTGGTTTCATTGCTAATCAATTCTGTTTTATTTTGTTTTATACATTTTGCATTTCAACTGTTTGATGAAACAAATCCACTGAAATTTCTGATGAAATGGTACATTCATCTTAGGGAAATGATCCGAGTTGCCTACTATACTATAGCTAGTATTCGGTTTAATTTGCTCGTGTTACGATACTCGAGTCATTAACACGTTTGTGGGTTTGGAAAGATTTTGGCTTATGGGCTTGTGAGGCTTCATGTAGTTTGGCTAAATTGGTTGCTTGGACCATTGAAGTTAGGCTAAACATCCTCACCTACATCTATGTCTGTTTTTCTAGACATGCTAGGAAGATACTCAAAACATGCTCTTGAGGGAGACTCACTTGAGTGAGAGCTAGCTCAAATGAATTAATATAGTCATGCACACTATCCTTTTGTTTAATAGATATAAGCTTAGCTAAAGGATTAGAGAAGGTTTCACCAAATCTAAGGGTTAGATCGGAAATATATTGAGGCCAATCAACGTACATTTGAAACTTGGTCTTCATAGTTAAGATGCCACTGTAAAGCAAGACCATGCAAGTGCATTGAAGCTAACTTGACCTTGGATTCAGGAGGAGTATTATCTAGAGCGAAAAATTGCTTACACTTGTACAACCACTCCTTAAGTTATGTTCCATACCTTTAAGATGCAAGTTACATACACAAATTGTGAGTTAGTGTTGTTGTTAAAGCTCAACTAAAGCTACTCATCATTTTCCTCTAATCTGCGACTGTGATTACTAGTTAAAGGATCATAGTGTTAGTTCTAAAGGGATTTATGAATCTCCATGACGGCAGCTACAAGAGTCTGGAATTGAGCCACGGAGTCCATATACTTCTAGTTTATCGACTCAATCTTCCAGGACAAATTTCCGTCCAACCCCTGCATTGAGGTATGGTTGTGAGTTCCATCAGCCATCAGTGGCCAGGGTTCGAAGAGCTACCAATATCAATTGTTATGGGGCTTAGTTAATGACATGTTTCAGGGAATGCAATAGAAATCAAGAAACTCACGACAAGTACCAGGAACTGATAAAAAAGAAATGAATTTGGTGGAGACTTACCAGCTATATAATTTTAGAGAAAGAAAGTTAGCTAAGAGAAGCGTATTTTCGTTCATGACTCTGTATATCCTTCAAGCGTGTGTATGTGTCTATATATATATATGCTAATGCAAGATATGCAAAATAGAATTTGAAATGTTGAGATGCTAATAAAATTGATTCAAGACCCCATATCTCTCGAATCATGTGTCAACTCTTCACCCAAATAACAACTTTTGAAATGCCACAATTACCCTTAATATGAAAATGTAGACAATGCATTGATTGAATGTAAAAAATGATGTATGAATTAAACTTATGCACACCATTTAAATGGCGAAAGATCTACTAACAAGAGTGTTGGTGTAGTGGTAGAGTCACAATGGCCTCAGAGAAAACCTCGGTTTGATTGCTAGAGAGAACACAAGTTGAGAGGACAAGTTTGACTATGTCCAAAGAGAATTAGTTTCCTTTTCTACAAATAGGGAACGGGGATACCCTTGAAAAGACCCCCCAAAAAAAAAAGGCCCAAAAATCTATCATATCAACTTACATATATAGATAAGTTACAGATAAGAACACTCTTGGGGAGAACAGAATGCCACATTATTAATGTTTTTAAGTATATAAATTTGTCTAAACAAGATTGTAAAATATTGTTCAAAAGTTTTAATTTGAGTGCCACTCTATTTCAAAACTATTTAAATTCAAAATTACAAAGATTGCTTTATTGCTTCTACGGCACGCCTCCAAAAAAAAAAAAAAGTGAATATTGAATCAAAATAAAAATTTTTAGTTTTTCAAATTGCCACATAATTTTTAATATTATTCTTATTTATTCCTCAAAAATATCCATCACTACAAGAATACACTAAAGAAACAAGCTTTAAAAGCTTAAAAAATTTTGCCTAATACTTCTGTAAATTCAATAATTTGGTAAACCTCTACTTTAAAATAAATATAAATTAACATCAATAATTAATGAAATAGTATAGCAAGAAAATTGCAATAGGGAAATTAAGACTTTTTTTCTCTTTTAAAAGAGAGAGAGAGTTAATGAGTTATCAGTCTCCTTCCCTTGGTATCTTCCAATATATATATAAAAAAATGATGCTTCCTTTTCTTTAATTTGTTGAGTTTAAGAAGAAAATAAAAATATACGTAAACGTAGTTAAATACTTTATCATCTTTTATCCAATGAACTTGAAGATTTTACGAACAAATGCCTTAAAGATACTTATCAAAAAATAAAAGACTAAAAAATTACATAGACATAACATTTTAAAGCATTTAATATACAAAAATTTAAAAACATTTTTAATTAAATATTTTTTTTTTACTTCTTTGTTTAAGTGTGCACTCATTGACAAAATTCTAAAATTAACTTAAGAGATTTACTCGATGAGAAAAATAAGAAAAAAGATATGGGATTTGCTATAATGTTCCTTTCATGTCAACTCCTCCCCATAAAAAGAAGAGAAAAAAGAAAGTTTTAGTGAGTTTTAGTACTTTTACTTTTTCATAAATTTTTTTAATTATTTTTATTTTCTCAACCCTTAATAATTTTTAATTTTATTTTCAAATTCCTGTGAATCACTATCAATTGTTGTTACTATTTTTTATGACTTTCTACTCGAGTTATGTCTCTTCAATCAAAGAGTCATTATCCCCTATTTGTAGAAGGACCAACTCACTTCTAAACAATGAAGCTTCTCAAGATGTGTTTGTTATGAGTTAGAAAATTGTTGGGATTTATCACATCGTTTCACAAACTCGATGCAATTTGATCTCATGGTCGGCAAAATATCCCGCCCAAAGGATTTATGCTACAAGAGATCTCCCTCTAATGCAACTACGACAAATGCCTTATGGACTTCTCGCATTATTTGCTCGACTTGTTTCTTTTTTAAAACATTTCAACAGGGGTTGAGAGTATCCTTCTCAACATAATTCACCCACAATCAGCAAATAGAAACTAGCTGCCCTTCTTACTTTCTTGGCTTCCTTCTCCTCTTAGGAGAGCTTCCCTTTGAGTAAGTATTGTTTTATTAGGTATTGCTAGCTTTCGGGTTCCTTGCTTTGTTCTAAGTTCATTACTTCCATTTCATCAATAGGAGTAACGATGACTTCCTAGCTGATTGATTTGTTATTAGTCGGACTTTTTGTATTAGCTAACTTTGATAACAGATTGGCTCTAGCATTTTGCTTCCTTGGAATTAGCTCAATAGTGCATTATTCTAACTTTTCATCAGTTCTTGTCTTCTTGAACTCTGAGAGTACTTCATGAGTTACGGCTCCCAGGCCTTGGAATTCTCCATTCACTTGTCCAATGACTAGTTGTGAATCTCCTTTGATGATCAGCGGCCAAACTCCTATATCATTAGCAAGCTTAAGCCTAGCAAATAATAGCTCGTACTTGACTTGATTGTTGTTGGCCTTGAAAATGAAATACAAGGATTGCTCCATTGTTATTCCATTTTTTCTTCTAAAATGACTCCTACTCCTCTTCCTTTAACATTGGAAACTTTGCCGACATACAACATCTGTGCATCTTTGTGATTGTTTTCCATTAAAATTGCTGATAATTCAATCACAAAGTCGGAAAATACCTAGGCTTTGATTGGCCCTCTAGGCCTATGCTCATTGCTGAATTCTATGAGCTCGATCGACTAGGCTATCATTCTTCTTGCTAATTCAAGTTTCCTCAAGACTTACTTGATGGGTGCTTAGTTGTTACCACTATGTAATGACCCTGAAAAGAGTGTAGGGCCTTATTTCCCTAATAACTAAGGCAAAAACGAGCTTCTCTATCTTCTAATACTTGGTTTCCTACCCTTGAAGGACCTTACTCACAGAGTAGACCAGCCTTTGTTCTTACTCTTTAAGTACCAAGTTTCTATAGCTCGCTCGATTATAGAGAATAAATTGATGTTCTGGCTTTGGTTTAGTCAATATAGGAGGGGTTGCTTAAAACTTCTTGAACTCTTGACAAGTGAACTTGTATTCCTTGATTCGCTCAAATGCATTCAAGTTTTTTAAGCACCTAAGAAATGGGAAGTCATTTTCGATAGACCTTGTGAGGAATCAAGACAACACAATATTCCTTCTTGTTAGCTATTGTACTTCCTTCGCAATTCATGTGCTTCTCATCTCTAGTATAGTCCAACACTTTTTTCGGCTTGATTCCTTCCTATGTAAGCATGGATCAGAGGAAGTTCCCTACGTGAACCTCGAATGCGCACTTTTTTTAGGATTCAACCGCATCTTGTACCATTGTATGGCTAAAGATTTTAGCTAAGTTTGCACCATGGCCATTTTCTCAATGGTCTTGGCCATCATGTCATTTATGTACATTTGCATAATTCTTTCGATCTACTCAGTGAAGACTACGTTCATCAATCTTTGGTAGGTTGTGCATGCATCTTTTAAACCAAAAGGCATTACACGATAATAGAAATTAGCATGCTGAATGATGAATGTACTTTTTTCTTCATTAACTAGGCCCATCTAGATTTGGTTATACCTAAAGTAAGCATCCACGAAGCTTAATAAATATATACACCTAGAAGCTTAATCAACGAGCTTACCAATGCTTGCAGTGGGTGTGCATTTTTTGGGTAAGCTTTGTCCATATTAATGAAGTTGAAACACATTCACATTTGTTGATGCTTTTCTTTTTCTTTTTCTTTTCTTTACCATGATGATGTTAGTTAGTCACGTAGTGTAATGAATTCCTCTAATAAAGTCTACACAACCGAGCCTCTTGGTCTCTTTTATTGTTGCTCTCTACCTTTCTTCATCAAGTTTCCTTTTCCTCTGACCAACTAGTTTAATTCCTCGATCAATTGTAAGGCTATGTAATGCGAATCCAACAAGTATACTGTGTTATACAAATAATACAATAGTGAGAAAGATATCATTCCCTCAGGGATAGTTTAATTATTAAGATTAACCAAGTTGGGTGTCAAGTTGAGCAATTGAAAGAAAGAGTTGAAATTGAACAAAATAGAATTAAATAACAAAAATGAATCAATTAACCACGACACTAATAATTATGAATTAATCTCAATGACAAAAGGAGCCTACTAATTTCACCTACTCATTAACTCCATTACCTTGAATGTCAATTATCCAATTTCTATTTCTTTCTATTAATGGCTGGATTCCCTAAACTAACTACAAGTCACTCTCAAGATTGTGTAATTCTCTCTTACTTAAAGTGATCGCCTAATCTCTTAGCACAAACTAAATTAAGGGAGGATGAGTTCTATGGCTCCCAAACAAAGGCCATACAGGTTACATTTACCTATCTCTAGCTTTCGCTCAACCTATGGTGATTATGACACGAAGCTTCTTTCACAACTCCTCTCTAGAGTGATTGCAAACAACTAATCAATTAAGTGTTGATCAGCCACTCAAAGGCATTAAGTATAGTCATAAACACTTGATCATAAAGAAATAGAAATTTAAATAAAATCAAAACAAGAGTAACATCATCAAGAGTGGCTATGTTAATGCCCTAGCATGAAGGGACTTAGTTCATAATAAAAGTAAATTCAAAAATACATAAGAAAATGAAGTAGCAAAAAAAGAATCCATAGAAGAGTAGAAGTAAAGAAATCAATGAACACAGATTTCTCTAGTTTCCAATAAGCGCTTGGAACCTTTAATCTTCACCTCCAATGCTCCTATGGCTCTTCACCACAATTAGGGTTGCAAAATGGCTAAAGAAGACAGAGAAGATCATAAAAATTCTTTAAATAAGACCCCAAATCTTCTTCCTGCGTGATAGCTTCAAAAAATAGACTTTCCTTAATTAGTGTCATTGTGCTCAAGCTTGCAACATGCACTCGAGTGCAAGTCACATTGCAGCAAGAGTATGGTTTCTATTTCGAGGCTGCGCTCGAGCATGTAATCCTATGCTCGTGCGTGACAACAAGGTGTTGAGGATGGTGCTCTCTGTTCCAAGGCAGCACTCAAGCATGGATGTTGTAAACCTTGCTAGGCTTGAGCTTGAGTGTTGAGCTCAAGCTTGGTGCCGCAACTCCTTACTTTGAGCTTGTTTTCTTTACTTGGGCACCCCTGAATATTAGAGAACAAAAACATGCTTAACTATTTTAAAGATTACAAAAACTAACTAACAAGCAAATAAGACTAAAAAGGTGCAAATCTACTATTTAATATGCGTGAGAATCCTAAAAACTATATAAAAACACAAACAAATATAACTCTCATTGGAGAGTTATCAAACATTCTCAACTTAAAATCTTGCTTGTCCTTACGCAAGGTTCAAAACAAAATAAAACTACTAGGGTAAAAGAATAAGTTCAAAAGACTCAAATCAAAGAAAATGTATCTCCAAGTTATGGGCCATATAATGCTCATCATTGCTTTCACAATTTAATAAAAAAGTCACTCATCAATCAAAATCTAGGCAAGCAAACATTCAATTGTGCAAATCACATCATTGAGGAAAGGAACCAAGTGTGTATGTCTAGATCAAGCAATGAAGAGCTAATTCACTCCATACCAATGCTATGATTAAGAAGAGAGAAAAATCAACCACAATTCATTATTCACCTTCTCTATGTCGACATGAATGCCAACTAGCGAAAGATCAATAAGTCCTTCCTTTAAGCTTGTAACGTAAGGTCATGATTAAGGTATGATGAAAAGTCATTTAGTCTTAATGTTACCCTTAACTTAAGGAACCCTCACCACTAAATCCACTACCTTAGGCTACCCCTAACTTAGTTGGTTGACCAACCTCATATATTTTTCTTTGATGAACACTTGGCTTTTAGGGGCCATGAGATTTGGGAATGAGTTTACTCCCCCATATCCCATTGAAACCACTCTTCATTATTTTCATTTCCACTTTGCCCTTTTCTTTTCTCCCTTTTTCTCTCTTTTTTTTTCTCCCATCCCCAAAGCATAACATGGAGTACGAATTGGGATGTTATGTTAGTCTATGAATTTAGAAGCTATAAGCTTGAGGGTAATCTAAGGTTCAAATAAGGATACAATTGAAAAGGATTTTAGGCTTGTAACATGGTTTAACCAAAGAAATTAGTCTTATAAGGCTTGAAAGGGGTGATAAGGGTCAAATGCTATAAGTTAGGCCATAGGTGTCAATTTAAGCTTCCTAACATGGCCTAAATCCTTTCTAAGTCTAGAATTCACTTATACATATCTCAAAAGGACTTCAAATGCAAAGGATACATGTTTCAAGCTAATTAAGGTATTCAAGCATGGTGCTCACTACCCTTAAGTTACTTATACAAACCAAAGTGCAGGACATGTGATTCTTTCCCAATAATAATGAAAGCATAAGAGAATTTTTGCCTAACTCAAATCAAGATTAATAGTCACCAAGGTATTAAAAAGGGAAAGCAATTTATCAAATCATGGGTGTGGAACCAACAACTAAAAGGACACAACAAAAAACAACAAAAAGACACATAAACTATTCTAAAAGTACCTAAAACCAAAATATATATAAGACAAGAACAAAAGTAAATTAAGAAAACTAACAAAAAGAACTAAAAGAGCATCCATACTTCCCACACTTGTAACTTAAGTGCAAAGAGAGGGTGAGGGTGACTCCCCTAATCATCATCTTTGTCATCCTTGGGGTCTTGGACCTCAAACTCCTAAGCAAGGTCAATGAGGAGCAAAGGCAAGAGAGTGGGCAGCTGCAGTAGGAGATCTAGGGGAGACTACATCCGTATAATGGTTTCCAGCGTTTTCATGTTAATGGCCATAAAGGCCAGCTGCTAGCTCAGAGCACAAATTAGCGGTTGCCTCTATTACGGTCATGCTTTTGAGCTAGACCAAGTTGGCACATCTCTCACCTCAATGCCCAGATTTCATGATAAATTGGCTGCACGTTCTGTTGCAGAGGCTCAAATGGGATAGTGGTAGGTCCCTACTAAGGTGTTGGTTGAGGTGGAGGAAGAACTTTAGCTTATGGGTTCCCATCTAAGTCTATTGGGACTCACAGTGGTTTCGATGCTTTCTTCGATACATAGTTAGTATTGCGACGGTTAGCAAGCCGTTAGTAGTGGAAAAATCTCTTCATTTGCTTGAACGATGACCCTTGCTTGAACAACCATGGTAGTGATAGTTGACGAGAAGCTTAAAGCACTTGAGGAATTGACCACGGTTTACATGTGGCACCAGATCACCTTCCCGAGGTTGATCTGGCTCGTCTATAAATAATGAAGTAAGATGCAATAATCGAGGGTGATGGTGGAAGGATGCTTCACAGGCATGAATCTGCAAATCATAACCTATAACCAAATCTAGGCATCCTGATTCAAGAATCAATTCTCCAAATGTCTGGGCCTGCTTGATGATTCTATAAAATAAGTCCAATGGCTGCCCTAAAGTCTAATCATCTTTAACACTACTTCCCAGTCCACCTCACTATCCACCATATAGGAGAAAGCATCATCCTCAAATTTTGGAACACAATAGTAGTGGTTGATGGCGGCATGCCCGAAATCCACCAAATGCCCTCGGATGTAAGCTTTATTCACATCGGTATAGCAAAAGTCGGCATAGAATTCCAGGACAAGCTTGATACGGACTGTAAGTAAATCAGTCTATAGGAAATGCCACTGCCTTCTATCTAACTCGACCTCAAAATATTCATACTTGGGCATGGTAAATTTAATGGCCCATTCAAGCACAATGCTCCTAGATGTGATAGAAGATTGACAACGCCTTTGAGCATTTGCAATGATGAAGTAGTGGGAGTCAAAGTCTTCAACTATTTGTCCAGGATGAGGAGGATGGTCTAAGGCAATGGCTAGTTGCCTGGTAGATGATTCGCCCTTTCTTGAGGATCGGCGAGTAGCAGCGGAAACACCATGACATGCACGCTTAGGTCCTATATCACTTGAAATCATCCACAACAAATACTCAGGATATCATTCGGACTTTGGGACCATGGTACACATTCTCAAGTGAAAATTAACAATTAATTAACAATTAGGACATGGGATAACAACAAATATAGCATCACAAAACAATGTAATCCCAAAATCCATGTCTCAACACCCTCAAATTAAAATTTTTCAATACTCCCCAACTTAAATTCAAAATGTAACACACCATAGCACTCGATGCAACCCACATCCAAATGCACAAATTGTTGAAATATAAAGAACAATGTCAAGTACCTAGTGCATATTCATCTCAAAATAAAATCAACAATGCATGGTAGCATAATGAAACTTCAAATAAATCACCCAAGCATAATGAAAATCCTAATCTTAACAAAAATGTATATCACATTATAACACGATCATGCCAAAAATCCCCAAGATCAATATAGAGCAAGAAATAGGGGTTAAGGAAATAAAGCAAGCTTTGGAGAGGGATCAACAACTAAAATCCCTTTGGAAATTGCAAGAAATTGACCCAAATTAAGCTTCCCTTTGCCAAACCATAGGTTAGGGTTTGATGAGGGAAAAAAAAAAGGTAATGGGGAATGTGGGCGGTGATGGAGGAAGAAGGAGTTGAAGAAGAAGGAGGAAGAAGTTGGATTATGTGGAGCTTTAAAAAGTATGCATGACATTTTCGTGTTATCACACTCGAGCATGGGGCTGTGCTTAATGCTTGGGATACTATCTCTGTTTCCCCATCCAAGCTCAAGCATGCAATGTTACATTACCCTCTCTATTTGCTCTCTACGCTTGAGCTAAAGATTGTACACTCAAGAGTGGACCTTTAAATTAAAAGTACTCTTTTTCTATTTTGGTGCCACGCTTGAGCTCAAGGTATTGCGCTCAAGCATGGGCCTTATGCTTTACAACTGAACTTTTTTTGTATAATTCGAATGTGAACACTTCCTTTTAAGCTCCATGCATTGCATTACTCATCAATACCTATAAAAACCAATGAAAAATAATGTAAAATAATTGAAATATGAGAAACTAACCTAAATATATCCTAAATTAAACATGCAAAAAGAAATAATTAAAAGAGGTAAAAGGATAAGAAATGCTAGGTTATCTCCCAATCAGCACTTTAGTTTAATGTCCCTCAGTTAGACATGGCCCATGTATCAGTGAGGATCACAGAAGGAGATTGAAGCCTTGAGCTTGTCAAAATTTTGACCAATGTATGGCTTTAATCTTTGCCCGTTGACCTTGAAAGTCCCTTTGGTTGGATATATAACCTCCATGGCTCCAAATGGTAACACCTTGGTGACTTTAAATGGTCCAAACCATCTTAACCTTAGCTTCCCAAGAAAGAGCTTCAACTTGAAGTTGAACAGAAGCATTTTCTGACCTTCATGAAACTTTCTCCTCACAATATGCTTATCATGCAATAGCTTGGTCATTTCCTTGTAGAGTTTGGCATTCTCATCGACTTCCTTTAAGTCAAAGTTCAGTAATTTGGTTGCCCAATATGCTTTATGCTCTTGCTCAACTAGAAGATAACATGCTTTACCAAAAACCAACCCATAGGGAGATATCCTAATAGGAGTTTTGAAAGTTGTCTTATATGCTTAAGAGCATTATCAAGCTCTATTAAGCAGCCTTTTCTAGAAGAATTCACCATTTTTTCAAGGATCCTCTTCAATTCTCTATTACAGACCTCTACTTGGCCAATTGTTTGAGGATAGTAAGGAATGGTAACCTTGTGGGTAACTCCATATTTAGCAAGGAGAGCTTTAAATCGTCAATTGCAAAAATGGGTGCCTCTATCACTGATAATAGCTCTTAAGGTGCCAAATCTTGGGAAAATATTCTTCTTGAGAAACTTAGTGACCACTCGAGCATCATTGGTAGGTGAGGCAATGGCTTCCTCCCACTTGGACACATAGTCTGCTGCCACCAAAATATATTTGTTGCTAAAGGAGTTGGGAAAAGCTCCCACGAAATCAATGCCACAAACGTCAAATAACTCATAAACCAAAGTGTTGTTCAATGATATTTCATGTTTCTTTGATATGTTCCTTGTCCTCTAACACTCATTGCAACTTTTCACATAGTGATCTACATCTTTGAAAATTGTGGGCCAATAAAAGCTACACTGAAGAACTTTGGCAACTTTTAGAGTAGCTCCAAAATAACCCCCAACAAGTGATGGATGTATGGCAATGATAAAGAATGTTGGCCACCTTTTCTTGAGGAACATACCTCCTAATAACCTAATCGGCATAGTGCCTGTAGAGAAATGGCTCCTCTTAGAAGTAATACTTGAGGTCAAAAAAGAACTTCTTTGGGGAGTAAGATAGGCCCTCAGGTAGAATCTGCACAAGATAGTTAGCATAATCGGCAAACCATGGGGCTACCTATACTTCTAAGAATTTCTCATCTAGGAAGATCTTATTTATTTCTTCTTGTTCCTACGAACCTAATAACTCCCTTTAGTGAGTTATATTTTTAGTTAGTTTGTATTTAATTTAGGATATAGTTGTTTAATTTAGTTAATATTTTGTTTTGTTTTCGTTAAGTAGTTTAGATTAGGTGGTACTTTTATTTTTTATTATTTTCTTATTATGTTTTTGTCTGATTGTCATTAGGTACAAGCACTCAAGTTAGAATTTAGAGCCATGAGCGAGCTTATCTTGCATGAAGTCAGGACCTTTTAGCATTGGAAATTTGATATCTAGCTCTCCAGAAGTCGGATTGTGATGACTTAAGATTCTTTGGAAAGAAGAAAAGAATATCTCCAACTTCGATGTTGGACACTTTTACCACTTCTTGAGTCTTCTAGGAGAAAAAGGTGAAACAAGATTAAAGCTTCATCTTGCCTCTGATGCTGTCAAGTCTGACCTTTCATTACTATTTCACTAATATCTTGGGCTACAAATCCGATTGAGATGATTCTTATAGTGCTGGAAAGCATACTCAAAGAACTACAATTGCTATTTCTACCTCTGTGGTCAAATTCCAACTCTGACTGCTACAGAGCTTGGAAGTGTGTAAAAGCAGTTAGCACTGTCAAGCAAGCACGCTATAGTGCAACTCAGTGTGCTATAGTGCGCTCCCGTTTTGCCAATCACACCAAATTTTGAGTGTTGAGCTATAGCACAACCCTTTGCACTATAGCATGACCCAAGCTACAGAATTAGTGGGCTCGGGCTGAATTTCAATAAAAGGGATCCATGGACTATAAAAGGCATCATTTAAGGTCAGAAAATAGATCTCTAAACACTCCTACACCCTTCCCAAGACAGAAGACTTCTTCTAGAGATATTGAAGGCGAAGATTCAAGGATTCTATAACTCAACTGCAACACGGAGAGATCCATATTCTTCCGAATATCTTGATTCTGGCTTACATTCTTGATGGCTTTTTGTTCTTTTGTCTTCTCATCTTCATACTCTTCCGTTATTTTCTTTTCTTTAGTTATGAACTAAGTTTCTTTTGCTAGGGCGTTAATGGACCCTTTTTGTATAACAATTTTACTTATGGATTAATGTTAATCTTGTTTCTATCTTTATTGCTTAGTGTTTTTATTTGTGCCTTATGCCTTTGATTGCTTGATCCCCAATTAATTGATCCGGGGATTTACAATAACTCGAGAGAGGGTTTGTGAGTAGAGCATCTTAATAGAAACACCGTGAACTGAGCGAAAACTAGAAATAGACAAACAAGGTTCATGCGGTCAACATAGGAACTCGTAGAATTTCAACCTTTACCTAGATTAGTTTGTGCTAAGAGATTAAGCAATCAGTTTAGGAAAAAAAGTATTGCTTGACCTCAAGAGAGACTAGGAATAAATTAAGGGGAACCAACCGTGAGTCAATTAGGACAGAAATGAATTACGGAAATTCATAGTAAATGCGTTTGTAATAGGTGAAATTAATTACCCTTAGCATCCATCCTATTGCATTTATTCACTCTTTTTGCATCTAGTTACATTACTATTTTTCTTGTTTATTTTCTTTGATTTTAATTTTAATTTCCTGCATCAGTGAATTTATTCTTTCAAAATAGTCATCCCTTAGACTATCCAGTAATTGATCTATCCTCATGAGAATGATACTCTATTTATCACATTATTACTTGTATAACTCGGTATACTTTCTAGAGTCGCATCAGAACCCGTTAGAGGCAATCTGGAAAGATGGTCTGCTCTGCTCCTTTCTTATCTCTAATCTCCAAATCAAATTCCTACAGTAAGAGAACCTACCTAAGTAGCTTTGGGTTTGCATCCTTCTTCTCCAATAGGAACTTGAGAGCTGCATGGTCAGTGTGGACAATGACTTTGGCATCTATCAAATAAGAATGAAATTTGTCAAAGGGAAATACAACAACCAATAACTCTTTTTCAGCAGTAGCATAATTAATCTATGCCTTATTCAAAGTCCTACTAGCATGGTAGATAACATACAACAATTTGTCTTTTCTCTGACCAAGCATAGCACCTATAGCATGATCACTAGCATCACATATAAGCTCAAAAGGTAAATTCTAATCAGGGACAACTAGAATGGGAGCAGAAATCAATTTGTTTTTCAAAGTTTCAAAGCCAATCATGCATTCATCATCAAAAACAAAAGGGACATCTCTAAATAAAATATTGCTCAAAGGCTTAGAAATTTTAGAAAAACCCCTAATGAATCTTCTATAAAAACATCATAGCCTAAGAAACTTCTAACTCCCTTTGTATTGGTGGGTAAAGGTAGCTTCTTAGTGACTTCTATCTTGGCTCTATCCACTTCAATTCCCTTAGCTGAAATCCAATGTCCAAGAACTATGTCTTCCTGCACCATAAGTGACACTTCTCCTAATTCAAAACCAGGTTAATTTCTTGACATTTTTTCAAAAACAAAGATAAATGATACAAGCAATTATCAAATGAAGAGCTGAAAATAGAAAAATCATCTATAAAAATCTCAATAAACATTTCCACCATGTCATGGAAGATAGCCAACATGCATATCTAAAAAGTGACCGATGCATTGCACAGTCCAAATGATATCTTCTTGTAGGCAAAGGTACTATATGGGTAAGCGAAGGTAGTCTTTTCTTGGTCCTTGAGAGTTATATGAATCTTATTCTACCCCAAGAAACCATCCAAGAAACAGTAGTAAGCATAGCCTACTATCCTTTCCAACATTTGATCCATGAATGGTAAGGGAAAGTGGTCCTTATGAGTAGCACCATTGAGTTTTATGTAGTCAATGCACATCTGCTATCTTGTGACAGTTCGAGTAAGGATAAATTCATCATTGTCATTCTTTATGAGTACAACTTATACTGAGATTACCTAGGGCTGTCAAAAATGGGAAAAATAATCCCTACATCTAGGAGCTTTACTACTTCTTTCTTCACAATTTCCTTCATAGTTAGATTCAATCTCTTCTATGGCTATACAAGAGGCTTGTAGTCATCCTCTATGAAAATCTTGTGCATCCAAAATGCGGGGCTAATACCCCTCATGTCTAAAATTTGCCATCCAATTGTTGTCTTGTGGTCTCTGAGGACTCTGAGCAATTTTTCTTCTTTTATCCTACTCAAGGAAGCCTGATAATAATAGGTAAGTGTTCCTCTCACCAAGGAATGCATATCTCAAGTGGGATGGCAACTATTTGAGCTCTAGATTGGGTGGCTTATCTGTTACTGGTTAGAACTCCTAGCTATTCTCTTAAACCTCAATATAGGGCCTACACATGGGAGGTTGAGCTTCTAATAGCTCCAATCTACTATCTTTTATTTTACTCACCACCTTAGGATTCATCAAGTAGGCTTCTAAAGGAAGGATGGTGGAATTAGCTTGAAAAGAGGCAGTTACTACATCATCAATGGCCTCTACTCTAAAATAGAAGTTAGCTTCTACAAGGAGCTTCATTGCTTCAAACCCATTAAAGGGAACCTTCTCATTTTGTACCCATTACTCTAGTTTCCCTTATTGGAGATCTATCAAAGCTTTCCCAGTGGCTAGGAAGGGCCTCCCAAGGATGAGGTGAACTTCTCTATCTTCCTTCATGTCAAGTACAATGAAATCCATAGGGAAGATGAGCTTGTCAACCTTGACCAAAACATCCTCAATGATGCCTTTAGGATGTTTGATGATCTATCTACTAGCTGTAGTGACATTATAGGGGGCTTTACTTCTCTAATGCCAAGCTTCCTGAAAATAGATAAAGGCATCAAATTAATACTAGCACCAAGATCAAAGACCGCTTTATTAAAATAAATATCACCAATAACACATGGAATTGTAAAACTCCCTAGATCATTTAGCTTAGAAGGGAATTTCTTCTACAATATGGTATTGCACTCCTCAGTAAGCATGATTGTCTCATCATCTCTGATCTTTCTCTATTGTGAAAGGATATCTCTTTCATGAACTTTGCATGGTTGGGCATCTGAGTCAAGGCCTCCACAAAGCATATGTTGATTTGTAGTGTAAGACCCTACTAATTTGATGTTATGCTTAAGTCATAGCATGAAATTAGGTAGATTGTGTTACCGTATTAACACTATAGTTACATTTCCTGATTTATTCTTCTTTAACTATCTTTTTTTTTTTAACAAACCAACGAAACAGCTCGCTGCTATACTAAAAGCGAAACGAATTTAACAAAATATCACCAAAGATGAGAATAGTACAATAGCGTTACTGTATACGTGTAGATATATGTATTTACCAGGAGCCTCTGTTTCAGTTTAAGTACAAAGTTTCAAAGAAAATACATAAGCGGGCTAGTATAACAAAAAGACCATGAAGCCCGTATCTGTCAAAAGGAATCCTATGGTCCTCAGAGGACATTTCGTGATTTACTGCTAACCCTACAGTCAAGTTTATGACCCAAAGCTACGTGCCGTCCAAAAGAGGGTCATACTGTACAACATCTCCGACTGCTAAGCTGCTCTGCCAGGTAGCCGTTAGCCATGCCAGGCTTGGCTGAGGAGTAGTCTGCGCTTGGTCCCGAGGAGGAAGAGGGTGACGAGCCGGTAGCTTCTGAGGGGTCACTCTCTGAACTTAGTGGAATGTCTGGGACTGCCTGCGATGGTGACTCAGGTGCGAGGTCGGCCAGTGCGGCTTTGTCTTTGCTTGAGGCGGGGAGTAGCTGGAGTGGGTGCGCCATGTGCAGCGGGACGGCAATGTAAGGACTAGAGGGGTCGAAAATGGGATGATGTAAAGGAACATCAAAGTTCCTGTTGCTGAAGAGGTAGAGACGGAAGTTACACGAGCCAGCTATATACAGGGAGTCCAACTCAGGGTCGTGGTGGAGCTGTAGAGCGGGAATCTCAATGAAGAGGGTAGCGGTGGAGTCCATCGTCAGTGTCTGAGAATGATGCGGAATATACAAAATGGGTGAGAATTTTCAAGAAATTCTCAGTAGGGCTCGGGTATACTAGTTAACTGACGTCATATACAATCTCAGTTGCCTCGGGTTTATTTAATTATAAAAACATATTTTCAAACTGAAATATCCATTTTAGTGAGTTCGAGAAAATACCTGATCCGAGGCAAGGTTCATTTTTACTTTAGACGGCACAAGAAGATAAATTGCTAATAATAATGCATAGAATAATAGACAGAGCAAAAAATAAACAGCAGTAAGCCAACATAATAGACAGCTGTAAGCATTTGGACATAATTATTCTATGTAATCATGTAGTCATGTGATCATGCATACTTTATCATAAACCTTTCTTCACATGCCTTTTTGCATCACTTTTCATCATTTTCCATCTCTTAGTCCCCTAGGAGTTCTTGTCTATTTAGACTCCTGGGTAATAGTCTGCTTATCAGGATCGAGCTCGTTCCTATACAGGAATTGCCGGGTTTACTTTCCCCAACGTTCCCACCGATCTATTCCCCTTAACTTCTTATCCGGGGCTGGCCCAAGTAGTATGGAACTTTCATAGGACATAATCTTTATCATAACTCTCATAACTTCCCTTGAAATGCACATGTATTAACATGTAATTCATAACTTATGCATGGATTCTACCGAAATCTCGGCAGCATAACGGAATGTGTCTGCTTCCCCATGAATAGTGCCAGCATATTGAAACATCAATTTATCACAAGGAACACAATATCACATACATATTCCAATATTGAACTCATATCAACATCAAATTCACATAGACAGATTTCCTGCTCCAGCACAGTCAACCAACCCGGCTTTTGTAATTCAAGCCATAATTTCTATTTAACTCATTTGGACCTCAAATTTGAGTATGTTAAAGTGTTATGTTTCTATTTTCTAACCTCTTTGGTCCCATCTAATTTCGATATCTATAACTTGAGATATTTAGATCTTTCCTCGGCCTACCCAGTGGCTAGCCAGAATCAGACACCTAAAAGTAAAAATCCACTAAAAATTGAAAACTGATTCAAATGATACGAAATTGGACTCATGTTAAATTTAACAGGGTAAAGTTTCATTTACAAAAAGTCCCATCCCATTTGGCTTGGGAGGGCTCGAGTTATAAGCCCCAAAACTTAACCTTCTTGAACTGCTCTGATTTGGCTCGGTTTGGACATAGGTTAACTTCTTCAAATCACTGGGAACAAATAGGATGGTACAAACTCAGAATTTTTGGGTACGATGTTCTCCTATGTGTAAGCTTTCCAACAAACTTAGTTTTACTCAATTTGGAGTTGTATAGGGTGAGTTACACCCTTTTCAACCCATACTGCCCGGGTGGATGTTTGGATTCCTAGGTCAAACTTCAAAAATTCATATCTCTCTCAATATTAATCCAATGGTCTTATATGATATATGTGTGGAAAGCCCTAGATGTCTAGTTTCACATAAAAATGGTTTCATTAATTTTGAACGGCGGGAGGCGGAGCCGTACACTCCGCCGTACGGACTGCCGAGGGTTTTGAGTTTTCCAGCCTCTCAACTTCTTCATATCTTCATCCCTTCTCACTTCCAATTCAGATTTTAACCTCCTAAACAGCCCATAAACCAGCTATAATTCATCATAATCATTCATTCACAATCAAAATTGAGAAATTAGACCACCATCAATCCTTCAAGAATCAGAAAATCAAGTAAGAATTTAGAACCCCTACCTCTTACTATGAATGATTTGGCTTAAGTTTGTAGTTGGAACTTGGTGGAATTTCAAAGTGTGGTGGAGTTGGGGTGAGTGAAGAAAAGAAAAGAGAGAACTGGAGTGAAGTAGGCAACGTGAGAGAAGAGTCTGAAGAAGAGGAGGAGAATGTGTTATATAAGCATGAGTGGTAGTTAACTTGGAAGGTTTTGATTGGCCTCAAAACATAAGGCTGAGTTTCAGCCAACCTTGCTCCCTTTTTATGACCAAAATGCTCTCCATGTCGTCCTCTTTGTGTGGCAGGATTGCTCTCCACGTCGCCTAAAGTGGGACTAGTTTCCAGTATATTTTGAAAATGAAATCGGAACTCGTACTCTTTATAAAGTCGGAACTCGTACATATCTTGCATATGAAGTCGGAACTCGGGAAACATATCCAGTTCATTCGAAACTTGAAAGCAAAGCCTGATGTGAAGCCAAGCACTTAAAGTCAGAAGTTTGGAATTATAGCTTGATATCGAAACTCGTGAGGATAGAGAAATGAGAGCTCTTGGTATTAAACTCGAGATCGGAACTCGTGAAAATTTGACTCGGACTTGGAGACAAGTTCAAAAATCTGACCTCGCGTCCATTTCTGGTTGAGATAAAATCGGACGTCGGATTTCGCGTTAAGTCAAAAATCTTAAGATCGGAAATTGGAAACATCAGCCACTTGAATCGAAATTTATTACAAATGAGGTCGGAATTCATACACGCTTACATAAGGTCGGAAATCGGAAAATGCAAGGCAATCCGGTTAAGCCTTCCTAAAGTCGGAAATCGAAATTTTAAAAGTTCACTGAGGTCGGAAATCGAAAATCATGCCTGTCCAGCCTTGAAGATGGATTCGGAGGTCGAGAATACTGATGGGCTCGGAAGTCGGAAGTCACGGATGTTACATGTAGCTTTTTAAACACCTCCAAAAACTTTGCAAATATCTTGTCCCATTGCTCCTTCTTTTATTGTTTTATCCTCTGTGGATAGGGTATGGGTGGATCACAAGCAAAAGGTGCCACATATGTAGGAATCTTCTCTTTTTTTCCTATGCCTCTATTCTACCTCATAAGAATTGCATATATAGCTCTTCCCCTTGGGTGTTTGTGCTTTAGCTTCAGTAAGTGGTACCTTTTCTGATTGCTCAAGATCTGCCAACTTTTTCCCACTCCTTAGGGTGTTGCCTTAACATGTTTATTTCTCATATTAGCAACTGTGTTGCTTAGCAAAGAACCCTGAGGTCTCTTAGCAAGCTATTATGATATCCGCTCCAGCTAATTTTCTATATTTTTTACGAAAGTTTACTAGTTCTTCAACTAGGCATCTTATTGCTTGAATTGTGCCTTAATCCTATCTACAAAGTTAGAACGAGTTTGCATAAATCGTGGGAACATGTCTTCCAGGTTTGGCTTCTTCTCATAGGCTGATAAGTTGTCTGAGTTTCTGGGAGCACTTGGATTTCCACGATAATACTTGGATTTGTTGTGATCTCTATACCTCAGGACAAAGCTGTTAGAGTGATAGTTGTGCCTGTGAGTATTTAGATAATTGACTTGTTCCTTAAAGGAAGGCTCCACTGCACATTCTCTATTAGGATGATCTCTCTGGTAGAAGTCATATCTTATAACCTAAGCAGACAAATTGGAAAGTATCCACAATTTCTTCTGAATAACAGCATTCTAAATGGCAAGGGCTTTGATCTATGTAAGAATGGTTATAGAGGTATCAACCTCCAAGACTCCTTACTTCTAAGCTCTTTCACTAGGCTTCTAGTAGTTGTTACTGGCTATCAGTTCGAGTAACTCTTGAGATTCATCTAGTGGCTTATTATTCAGAGAGCCACCTACAGCTACATCTACCATGACCTGTGTAGACAACAACAGACCTTTGTAGAAGGCCTAGATTTGCATCCAAAAAAGGATGCCATGATGAGGACACCTTACTAGAAGATCTTTGTACCACTCCCAAGCTTCATAGAAAGATTCCCCTTCTGACAGAGCAAAAAGGGTGATATCAATCCTCATCTTCGCTAACTTGGCGAGTGTGAAGTACTTCTCTAGAAACTTTCTGGCCACTATCTCCTAGGTAGTGAGTGTCCTCTAGGGTAAGGCCTTCAACCAAGTCCTAACCTTGTCCTTTAAGGAGAATCGAAAGAGCCTCAGCTGGATAGCATCATCAGAAGCTCCATTCACCTTAGTAATATCACATATTTCCCGGATTGTGCTGAGATTCTTATTGGGATCTTCACTTGGAAATACCAAGAATTAGTAGTTCTGCTAGACAAAATTAGATTAATGAAGTCTTCAGTTCAAAATTATTAGCTTGAACTGGAGGCCTCACTACACTAGAAGCACACCCATCCAAAGTGGGAGCCAATTAGTCCTTCATGGCACTGTGGTTCTGATCATTTTCTTCAGCTATGCTCCTGATTTGAGCTTCTTCGAATTCTCTTCTTCCTCTTCTCAATTATCACAAAGTGCATACTATCTCTGGATTGAAGACTAGCTAGCCTGTTGAATGACTCCTTCAGATGAACTACAAGGACCAAGAAGGAAAGAAAGATGAATTACCAACAAAAAAGTAGAAAAACACAATAATGAAATTAAAAATAAAAATGGTTCAATCTAGTACCCAATTAGCTAAATAGTGATATTGAACTATCCCTTGAGGTGGCACCAACAACTTGATATAAATCCGGTAGGTGTACTAAGTCGTACAAGTAATGAGAAAGGTATCGTTCCCTCGAGGATAGTTCAATTACCGAGATTAACCAAGTTGGGTGGCAAGTTAAGCAATTGAAATAAAGAGTTGAAATTAAACAAAATATAATTAAATAACAAAAAGGAATCAATTAACCATAGCACTGATAATTATGAATTAAACTCAATGAGAAAAGGCGCAAAGGCTACTAATTTCACTTACCCATTAACTCTGTCACATTGAATCTCAATTATCCAATTTCTATTTCTTTTTATTAATGACTAGATTCCCTAAACTAACTACAAGTCTCTCTCAAGATTGTGTAATTCTCTCCTACTTAAAGTGATCACCTAATCTCTTAGCACAACCTAAATGAAGGGAGGATAAGTCCTATGGTCCCAAACAAAGGCCACACAGGTTACGTTTACTTGTCTCTAACTTTCACTCAACCTATGGTGATTATGACATAAAGCTTTTTTCACAACTCCTCTCTCAAGCGATTGCAAAACAACTAATAAATTAAGTGTTGATCAACCGCTCAAAGGCATTAAGCAAAGTCATAACAAGTGGTTGTAAAGAAATAGAAATTTAAATAAAATAAAAAATAAGAGTAACATTGTCACAAATGGCTATGTTAGTGCCCTAGTGTGAAGGTGCTTAATTCATAATAAAAGTAAATTCAAAAATCATAAAAGAAAATGTAGTAGCATAAAGAGAATCCATAGAAGAGCAGAAGAAGTTCAATGAACACAGATTTCTCCAGCTTCTAGTAAGCGCTTGGAACTCAATCTTTGCCTCCAATGCTTCTATGGCTCTCCTCCATGATTAGGGCTGCAAAAAAGGCTAAAAAAGACAAAGAAGATCATAAAAATCCTTTAAATAGGGTCTCAAATCATCTTCCTTCATGAAATTTTGAAAAATAGACTTTCCTTAATTAATGTTGCTATGCTCAAGCTTGGACCTTGCACTAAAGTGCAAGTCATGTTGCAGCAAGACTGCGGTTTCTGTTCCGAGGTTATGCTCAAGCGTGACAACAGTGCTAAAGATGGTGCTCTCTGTTCCAAGGTTGTGCTCAAGCATGGATGCTATACAAGAGCGTAGGCCGAAAACCATGTTAGGCTCGAGCTTGAATGTTGAGCTCAAGCTTGGTGTTGCAACTCCTTACTTTGAGCTTGTTTTCTTTGCTTAGGCCCATGTACCTAAAAATTCGAGAACAAAAACATGCTTAACTATTCTAAAGATCGTAAAAACTAACTAACAAGCAAATAAACACTTAAATTTCTAAACAAGACTAAAAAGGTGCAAATCCACTATCCAATGTGCATGTGAATCCTAAAAACTATATGAAAACACAAACAAATATTACTCTGATTGGCAAGCTATCACTATGATAAATGACTTCTAGGTTAATTTTGGGCATGTCTTTAGGAGTCCAAGTACAAAGGTCGCATTGGTGTTCAAGAGTTTAGCGACTTCTTCCTTTAGTTGTAGCAATAATTACGTCGGTGACTTTATTGAGTGTGGGGTCAATCCTATACTGACTTGGGTAATCTTGTAGGTTTCCTCTACAATTGGTAAGGGTGGAAACATGCCAAGCTTTACCTTTAATAGGCCAGGCCTATGATTCGGCCTGAGCCTAGCCTGTGACCTATTACAGGTTATTTTTCTAGCTTAAGCCTAGCTTGGACTAAAGCCTATTCACAAAGCCTAACACACTTTTTCATAATGTCCCTATTTTTTCATCCCTAACTCCCAACCCTCTATTTCAAGCATGCCATCATCTTATCAGAATTTCTTTCTAAGCAGTAGATAAGATAGAAGCTAGAATACCATTTGGAGATAAAAGAACAAAGAAAGCAATCATTTAGAACTGGTTTATTACAACTTTTTTGCTCTTCTCATTTAACATGGGAGTAGCTATTAGTCTTGGGATAAAATTGGCAACAATAGCAAATATGACACAAGCAAAAAATTACACTTAAAAAAGCAAGATATTCTTCATCGGTCCAAATATTGGACAATATTCTATAAAAATTAAAACATGGTTGTCATAAAACTTGAACTGTGATGATCATATTGATGAAGAGCACTACCCAAAAGTTGCCTTTGAAGATGACAATTGATGAGTGAGTTCAGCAGTAAAATCATTAAATGGCACAATGATCTAGCATGGCAACATTTTGGTGTCGTAGCGCTCTAACACAGCAGTGGTCTAGCAGTGCAATAGTTTAGAATAATAACGACCTGATACTGGGTTGCTAGTTGGGTATGCAAGAATGAAGGTGATCGTAGTTGAAGAAAGAGAGGTAGCAAAGCCCTTATCTTAAAAGAATGAGATAATGGAATAAAAATGGGGAAGGGAAAGAATCTTGTAATAGCAAATGAAAATGAAAGATTAGTTAGGGTTTCAAATTCAATTTTAAAATAAGATAAAGCAAAGAGTTAAAAACAAAAACAATGCATCGTAATAGCAAGAAGACATAGTGTAGCTTGGTGGTAAGTCTGTAAGTAACTTAAGGGTTTTGAGTTCGAGCCTTTATATTGATATTTTAGGCTTTATGAGAAGCTCAAGCCTGGCCTACTGAAGTAAACAAGCCTTTAAATAAACCTAAGCCTTGTCCTATATTTTAATAGGCCAGACCATAGGTCCCTGATAAGCTACTTAGCCTGTTTCCATCCCTAACAATCGAACTACTTGATCTAAAGTTAATTAGCAAGCTTAGAAGATAAATAGAATAAACTTACTTCTCTTTCCTCTTGGGACACTTTTATTTCAAGAACTTATTGCAACAAAGTGTGCTTTTATTTTGTCGACATGTACTACTATGATCTCTATAGTAAAGACAGGGAATTTGAGTGCTAAAAAGGGGTGGACACCATTGTTTCAAAGGTGTTTTATAATAGTTTTCCTAGTATTATGTGGTAGGTTGTTTGATAGTTAATCACCAAAAAATATATATCCATGGTTTTAATATTGGGCTCAATTCACAGAGTGGTCTAGAGTTCCATATAACCTTAGACCTTCACATGCTCTCTGGAGAACTTAACTCGATCTCCATGATATGGCTTCAATGAGGACTCTAGAAGTTGAATCTTCTTGAAGGTCAACATGTAGTGGATGTCCATTGAGCTTCACTTGTTTACAAGCACTTTCTAGATAATGTAGTTCTTGGTTATGATTAAAATAACCATATGATTGTGTAGACTTGGTTCAATAACTTGAACATCAGAGTAAATAATAAAAAAAAAAAGTTACTAGGCCCATTCTAGTTGGCTTTTGGGGAATCGATCTCTTGACGACCAAGATTGCTTGGAGATGTCTATTTCTTAAGCATAATTCTCCCCTTCCAGTGAACTTTCCAGCGATGTGATCAAGTTCTCCTTTCATCTCATTGGATGATGATTTGATCATGCTTTTTTAGCATCATCGTCTCTTTCTCTTGGCTAACTGTGGCTTCTCTTTCTTCTTTTGTCTTCTTGTGGTCCTTACTCCTACTTCTTCTCCTTTGACTAATAGACTTGCTGAGGTGTCCATGCCTAATAAGGCGCTTGATCTAATCTTTTAGAATAACACATTCCTTGGTTGTGTGTCCATAGGTGTGACAATAGTCATACATTTTGATTCTATTGGCTCCTAGTGGAATTTGTTGCTTACCGAAGTTAGGGAGCAACTTAATGATTTAAGAATTGTAAAATTCTGAGAAGATAGTTGCCTAGTTCATGTTTTGGGGAATGTTCTTGTCATACTTAGATTTAGGATACTAGAAGGGTTGTCTTCTACCATCATCTTTCCTTGGTCTTTTTAATCTCTATCATTGGAAGCTTTTCTTTTGTCTAATCTCTTGCTATTCGATCTTGGCTCATTGCCAAGGGTTTAGCAGTTCCCTATTGTGGTTTTGCTTCTTTGGCTTCCTTCATCTTGTCCATGTTGATATACTCGACTGATTTGGCTAGAAATTCCTTAAGATTTTCCTAGGGCTTGATTGCTAGAGCATGGTTGAATGGATTGCATTAGTCCAGTAACAATAAAATGAAGTGCTACGTCAATGTTGAGCTTCCAGATCTACATGGCCAAGTTGTTGAAACATGTTAGGTATTCCTTCTAGGATTTAGTTGGTCCTTGTTTTACTTTAGCAAGGGAAGTCAAGGTCATTTGGTATACTCGATTAGAGGAGAAATAGCTTAGAAACCTCTCAGAGAACTAGGAAAAATTATGAATTGACACTAGGAAAAATGCAAAAAACAACAAGAGATATGACTTTTTAAAAAACATAGGGAAAGCTCGACACAAAATAGGGTCAGTAGCACCATTCTAAAGCATTATTGAAGCAAACATAGTAATATTCTTGGGGGTCAAGTGTAGTGTCATAAGCTTCAAATGTTAAAAGGTTTTTAAAACTATCAAGTAATGATACTAACATAATGAACTTGAAAAAAGGATCTAAGTTTGATGGTGCCATCGTGGTAGTGTGGTCCTTGTCTCATTGTTGTAGTGCTGTGACATTTGAAAGGTGTCCTCTTTATCTCGCTGGTACTAACCTCCTTGTCTTGTCTCAATCTCTCCTAGATATATGCCAAAGTCTCAAGTTGAGCTAACATCTTTCAATTTTGCTCTTAAAGTTGTTGCACAGTGCAAAAGAGACTGTCCATGGTAAGCGGAGTGGGATTATGGTTATTCTCAACTAGGTCTGGTGGAAAGGAGTTTATGTTGTGGTTGCATGTAACTATTGTGGTCGAGTAGGATAGTTTACCAGGCCAATGGTTGGTGCTATTGTTCTACCATATTGTCTTGATGTTGGGTATATCCTTGTCCGAGCACTTCATGGCACTAGTGGGGACTTGTAAACGAACTTTGATCCTAAAGTCTGTAACACCCTAATAATCTTATATTACACTTAAATCATATTATGGCACTTTATTAATTTTTACATTTTGCTTTTGCAGAAACATATAACTTTTTGGGAAAATAAATTAAGCAAAAATAGATGATAATTTTTTTTCTTCAATTACTCAAAATAAACTTTTGAAAAAACATGAGCCTTTGCACATAAGCATCGAGTACATAGCATTGCCTCATACATAGTCATACAGCATAGCAAAGAAATAAAGCTAAGAACATAAATAAGAAACACAACTCATGCATAAGGATCTTATACATACATACATACATACATACATACATACATATAGACACACACACATATATATAACCATATACATTATAAGCGCGAGCACACAAAACAAAAAAAACACCCTACACCTTAGCTATGTGCTAAACCCACTCCTTGAGTCTAAGAGGAAATGCAATCGTTCCCCCAACCTCCACCACCATGCCCCTCAACTTTACTCTCCATGGTGGATGACACCGCAAAATCCAAACAAATGACAGGTAGAAGGGTCAGTCTCTATGAAAGGAGCTATGGCCATGGATGCATCTGACCTAGAGTAGGTAGGTATAGCATAGACAGGGTAGATGGGGTATTGCCTCATACAAATTGATGGTATCATACGAGTTTCATCGGCTAAAATGTTTACTCATCACGCTGAGTCCAAAGGGCGACAGAAGAAGATGTACACCTCAAAACAGCTCTAGCCTTCAATAGCAAAGAATCTAGAGATAGGTCATTGTGCTACTCCTAGGTGGGACACTTAAGGAAGATGATCACCTATCCCATCGGCTCCGTTTGAAGACGACATAGAAAGCGGGGGTGAGAAATAAAATTTCTCAGTAGCACTATAACCTAACAAGCAAGTGTCATCGTTATCATTCACTTCGATTTATTTATAAAAAGGTGAGCATGCATCATGTTCATTTTATTCAGGTAAAACCATTACCTTTTCGAAGTGTATTACTTTTAAACATACACTTAGAGCATAACATGGCATATCTCATGAAATAATAAAGCACAAGTATGATATATGAGCACTCACAAACAAGAAGCATGATAAGTTTCACAATGCATGAGTGTCTTATGCCTATCTTTATTTTCTTTACCTTTCGTTAACTTTGACCTTTAGCTTTAACTTTACTTTCTTATTAACTTTTATACCACCCTCAAACCTTCTTTTAGGACATGAGCTCATACATATGATGACCATTGTCACCTTTTAACTTTATATCCTACTTACTTATATAGGTAAAGGGTCTTCTTGGTAGGTCACCTTCCCTTATCGAAGGATCACTCCCATGTCTTGTGGGTCACTTTCCCTTTTCGAAGGATCATACCCAACTGTCTTTCTTAGTTATGGAATTAAGTGTTAAGCCTTATATCATTCATGCATTAGAAATAAAGGACTTAATTACTTTTCCTTAATATAAGTTCTATAATAGTTTATGTCATTCATGGCAATATTCTAAGTGCAAGAAAGAAGTCGATCACATAGCATAATCACTAACTATGAAGAGAACATAGGGTATCATTGGAAAGTCTTATGAACATAGTTAGGGCCTATGTTCAAGTCGTTAGGTTGTACTTTACTCTTAAGTCTTGTGTGAGTCTAAAGAGGGTTTCACTTATTTCTTTTGTTGATTTGTCTTTTATCAGTAAAGTGTCATCTTCTTTAATCTTTTATTACTTGAAATTATTCTTCAAGCTTACTTAAATTATTAAAACACAATCTCTCTCTTTATATCCTTATGTGGTCAAATTTCTCTATAGTGAATTTACCAAGTCTTTTATTTTGTTTTTCTTCAAGTAAACTTATTAAGTCCAGTTCTTAGGTATTATGGGACCTTGATCTAACTTGCTTATAAATTTAAGTTTTATCCTTTCTTTTTAAAAGGATGTAGCCGAAACCACCTTCTTAAGGATCCCAGGTCTTTTATTTTACTTTTCTTCAAGTAAATTAGTTGAGTCCTCTAATTAGGTGTATTAGAAGCTTAAGCCATCCTCTTAGCAAATTAAACTTTCTTCCTTTCTTTTTAATTTATCAAGGCCGAAACCATCCTCTTGAGCTTCTAAATCTTTTATTTATTTTACTTGAAGTAAGATTATTAGATCTATTAGTTAAGTGTTATGGATCCTTAATCCATACTATTCACTTAATAAAATTCATTCTTTCCTTTATTTCTTTCCATAGCCGGACCTATACCTATATGGTACTTCAAGTTTGCTTCTTGTAAATTTATTAGATTCACTTAGAAGAGTTATCACATTATGAGAACTTCCAAGAACACATTTTTATTCTTCCTTTTCCTGATATGGTCGAAACCATCATCAATCCATGCAACAAATTTTATTTTTTGATCTTCTTCACAAAGCGTGTGTTTTTCTTAGTTAAAGTTTATGGATCTCAACTAGTCTTCTTAGAAAGGTGGAATTGTTTAAAAGGTTGAAATCTTTTCTTAATCATTTCTCAAGACAAAGTAAAAAGGTCGCAACTTTCTCAATACCATCATAAAGAACACAACTTTTCATGATTCCAAGCAAGACAACAACATTGGAAAGCATAATAGAGATATTCAAGGGGTAAAAATGAAAAAACAAGCCATGAACCTCAAAGCCATAGGTTAGGGTTTGAGTATCCATGACCATGACAAGAAAAGCTTGAAACTTTTTTATCTTTCAACAATAACAACAACCAATACTCCGAAGACAACATTCAAGAATGAGAAAACTTTGAATCAAAGCTTGAACCTCTTAGTCATAGTGTGAATAGAGAATTCTTAGCTCTTGAAGAGGAAAGAAGAGAAAGGTTAGGGAGTCCTACCAACAACCAAAGATGGAAACTTGAGCAGGGATGTTCTTCGAGCTCTAAAGCAACCAATGGAAGAAGAAAAGCTCCTCCTCCAAGTTGTGATGCACATGACCTCAATAGAGAAGAAAGGGGGATCTTTGTGGTTTCTAGGCTAGAAAGAGTTGAGTGTTTGTGATTGTAAGAGTTAAAAGATGTAGGTCCTATAATGGTGTTTGGAGAAGGTGAGTGTTCTTGAGAAAGAAGAAGAGAGAAAAAATTTGAAAATGAAGTGAGGATGGCGGAGGCTAGGGCTTCTCCAATATTTTCTATATATAGGGAGACAAAATGAGTGATTAAGGTTGGATTAAAAAGGATGGCAACTTTTAAACTTACTTTAGGCTAATTTTGGAGACAATCTTGTTACAAAATTAACCATAAAGTAGAGTAGAAACATATTTGTCAAAACTTTTGCTTTAGTGACACCATCATTTACTTTATTATCACTTTGACTTTTAATTTGAATTTGATGATGACAGTAAGTGTTCTTAGCACTCATATAAGCTTTGTTAATTAAAGATTAGTGATTAACTCAAATTTTCTTAACTAAGTAACTCATATTCCTTAATTATGTTTACTTGGCCTTAATTAATTAAATCCTTGGCGATTAGTGATTAATGTATTTCTAGCTTTGGTTAGCTTTTCTCCTAACTCTTCATTCTTTAGTTCAGCCTTTATTCTTTAATTTTCATTATTTTACCCAATTACACAGGGGCACTGAGATAATTGGCATAAATGAATTGGGGATGTTACAAAGTCAGTGAATGAGTATGAAAGGTAGTAGAAATGAGGTCAGATTTGATGCTTGATCAAAGGAATTATTTGTATTTAAAATAGAGCTGAAATGATAGTTGTTTGCAAGGTTGTTAATCGTATCTTGTGAAACTCGGGTGCTTCGTAGAAATGTGCAGTGCTTTGAATTTGAATGGAGGCACTCCTATAGCTTTAGTGGTTTTGCAAGAACTTGCAATAGGTCAGCCTCATATCTTCTGGATGCGTCCAACTTATGGGCTATTGGGTCGAGCTTTGAACTTAAGAAAATTGGACAGCTATGAACTTAAGAAAATTAGTCCAATCCAATGTTAAATTGCTCTCGTTAGATAATGCATATCCATTATTACTTTTTCTTTTTTTTCACTATAAAGAAAACTTCATTCATAAATAAGCCCAATAGCACTTACAAATTAAAAAAGACATATTAGATCCAAATCTAATAAGAAAAAAATGCATCATATATTCTAAACTAACCAACGATCTGTGGCTCTGCTCCTTGCCTAAAACTATCAATGTCTAAGCATCTTTCATGTTGGAGATCATCACAAAAGGTTCTACAACTCGAAGAATGTATCATGCCTTCTTTCCAAATAGATATAAATATCTATATCATCTATAAGACCATCAAAATAAAAATATCCACAAAAAGAAACCAAAACATCCACAAAGGGGATAATATAAGCACCCACAAAAAGGACAAACAAAAACACCACAATGGGAACAAACAAAAGTACCACAAAGGGAACAACAAAAACAAAATGAAAGACATAACCCCCTAAGCCATAGAAAGAAAAGGAAATTGTAACATCCTCAATTTCATGTCATGCTAAATTATCTCAATAACCCTGAGTAATTAGGCACTTAATGAGAAATTATGAGATTAAGGTGTAATTAAGGAGTTGACTCGGATGAGAAGAGTCAAGAGAATGCTTAATCGAGATAAGATAATCTCTAATTAAGCAAGTCAGAGCCTTATAGCTTAATTAAGCACTAATCGCCCTCAATTAGCTTACTCGAGTTGAATTAAGGTTAATTAAGCTTAATCGTAAGATTAAATTTTGTTAATCGTGTTCTTGTGTGATAATCACTAATTCTTGCTTAATCACCTTAATTAAGTTGTATGAGCACTTAATCACATGATTAAATTCAAATTTAGTCAACTAGACAATAAAGTAAAGAGTGATATCATAAAAGCATAAAGCATTAGACAAGACTACTTTATGTAAGAATTTGACCATGCTTTGTCTCCCCATCACCCCATTTGTCCCCTTAAACCTTAATTAACACAAAATTAAGCAAAATATCTCACTCTCCCTCCCTTAATGCAAGACGCCATCTTCTTTCTCTCCCTCCCTCATCCATTTTCATTTTCACTCATCCTATTCTCTCTCTTCAAGCCAAATTCTCCAACTTCTCTCTAAACACTTCTTCATCTTCTTCATCTTCCTCTTCCTTTCTCCACCACCACCACCCTAAACCACTTACTTAGCCCTTCAAAGACCTCATCTTTGGGTCTTTGGAGACAAGATCAAAACACTACAACCTCCATTTTCACAAGATCTCAAGAGCTTCTCCTTCTTTCTTGCCAAAACCGCCACCATCATCATCAAGAGGAGCCATCATCTTCTTCTTCCTCCTCTCTTGTTTTTGCGCCATCTTCAAGAAAGGTAGTGATCTTCATCTTTTTCATTTTGCTTACTCAAGAAAGCTTGGAGCTTGGTTCTTTCATGACCAAGATTTCTAAGTGAGAACTCGAGAAGATCCTTCATGCTCTTCAAGAGCCAAAGTTTTCATTTTTGGAAAAATATGTTCTTGATGTTCTTCATGTGTTCTTAAGTTTCCTCTTTTAATATGTTCATGATGTTCTTCATGTGTTCTTAAGTTTCCTCTTTTGGAAAAATGTGCTCTTGATGATTCTTCATGTGTTCTTAAGTTTCCTCTTTGGAAAAATGTGTTCTTGATGTTCTTCATGTAGTTTCCTCTTTTAGAAAAGTATGTTCTTGTTGGTATCTTGCTTAAAGTTGTTCCTTTCTTTTTATGATGAGTTAATGATTAGAAAAGCTTCACCTTTTTGTTTTTTCATGATTTGATAAGACTATAAACATTCTAAAAGCTTTAAACTTTAAAAAGTTTGCTTCTTGATGCACAAAAGTGGCGCAAGTTGTAGTGCCATCATAGAGCCTTCTTTTGTTTTATTTTGAAGACAAAAATACATGAAAAAGTCTAAGCTTTTTAGAATAATAAGCCTTTTTGAGTTATAAAATGATATTTTGACACTTTATGCCTTAGAAATCAAACCTTAAAGAAAAGACATTTCATAAAGTTTCAACCTTTAATCAAGAATGAGATCTTTTAAGTCATAAAGTGTTGTCTTGTAACATTTAATTCATAAAGTTTAGACTTTGAAGCAAAACAATGCAAAAAGGTGTTAACTTTTATAAAGAACAAGACTTTTTATTCAAAAAGCTAGTAACTTGTATCATTATTTCATAAAGATCCAATCTTAAGATAAGAGCTTAATGTCAAAGGCACTTACTTCCATAAAGAATAAAACTTTATGACTACTTTATAAAGAATGATAACTTTAATAATGTTTAAGGTAAAAGCTTGATATGTTATTAGTAAAAGTTTAAAACTTTGTAACTTGAATAAGTTAAAAGTCACCCTTGGTGATTAGTGAACGTTGGTGTTGTTGGGTTCATGATGTGGTTATGTGTTGTCATGACCCAAGAATTAGAGGGATCTCGAACTCCTTGGGAACAGAAATATGATTAGGGCCTCTGAGTATACCATGAACCTAAGAATCACTAAATGCACTATCTCAAGGAAAGGGGAACAATCACTTAACTTAATTAATTTGAACAAGTGTTCCATAAGACATGTACTTGAGTAAAGAATACTATCATACGAGGACTAAGTAACTAAAAGACCACAAACACATATCCTAACTATGTGATTCTCTCATGGGTAACCATGAGAAATCATATGATGATTCATAATATTTTTGGCAAAGAAAAATACAACTATAAACCCCTTTAGGGCATGAATGGGTGATGCCATTCGGCATGATTGAATGATGAGTTTGATTGAGCTTTGTCTCATGATTGAATGATGAGTGTGATGATATGATATAGATATGACGAACTGTTGGTTGAAAGTTTATGATTGGCATTTTGGGGAAGCTCCGATCTAGCCGTTATGCTGCCGGATTTCCGTCAAAATTATGGACTTAGTCATATCATTGCATGTGTTTAGTCAAAGAAGTATGATTCATGTAAAGTATAATGATAAACAAAGAATTAATGGGACATGACCCTTCAATCACTTCGGTAAGGAAAGTGAGAGACGGCGATCCATAAAGACTCAAGGAACCTCTATGAGGGAGGCAAGGGTGACATGGAGGACCCTCCAACTTAGAGGTAACCAATATCGGCTTAGTCTGATTTGGTTAGTACTGCGTGACGACGGTCATGGAATGAGCGCATGTCCAAAAGCAGTCTATTTCAAAGGAAAGTAAAGAATGTTAAGCACGTGCTAAAAATGAAAGTAAAGTCAAAAGTATAACCATGGTTAAGTCTATGATGATGCATGTCCTTGCATGTACTTATGTTGGCCATTTGCATTATGAATGTTTACTTTATCTTTCAGTATGTATGTTAGATTATGATGATATAGTTATGATGTTAAGTTTAAAAACAACCCGCTTCGGAGTTTAAGTTTTCAAAATCATTAAAATTGAACGTATATTTGTGCACTACTTTTATAAATTAAACCCGAAGTGGCTGGGACGATGACGATGACACTGTGTTTGTCTAGTCGCGATCCTAATGAGAAATTTAGTATTTCTCACTCCTACGTTTCCGTGTCGTCTTCAGAGGATGCCAGCGTCGAGCACGGTGGTGATTTTCATTGAGTTTTCGGTGATGCATTGGCACTTCCCGACTTTGAATGCATTTGTGCCGATCGCCAGCAAATGATGCGGGTCTATATGTTCTATAGCCGCCAATTTCGTGCACCCGTGATGAGTCCGTTTTTCCGCCCTCATGAGCCGTTCGAGGACATCACTATGGATGATGTTCGCCCACCCTTCCATCCTCCGAGGTATCCTACTGATGGAGATTTCGATTCGGACACCCCCCTGACACCGACAGTTTCATTGGATTCCGATCCTTCGGAGCCTTCTTATCCGAGCTACCATGTAGAGACAAACCCGTCTGAGCCTTCCTACCCGTCCGTGATCCGTCTGTCATCCGACTTGTCTTCTTCTTCTGCAGCCCCTAGTCACACACCACCCCCGATTCGCGGTTGTGGGTTCATCCGTACTCGTGCTGTGCCTCGTGGGCATGGCCGTGCTCGAGGAGGAGGACGTGGTGATATTCCTCCCAGTGGATTCGGGAATGGCTACCTTCCGCCAGATGAGTGAGGTGTGGACTTACATGCAGAGCCGAGCATGAGGATAGCCCCTTTTGGTTGTAGCTAGGGTTATCATTTTTTCTTGTGACATGTATGGGTGTATAGGATTGCTTATGTATTTCCTTCTCATGTATTTCGTTAGGTTATTTTGTAGGGTCGACAGTAGGTATAGGACCCATTGCTATCATTGTGTATGACTGCTGCTATTACTACTACTATATTAACTATGGGATGGCTATGGAATGAATGTTATCTTCATCTAAGATTGTGGTTATTCTTATGATTTCTATGTATGTTAAATGCAATGTATGTATGAGATAGCGACGTTTGTATTATATGTTCACGATGCGCTCACGACTCTCGATTTTCAAAAACAGTTTACTTGTTTTATTCAAAAAAAAAATTTACCCCTATTTTCGTTAAAAAGTAATTTATAAAAGATAATGATTAGTTCCACAAGCAAAGGTAACAACTTGTAATTCCACAATATGACTTAAGCATAGAATGGAACTATTAGGGTGTTACAGAAATGGTAGGGCTACCACCAAAGAAGCAACATGGCAGCTATAACACCCTTCCAAGTATAGTACTATGCTTAAGTCATAATACCACACCTAGGAGTTGTTACTGTTACATAAGCGGACCTTATCAGATAGAACCTTCGGCCGTCTCCAACATCTCAAGCAACTCTGTCCGGAATGACAATGTTCAGTACCTCCCTAGCTATTTGGAGATAATATGGGGACATATATAAGGGTGAGAATTATAAATTCTCAATAGGATTTCCTAGACTATCCTATATATATATATATATATATATAATGTTATCGTCATTATCTCCAACTGCTTCGGTTTATTTAAGAAAAAGTGATCATGCCATGACATTTATAAATTCCATTTTATAAAGTTCAAAAATATCCTTCGGAAGTAGGTTTATTTTATTCACACATTTGTCATTTAGGAGAGCTATTTCATAATAATAATAACAAGAACATAACTTATGCTTATGCAATTGCTCATCATAAGCAAACGCATTCATGCTTTCTTTACTTTCTTTACTTAACACACTTAGGCATTACGTATTACTATCCCTAGGGTGTTTACTGTGTCTTTAATATTTTTTGCCCGTAGGTAACCTGATCTGGGAGTGAGCTCAACTCATGATTGTCATCACACAGTACTAATTTGTAAGGGGACCCACGTACCTCTACATTTGGAGGGATCTCATTTGGCCAACTGCCTCCAAAATAGAAGGATCTTAGTGTTTTAACTGCTTACATGTGGAGCGATCCAAATAACTACCTCCAAGTGAAAGGACCTATATCTTATCTTATTTAACTACCTTCACAAGGAGGGACCCAGTAATTGCCTCCAAGTGAAGGGATCTCATCTTGTCTGTTCATACTCTTTCATGGTCCATATGCTCATATATTCATGTATGAACATACTTGAGAGACTTATACACATGCTTCATACCTTACTTTCAAATATTCATGCTTGCATGATATTTCATGTACATAAAATATAAACATCCATAACTTTCACATATTTCTGCTGGAAATTCGACAGTATAACAGCTGAAACATGAGATTTCCTGAAGTACAGGCAATATCATTTCAACTAGCCAGTCACAGTGAATAGAAATATCATATTTATATATCAATGTCACATTATTATGGTAAAGAATTGCATCAATGATTTAGCTATTGGCTCGTCATGGCCTATGGGGCTCCTAACCCTTGAAGCTATCAAGTTACCTTAAATTCTTCAATTCTGCCCTATTCTTATAATTTGTACTAAAATTCTATTTTAACTTATTTGAATCTAAAAATTTAATATGTTATATTCTTATTAGTCTATTTTTAAACCTCTTTGGTCCCATTAAGTTTTGAGGTATATAAGTTGAACTAGCCAGTCACAATGAATAGAAATATCATATTTATATATCAATGTCACATTATTATGGTAAAGAATTGCATCAATGATTCAGCTATTGGCTCCTCATGGCCTATGGGGCTCCTAACCCTTGAAGCTATCAAGTTACCTTAAATTCTTCAATTCTGCCCTATTCTTATAATTTGTACTAAAATTCCATTTTAACTTATTTGAATCTAAAAGTTTAATATGTTATATTCTTATTAGTCTATTTTTAAACCTCTTTGGTCCCATTAAGTTTTGAGATGTATAAGTTGAGTTATTAAAGTTTTACTCAAAGCTGCTCTGTTTCACGACAAACTCGAGCACCTAATTTTAGAAAATCACTAAAATTCCATCCTTTATCATTTCTGCACAAATTTTACATCAATACATAGCTAATTGGATTATCTTGCAATCCCAACATTTCATCTTAATTGGGTAAGTAGAGATGAAGTTATGAACTCCTCAATTAGACTATCTTGTTTCAACCCAAATAGAAAATAAGGTAACTTTGAGGAATTACTAGAAGCAACGTACTTAAGATCTAATTGAAATTTTTATGACATGGTTATCTATGTGTTAGCTTCCTAACAAAATTAGTTGCACTCAATTTGAAATTATATAGGGCAAGTTATACCCTTCACAATATATACTAGTCAGGATATTCAACACTTTACTTCTAAAAATCATAACTCTCTTATTTTAAATCCAATGGACCTATAATTTATATGGTTGGAAAGCTCTTGAAATCTAGTTTCATATAAAATTAGTTTGATTTGAATTCGAGTTTGATAGAGTTACGACCCAACCCAGGATGTGACTTGCACATAGGGACATGTCCCTATCAAGCCTACATAAGATCTTTTTTAAAAAAAAAAAAAATTAGATAGAGTCTCCTTTGTATTTAGAACTATTCCCAAATAAGGATCCTCACCCTGCATAAGACATACAAACACATAAAATCATTGGGAATCCAAACATTCTCAGAATGCACCCCACAACACACATCAAAGGAGTTTAAAACATTTACGTGCTTATAAAAATATGTATACATATCCGTAATCATTAAGGTTCAACTATTCATACTTAAAAACAATTGTACAATTACTACAAAACAAAACCAACATAGGAAGAATCCTGCCTGTAGGTTAACGGAGAATAACTAGAGATATACCAATATGTACAATACTGAGCTTCTCAAATACAACAACCTCTAGTTACCACAGGAAAAAACTGTGGATTGACAAAGAGTCCACTACCTCTGGCTGACTATAAAAGCTTGAGCACAAGCTGCACCTGTCTAAAAACATGAAAAGAGAGGAGAGGTCAGTCATATAAACTCAGTGAAGGATAATATACCTATAACAGGAGTGGGACAAGCTTAATACAAACTTTTAGCGAGATATAATTTTATAAGTTTCTTAAGAACCTCAAACCTCATTTCTTAAGTAAAATACTCCATCTCTATATCTCAAATACTATAAAATTTTCAATAGAACATACATAGTTCGTTAAATCACCTCTTTAACTCAAATGGATATAACTTCTTTATGAATATATAAGCATAATACATATAGAGATAACTATAATAAATCATGTGTAATAAATATATAAAACTGGGCATAAAGATAGATATACTTTCTCATAACATGAGGAATAAATATTTGCTTCAAACTCATAATAAAACTTAAGGGAGGATTCTATTTCAGAAAATAACTACCTAACTGAGCTTGCCCAGTAGTAGCTGATAAATCTCACATCTGGGCTTGCCCAACGTGTCTATATCTTCCGGACATGTTGGCCAAACATGCCGGGCTAGCAATCACCCTACTAGCTGGGTTACTCGAGGTGCACCAAGGTTAATGCTACTACCATTAGCAAACAGTTATATTATAGTGCCCTCCCCTTAGGTACTTTACTCCTTGTCACTAAAACTTCTCATTATCTCAATTCATATACTTTCCTACTCATATCATTGAACACATAATAAGATTTAAGAAAACTTCCGTATTCTTAGTAAACATGGGTTCAAGTATAATACTTTCGAACTATTCAGCTTAAGGTATCCAGAGCTCTTCTATAAAACATTAAATTTAAACTATCTCCTGAAATCAAGTCATTCAAAACATCAGCTTTAAGAACGTCACAATTTCTAATAACATGAAAACTACACTTTTTTCTATCAAATTATTCAAATATTATAAACCAATTGCTATAAGAGCTTGTCCCACTATATCTATACATACATACATATATATATATATATATATATACTTAACTAACATAACTGCTTTCAAGAACTTCGTAAACATAGGATAAGCAATTAATCATATTCCATCATGATTTAGTGTAATATATTCCAAGCATATCTTTAGAAAATTAGAGAAAATATGTTATAGAAACACTATCACTCACAACTTGGGACCATGAGGAAGAGATCCAAACTTATCATGGCATAGATCTTCACAAGCATCTGTAACACCCTAATAATTTAATGTTATGCTTAAGTTATAGCATGAAATTTAGTAGTTGCATTACCGTGTTAGTACTCTGTTTATTATTTATTTATTATATTATATGCTCTCTCTTTTTTGACAAAATATACCTTGGGGCGCAAAGAATATATATAAACAGAAGATATGGTGCTTGGTATCTAATAAACGTGATTGGTATCGAAGAATAGTAAAAATTAATAAAAAGTACAACAAAAAAGATAAAGATAAGTACTATATCATGAGCTGTATATGTGTATATATATATATATATATATATATATATATCGGAAGCTAACGCTTCAATTTATGTACAGGTTCAAAAGCGGATACATATGTGGGGCCGATATACACCAAAAAGACATAAGGCATGTGTCAGTGAAAAGCAATATACAGAATAATGAACAGAGTAAATAAACAAATAGCAGCAAGTAAACATAATAGTCAATCTATAAACAACTTACAATGACTATGCAATGCAACCATGCAAACACTCATTCTTAAACATAGTATTATAAGCTTTTCCGTTACTTTGTCCCCTAGGAGTTCTTGGCTATTCAACTCCTGGGTAATAATCTACTTCTCAAGCTCGAGCTCGTTCCTATATAGGAATGCCGAGTTTACTTTCCCTAACCTTCTCACCGATCTATTCCCCTTAACTTTAATCCAGGGCTGGCCCAAGTATTATGGAACTTTTATCATAATATAACCTTTATGAATTTCTTGAAAAATGCACATGTATCTGAATGTATCTTATAACTCATGCATAAGCTTTACCGAAATTTTGGCAGCATAACGGAATGTGTCCACTTCCCCATGAATAGTGCCATTACTCAAACAACCAATTTTACAGAAAAATCACAACACTTCATTCACAATTCAACATCAATTTCATAGAAACATTAGTTGCATTTAAAGTATAGTTGCTATCTAAGCACTTTCACTCAACCCGGTTTTTGTAAAATAAGCCATAATTTCTATTTAACTCATTTAGACCTAAATTTTGGATATGTTGGAGTGTTGTGTGTCTATTTTCTAACCTCTTAGTCTCATCTAATTTTGATAAATGTAGCTCAAGTTATTTAAGTTCTATCTCGGCCTACCCTGTAACTGGTCAAAATTACACACTTAAAAGTAAAAATCCACTAAAAATCGAAAACCAGTTCAAATTATATGAAATTTCTATCATATTAAAGCTAACATGACAAGCTTTCATTTTCAATAAGTCTCATTTCATTTGCTTGAGTAGAGCTTAAGTTATAAGCTCCGCTGTTTGACCCTTCTGGTTTACCCTATTCTAGCCCAGTTTGGACTTAGGGTGATTTCCTTGAATCACTAGGAGCAACTGAGACCGAATCTAACTTTGAAATTTTTATAGGGTGTTCTCCTATGCTAAAAGCTTTCTAAAAATGTTATTTTCATTCAATTCCAAGTTGTATAGGGCAAGTTTTGTCCTGAACAACCTTGTCTGCCCAGAATCAAACTCAAAAACCTAGGTCAAATTTCCAAAATTCATATCTCCCTCAATAATAATCCAATAGCCTTATAATTTATATGGTTGGAAATCCCTAAATGTATAGTTTCACAAGAAAATAGTTTTATCAAATTTAAATGGCTGTAGGCGGAGTCGTACACTCCGCCATATGAACTGTTGTAGGGTTTTGATCACCTAGCTCCTCACTTCTTTCTATTCTCATCCCTTTTCACTTCCTCTTAAATTTAAACATAACAATAGTCATCAAACCAGCCAATAATCATCATATACATCCAAATACCACATTAAGAAGTGATAAAAATGAAAACCCCAAACAACTTCCATAACCAAGAAGACAAGAAAAAAGGTTGAATCTCTACCTCCTTTGAATGTAATCTTGCTAGATTTTGAGTTTAGATGAATGGAATCTTATCAAAGTTTGAAGGTTGATAGAGTAGGTTGAAAGGAGAAGAGATGAAGGAGGCTGGAAGGGAAAAGGAAGGGCGAAATTTGCTTGTAGAGAAGGAGAAAAAATCTGATCGAAGCTTTAATTAAAGCGGTTGGCTTCTAAGTGTTGATTGACTCTTGAAATGGGTGGTGGTAAAATAACCAAGTCTCTCCATCCATTTGTGATGCATGTGGCGCCACCATCCAAGGGCTAGGTGGCTGAATTTTCAACCTCAATTCAGGTCTTCATGTGTAGAATTCGATTATTTCGGTTCCTGTAACAACCTCTATCATATAAGCCATGCTCGAGTCATGGAGTTATATTAAAAGGTTGTCACTATGCTAAGAAATCTTTAAAATGTAGAAAATATAACACATGGCCCTTTAACTGCATACTTTATTACTGACTAATAGTTTATAAACTTCGCTGTCTCTGATACATAGGAGATAAAATAATTACAATTTAAAAGAAATTGTGACTAACATAATACACAAAACTTGCTTTCAACTAGTTGCTAGCTAGCTTCAGTAGTTTCTTAGTCTAGTTTGCGCCCTAGTCTTGCTCAGAAAATGTCCTAGTACTCTACCTCACACTTGATTTCCAACTTAGGTGCTGGAATGTTTACGGAAAAGAAAAACATACAAGCAGGCAATGAGAACCTAAGGTTCTCAGTAGGTAAACTCGAACTATTACTCATACAGTGCCATCATAAACATTCCAGCCACTTCGGTTTCTTTTAAAAATGTGAGCCCATATACGCAAGCAGTAGTCCAATTTTAAGTTGAAAACATCTTTCTCGAAGCAGGTTATATTTTAATAACCACTCGGCATATTATATGATAGACATAGAAACACAAATAGTGTAATATACTTTAGTAAGAATCATAATAACATTATGACATAATGAGATAATTAGATATGCACATATAGATGCTTGTACTTGATTGTATGCAAGTGCACTTGACTTGATTCGTCTCTTTCTTCAACTTGCAACTTGATCTTGCTCTTCTGTACTTGGTTCGCCGGAGGTGAATAGCCTTTCTCACCCCTAGATAATAGCCTACCTTTCAGGTCCAAGCTCGTACCTACATATGAGTGACGGGTTTACTTTCCCCGACCCTTACACTAATCTATTCCCCTTAAATCTGGTCAAGGGCTGGCCCAAGTCTTAGACAGTACCGCTCTGGCCCACGTTAGTTGCGTCTATGCCATGCCTCACGTGGTATCTTAGTACGTCCCTCTTGCAAGTTCTTATTATCTTTTCCTTTCGATATCTTATCAAGCATGCGGATGCTTTGCGCATTCATGGATATATCTCACACCTTACTTCTCATATCATATTCTAATTATACTTGCATGCATGATAGACATGAACATGACATGTAAATGTAAATATATCCAAAGTATAATCACCCATAGCATAAGTTCTCATAAATTCCTGTTGAAAATTCGGCAGCATAACGGATCAAGTCCGCTTCCCCATGAATAGTGCCAGGCTACCATAAGGATCAATCAAGCAACAAAACCAACATAGAGCATCAAGTTTTATAACAATAATATCAATCATATAATATGTCAACATAAATACATAACTTAGGTTTTCTGCTCATTCTACTCAATTATGCCCGATTTTGTAAAATTCGCCATAATTTCTATTCAATTCAGTTGGATCTAAATTTTAAATATGTTATAGTGCTATGTGTCTAGTTTCCAACCCTTTTAGTCCCATCTCATTTTGATTTATGTAGCTCAAGTTATTCAAAATTTACTTCTATCTGCCCTACAATTAGCCAGAATTGCACTCTTAGAAGTAAAAATTCACTAAAAATATGAAACTAGGTAAAATCATACGAAATTCATATCAAATTAAAGTTAACAAAACATTCTTTTAAATGAAATAAGTTTCATATCATTTTCATGAGTATATTTTGAGATATAAGCTTGACCCTACTAGACTACCCTATTCCAGCCCGATTTGAACTTAAGGTAACTTCATTGATGTGCTGGGAATAATTGGCAACGAATCTAACTCTAAAATTTTTATGGGATGTTCCCTTATATGTTAGCTTTCAAACAATGTTAGTTTCACTCAATTTAGAGTTGTGTAGGATGAGTTACCTTCTCAACTCACACTGCCCAGATGAGAATCCAGATTTCTAGGTCAAACTTCAAAAATTCATAACTAACTCTATACTAATCAAACGGCCTTATATTTTATATTTATGGAAAGCCATGAATGTATAGTTTCATATAAAAATGGATTCATCAAATTTAAATGGCTGTAAACGAAGCCGTACACTCTGCCGTATGGACCATCGAGTGGAAAACCCTAACAACTTCTTGAATTCTTCTTGGATTCATGTTTTCCTTAAATCAATCCATCCAATCTTCAATTCAAACTCACATATATATCTTAAACCAATCTTAATTCATCATCCCCACCCCTCACAACATTAGAATCATGGATGAACAAAGGACCCTAGCCAGCCCCAATTCAAAGAAAAGAAGGAGAAAGTTGAGATTCCTACCTTGGTGGTGTGAAATCTTGGTGGAACTTAATCTTGGAGTGCAATTGATGGTGGGAGCTTGAACTTAGGGATGAGAGGAAGTGGAAGAAGATGAAGAAAAGTGGGAAAATGATGCTGGTCTGCATCTATTGTGGGGAAGCTGAAAATTTAAGGGGAGAAGGAAGAAAAAAGAAAATGAAAACTTATGAAGGAAGCTAGTTTTTGATTGGTGGACTTCAATCCTCATTCAAACTTGGCTTGGCTTCCCTCTTCATGGCTGTTGGTGGTGCCACTTGTGAGGGTGTGGTGGCTAAATCTTGGCCCTCTATCCTAGGGTTTTCACAGTTTAATTTCTATTGGTCCGATTCCGACAGTTTAAAATACCGAAATCTTATCGATTTCTTTTAAATCGGTAAGCTGGTTTTAGAAAAATCCTATGAGGTTTCCTATGGTTCTAATCTAGTTCTATCGAGTCTAATCTTTCTAAATCACACTTAATTGGCTTTAAGTGAATGCTTAATCGAATCCTAATTAATCCCAATTATTTGATGAAAACCGAACAACTTGGTTAATAACGATAAAATTTTTCGGATATTACACTCTCCACTCACTTGGCAACCAATTGGCGCCATCCATAAGGGTAGAAGTGGCTCAATTTTTAGCCACTCAAACTAGTGGTGTTAATGTGAAATTCTACTGATTCGGTTTTGGAAGTTTAAAATACCGAATCTTCACCGATTTTTTTCAAATTGGCAAAACTTTACTAAATGATTTTGAAAGAATTTCTATATCTCAATTCTAATTGTTCCTAAACCTCATCCCTCTAATTAACATCTAATTAACTCCTAATTAATATTTAATTAACTTCTAATTGCCTTTACATAACTATCAAAACCGAATAAATAGATTAACGGCGTAAATTAGACAATTTTGCAAATTCAAAGCCTTTTTGTTTTTTGTTTTATGTAACTAATGACATTTCCGTAATTTTGAGCAAGTCCAAGGACACCCCACATCATTTCACATCCGACTGCCTTCATGGCCCAATCGGCAGAGATTTAAATTTCTACGGTTTCACCACGTGATTTTGCTCTATTTAAAATCCCATTCTGCTAATTCTACAGATGTAGGGATATTAAGGTCATTTCATGAAAAGTTCTAGGGTTATTGTGAGAATAAGTCTTTGGGGTCAAAATATAATTTCTAAAAATTCTGGGCATCCCTGCAATTAACAAAAGTTTATAGGGGCACTTTCATTTTCTAATTTTTAACATACGGCAGTGCCATATTTTCAACGGCAGTGTTACACTACCCTATAGTTCTGAGTGTGAAGATCGTTATGGCATAACGCTGCTTGAGAAATTCTCACACTGCCTAAAGGAAATAATTCAAAGTTTCCATTATATTCTGTTTACGAAAGTAGGGATGTTATAGTTCCAACAGTTTAAAATACCGAAATCTTACCGATTTCCTTTAAATCGGTAAATCAGTTTAGGAAAATTTCTATGAAATCTTCCATGTTTCTAATCTAATTCCCTTACATCTAATCTCTCTAATTGCTAATTAATTAACTTTAAATAAATATTTAGTCGAATTTTAATTAACCTCAATTATTCGATAAAAAGCGAATAACTAGGCGAAAAACGATAAAATTCTGTGGATGTTACAGCATCTAACATCATAAAGAACACCAATTAAGTGCTAATTAGTTTCTAGAGCTAAGGATTTTCTCAAATCACCCTTCTACAACAAAAACCCCAAATCAAAACCTTTATCTTTACTTCCACTACTCCATAACCACTAATCAAGAAAAACCTCAACCAAATCTTCAAACAAGAACACATAAGAGTTCAATACTAACCTTAGGAAGCCAAAAGGAGTGAAACAAGGGAGTGGGTCACCAATGGAACTCCAAAACTGCCACCCCCAAGCTTCCCCAAACCAAAATCGCATCTCCCTCTCTCCACACACATATAGATGCCATAAATCTCTTGTGGAGGGTGTCAAAATATTGAAGAAATGGAGGTTATAGGTGGGGGATTTGAAGTGGAAGAGTGGGGAAAGAAAAATGAAGAAAGGAGGAAAGGAAAGGAATGAAAATGGTGGAATGAAAGAGAAGCTTCGCGAGACATCTTTTTAAATCGCGTCGCCACCACCAAGGCACTCCTTGGGCTGACAACACAACAATTCTACACGCCCACCGCCTAGGCGCTGCATTTGAGCGCCTAGGTGGTGGCTTCTAAGCCCAAAATTCCTCTAATTCGTCATATAATTGCAGCATATAGTCCAAAGCTCTAAGAGGTATTTCTAAATATATTTTCACTCTAAAAACTCCCCCAACAATCCAAGAAAAATCTTCCAGACGAAAATTTTTCTAAGGCCAAATCCATGCTAGAATTATAATTTATCTTGTTAACTTTTATTTGCTCTATTAACACATAATACACTTCACATCCACAAGGCTCAAAACCATTCTTAATCATGTTCCAAGTCTAGAATCAAAGAAATATATGATGAATTGAATTGCAAAAATATCCCTCTTAAGATCTATACCAAACAAGCTCAAAAACTAACACCTTTATCATTTGACCTTTGTATTAGGCATTACAGATGGGGTGAAATATGAGCTCTGCCTTATGGACGTCGCTCAAGGGTTTACATCCAACAATTTTCTATTTTGGTTCTATGTGCTTTTGGCCTAATCTTCAACCTAAACCAAGATTTCTTATCTTAAATCACTAGAAACAAGTCATATTAACATCAAATATCATCAAACAAAAGATGACATGAGAAACCCTAGCACCCACATAATCCATAGAAGTTCATCAATCTAAGAAATCCTAACTAAAATTCGAAGTTTGAGCTCTTGTATTTGAAGTTTTACTAGCTCTACTTCTCTAAAGCCTTGAAATAAATTTAAATACCCTCTTTCTTTTTAGTTGGCTGAAGCTATATGATCAAGGGAAAGAGGATTTAAACTTGTTTTAAGGCTTCTTTGATGCTATATAGAGGAAAGAGTGAAAGATTTGGTCACAAGAAGACAAGACTATGAGTGGTCTTAGGTGGAAATGGAGAGAATGGAGAGGAGGATGAAGAAGAAAAAGAAAAAATGGAAAGTTAAGGCTAGTTAAGGCTAGCCAAAATTTGCAAGGGCAAAGGGGGAAAATTGTGATAACTTGTGTCCTAAGTTGGAAAGGTGGAAAAATAATGTGACAAGTAGATTTCATTGAAATTTTAATTCTTGTTGATTGTAGAGATGGATGGCCATGATTTGGCCAACAAACTGATAACTCCCTTTGATGAGTTATATTTTTAGTTAGTTTTTGTTTAATTTAAGTTATGGTTATTTAATTTAGCTTTTTTTTGTTTTATTTTAGTATATAGTTTAGGTTAATTGGTATTTTTAGTTTTTGTTGTTTTCTTATGTGATTGGATACTTATTTTGGGTTTTATTTGATTTATTTTAGGTGCAAGCGAGGTCAGAAGAAGTTGGAAGAGGCCAAGGCATAAATTCAAACTCAACACCTTACACTATAGCACAAGGCAGTGCGGTATAGCGTGCTACCGTAGAAGAAAGAAGTCCAAAATTTTGTGTTGCGCTATAGCACAACCTTGCGTGCTATATCGCACTACCGTTTTTTGCAAATGAGCCAAGAATTGGGCATTGTGCTATTGCACAACCTTTTGCACTATAGCTCAAGCCCGTCTACAGCAAATTAATAAGTCGAGCTGAGATTTAGAAAGAGGGGGATCTATGCACTATAAAAGTACACATATCACAAAGGGATCCCTAGACACTCCACACATTTTCCAAGGCAAAAAACTTCTTCCAGAGAGATTGAAGGTAAAGATTCAAGAATTCCAGAGCTCAATTTCAATATAGAAAGATCCAGATTCTTCCGAATATCTTGTCTCTCGCTAGAAATCTTTATGGCTCTTTGTTTTTCTGTCTCCTCATTTTTATACCCTTCTGTTATATTTTTTTCTTTAGTCGTGAACTAAGTTTCTCTTGCTAGAGCGTTAATGGACCATTTTGTATGACAAATTTACTAACGGATTAATGCTAATCTTGTTGCTATTTCAATTGCTTAGTGTTTTTGTTTTTGCTTAATGCTTTTGAGTGATTGGCCACTATTCAATTAATTCATTGGTTTGCAATAACTAGAGATAGAGTTTGTAAACAAAGCTTCTTAACATAACACTGTGAGCTTAACGAAAACTAGAGATAGACAAATGCGGTTCATGCGGTCAACATAGGAACCCATAGATCTTCAACCTTTACTTAGATTAGTTTGTACTAAGAGATTAGGCAATCAGCTTAGGATAAAGAGTATTGCTTCACCTCAAGAGAGGCTAGGAATAAATTAAGGGGAACTGACCATGAGTCAATTAGGATAGGAACTGATTAACAGAAATTCATAGTAAATGCGTCTACAATAGGTGAAATTAATTAGCCCTAGCGTTCATCCCATTGCATTTAGTCAACCCTTTTGCATTCGTCCTGATTAATATTTTTCGTATTTATTAAATTTTTATTTTTATTTTAATTTCTTTACATCTATAATTTTATTCCTTCCAAATAGTCATCCCTTAAACTATTCGGTATTTGATCTATCCTTGTGGAAACGCTACTTTACTTATCACTTTATTACTTGTACGATCCGGTATACTTGTCGGAGCCGCATCAAGTTTTTGTTAACGTTGCCGGGGATAGTATCAATATCATTCTTAGTTGACAGGATACTAGATTGAATTTTTATTCTATTTTGCTTAGGTTTGTTATTTTATTCCATACTTCACCCGCTTTCTATGTTCTGTTGTGCAGTTTGTAACACCCGAAAAATTTTATCATTTTTAACCAAGTTGTTCGATTTTTATCGAATAATTGACATTAATTAGAATTCGATTAAGTAATTACTTAAAGCCAATTAAGTATCATTTAGAAGAATTAGATTTGAGGGGATTAGATTAGAGATATAGGAGACCTCATAGAATTTTTCTAAAACCGATTTACCGATTTAAAAGAAATCGGTAAGATTTCGGTATTTTAAACTGTCAGAACCGAATCAATAGAAATTATACTATGAAAGCCCTAGATTGGATGGCCAAGATTCAGCCAACTTACCCTTATATGTGGCACAACAATCAGCCCTAAAGAGGCATGCCACACTAAATTGAAGAATGAAAAGGAATCCAGCAATTATAACTAAGCTTCCTTCAAAAGTTTCCCATAATTTCCTTCCAGCTTCCTTGAACATTTTCGGCCATATTAGGAACTGAACCCCTATCATTTTCCATCTATCTCATCTCCTCTTCACTTCAGCTCCAACAAACCTTCAAGCTCCAATAAGCTTTCTTCAATCCAAGACACAAATCTAGCACAACTATACCTAGAAGAGGTAGGGATTCAACTTCTCTTCTTATTTTCTTTGATACGGGGCTGCTTGGGCTTTCAATTTTTCTTCACTTCTTGCTGTTATAATTGGGTATAGTTGATGAATATTTGTTGGTTTAATAAATATCTTTGGGTTTGAATTGAAGTGGAAGTAGAAAGGTTGAGAAATAGAAAGGAGTGGGAAGCTATTTGGGCAAAACCCTACGACATCCGTACGTGTGATGTATACAGATAAAAATCCAGCCATCAAAGTCTAATGACTGTATTTTTATATGAAACTAGACATTTAGGGCTTTCTAAGCATATAAATCATAAGGTCATTGGATTAGTATTGATTGAGTTATGAATTTTTTAACTTTTGCCTGAAATTCTAGGTCCTTTTCTGGGCAGTATGAGTTGAGAAGGGTGTAACTCACCCTACAAAACTCTAATTTGAGTGCAACTAACTCTATTTGAAAGCTAACATGCAGCAAAACATCCCATAAAAATTTCAGAGTTAGATTCATTTTCATTTATTCCCAGTAATTCAATGAAGTTGCTCTAAGTCCAAACCAGACTAGAATAGGATAGTCCAGGAAGGTCAACTTATGGGGCTTATATCTCAAGCTATACTTATGCAAATGAGGTGCACTTCAAATAAAAATTTGTTCTGTTAGCTTTGATTGGGTATGAGTTTTGTATAATTTCACCTAATTGAATTTTTGGTGAATTTTTGCTTCTAAGAGTACAATTCTAGCTAGTTGTGGGGCAGACCAAGATAAACCTTGAATAACTCGAGCTACACAAATCAAAATTAGATGGAATAAAAAGGGTTGGAAACTAAACACATAGCATTACAACATATCCAAAATTTAGGTCCAAATGAATTGAATAGAAATTATGGTGAATTTTACAAAATCAAGCAGAATTGAGTATAATGATTAGAAATCTTATTGATGTTGGTACACTATATAATTGATATTGTTGTTATAGATTTGCTAATCTATGTGGTTTGAATGCTTGATTAATCTTTCTGGTAGCCTAGTACTATTCATGGGAAAGCGGACTCGATCTGCTGTACCGCCGAAATTTCAGTAAAGACTTCATATACTATGTGAAATGTTTGTGCACATGTTATACTTGAGAAAAATAATACAGATGTGCATGTAATTTATGAATAATGTTATGATTCCATATTGCTTGGGCTAGCCCTTGAATAATTTTAAGTGGAATAGATCAGTGGGAAAGTTGGGGAAAGTAAACCCGGCAATCCTGTGTAGGAATAAGCTCGGTCTTGAAAAGCAGACTATTACCCAAGAGTATATGGCCAAAGACTCCTAGGGGACCAAGAGTGGAATATATAAGTTGCATGAGTTGAAAGCTCCCAAAGACTACATGCATTTCCTATTTCACATATATATGCTCTGTTTGTTAATTTCTAAATCAATGTCATAGTTAACTGCATATTCCTTGTGTTATATTATTGTTTACCTATAGTTACTTTTTCAGTTATGTTGTGTGCCTGTTTAAATATACTTGTATTGCTCTAATTTAAAATTAAGTTTTGTTTCAGGTTATATTTTCCACAAATTAAATTAAGTTGAATATTACTGTTATATTGTTTCATTTAAAATTAAGAAAAATTGAAACAACTGGGAATGACGGCGATGGCAGATGTTCATAGAATTAGAATTCCTATTGAGAATTTCTTTAAATTCTCACCCTACTATATATTTCCGCGTCATTCTCAAATCATGGCAAATGCAACGACAGGCATCCTCTTCATTAAGTTCCCTGACCTCCACATCCACTTTGATCCGTTTCTAGACTCCATATATATATATATATATATATATATATATATATATATATATATATATATATATATATATATATATATATATATATATATATCTTGTAGTTGCCGGTTTCGCTATTATTTCTTTTTCCATAGAGATTTTGCCGTCCCATTTACGCACCCACTATTTGACCCCTCCGCACGTTACATTGCCATCCCGCTTTACATGGCACATCTATTTTCACCTCCACCCGCAGCAGCAATAGCAGCAACTCCTGTGGTTCCGCCCGCTTCACCACTTTAGCAGATCCCCTCTACTTCACTGTTTGAGGAGGAAGATCCATCAGAGGCAACGAGCTCATCTTCCTCGTCCTCTACACCAAGCGTGGATTATAAGCTAGCGGACGTTGGCATGGCGAATGGATTCCTTTCTTCAGAATCCATCTAGAGGACTTACATAGCACAGTAGGAGGAGATATACAGAGTGGCCCTCTTTTGGCATTCTGGGCCATAGGCAGTAGCTTAGTGGATAGTGTGCATGGATGTTTAGTATATGAAATGTCCCGTAGGGACCAGTTAGGGTGTTGTTTTATAGAGACAGACTACTTTATTTTGTTTCAACAGCCTCATTTTCCATACCCTATATTGTTTATGGTTCCTTTTGTAAACTCTAAAAGTAAGCATCTATATATATATATATAAAATGTAGTGCAGTAGTTCTATTTATTCCACAGGTTTCTTTTCTATTATGACATTAACCTATTTATTTACATTACAGCCAGAGATAAATACACAGATTAACTGTTAACTCCGTTATGAGTATATAACGTTGGATTTATGTGAAACTTTAATTAGATAACGACACGTAATAACTTATCAGGTAATATATTATGACTTAAGCATAGTATTTTGTCTGGTAAGGTGTTACACAGTTTATGCAACGGAGCCAATCTGCTGAAGACTTACTCTTTGATCCAGAGATCGAACATTCCTTGCATCAACTCAGGAGAGCACAAAGAGTAGTTGAAGAAGTCCGGGAAGTCACCATGGCTAATGAAAATGAGCATGATGATAGAGTCATGAAGGACTACTTGGCACCCACTCTTGAAGGGTGCTCATCAAGTATTTTGAGACCGCTTGTCCAAGTAAACAACTTTGCGCTGAAGACGTCACTCATTTAGTTCGTGCAACAAAATTGCCAGTTTGCTGGACTACCTAGTGAGGATCCAAATGAACACCTCAGCAACTTCTTGGAAATTTGTGACACCATAAAAATAATGGTGTCACAGATGATGCTATTCGATTGAGGCTGTTCCATTTTTCATTTAGGGACAAAGCCAGAGCTTAGTTGAAGTCTCTACCACAAGGAACACTTACTATCTGGGATATGGTGGCTAGAAAATTCCTGGAGAAATATTTTCCCCATGCCAAGTCTGCCAAGATGAGGAATAACATCACTTCCTTTACCCAAGTAGATGGAGAATCCTTCTATGAGTCCTGGGAGAGGTATAAGGAGTTATTGGCCAAGTGTCCACATCACGGCATCCTACTCTGGATGCAAATCCAAACATTCTACAATGGTCTCCATATGTGTACCCAAATGATGGTTGATACAGCAACTGGTGGCTCTCTGAACAACAAGACACCTGAGCAATCTTGGGAGTTATTTGAAGTATTGGCTAGCAACAATTATCAGAGGCCTAGTGAGAGAACTCAGAAGAGGGGAGTCTTGGAAGTTGGCACTGCCACTGCCCTTTTAGCCCAGATGCAAGCCTTTTCTATCCAAAATGCAGCCACTTAGAAGCAATTGGATATGCTCAATACCACTTCCCCAGCACCGATCTTGCAATGTGACTTTTGCTAAAGGAATCATCCTAATAGAGAGTGTGCCACAGAGCCTACTTCTAATGAATAAGTCAATTACATGAATGGTCAGAGGCACTATTTCCATTCCAACAGTTATGTTCCTAGATATAGAAACCATGGTCATTCCAGTCAGTACCGTGGGAATCAGAGTGCTCCTAGACATTCATACAACCCACCTGTTCAAGAGAAGAAGTCTAACCTGGAGGAAATGTTCCAACAATTTATGCAGACTCACTCTAATTTTGTGGATAGAACTGAAGCACAGTTAAGCACCAGGAGGCCTCCATTAGAAACCTGGAGACTCAATTAGGGCAAATATTCGAACAACTAGCTGAGAGACCACAGAGTACTTTGCCTAGCAATACAGTGAAAAATCCAAGAGAGCAAGTTAAGGCAATTATCCTGCAAAGTGGCAAAGAACTAGAAGAATCTAAAATGCCATGAATGGAAGAAGAGCCACCTACTGAGATTAAAGTGCAAACTACCAAAGGGAAGAAATATGAGATCCATATAAGGCATAGCAAGGGTGTGGGGGAAGAAGAAAAGACTCCAGAATATGTAGCACCACCTGCCTATGACCTTCCCATTCCCTATCCACAAAGGGTGAAGCAACTGAAAAAGGAGCAGCAAGATAAACAATTTGCAAAATTTCTGGAAGTATTCAAGAAGCTACAAATCAATATACCCTTCATCGAGGCATTGACTCAGATGCCTAGTTATGCTAAGTTTATGAAGGAGATCCTCTCCCAGAAGAGAAAAATTAGAGATGATGAGACTGTCCTACTTACTGAAGAATGTTATGCCATCTTACAGAATAAGCTGCCTCCTAAGCTTAAGGATCCAAGAAGTTTTACTATTCCATATATTATTAGTGATATTTATTTTAATAAAGCTCTTTGTGATCTTGGTGCCAGTATTAATGTAATACCTTTGTCTATTTTCAAGTGTGGAGTTGGAGAAGTCAAGCCTACCATGATGTCTCTTCAGTTGGCTGATAAATCAATCAAGCATCCAAGAGGTATTATTGAAGATGTGCTGGTAAAGGTGGATAAGCTCATATTTCTAGTGGATGTTGTGGTTCTTGGCATGGAAGAAGACAGGGAAGTCCCTCTCATTCTTGGGAGGCCTTTCCTCGCCACAGGGAGAGCTTTGATAGATGTTCAGGACGGAAAGATAGAGTTGCAGGTACAAGATGAGAAGGTCACCTTCAATGTTTTTGATGCAATTAAGTTTCCCCTAGAAGCTGATTCCTGCCTCAGAGTTGATGTGATTGAAGATGTGGTGACTTCTTCATTTGGAGCTATTTCTACCACCACACATTTAGAAGCATACCTGGCAAACTCTAAGATGGCAAAAGAATTAGAGAACAACAACCTACAGCTGTGCCATGAGCTTTTGGAAGCTTAGCCTATAGTTTCATAGCCTTGTTCTCACATTCTAACACGAGATAGGGAGCTACAACTAGTGAGTAAGAAGCCACCAAAGTTAGAGCTCAAGCAACTTCCTATCCATCTAAGATATGCATTCCTTGATTAGGGTGACACATATCCTGTTATTATTAGTGCCTCACTGAGTAGTGTAGAAGAAGATAAGCTACTAAGGGTACTCAGAGATCATAAAACAGCTATTGGATGGCAGATCTTAGATTTGAGGGGCATCAGCCCCACTTTCTGCATGCATAAATTCTTCATGGAAGATGATTTCAAGCCACTGGTCCAACCACAAAGAGACTGAACCCAACCATGAAAGAGGTTGTGAAGAAAGAAGTGGTGAAGCTCCTAGATATAGGGATCATATATCCTATTTCAAATAGTACATGGGTGAGCCCAAATCAGGTAGTACCCAAGAAAAGGGGGGTTACAATGGTGAAGAATGAGAATAATGAGCTCATTCCAACACGTATGGTCACTGGGTGAAGGATATGCATTGACTATCGGAAGCTCAATGATGCCATCCTCAACGAGCACTTTCCACTACCCTTCATGGACCAGATATTGGACAGGATAGCAAGCCATTCTTACTGTTGCTTCTTGGATAGCTACTCTAGTTACAACCAAATACACATTGCCCTAGAGGACCAGGAAAAGACCACATTCACCTGCCCATATGGGACATTTGCTTATAGGAGAATGACATTTGGGTTGTGCAATGCCCCAACTACCTTCCAGATATGCAAGTTAGCCATTTTTCATGATATGGTGGAAAGGCTTATAGAGGTTTTTATGGATGATTTTTCAGTTTTTTATTCTTCTTTTGATAATTGTTTATATCATTTATCTTTGATTTTGAAATGATGTCAAGAAATTAACCTTATTTTGATTTTGGAAAAGTGTCATTTCATGGTGCAAAAAGGCATAGTTCTTGGACATCGAATCTCAGCCAAAGGAATTGAAGTGGATAAAGCCAAAATTGAAGTCATTGAGAAGCTACCTCTACCAACCAATATTAAAGGAGTTAGAAGTTTCTTAGGCCATGCTGGATTCTATAGGAGATTTATTAGGATTTCTCTAAAATTGCTAAGCCTTTGAGTAATCTGTCAGTTAGAGATGTTCCTTTTAATTTTGATAATGAATGCTTGCATGCCTTTGAACTTTTGAAAAGTAAATTAGTTTTAGCTCCTATTCTTGTTGCACCTAATTAGGATTTTCCATTTGAGCTCATATATGATGATAGTGATTATGCCATAGGTGCTATTTTAGGATAGAGAAAAGATAAGTTGTTGCATGTCATTTATTATGCCAGTAGAACTTTGAATGATGCACAACTTAATTATGCTACCATCGAAAAAGAATTTTTGGCTGTTGTATTTGCTTTTGACAAGTTCCGTTCTTATTTGATAGGTGCTAAGGTGATTGTCTACACGAATTATGCAACCCTCAAGTTCTTGTTGGACAACAAGGATGCCAAGCTTAGGCTCCTTAGATGGATTCTACTGCTTCAAGAATTTGATTTGGAGATTAGAAATAAAAAGGGAGCAGAGAATTTGGTAACTGACCACCTTCCTAGACTAACCCCTCCCTTTCTGCATGAGGAAGAAGATATCAGAGAGATATTTTCTAATGAGCAGCTATGGATAGCACAAGCAGCACCATGGTTTGCAGACTCTGCTAATTATCTGGTTAAGAGAATTTTGCCTGAAGGCCTTTCACATTCGCAGAAAAAGAAATCCTTTTCTGACCTCAAATACTATTTTTGGGAGGAGCCATTTTTTTATAGACATTGCTCAGATCAAATTATCAGAAGATGTGTCCCTCAAGAAGAAATGGCTAGCATTCTTTACCATTGTCACACATCACCAGTTGGAGGTCACTTCGGAGCCACCCGAACAGCTGCTAAGGTCCTACAATGTGGGTTTTTCTGGCCCACCATTTTCAGAGATGCCAATGACTATTTGAGAAGGTGCAATGAGTGCCAAAGGACTGGGAATGTTTCTAGGAAGCATGAGATGCCACTGAACAACATTTTGGTGGTTGAACTATTTGATATTTGGGGTATTGACTTCATGGGCCCATTTCCTACTTCCTTTGGGAACAAATACATACTGGTGGTTGTTGATTATGTGTCCAAATGGGTGGAAGCCATGGTCTCCCCTACTAATGATGCCCGGGTTGTTACAAAGTTCCTAAAGAAGAATATTTTCTCAAGATTTAGTATTCCAAGAGCAATAATCAGTGATGGAGGCACACACTTCTGCAACCGTCAATATGATACCTTTCTTGCAAAATATGGTGTGAATGTTGCCGCTCCTTACCACCCTCAAACAAGTTAAAAATAATCCTTGAGAAGGTTATTAATTCCTCAAGGAAGGATTGGTCAGTTAAGTTGGATGATGCTCTCTAGGCTTACAGGACAACTTTCAAGACTCCCATTGGGATGTCTCCATATAGATTGGTCTTTAGGAAGGCTTGTCACTTGCTAGTTAAGTTGGAGCATAAGGCATATTGGGCAACAAAACTGCTCAATTTTGATCTCAAGAAGGCAAGTGAGAAAAGATTATTATAGCTTAATGAGTTGGATGAGTTTAAACAGGAAGCCTGTGAGAATGCCAAGCTCTACAAGGAGAAAACCAAGAAGTGGCATGATAGAAATATTTTGAGAAGAGACTTCCACATAGGTCAGAAAGTCCTACTCTTCAATTCTAAATTGAAGTTATTCCCTGGGAAGCTAAGGTCAACTTGGTTAGGACACTTTGAGATCACTAAAGTTCTCCCTTTGGAGTTATTGAGGTCACACATCCTACAAAGGGCACTTTTAAAGTCAATGGCCATAGACTGAAGCCATATGTTGATGGGAGCTATGATAAACTCAAGGCTTCAACTCTTCTCTCTGATCCATGCTGATAAATTGAGTCTTGTCCAACTTAGGGATATTAAACCAAAATGCTTGTTGGGAGACAACCCACTTTTCTAACCTTTCTTTGATTTCTTTTAACTTTTTTATTTAGAATCATTTTAGTTCTTTTAATTTAGGCAGAATTTTGTTGGGAATAAATTTAATTTATTTAAGTTTGGTTTATTTTATTTTGTAGGTTTGTGGAGCAATTAAGAAGTGCATAAGTGGAGGAAGAGATGAAATTGGGCATGCAACAAAGAAAATGTAGAAGTTGCAGCAACAATAGTGCACTATAGCGCGATGTCGATAGGAATGTGCATCATAAAATTTTGCTCTGCGCTATAGCGCAAGGTCGCGTCTACATCTGCAGAATGTGTAAAAGAACATTTGGCTGCACTATAGCGCGATGTCTTGCGCTATAGCGCAAGCCCATTTCAATGATGCATCAATGGGTATTTTGGCTGAGCTATAGCGTGCTGCCTTGCGCTATAGCACAAGCCCATTTTCACAATAGTTTTAAAATTGCGCTACAACTTCGCTATAGCACAAACACAAACACATACACACACGGTTCCTTCTCCCTCTCACTCCCTCATACACCAAAATACAAAACCTCACCTCCTTACTCAATTTCTCCAACTCAAATCACTTTCCCACCCCAAACCCACCCCTATCCCTTCACATTTTTACTCACCTCATGACCATAGCCACTAATCTCCCCATCTCTAAACCCTAACATGAAAATTTTGGGATTTCTTGGGTAAAAGGCAACTTTCTCTGCATTCTTAAAAAGGTTTGCTTCCTTTGAGTCATTAAGAGACATCCACACTTAGTTGGCATATTCTTACTTTTCCATTTTGAATTTTTATTTGTATGTGACTCATATGTGGCTATATTGGTTAGTATCTTGTATCTTGTATCTTGTCATGAACAACATATGTTTTTCAATCCACTAATGCACTTACTTGAGTTAATTGTGATTATATGCTTGTTTTGTGAAATGCTATGCTTTAACTGAAAGTTGTGGGTTGATTCATATGGTTTATTAAGCACATTTGGTTAAACCAGGTTGAGTAAAAGTTGAAGATGAGTTCTTTGATAGCCATTGATGAGTATGCTTAGGATTCCATTCATTGTACTTCAATGTGCTTCATTGTTTATAATCCTTGCAAATGCTTCATTGTGTTTAATAGACTATTTTTGACTGTGCTAGTAAGTAAGTTTTGGGTCATTATCTTGGAGTGTTCTGTTATGATTTGTTGATGACTAAGTTTCCTTTTGGACTTTTGGTTCTTTTAATTGTATTTTCAGAACCATGGCATCCAAAAAGAGAACCCAAACTCCTGGAGCCTCATCTTCTTCCCAGCCCTTTCATGCTGATGTAGATTTGATAGACATCGATTTATCCAAGCAAACTATCAACATCATTACACTTCCTCCCTCCACAAACGGGAGTTAATGATTGAGAAGGGCATTCAGCTAAGTTCTGGCACTTTCAGAGTACATGTGGAAGAGATAGAGGAGAGGGTGGCACAGCCTGTTGGATGAGCCACCACTAGGTTGTATCAATTTAGTCAGAGAATTTTATGCCAACCTGATGGTTGTTAGTAGAGCCAACCAACCTGAAACCCATGTCTGGGTGAGAGGCCAGTGGGTAAACATCCATCCCTTCAGCATCAATGCCTTCCTGCGAACTCTTGATATTCAGCAGGATGACTTCTCTACATTGAGCGGGCAGAATATAGATCGGGATGAGATACTTCAGACCATAGCCTTGCCGAATGGCGAGTGGACTCATTATGAGACTCCATCTACCGGGCGGAAGCATTTGCTAAATAAGTACCTTAACCCGACAGCCAAAGTGCAAACCCAAATTATGTTCTCTCGCCTCATGCCTAACAGGCACACCCATTCTATCACTAGAGAGAGGTGCCTACTATTCTATTGCCTCATCACTTAGACAAAGATGAACCTGGGGCAGTTGATCAAGGACTAGATGATGACAATACCAAGTAATAACTATTCCTTGCCTTACCTGTCCCTTATCACTGTGTTAGCCCTGCATGTGGGTGTTATTGTTGATCCCGTAGAGTGAATGACAGACAGAGGTCCGAAGATCTCTGATAAGAGCCTCTCTATGACACTTAACAGAGCGACTCGAAGAACCAGGAGGACTTGACAAGCAAAGAGACAGGGAAATACATCATCACCATCACCATAGGTCAGAGGCACTGATACATCCCAGTCGTCATGGCTTCAACTTCAAGCCCAGATTAATGAGCTGTGCCTAGACATGAGGAGCACACAGGTTACTCTCCAGAATAAAGCGAGCAGTCAGTATCCCTCCATTTATAGAGGTATCCAAGGTCTAGAGGCACTTATGAGACAACGGCTATCACCAGATCTCCTCCAGCAAATACCACCTCTACTTCCAGCAGATCCAGAGCTTGAGCATCTCACTGATGAGGAGGCCTATGCACAGGAGGAGTTACAGGAAGAAGCAGCTGAGGATTCTGAGGAAGACTAGATTTAGGGAGTTCTTTTCCTTTCCTTTCCCTTTTGATTTTATTTTAGTGTATTAGGAACAATGCACAATTTTAAAGTTAGGGGTTAGGAAAGTCCATGATTATACTTTTGTTTATTTTCTTTTAGTTATCATTGGTTTTCTAGTTTTCTTACTTCTATATGAAAAAAAAAAAAAAAACCAAAAAGATTTTCATTTTTTTGTCTTTTTCTTAGTGTCTTTTGTTAGTCAAATGGATGTAATGCCTATGCCTATGATATGAAAGACTGCTCTATTTGTTAACTCGTAAGTAACTTTGAATCCTAATTTGAGTCTTGAAAATCTTCTTATGCTTTCAATATTGAATTGAGAAGGATCAAATTCTTGCACTTTGATAAGAGTTAGCAACTTAGGGTAGGTAATATTTATGCTTTTATGCTCTATTTAGGTTGAGACATGCATTCTTGTTCATGTGAATCTTTCTTGAAAGTGAATTTTAGCCATAGAGATGATTTAAGCCATGTTTGGTGGCCACAATTGAGCCTTATTGCCCACCCTTTATCATTGACCCTTAGTCACCCCATTTGAGTTTTAAAGTCTATTCTTGGACTAAACCACATTATGAGCTTAATGCCCTTCCTTTCTTTCCTCTCTTTGATCCCTTGATTTACCCTCAAGCCTTAGCTTCTAAATTCATTTAAGTAGGGTAATACTTCCACTATGACAATCTCATGCTTGCTAAAGCCAAAAGGTGGAGTGAGAAAATATTTCAAAAAAAAAAAAAGAGAAGAATAAAGGAAGAATGAAAAGTAAAGAAAGAAAAAAAGAAAAGGATGGCAATACAAGAAAAATATAATACCAAGGTTCAAGAAGAAAAGCATGATAGCTACCAAGCAACTAAGTTGGGGGTACCCAAGGAGAATGAATTAAGGGTGAGGGTTCCTTAAGTTGAGGCTAATATTGAGCTTAAATGACTATTTCATTATACCTTTACCTTGGCCTACCACTACAAGCTGATAAAAAGTCATTTTGATGTTTGGCTAAGTGACACTCATGTAGAAATAGAGAACGAAGATTGTGAATATTATGATGTTTTTGTCTTTTTTTAAACATTACATTAACATAGGGTGAGTCAATTCTTCATTGCTTTTTCCTTACATACACACACTAGATCTATTTTTTTGACAACGTGGTTGCACGATTAGATGGTCTTGGTACTTAGACTTGGATTCTTGGTAACTTTTAAGTTAAGTTATGGAACAGTGATGAGGAAGTCCATAGGCAACAACTTATATCTTGACTATTTTGTTCAGTGAGTCCCTTTTGGTTAAGTTTTTTTTGTTTGAGTCTTTTATTTTTCTGTTGTTAGTCCTTATTTTGAGTCTTGCTTGGGGACAAGCAAGTTCTTAAGTTGGGGGTTGTGATAACTCCCTTTGGTGAGTTATATTTTTAGTTAGTTTTTGTTTAATTTAAGTTGTGGTTATTTAATTTAGCTTTTGTTTTGTTTTATTTTAGTATATAGTTTAGGTTAATTGGTATTTTTAGTTTTTGTTATTTTCTTATGTGATTGGATACTTATTTTGGGTTTTATTTGATTTATTTGATTTATTTTAGGCGCAAGTAGGGTCGGAAGAAGTTGGAAGAGACCAAGGCATAAATTTAGACTCAGCACCTTGCACTATAGTGCAAGGCAATGTGCTATAGCGCGCTGCCGCAAAAGGAAGAAGTTTAAAATTTTGTGTTATAGCGCAACCTTGAGCGCTATAGCCCATTGCCATTTTGCCAACATTTTTTGTTACGTTATAACGCAACCCAACGCGCTATAGTGCGCTACCGTTTTTCGCAAATGAGCCAAGAATTGGGCATTATGCTATAGCATAACTCTTTGCGCTATAATGCAAGCCTATCTGCAGCAAATTAATAAGTCGAGCTAAGATTTAAAAAGAGGGGGTCCATGCACTATAAAAGATAGTAACACATATCACAAAGGGATCATTAGACACTCCACACATTTTCCAAGGCAGAAAACTTCTTCTAGAGAGATTGACGGTAAAGATTCAAGAATTCCAGAGCTCAATTTTAACACAGAGAGATCCAGATTCTTCCTAATTTCTTGTCTTTAGCTAGAAATCTTTATGACTCTTTGTTTTTCTATCTCCTCATTTTTATGCTCTTCTGTTATTTTCTTTTCTATAGTGTCATGAATTAAGTTTCTCTTGCTAGGGCATTAATGGACCCTTTTATATGACAAATTTACTAATGGATTAATGTTAATCTTGTTTCTATTTCAATTGCTTAGTGTTTTTGTTTGTGCTTAATGCTTTTGAGTGATTAACCACCAATCAATTGATTCGTTGGTTTGCAATAACTGAAGATAGGGTTTGTAAATAAAGGTTCTTAACATAAACATCGTGAGCTGAGCGAAAACTAGAGATAGACAAACGTGGTTCATGCGGTCAACATAGGAACCCATAGATCTCTAACCTTTACTTAGATTAGTTTGTGCTAAGAGATTAGGCAATCAGTTTAGGATAAAGAGTATTGCTTGACCTCGAGAGAGGTTAGGAATAAATTAAGAGGAATCGATCGTGAGTCAATTAGGATAAGAACTGATTAACAAAAATTCAAAGTAAATGCGTCTATAATAGGCGAAATTAATTAGCCCTAGTGTTCATCCATTGCATTTAGTCAACCCTTTTACATTCGTCCTGATTAATATTTTTCGTATTTATTAAATTTTTATTTTTATTTTTATTTCTCTACATCTATAATTTCATTCCTTCTAGATAGTCATACCTTAAACTATTCGGTATTTGATCTATCCTTGTGAGAACGATACTTTACTTATCACTTTATTACTTGTACGATCCGGTATACTTGCCGGAGCAGCATCACAAACATTGGAAGGTGGTTAATCTCTAGCTGTAGGATATAGGGTTTTAAACTAATATTCATGTTATACTATAGTATAAATTCCTATCAACTCGGTTCCTGATTTACGAGATACCATGAACAAACCAATTTCCTTTAACTATATAAATATTGTTAATTGTCTAATAAAATTTTTTACAAAAAAAATTGAATTTTATATAACCCTAATATTTATATTTCAATATTGACTACTTGCATATCTATAATGTATCTGAAAGTTTAATTATTCGATTGTACTAATTATGCGAAATTTGGGATGTTACAGCAGCCCCCCTTGATAACATTCATATAAGGAGATTAGAGAGAGAAAAGGGATTAGGGCTCGCTAAGAATGAAAACTCCCATTATTGCTCTTTCATTCGCCATAGTTAATATAATTTTGATTTTTCCAAACTATATGAGACTACTAAATTTGTAGTTGAAGATACAATATGCACTAAAATGGTAATAGATTGAGTAAGGTAGTACTACAATAAGATACATTGCATCTTCACATGTAAATGGATGTAGTGCTGCCTTACACTTTTTTTTTTTTAATTGATTTGAATTTTTGGATTTATTTTTATTTAACTCCTCCATTGCAAAACATTTTGTTGGTTTTTTATTTTCTTTAAGTACGATAGAACATTGGGCTTATTTAGTTAAGATTTTAGAAGAAATACTTTTTTAAAAGTATAATCAGAAGTAAAAAATAAAAGTAAAAGTAGAAAATTATTTTATATTTGAATGTAATTGTAAAAATACTTTTTATGAAAATCAGAAGTTGTTAAACTATTTGAATATGATAAAATAAAAGTACTTTTTTCTTACAAAAACAAAATTAGTAGATAAAGAGCATATTTTGAAGAAAAAGTTAATGATAAAATGATAAAAATGTGAAAAAGTAGTAGGTTTGAAATTTAATCACAATTTTTCTCTCTCTTCTACTGCTTCTATTTCTAGGAGAAGCAGCTCCCTATCTGCTTCTCAAAAAAGTAAAAAAAAAAATATTATTTTGTGCTTTTATTTTTTTTTTAGAAGCACAAATAAATAACACTAAAAATATTTTTTTCAAAAAATTTAAAAAAATATATTTTTTCCCTTGGAGAAGTGCAAACAAACGGACTCATTATTAATTACTTTCAATATAACACACACACACACACATATATATATATATATTAAAATTTTACATTGCAATATATTATGAAATTAAATATAAATAAATTAAAATTATTAGCAATTAAAATAATCAACAATAATTTGGCTACATAAGTTTTGAAGCAATAATAGAATTTATTTTTCTTTAAAAAAAAAAGTCCAATGTTCTCTTTTATTATCTAGAAATGTCTATTTCATTTTGCTCAGTTTTTATAAGAGAAAGGTTATTTTGATATAATTTACCTTATACTCCGAGTCGATATATCATTTATCCATTATTGGATGGGTGTGAGACTTAATTTAAGTGGGAGTTTATACCTCATCTAATGATAAATAAGTGGTATATCGACTCAAAGTATAAGATAGGCTATTTCAAAATAATATTACTCTTTTTATAATCTTTAGTCTATGTCAAAATAATTAATCTATTTATAATTTAATAATAAATAAATAATATATTAACCCAAAATATAAGATAAGATATATGAAAATGAAGAAATATTTTTTGTATTATTAAATTAGTAGACATTCTTAGATATCCAAAAAAAGAACAGAGAAAAAGATTATAAAAAATAAAAAAAATAAAAAAAAATAATTAATTAAAAAAATATTAAAAATATTCATTTTTTTTATGTAGAAATAACATGCCTTATCAAAATAACATTGCTCATTTTATAATCTTTATTTAATTAGTTGTTGAGTACTGTGTGATCTGATTGACATGTTCGTAGTCATAGGTGTCCGAGAAAGCGCCGATAAAGCTGACAAACACAATGTGCGGTGATTATGCGTTGTGAAGAAAGGGGCCTTTTCAGGCTGCCTGCTTTTGCTGCTTCTGCGCTGCCCTCGTACCAGTAGCCTTCCTAGTTGGTGCTTTTTTCTCCTTTGCTTTTTCTTCTGTCCCCCGAAATCTGTGGCCCTTGTTTCAGCTCTCCCTAAGAATTGATATCTACTATTCATTTTTTTATCTTTATAAAAATATATCTTTATAACTTTTTTATATTATTGCCATTAATTTTTTTTAAAAATTGAAACCTTAATTCTTTTCGGTAAATGTAATTTGTTGATTATTATATATCGAATTTAATTTCTTTGGATCAATCACATAAAATAATTTTATATCATCAATCAATAAAATAAAAAGAAAAGATATCATCAATCAATAGAATTTAAGAAAAGAAAAATACTTGAAAGTTAAAATTTTTATCTGAATTTTATTTATCAAAATGATATAATATACATATTGACTATTAAATTAGTAAGTGAGTTATACCACCTTATTCTATTCAATAATCACCCTTATTTTTTGTCAAAAATTCTAGTAATAAATTATGATAATATGGCATTATTCTTTGAAAAAAATATTAAATTATAATAAATAACTATCTATTATAATTTATTATTTTTCTCAAATTATATTAGTTGAAAGTCAACGCATAAAAATTAATCTATTATTCATTATTTTACAGGTTTACTATTACACTTTAATCTTATTGATTTATTCTATTCCAAGTAGTCATTAGTATAACCCATAGAAATTGGTCTAATAGAAGGGGTTACTCTGCAAGTGGTGAATCATGATTTGAAATCCAATTTGGCGAGGAGTTTACGTTTAGCATTTGACGATTCCTTGAATAAGAGACAAAGGATACTCGAAAGAAATTAAACAAAAAAAAAAAAGTAGCCATTAGCATTTATAGCATTCTATGACTATTATTCTTTCATAACAAATGTTTGTGATATGTTTATAATTTAAGCAGAAATACATACATACATATACATAAAATAAGAAATGTAAAAATAGTAAAAATAAATGTAAAAATAAGAAGAATATGAATACAAATATTTTTATAGTAATAATAACTAACATCAATTTGCCATAGCAATTAAGCCCACAATCTAATAATTATTTTTTGTATATCTTATTTGAGCTTGAATGTTCAATTTTCCCTAATTTGAATTCATTAATGAGAACAATTAAATATTTACCTGTCAATTCTTCACTCTTACTTGATCAATTTTTGGGACAGTACCATTTTCTTCAAAATGTTCAATAAAAGTTTAATTGTAAATTATTTCAAATAAAAAATAAACTGATATAAATACACATTATATATAAGAACTTAAGATTCTATTATTAACTTTTATAATTTTATTCACACAATTGTGTAAACATCTCACAATTTTTATAACCATTATTATAAGTTTTTTTTTCTATTTTTTTAACATATATGCGGGGGGTATTTTGTTGACTTGACCCACTCGTTCAAATATTGGGTTGGATTGAGTTGAATAAATTTTTTATTTCAATTCGATCAAATCCAATCCACTCAAACAAGTCAAATCCATGAGTTTAATATGCATCAAGAAATTACCCTTTTTTCTTTGGTGTATTGATGATATTGATATTTGAGCCTATAATCTCATGCTAAAATATATTAAAATACACAATCGAACACAATTAATCTAAACGTATATAATATAAGTTCTAACAATATCAAGGCTCTTAAAAGCTCAATAATGATAAGTTTCAACATATACATTTAAGAAAACATGCAAAATTTATATAAGTTTTCCAAAAATTAAAAAGCAAGCATACACAAGTCTTAAAAACTTTCAAAAAAGTATATATAAGATCTAAAAGTATAATAAGTTAAATAAGCCAATTACATATGCCATACAATTTAATATAATTATTGATGTCACTCAATTTATTCAAGATATTCGCTGTTATCCAAACAATATTAAATTTTAAAAGAAATGTGACAAGCTGCTTAACAACTTATTCATGACTTAGCATGCCTTTTTTTTAAAAAATAAAACTCTCTGAGCCTAGTTTATTTAAGTGACCAATGAGAAAAGCCATGTCTAACAAATCTCTCTATAATCAAACCTGAAATATTGCATTGCATGTAAATAAATTTTTGCTGGAAAAACTATAATTAATGGGTTTTTTGATGCATTAAAAATAATGGGTATATATTGCAATCTTCGAACAAGTTGAAAAAAAATGTAAAAAATGAAAAAAAAAAAGTGATTTTAAAACCACTCAATAAATAAATAAATAGGTTAAATTGAATTGTATAAGTTAAAAATTTCCAAACCTAAACCATATATGATAAATTATAAGTGTTTTCAACTCAATCCAATTTGCATTTTGTAAATTGAGTCAGATTGAAACCGACTAGTTAACAGGTTGACCCAATAGTCACCCGTATAAGTTTTTTTCTCGATATTAGAGGGCCAATATATTAACTGATAACTCAAAACATTTTTTTTCTTTTTTGGGTCTGCACTCATACTTATATTGCTACTCTAAATTGTTAATTACAAGCCCATTTCAACACGGGCCTTGAACGATCCTTTACTCTTGCCCACAAACCAAACAAGAGAAAAAAGAGAAAAAGAATTACTCGCCTAAAAATATCGATCCGAAAAATAAAGAACTCTACCTAAAAGAGGAGGAGATAAAGGGTGGATAAAAAATATAATATAATCAATCACAGCAAATCTTAGTATACATAAAGTAATAAAATTAACAACAAAAAAAGGCAACAAGGATAAAAGTCCATCTTATTTAACCTACCACCTACAATAAATAATACAATATAAAAATAATTACTGTAAAAGTGAAAAAATCCCTCAGAGTATACATCGCTCGTAACAATCATCACTCTGTAACGTAAAGCAGCAAAATGATCAATCTGAGCATAAACGAATCGAAATTTATTTCTCACGAAATCGAAGAACGAAATCCGCGAACGAGAAAAAGGCAAACGCATTCATCGGATTCAGTGCTTGAAGATGGCGAGCATTGCCAGCACAAGCGAAGCTCCGATGATCGCAACCGGGCTGGAGACGGATCCCGCGGCTCCAGCGTCGGGGGACGGCGCCGGAGCCGAAGATGGCGACAGGTCCTGAGCGGAGGCGCTGGCGGCGAAGAGGAAGAGAGCGACGGCGAGTACGGCGGCGAAGGACCTGAATGCGCTGGCCATGGCGAAGAAGGTAAAGAGAGAAAGTTGGAAGTGTAGAGAGAGAAAGAGAAACCGAAGAGACGAAAAGTGTTGCGAGGAGTTAGGCAAAATCGCGGGTCGCTGGGATTTGATGTTTGGGATGAGAAGGGGAGGGACATTTATATGGTGATGAGGGAAGGCGCGTGGGACCCACGTGAAGCGGTGACAGCTGGAATGTGAACGAGTGAAGAAGTGTTGGTCGGTCTGACTCTACGTTTCTGTGCTGGGTGCTTGGTTTTGTTAAGCGACCTTTGGCTGGTTGGCGGGTTAAGTTAGCGTCCAAGTAAAAGCATCACACCTGTTCAAATTGGACCAATTCTTTGATGAACACTGCATGATCACGGATTTTGCCGGTTCGCTTGTGAGATCTATTAATGTTCTAAAATTTAAATTGGAGATAGAATTACTAAAAATTTTAAATCATGATTGGATTATTTTAAATAAACTAAGCATGTGTTAGGGTAAATTTTGAAATTAAAAGAAAAAATTACACTTTATTTCTTCGAACTATAGATCATGTGTACTTTAACTTTTAAAGTTTAAAAATATGTAAATCAACCTCTTGAACGTTCATAAATGTGCATTTTAGTCGAAATAAATGTACTCTACTCCTTAAACTTTAAATTATGTGTCAATTGACCCTCTAAATTTTTTTAAATGTACAATTTGAAACCCAAAACTTTCTTGAATATATAAAATTTTTATTAACAATGGATGAAAAAAATTAATAGAAGGATCAATTTGCATCTTCAAGAAAATTCAGGGGATCAATTTATATTTTTTAAAATTTTAGAGGTTAAAGTACACATTGCCTATCATAATTTTTAAATAATCAACTTCTATTTATAATCTAAGGGCCTCTTTGGTATGCCTGTTAGTATAAGGCCTGATAGGATAAGAGCTGATAGTATAAGGCCTGATTGTATAAGGCCTGATAAAAATTTAATACTATGCAGTGTTTGGTATGTCACTGTATATGATATTGTATTATATAAAATATAACCAAAAGAAAAAATTATAATAAATATAATTTTTAAATAGTTATTATAATTATTTAAGCTATTTTTTATTATATATAAAAATAATTTTATATTAAAAATTATTTATTTATTTATTTTTAATATTTTTTTATAAATATAAAAAATATAAGAGAGAGAGAGAAAGAGTATGAGTGAAATAGATATGAAATTTTTATATATCAAAATCTAAATAGGCTTAGTATTACATTCCTATATTTGATTGTGTTTTTTATTATATACAATTAAATTTTTATTAAATATTATTATTTATATATTTTAGTAATAAATTTTTATTCCTATATTTTTATTTCAATTTAAATAGTTATTTTACAATTATTTTTAAAAAATATTTATTTATTTTTAAATAATATTATTTTTTATTTATATATTTTTATTTTTTATTATTTATTTAATAATTAATTTTCTTTTAATAAAATATATTAAAAAATAAAAAAAATAAAAAAACTTTTATACAGTAAAAGCTAATCAGGCCTAATACGACTTCCGTAGGCTGTATTAAGTTATCCATCATTATAACGTATAAAGGAGGTTTAATGGATAAACTTATACAATACGTTGACTGCACCAAACAACGGATCAGATCATAACGTATTGTATTACCTTATCCTATCATGCCTAATACAGCATGCCAAACACCCCCTAAAATTGCAAAAAATTGCTTATAATTATAAGACATATTTTAGCTTAAAACTATTAACTTTTGATTATAATCCATTCTCACATTTTTATCAAACATGATAAACTTTTTAAAAACAGTTTTTTCATTTAAAAATTGTTTTTAAAGGTTCCAAACATTCACTAAATTAATAATTTAATTAAAATTGAACCAAACAACATAAGAAGCAGAAATTAACTTGAAGAAGCAATTAATTATTGCTCTTCTTGATTTTTAAAACATTGATCATAAAAACTTAACTATTTTTTCTCTTTTTTTGTCCTAATTTTGATTTGATTCTAATATTTTTTTTAGTTGATGAGTCATTTCTAAATACCTTTGTAAAAATTGATTCACCTAAAAAATATAACATAATCGTAAATTGAGGATTTGAGATAAGTATTTTTTTATAGGGGGTGTTTGGTACGCAAAACAATTTTTCATTTCTAGGAATGCAGATTAGTTTTTCATTTCTAGGCATGAGTTTTAGACACATTTGGTATGCAAATTAAATTTCAAGAATCTTACAAATTATATCTAGAAATGAAGAATTTTTGTATTTGGTTAATATTAACATTTCTAGGAATATCATATATTCTTTTCAAAATACTCTTAACAAAATAGCAATGGCGGTGGTGGTCCGATGACCAATTGTGGTCTAGCATCTATCGGCAAAGCTCCGGCGGCCAGTGGTAGTGTCCTACGACTGGCATTAGAGGTCCAACAATCGGTAATAGTAGTCCAACTGTCGTTAGCCGATGGCGGTGGTTTGGTTGTTGACTATGGCGATTATGCATCTAACGTTGGTGGTCTAGTGGCCAGTGGTGGTGGTCTAGCAACCGATGTTGATAGTCCGACAGCTGGCAATGGCAGTTGTGGTGTCGGTGATGGCAGAGTAATGGTGGTGGTGATTAATAATGGGGGTAATTTTATCTTTTCACTTTTGCAAAAATATTCCCTTCCCATGGGAACTTAACATTCTCTTAGGAGATGTGGGAATGAAAATTGGTTAATTTTTATTTTCAAGAATGCAACTTACCCAAGAATATTTTTATAAACTACATACCAAATATGGAAATCTTAGATTCCTATATATTTTCAGGAATGTAAAAACATTTGATGTACCAAATGACCCTTTATGTTAATTCTTTTCAGAGAATTGATCTTTAGTACAAAAATGAATTTGTACCACCACTACCCCTTTTTTAGGGTCAAACACTCTAATTTTATTTTTATTTTTTAATATATTTTAATTTAACTAAAATGCAACCATAATATGCCACGTCACATTTGTAGTGTTTTTGCACAAAAGTAGGGTTGTCAAACAAGGGGGTCGCCCCATTTAGGCCCGACTCATTTAAGCCCGCAGATTATAAGGGACCTGCATATACTAATATGGTGGTTGGACCCATTTAAAGCTAGTCTACGAGCTTAAACAGGTTGGTCCATTTATTTTTTTAATACTTTTTTAAAATTTATACTTAATCCACAACATAAAAATACTTAATCCTTTTCCATCTTCGGCAATCCAAATTCAAAAAATCCAAAATGCATATGGAAACAAAATGAAACATTCAACAACAAAAAAAATAGAGATAATTACGTAACAAGAATCAAGATATAATATGAAATTCTCATTTTTCTCAAGAAGTAAAATCACACATTAACCTATCTATTGTTGCAATATAATAAACCAAATTTAGATGAGTTGAGTTTCCACACGTAATGGGTTGTTGGACTAATGAGTTGGAAAATGCATTGAGGCAACTTGAAAAAAAAAGGGTAAATTGCACTTACCCCCCCTCCAAGTTTGAAGAAATTGCAACTAACCCCATTCTTCTCCCCAAATTGCACTTATCCCTCTCTAGATTTGAAGAAATTGCATCCCACTCCAAACCTATATAGCACTTAATGATGTTAAAGGAATATTTGAACAGAATATTTTACCTAGCCAAAGTAAAGTGTTAAACATAAAAAATGTGTATTTTGCATATTTCACATCGGAACTTAGAACTCAGAGTTCCGAGTTCAATGTATCACTTAACGGGCCCGTGGCTAATGGCGAGCAGTAATGCCCTGCTCATGTGATTCAGTGAAACTTTTTTAATAGTGTTAGGTGTGTTGAACATGGAACTCGGAACTCGGACAATTGAGGACAAGGAAGAAATGAAATTCACTCTGCTGAACTTGGAACTCAGAAACTTAGGAGAATGTGTAACATCCCCGATTTTACCGCATTTGTAACTCTGTATTACAAATTAAATAAATAATACTATTTAAAATTATCAAGGAACAAAATATATTTAGATTAAGATTAACATTATTTAGAAAACCATGGATTGTAAATAAAAAGTTAACAGGAGAATTATTTACCAAAATGGAGCAAATAGAAATTAAATGAAGGAATAAAATACAATAAAAATAAATTAAATTGCATAGTTAAATATCCTATCAGGAATAAAAATTTAGTAAATTATATTATAAGGTAAAACGTTCATAAACAATTTCAAAGTTCTTCTGGAACCTCTTAAAGCTCTTGGAACTGTATAATTTAAGGATTTTGGCTACAATAAAGTACTTGTGTTATGTTACAAAATACCAATGAGTGACATAAAGTGATAACCATCACTTGCAACCTTTTTGTCAAAAGTTTGGATCAAATTACAGGTCTTGTCTCTAATTTAAGGGCTAGATTTTAAACACTCATTACCCCTTTAACACTTAAACCTTCTAAACAACACTCAAAACACACAAACACTCATTCTCATTCCCTCAAAACCCACAAGCTGCCCCTTCTCTCAAACCCTCACTATTTCTTCCATCAACTTCACAAAAAACTCACAAGATCTCCCTCAAACCCCTAGCTCTCTTCTTCCTCTTCTTGTTTCCTCTCTTCCCTCTTCATTTTGGGCGAAAATTCCTTCTCCTTTTCTCCCTCAAAACCGTGACCTCCACATCCAAGTGGGGGGAAGTTTTTCTCTTGAAGTGGTGGTTCTTGGAGGGTGAAACTCGAAATATTCAAGGGTTTTTCAAGTTTGGAAGTTAAGGTAGGGATCTCTAACTCTATTGTGTTGTTATTGTAAAGAAATTTATGATTTAGGGCTCGGGTCACTATTATAGGGTTCAAGGGGTTGAATATAATAGTATGTTTAAAGCTTAGATTTAGTTTATGTTAGCTTAGGCGAGTATTTGTAATGGTTTTTGTGAGGTGGAACCCTTTAGAGGGCAATTAATTTAGTTATGTCATAAACTAGCTATAGTAGAATTTTGGGGTCAAGGCTTGAGAACCTAATTTATATGAGATTGAGGTTCTTATAGGTTTAAATGACTTAGTTGACCCTAAATATAAGTGTGATTATAGATACAAACTTGTTAGAATCCTTATCTTAGGTTTTGTCATAAAAGGGGTAGTTAAATCTTACACTAGCCACCTAGAAGAAATGAAAAATTAATTATCTTACCAATGGAATAAGTGCAAACTGATTTTACCCCCTAAAATACATGATGTATGGAGTCTAAAATTGTCCTTGAGTAGTTGGTTTGGTGAAAGGATGAGTAGAAACAATTTTGGACTTAAACTAGCTTCGGTAAGCCACTAGAAGGGTGATTTTTTGTTCCTATCCCTCAATAGATACCAAAACTGGTTTTAGACTTTATTATTTGGGTTATATAGACCCTAGAAATGTCTTTGAATAATTGCAATTGGATTAAGGTGAATTATTGAAGGGTTGGGTGTTAACTAGTCAAGTTTACTAGTTTAGAAAGTCATTTTCGGCCATATGTTTGAGGGCTAAATAAATCCATGTTTTAGTGAAGTATTCAAAGTCGTTATGGTGGATTTAAGTTCCCTGGACCATATATGATAATGTGGCATAAGTTTAAGAAGGTTTAGAGTTGGTTTCAAGGTGTGAATAACAAGAAAAATGTGTGTTACCAAGGTTAGGCCAAAAAGAGCGTTGGACTAGTTCCTTAGTATGGGTCTAAGGGCTTGGAATCTAGATTTAATTGTGATTAAAGCATTAATAAAGTGGAAATAATTTCCTTTAATCAAAACTCAAATCTTGAAGCCAAGTGTTCTTGAGGAAAAGTGTTATGTTACATATCTATTTGAATGTAAAGTGAGTATGATGGTGGGATACCTCTTGGAATTGAAATGTTTGGGAATGATTGTTTATGGCCAATAAGGCCAAAGAATGAAAACCAAGGTATGCCGTTCTACTCTTGACTTTTGGGATCTTGATGATTTTACCTTGATTGCTTTATTTACACCTTATGATGATGATAATTATTGCATCTGTGGCATAGAATATATTGGAATTATGAAATGATAAGTAGTTATTAATTTTATGATTATGACTGAGAATTGTTGGTTGTTCATTAGTATTTTCAATTTTTGAATTTATCCCAATACAGCCGTTATGCTATTGGAGTTTTGCTTGAAAATTTTATGAAGTTGCATCATAATGCATAAGACCATGAGACTAAGAAAATCCTGCCACAAATAAAAGAATGTTACATATATTAAAGTAATGTACAATAAGTTAAATTAAGATATGGAAATGACCCTTCGGTAAAGGAAGGCGATCCTAATTAAGACTTGAAAGTGACCCTTCGGTTAAGGAAGGTGATCCACACAGACAAGATAATCGGGCATGATCCTTCAGTAAGAGAAGGTGGCCCACCAAGATACCCCTCTACTTTAGAGGCAGCGGCCAAATAGATCCCTCCAAAGTTAGAGGTAGATCCCCTTGTCAGCCAAAGTTTGATTTAGATAATACTATGTGACAAAGGTCATAGAGTAAGCTCACATCCTAGGACAGTCTATCCAAGGGCATGTAATAATGAGAAGAACACGTGCTGAAACATAGCCTTAATGGCAAAGGATAAAGAGCATAAGTATGCATTACAAGTTCTGCATGGCATTTATTGTATAATGACACTTGAGTGATGTTTCAATGTGTTATTAATAATATTATATGTTAGAGTTTTCATTAAAGTGAATGAATAAAAATGAACCCACTTCAAAGTTACATTTTCAAAAGTTATTAAAAGAGAACCTTTATTTTATTTATGCATGTTCATTGATTTATTAAATAAACCAAAGTGGTTGAGGTGATGACAACGTCAGTTTTATATTTAGTTAGGAATTCTATTGAAAAATACTATATTTCTCATCCCTGTGTGTTCCCATGTCATCCTCAAACGCAACAGATGGCGACCACAGTGGTCTTCATGCAGATACCTGAGTAGACCTAGCATTATGATCCTACCTTCAACTTACTCATCCTTATAGCTCATAGTAGTTTTAGGCTATCCATCTTCTTCCAACACCCGTTCAGTATTCGAGTAGTTAGCTGGCACTTCTATCCTCACTATCCTTATGCTAACTTTCCATTACATCTTGCTCACCCACCGTACTTCCCGAAGCCTGCTTCCTTCGTCTCTTCGATGGAGACTGACCCCTCTAAGGGAAGTTTACCTCATTTGGTCCTATATGTTGTTGAGTTTGGTTCTTCTTCTACCAGCACTAGGGTTCTGTCGAAGATGCAATTGGAGGAGGAGCCCGTGTTGGAGAACTGGTCTCACACTCCGTAGACTTGGGTTTTAGTGTGGGCTAGCCTTTTTCCTATGTATATATATGTATGGATCTTGAGCTGTGAGCTAGTGAGTGCATGCCTATGTTGGAATGCTTAATTGTGATTTGAGAACTGTATATTTTGGGTACCATAGTCTTCTATGCATGTTGGATAGTGATCGTGTGGAAACTGTAGAGACCCTTATGTTAGTTTGCTTACTTTTGGGATGATTGAATTTATATTTCGTTTAGCTCAGCCTAGAGCCTTGTTAATTTGACACACTTTGGGTATTTTTGAGATACTATTGTATACAGATGTATGCCCAATACTTATTTCTATAAATATATAGATCTGAATGCATAGTTATCCATGCATGGTATCCCACTTCTACAGATTTCATTATTATAAACCAAATTAAGTAACAGATTCTAATATTGTACGCTGTAACCCTATTATCGTTTATATGCACTAAGAGGCTCAGTTTTAGAAATCAATATTTTCATAAAAGAAAAATTTATACGCTATTTTCATAGACCAACTAATTTGAAGTTAAAATGTTTTGCTAGTTCAGCTGTTACGACTAATAAATATCGCAATACGACTTAAGCATAGTGTGGTCTTATTAGAATGTTACAAACGGAAGAAAGGACTCTGTCAGGTTGGAACTTGGAACATGGGACTTGGAACTCTAATCCTAGACACGTTAAGTAACACGTTGGACCAAAACTCTGAGTTCAGAGTTTTGACATGATTCCCGTAGAATGCATATTTTTGAAATTAAACACTTTGCTCTAGTTAGGTAGCATATTCTATTCAAATATTCCTTCAACACCGTTAAGTACTATATGGGTTTGGAGCTAGATGCAATTTCTCAAACCTGGAGGGGATAAGTGCAATTTATCCCCAAAAAAATAAACAGATAAACGGCCATCCCTTTTACCCAAAAGGCTGGCCCATTAACCCATGGGTTAAATGAGCTAGGTAAAAAATGAGTTGATTTAAATAGGTCTAGATTTTTTAAGCCTAATCCGCCTAATTTTGACGAGTACATGGGCCGATCCTGCAAATTTAACCCATTTTAATGGCTCTACGCAAAAGTTGTTTGTACCATTTAGCATAACTCTTCTTCCTTCTTTTATTTTTTTTCTAAAGGACTTATTCACCACTTAATTTAAATTTGTTATTACTTGAGTAGTAATAAGGTAATTACAAATAATTTTATTCCAAATCAGTTGACTCATTGACCAATGAGTAACTTAATTTTTTTTTTTCATTTTAAATGTTCTGAAATCCTGAAAATATCCATCCGAACACGATCTTAGAATTTTATTTTCAATTTTATTCGACAATTATCTTACGTTTTGATTAATTAATTTCTATTTCTGCTTTGATTGTTTTTTGGCTGCGTGACAACTATTTTTCACACGTGTTTTTAACTTGGATGATTGCTTGTTATGCCTTTGTACCAGAAGAATTCAACCTGGGAACACGACCTGCATTCAACATCAGTGCATTATCTTGCTGATTCTCCTTTGAACCTTTCTCACTGAACCCGTCGCTGTTGCCCTCTTCAACTCGATGTCTATAGTATTTTTTACTTTGGCTTCCAAATGTCAAGAATGTGACATTGATATGACTACATCAATTTGAGTTCCACAGACGCATGGCTTTTGTTTACTGAAGTTATATCTACATATTTGATGGTGAGTGAAATATAACAGAATGTGATGAAAGGAAATGAGGTAGAATAAAATAAAATAGAATAGATTTATTTTTGGTCCGTAGGATAGATAATATTAAATGATGACATAAGAAGAAATTTTTACTCTATTATTTAAAAATGTAATAGAAAATGATACAAAGAGAAAATGATAGAATGATAAAAATTTTAAGTTATTTGCGTTCATCTAATCACATTCCCTCTTATTCTATCTAAATTAGAAGGAAAAAAAATGAAAAATTATATGAAATCAATACAAATTTTTTATAAGGATGTCGATACCACTTAATAATTGGTAACTAATATTAAGCTATATGTCAAACTTTCTTTATTTTTATTATATCATATATTACCAAACACTTATAATTAAATATTTATAAAATTATAAATTATAAAGTTAAATAATTATTTATTTATTACAATATAAAATTTATTTTATTTATTTTTAAATAAATTAATTATTGTAAAGTAATAAATTAAACAACACAAAGATACACATAAATTCAATTATATTATTTAGTTATTATTACTATTACACTAATTACAATTTATTTATTTTTAGATAAATTAATGATTATAAAAATATAAATTAGTAAGCAAAATTGTAAAATAAAATAATTTATTTATCATTAAATAAATTACTTATTAATAAAATATAATAAATATAAATATAAATATAAATAAACAAATAATATACATTTATCTTTCATTTTACTAATAAATTATGAAATTAATTTTAATATATTATCAATATAAAGTTTGATTGTAATCCATCTCTTAGCCTATGTCTTGGCCCAAATTTTCATCTCTTGGAAACTTCATTCTCACCAAAAAAAGAACATGTATTGAGCTATTTTGATATGTAATGATTTCACATTGTTTTGAAGAGAAGTGGGCTTACACTTGAATTTGAAGACTCCACCTTTATAAGATACACCACAAAATATCTGAAATCTCCAAGAAAAACCCATAAAATGACTAGTTATCATTTTTTAAGAAAAGAAGAGAGTTCTCACTCTTGATCAAGTACAAAATAATCATCCTTTTAAGCACCATTTTCACTATTACAAATATTGATTTGAGCATCAAAATATTTTTGTAGGTCCTTATCAAAGCTGTACATCCTTGGTCAAAGACCTACTCGACCTCAATTCATCAAGTAAGAGCATTTGTTTGGTGTCCACTGTGGGGCCGATAAGTGCTCCTATCCCACAATGGTTGTGACCAAGAGCTAAAAACAATTTCAGTCATTGCATATGCAATCGAAAACAATCATCACTCCAACCCTCCTACTGTTGAAACCCTTGTCCACATTACCTAACAACTCCAAGAGCATAATAAGAAGCTGGAAACTCAACTTGATACCTTGCCTCATGCACAAGATGGGTCATGATAGGAGCACAAGGTCGGCAATAGACATGAAGAAAGGAATACCTCCCAAATGCCATATCCTTGAGACGAGCAGACCAGGAAGACTTTTACAACCACCATATCAACTTTAATGTTAGGTCCTTTTTTCAAATTCATCATGTCTATCCCACTACCTCACATGTGTACTTTAGTACCATATGATGGAACATGTGATCTCCAAGAACATTTAACCCTATATAATTCAATGATGCTTCTTAATGGTGCTACTGACCTAATCTTGTGCTGACATTCCCTAATTTTTTGAAAAACTCAGCCCTTCTATGGTTCCTCACACTTGCACCAAGGTCATTTCATGACTTTGCTAAGTTCTTAGAAAGATTTTAAACCACTTGTCCTCTAGCTGAGCACATCAGAAAACCTTGGACTCCCTCATAAACCTCAAACAACGGGATATTGAGTTACTTTGAGATTACCTTACACACTTCAACAAAGAAGCTATTTAGATTAGGTATCTTAATCCTGCAAACTCCCTCGCCTTAAAGCCTTCAAAAGACTTAATAAACCTTCAAGCTGGTCAGCTGGATAGCTAAACATAGAGGGGATGTGTGAAGCCAAGCAAATGAAAGCTTCATAAAGCACTATTAAGCTGATAAATGACTTGAGAACAAGAGGAAGAAGGTTAAAAAGGAAAGAAGCACCCAATGACATAGAGAGGCAAGACCCTAAGAGGAAGGACCAATGGAAGAGGCCTTTCCAACATCCTCATTCCAAATATGAGGATTAAACCCCACTAAAGACTAGCTAAACAGCTATTCTCTAGTAGGTTTGTACCATAAGAATAATTAAAATGCTACCAAATGCAAGAAAGCAACAAATTTTCACTAGGAGCAGACACTACAAAAGAATGTGTTGAATTGAAAGATCAAATTGAATGACTTACCAAACAAGGATACTTAGGAATATATGTCCACCAATAGAGAAGCAAAAGGAGGGAACCAAGGAAGACAAAAGTCGAAGAAGGAGCCCTAGTCGACCTAGAGAAGGGAACAATAAGCCCAGCAAGTCAAGATCAAACTAAGGTAACAATGAAATCTGAGTAGCCATTACCCATATTGCTAGAGAATTTATAGGTGGTGAAGGATCAAGCTTGATAAGGAAAAGACACCTCCAGACAATCATGTCAGTGGAGAAGTCAACCTTACCAAAGCTGATCCTTCCAACCCTAATAATATCTTTCTCAAGTTTCAAATTTAAAGGAATTGATCAAAACTTAGATCATCCTATGATTATTTCTATTTTTGTTGGAAATTATATTGTTAGGAAGGTTCTAATAGATCAGGGGAGCTCGATAGTTATCTTATATCTAACAACATTCATGAAGATGCAGTAAGTAAAGTCAACTTTGAAGTTGTATCAAGGAGATTTGCTTGGCTTCTCTAGAAATTAAGTGAACATACAAGGCAATGTGAAACTTCGTACTACACTAGGAATAGAATCACACATAAGAACTATAGACATCTACTACCTAATGATTGATTGCCAGACTCTATACGACATGATCATCAGAAGACCCTCTTTGAACGCCATAAAGGTCATCGTCTCGACACCACACCTAGTTATGAAAGGTGAAATTTCCAATATCAGCTACTGAATTTAGAGTGGTAGATGCCTACTAGCAGGAAGGTCGAATATGTCATAACGAATATGTCATAACAAATGATTGAAGCAGAAACCTTTGTAGCAAGACAGAAAGGAAGTCCATTCAATTCACCTTTTAGAGCGCGGTGAACAATCAAGAATAATTGAGCTCGATCCCATAGAAGAGATCAAAGAAAGGCCCTAACTAATGAGGATAATGAGGCCATATAGTCACTCTAGATCGACCTTAACAAGAATGAGGTGGCTTATGTAGGAGCAACACTTTCACTCGAACTTAAGAAAAAGCTCAGAATTTGATTAAAATTCAATACAAATCTATTCGCATGGACCCTTGATACATGCCTGACGTAATTCCTAAAGTGATTTGTCACATATTAGCCATTAATCCAAAGGAAAACTAATAGCTTAGAAGAAAAGAAAGCTCGATATAGAAGTGTAATAAGCTACAATTAAGGAGACCAAAAAGCTATTGAAAGTCGGATTCATCCATGAGATATAGTAATGGAAAGTAAAAGATGTACGTTGACTAAATTGACCTGAACAAGACATGCCCTATGGACTTCATCCATTATCGAGCGTTCACAAGATAGTTGATAACATGTCCAAGCATCAACATCTCAGCTTCACAGATGCTTATTTGGCATACAACCAAATAAGGATAGATCCACAAGATGAGGATAAAATGATATTTATAATAGAGCAAGCAAACTTAAGTTATAAAGTAATGCCATTTGAACTAAAGAATGCTAGGGTGACCTATCAATGCTTAATGAACAAAGTCTTTACAAAACAAATAAGCTAGAATGTTGAAGTTTACATTGATGACATGGTCTTACTCTACGCTACACCACATTACATTTGCCCTCTTAATCTCAACTGTTCCTTTTATAATATTATTATCTGTGTGGCTACAATTTACTAGATCACTAGTGTCCAGATTTTGGACTGGACCATTGTATATGGAGCCTTCTTTTTAAATATAAATTTCTTATTGCACATACTAACTTGCACATAAAAGTATTTTCATAAATCCCCATTGAAGCTACATATGTAACGTCCTCCTTGGTATAGTACTATACTTAAGTTATAATACTACACTCAGGAGTTGTTACTGTTACCTGAGCAGATCTTATCTGATAGCAACTTCAGCCGTCTTTGAAACTTCTTGAACTATCTGGAGATAACATGGAAATAGGAGTGAGAATTTTGAACTCTCAGTAGGATTCTCTAACTATCATACATAATGTCATCATTGTCATCTCTAGTTACTTCGGTGTATTATGAGAAAAGTGAACATGTTATATAAATTGTTTAATTTTATAGTTCGAAAACATACTGTCTGAAGCAAAGTTCATTTTATTCATACACTTATCATTTGGGAGAGCCAATACAAAATAAATTCATGAATTATATTACGAATAATAACTGCAACATATTAAAATATAATAGCACCAATATACTGGAAACTTAAAATCTGCATATGCTTTTACTTGTACTTGAATTTATGCAGATACACATAAATTTTCTTTTCTTTCTTTGTCTTCCTTTACTTGTCATATATATTCCAGAGTACGATCACCATGTCATACTCCGTAGGGGTGTGATCACCATATCGCACTCTTTAGGAATATGTTCATCCTGCCACATCCCAAAGAATGATCGCCATGTCATACTCCTTCGGGGTGTGATCGCCATATCACATCCCTTAGGGTGTGGGATCATTATGCCACATTCCAGAGTATGATCGCCATGTCACGTTCCTTAAGAATATGGACTCATCATCATATCTTTCATCATAAAATCATAAATACACAGGTTTCATACCTTAATATCAAATGATAATACTCGCATGGTATTCATACACGTTGCATAACAATATTAACACAACAACATTTAGAACTATCTCTAATTTCTGCCGAAAATTCGGCAGCATGATGGATCATATCCGCTTCCCCGTGAATAGTGCCAAGCTACTAGTAAAACCCATCAAGCATTCAAATCAATATGGGACAGCAAACTTATAACCACAATATCAATCATATGGTGTGTCAAAATCAATAGGAATATCAACAGGGCTTTCTGCTCACTCTATCCTCTTCTACTTGAATTTTGTAAAATTCACCTTTACTCCTATTCAACTCATTTAAACCTAAATTTTGGATATATCATAGCTCTATATGTCTAGTTTCCAATCCTTTTAGTCCCATTTCATTTTGATTTGTATAGCTCAAGTTATTAATATTTTACCTCAGACTGCCTTGTACTTAGCCAAAAGTACACTCTTATAAGTGAAAATTCACTAAAAATAGAAGTATGGGTGAAATCACACGAAATTTATATCAAATTAAAGCTAACAGAACAAGATTTCAAATGAAATAGGTTGCATATCATTTACATAAGTATATCTTGAGATATAAGCCCGGAAATTTGACCCTACTAGACTACCCTGTTCTAGCCCAGTTTGAACTTAAGGCAACTTCATTGATGTGCTGGGAACAAATGGCAATGAACCTAACTCTGAAATTTTTATGGGATATTTTCTTACATGTTAGCTTTCAAACAATATTAGTTGCACTCAATTTAGAGTTGTGTAGGGTGAGTTACACTCTTCTCAACTCATACTGCCCAGATGAGAATCTAGATTCCTAGGTCAAAATTTAAAAATTCATAACTAATTATATGCTAATCCAATGGCCTTACAATTTATATGTATTAAAAGCCCTGAATGTCTTGTTTCATATAAAAATGGATTTATTAAATTTAAACGGCTGTAGGTAAAGCCGTACACTCTGCTGTACGGACCATCGAGGGGAAAACCCTAACAGTTTCTTGAATTCTTCTTAAATTCATGTTTTCCTTAAATCAATCCATCAAATCTTCAATTCAAACTCACATATACACCTTAAACAAATCTTAATTCATCATCCCCACCCCTCACGACATCATAATCATGGATGACCAACGGACCTTAGGCATCCCCAAATCAATGAAAAAAAGGAGAAAGTTGAAATTCCTACCTTGGTAGTGTGAAATCTTGGTGAAACTTGATCTTGGAGTGAAGTTAATGATTGGAGCTTGAGCTTGGGGATGAGAGGAAGTGAAAGAAGATGAAGGAAAGTGGAAAAATGAGGCTGGTCTGCATCTATTGTGGGGAGACCGAAAATTTAAGGGGAGAAGGAAGAAAAATATTGAAAACTTATGAAGGAAATTAGCTTTTGATTGATGGACTTCAATCCTCATTCAAACTTGGCTTGACTTCTCTCTTCATGGCTGTTGGTGGCACCACTTGTGAGGATGTGGTGGCTGAATCTTGGCCATCTATCACAGAGTTTTCACAGTATAATTTCTATTGGTCCTATTTCGACAGTTTAAGATACCGAAATCTTATCAATTTTCTCCAAACCAGTGAAACGTTACTAAATAACTTTGTAAGATTTTCTATATGTCTATTCTAATTTTTTTAAGCCTAATATCTCCAACTAATATCCAATTAACTCCTAATTATCCTTTAATTACTTTTCAATTAACCTTACTTAATTAATAAAAATTGAATAAATCGACTAACGACGTAAATTAAACGTTTTGTAAATTTAGAACCTTTCTATTTTTTGTTTTCCATAATTAATGGTATTTCTGTAATTTTGAACAAGTTTAGGAGCATCCCATGTCATTGCACATATGGATATCTTCGTGGCTCAATCAGTTGAGGTTTAGGTTTCTGCATTTCTGTTACGTGGTTCTACTTTATTTAAAACTTTATTCTGCTAATTTAATTAATATAAGGACCTAAATATCATTTTTAAAAATATTCAGGGACAAGGCTATAAAAATAAAAGTTTACCCAACGATATGGGAAAGTTACAACACATCCTTAATCAAAGACCTATTTGACCTCAGTTCTCCAAGTAAAATTAAAAGTATTTTATATTATCAATTAATTATATCTTATTATTTATATAATTATTAAGATAATTACGATAAAAGTCAAATAATTCTTATAATATAATCATATATAATTAAATAATTATATAAAAATAGCTTACACAAACAATTGTTTCAAAAAATTAAATTCATAAATTATAATTTCAGGGCAATTGAGGGATTCCTGCCGAGAGATATACGTGTGATGTTTTGACCAAAGCGCCGATAAAGGCGACGAGTTAACATGCGTGGATTGGGTAGTTGTATAGCGCGGCTTTCGGGCTGGGCATTTGGGTGAATATGTCGCTGCTTTTTTGTGGCAAGATCTATCGGTTCTCTTTTGTTTTGGGTGCGACCTGCTTTTCTTCCCCTCCTTTATTGCGTTTGGAGTACGAATTCGCGTCCCTTGAATTGCACTGTTATAATACGGTGCTTGATAATTGAATTGCACTGTTATAATACGGTGCTTGATAATTGAACTGCACTATTCTAATAATACATATTTGTGCGTTAAACTACGTGTATTACTACCTACCGAAAAAAAATACATATATTACTTCTAAATTTTTCTTATAGAAAAATAAATAATATTTCAAAATAAATAATATTTCTAATTTTCTTTATTTTATTCGTTTTATAATTATTGTAAAATTAAACGAATGTAATTTAGAAGTATTTTTATATAAAAGATTAAGGTTAAGTAAATTTTTATCCTAGTTTATAATTAGACATTAAGTTTAATTTTGATATACCACCGGTATAAAAATTTTCAAGTAAAATACAACCCCTCTCTTTAAAAAATAATATTATTATACTTTTCTTCCATCTATTTTTAAAATATATACCCTTGACTCATAAAAAAATTGAGATAAACTACACTCTAATTTATTTTCAAGTTTTTCATTAATTCTTCATTATTTATTTTTTATCCAAAATACCCTTTATTGATGGTTATATGTATATAAAATTTAAAATTTAAATTATTATGATATTAAGAGAATAAATTGTTAATAGTCAAAATAATTTCTAATAATTATTTTCAAAAATAAAAATTATTTATTAATACCATATATAAAGATGAATCGCAAAATGATAAGAAATTTTTTTTATGATTTTACTAATAAAAATACATTAATATTCTAAAATTAATAGCAGAGAAAATATTACTTTTTATTTTTGAAAAATAATTATTACAAATTATTGTTACTGCTAATAATTTATTCTCTTAATATAGAAATAATTTAATTTTTAAATTAAACTATACATATAAATATTTTATATTATTATAAGCTACATATATTTTTTATTTTGTAAAAAAAATTAATATGTATTACTGTTATTAAAAGATATTTTGGTTAAAAATAAAATAATAAATATGAGATAATAGAAAGTTAATAGCAAACTTGAAAATTAATTAGAGTGTAGCTTATCTTAATTTTCAAGGGAGAAAAGTGTATAATGTAGAAATCGAGAGAAAAGGAATATAATAATATTATCTCTTAGAGGAGGTTGTATTTTATTTTAATTTTTAAGGAAAAAAGTGTATGCTTTACAAATAGAGTAAAACGGACTTTAATAGTATTTTTTCTCAAGAAAGTGGATTGTATTTTACTTAGAGTTTTTTTTTTATAAAAATATGTAATTATATATTATTATATCAATAAAAATAGTTGATCTTTATCTTTACTTTTTTTTATTCATCTTTATTTTTACTACCTCAATATATATATATATATATATATATATATATATATATATATATATAAACTATAATTGAATAACATTATAAAAACTTATATTGATAATATATTAAAATTAATGTATTAGTCATTTTTAGATTCATCAAATGTTTATAAAGAGTACTTATAAATAATGTAATAATAATAAATTTAAAACTAAAAGTAAATCAATATTAAAATAAAAACTGAACAAGGAACCTTCCTTTGACAAATAATGTGGAAGTTTCATTACCCACTGTTACATTCAATTAGCCGTTATTTTAGGTGGAACACTCCTTTTTAGCGGCATCTAGAAAACCACATATACCTATATAAAGTTCTTGTTTTTTGTGAATATTCAGTTACATGTACACGATGGCCCTTTCATTTCCCTTTATATGAAGTTTCATATTTAATTATAATTATGATTATTTTTCTCAACTAAATTGTTTAGAGATTTTCAAATTGAGATAGCTTCTGTCAAATTTAGTCATTGTTATTAATTTGTTTTTGTACGTAAAACCTTTCAAATCATTATACCAACTATCCACTCATTTTATTTTATTTTATTTTTGTTATATTCTCCTAACAATCTACTTAATTTAAAAAATATTAAGTTAAACAATAAATATATTTAATATCTTCATAAATATAAAAAATATTTGATATTTTTTTCTTTTGATTTTCCAAAAATATTCCCTCCCTATTACTAAAAATAAAAAAATATAGCCAAATTTATCCTTCCAACTAATTTTTTTTTTTTAGTTGGCAATCAGAAATATCACTAAAAAGGTATTTAACAGAATTTAACATTTCTAAAAAATATGTTAACATGGTTTATAAACTTGTACGTCGATAAATATCTTAAAATTATAAGTAAATAAACAAAAGTCCTTTCACAGCCTAGCGACGATAAAAAATGAAAATGTCAAGCGTGGCAATATGGATCCAAATATAATATAATCAATCACAATAATCGTCGCATATATAACATATAATAAAATTAAATAAAAAAAGATAACAAGGATAAAAATCCTTCTTATTTCCCTCTAACATCTACAACAAATAACACTACTAAAAAAAAAAAGGTGTTCACAATATGACAATCTCTCTCAGTATTCATAGCTGGTAACAATCATCACTCTGAAACCTAAAACAGAAATGACAAATCTGTGTACAAACGAATGATATTAATTTGCTTCGCACGAAATCGAGGAACGAAATCCGCGAGAAAAAGGAACGCGCGCTCATCGGATTCAGTGCTTGAAGATGGCGAGCATTGACAGTACAACCGAAGCTCCGATCATCGCAAACGAGCTTGAGACGGATCCCGCCGCTCCGGCATCGGGAGAAGGTGCCGGCGCCGACGACGGTGACAGGTCCTGAGCGGAGGCGCCGGCGGCCAAGAGGAAGAGAGCGACGGTGAGGACGGCGGCGAAGGACCTGAAAGTGGCCATGGCGAAGAAGGCAGAGAAAGAAAGAAGAGAGGGAGAGTTGGGAGTGTAGAGAGAAGAAAAGAGAAACTTTAGAGACAACGGTGTTGCGGGGAGTTTAGCAAGAATCACGGGCCGTTGGGAATTGTCGAATTGAGATTTGGGTTTAGGGCGAGGAGGGATATTTATATGGTGATGAGGGAAGGCGCGTGGGGCCCACGTGAGGCGGTGACAGCTGGAATGTGAATGAGTGAACTGTGAAGAAGCGTTGGTGGTGTGTGAATGGGGGAGTTAGGTGGGTGAGATGGCGCGCTACGTTTCTGTGTGTGTAGCTTCGTTAAACAGCCTTTGCTGGTTGCGGGGTTAAGTTAGCGTCCAAGTGAAAGCACTACACCTGTTAAAATTAGACTAAATTCCTTAAGATGGTGGATAACAAGACTTTTAAACAGAAAATTAAATATGTTATAAGTCAAGATTTTTTTGATGCGTTATAAGTCATGATTTGATTAATTTAATTAATTATGTTATTAATTAATTAAATTGGAGAAGTAATCAATTAGCATTTGTCTTTCTAATTTTTAAAACATTGATTGTAGATACTTATTAACCGTTTGTGTTATATTTTCATTATGATTTGTATTGAATTTCAAGATTTTTGACTTGAAGGAATGTCTTGATTTTAAATTAGAGTGAATTTATTTTCTAGCTAATTATTTACAAAAAAAAAAAAAAAAAACTTGTTGACAACTTAGTCTACATTTGTCATATGATTCGGTCTTAGAGTTTTATCACGAATAACTCTATATCGAATTAGTTGACTTAGTGATCATCTAATGTTTTGATTAATTATTTCATATTTTTAATTTAATTGCTTTTTGGCAGCTTGGCAACTATTTTTCACGCATGCTTTCAACTTGGATGATTGCTTACGATTTCTTTGTCGCAGAAGAGTTCAAACCGGGAAAGACATGACCTACATTCAACGTCGCCTCTCTCTCTCTCTTGCTGATTCTCCATTCGAACCTTTCTCATTGAACCCGTCGCTGTTACCATCTTCAACTCAAGGCTGTTTGGCTCTTTCTCTGGCTTCAGTCCACCGCTTCCAAATGTAAAGAATGTGACTTAGATACGACTACTTAAGGAACTCAAGGAACTCGCGTGTATTTTTTTAACTCAAGGAACTCGTCTATGGACCTAGGCAGAAAATTCTACGGTGCTCATAAATGATGTAATGACTATATGAAGCGTATAAGAGATGAAAAAAATTATTGTCCGCCAAGATGTTAATAAGAATTCAAGTGTTGATATTTAAAAATTTTAATATTGTTATTAGGATTTCATAATCCTCTCCTTCTTTTTGTTTTTTTAAATAAATGCTATATGTAAAATTTTAAAAATTTTAATATATTTATTGGGGATTAAAAGTTTTTTTTTTTTGAAAAAAGTTGGAAAGAGAATAAGTTTTGCATCTTAGTTAATACATTAAAATACCCATAATTTTACATATAATTCTCTAATAAAATGAAATGCGGAGAAAGGATAAAATCCACATCTTTACTGCATACAATATAATTTTCATAAAATTACTCACCGATCTCCATTGTTATGGTCCTCAAAAAAAAAAAAAAAAGAGTGGGCATACACATGTTACTTCCCTTTCTTTTATATCATAATATAACAAGTGCCATTGTTTTTTCAAAATAAAAATAATTAATAAGTATTGTTAATATAGACCTGGTTATAATATAGGATTTAGGGTGTATTTGATATATTATATTAAATATAATAGAATAAGCTAATATTATATATTATATTTTTATTCGTTATTTGGTATTGGTAATATATTTTGTAAATTTATTCATTATAACCCTCTTATACTTCAACATAATTAATAACTTAATTAAGTTTAACGAGATGGACTTAGAACTTATTAGTTTTTAATATATATAAGGTTTTTTTTTTAATTTTTTCAATATTTAATAAAATAAAAATAATTATTAAATAAATAATAATAAATAAAAATTATATAAATAAAGAAATTAATAAAAATACTTTATAATAAATAAATAATTTTGAAAAATAATATTATATATATAAATATTTAAATAACATTTAATTATTAAAAATTATAAATAAATAATATTTAATGTAACTTTAATTATATATAATTAAATTAATAATAATAATTAACAAATCAATATTTTATAAAAGTATTTTCTAAATTAAATTTGAATAATTAAAAAAACTATTATTTTAAAAATACTTTATTATAATATTTATTTATTTTATATAGTATGACAAAAAATACAAGTCCCAAATATTAAAATATGTAAAAGAAATAGAGTATTATATTTTTTAATTTTTATATTTTATTAAATTAATAAATAATTATTAGAATTAAATGATTATAAAAAATGAACTCTTAGACCTAAATGCTAAGAAATTATTGCTGACGGCGGATTACAATGGACCTATTCATCTGAGATCTTAGTTTTTTGTTGTTGCTTTTTCTTCTCCGCTGTACAAAAAAAAATGCTAAGAAATTATAACTCAGTGACAGGTGTATGACAGAGTGCATGTTGAGAAAAATATGACAGGTGTTTTGACAAATGCGCCGAAAAAGGCCATAACTTAACGTGTGCGGATTGTGCAGTTGCCTAATCTGGCTTTTAGACAGCGCCATCTCGATGCTTCTGTCGGTGCATTTTCTCCCTCTCCTTTTATTGCTGCTTGCGCATTTGCAGTTCAAAATTTGTGGCCCCTTTCAACCGTGCCTAATAATTAAATTGCACTGTTCTAGTAAAAATGATATTTGTAAATTAAAATTATATCGCTCTTCAATTTTGCTTATTTGAAAAACAAAAAATGTTTAATATATATTTTCATTTTATTACATATATATATATATATATATATATATATATATATATATATATATATATATATATATATATATACCACTTTACCAGGAGCCCCTTATCATTAATATATAATCCTTACTTTGGAAAGGCGAATATTTCGACTTTAATACAATAGTCTACTTATCCAGCTCCAGTTACTCATAAAGACCACATACTAACAATAAAGTGAACCGAAAAATTGGATTATTTATCGGATACTTTTCTAATGCATAAGTTCCTCTATTAGAGGTAAGTGCAGAGCATACTTCATATTTTTTATAAACTTTTTATTTCCTTTATTTTGTTCAAGATTATAGGAGCATATTAAGAGAAAGAAGGTAAGAACTTTCAAGAAGAAGAGAGAACTTTAGAAACTCATGTTTACATAAACACACTCGTATTATTTCTGATAGAGTTTTTCTGATGATCTTACAAAGGGAGAGCTCCTTTCTTTATATAGAAAAGGAAGCTTACAAGACACTTCTGGTAGTCCTGCTACGTAGCCAAACTCTTCTATAAGTTTCCTAATAAGACAAGCATCATTATTATTTGTTGAACACTTGTCATATTGACAAGGACTAGACGCCTAAAGCTAATTATTACAACAGGACAAACTTATTCATGACTATGACCCACCTATTTATTACAAAGGACAAGACTACACTTCTTTTAATGATTTATTATAAGGTACTGCATTTATTATAATGCTGAATAAAATACTAAAAGACAAATAACTTTTTCTACTATATTTATTGTAGTGCCACGTGGCTTCTTTTTTACTATTCTCGAGCTTTGAGTTTTGTTGGATTGTCGACACTTCTACTACTTGAAGATAGGTTCATGGCTTGGTGACAAATTTGCTTTATCATCTTTATCTACTTTTTTCCAGTACTTTCTTAATTTTGCTTCTAATAGCATTTCTTCAGGATCTATCTCTTTCATATTTTCATCCAGGTCCTAAGAATCTTACATGATTAGATCTTGCATTGAGTTCCTGTCAGTAGCGGTGATTGTCTAGCCTGCTTCAAATCCTCCAGCTGGTGTTTCACCTGTATGGGGAATCTCAGATAATGGACAGATAATATCTAATGGTTGAGTACAAGTGATATTATCATCATCTACACCATTAATTTCCTACAAATGAAAGATCAAAATTTCCTTGTAGAATGGAGGTTCATTATCTCGAATAAGTGCTTGCAAGTTAGGGAGTAGTGTATATACCCTGGCATGGTTTTGTGTCCAAAGAAATTTTATCTGTGAGTGCTGGAAATATGGACAGTGGATAATAAAAACTGAGATGATATCATTTAACTGATCATCATCTAATTTCCAAATATTGAATCTAGATAATTCTCTATCAAGTTCTTTAATCCATCAACTGATAGATAAAAACCATTGAGGAGTGTTTCACAAAAGAAAAGAGCGGTTTTTTGTGCCCTTTTTTCGAGTTAGGGTGCTTCATACTATTTGGATAAACTTTGTTTAAATAATATTATGGATTATTATGTTTGGTTTATAGTATTTATTACCTTTGGATGAATTTTTGTTTAGTTGAAAGATATATGAAGAGTTGTGTTATTTATATGTGTAGTTTATCGGCATTCATGCCGATGCATCTCCATTCACCATTAGATGGAGGGTGAGACGCAGATCAACTAGGGCTCACACCTCATCTAATAGTAGATGAAGATGTATCAGCACGAAGGTCAATAAATTATATATACAAAAAATATTTCTCATATATGAATCTTAAAATTCTTTCGAATTATTATTAAATATTTTGAAATATATATATATAAAAGAATTGTATATATTGTTTTTCAAGTTGATTATTTGCGCCATATTAATCCGCCACAAATATGCAAAGGACTGAATTCACTGCAAATTTGCGGACAATAAAAAATCTGTCGATGGAATTTATTGCTTCAGTATTTGCGGTGGTCCCAATTCCGCTATAAATCCACAGCAAAAATAGGCATTTGTAGCAGATATTGTCTGACTTGCAGTAGATTTATTCATCGTAAATCTTGCATTTTCTTGTGACTAACCACATTTTCACACACACAACCACGTTCAACTCAATAGCCAGCAGCATTCAACACCAAATAACATGATATCGGCTAACTTGATGCATAATCACGTCCACGTTCAATGTAACTTTTTGTTGACAGCTATTTTATGCGCACCACCTTATTGTAACCATTAACCACTAGCTTTAGTACTCTCATCTTGCTAGTTTTTCATCCACCTTTCACTTCATTTGAATAAGAAAACTACTCTCTTCTAGTCCTCCTATATATATGTTAGGAACTAGATTCTCGTTGAAGACTTGGTCAATCATCCTGTTCAGCTATTAAAACCAACTTTTGGTAAGTTTAATGTCCCTTCTTGACTTAAAAGTGGCAGCTCATTATTAGGCCCAATATCCAACCCCAAGTTAATGCCCATTGTCCTCAATTATAAGCTATTTTGAACATCTAAGTCTGTGTTTAATTTTACTTTTACAGAATTAATTTTAGATAAAATTAATTTTATTAAAATTGATTTGGTTAGAATTGATTTGGTTAGAATTGATTTTGAGGTAAAGTAATTTAGAGTGTGTTTGTTTGGGATTATTTTGACAAAAAATTATTTTTTATCCAAAAAAATCAATTTTTATATGTTTGTATAATTTTTTAAAAATAAATAAATTTTCAAAAGAATTAGTTTTTAGCTTTTTTGTAGAAATTGAAAAGAGTATCTTATAAAAAATACTAGTTTTTAGTTTTTTTAACTATATATAACATTTACATTTTAAAATCACTTCTTTTAAAAGTTGAAGCAAACGCTTCCTTATATTTGGTAGTATTTCTAAAAGTGATTCTGATAGAAAGTAAAATTTTTAACTTTTTCCATAATCAATTCTAAATGCAAGAATTAATATTAAAAGTATACAATCAAATATTACAAAATTTGGTCACAATCAATTTTGGTTTGATTCCACCTTTTCTCAGTGTGTTTCCAAACACACTGTAAGTTATCAACTGCTTCAATTCGGCTTTCTCTCCTCAACCATTTCCTGTCTTTGCTATATATCAGCTAATTGTTAATGTCAACACAGTAAGCAAAAAAATAAAATAAAATTCTCAAGTAACATTCAAAATTTAATATGAATTGTACTTAACCAAAAATAATTTTTTTAATAAATAATAATATTTTAAAAATATTAATTTCTATGTATTAATAATATAAAATAATTTTATACTGTCAGTTAATAAAATTTGAAGAAAATAACAAATTATAATAGATAGTTAGGTGTCAATTATCTCTCAAAATTAATAATTTCTTCCTAGATGAAATTTTAAAGATATGCTTATTTGAACTTTTAAAAAATATTATTTTAAAATTTAAATTTTATATATAATTAAAAAAGTTGAAAAATTAATTTTTTTTTCATAAGCTACTTTTTTTTAACTACTACAAAAAAATTGAAAATTGATTTTTTTTTAAGATTTGATTTATTTAAAAAAATTATTCAAATATATAAAAATTAATTTTTTCGATAAAAAAATGATTTTTTACTAAAAAAATTTCAATCAAACACACCCTAAATTAAACTTCGTAATTTGTTTCTTTCACAAGATTAGAAGGTCAATAACATAACAAATGGCGTATGCTCTACGATCCACATGAATTTTTTTTCCAATTATAAAGTACTATTATTTAATGATTTAATTTAATTTTCTCTTGTGAGTTTGATTAGTGTAATAAATAATTGACAATGTGTAAGACATTGCTTCACCGAATTAGACACTTGTATAACTAAATTTTACAATTATCAATGCATGAATTCTTACATTTTCATAAACAGATTCAACATTTATGTAATTAAATTATGTATTTATTTATACTTAATTTTACAAAGATAAAAAAAAAAAATTTATGTCTGCCATTACTATATACAATCGATAGTGCTCTTAAAATTTTACAGATTTTGTCCCAAATCCTATTTTAGTATCAATCCTAAACTTCTCTACATACTTGGTTAATTTAATTTTAATATACTATTAATCTTAAAAATTTTATACAAATATTTAATTATGTATTACTATATGAGTTTAATTGGTATGCACTAATAATATAAAATAATTTTACACTATCAACCAATAAAAATAGGAAAAAATGAGAAATTATAGTGGGTTCCTTATTATAATAGATGGTTATTTGTATGAGTTGGCACTTTCCACCATTTTTATTGGTTGACAGTGTAAAACTAATTTACACTGTCAGTGCATTTAAATTAAATTCTTACTATATCAATAAAAATGTTTGACTTAATGACTCATAACTTTAAAAATCTTACAAATAGAAATAATTAATTAAATAATAATATAATATACTTTTATATCAATAATATATCAAAATTAATCTCAACATTTCATACACAAAATAAAAACTATAAATATTCTAAAACAAATACTACAATCACCCAAAAAAGGAGAAATTGATAAACAACAAGGGGATAGGAAATACATATCAAAATCGTCAAAAACAATAATCGTCGTATATTATTATTATTTTATATATTACATAACAAAAAATATCAAAGATGATAACAAGGACAAAATCCTTCTTATTCTCCCTAATGCCTACAACAAATAGTAACAATATACGTATAAATACTGTAGAATCTCTCTATAGTATAGATAATATAGGAATATCAACCTCATAAATCATAATACTCTCAGAAAGCGCCTGTAGAACGAATCAACTAACTCTGTACACAAATCGATCACAAGAAGACGAGTGGAATCATCGGACTCAGTGCTTCAAGATGGCGAGCAATGACAGAAGAACCGAAGTTCCGATCACAGCCACCGAGCTCGAAACGGACCCCGCCGCTCCAACTTCAGGCGTCGGAGCCGGCTCAGACGCCGGCGACGAGCCGAGGTCTTGTGCGGCTGCGACGGCGGTGCAGAACAGAGCGACGACGAGGACGAAGGCGAAGGACCTGAACGCGCTGCCCATGGTGGAAGCTAAAGAGAGAGAAAGTGAAACGAAGAAGAACAACTTAGAGAGACAAACGAGCCGCTGTGAGAAACGGTTATGGTGATCGGTGAAAGTGGTGGCGACGGTTATTTATAGGGAGGGAAGGCGCGTGGGGCCCAACGAAGAGTGTGGACGCGTGGACAGGTTGGAAGGGGAAGGGGAAGAAGTGTTGATTTGTAATTGGGTGGGTGGGAAAGACGGGTTTCTACGTTTGTGTGTGCTGTGCGCATGGTTTTGTTAATCAACTGTCGCTGGTTGGCTTCTCTGCTTAGCGTCCAAGGAAAAGCGCCACACCTGTAAAAACTGGATTTAATTTTCATCTCATGTCCTTTTTGCATTATTGTATTTTTATTCAATCATACTAAAGCGGGGTCATATATTATATATGAAAAGAATCTAGCTAGATAATGACTCTAAATTTTTTTTATAACGAATAGACCAAAGTTTAAACCCATGGTCCATTACGTTGTCTAAATTGATCCCCATTTCACCACTAATCCAAGGAGTAGTTTTTATCACGTCAAAAGGAAAAAAAAATTGAGTACTTTCTATAAAATATGTAATATTTCCTATAGTTATTAGCTAAATATTTTGATTAATTATAGTTAGATATAAATTAAATAATAATTTATTGTTAATATAAAGAACAAAAAATTTAAGATAATTATAAAAAATTTATATTAATAATTTTTCTTGCCAATTTAACACTAAGTAAGGTTAATAGACACTAGAAAATTTATCGAAATTTTTTTGGATAATTAAGGGATTATTAGTTAAAATAATAGTACCTAAAACTTGATAAAAATTTAGAAAAAAATAGAAAAATTTTCTGAAAAGTTATGAATTTTTTTTAAGGCTAATTAGGGTTTTAATAGCTTACAGAATTAAAATTAAAATTTTTAGAGCTTGTTTGAATTTTATGTAATTTTTGGATAATAATTAGTAAATTGTAGGATTAAGAAAAAGAATTTAAAAATAGGTAATGGATCGAGAAAATTTCTGAAAAATTAAAGGCATGCTTAGAATAATTAAGAAAATCAAATATAATTTGTGAGCAATTATAAGTTAGGACGAGTTAATTAACTAAATCTAGCCTAATTAACATAAGTTATATCCATAGAATTACAAGAAAAATAGCCAAATAAAATAATACTCTCATAAATTCTAAAAAAATTGCTAGCCATTGATCCTAGACACTTATCCAAGTGAGGACTAAACTTGGTGACCAACTTTTATAAGAAAATATTAAACAAGGACAATGAATAGTGAATTAGGTGGTTTTGTGTGAGTATGAATTAGTGTGTGTATATGTTAAACAAAATCAAAACATTCTTCCCTTCCTCAAGAAGTAGCAGCCACGGTAGTGAAAGCAGAGAAGAGCAGAGAAGTGAGTGTGTAAATGTGTTTTCTTTTGTTCTTCTTCTTCATCTTCAAGAAGGAGAACTCTTTGAGTGAAAACACTTGTGAGGCTTGGTGTATTACAAACTCTTTGTTTCTCTCGTCCAATCATCAAGTTCACCATCATCATCCTACACCTTCTTCAAGCTCTTTTTCACTTCACAAAAAGGTTGAGGGGTTTGTCCTTTTTGAACTCTCCCACAGACCATATATTTTTGCTTGATTCTAAGGGATTGTTTTTGTTGTTGTTGATGCTTGAAAAACTTTGGCTCCACTCTCCTTCTTGGCTGCAACTGGATACACTATTTTGGGTGGAATTTTTTTTGTTTTGTATCATAAATGAGTGTTGTTTGATGTAAATTTAGTAAGGAAATTTGTTGTGAGGAGGAGTGATGGTTTGTTACTTAATATGGGTCCCTTGGGATAGTTTCATAGGTGAAGCTATACTATATTTGCTAAAGGTAGATTTTAGGTTATTATTCTTCTTGCTTTTACTTGCATGAGATCTCTATACCTCTGGTTTTTACATGATCTTGCATGGATATGGTTGTTTTATGTGTGATTGGTGATAGTTACATGCTCTTCTTTTGATCCTTTGATTTACTATGTTGTTGGAACTTTATCCTGATTCACTAGACTACTATGTTGTGCAATTTTTCTACCATAGTATATCTTGTTATTTTGGCTTAAAATTTTTATATTTGAAGCTAGCATGTTAATCTACTTGCCCGTAAATTTTATGATTTGTCGTGGAGATTTGCTATTTTTAAAAATTCAAGACATAATTGCCTTGTTTGAATCCTATGATGAAACCACTAAAATTGTTCATTTTTGTTAATGTATTAAATCTATGAATTTTGATTCAATTTTTGGATAACATGTTAATAACACTTGAAAACATGACTGAGATTTTTTTTGGAATTTTTAGAATTGTTTTACTATTTTAAATAAATTCAAGAAATTGAAACTGTCTGACTGGAAAAGAGAATCTAGATTGCATGAGTTATGGGATTTTACTACCCTAGCTATTCCTTAAATTTTGACCCAAAATTTTTTCATATTATTCTTAACACCCTAAAGGACTAACTGGAAAATTTTCACAAATTTTTGAAGTGGTTTGCTATTTTTTTTAAGTTTATTTACTAGGCTACTTTGTTTTTCAGACTTGCTGTTTTCTTACCAATAATGTGAAATTTGATGCTTTTGTTAGGTTTGGGCCCATTTAGTGTCAAAAGCCCAAAGAAACATAATTCTTAAGTTATAAAAATATATATGAATGAAGTAGTAAGGGCCCAATTAGTAATAATGGAAGAAACCTAAAGAAGATAAGGGCCTAGCCCGATTTGCCTATAAAACTAATCTAATATGCTATTCCTCAATGCCTTATTCTATTCTATTTTGGGATTGTATGTGCAATATAGACCTATATGGACATTCATTCATGATCATATGCTTGTACCAAGAATGTATGTGAACCAACCTTCATATGATGTGTGAGACATAAATTATTGATACATGAGCATATATATGAAATGCATGATATATAATAAAGACCCAAAAGCATAGCATGGTGAATTTGTGAACATGTCTTGGCCCTACCTTGAAGTGGACAAGTGGGACATTTACTGCTCTATTTGGAGTGGATGGTTCAGCTTGGACATGGGGCTAGTGTCCATTTTTTTTTTTTTAATTTGGGATTAGGGGAAGCCCTGGTAGAGAGCTCTTGACAAATCATGGCAGGAGTGAGTAGAGGCAACCAACTTCCCTCCTATTGAGCAAAAGAAAGAAATGACAAGCAGAAAGACTCATAAAGTACAAAGGAAAAAATGCATATTGCATAGCATCTTTACTGCTCATTTTCATTATGCATTTACCTATTTTTATTCCATAATTATGATTTCGCATATTATCTGTCTATTACTTGTCTATTTATTTATTAATTTTATGTGCTACCATTGTGTGCTGTTTGTTATTTTATATTTACTTTGCCTGTATAAACTTGAGAGTTTTTGAGTGCCTAGTAAATCCTTGGAAGCACCGCCCTCTACTGAGATTCATTTCTCATTATGATTTTCTTTAGTACTTTCAAATGGCTTGCATCATAATCATCTTGGAGGTGGAGGTGACCTTCATAATTGACCCTTTTATGGGTCAGGTTGTTTGGTGCTGCAAAACATTCACCTCCTATTTTATCTTGTTACATGATGTAGTTCTTAAGACCTTTCATCTTTTTGCATCTACTTGATGGATAAATAGACCCTTCTGTTATACATTGATCTATGTATGGATCAAGTAGAGTTGGTTTATTTTGATCGATGATTGTACCTACATACTATGACATCTTAGGTCCTAACTTTATTTTGTTTTTAGATGACTGTATATTTGATCCTTCGGGGAATAGACTATATACTAACAGACTTCGATGGTATGTTATATATATGATGATATTCAGTATATCATGCTTTGCTTTCGACTAATATGCGTAATTGAAAAACCGGTTTAGATAGTAATGTCTAGTTAGTTGACAAAATCGGTAATAAAAGTAAGTAACAAAAAAAGATAAAAAGAAATTTTGTAGTTGAGATATGTAACATATGCTAAATGAGTTATTAATCATAATTAAAAAAGATTATGTCAATAATTAACTAGTTAAGTGTTACAACATGCATTATTTATGATCAAAGAGTAAAATTACAATTTGGTTCTTAAAAGATTTGTGTTTTAACGTTTTAGTCCTCGAAAGATCATTGCATGTACTTGAATTCCTCAAAGATTTGACATTATAATACTTCAATTTTAGGGAATAAATTATATGCAATTAATTTTTTGAGAATTAAAGTGTTAAAATATAAATTTTTTAGAAACCAAATAGTAGTTTTACTCTTTATTAAATATTATGAAATTTTTTTTTATTTTTAAAATTTTAATTTTATATTTATATTAATTATATTATTAATAAAGTAACCAGTAAAATTGATAGATAAGATTATAATTTTGATATAGGAATAATTTTATAAAATTAAATTTCCTGTTATTATTATGAAAATACTTTATTGATTTTTTTAATATATGCTTAAATCCTAAAATTACAAGTATTTCAAAAATGGGGGAAGTATCTTAAATAAAGTAATAGTTTAGTAGATTATTGTTATACAGTTAAGTGAAATTGGGACTTATTTTTACCAATATATATTTGTAAGTGTCAAACAAAAATTCGCGATTTTTTGGTGTCTTTGGTTCAAAAAATCTAGAGTTTATACATATATATATATATATATATATATATATATATATATATATATATATATATATATGTTTTTAATTTTTGAAAGTATTATATTGTCTGGCTTTCGCATTTAATTTTTCTTTCAGCATTCTCAATTGTTTTTTTAAATTGAGTGTAAATGATTCTTGCCATAAGAAAGAAAAATATAACATTTTTAAATTTTTTTAAAAAATAAATACATTAACTTTTTAAAAATTATGGAAATTAAACTAAGTAAAATTAATTTAAAGGATTGAAATAAAAAGTGCTTTATTTTTAGAAATAAAACATGTATTAAGCTCTATTTTCTTTCACATTAAAAAATTGATCCTCTATTGAAAAAAAATAAATCTACCATTTGATTTTACTTTTTCATTTCGTCCTTATATTTAATTAGAGAGATCCAAAGACAATTAGTTACAGTATAACTAAATAACTGACGTGAAGCAAATTTTACATGTGATATTTAGGATTTGAATTTTAAAATTATTATTTTTATATAAAACAATTCCTAGCCCCTTCATATGATATACAAGATTGATTATTAAAGAAAAGAATTAGAGGTGAAACTAATATTTTCTAAAAGATGTTTGTTTTAACACTTTAGTACTTAAAATGTCAAATACATACAATTGAGTCCCCCAAAACTAAAGTGTTATAATGCTAAATTTTTGGGGAACTCAAGTATATATAATTAATCTTTCAAGTACTAAACTGTTAAAATACAAATCTTTTAGAAACTAAGTTGTAGTTTGCTTTATGATCAAATAATGAGATTGATTTTGATGCACTGTCAATATAAAAGCATTTTACACTTCTATCTAATCATATGCTTCTATTTAGAAGATTTTTAAGATAGTGAGTGATTGAATCAAATACTTTTATTATTATGACAATACATGATTGGATGTCTGTTTAAATTTTTTTTTATACTGATAGTACATTAAAATTAAATTCTTAAATAATTATATATCTATATTAAGAATATGTTTGTTGTTTTTTTTTAATATACATTAGTGGCAATGATATTTGAACTTAGGAACTCATATAAACTACTGAAACCCCTCACCACTAGACCACCCTTAGTGGCTTAGAATGTGTTTGTTGTTGAGTTTTTACAAATGCTTTTCTAATTAAAATGTATCAAAAATTTAAAATAGAATAAAATTTCAAATTAGTCCCTGAAAACATTTTTAGTGGATACATCGGTCTCTGACAAAAATAACTAGTTGTATGATCTCTGACAATTACAAAAATTAGACACTATTATCCTTTACTTAATTGTAACATGTAAAGAGACTAATGTAAAGGTAAAATGATAACTAAGATTTTCCTAACCCATCTTATGTGACACTCTCTAAACTCATAATTTGAATAACTTATTAAAAAAAAAATCTAAATGCACCATCTTAATCTATCAAAACATTTCAAAACGATGCATTTAAGGGTCTTTTTTAAAGTCATTCAAACTGTATATTTAAAGTATGGTAATGGGATTCAATTAAAGATATCTTAATCATCATTTTATCTCCATAATACACTCTAGTAAGTCAGGGACCATAAGTGTTCAACTTTTACAATTATCAGAGACCAGAATATCCAATATTTGTAATTTTTAAGGACTATAGCATTAATTTTTTTTGCCAGGAGCCAATATTTCTATCGAAAATAGTGTTAGAAATTGATTTGAGGGTTTATTCTTTAAAATAATAAGATATTTTTTATAAAAATTAAAACCTAGAAAACATTTCAATGTTTTTATAAATATAAAAGTAATTTATAATTTTTATATTATGAAATATCTTTTTAAAATTTAAATAAACATATCACAACGTTTATTGGTTATTAAAATTATAATTTAATTTATACAGACAAACTCTGAGTTTAATTATGACAACAGGCTAATCTTTCGTAAAGGTAGAAGTGTTTATCGGCGACTAGATTTGACCCAATCTTTAAACTAATATTCTGATTGCGTCAATTTCTTTTGTCGAGATCAAATTCTATACCGCATTATAGACCCAACCATGCTTAGGGTCTATGATTAGCAAAGCAGGGACACGATTAAGACTGGGTTAGACTAAGTTTACGTAGTGGTGTAAATTTGGCTCAAATCTTTTGACTGAGCCATTTTTCAGTCTAGACTCAATTAGATAATAACTCAACTAATAACCATGTTAGACCAGATTGATCTGATATTTAGATAACATGAATTTATTTAGACATTATATATAAGAAAGCCATGCAATTTTAGAAGTAAAAAAATAAAATTTAAGAGATATATAACAATATATATTTCAATAAAAGTTGAGGTTGAGGGTTGAGTAGATATTTCAATAAAAATTACAACAACACAAAAGTAACACCATATATTATATAAAATGAATTATTCTGTTTAAAAATCTTATATCTTATTATTATCTTTTTAAAAAAATTATAAAGAAGTATATGGTTTCGAGTCAAGTTGGATCAAAAGTGAATCAAGACAAATTCACTTAAAATACATAGATCAAGCATATATGTAAAACCTCATACAGTAGTATTTACCAAGTATTCTCAACTCTCAAGTGCTTAGCGTCAAGTGTCTCACTCTAGTCACTTCATAAGAGTTTGCACTATCATAGGCTTTCTTATATTTCACTTCTCCATTACTCAAGAACACATGCATATACAAATTAAAAGAACTTTAGTCAAGGTTGTAATTGGTTCATGGTAAAGGAAGAGAAATAATGAGAATATAACGAGATAAAATGAAAGAGCATAGAAGAATATTAGCAAAGAAAGATCACAAGTATGGGAGTTTACCCCAAACCATGCAATACAAAAACAATTATCTCTTTATTCTTTTTTTTTCCCCAAAATTGTCCCATTTATTATTTTTTTTTCTTTTGCTTTCTTTTTTCAATTCCTTTTGGTTGCTTTCTTTCTTTTTATTTCATTCCTTTTTTCACATATTTTTTGTTCTCTATCTCTCTCTCTCTCTCTCTCTCTCTTTTCTTTTTCTTGTTACCAACTTCCACCCCTAAAATTGAACATTTGCATGTCTTAGGCAAAAATCTCTATAGATAACCGATGCTCTCTAATTCCCTAAGGCTAAGTAGAACCATGGTTTTGCACTTTGAGTATGTAATGAGCTAAAAACAAAGATTAAGCAATAGGACACAAGAGGGTTAAGCAAGGGAAAAATGCAAGGTTGGCTTTCTAGCTAAAGTGGCTAATAGAAACAAATACCTCTATCATGCTCATGTACGTATATGAGAATACATCCTTAAAAAGAATCAATGCAATTTCTAGAATGATAGAACAAGGCATAAAATCTATCTATCTAAAACAAGGCTCAAAATCTCCCAAGATAATTTTTCTAACATGCTTAATCTTGCAAATCAAGATCAATCACCAAGCTTGCAACAATTCAAGAAGGAAAAGAATAATGCAGCCATATTGTAGTCTTTATCCTTAAGTGATTAATGCTCAAAACTCGACAAAGTCTCAAATTCCCTTTCAAAATAAAAATAGAAAATGAAAGTCAAACAAAAATAGAACTTAAAAACTAAAAATAATAGGAGGAGTGCATGAGATAAACAAAGCATCACTAAATGAAACTAAAACATAAAAATCAACAAATAGAACAGCGAAAATTCCACCTATCTCCCTTATAGGTCATGTACACTTTAATCCTTGAACTAAAAAAATTGTGTAACATGATCTTTTGAACTTTTCTGGATGTGCACTTTAGTCCTTTTGCTAACTTTTCGTCCATTATTAATGGAAAATAAGTACACTTTACCTCTTAAACTTGGGTCATGTGCACTTTTGTTCTAAAATAAATAACAAGTGAAATCCTATGTAGATGGTAGTTGGCACGAGAAGGGGGGTTGAATCATACCTTAAAGGATTTTTCAAGTCTGAAAACTCAAACATATTTCTCAAGTATATTTCAACTTAGAATACAAAAGCATATGAATTCAATAAATTGTTTTTATCTTAAGAGTTGATTTTATATCAAAAAGCTTTCTTAAAAGCATTTAGAAACCTTATTTGGAAGTAATAAGATGAGGTAAGAAGGTTATGAATTTAGATAACAAAGACATAAGGGTTAAGAAAGATCACACAAGCAATTTAGTCAGTTAAAACCAAGCCTACACCTAGCCGTCAACATTAAGTTGAGATTTCCGCTAACGAGTAGTTCTATACAAATCTCTGCAAGCTTACAAGTGAGTAGTATTGTATTAGCCTCTCCAAGCTAATAAACCAAGTAGTATTGTACAAGCCTCTCCAAGCTAACTTTCTTATCACTACTAGGTAGAGTTACAATATGAGTATAAAAGGTTTGTGTTTAAAATATCTCACTCAATCACACTAAGTGCAGATATACAAAGATATTCTAGTGAGAAAGGTTTCTTTAACTACTCTCAAGGAGGATATTTGCTAATAAAACTCTTAAAGAGAATTCTTCTTTCTGAGGTAGTTAAGAAGAATCAGATATGAGTTCATAAGCTTGCTCAAAAGGATGGTGAAAGGCAATAAATGCTTTCAGTAATAAATTTGCCAAAGTCTCTTTCCTTCATTTACTTCACCTTATATTGAATTTATAGGTGATAATAAGCTAACTTTTGGTCCTTAAATGATTCTAGTTCTTATTCTGTCCATATTCAGCATCAGGTAAGTTTTTTGTCTTTATTAGATAGTCAGGTAGCCAAAACTAGAATCTAGCTACTGGAGCAAACTATCCTTTGTACTTGCTTCAACTTATTTCTAGGCTTTCCTGCTACTTCTAGACTGTTTGAATCTTCTCATCTTCATCTTTAGAAAAATTCTTCATGAGATGATCCACTATACAAAATCAAATCCTTTTGAGTTCATCCTTCTGATAAGACTACGTTCTGAAGGCGTCATCTTTTTTATGAAGGGATCTTTCTTAACCTTGCTTGAGACATGATCTTGTCTTTTAATGCTTCTATTATCCTTTAGGTTTGAATTGACTTGAAAGGGCATAGGTTTGTTATTTGAGAATGCATTTCTTTTTCCAAGAAGTATCTTTGACTCTTAAACTTTGTCTTTGTATGCACAAAATCATCAAGTCAAAAAGTTATTATGCTTCCAATTGAAATTCTTCTTTAAGTATGATCAATGAGCTTTGAAAGAACTATTCTAATAATCGTCACTCAACAAAAACATTAGTATAATGCTAAGTTTTTTGGATTTGTTTCTTATTCTACAAAACCTCAGAAGTTTGAAATCATAACGATTGTTAGTGGCTTCTGAAGGGTTGTGGAGCTTATGCCTTATCCCCTAAACTTTAATAAAGTGGAGTTTTCCTAATAGAATATGTAAAAGATGGGTCAAGACAACTCCTCTCATGGTGGCTTGTTTTTGTACTGCTCCAAAAATTCCAGTAATAAGGTCCTTATTCTTCCCTAGGATCCCATAAATTGATTGTGTTCTTGGCCATCCTTGTCGCATGTGTGTCCACCTCCTAGCTCGGTTGGACTCAGTATATTCGTGTGATGCATCTCTACGATCTCCTTACAAATATCTTGGAGTTGAGAATCATTCTCCAAGTAAGCATATTCAAAGCTTCCTAATAATGGTTACTTTAAGCAAAGCATATCTAACTTAACTACATGTGATGGGACTATAGGAGAGAGAGTGTGAATTGTCTCATAACGCAAAATATCCAAATGCTAAAAAACTACTATTATGCCACTTGTTGAAGCAAAATCATCATTATTCAGAATGGCATTAATTTCAATCCATGCACTACAGGTCATATCACCTATACAATAACAATAACAAGCAAAATTATCTAAATCAAACTTAGGATATTTTGCATGAAGTCCCTCAAAAAGTGTACAAATACAATCACTTTCCTAATTGGAAGCTCTAAATGGTATGAATCTGTGGCACACTTAATCAAATCATCAATACCTGCATTGTTATTACTTGCACCAAAATATACCAAAACAAAATTATCGTATTTCAAAAATTTATAAATCTAATGCATTTAGGACATAGTATCTTATCATTACAATTAGTACAAGAATTAGAGCAAACAAGATCATCAAAATTGGAAAGGTCAAGAAATTCAATACATAGATCATCTTATGTATCCTTAGCTAGTTTTTTCATGTAATGGCTTATGTAGCTTCTTACCCAGGTCAAAACTATCATCAATCCTGTTAGCTGGCTCAGGTGACATCCTTGCAAATCTTAACATAGTATCAATCACATTTCCCTTAGGATTGGAAATAGTATTCAGGGGGTAGGCGAGTAGGGCAAACATTTAAGCTTGCAATGGCTTAAGGAAAATGTTATTTGCTTAGTATAAGCCTCTAATTTTGAAATGCTACTACTCTTCTTTGTTGATATGCATCTGTCATTTGTTGGTGGAGGCCACTTATCACCAATTGTTGCACTAAATTTTGTAAAGAAGGCTTTGATGCAGTGGCCACTTGACTTATCAGCTACTGAACTATAAATGATCTAGGCTGTTGGAATGGTTGTTGCTCTATAGGCTGCTTGATGAGATGTCTTATGGCTAATTGTCTCACTATAGAAGTTATCTTATCTAAGCGGTGCTCCACTCTTTAGTAATAACCATATGAAACCGCATTGACTATTTTGATTTATCTAAAAGTTCATTGAATTAACGTGTTGAAACCACTATATCTAATCTAGCATTCAAACTTAGAGACCTCAAAGAATTCAAGCAACTAATGATTGTAACGCTCGAAAAATTTTAATCGTTTTTAATCAAAGTGTTCGCTTTTTAGTAAATAATTGTGATTAAATACGATTTGATTTAGCATTCACTTAAAACTAATTAAGTGTGATTTAAGATGATTAGTTATAATGAAATTAGATTAGAATCATAGGAAACTTCATAGGATTCTTCCAAAACCGGTTTACCGATTTAAGAGAAATCAGTAAGATTTCGGTATTTAAGACTGTTGGAACCAGACTAATAGAAATTTTTCTATAAGTGCCCTAGGATGAATGGCTAAGTTTTGGCCAAATAACCCTCTCAAGTGGCGCCTTGATCAGCCCTTGATGATGGGAAGCCAAGCTAAATTGGAAAAGGGAGTGAAGTCCACCAATCACATGAGCTTTGCTTCCAAAAATCTTCACCTTTTCTTTCTTTCCCTTCTTGTCATTCTCGGCCACCCAAATTTGCTGAAGCTCATCTCTTTTCTCTTATCCTCACTCTTATTTCACTCCATCTTCATCCCTTCTTCAAGTCTCATCAGAAGTTGCTTCCATCAAAGCCACTAAATCAACTCAAATTCAACTAGACAAGGTAGGAATTCTACTTCACTTCTTATTTTTCTTGGTTTGGAATTATCTGTGGGTCTTGATTACTTTGTGCTACTGATGATATGTGGAGTAATGATGATGTTTTATGGCTGAATTTGCATGTGTGTTATGATTGGAAATAGAATTGGTATGAAAGAACTTGAAGAAAGGAGAAAATTCAAGAAGCTAGTAGAGTTTTTCCTCGGCGGTCTGTACGGTGGAGTGTATGGCTCTGACTACAGCTGTTCAAAATCCATGAATCTAAATTTATATGAAACTAGACATCCAGGGCTTTCTGTACATATATCATATAAGTTCATTGGATTAGTATTGAGAGAGATATGAATTTTTGAAGTTTGACCTAGGAATCATAACTTTCATTCAGGTAATGTGAATTGAGAAGGGTGTAACTCACCTATACAACTCCAAAGTCAGTGAAACCAACTTTGTTAGAAAGCTTACACATGGGAAAACATCCTATAAATAAATTTCGAGTTTGTTAAAATCCCATTGTTTCCCAGTGAGTCGAGAAAGTTTCCCTATGTCCAAACTAGGCCAAAATAGGGTAGTTCAGGAAGGTTGAGTTTCAGGGCTTATATCTCCAAATATACTCATTCAAATGATATGCAACTTGCTTCATTTAAAAGCTTACCCTGTTAGCTTTATAGAGATATAAATTTCGTAAGATTCCATCCAGATTTCTATTTTTGGTGAATTTTCTCTTATAAGAGTGTAATTTGGGCTAGAGGCATGTGTGAAAACTATATCAAATTTAATCCGTGTCGGAACTCGGGAAATAGTGAACTTAAGTTGAATTCGGAGATATTGAACTCGGAAATCTAGCAGATAGAGAGCTAGGTCCGGTATACTTTAGGTTGGCCTCGGAACTTAGCAGACAGAGGACTAAGTCGGGAATATTTAAGGTTGAACTCTTAAGGATGAACTCGGAATAGCAAACCTGATCAGGTATAGTTAATGCCGGAACTCGAGACTGAGCAAATAGGAAATTAGTCGGACGTAGTTAAAGTCATAAATCGGAAATTAGGGAAGACGGGGTATGGTTAATGTCGGAATTCGGGAATTAGGAAAACATCCGTAAGAGTCTTGGAGGACCAATTATGGATTAAAGTCGGAAGTCGAGAATTAAGATATTGAATACATGATCACGGAAGTCGGGAACCAAGACATGGAACTCCGGAAGTTAAAGCAGATATGACATCAGAACTTGGAAGTCAGTTATGAGCTCAAACTCGAGAACATCAGTAAGAGTTAAAAAGCTTGTGAGACAACTTAAGGCTTAAGACTATAGAACTTGCACCTATTGATATTGTTATCTTCTTAGCATAATTACAATGTCCTATCCTGAGTTTGCTGTCTGATTTAAATATGATATGAGGTATATTAAGATGAATGATGAAGTATATTATGAGTACGTTCAGCATGTCCATGCATGATCATGTATGAGAATGAAATAATATAAACATATTAAATGTGAATCCTTTCACCTGAAGGCAGTTATGAGATCCCTCTTTGTGAAGGCAGTTAAAACTATGAGATCCTTCTACCTTGGAGGCACGTGGTCAGATGAGATCCCTCAATTTTTGAGGCAGACTTGGACTATCTCGAATTTGCTGAGTTTAGGAAAGCGAATCCGCCTAGTTTCGGAGGAGCTTTCGACCCAGATAAAGCCGAGGAATGGGTCTAAGCAATGGAGAAAGCCTTTTCTGTTTTGGCCTGCACCGATCAACAGAAAGTGGCCTTTGCCACTTATATGTTGGTAACAGATGCCGAGTTTTGGTGGAATGGCGCGAAGAGGCTGTTGGAAGAACCCCAAGTTGATATCACATGGGACATATTCAAGGAAACATTTTATCAGAAGTATTTCCCGGCATCGGTGCGAAATGCCAAGGGATTGGAGTTTATGAAGCTTCAACAAGGAAACATGAGTGTTTCAGGGTATATTGCTAAGTTCGAAGAACTCTGTAAATTTTTCACCATCTATCAGCGTAACCCTGACAAAAACTAGAAATGCATCAAATTTGAAGGAGGACTAAATGCAGACATTTTAGCCTCGGTGGGGACAATGGAGATAAGAGATTTTGCTGAATTAGTGAACAAAAGTCGATTAGTTGAAGAATATAACAAGAAGCTCACTGATACTAGGATGGATGTTTGTGGAAAGAGGCCGGCACCTGAAAATCAGGAACTCGAATATGCCTCACTACCAAAGAAGCTGCGCCAATTTAATGGACATGAGGATAAACAACTATAGAAGCCAAGTGCGGGGCAAGTATGCTCAAAGTGAGGAAGGTATCATGGGGGAAGGCCTTCTTTGGTTGGACAAAAAATATGTTTCAGGTGTGGAAAGCCAAGTCACATGATTAGAGAGTGCCCTGAGAATCAACCACCAACTCCTAAATTGCAACGTTTAGGAAGAATTTTTACTATAAATGCAGAAGAGACTACACCCCAGAGGAACTAGAGCAAAAATTAAGGACAAACCAGAATAAGGGATTGGCTAATTTAGTTTTAGTCGATCCTATTATGCTAAGTGGTTTTATATTTACCGTGTGCTTAATTATGAACTTTATTTAACTTATTATGATTATAACTAGTATTATAATCAAATTTTGAGGACAAAATTTTCTTTTAGGGGGGTAGTAATGTAACGCCCGAAAAATTTTAATCGTTTTTAATCAAAGTGTTCGGTTTTTAGTAAATAATTGTGATTAAATATGATTCGATTTAGCATTCACTTAAAACTAATTAAGTGTGATTTAAGATGATTAGTTATAATGAAATTGGATTAGAACCATAGGTAACTTCATAGGATTCTTCCAAACCGATTTACCGATTTAAGAGAAATCGGTAAGATTTCAGTATTTAAGACTGTTGGAATCGGACCAATAGAAATTTTTCTATGAGTGCCCTAGGATGAATGGCTAAGTTTTGGCCAAATAACACTCTCAAATGGCGCCTTGATTTGCCCTTGATGATGGGAAGCTAAGCTAAATTGGAAAAGGGAGTAAAGTCCACCAATCACATGAGCCTTGCTTCCAAAAATCTTCACCTTTTCTTTCTTTCTCTTCTTGCCATTCTCGGCCACCCAAATCTGCTGAAGCTCATCTCTTTTCTCTTCTCCTCACTCTCATTTCGCTCTATCTTCATCCCTTCCTCAAGTTTCATCACAAGTTACTTCCATCAAAGCCACTAAATCAACTCAAATTCAACTAGACAAGGTAGGAATCCTACTTCTCCTTTTATTTTCCTTGGTTTGGAATTGTGTGTGGGTCTTGATTACTTTGTGCTACTGATGATATGTGGAATGATGATGATGTTTTATGGCTGAATTTGCATGTGTGTTATGATTGGAAATAGAATTGGTATGAAAGAACTTGAAGAAAGAAGAAAACTCAAGAAGCTAGTAGGGTTTTTCCTCGGTGGTCCATACAACAGAGTGTACGGCTGTGTCTACAGTAGTTCAAACTCCATAAATCTAATTTTATGTGAAACTAGACATCCAAAGCTTTCTGTACATATATCATATAATATCATTGGATTAGTATTGAGAGAGATATGAATTTTTGAAGTTTGACCTAGGAATCAGGACTTTCATTCGGGCAGTGTGAATTGAGAAGGGTGCAACTCACCCTATATAACTCCAAATTCAGTGAAACCAACTTTGTTAGAAAGCTTACACATAGATAAAGAAATTCTGAGTTTGTTAAAATCCCATTGTTTCCCAGTGAGTTGAGAAAGTTGCCCTATATCCAAACTAGGCCAAAATAGGGTAGTTCAAGAAGGTCGAGTTTTAGGGCTTATATCTCCAAATATACTTATTCAAATGATATGCAACTTGCTTCATTTGAAAGCTTACCCTGTTAGCTTTATAGAGATATAAATTTTGTATGATTCTACCTAGATTTCTATTTTTGGTGAATTTTCTCTTATAAGAGTGTAATTCGGGCTAGAGGCATGTGTGAAAACTAGATCAAATTTAATCCGTGTCGGAACTTGGGAAATAGTGAACTTAAGTTGAACTCGGAGATGTTAAGCTCGGAAATCTAGTAGATAGAGAGCTAGGTCCAGTATACTTTAGGTTGACCTCGGAACTTAGCAGACAGAGGACTAAGTCGGGAATATTTAAGGTTGAACTCTTAAGGATGAACTCGGAAGGGTGACTTAACGTTGAACTCGGGACTTAGTAAATAGCAAACCTGATCAGGTATAGTTAATGCCAGAACTTAGGATTGAGCAAACAGGAAATTAGTCGAACATAGTTAAAGTCGTAAATCGGAAATTAGGGAAGACGGGGTATGGTTAATGTCAGAATTCGGGAATTAGGAAAATATCCGTAAGAGTCTTGGAGGACCAATTATGGATTAAAGTCGGAAGTCGGGAATTAAGACATTGAATACATGATCACGGAAGTTGGGAACCAAGACATGGAACTCTGGAAGTTGAAGCAAATATGACATCAGAACTTGGAAGTCGGTTATAAGCTCAAACTCGAGAACATCAGTAAGAGTTGAAAAGCTTGCGAGACAGCTTAAGGCTTAAGACTATAGAACTTGCACCTATTGATATTGTTATCTTCTTAGCATAATTACAATGTCCTATCTTGAGTTTGCTGTCTGATTTAAATATGATATGAGGTATATTAAGATGAATAATGAAGTATATGTATGAGTACGTTCAGCATGTCCATGCATGATTATGTATGAGAATGAAATAATATAAACATATTAAATGTGAATCCCTTCATCTGGAGGTAGTTATAAAATCCCTCCTTGTGAAGACAGTTAAAACTATGAGATCCCTCTACCTTGGAGGCACGTGGTCAGATGAGATCCCTCAATTCTTGAGGCACGTGACCGGAAGAGATCCCTTCAATTTAGAGGCACATGACCAAAAGGAGATCCCTCCAAGACTAGAGGCACGTAGGTCCCCTTGTGGGTTAGTCTGTGTGATGACGGTCACGAGTTGCTGACGAGCTCACTCCTAGATCAGACTACCCAAAGGCAGTAAATATTAAAGATTTAACATATGCAAGCTCCCTAGGGACAGCGATATGTAATGCCTAGGTGTGCCATATGAATTCAAGATGAGTAATGCTGCACTTGAGGACGGCAATACGTAACGCTCAAGTGAAAGCAGATACAGACACCCTAGGGACGGCGATACGTAACGCCTACGTGTGTCGAAGGAAGGAAAGAAAGATAAATATTATAGGAAGACAAGGAAACAAAGAAAGAAAAGTAAATCTTATATATTTGCATAAATTCAAAGGTATGTTCAGATGTTATATCTCCAGATTATTGATGCTATCGTATTTTAATATATTGCAGTTGTTATTCATAGTATAATTCATGAATTGAATTTGTATAGGCTCTCCCAAATGCCAAGTGTATGAGTAAAATGAACTTTGCTTCGGATAATATATTTTTGAACTATAAAATTTAACAGTTTATATAGCATGTTCACCTTTTTCATAATAAACCGAAGCAAATTGGAGATGACAACGAGGACAGTATGTATGATGGTTAAGGAATCCTTCTGAGAATTTAAAATTCTTACTCTTATTTCCGTGTTATCTCCAGATAGTTCGAGAAATTGCAAAGATGGCTAAGGTTGCTGTCAGTTAAGGTCCGCTCAGGTAACCGTAACAACTCGAGAGTGTTGTACTATGACTTAAGCATAGTTCTGTATGAAGGAGAACATTACAGTGATCAATTAAGTCCCTCAAAACCTAAGAGAACTATGTTGGTTTTTGTAACATCCTCCCAAGCACAATACTATGTTTAAGTCATAGTACCACACTCGGGAGTTGTTACTGTTGCTTTAATGGACCTTGTATGACAACGCTCTTCGGCCATCTTCAATATCTCTAGTCAATTCTAGGTGGCCATCTTCGGTATGTCCCGAGCTATTTGGAGATAACACAGAAATGTACATAGGAGTGAGAATTGTAAATTCTCAGTAGGATTCACTAAGAAATTACATGCTGTGTTATCATTATTATCTCTAGCTGCTTGATTTTATTATAAAAAGGTGATTATGTTATATAAATATATTCAATTTTATAGTTTGAAACCATATTATCCGAAGCAGAGTTCATTTTGGTCATACACTTGATAAACAGAGCAAGAATTAAAGCATAAGCATAGCAGATTGTGAGTGATTTCGTAATAATAACAATAGCAGATTGTGCATGTGCAATGGCTCATCATGAATATCATGCGAATGCACTTATACTTTCTTTTCTTCCTTTATTTAACATGCGTAGGCGTTACGTATCGCAATTTCTAGGGTGTCTGCATGCATATATCTTTGTCTTTAATCTTTACTAACCTTAGGTAGTCTGACCTAGGAGTAAGCTCAACTCGTTACCGTCGTCACACAGAACTAACCTACAAGGGCATCCACATGCCTCTAGTCTTGGAGGGATCTCATTTTGGCCACGTGCCTCCAAGGTAGAGGGATCTCATAGCTTTAACTACTTTCACAAGGAGGGATCCAAATAACTATCTCCGGGTAAAGGGATCCAATTTTACATAATCATATATTTCCTTTATTTGCATGCAAATATGCAAACTTTCATAAAGAGGATCATGATCATATTATCATACAATGTCCATATGCATTTTAGTACACTTATCTTCAAACATTCTTGCACATAAAATCTCATATTCTTATCATAAATTTTCATGACACAGATTATCATAATTTCATAAACTTCTGCCGAAAGTTCTGCAACATAACGGATCAAGTCTGCTTCTCCATGAATAGTGCCAGCTAGCCAGAAAATCATTAGTACAGAAAATCAATATGATGTGCCAACCATTTCAATACTTATATAAAACTTGTAGCCTTTGCATTTAAATTGATTTTCTGCCAATTTCTTCAATTCTGCCAGTTTTTAGAAATTAAGCCATAATTTCTGTGTAACTCATTTAAATATAAATTTTGGATATGTTATAGTTTATTTGTCTAATTTCTAACCTCTTTGGTCCCATTAAGTTTTGATATATTTAACTCAAGTTATTAACATTTTCCCTAGGTATATCCTGTTACTAGGCAGATTTTCACACCAAAAAGTAAAAATTCACTAAAAATCAAAATCTACTTGGATTCATACAAAACCTATGTCATTTTAAAGCTAATTGATCCATATTTTATTTCCACTAAATTTCACCTCATTTGAATAAGCAGAACTCGAGTTATGAGCTATGGAATTTGGGTAACTTGCACTACCCTATTCTAGCCCGGTTGGAACTTAGGGCAACTTTCATGAATTACTGGGAGCAACAGGGATTGAATTTGGCTCTAAAATTTTTATGGCATGATACTCTATATCATTTCTAACAAAATTGGTTGCACTCAATTTGAAGGAGTATAGGGCGAGTTATGCCCCTTGAAATCCAGTTTGCTCAGAATTAGGGTCAAAATCCTAGGGTTAATTTCAAAAATTCATATCTTATTCAATACTAATCCAATGACCTTATACTTTATATAGTTGGAAAGCCCTAAATGTCTAGTTTTATATAAAAATAGTTTCATCAAGTTTTGACGATCATAGGCAGAGCTGTACACTTCGCAGTATGGATATGTTAGGGTTTTTAGCCTGAACAGGTTCTGTTTTGTTTCCTTCTTGGTTTTTCCCTCAAGTTCCCAAAAAACCCAACTTATACAAGTTTAATCAGCCATAAGAACTCATATAGACACACTATAACATCACATAAATGAATGGAAATAAAAGTTCAATCATTTACAGATTCACAATTTGAAGAAAGAAATCATGAATCCTACCTCAATTTAGTGAAACTAGTAGCAAGAAATGGAAATCTTGAGGGATAGAATTGATTAGAGCTGGAAGCAAGATGAAATAGGATGGAATGAAGGAAGAAGAGATGAAGAGAGCTGATGGTTCTGTTTTGGGCGAAAATGAAAGGATAAGGAAGGAAAATTTTGGAGTTGATAATAAGGTAGTTAGGATTCTTGAATCCTATTGGCTCTTGACTTGGGTGACTATCATTCTTCCAACACTCCTTCTCCTTTATGGCTGATTAGTGGGGCCAAAGTGGGGAGAGTGTGGCTGAGTTTTTAGCCACAAGTCTTAGGGTTTTTGATGTGTAATCCTATTAATTCGGTTCTGACAGTTTAAAATACCGAATCTCTACCGATTTCTTTCAAATCGGCCAAATGATCTTGAAGAATTTTATGAGGTTTTCTATGTTTCTATTCTAATTATTTCTAATTCTAATCTCTCTAATTAATACCTAATTGGCTCTAAATAAATGCTTAATCAATTTCTAATTAATCCCTATTATGCGATAAAATCGAATAAATCGATTTAACAACGTTAAAATTTTTTTGACGTTACAGTTTTTAGCACAAGAATGCTATTAGCCTAAGTTTCAAACTAGAAACTCAACTCCTACTCTTTCAAATGATCAAATTCACATTAATTGACCAATCAACATGTCCAACCACAATATCAGTCATGAATTCAAAATGAAATACCATCAATTTAGAAATCACAGATCAAGAAGAAAATAAGAGTACAAGAACATATTCTACAAATTGAAATCAAATTAAAACAAAATTTCAAGAAACGACAATTGTAACCTTTGTATTGGAGATATTCTTAGTTGCTCTTGAAGCAAGAGAAATCTCTTGCTTTGATTCATTCAAAGGCTGACATATAAGTAATTGTGGCCCATTCTTGCCTCCTAAATTATCAACATTCACTAATGGGTCAAACTTTGAATGGATCGAGCAAGAGTTTTCTCTTTGTCCAAGAGCAACTAAGAATTTCTCCTTTGTATTCTTGAATTGGTATATAAGTATCAAAATTGTATGGATAAGGAGGGTGTAGCGAAGAGTGAAGAGGAAAGAGAAGAGGAAAGCTTGTGTAAGAATGTAACTACACTAGCTTTACAATAATTTTGAAAAAAAAAATGAAGTTCAACCCCTTTCAATTTTAGTTTTCCCTCTATTTATAAACACATCTAGATCTCTAATCCTCAATTACATTAATTCCTATCCTTTAAGCTTCATTTGGACATATCATTTGCCTTAATTGGACATTTATCCCTATCATCTAGATCTCTAATCCTCAATTACATTTATGGACACATCTAGATCTCTCATGTACTGTATAGTTTAATGTCTTTTTGGGTAGCTTCTATTTCCAATTTGCTATCATAAAATTGAGGAATTTTTCTCCTTGGACTCCGAAGGCACAATTTTAAGGATTTAACCTCATGACTTTTTGCTATAACTAATGGAAATTTTGTTAGATATTCGTGTAGTGATCATCATTGCCTGTAGTCAATGTTTGAGTTATCCTTTTTTATAAACAAATTTGTTCACCATATACTGGTTAGTTTCCCCAACGTCTTCAATCCACATGGCATGACATTATAACAAAAGTTAGGTTTTTCTGTCACAAAGGTTGAATTATCTTTATCTTTGGGATCCATTCTAATATGATTTTAACTTGGTAAAATTCCATAAAATTGAGATACAAGTATTCATACATATTGTCTATGAGTTTATTAATATGTGGAAGAGTGTAAGAATCTTTCAGATAAGCTTTACTGATGTAAGTGAGATCGATGCACTTCTTTCATTTCCTAGAGTCATTTTTAACTATAATAACATTGGCAAGTCATGTAGTATGCTAGATCTCTAGGTTAAATCTAGCTTTTAAAAGCTTCATTGTTTCCATAATGGTTGGCTGTTGGCTTTTTGTGTCGAGCTTCCACTTCTCTTTAGTAACAAGATTAGCCTTTGGATGATGGCCAGCATGTGGCATATCACGTTTAGGTCTATGCCAAGCATGTCATTGGGGGTCTATGAAAAAGATCTATATTCTCTTGAAATAATCTTTTGATCATTTCTTTTAGCCTATCTGGAAGTGTTGTTTGAATGTAACTTTTTCTATACTTGGGGCAATTTTTACTAGCTCCAAGGCTTCAATTTGTTAGAGTCTTTGTTGAATTTCTTTTCTTGGGTCAAGCTTAGTCACTTTCAGACTATTGATTGAGCTCTAAGAATTGGACAAAATGAACTTATCTTTCTTCTTTTTGGGGGGTTCATTTTTTCAAACAATTGCAATAACATAATTGGGCTTCCTTTTCATTGGCGTGCTCAATTTTGACTTGAGTGGCTAATATAGGGAATTTAAGGGCCAAGCGAGGTTTTGAAACCATAACAACTAAAAAATTCAAGGAAGGTGTCTGAAAGATCGTGAGATAGTGAGTCTAATAGTCAATTGCTAATGGATGGCAACAATCTAAATATATGGCTTTGTACCCAAGTTGGTGTAGAGTTATAATATCCTTAAAATCCAATGAGATCCATATCGTTAGAGATGAATCTAGGAGTTGTGTTTTCTCGAACTTTGATAAGTAGAGTGTGTTTCCTAATCTCGCATGTTCAACCAGCAGTTTTCTAACCATGTAGTCTTCAATTAGACTGAAATCACTACTGTATATGCAAATTACTATTAATGTCTTTAAAATCGAATTAGAAAACAAGAATACCATGGTAGGAGCAATTCTGTTAATAGACATGATTGCTTGAAAATGCCTTTTTCTGGTTGAGGGTAAACTTCCTTCACTGGCGGGTCCTTTTGTGCTATGTAAATCATTACTTTGACCTCTTTGTTCAAACTGCTAGATTGTGGTGTGTTTACCTTGTTCCTTTTTTCTCATGGTTGATTTGGACTTCTTTTTCACCTTTTGTTCCCCTTGAGTTGTCGGTTTCTACATCTTTGTCATTGTATGCACTTTCAAGGTGACCTTATCAAACTAATCGCTTGATTTGGTATTTGACAATAAACTCCTTGGTTGTGTGTCGATAGGTGTGATACTATTCACACCTCTTACTTCGATTTGTATGACTTGTTGTTTCCTGATGTTAGCGCTATCTTAATAAGCCTAGAATTATAAATTCTTGAAGTGTTGTTGAATGACTAGTGTTTGATGGTGTTTAGTGCTCACCATTGGATAGAGGATGTTGGAAGGATTTCCTTTTATTGTTTTCTCTTCTTGAGTCTTACTGATCTTCATTGTTAGGGTCTTTTCTTGTCATATTTTTTGGCTTCGTGTCTGATGAATGAAACATACACACTCATTTATTGCTAGATTTGATGTAAATTCTTAATTTGAGAAGATTTTGACTAATATTATATGATATTTGGACTTTATGTACAATTATTGTGTTTAATGTTAACTTGCTGAATATTTACTGATTTTGAAGGTTTTATGGCTAATTTAGCTCAATTATTATAAGGAAGAAATTCATGGCATTGATTGGAGTATCTTTGGACTAAACTGGAGTTATTTCAAGAAAGTGTTGATAAAGAAAAATGTGTACTTCTCTGTATAGAGATTGGATTGAGATGATTCAAGATGTTTTTGAAAGATTGTAAGGAGATCTTCAACTTTGATGTTGATTACAAATTCCAGTTCTCAAAGATTCCATGTGAAAATCTATTGCAAGATTGAAAAGCAAATCTATCTAGTCTGACCTCTTCTTAGTATTTTGCCAATATCTTGGTCTATAAAAGTCAATTGAGGTGATTCTTGCAATAATGGAAAGCTAACAAAATGGTCCAAAATTGTTATTTCTATTCAAAGAGCTAATTCTAACCACAGAGAGCAAATAAAACCTACAGTTTGATAGTCCAAATTTGATCCTGTAGTAGAAAGTGAATTAGGCTTCACTAGCCCAATTGTGATACAACCAAGAGCTACTTGGACCCATTCCTTTCATTCTCAGCTAGGTTTCACACCTTGTTACTAAAGAAGATCATTAACTTAGACCTAATCTTAGCTATAAAAAGAAAATTAGAAGCCAACCCTAGTAATGTACCAATTGTCTATCCATCATCTTGCACCACACACTTGGTCACAAATCCTTATTTTTGAGAGGCACAAGGGAGTTGGGAGCTATGGCATCCTTAGAGTTTGGAAGAAGAGAAGACTCCTTTTTTTCATTCATATCTTTTGTATCTTTCTCCTTCTCTCATGATTATGATATTTATTTCTTCATTAAGTATGAACATGTTATTCATGAGTGGCTAACTTTCTTTTGCTAGGGGTGAAGATGTAGCTTTTGTGAAGAACGATATATTGACTTTTTGTTTAGATCTATTTGAATCTTGTTTATTCTAATCGAGTTTTTATATTTGTGCTTAATGCTATTTATGGACTTGGTACCACAAATAAATTGATCCTAGAGTTGTTGTAGGCTAGAGGAATCCAAGAACACACTTTGAACATGGTATGAAAATCATTATCCACCTATTTGTCTATGAGTAGTGTAGGGTAATCGTGGGATATTAGTCAAAAGGGAATCACAAAGTAATAATTTCTCTGTAGTTAGTATTCAATGTCTTAGAAGTCTGGTTGTCTTTTAAGGTGTTATAATAGGTTTAGTATGCGAGAGGAATATAGTACAAGTTAATATAGGGTCCTTGCTATTCAATTGAATAGATAGATTTAAATAAACTCCCGGAAGTCAATACCCATTAGGATCTAGGTGAAATTAGAACCCTAGTGCTTATGTCCATTGATTTACAGTCATTCTAATTGCTTGCTATATTGCTCTCTATTCAAACTCTTGCAATCTAAACATCATTCAATTAGCCTATATAGCTTCTAATTGGTAATTACAATAATTGGTTTAATTAATCTTCATGGGAATGATACTTTATTCAATACTTTATTACTTGATTGGTCCGCCGGTAAAGTGGGAAATAAGAAATTAATTATTTAAGCCATATTGAAATAGCTTATCAATGTCTTATATCAACTCCAAGGGTTTTAAAGCCCCCTGCCATGCTTCTACTCACTGTACCTCACACATATCCTCCATGTTGATATATTTGATTGGTTGGGCTCAAAGTTCTTTGAAATCTTCTAAAGATTTGATGGCTAGAGTAGTTGCAATTAAACCAAGCTTAAGCTTGGTGACAATAAAGTGCAAAGCCATGTAATATCCCAACACCCTCTATTTCTTTCTTCCATTTCATTCCTTTGTCCATCCTCTCCATAACCACCTAAGCTTCTAAGTGAATCTTTCCTTCCTCTTCTCAAAATCACTCTTTCCTTATGTTCCCTTAAGAAACCTCAACATAACCTCATAATCTTTCTATCTTTGAATCATATAGTTTCTGCCCCCAAGGAAAACAAGAGAAGCTATCACCATCTTGGAGCTTTATTGAAGGGAAACCACCAAGAGACTCCAAATTTCAGGCTACAAGTGGTGTTTTTAGGTAGGGATTGATAGACTTCTATAGATTATATGGCTGTTAAGGTTTCTTATGTCATCTTTTCTTTGATTATTTTTTATGTAAATATGACTTATTTTGAGTGATTTAAGATAGGAATCACTGAATTAGATTGAAGATTTGATCAAAAGACTAAATAAAAATACAAACAGACATGTTGAGAGGAAATCCTAGGGTAACCGTCCATACAATAAATAGTGTTTCTCTACCTATAGGTATCAAATTTGAGTGAAACTAATTTTAAATAAAACTAGACTTTCATTGCTTTTCAACCATATAAATTGTAGGTCCATTAGATTTAAAATGAGATATTAGAAGTAAGATGATGAAATCCACTCATTGTTCTGACCAGTATGTGTTGTCAAGGGCATAACTCACCCTATACAACTTCAAATTGAGTGCAACTAATTTTGTTAGAAAGCTAACACCTAATAATCATGTCATAAAAAATTCATACTTGTATCTTAAGTACATTGTCTCTAGTAATTCACTAAATATGACCTATGCTGTGTTCAGGTCAAAACAGGGCAGCCTACTTGAGGAGCTCATAACTTGATCTCTACTTACCAATTAGGATGAAACTTATTGTGATTGAAAGATAATTCAATTAGCTACAATTTGGTATAAAATTCAAATGATAATATATGGAATTTTGGTGATTTTCTAAAATTTGGTGCTCAAGTCTTTCCCAAAATAGGGCAACCTTAAGTAAAACTTCAATAACTCAACTTATATGCCTCAAAATTTAATGGCACTAAAGAGATTTAAAAGTAGACTAATAAGGCTATAACATACTAAATTTTTAAATTAAATGACTTAAAACGAAATTATAGTGCAATTTACAAGAACATGGCAGAATTGAAGAATTTAGGATGAATTGACAACTTTAAGAATTAGAAGCCCCATAAGCCATAAGAAACCAATGGTTGAATTATGGATGCAATTCTTTATGATATGAGGTGATATTGAGATATGAAGATGATGCTTCTATATATTGTGATTGGCTGATTGAAATGATATTATCTGTTTACTGGGAAGTCCTCTATTTCTAGTTATTATGCTACCAGATTTCTGGCAGAATTATATATGTTATACATCTTAAGGTATAAGTCCCTCAGGGATGTGCATCCATGAAAGAATATGAACAAACAAGATATGGGTCCTTTTACTTGGATGGAGTCATTTAGATCCCTCCCTATGAAGGTAGCTAAAACTATGAGATCCTCTACTTGGAAGCACGTGGTCAGATGAGATTCTTCCAATTAGAGGCATGTCTAAGATCGCATCCTGAGGATGACAATACGTAACATTCAAATATGTGAAAGGTTTCATTTGAGGATGGCGATACGTAACACCTATGTGTCTTAAGTAAAGAAAGTTAAATAAAGACAAGTATACAGGCATGATTACATGATGTGTGCATTTGCACACACATAAATTATATTCTATTTATTAATGTCATGAAACTACTTTGTTAATTGTCAAGTGGGTGAATAAAATTAACCTACTTTGGAGGATATTTTTGAACTTGCTAAGATGAAATTTATAATTCATATGGCATGATCACTTTTTATAATAAATCAAAGCAGTTAGGCATAATGATGATGACAACTTATATGGTAGTCTAGGAAATCCTATTGAGAATTTGTAATTCTCGCCCCTATATATGTTTTTGTATTATCTTCAGATAGCTCAGGAGATATTGAAGATAGTCATCCTGAGCAGAGTTGGTTGAAATATTGAAGACGACCCAAGATTGTTGTCAAACAAGGTCCGTTTATGTAACAATAACAATTCTTAAGTGTGGTACTATGACTTAAGTATGGTATTGTGTTTAGGAGGGTGTTACAAGTCATATCATGATTAAGTTCCTAATTTGGAGACCTTCCTTGTTAAAGTGGTAAAATATTCTTTCAAAAGATCATTGTTGCCTTGATTAACACTCATAATGGAGGATAAGGTCTTTTGGTATATCAACTGGTGAAGAAATGGTTCAAGAGTTTTCTAAAAAGCTTAGGGGAGTCATGAATTAAACTAAGGGTAAGTGTATAAAACAACAAAAAGATTGGAAAATCTTAGCACAAGATGGAGTCGATAGCACCATTTAAAAGCATAATTGAATTAAACATAGTGATGTGTTCTTTGGGGTCACCTATGCTATTATACAATTATAGAGTTATTAGAAATTTGAAAATATCAAGTAGAGGGCCTGAGCAATGATGGTCATCCTCCCGGTCATGTGTTCACAAGGCTGGGACGTTTGAGAGATGTTTTCCTTGTCCTACTTATTACTAATTTCATGCTCTTAATAGGATCCTTCTTGTATGTAACATCCTCCGAAATTCTTTTATCATTTTCCATTTAATTGTTCGATTTTAACCGAATAATTGAGATTAATTAAAATTCGGTTAAATAATTATTTAGAATCAATTGATTAGCAATTACTTGAGTTTAGATATGAGAGAATTAAGTTAGAAGTATAGAAGATTTCATAAGAATTTTCACGAAACCAATTTACCGATTTAAAGGAAATCGGTAAGTTTATGGTATTTGAAATTGTCGGAACCGAACCAATGGAATCACAAGCTTTAAACCCTAGAACCTAAGGCTGATTACTCAGCCACATTGGCACACAAAAGTGGCGCAACAAGGGCCACAGTACATGGAGAGTCTTGGCTGAATTTCAGCCATGCAAATCCAACCAATCACAAGCCAAGAAGCCACCTATTTATACCCCTTCAACCAGATTTTTCCTCCCCTTTTTCTCCCATTTAGATTGCGCCTTCTTCTCTCTGCCCTAGCTCTCTTCTTCTCTTCTTTACTCACATAACTCCAGCCAACCATCAAGCCTACTCAAGCTTTGCTCATCCAAGCCCTCAAAACTCAAGCAAAATCAATTATAACAAAGGTAGAGGTTTAATTCTTGCACTAATTCTGTGGCTTTGACTAGCTGAGGTTGGATTATTCTTGCAATATTTGATGGGTTAAATGAATGATTATGATGATATATGACTGGTTTTGGGCTGTTTGTTTGGTTAAAACCGAATTGGAAGCAAGAAAGAAGGGAAATAAGAAGAGTTGAGGGGCTGGAGAATCAAAACCCCTCGGCAGTCCGTATGGCGGAGTGTACGGCTCCACCTACAGCCGATTAAATTTGATGAAACCATTTTTATATGAAACTAGACATCCAGGACTTTCCATGCATATATCATATAAGGCTTTTGGATTAGTATTGAGAGAGATATGATTTTTTAAATTTTGACCTAGGGTTTTGACTCTGATTCTGGGCAGACTGGGTTGTTCAGGGTAGAACTCGCCCTATACTACATGAAAATGAGTGAAACTAACTTTGTTAGAAAGCTTACAGATAGGATAATATCCCATAAAAATTATAGAATTAGATAAGGTCCCAGTTGCTCCCAGTGATCCAAGAAAATTATCCTATGTCCCAACTAGGTCAGAACAGGGCAGTTTAGGAAGGCCAGAATTCGGGGCTTATAACTCGAGCCCTACCAAGTCAAATGGAATCAAAATTTTTGTAAATGAAACTTTACCCTGTTAGCTTTAATATGAGTCCAATTTCGTATCATTTGAGTCAGTTTTCGATTTTTAGTCGATTTTTACTTTTAGGTGTCTGATTCTGGCTAGCCACTGGGCAGGCCGAGGTAAAATCTAAATATCTTAGGCTATAGATATCAAAATTAGATGGGACCAAAGAGGTTAGAAAATAGACACATAACAATTTAACATACCCAAATTTGAGGTTCAAATGAGTTAAATAGAATTTATGGCTTGAATTATAAAAACCGAGTTGGTTGACTATGCTGAGGCAGAAACTCTGCCTTGATGAGTTTAATGCTATTATGAGTTCCATATTGAAATATGTGTGTAATGTTGTGACCTTATTGATAAATTGATGTTCTGATATGCGGCCACTATTTATGGGAAAGCGGACTTGTTCTGTTATGCTGCCAAAATTTCGGTAGAACCCATGCACAAGTTATAAATTACATATTAATGCATGTGCATTTTCAAGAAAGCTATGAAAGTTATGATAAGGATTATGTACTATGAAAGTTCCATGCTACTTGGGCCAGCTCCGGATAAGAAGTTAAAGGGAATAGATCGGTGGGAAGGTCAGGGAAAGTAAACCAGGCATTCCTGTACAGGAACGAGCTCGATCCTGAAAAGCAGACTATTACCCAGGAGTCTAAATGGCCAAGAACTCCTAGGGGACCAAGAGATGGAAAAGGATGAAAAGTTATGGAAAATGATGAAAGGTTTATGAAGGAATGTTTAGGAATAAGTCTGCATGACTATATGTATGCATGATTACATGGAATATTTATGTTAAGACGTTTACAATTGTCTATTATATTTATTTATTGCTGTTTGTTTATTTATCCTGTTTAGTACTTTACGTATCATTATTAGTAGTTTGTTTAGATTTTCGTGTCTCCTAAAGTAAAACTGAACCTTGCCTCGGACTAGACATTTTCTTGAACTCAGTAAGATGGCTATTTCTGTTTAAACACATATTTTTATAATTAAATAAAACCCAAGGCAACTGAGAATGCATGTGACGACAGATGACCACTAAACACAACCCTACTGAGAATTTCTTGAAATTCTCACCTCGTTCTATATTTTCCGCATCATTCTCAGAAGCTAGCGATGGACTCCACGGCCACCCTCTTCATTGAGATCCCAGATCTGCAGCTTCACCGTGACTCCAAGTTGGGCTCGTTGAACATAGCCTGCTTCTGCCATTTCTGCCTCTGCTTTTTAGCAATAGGAATTTTGCTGTTCCTTTATTTCATTTATTTTTAATATAGACATATAGACTGCAGCAATGACTTCTATCATGTAAATATATATGTATGTACACAGTTGATGTTATTGTACTATTACTTATCTGTTGTGGTAATATGTTGAGTTTCGTTATGCTCATAGTATGGCAGTGCGCCGTTTTGACCGTTTTGGAATATTGATCATGAAATTTAAGTAGAATGTTAACACGGTAATACAGACTACCTAATTTCATGCTATGACTTAAGCATAACATTAAATTAGTAGGGTGTTACATTGTAAACAAGTAACAGTTTTAATATGGGTAGGCATTCTTCAGTTTTGCTCTTGGAGCTATTAGACGATATTGGTGAGGTTCTTGATTGTAGGTTGGCTAGAGTTGTAGTTGTTTTCGACAACATGTGGTTAGGCTTTGTTTGTGATGCGGCTTTGGGAAATTGTCATTATAGGGTAAGACTATTTGCTATCCAAATGGTAGGTGTCAAATATTTTTACTTGAATACTTGAGGCTAGGCTGGTCCTAGCTAGAACTTGAACAATGCTAGCAGGAACCTGCAAAAGTACTCAGATACTCAAGTTAGTGAATGATAAATGACTATGAATAAGAGTGGCAATTACTTGTAACTAGCAAAAGGAAAGATAGCTGTTATCCAAGTTGTTCTTTGGTATGCCAATATACTTAGGATGTTCTTGGAAGGAGGAATATTAAAATTCAAAAATAAGGGAAACATCTGGTTATTTCTTGGTGGTATGACCATAACTCAGATTAGGTTGGCCTTCATTCTTTTATATAAGAGTCTAATATTAGGGTTTTCTTCAAAGGTGGGTTACTTCAAATGAGTTCTGCACTAGTTTCTGGCTTTCACGGCTGCTACAATCTAGATGCGAGTTCGTTGAGGCTAGATTTCAACGGTAATGGAGGGTGTACTTGTAAGGACTTTGATGCTCAAGTTAGGGAGTGCAAGAGGTACTAGGTGTATAGTATGTGAGACGTACTTGTTTTCAATAATTAGCCATCTATTTATAGTGGTCGGTAGTTGAGGATGAGTGGGGCTGTTCCATGATTTTGAGGAGCGCCTTGTGTAACATCCTCCCTTGTACGGTATTATGCTTAAGTCATAGTACTATACTTAGAAGTGGTTACTGTTACGTGGACGGACCTTATTTGACAGCTACCTCTGGCTGTCTTCAATATTCCTTGAACTATCTGGAGATAACACGAAAATAGGAGTGAGAATTGAAAATTCTCAGTAGGATTCCTTACTCACAACATACTATATCATCGTTATTATCTCCAGCTGCTTTGGTTTACTAAGAAAAAAAAGTGAACATGCTATGTAATTTGCCCAATTTAACGGTTCGAAAACATATTGTTTGAAACAGAGTTTATTTTATTCACACACTGATTAATCAAAGAAGGAGTATTATGAAATAGTAATAGGTAAAATCAATAATAATAACAACTAGCTAGCAGATAGTGATGTATGCAGATGTACAAGTTTCATATCAATACATTGGGATTATTCATTCACTTCTTAAAAAGGTAGGAATTGAAGATTAAGTATAGTAATCTAAAGAAAAAAATGAATAATATGCAAATATGAATGCAATAGGAATTCGTGATGTTGATGCTTTTGTTTCTCTTTAACTTTCCTTTCTTGGCACACCTAGGCATTATGTATCGCCGTCCCTAGGGTGCTTGTTTTTATCTTTATCCACACTTGGTCCCCTAGGAGTCTTTGGCCACATAACTCCTGGGTAATAGTCTGCTTCTCAAGACCGAGCTCGTTCCTATATAGGATTACTGGGTTTACTTTCCTCGACTTTTCCACTGATCTATTCCCCTTAACTTATTCAGTGGCTGGCCCAAGTAATATGGAATCTTTATATTCCTCATAAATTACATGCACATCTAATATTATGTTTCTTAAATATCACATGCACATACAAATATTCTCCATAATATATGAATTTTTTATCAAAATTTTGGCAGCATAACGGATCAGGTCTGCTTTCCCATAAATAGTGCTAGGCTACCAGAAAGATCAATCAGACAATAATATCAATATATGAAGCCTCAAGCTTCTAACATTATATCAATAACATGACATTCCAACATAATTCAGATTTTTCTGCTGCCTCCATTCAATTACGCCGGATTTTGCAAATTCCACCATAATTTCCATTCAATTCATTTAGACCTAAATTTTGAATATGTTATAGTTCTATTTGTCTAGTTTTCAACCCTTTTGGTCCCATCTCATTTTGATTTATGTAGCTTAAATTATTTGAAATTTACCTCAGTCTATCCTACAACTAGCCAGAATTGTACACTTATAAGTAAAAATACACAATAAATAGAAATCTAAGTGAAATCATACAAAATTATGCCAAATTAAAGCTAACAAGACAATATTTTATTTATAATAAGTTCCATCTTATTTGAATAAGTAGAGATTGATTTATAAGCTCTGTAAATTGACCCTTCTGGACTATCCTATTCTAGTCTGGTTTGGACTTAAGGCAAATTCATTGATTTACTGGGAATATTTGGAATCAAATCTAACTTTGAAATTTTTATGGAATGTTTCTCTATATGTTGGCCTTCAAACCCAATTAGTTGCACTCAATTTATAGTTTTGTAGGGTGAGTTACATCCCTTGCAACTCATACTGCCCAGAAGAAAACCTAGAATTTTAGATTAAACTTCAAAAATTCATAACTCACTCAGACTAATCCAATGGTCTTATATTTTATATGGATGGAAAGCGCTAAATGTATATTTTTATATAAAAATAATTTCATCAAGTTTTGATAGATAGATTTTAGTTCGTACAAGATGAACGTACGGACGCCTTAGGATTTTCACCCAAACCACATCCTACTTTTTTCCATTCTCAAATCCTTCCACTCTAACTTCAATTCTAGTCTAAACATACATATTAAAGCAACCCTAACTCATAATCTCTACCCCATATAACATAAAAAATATGAAAGAAAGAAGAACCCCAAGCAGCCCCAATCCATAGAAAACAAAAATAGAAATTAGAATCCTACCTTTTCTATGTGTCGAACTTGTTAGAATCAATTCTTGGATTGAAGAAAGTTGTTGGAACTTGTTGGAGCTTGAAAGTTTGATGAAGAATGAGTGAATATGAGATGAGAAAGAAAGAAAATGAAGAGGTGTTCTGTTGGTAATAAAGCTAAAAATTGCAAGGGCGTGGGAAGGAATTTTTATGAAACTTTTAGAGGAAGTTTGAATATGATTAGTAGATTTCTTTCCTTACTTCAATTTGGTGCAGCTGCCCTCTTTAAGGGTTGATGTTGCTCCACTTAGAGGGGGTTGGGTGGCTGAATCTTGGCCATTTAATCTAGGGTTCTCATATTATAATTTCTATTGATTCGGTTCCGACAGTTTAAATTAATGAAATCATACCGATTTCCTTTAAATTGGTAAATCGGTTTTGGAAATATTCTATGAGGTCTCCTATGTTTCTAATCTAATTCCTTCAAATCTAATCTCTCTAAATGATACTTAATTGGTTTTAAGTAAATATTTAATCGAATTCTAATTAATCTCAATTATGCGATAAAAACCGAACAACTTGGTTAAAAACGATAAAATTTTTCGGACGTTGCACCTTGGGACTTCCAATGGCTTGATGCTCATTGGCAAGTCCGAGATTGTCGATCACACGTTAGGTGAGCACCTTTCCAACATGATCGTGGATATCATTTCAACGACCTTATCCTTGCACGGTGTAGAAGGGTCCACTATGTGGGTTTCGAGTTAGGCCTCAGACATTGGCATGTGTGGCTTCGAGTCGAGCCTCGTATAATGGCAGGTGTGGACCCGAGTTGGGCTTCCAATATTGGGCTGAGTTGGGCTTCTTAATCCTGGTTCGGAACAGTGTCCCTAACTTGGTATCCCAGGTGACAACATCAGGTACCGAGTTTCCTAAAAGTTCCGACTCTTGATTTAGATCTCGGAGAATGGATAACTACTTTACGTGTGAACTGACTTTTTCTTAGGGATGCATCCTTTCCCTTCTTTGACATAGGGTCACGTCATAAGTCACGTCCTATGACCACGAGGGGACGTGTGGCATTTTGGGGCCTCGTTTCATGCATTTTCATCTTTCAAATTAGGGCATTTTCTCCGTTTTGCCCCCAGCTTCATAATGCGAAAAGACATAATATGCCTTTGGCAACATTTGATGTGCATTGTGAAGGGGTGAATGCACTTTTTTAAATACCTTCCCCTTTTCCTTTCTCTCATTTTTCTATTTCTATCTCAAAACTATTGTGAGTGTGTGAGAAAGAGTTCAAAAGGATGAAGAAATGTCTTACAGAGGATCCTTAAGCCTTCGTCTATCTTCAAATCTTTATACTTATGTTATTTCTAAAGGTATGTCTTGCCTTTTTGCTTTGTATTTCATATTTGCAGTTTATTTTTTGACAAAATGTTGTTCTTTGGTGGCGGAATTGGTTTCCTACCACCTTATTTTTGCAATTTTGGGCTATAAGGGGGAGGTGTTTACCGCCTCTAGTTATTTTTTCCTTTTCTTCCACGGCTTACCTGTGGTTTAATCCCTTAGTGGGGAAACCACCTTAGGACTCTTTTTCCTTTTCATTGTCCTCGAGTTTCTGACCTTGATTTTTCAAGTTTGTAATCTAGGGGTAATTTTCCTGTGTAAGTTCATCTTGGAGAGCGAGATGGGGAAAAAAACAAAAAAACCCTTGTGTTTCCTCCCTCAATCCATTGGATCTATCACTAGGTTGAGCCCGAGGTGTTGGGAACTCCATTAGTTGTGACTATTGAGTTCCTGGGTCACTTTAGGGAGGAGAATTTAATTATGCTGGAAGGTGAATATGAAGAGGGCTACATCTTGGAAGCCCCTGGCTTGAGCGAAAGGGTATGTTATGTTAACTCTAAGAGAGGCCTGAATTGGATGTGAATGTACAACATCTTCATCTTTAAGTTTGGCGTCTGGCGTTTACTCATTTTCAGAGCACCATTTTATAGTGGATTGAAGCGGCTTCTTCTCAGTTAATCCAAATAGTCAGGCTATGTATGTGTCTTCGAGATCATCTGTGAGTATCTTGGTGTGTCACCTTCTCCCAATGCCTTCTTCTTTTTTACCCTCAGTTGCCTTAGTGGCGGTGCTTTGACCATAAGGTGGTTGTCCTTCTGAGCCCACACCAATAGCAAAGTATTCCTTCTTTACAAGGAGTCTTTCCATCACTTTAAACCCATCTATTTCAAGGTCTTCAAGGCTCCGGGTACGACTCCATTCTGGTAGACCTTGGAAGGTGAGCTCTGACTTAATTGTTATTGGTGTAAAAATTTTGACACACCTCGGATAGATGAAGATACCCTCAAGCCCTTGAGGAATAAGCCATCGTTCAGTTTCTTCTTCAAGGCTTTGGGAAAAACTATTTGAATTTAAAGAACATAGTTGGTGTAGAGGCCAAGGTGGCTAGGAGATACCTAGATTTCTCCTTTTTCCTTCATTATTCATATTCCTTTTTCATGCTATTATTATTGACTTCTGTTTTTTCTGCAGACGACATTTCCCCGAAATTAGCTTTGGCCGAGTTCTGACGTCGCATCCTTAAGAGGTCACACAAAGAGGATGGAACGGGTTTCGGTGATCTGGTGTTCACATCAACTCCAGACACCTCTGTCACAGAGGTCCCCCTTCTTAAGAAGCAGAAGTCGAAGAAAGTGGCCAAAGAGAAGAAGATTATTTAGGTTGGCCCTAAGGATTCTCTGACTTTGTGGAGCAAATTAGAGATTAATATGCTAGCACTTCCTTTATCCTAAGTTCATGGATAAGGAGTTGATGAACCCGGCCTGCCTTGAGCAACTACGGGACAATGATGATGGCTTGGTGGAGAAGTTTCAATGGGCCAGCCGTATGTTGCTAAGGTTGGCGACGTTGTTTAGGTACTCAAAGCTGGTAATTATTTCCGGTGTCCGAGCCATTTGGGAGGTGAAGGATTTGGAGGAGAGGATAACTTTCTTTCAGAATGAGAAGTTTGCCTTAGAGAAGGCTAAATAGGAGATGTCTTCCGAGCTTGTTAAGGAGATGGAGCAAGTGCATTTGAAAAGCCATCAACTGGAGGAGTTAAGGGTTCGAATATGCAAACTTGAGAAAGCCCATTTTGACTAGTCTGAAGTAGTTTCAAAATTGAAGGCTAAAGTTAAATATATAGAGGAGTAGTGGGAGAAGTCAACTTTCGAAATTAAAGAGAACAGCATGGCGTAGTGGCAGGTCATTTGTCCAGAAGCCGACTTTGGCAAGGTTGGGCTTGACAAACATGTTGATAGGCGTATTGAAGTCACCCTTGATAATGAGGGGGATCTTGAGGGTTTGGAATCTAAGCTAGCAAATCCCGTAACTGCCCTTTGTAGCCATCCTCTTTTGTCCCTTTTTTTATATTTTTGTATTTTTGTACCCTTGCGTGGGCTTTATGTAATTTGGCATTTTCTCGGTTTCTAGGCTTATTAATGGAATAGATTTTGTCAATTGAATGTTCTTTTTATTTTTCGCCTAAGTTTAATAACTTGAAGGGGCTATTTGCGACATTCTAATTGACTTGAAGAATTATTCGAGGTTATAAAGGAAACCTGGTTTTCTGAACTAGTTACGATTGAGTTGGATTCTCCGAATTGGATATTTCGAGGTTTCTAATAACCTAGTTCTAATTTCATTCAAGTTTGAAACCTAAGGAATTTTAATTTCACTTAAGTTTAACCGAAGGGTTTAGATGGTTCCAAGGTGAAAACCTAGACTTTTCTGAGGTAACAATAAACCTGAATTAAGTGTTCTGCTTAAGTAGGATTTATTCGAGCCATTTATTAACTAGGAATTTATATGCATTAGTTCTCGAGGTGTTGGACCTAGGTTATATTTATCTCGACTAAGGGGTGATCAGTCCCTTAGGAAAATAAAACAAGTAATAATGAACATGAATAATAGGCGAAATGAATTGGAGGAACTTCATTATAACTATGAATTTGAGTACAAATAAGGTGGCCTTTGACATTGGAAAATGAAAAATCAAACGAAGATCCTCAAGAAAACCTAATAGGACAAAAGCCGAGGTATGAAAAAGAGTACGATAACTTAGTGTGGTTTATATTATCAAATAAAAAATCTTTGAAGGTTCGAGGAATTCCATGACCTTGGAACTTCAAATCCTGTGAGCGTGGAGAGCTTGTAAGCTCCCTTTCCCAAAACTTCAATGACTTTGTAAGGGCATTCCCAATTGGCCATTAGCTTTCCTTGGCCAAGAGGAGGCAGTCCAATGTTGGCACATCAGAGTACCAAGTCTCCCTCTTGGAACCTTCAAGGAATAATATCGGCGTTGTATCTATTAGCTATCCAATGTTTTAATGCCTTCTCTTGGATATGTGCCATGTCCCTAGCCTCATTATTAAGATTCGCTTCCTCTTGGAGGGTGTGTGAACTCGTGGATCGAAAAATAACCCGCGGACTGGGTTCTTCAACTTCAATCGATATCATAGATGTACCCCATAAGTAAGCTTGAAGAGCATTTCTCCCATGGTTATCTGTAGGGTTGTTCGATAAGACCATAGGATACTTTCGAGTTCATCAGCCCATATTCCCCTCACCTTGTCGAGTCTCTTCTTTAATCCTCGAAGCATGACCTTGTTGGCTGCTTTGACTTGGCTTTTGGTTTGGGGATGCTCAACAGCAGCGAAGTAGTGCTTAACTTTATAGTTAGCAAGGAAACCTCAGAACCTTTGGTCCATGAATTGGGTTTCGTTGTTAGTCACCACAAAATCCGGTATCTTGAAGTAGGTGAAGATGTTCCTCCAAACAAACTTTCGAGCTTGGGTAGCCGTGATGGTGGATAGTGGTTCTGGTTTCACCCACTTGGTGAAATAGTCGATTGCTATGATTAGATATTTCACTTATCCTAAGGCAAGTATGAAAGGATTTAGGAGGTCGATTCCCTACTTACTAAACGGCCAGGGGGACATGATCGTGAAAAGTTCCTTAACGGAGGTGACATGGAAAGGAGCCACAAGTTGATTGAATCCATAGTCATGGAGGGCCAATAGTAGCCAGCTTGTAGGACTTTCAAGGTTAGTGCCTTCCTTTTGAGATGGTGGCCACAAGATCCTTCATAGACTTCTTAAAGTATAAAGGAAATCTAATCTGGGCTAAAACACTTTAGTAGTGGTTAAGATAGGCCTCTTCTATACAACTATCCTTTAATAATAATGTAGTAAGAAGCTTCTTTGACCATCTGTTTTGCCTCCATGGTCCTTTGGCTGAGTTCTATTTCTCAAATATTGAATGATGGGGGTCATCCAGTTCGAAATCCCTTCGATGGCCAAGTTCGAGGGTGGCTTTGCTATGGAGGGAAACTTCAATATCTCTTGGATCAAGTTATGGTTGTTTCCTCCAGGTTTCGTATTGGCCAATTTGGAAAGGATATCAGCCCTGATATTAACACCTCTTAGGATATGTCGAACCTCAAGAGTGTCAAGTGGCTTCATTAGGTCTTTCACCTTCGCGAGGTACTTTTGAAGCAGCATTTCCTCGACTTGGTATATCCTATTTATTTGCAACGTCATGATCTGGGAGTTGTTGCAAATCATTAGTCGAGAAGCTTCGACATCATTAGCTAGCCTAAGTCTGGTTATTACTGCCTAATACTTAGCCTAAATATTTAAAATAGGGAAATTGAACTTTAGGGAAAGAGTTGTGTTATTTGGATGTGCAAAAATGGATGCATTCGACGCATTACCAATTTTTTTTTTTAGTTACCAACTTTTTAAACTAAAGTTATCAACTTATTCGACTAAGTTACCAATTGGTTGCAGCACAACATTATAGGATGTTTTGCATGCAACTGGTTGGTAACCCAGTCAAATAAGTTAGTATGCTGTAATTCGTTGATAATTCAGTCGAAAAAGTTGGTAACTTTAATTCAAAAAGTTGATAATGCGTCAGAAATGCGTCCCAACTGCATGTGCAAATAAACTTTCTCTTAGGGAAAGCTTGATGATGATAGCTCCGCTTCCCTTGGAGTTGGAGGGCCCGTCAACTTGTAGTGTCCACCTCAACTCCTAAGACTCTTCTTTTCGACCATTTACACCAAAAAATCTGCCAGGGCTTAGGCTTTTATAGCCGTTCTCGACTCATAATGGATGTCAAATTCTGAGAGTTCAACTGACCATGCCACTATCCTTCCAACCAAGTCCAACTTTTGCAAGATTTATCGAATTGGCCAGTCGGTTCTAACCACAATGGTGTGAGTTCGGAAATATTGGTAGAGCCTTCATGTAGCAACTTTTTCCAACTTCCGGTATCTTGCTTCGGGTCCCTGTCATACTTTACTGACAAAGTACATATGATGTTATTGTCGGGCATCTTCTTAGACTAGGGCATTTGCTATGGCTACGTCTCTTACAGAAAGGTATAAAAACAATAGTTTGTTGGTTTTCGGCTTGCTCAATATTGGAGGGCAGGAGAGATATCTTTTAAATTCAGTGAACGCGGCTTCACACTCCAGCATCCACTCGAAACTACTTTCTTTTTTCAAGAGAAAGAAAAAGGGGAGAGCCTTTCGAACCGAGGGCGCCATATATTTGGTGAGGGATGTAATCCTTCCAGTCATGCGCTGAGCTTCCTTTATGGATGCTAGGCTCTTCATCTCGAGGATTGCTCGACACTTATTGGGCTTTGCTTTTACTGCCCGATGTGTGAGCATAGCATGAAGCCAAGGAACTTTCCGACCTCAACGACAAATGCATATTTCTGTGAGTTCAACCTCATGTTATGCTGTCGTAGGCAACTGAAAACCACTTCTAGGTCGGAAAGGATGATGTTTTCTTCTTTAGTCTTGACTAACATGTTGTCTATATAGACTTCCATCAGGTTCCCGATGTGCTCTAAAAAGACTTTATTCATTAGTCTTTGGTATGTAGCTCTCGCATTCTTTAGCTCGAATAGCATAACCTTGTAGCAATAGTTAGCCATTGTGTTATGTATGCCATCTTCTCTTCATCAAGCGGGTGCATTGGGATATGGTTGTATCTCGTGTAAGCCTCCATAAAGGAAAGAAACTGATAATTGAAATTGGCATCAACCAACCCATCTATAGTCGGTAATGAGTAAGCGTTCTTTAGGCAGGCTTTGTTTAGGTCAGAGTAGTCAACACATATTCGCCACTTCTCATTAGACTTCTTAACCATGATGACATTGGGCAACCACATCAGGTAGACTATTTCACAAATGAATCTAGCATCCAGTGGACGTTAGATTTGCAATTGAATGGCAAGGGCTTTCTTTGGGATCATTCTTCTTCTTTTCTAGGCCACTGGTCTGGCCTCATGGAGCACTAAAAGTTGATGAGACATGAATTTTGGGTCTATGCCGAGCATATTAGCTGCTATCCAACCAAATATGTTTGTGTTGGACTTAAGAAGGGCTACGAGATCTTGTTTTAACAAATTCGGGAGGTCCTTATTAATCCGAGTTGTTTGGCACGACTCCTTCCTGATCTGGATTTTTTCCAATTCACTGTCTGGTTCTGGCCTCTTTCCTTCCTTTTGCTTTGTGTTGATGTCCACCATCATGACCTTTGATGAATTTGGAGGGCGAACACTGGCTTGAGGTTCTTCCTTCCTAACCTTTTGAATCTCCAGGCTAGCATTGTAGCTACGGTGGGCTACAGCCTGATCTGCCTATACCGTTGCGATCTCTCCATTGTTAGTGAAGAACTTCATTGTTAAGCATGCTATGGATATGATGGTGCCAATTTTATTCGAAGTTGGCCTACCAAGGATGACATTGCAGGCGAAAGGGCAATCAAGAACTAAAGAATCAATTTTGATTCTCTGAGTCCGAGGTCGAGTTCCCATGGTCAAATGAAGGGTGACAAACCTATCTGGGTGGACCTTTTCCTCAGAGAAACCGATTAGGTCTTCTTTGTACAAATGCAAATCAGAATTCTTCAGTCCAAGGTTATGGAAGGCATCTCAAGAAATGATGTTTGCTGAACTCCTTTAGTCCATCAAGACCCTTTTTACCTCGGCATTAACCATTACCGCCGAGATACTCATGGAGTCATTGTGTCAGGATGACACCTTCTAGGTCTGAGCTTGAAAAGAAGATCTCAGGTGTAGCTGATAGCTTTTGCGTCGTCTTCATCTTTTTAGAGGATAAACTCAGAACCTCTTGGAGATACTTTTTGCGGGTCGACTTCGTCGTGCCACGCCCCGCAAAGCCTCTAGCAGTGACATTGATGATTCTGGTTATCGGTTCATCTTCTTCATTTCATTCTCAAGTTTTTTCTGGTGTTGAGGTTCTCTGGTTCCTTGGGTTTCTTCTTTCCTTTCCTTTGATGGGGATGCTCTCCATTTTCTAGGGCTTCTTTGTGAAGCGATGTACTTCACCAATCTGCCTTCTCTTATTAGCTGCTTCACAGCATCTCGAAGGTCGTATCAATCAAGGACCTATTAGTGCTAGCCCTCGTCTTGAGAGCTTGCGGTTTAGGTTTAGGGAATCTTTCCACTTATCCAACTTATCTATATAGGTCAACAAAGGACACGTTGAGGGGAGTATACTCTTGTATCTTTTGACCCTCGTATGCACCTATTTTCTCAGATGCTTCTCGTTGGGCTTCTTCTCAGTTTAGTTCTTTCTCGGGTTGGTAGCGGCTTTCTTTGTTTCTTCAAGAAAGATATATTTCTTGGCCCTCATATGAATTTCCTTGGGGTTCTAACTAGGCACTTAGACAACGAGCTCTTGAATAGCCCGAGTCGTAATCCCTTAAGCTGAGTAAGGACTACTGCTTGGGTTTGCAGCTCTTCTACCAGCAATGTCTCCACAGTGTATCACTCGAGAAAATTCCTGAGTGACTCGACTTATTGTTAGGATATTGCAAGCAGGCTAGAAACTGGTTTTGGGTTGATATTTCAAGTTGTAAAATAAGCCAAGAATAATGATGAGAGATCGGAGAATCTGTTAATAAGCCTTGAGGGGGAGAGAGTTGAACTATTTGAGTGCTATCTTCTTCAATGAGATCAGGAAAGCTCGGCACTTAATGTGGTCAGACACCCCGACCAAGGCCATTCTTAACTTGGAGGCATCCATGTGCTCCTAGGGGTCAGTACTTCCATTGTAGGGTTCTAGGTCAGATAGTGTAATGCCCTAATAGTCTCATCCTATGCTTAAGTCATATTATAGAGTTATTAGTTGTTACTTTTGCTCAATTAAAATTACGATTTGAAATTACTTTATACTGAAAATAGAGATAAATTTTTTTTTTTTAGCGATAATAACATGAGTAAATCATTTTGAAAACCAAGAACCATGCACGCATCGCGAAAGCATAATATCGAACATCATTATCTCGTATAATAAAACAAATAAAGGCAACATAAAGATTAATCATCTAGGATAAATATAATATCATATCATTCCACAGCCAGTAGAGTTTAACATAGTTAATAGTAGAGTAACAAGTCATACATAATAGATAATGGGTTTGATATCTACTGTCGGCACTACAAAAGAAATCTAACCAAATACATCTCAAAGGAAAATACATCATAAATCCCATCCACCTATACATGTCAAAATAAAATGATAACCTCATAACTACCAAACAAAAAGGGCTATCCTCATGCTCGGATCCGCATGTACTATCCAAATCAACCATTGGATGGGAGGAAACTATTCCTAAAATCACTGGAAGCAACATCGCCACGTCCTTTTCCTCGAGCACGTCTACGTCTACAGGGCATAGTGCGGGTACAAATGAACCCATGACCATGAACTAGGGGCGGTGCATGATGAGGAGCTGTAGATGAAGAAGACGAATCAGAAGTCAGGTGAATCACTGATGGATAGGAAGGCTCGGATGGGTCGGACTCCACATGGTAGCTTAGGTATGATGGCTCCGAAGGATCAGAATCCAAAGAAACAGTCGATGTTAGACGGGTATTCAAGTCAGACTCTCCAACGGTGGGGTACCTCGACGGCTAAAAGTAGAGGCGGATATTATCCAAGGTGACCCACCGTATGGCTAGTGTGGATAGAAAAACGGGCTCATAACGAGAATCTAAAACGGACGGCTGTGGAAGATGTAGACCCTCATGACTACACTCGTAGACATCACAGAGGCATTTAGCATTGGGTCAAAGCGCCAATGCCGTAATGGGAACTCAATGAATATCAATACTGTGCTCGATGCTGGCATCTTGTGAAGATGAAACGGAAACATAGGAGTGAGACATACTAGATTTCTTAGTAGGATTACGACTAGACAAATACTATGTCATCGTCATTATCCCAGCCACTTCGGCTTTAATTATAAAAATAGTGGACGTACATAGGTTCAGTTTAATAATTTTGAAAGCATGAATCCCAAAGCGGGTTCCTTTTAAGTTTAACATCATAATTATAATATCATAAAGAAACATCCATACTAAAGTATGAAGAAACCTTCATGATGCATATGGATAATATAGATACATGCATTTCTATGCAACCTCATTAACTTGTCTACGGTTTTACTTTGACTTTACTTTTATTTTTAGCACGTGCTTATCATTCTTTAATTTTCTTTTGAAATAGACTACTTTTGGACATGAGCTCATTCCGTGATTGTCATCGTGCAGTGCTAAACCAAATCAGACTAAACTGATAATGGTTACCTCTAAGTTAGAGGGTCCTCTATGTCACCCTTGTCTCCCCCATAGAGGTTCCTTAAGTCTTTGTAGATCACCATTTCTCACTTCCCTTACCGAAGTGATTGAAGGGTCATATATCATTCTTTCTTTTCTTTTGTTATGACCATATCTTTCATGCATTACAATCATTGATAAAACACATGTAGATATGTAATGATACGGCTAAGTTCATAATTTTGATGGAAATCTGGCAGCATAACGGCTAGATCGGAGCTTCCCCAAAATGCCAAATATGGAAACTTCAACCAACAACCAATTATATCTATCTCATATCACTATATCAGTTAGTCAATTATGAGATCAAGCTCAATCAAATTTGTCATACATTATGCCTAATGGCATCATATATTCATACCCTGAAGGGTGTTATAATTGTGTTATTCTTTGTGGAAAGTCTTATGAGCCATAATATGATTCTCCATGTCCACTCATGAGAGAACTACATAGTTAAATAAATGTGTATAGTCTTTTAGTTACTTAGTCCTTATGTTAAATTACTTTTTACTTGTGTACATATCTTATAGAACACTTGTTCAAATTAGCTAAGTTAGGTAATTATCTTTTTTCCTTGAGATAGTTTACCTAGTGATTCCTAGGTTTATAGTATGCTCAGAGGCTCTAATCATACTTTTGTTTCCAATGGTTTCGAGATCCCTCTAATCCTTGGGTGATGAAAATGTATAACCATACTCACGAACCCAACAACACCATATTTCCCAATCACCAAGGTATAGTTTTTATTTCAACAAGTTATAAGATTCAAACTTTAGTAATTAGAATAGCAAGATTTCACCTTTATGATTATAAAATTTTATCCTTTATGACAGTATGAGTCTCTAAAATTATATTCTTGTCTTAAAGATTCAACCTTTACAAGAAGATGATACAAGATACTAGCTTTTTGACTTAAAAGTCTTACTCTTTAAGAAAGTTGACATTTTTAATCATTATAAAACCATCAAGATTCCAACTTTATGATTTAAAGTTGTCTTAAACTCTAAAAGATTATTTCTTTATGAAATAATGATACAAGACACTAGCTTTAGAATTAGAAAGTCTTATTCTTTATAAAAGTTAACACTTTATGCATTATTTTGACTCAAGATACAAACTTTATAAATTAAAAGTTACAAACCAACACTTTTATGACTAATAAGTGACATTCTTGAAGAAAGCTTAGAACTTTACTTAACATTTTCATCTCAAGGTTCATCCTTTACAAGATTAAAGTGCAAATCTACAACTTTATGACTTAAGGTTACTTTCTTGATTAAAGTTTGAGACTTTATAAAAGGTCTTGTAGTCAAGATTCTATTTTTAAGACATAAATTGACAAGTTCTCATTTTCATGATTCAAAAGCTTCATGTTCCATAAAACTTAAACTTTTACATATATTCTTGTATTCAAGAAACACAAAATAAAACTTTAGAGAGGCACAAAACTTGCGCCACTTTTAAGGTTGCAAGGAATAAACTTTTTGAAGTTTTATGCATCAAGAATGTTCTTAATCTTATCAAATCAAGAGAAAGTGATAAAGATGATAACTTTTCCAATCATAAGCATCATCATAAGAAAATAAACAACTTTTAGACCAAACACCACAAAGAACATCATTTTTTTTCCATCAACTCACAAGAATCATCAAGAGCTCATGCACTAAGAAAAAAAATAGAAACTTTGAAGCATTCAAGAAAGGAACTTTCAAATAATCACGAACAACTCATGAATAAAGGCATGAATATATTTTGCTAAAAAGGGAAATTTTGGCTCATGAAGAGCATGAGGGTTTTTCTCAAGCTTTCACTTGAAGATCTTGGTCATGGGAGGAACCAAGCTTCAAGCTTTCTTAAGTAAACAAAAGAGAAGAATAAAGATCACTACCTAAGGCAAAAAGTGGCGATCTTGAAGGAGAAGAAGAAAATGAAGAAGACTCCTCCTTTGGTGATGGTGGTGGCGGTTTTGAATGAGGAAGGAGAGAGCTCTTGAGTTCTTGATGAAATGAAGTTTGTAGTGTATAGATTTTTTCTTTAAAGACCAAAAGATGTGGTCTTTGAAGGGCTAAGTGAAGAAGGTTTGGTTATGGAGGTGGAGAATGGAGAAGAAAAAGAAGAAGAAGAAGAAGAGAGTTTAGAGAGAGAATGAAAGTGTGATAATGAAAATGAGTGTGTTTGTGTGTGTTTGTGTATGTGTGTTGGTCGTAGCCTTCTTATGGTGAGGGGAAGGAGATATTTTCTTAATTTTGTGTTAATTGGTGATTAAGGAGACAACTTGGATGATGGGGGGAACAAATCATATACTAACTCTTACAAAATGCACTCTTGTCTCATGCCTTTTGTTTTAATGACATCACTCTTTACTTTATTGTCTAGTTGACTTAATTTGAATTTTAACAATGTGATTAAGTGCTCTTGTAACTTAATTAACATGATTAAGCAAGGATTAGTGATTAACTCATGTGATATGATTAACAAAAATTAATCTTGCGATTAAGTTTAATTATCCTTAATTAAACTCGATTAAGCTAATTATATGTGACTAGTACTTAATTAAGCTATTAAGGATTTGGCATGCTTAATTAGAGATTCTCTAATCTTAATTAAGCATTCTCTTAACTTTTCTCCTCATAATTACCTCATAATCACTTCGTTAATCCCTTAATCAAGCCTTAATGTCATAATTTCTCATTAAGTGCCTAATTACTCAAGGTTACTAAGGTAAGTTAGCACGACAAAAAATTGAGGATGTTACAGATAAGGGCTTGATACCTTTGGGGAATTGAACCCCCATAATGTAGTATGAAAGTGGCATCTCGTCCCCATCCTCAAAGTGCTCTTGTCATTCTAGTAGTGCTTTGACTGCCGATCTACACTTCTTCCTCGGGATAGTCTTGACTCTGACCATTGCACACGATGGCGCACGTGCTCGATCCAAGGTTCCCTTTAAGCATAGTCAGCAATCCGATATTGATAATCGTCCTGATGCCTGGCCTCCATTTTGCGGCTACGCTCCTTATGACGTTAGGGCTTATTGTGGTCTCGGCTCCCTACAATGTCGATGGTGCTATTCTCGACGTTGTTACTCCTCTTCCATATCCTGTATCCACTCCAAGTTTCATTCCAACTCTTGAATGTGGGCGGCCTAATCTTGCATGAAGGTCACCATTTCGACTAATAGGTCAGAGTTTCCATGGGGACATAGCTCCACCCTAGATGTTAGGCATGACCCGTGGCTGGGGTCAGAGAGCAGTTTGCTACCGAATTTTGTGCATCATTTCAATCTTCGTCATCCGATGCCAATTTGGAAGCCGTTCGACCATCTATCTGCTCCGAGTGGTAAGGTTGTTGGTTATTTGCAAGGTCGTGTGTTGCCACATGCTCGGGTTTATGTCGAGTAGACATTGGGCTGAAGACACCATGGAAGGAAAAGAAGCAATGTTGGTGTTATCGTCGACAATGGCACTAATGTTCAGAGGTAGGTTACCTAAAATGAGTTCCTAATTAGTTTTTGGGCTCCACGGCTACTACAATCTGGATGCTAGTTGGTTAAGGCTAGATTTCCACGGTGATGGGGGGTGTATCTGCAAGGACTCCGACAGTCAAGTCAGGGAGTGCAAGATATACTAGGTGTATAGTATGTGAGGCGTACTTAATTTCAATAATTGGTCATTTATTTATAGTGGCTAGTAGTTGAGGATGAGTGGGGCTGTTCTATGATTCTAGGGAGCGCCTTGGGACTTCCAACAACTTGATACTTATTGGCGGGTTTGGGATGAGCAATTGCACGTTAGGTGAGTGCCATTCTAGCATGATCGTGGACACAGTTTCAACGACCCTATCCTTGTGGAGTGTAGAGGGGTCCATTTTGTGGGTTCTGAGTTAGGCCTTGGGCATTGGCATGTGAGGCTCCGAGTTAAGCCTCATATAATGGTAGGCCTTTCAATGTTGGGCTGATTTGGGCTTCTTAATCCTGGTCCAGAACAGGTTCCTTGGCTAATTTATGGGCTTAGAGTGTCTAGTTCAATTGAATTATATATATTAAATTTAAATTAAATACATATAATTTAAATTTAATATTTCAAACTATCCACATTGATATACAAGGTATATTTTGTTTTATTGTTAAATACTAGATCTAACTCTAACAATTGTGAGTGTCTTAAGTGATAAAGTGACAGTTATTGGAGGCATAGCTTTTTCTCACTATGCCATCACACTGATAACCTTCTTCTTCTATTTTGCCATCTCATACCAGTGTTGTCACCTCTTCACACCCGCTATCTTCACTTTCTGCTCTTTCTTCTTCACGGTGTACTAAAGCAACATCTCACCTCCTTTCCCTTTATTTCTTATGAGGCATGTAGTTTTGTCTACAAGTTGGTGCAAACTTCCATAAGCAAAACTAGAAAATAACTAAACAATGAACAAAAGCCATTAGTAAAAATATCAATGAAGAAAAATGCATGGTGCTATAGTAACTCATGCTCCGTTAGAGGTAGATAAAAGTACATCAAACATGGGTTGAATGTGGATAGTAGTTGGCATAAGAAGGAAGGTTAAATCTTGCTTCAAAAATCTTTGCAAATATGAAAAACTTAAACAAAATATCTCAAGTGTTTTTCAACTTAGATTGCAGAAGTGAATATGTTAAATAAACTTATTTTATCCTCAGAATATGCTTTTAGGAAATTTTTATCAATTTTTTATAAACTTTGAATAGAGATGATAAGGTGTTAAAAAATTATAAGACAAACTATAAAGAGATAGTGACTAGAAGGATCACACAAGACATTTATACTAGTTTGGCCAACTAATTATATATATTAAATTTAAATTAAGCACATATAATTTAAATTTAATATTTCAAACTACCCACATTGATATACAAGGTATATTTTGTTACATTGTTAAATACTAAATCTAACCTTAACAATTGTGAGTGTCTTAAGTGATAAAGTGATAGTTATTGGAGGCATAGCTTTTTCTCACTATGCCGTCACACTTATAACCTTCTTTTTCTATTTTTGCATCTCATAGCAGCATTGTCGCCTCCCTACACCCACTATCTTCACTTTCCGCTCTTTCTTCTTCGCGGTGTACTAAAGTAACATCTCACCCCTTTCCCTCTATTTCTTATGAGACATGTAGTTTTGTCTAGAAGTTGGTGCAAACTTCCATAAGCAAAACTAGAAAATAACTAAATAATGAACAAAAGCCATTAGTAAAAATATCTATGAAGAAAAAAGCATGAATGCTTTAATAACTCATGCTCCATTAGAGGTAGGTAAAAGTACATCAAACATGGGTTGAATGTGGATAGCAGTTGGCATAAGAAGGGAGGTTAAATCTTGCTTTAAAAACCTTTGCAAATCTGAAAAACTTAAACAAAATATCTCAAGTGTATTTCAACTTAGTTTGCAGACTTGAATATGTTAAATAAACTTATTTTACCCTTAGAATATGCTTTTTGGAAACTTTTGCCAATTTTTTATAAACTTTGAATAGAGATGATGACAAGGTGATAAAAAATTATAGGACAAACTATAAAGAGATAGTGACTAGAAGGATCGCACAAGACATTTATACTAGTTTGGCCAACTACTACCTATGTTTAGTCCACAACAAAAGGTTGAGAATCTATATAAAATGAGTAGTTCTGTACAAGCCTCTCCAAGTTTACTAACCGAGTAGTATTGTACTTGCCTTTACAAGCTAATGATCTAAATAGTATTGTTCTAGCATCTCCAAGCTAACTTTCTGACCACTACTAGTTTAATTTCGAGATAATGTATAAGAGGTTTTGTGTTTGGAACATTCTTAGTAACTCACACTATGTGTAGGTATATACTGATTTCTAGTGAGGAAAGTTTCTTTAAAGGAGAATGTTAGCTAATAAACTCTAGAAAACTATGTTTCCTTCTTTAGAATTTTAGAAGAGAATAAGAGAAGTTCAAAAACTTGATTAGAAGGATGGATTAAAGTGGCAATAAATGAGAACATTGAATGCACTTATAATTCAATGAGCCAATTTGTTAACTTCTGACTTTAATTAATTTATAGGCATTTGATTTTAGACTGCTGGTCTTTCTAATAACTTGATTTGTAGGCTTCTAGTTTTTATTTTGTCTATATTTAGCATTTAGAAAGTTTTTGGCCTATTAATTTGTTAAATAGCCAATTCTGGAAACTAGCCGATTATGTCGATTGTGCCAATTGTCCTATGTACTTGCATCAACGTGTTTCTAAGCTTCCTTGTCTCTATTCAATAATTCAACTTCTTCTATCTTTAGCTTCATAAATGATTGTCCTTTGATGATCCATTGTACGAACAACTTTTAACAATGTCTGATTCGAGTGCTGAGTTTGATCAAATTACAAAACCGAATCATAAAACTATATTGTAGTGCAATCCAAGTTTTTTCCCTAAGATGTCAATGCTATTTGATTAGAAATGCATGGTTTTTTTTCATTAATGTGTGTGCAAAATGTAATTGAAAGTGTTATTAAACGAGTTAAAATAAATTGAACTAAATCACTAATTCAAGGATCAAGAAAGAACAATTGCATGCTCTATCAATGGCTAATTATGAATTCAAATGAGACCTCAATTCGGATCCAGCATTCAACATGAAGACCTTCATGCATTCAATCAACACACAATCAACCAAGTTCTGAAACCTCAAAAATCAAATTGATGTATATTGATTTCAAACACCAATGTAATTAACATTAGATTCAAACCTGAAACCTAATCTTTGCTTATCATACAATTGCATCATATTAATCAACTGAATAACATGTAAGCAATCAAATCATTAATCACAATTTTGAATTGAAACCCTACAAACTCAAAAATAGATTAAGAATAGGGAAAGAGAGTAGAAAATCGATCTAGAATGTTGAATTCGGAATCACCAATCCTTAAGAGCATCAATGCTTACTTAATTCCTCGAATTAGTTGCAGATCTACTCCTCCATGGATTAAGGAAAACAAAAATCTATAGAAGAGAAAAAGAGAGAGTTCGTACAGGGAGGTGAAAAGAGAAGGAAAAAGAGAAAAAGCTTAGAAAACAAGAAAAAGTGTTTTTGTTCCCAAATCTAAAAATTGATTCAAATTCTCCCCCAAAGTTCTGTTCAAATTTGGTCCTTCCCTATTTATAACTACAATTAACTCACTAGGCTAACATCACATTAATCTCCTCTCTCTAAGATTTATTTGGATACCTAATTTGTACAAATTGGAGTTTTGTTGAGAGAGATAGGCCCAAAACACTTGTTTGAGCTCTCCAGACCAATTAATGGGCTTTCACTACATTTTTTACCATCAAAACACCTATATTTGGCTAAGTTCTCTAAAGATGAAATGTATACTCGAATGTCAGCTTTCAAATGGCACTGGAATGGGCTCAATTAGGCTCCTATGGGATGAGTTATGGCCTAAACAGTGCACACTACCCAGAAACCACAGTTGCACTTCTTGTCTTCACTTTTAGGTCCAATTTTAGTCCTAAAACTTGATAATTGGCCTGTAACCTCTACATGAAAGTTGTAGGCCCAATTCTTAGCTTTCCTACAAATTAAAAATCCCATTCTAATGAGGTCTAGAACTCAAGTTATGGTCAAAATACAAAATAGTGTCAAAATGAGCATAATGCAAGAAAATTTGAATCAATACCCAACCAAAACCCAAACAACCAATATGATCCAAATCAATTCAATTAAGCACAAAAAAGGTTTAATGCTATCCTCATGCAAGATTCAACTAAGACCTAATCAAAAGAAAACACTTACAACCTAAAAATCATGGAATAACTAACATGAACAAGCTCATTCTCCACTGAATCATCAAAAGTGCTAAGCTTAGAAACAAAAGAACATATAAGGCATCAAGAATTTCCAATAATGAAGTGATAACTCTCCGATGATAGTTATATTTATTAGTGTTTTTCTTATAGTTTTTAGGACTCTCATGCATAATAGGTAGTAATCTTGCATCATTTTAATTTCATAGTACGAGTATAGTTGTGTTGTTGGATATTAGTGAATCTTGCATGTTTTCTCGAGCTTTCTCAATCATGCTTGATCCTTTGAATTGAAGGTGTAAAGACCCAAGTAAAGAAAAGAAGAATTTCAAGATTTTGGGGGCACACTCAACCGTAGCCTAGCAAGCTCGAGCTTGGACATTAGACATAGAGCTCGAATTTCAGCATAGAGGACCATGCTTGAGCATGGGTGAGCACGCTTAAGCGTAGCCTTGAGACAGAGAGCCCAATTTCTGACTCAAGCAAGCACACTCGAGCACAAGATCACAAGTTTGAGTGTGATAATGATACATCAGGCAAGTCTGTTACTCATGGCAAACTAGTGGAGAGAAGATCTTGGACCATATTTAAAGGATTCTAACGCCATCTTCTGGACTGATTCAGCTACTTTTCAACCCTAATCCTGGTGTAGAACCATCGGAGCAATTGGAGGTGAAGATTGAAAGTTCCAAGTGCATAATGGAAGCCAGAGAGATCCGCATTCATCTTTTTTTTGCATTTCCCCTATTTTAATGGATTCTATCTTCATGATTTTACTTTCTTCCATAGTTTCTTTTTTTATTTTCATTATTAACTAAGTCCCTCTTATTAGGGCACTGATGTAGCCACTCTTGGCAATGTTACTCTTGTTTTAATGTTATCTATTTTTCTGTTTCCTCATGGTTTTAGTGTTATGACTGTGCCTAATGCCTTTGAGTGACTGATTACCACTTGATTGTCTTGTTGCTTTACAATCACTCAAGAAAGGATTTGTGAGTGCTTCATGTCATGGTCGCCATTGGTTAAGTGAAAACTAGCGATAAATAAACATGACCTGTGTGGCCCTTTTTTGGGGAATGTATAGAGCCTATCCTCCCTTAATCTAGGTTGTGCTAAGAGATTAGGTAATCAATTTAAGTAGGAGAGAATGACATGATCTTGAGAAAGACTTGTAGTTGATTCAAGGAATCTGGCTATAAATCAAGAGAAATAGTAATTGGGTAATTGATCTTCAAGGTAACAAAGTTAATGGGTAGGTGAAATTAGTAGCCCTAACACCTTCTGTCATTGAGTTTAGTCCATAATTGCATTTGTTCATTCCATTTAATTACTTTTTTTGTTATTCATTTAGTGCTATAAGTTATTCTTATTACTCAACTTGACACCCAATTTAGTTAATCTCGGTACTTGAACTATTCTCGAGGGAATAATATATTCTCACTACTATATTACTTGTACGACCCGATATACTTGTCAGAGTCCCATTTTTTGGCGTTGCCAAAATAGTTTCAAAATGTAACACCCTAATAATACCATACTATGCTTAAGTTATTTTATGGCATTACTAGTTGTTACTTTTAACTAGCGAAAGTTCTTACAGTTAAAATTAACGTAATATACGAAAATAGCATGTAATTTTTTTTAAACCTTTATGCTTGAAAACTGAGCCTTTAAATGCTTACTTACTCGTATACATATGGACATTATTCCTCATATCACTGAGTTACTAATAAGACGTATGATAAAATTGAAACAACATAACATAATACCATAAGCCAAGAATGTAATCATAGATACTCAAGAGTCATCATTACACTTAATAAGTGCCACATATGTAATAGGTCAAATTAAGTAGCATGACTTCCTACATGCTCTTAATTACACATAAACTGCCTAATTAGGGCTCTTAAGAAAATGAAAAAACTATGCTACTATCTCAATCTTCCTTAGCTAGGAGAAGAAACATGGCAGTTCCTCATCTTATCCAGTCAGGTACCATCACCAATGCTTCCATGGATGTCATTAGCTCTGTCTTAAGACGACACGGAAACGCAGGAGTGAGAAATATAAGATTTCTCAGTAGGATCCCAACTAGACCATTAATATGTCATCGTCGTCATCCCAACCACTTCTGGTTTAATTATGAAGGTGGTGAGCATGCATAAGTTCTATTTTTAAAGGGTTTGAAAACATAGGTTCCCGAAGCGGGTTTCTTTTATTCTTTCCCATATAAACATAATATAAAGAAACTCAAAGCTACCATATAAGAGCATATACATGTGACAGCATGGTATAAATATTCATAATACGCATGAGATGTAGAAACATGCATGACTATGTAACTCATCAATTTGACCATGGTTCTACTTTGACTTTAATTTCATTTTTTTAGCACGTGCCTAACATTCTTTACTTTCCTTTGAAATAGACTACTTTTGGACATGAGCTCATTCCATGACCGTCGTCACACAGTACTAACCAAATCAGACTAAGCCGATATTGGTTACCTTTAAATTGGAGGGTCCTCCATGTCACCCTTGCCTCGTCCATAGACGTTCCTTGAGTCTTTGTAGATCACTGTCTTTCACTTCCCGCAAGTGCTCGAGGGGTCATATCCTATTCTTTCATTCCTTATCATTATACTTTACATGCATAATACTTCTTTGACTAGACACATGCACTGATATGACCAAGTCCATAATTTTGATAGAAATCTGGCAACATAACGGCTAGATCGGAGCTTCCCCAAAATGCCAATCATACAACTTTCAACCAACATTCCATCATATCTATATCATATAATCACACTAATCATTCAATCATGAGATAAAGCTCAATCAAACTTGTCATTCATCATGCCGAACGACATCATACGTTCATACCTTGAAGGGGTTTATAGTTGTGTTAATCTTTGTAAAGAATCTTATGAATCATCACATAATTTCTCGTGGTTATCCATGAGAGAATCACATAGTTAAGATTTGCGTATGTGGTCTTTTAGTTACATAGTTCTCATATGAAATATTTCTTGACTTGAGTCTATATCTTATGGAACACTTGTTCAATTTAATTAAGTTAAGTGATCGTTTCCTTTCCTTGAGATAGTGCACTTAGTGATTGCTAGGTTCATGGTATGCTCAGAGGCCCTAATCATACTTCTATTCCCAAGGAGTTCAAGATCCCTCTAATCCTTGGGTCATGACAATGCATAACCACATTAGGAACCCAACAACACCATGTTCACTAAACACCAAGGGTGATTTTTAACTTAACCAAGTTACAAAGTTTCAAGCTTTTATCACTAACATAACAAGATCTTACCTTAAGTATTATAAAAGTTATCATTCTTTATAAAGTAGTCATAAAGTTTTATTTTTTATGAAAGTTGACACTTTTATTTACTCTAAGACCATCAAGGTCTCAACTTTATGATTTAAAGTTGTCTTAAAGTCTAAAAGATTCCTACTTTATGAACTAGTAACATAAAACATTAGCTTTAGATTTATAAAGTTTTGATCTTTCCAAAAGTTAACACTTTTATGACTCAAAAATGCTATTTTTGCTTAAAGCTTGGAACTTTACTAATATATTCATCTCAAGATTTCATCTTTACAAGACTTAGTGTGCAAGCTTATAACTTTATGACTTAAAGTCATCTTCTTAATTAAAGTTCAAAACTTTATGAAAGAATTTGCTTCCAAGGATCAATCCTTGAAACATAAAGTGACAAGACATCATTTTTCTAACTCAAAAAGGCTTATTATTCCAAAATGCTTAGACTTTTACATGTAGTCTTATCTTCAAGACAAAACAAAGTAAGACTTTATGAAGACACTAAAACTTGCGCCACTTTTTAAGCATCAAGAAGCAAACTTTTTAAAGCTTTAAGCTTTTAGGAAACAATAGTCTTGTCTAATCATGAAAAACATGTAAAGATGAAACTTTTCTAATCATAAACTCGTCATAAGAAAAAGAGCAACTTTAGCAAAATACCACCAAGAACATCAAGAACACTCAAGAATAGGAACATGAACATATTTTTTCAAAAGTAGAAACATCAAGAATACTTGAAGAAGAACAAGAATATATTTTTCCAAAAGTAGAAACATCAAGAACACTTGAAGAAGAATAAGAATATATTTAACCAAAAATAGAAACTTTTGCTCATGGAGAGCATAAAAGATTTTCTCAAGTTTTCACTTAAAGATCTTGGTCATGAGAAGTGTGACATCCCCATATAACGTAATAGGAAATAATAACAACAAACTTTTGTTATTCACCACCTTACCCCTAAACTTTTTAGAAAATGATATTTAGGTCCCTATATCAATAGAATTAGCAGAATAAGGTTTTAAACGAAGCAGAATCACGTGGCGAAAATGTAGAAACCTAAACCTCGGCCAATTGAGCCACGGAGGTATCCATATGTGAAATGACATGGGATGCCCCTAGACTTATCCATAATTACAAAAATGCCATTAGCCTTGAAAAACAGAAACAGAAGGCCCTAAAATTTGCAAAACGTTTAATATACACTATTAATTGATTTTATTGAGGTTGTAGAGTTAATTAAAAAGTTAATTAGAGGTTAACTAGAAGTTGATTAGAGGTTAAATTAGAGATATTAGGACTAAGATAGAAACTTATAAAAACCTCACAAAATTCTTCAAAACCGTTTTACCGATTTAAAGGAAATCGGTAAGATAACGGTATTTTAAACTGTTGGAACCGAACTAATAGAAATTATACTGTGAGAACCCTAGGATGGATGGCTAAGATTTAGCCAAACAACCAACCCAAGTGGCGCCTTGAGCATCCCTTGATGGTGGAAGCCAAACTAAAATAGATAGAATAATGAAATCCACCAATCACATGCATTCAACATCCAAATATCTCTACCTTTCCTTTCCTTTTCTTCTTATCATTTTCGGCCTCCCCACTACTAGCCTCATTTCCTCACTCTTCTTCATCTTCTTCCACTTCCTCTCATCCCCAAGCTCAAGCCCCAACCATCAACTTCACTCCAAGATCAAGTTTCATCAAGATTTTACACTACCAAGGTAGGAATCTCAACTTTCTCCTTCTTTTCTTTGAATTGGGGCTGCCTAGAGTCTTTTGTTCATCCATGATTCTGATGTTGTGATGGGTGGGGATGATGAATTAAGGTTGGTTTAAGGTGTATATGTAAGTTTGAATTGAAGATTTGATGGATTGATTAGAGAAGAACATGAATCCAACAAGAATTCAAGAAGCTGTTAGGGTTTTCCCCTCGACGGTCTGTATGGCGGAGTGTACGGCTCCGCCTACAGCCGATTAAATTTGATGAAACTATTTTTATATGAAACTAGACATCCAGGAATTTTCATACATATAAAATATAAGGCCATTGGATTAGTATAGAATTAGTTATGAATTTTTGAAGTTAGACCTAGAAATCTAAGTTCTTACCCGGGCAGCATGAGTTGAGAAGGGTGTAACTCACCCTATACAACTCCAAATTGAGTGCAACCAAAGTTTTTTGGAAGCTAACATATAAGAGAACATTCCATAAAAATTTTAGTACTTAATTCATTGTCATTTGTTCCCAGCACATCAATAAAGTTGGCTTAGGTTTAAACTGGCCTAGAATAGGGCAGTCCAGTAAGGTAATATTTCTCATAACTCAAAATCTACTTAGGCAAATGACAGGAAACTTAATTCATTTGAAAAATTTTTGTGTTAGCTTTAGTTTAATATAAAATTTGCATGATTTTACCTAGTTTTCGATTTTTAGTGAATTTTCTTTTATAGGAACCCAATTCTGGCTAAGAACAGGGTATGCTGAGGTAAAGTGTTTATATCTTGAGTTATACAACTCAAAATGAGATGGGACCAAAAGGATTAGAAACTAGACACATAAGGGTACAACATATCCAAAAATTAGGTTTAAATGAGCTAAATGAAATAAGGTTAGAGTATACAATGACCGGGCAGGATAATGAAGAATGAACTGAAAGCCCTATTGATGCATGAGTTAAAACTGAGGAATGGGTCCATGAATATATGTACATATTTGCTGATTTGTATTGAATTGCAAGTTGTACAATTGTACTGGTTATCTGGCACTATTCACAAGGAAGCGGACTCGATCTGTTATGCTACCGAATTTCCGGCAAAAATTAGTGATAGTTCTAAATGATGGTGTGTTAATATTGTTATGTGACGTGTATGAATACTAAGCAAGTATTATTGTTTGAGATTAAGTTACGAAGCCTATGTATCTATGATTTTATGATAAAAGATATGATGATGAATTCATATTTCGAAGGAATATGACATGGCGATCATGCTCTGATAGTATATGACATGGCGATCGTACTCTGGGATACGGCATGATAAGCACATCCTAAGGAGTGTGACATGGCGATCACACCCCGATGGGGTATGACATGGTGATCGTACTCTGGAATATGGTATGATAAGTACATTCTAAGGAGTGTGACATGGCGATCACATCTCGATGAAGTATGACATGGCGATCATACTCTGGAATATGGCCTGATGACCACATCCTAAGGAATGTGACATGGTGATACGTTCCGAGGGAGTATGACATGGTGATCATACTCTGGAATGTGCATGACAAGTAAAGGAAATTAAGAAATACCTCAGTGCATTCGGAAGAATTCAAGTATGAGTATTTGCATGATTATATCCTACGTTTTATTGATGCTGAGACTGTTCTATCTACTTATGCTGTGATTATTATTCTAAATATGAAATTTTGCCAATGTGACTCAAGTGCATGAATAAAATGAACTCTGCTTCGGACAATATATTTTCAAACTATAAAATTGAACAGTTTATTTAACATGCTCACATTTTTCATAATAAACCGAAGCAGCTGGAGATAATCACGATGACACCTGCACATGGTAGTTTAATGAGTCCTACTGAGAATTTATAATTCTCATTTCTATGTTTATTTCCGTGTTATCTCCAGATAGTTCAGAAGTTCCAGAGAAGGTCCTCCGAGGCAGAATTGACTAGTAAGATTGAAGGTGGCTGAAGGTTGTTGCTAGTCAAGGTCCGATTAAGTGATAGTAACAATTCCTAAGTGAGGTATTATGACTTAAGCATAGTACCATGCTTGGGAGGGTGTTACAAGAAGAACTAAGCTCCAAGCTTTCTTGAGTAAACAAAATAAAAAGATGAAGATCACTACCTCTACTTGAAAATGGTGCTACAACTAGAGAAGGAGAAGAAGATGATGATGGCTCCCCTTGATGATGATGGTGGCGATTTTGCAAGGAGGAAGGAGAAGCTCTTGAGATCTTGTGAAAATTGGGATTGTAGCATTTAAATCTTTTCTTCAAAGACCAAAAGATGTGGTCTTTGAAGGGCTAAGTGAAGAAGGTTTGGTTATGGAGCTGAAGAATGATAAAGAAGAGGAAGAAGAAGAAGAAAGAATATAAAGAGAAGTTGGAGAACTTCTTGAGGAAGAAAGGATTTTGAAGAGAGAAGAGAAGTTGAAAAAGAAGTGAAGGTGTGTGTGTGTGTGTGTGGTTGATGGCTGTAACATATTAGCCAAGGGGGGAGAGATATTTTCTTCAATTTGTTGTAATTAAGGGAACAAAATGGTTACTTAATGGGTTTACTTTAGACAAGACCTAATGCTTTTTTTACATAAAGCAATATTGTCTTTTACTTTTTCACTTTAGTGATGTTATCAATACTTTATTATTTAGTTGACTAAATTTAAATTTAATGATATGATTAAGTGTTCTTGCAACTTAATTAACATGATTAAGCAAGAATTTGTGATTAACACACAAGAACATAATTAACAAAAATTAATCTTGCGATTAAGCTTAATTAATCTTAATTAAACTTAATTAAGCTAATTAAGGGTGATTAGTGCTTAATTAAGCTATAAAGGCTCTGACTTGCTTAATTAGAGATTATCTAATCTTGATTAAGCATTCTATTGACTTTTCTCATCCGAGTTAACTCATAAATACTTTATTAACCCCTTAATTAAGCCTTAATCTCATAATTTCTCATTAAGTGCCTAATTACTCAAGGTTACTGAGGTAATTTAGCACGATAAGAAATTGAGGATGTTACATAATATCACTTTTTAGCTATCTGGGTTCCAGATTAAGTCATTCTTTATTTTAATTTCATTAATAGTGATTTTTCTATTTTTATTTTGTACTCATCTTCCTTCTTTTCTTGACTACTACAATTAATGCGAAGGAGTTGCTCAACAGATGAACTCATCTTTGACTATGAGATAGAATGCACCTTGAGACAACTAAGAAGTAAAGGAGACAGTATGAAGAGTTTTAAGTAAGGAACATGGCTAAAGAAAACAATAAGAATTGTAGAGCCATGAAGGATTACTTAGCACCTTCCTTGGACGGATGGACTTCTAGTATAGTTGATACAGCTCCGGCAAGTATACCGAGTCATACAAACTAATAAAGTGATAAGAAAAGTATCGTTTCCATGAGAATAGATCAAATACTAGAAAGTTTAAAGGAATAAATATTTAGATGAAATGAATTCACGAATGCAAAAAAATGAACATTAAAATTAAATAAAATAAATAAAAGAAGTAGTGTAATTGGATGCTAATGGGGCGGACAAATGCAATTGGGTCGATGCTAGGGCTAATTAATTTCACCTATTATAGAGGCATTTATTATGAATTTCTGTTAATTAGTTTCTATCCTAATTGACTAATGATCAGTTCCTCTTAATTTATTCATAGTCTTTCTCGAGGTCAAGCAATACTCTTTATACTAAACTGATTGCCTAATCTCTTAGCGCAAACTAATTTAAGAAAAGGTTGAAGCTCTATGGGTTCCTATATTGACCACATGAATCGCATTTGTCTATAACTAGTTTTCACTCAGCTTATGATGTTAATATTAAGAGGCTTTATTCACAAACCCTCTCCGAAGTTATTGTAAATTCGCTGATAAGTTAATTGGTGATCAAGTAATCAAAGGGATTAAGCATAAACAAAAACACTAAGCATCTTAATCTCAATTATTTTGTAGTGGTTGTATTTATGTGTTGTCTAGGATGTGTTAGATCATACCATTCACAATTGGATAGAATAACCTTTTTAAAAGGTTCACCAATGTACTCCAACTCAAGTATTTCCTTAACAACTCCATGCCAGTTACATTCTCTATCTTTAGTATCTTCTTTAACACAAACCCCAATGCCACTTATTTTTTTCCCTCTTCCCCATTTAGCTATATAAAACTTGTAACCATTAACATGAAACATTAGCCAACTCGTAGCTCTAGTTTTTTGACCCCAAACTAAATTTGTAAGTGAGGATTGGTTATACAATTCCTCTCATCATGCACCTAAGTACAAAGATTCAAATATCAATCTCAAAACAAGACTGAAAAAGAAAGACCAACATAAAATACAATCATTGTGTCACATATAAAGGATTTGAACCATTCTAGAAATTGTTCAAGAGATTATTGACTATGTAGTTGTTCAAAATACCTGTAAGCATTAAACAAAGTACAAGTGAATACACTTTGTCATAATTTATCAATATATAGGATTTGATTAAAGAGAGAAATAAAAATACAACAAAATAGTTTATTAATTACCTTCTGAATGACTCCACTTCATCGTAGTTTAGCAATATATGCAAATATGCATAATTCCATTCACTTTCTATCAATCGTTGGTCTTTACATCCTCTAGCAGCATGACCATGCTGGTTGAATACTAAAAGGTTGATTCAATTGAGCTTTCACCTTTATTATTATTCTGACTAACTCTAGTTCTCCTAAATTGGACATGCAGTTTAAAGTAGTAGGAGCAAAAATAAGATGTCTTCTTTTGTATGCCTGGCATATTAATCCATCTACTTTAACCCCATTTTCACTATTCTTTTGAACCCACCTATTTCCTACTTGGATAGATACATACCTCTATATTGGACTAGACTACACACCCATGCTTTGTATGCCAAGTGTATAAGTAAGTGTTCTATGGAGTCAAAAAGTCTGGGAGAAAAGATCCTCTCTATTTACACAAAATAATGGGAATGTTCTTCTCTATCACTAAAAGATAATCAACCCTAAGATTGGATGTACACAAATCTCTGAAATATTCACTCAACTTAGTTAATGGCTTCCAAACATGGTCAAGAAGTTCTCTCAATGCAGTATGAAGCAAGCACTCCATAAATACATGCAAATTATGATTTTTAAAAAATTCCTTTGCATAATATTCACACGCCTACCCAAATTTGAAACATAATCGTTAGGTATTTTTAACACTTGCACCCACCTACACATATCTTATATCTACGCAGAGCACAATGTATAACTGGCCTTGGGCTTAAACCAGTGACTATCTCGTAAGGGTTGAAAATTCAACTCCAAATGTTTATAGTACTTCTCAAAATCTATCTTTGCCTTTTTGTTTAGTTCAATCACTATCTATCACAATTTCAATAATATTCTCAAATATGTTCTTCTCAATGTGCATCACATCTAAATAATGACAAACTAAGTGATCTTTCTAATAAGGTAGGTCCTAGAATATATTTTGTTTCATCCAACTTTGTTTTACCCCATAGCTTGGTAGTCTAATGGATTTCCCAACTTTTATAATCTTTGGCAGTTTCCTAACCCTATCCTAAATTTGGTGACTAGTCAATCTAACTGGAGGCTCCTCATCCTCTGTGATGTTCTTTCTAAATCCATATTTATTACACCTATAAGTATGATCCATCTTTAAAAACCTTCTGTGACAATCAAATCAAGAATTCTTTCCTCCATACATAATAGGCATCCTAATTTACCTTGTGTCATCCATCAAAATAACATCCTATAAGCTGGAAAATCATTGATGGTCCACATTAATACTACCATTAATATAAAATTCTGCTTCGTTGAGATGTTGTAAGTCAAAACACCATCAAACCATAACTCATTCAATTCATTAGTCACATGTTGGAGGTAAATAGCAATCTTGGCCTTCGAATTATTGGGACCAAAGATTATACAAGTTAAGAGTAAATAAGGATCTTTTATGCGTATTTCAGGCTAAAGATTGTAAGAAGTAACAGCTATAGATCAACAAGAATTTAGTTTACTTAATTAATTGTTAGGAATAAAAATATCAACACAAAGCCCTAACCTAATATTTCAGGGATCAGATGCGAAATTAGGATAGGTCCAATCAAAATGTTGCCAAGCTTCACCATGAGAAAGATGTGTCATTACACCATCATTTCTTCTGTTCTCAATATGCCACCTCATGTGATTGTTGATTTCATTGATGCATTCAACCTTTTAAGTCTAGGGATTAGGGGTTAGATAATACATTATTTTATGCAGAATATCCATGCCACATATTCCCTTCTCTTGGGTTTAAACCTAGGCTCTCCATAGAATTTTGTTTTTTTTTCATATTTACTGAAACCAACTGTTGGTAACCTAAAATTAATAAGTTAGGAAGTAAATAACTGTATTTATTAACTGTTTAATTACAATGTAAAAAGGGGATTAAAAGGGAGAATGTGGTTATCTAGGGATATGGGATGCATGGAATGACGCCCTGACTGGTAAATCCCTAGGATTATAACCATGTTCCCCCTTAGGAACTATTTGTACTATGGATTGGAAGGATTTTGAGATGTTGTAGTGCCTTTGGAGGTGAAACCTCTGAAAAAGGAACATTGTCCTCAGCCCTAGGTAAGGATAGCTGACACTCCATGAAGATGCCCTTTGACTCGCCGCCCTCCAAACCCAAGAAACCAGAAAAGCCTACATCAGACTTATACTAACAAAGAAAAACTTGTGATAGCTCATTTCCTATATCCACCTTCTGCCATAACCAAATGAGGTTATTTGATAAGTGGCAGCACTAAAAAAGTGATTTACTTGTCCTTTAGGACGAGGAAATGTCCTATCCACGTTGATCTTTTCATGCTGACCAAGAAACTTTACTCTGCTACTACCTTGGACCATGTGACTGACTTGATGCCTAAGGACTCAATAAGGAAACGATAACATGAGGCAGAGGAAAAGAGAAGAAATAATAAAAAAAATAGTAAACAACTTCCTTCCTAGGGCACACAAAAGAATTATGATTCATACACCCAAGACCAAACCAAGGACCAAGACCAAGAAACACACTTGAACCTCACATTCTCTAGCCTAAAACAGGTACCCCCTCACCAGAAAACACTGAAAGACCAGTTTCCAGATCCTATTTCTGATATGGAGGGCATCTTATAGTCGGAGACAACATCCATCCATCCCCCAAAGGGCTGAGGGTGGTGAAAGCATTCGTTTTCTTCCAAGTTTATAGGACTAGTAGTTCCTCTTAATCCCATTTTGCTCACCCTATTCCTCCAAAGCTTACAAATCTAGATCCCTAATCTTGGTTAGAGCACAAACTCTTACTAAGATGAAAACGGGTTCGGAACATTTGGTGACTCCACTGGGGAGGATTTTGTGAGCAATGGTAGCATGTGATAGAGCCAGAGGAACTATACCAATGGCAAGGCTATCGACGGTATTCTATGGGTCTAGGGGCAAGAAGCCCATGGGAGCACCCCTGTGCCAACCCCAAACATAGGGTGGTCTTGGTACATAGCATCCCTAGGCTGAAAAGGGGATCCTATGTTCACCTCCTATGGATTGCTTTTCCAAAAAAAAGGAGGGGAGGGGACAAAATAAAAAAGAGATAGCATCATGACCATGATATATATGCGTAAAAAAAAGAACAAAAAAGAAAGAATGAAAATGATGAATGATGATAAATGAGAGAGGAGAAACAATAACCAGTGCCCACTACGAGAAAGTGTTACGCGAAAGCGTCATGCGGTATTTGCAAATTTGGGGACAAGAAATTTGCAAAACACACTTACCCGCCCCAAACGTAAGAAGGTTTAGTTGATGGTATATAGAATTTCGGGGCCTAGGAAATTCTATAAGCACCTTCTTACGGGAGCCCACCTATATTGCCTAAGCATCTCGGTATTTAAGGGATCCAGGGCGCAAGGGACACCCTTAAAACACACTTAGAGCCTCATGCCTCTAATAATCGGTAACCTCTAGTTTAGCAATTTGGGACCAAAAAATTAGCTAAAGAAGGCCTGGTTCATAGTCCTAACATATGGACATCATGGCACTTTGGGTTTAGGGGCAAGAGACACCAAAGGCATGTTCATATGGTCCCCTCTCTTTCCGTGGTGCTAGGAATGGAGCACAAAGGAGAAAATGTAACATTAATCCCTCAAGGTGCAAGGTACAGAGCACAGGGGTTAGTGTTGTAAAGTCCCTCAAGGTGCACGGTTCGAAGCACAGGGACTTAAGACATGAAAGTCCTCAAGATGCTAGGAACGGAGCATAAGGACTCAAAGCAAAAGATGCCCCAAGGTGCGAGACGCTCTTCGCACAGGGCAAAGCATGAAAAAGATGCATACAGGATTATGAAAGGACTCATAATGTAAAGTAGTGACTATATGCCTACAGTGCATGCAAAATCAAGAAAATGCATTAAAAAGAATGATAACTGAGCCTGTATGCAAAAGAATCATGCTAAAGGAAAGCGAAAGAGGACTTCTGGCGGTCCTAAAAAGGCAAAATGATTAATTAAGCAAAAAGAGGACCCTTAGCAGTCCTAAAAGTGCAAAAGGTCATGAGCCATGGAAAAATGATGCTGGATGATGCTAAAGGTGTAAAATGTCTGAAAGAACACAAACTGAAACTAGTGATGAACATGATAATGTAAAGAGGGAGTCCTTAGTGGCTCCAAAAGGGCAAAGAAGTAAAGAATCAGACTTAATGCCCTAATGACTCTGAATTGATTAATACTAGGAAATGTAAAAGAAAAACCCCTTGTGAATTCTAAAGTGCAGGTACCATGAACCAGAACCTCATGTTGGCTTAACAAGCTTTCACAAGGTGGGGAAGACGCCACATGAATGACCCAGCGTCACAAGCAAGAAAGCACAAATAAGGAATGCAGAATGAAAGCACAGAAATGAGAGGAAAGGAAAAGCGTCAAAAAAGAGAGAAACCCAATAGAGCATCCTAAAATTCTACAAAATATAATTACGTAGTAGTGCAAGACAGACCAAGTCAAAGTAAATAAAGGAGCCACAGAAATTAAGGAAGTATCAGACCAATTAGAGTTTACAAGGCTCAAACCTATTACAAGCTAGACTACTCTAACGTCGCAACAAAATACAAGGCACAGAAACTTTAAAACAAATACTACAAGGTTCTTGCTGCAACTAAGACAAAGCAGCAACTTATAAGTAAAAGGGGACCCTGAAAGCATCTTGGGCCTTCTCCATTGTCTTTCTACGAGTAGCCAACGAAACCATATCAGCTTGAATGACCTCAAGTTGGGACTTGGCAATGGACAAGCATTCCGAAAGTTAGGAAATCTCGCTCTGCAACTCCGTGGCATGGGTAGCAGCTATGCCCTCCTCAGCAAGTAACTTCCCCAATTTTGTAGAAGAATTCGTAGGGCAAGCTGCATGAAGACGGTTGACATCTTCTCAAACCAAGGGCCTTTGAACCCGAACCAAGCAAGAGACTGTAAGTACGAGGCCACAGATTCCCTATGACCAGTGAGCAGCTCAAGCAATGAATGTGAAGTGAGGAATCTCCATACAATGGCAAATGATTGATAGGCCATTTGCTGGTACAGCTGAAGAATGATCATAGGAAGCATGAAGCCCTCATAAGAAGCTGGGAAGTTGGCCACCAAGGCTGCATCTTTAGCAGGAAGGAAGAAAGAAAACTCCTCAAACATGTCTGGAGCATAAAAAAGAGAAACAAGTTAGCAAAAAGCATGCATAATAAATAGAACACGAGACGAAATGAAAGAGACTTGCTTGGAACGTGCATATGAGAAGGATCAGCTTTTGCCCCGGTTGTTTGCACTGTTAAGATATCATTGTCACCTGCAAGTGGGAGATGATGAAGTGTAGAAGTATAAGACTAGTAATACAAGACATGGCAATAACACAAGAATACCTTCAAAATGCAATAGGTCATACAATGTCATGATACCTTCAAGGTCTTTATCATATGGAAATGCAGAGGATTGAGCCTTGAAGGGTTGAGTGGATGGAGGAGAACCAGGTGTAGAACCTACAACTTTCGTATGTCCTGAGTTTGGCTCCCTAGCAGCATGGAGGGGTGGAGTCATGAAAGTGGAATCGAGCATCTTTTCTAGGGAAAATGGGGGAGATAAGGGCCGTTCCACTCGCTCAACCAAGCAGTCTGCAGCTGAGGGGGTCAAAGAAGGCGGATTATCCTATCAAAGGGTCCCAGGACACTCTAGTGAATGGGAATCTGAGGTAGTAGGCTATGTGGGGGGAGAGGCAGTATGTATGGGGGCATCATGGATGGCTATGTCAGGCACTTGCTCTATGTGATGAATAGGGTCCTTTGGGGGAGATGTGGGTTGTGCAAGAATATCTGGCCTTACATTCTCGACATCAGCATCATGGTCGTGCCCTTTCTCTTCAGTGTCAGGGACTATCTCTTCCTTAACAAGGTCAGGGACAGCATAATGTGTCAAGCCACTTGCAGATGTAGTGTTAGAAGCCTTATCTTCGTCCCTAGTGGTATCTTCCCCCAAATCGACATGTGAAGAAGTGGGAGTAGAATGAGGTCGGACCACCGTACGGAGGGGTGCAGATCTGCGAAGACTACTTGAAGGAGCAGAAGAATTAAATTTCTTTGGTGGATTCGAAGCCTCGGAGGGACTCACCTTCTTAGGAGGAGAAGCCTCGGGGGCTTTAGCCTTTTTAGGAAAAGGGGCCTTTTTGATTTTGGGTTGTTTCCTTTTTTGAAGGGAAGCCCCAGATGCTGCAGCTGAAAAAAGAAAGAGAATAGAAGAAGAAAGTGTGGAAAGACAATACTCAGCAAGAATTGACATACAAGCTCAAAAGGAGTATGGGCAAGAACAAGAAGTAAAAATAGAACAAAAGAGGAAGTCCTAATTACCGAGTTTTTTGGCTTCAAGAGAAGAAGAAGCAGCTTAGTAGGGATCCCTAGGCATGATGTCAGTAAAAAGAGGAGTTATCCCTCCTATTCTCGTACCTCTGGCAGAGGCTTTTAGAGCATGGTGATAGGCAGGGTATTCATCAGTAACTCCTCCTCGGCGAGTGTGGGGGACAAGGAGGGTAGGATTATAAGGAAGAAGATTGTCCTTGAAGAGCATTGCCTCCATGCCCTCCCCAATAGAAACAAAAGGCCAAGTAACTTCACAATGGGCCTGATCCCAGCCCAATTATTTGTATACCTGATCGGGTTGATAAACAGCAGGCCATAGCAAGCCTCCAGTGGGTGAGAAAGGGTCTATGATCACAAAGCTAGGTAAAACACCCGGGGTGGCACACAAGCCCCAAAAGTCATATGCACCTTCAATGCACTTGGCTTTGTCGTCTCGGGTACTTTGGAGCATCTCCTGATAAATGGGATGAAGCCCCTCCACACCAAGGTAGTGGCAGTTCATGTAGGGCTTGAAGTAGAAGGCCTCCTCTTTGTCAATGCAATCCAGTAAAGGGAGCCTAGCACCAGCCCCATGAGCGTGGCTCTAAAGGATGTTTCTCTTCAACCATCATGGCTGGTACAATGTAGGTGGGACCAAAAGCTGGAAAGTGCTCAAACAGGAAGTACTGTAGGAAGACCTCATCTGCATAATAGTTCACTAAAAAATGCCCAAAAGATATACGTATCTGTTCCTGAGCCTGGTCCAAGCGAGCATACAAGCTTCCCAAATATAGAGGAGCTAAGGGGAGTCTCCTGCTTTCAACAAGCAAACTGGCCAAGATGCAGACGCAAGGACTAATGGAATCAACACGAGGGCCAATGAACACATACCTACTCAACCAGAAAGTCCAAAAGGCAGCATGCTCAAAGGCTGGAGAACGTGAGGGCCTGGCACGAAGGGGCTTTCTTTAGTGGGAAATTCTCCATAGAAGTATCGTCACCACCCTGCATAAGTATACTTCGGGGTGGACCATGGTGTTTTCTTCTTGGCAGAGGGCGTTGATTGGGCAGAGCTAGAGGCCTTCTTGGAAGAACACTCCCTTCCTTACTGAGCACGGCCGGCGGTGAATAGCCTCATATAATAATTTGCAGCATCTACTGTGCTTTGCCATAACACCTTTGCTATTCCACAATATGATGCTCCGGGGTATATGACGCCAGGTCTAGTTCACCAAAAACAGGAAGTTTTAGCAAGACAGCAACATCTTCTAAGGTGGGGGAAAACTCTCCCCAAGCCATCATGAACATGTGAGTCATGGAACTCCAATGCTGAGTCTAGACTATAGCATCTTCAGGGCGTCTCTAAACAACCAATTTCTTAGGCGCCTAAATATCATCTGCAACGCCTACTCTTTTCAGAACCTCAATGAATAGCAAATCTTTGGCAAAGACATGATCTAACCAAGAACCCTAGGTCTTGTTAATCAGTATAGGAATAGGAAAATTAATGGGGATCCAAGGAAACTCCTGACGCAGCAAGCGAGAGCGAAATAGAGAGTTCATCAAGAAGAAGCTAGGTTTTACCGAAGGGGGATACCTAACGCATTGCTTGACCCTACGCACTGGGTCTCTAGTCATCCCCACATCAGAGAACAAAATGCTAGAAGGAGGAGGAGCAGGGAAGTCGCGCATAGGATAGCTTGGATTTTTTGCGCATTGCCGTTTGGGATCCACCACTGGTTCGGCCCTTGGAGAAGGAAGCATTGGCGAGTCCATGAACGAAATTACCCGATGGATTATGCATTTGTCTTTCGCCTTGATAGAATCCTCTAGTTCCTCTTCGGTATCAAACGGTTCCTTTTCGGGTTCGCAAGGAGTCTTCATCGATGGTGGACACGTAGGGTGATATGCTCTCATCTTGGTGTGAGCCATGGAGGAGGAGAAGATGGACAAGAATGTAATGGAGGAATGCAAAAGGAAGTATAGAAGATGAAAAAGAATTGGTAAAGTTAGGGATTGAGTGGGAGTTGTGAAGAAAAGGAATTAAAAGAAAGGATTTTCCTAAGAAGTGTTAACTACCCACTGACGAGACAATAAAGAGACTGTACGAGGAATGAAGAGCCATGCAGAGAAGACATTGTCCCATGTTTTGCATCTTGAGAAGATGCTATCCTTAGTTGTACGCCTGAAGCAGACACCCAGCATTCTCAGTATGCAAGGGGGCTTATGTTGGTAACCCAAAATTAATAATAAGTTAGGAAGTAATTAACTGTATTTATTAATTATTTAATTACAATATAAAAAGGGGATTAAAAGGGAGAATATGGTTATCTAGGGATATGGGGTGCACGGGATGACACCCTCACTGGTAAATCCCCAAGATTATAACCATGTTCCTTCTTGGGAACTATTTGTGCTGTGGATTAAAAGGATTTTAGGATGTTGTAGTGCCCTTAGAGGTGAAACTTCTGAAAAAGGGACATTGTCCTCAGCCCTAGGTAAGGATAGCTGACACTCCACGAAGATTTGCTCTGGCTCACCACCCTCTAAACCCAAGAAACCAGAAAAGCCTGCATCAGACTTATACTAAAGAGGAAAGACTTGTGATGGGTCATTTCCCCTATCCACCTTCTGCTATAAGCAAATGAGGTTATCTGATAAGTGGCAGCACTAAAAAGGTGATTTACTTGTCCTTTAGGATGAGGAAATGTCCCATCCACATTGACCCTTTCACGCTGACTAAGAAACTTTACTCTGCTGCTACCTTGGACCATGTCACTGACTTGATGCCCAAGGACTCAATAAGGAAACAGTAACATGAGGTAGAGGAAAAGAGAAGAAACAATAAAAAAAACACTAGAGAACTTCCTTCTTAGGACACACAGAAGAACTATGATTCACACACCCAAGACCAGACCAGGGACCAAGACCAAGACCAAGAAACACACTTGAACCTCACCTTCTCTAGCCTGAAACAGGTACCCCCTCACTAGAAAACACCGAAAGACTAGTTTCCAAAACCTGTTTTTGATATGGAGGGTGTCCTATAGTCGGAGACAGCATCCATCCATCCCCCAAAGGGCTGAGGGTGGTGACAGCATTCGTTTTCTTCCAAGTTTACAGGACGGATAGTTCCTCTTAATCCCATTTTGCTCACACTATTCCTCCAAAGCTTACGAATCTAGATCTCTAATCTTGGATAGAGCACAAAATCTTACTAAGATAAAAACGGGTTTGGAACACCAACACACTTAACCCAGTGAGTAAAGTTGTTATAGGAAGTAAAGGCTAAACCTTGTAGCAATAAAACCAATACATGAATTTGAGACTAATTGCTTAAAAAACTCCCACCCATCTATATTTGAAAGTTGTACGAACAAAAACCTGGGAATTAATTCAGCACTCTTAAATAAAACTGCCTACATGTTACTCCTCATAGTACATGTTTATCTATGTTGAGATTATTGTTGTCATAGTCCACTACTTGAAATAAAACCTTGCCATGTCCAGTGCTTTTTCCTTCGTGATTTTTCTTTCAAAAATACTTTCTTTTTTTTTGCATTTTTACACATCTTTATCTATCCACCAAGCCTTTTTTCTATCCCCTCTTACTTTTTTAATGTCCCCTCTTAGCCTAACATTAAACCATGATTCAAAGAAATTCCTTGGATCCTCTGGAGTTGTCCAATTCATGTTCCATTTTCTCAGGCAAAAAAAAGATAAGAAATAGATGTTCCTAGCTTTCAACACCCTTGTTATAGAGTAGAGCAACATGTTCTTGGCTTTCCATAGAATTTACAATGATTTAAGATAGCATCATTTTATAATAGAGCATGCAACCTTGCAAACAGCAATCAATCTTTACTTTCTTCAACCTAAGCTTAGAAACTAACCTTTTGGCTTGGTAAAAGTTCTTTGGGATAGATTCTGGTTGTGGACTAATCTCACTGATCAATGAAGCCCACTAAGCAAAGAAGCTTTGGCTTTAGTTTACCTTTGATTCATTACTCAATATTCTTATCACCAAAGAAAACTGCAAATGTACACACAATTTCCATAAAGGCGTATTCATTGCATCTAACAGACTATAAAATCTGTCAACATCTGGATCGGGAATATCTTCCGAAGGTTAGGAATACATTCTAAACTCATGGCCAGTAACATCGAAAATCATTCCCTGATAACGACAAAGATTATCCTCCCCATTCACATTACCATTGTCTTGGTTACCCACATACACCCCATCGGAACTACTTCCCATATAACCCATACCAAATTGATTCTTTGGTAGAACAACTTCCCTTTATTTAATCCATATCCAATAATTGGGCTTGAAGCCATTCTTGTATAAGTGATATCTAATGGACTCAATATCTAAATATCTCCTATATTTGCGTTTAGCATAGGGACACCTAACTTTCCCGTCACTTATGAGATATTGTGTTTGACAAGAAACCCTTATGAATTCATCAACCCTCTCATAGAATTGTAGTTTAATCCTTTCCTGACCTGGGTAAAATCTATCATACATCTATGATCGATTTGGAGCAAACATTGTTTTTCAACAATATAAAACATCTACATAGTATAACAATCACACATCAATCAAAAAATTTGGGTAAAGTCTACCCTTAGAATTAGGAGCATCCACTTATTATGTTACAACACTTTGTTAGTCCAAAACAATATTCTAAACATTCCAAAAAAAAATTGGCAGATTCTCCCCTTAAATAAGGAGGCTCTAGTTATTACATTACAATAATTATTTAATCTAAACATCATTTTAAACATTCAAAAGCCAATTTGGGTAGAGCCTCCCTTTATTACACTACGACAATTATTTAATTCAAACAATATTATAAAAAATAAAAAAATTGGATAATTCTCCCCTTAAATTAGGAGCCTCCACAAAGATTAATTGAAGAATCAAACACCAATAGCAAATACATATAATCATACAAATCAATATCAATCAATCTTCAAAACCATTCTAGAGTGCACCCCTTACTTCACATCATGTAGGCACATAACCATAGTATACAATTCAAATATCAAGAAGGAACTCTAAGCCTTTCTCGAGTTATGCAATCACATCCTCCTTCTTCCATCCCACAACTCTATCCTAGAAAACATAATTATCTAATTTTCCCAAAAATATAAAGTTAAAAAAAAATGTACAATGTACATGCCTATTCAACAAATGTTATACTCCAATTGCTCCTAACACCCAATGCACCGGAATGCAAGTGTTCCAAGTACTCCAAATGGGACCCCTAACAATTACAATAATAAAAACTTTAGTTAACAAACTTAGAAGCTAATAAACTTTTTTCATATTTTTTGGTTCTCCATCGGTATTACCGACAAGCTTTTTCCATCGTTAATTCCATCAGTAATCCATGTGTTTTTAGTAGTAAAATACACAATTTCATATTAAAATGATAGAAGAAAGCAATTTTTACACACTATTGCATAATTCAGTTCCTTAATTCAATGACTTTGGGATATGCCCAAGAGCAATGAGGAGTAAGTCCAACATTGCCTATCTTGCTCTATAAGATGCCCAGGTAACAACATATAGACAAGCAATGATAAACATTAACGACCCCCCCTCTCCCAAAAAAAAAAATCTCGACTTACCGTTGTCATGTACAGAAAAAAAAGCATAATAATAAGAAGCTTCAAAATAAAATATAATTTTAGAATTGCACTTATAGATGCTATAGTAAAAATGCATTGGAAGCAATAGGAGCAATAACTTCCCAAGTGATTTGTACTTCATTGGAAAATTTGGGACAAGAGGGCAAAAATCGTAGGTTGAAGTGGATTATCAAGAGCAACCAAAGCTCGCCCCTAGATCTTGATAGTACTCAATCTATATTTAAATGATTGTTTCCTTTTTCGCTATTATATATTCTTCTTCTTTACTTCTAGGGATTTTTCACTGATTTTGTTATTCAAAATAAAATTATGCGCAACATGTATTAGCCATAAAAGAAATCAAAAAAGAAAACCCACATATCTAAATGGAAAAAAAAGGGAGGGGTTTTTACTACTTTAAGTTTGAAGGAAACCCTGAATGTTGAGGTCCCTCCACTTGTAAATGATTAGCCTTTCATAGCAACTATGCAAAAAGGAGATTTGCTTGGACATCAATCATCAATAAACTCGAGCAATTGTTTCTCATAACACAAAATTCTCCTTTCCTTTTAATAATTGTAACTAATTGAAAATCAAAATGCGACAATCACGACCACCCATAGCATGTTCTTCATTCTCGAAAACACAATTTACAGTAGTGCTTAAGAAGACAATGGTTAATGTCCATTTAGCTGTGTAACTATAAATGTACTGTAATACTCCATGTAATCATTGGTGGTGATAAATTAAAATATTGGTACAACACATAAAAGTATTTGGGTGACAACTTAATTAACATGTCGATGTGACAACATTATGGGAGGGTGGTAGAATGCATAACATCATTTGCTAATAACTGAACAAATATGCCAATGTGGCAACTTATGGGAGAGCTAAGGTATTAATGTCGGAGCCCATGCTTTAGATCTCATATATTATAAATGGACGGTGTTCTTTTGGAGATGTGAGGAAGGTGAAGACTGGTTGAAAAAAGGAGGTTTTCTAGCTGAAACTGCTCGTGTGTAATAACAGGACGTTGTTGAGGCAGAAGGTGGATTTGAACTGTTAATAGTCTCAATGAGTGTAAATGTATAAATTTATCCTTAAAAAATGCAATGTAAAGTACAAAATACTAATATTTACAGGGATAATATTGGGAAAAAATTGCAACTAAATCGTAGTGGTTGAAGGGGGCTAAGCATCTTAGTATAGATAACTTTTGATTTTCTCCAAAAATTGTAGAGATTAATTTTAATATATATATTTATAAAATAATTTATGCTATCAACCAATCATATATTTTTATATGACTAAATTTGAAGATAGTTATTATAAGAATTAAATACTTACAATGCTTGATTAGAAGAATATATGAAAGACTTTCATATCGTAAATACATCAAAATTAAATGTAAAATTATAACTTTTAATTTAAAACTAAATACTTAATCTAATAATTATTATATCAGCAATTTACCATCTCACTTACAACAATATCGTTGCCGATTACAAGAAAATGACGATCCTACATAGTTACTTAACTTTTGTTTACGAAACTAAAAATATAAGTAATCTCAAGAAAATATTTATTACATTAAATGCTAAAAAAAATCATAAGAGATTAATTTTAAAACATGGTAAAAAAGTTTGCAAAACTTTTAAAGTAATGAATATAAGAATCAAATAATACTAATATCACAACATATGACTTGATGCCGACATAGAGTTACATTAGATCAAAATTTAATTCAAACAACAAAAAACGAAATACGGGTCAAAATTGTCAAGCACAGCAATAATCGTGTATATGTTACACACTAAACTTTCATAAAGAAGAAACAAGGGAGGATTCACAAAATCCTTCTTTATTTTTCCCCATCACCAACAACAATAAATAATATAAGTTTAAACAACGTGACACCTCTCATTCACTCTCTAGTATACACTATACAGAGATCAACTCATCATAATCATGATCACTCTACAATTAATTAAAAAGCAACAATAAATCTGTGGAAACGAATCACTTTTGTACACAAATCCAAAACAAAACGAATGCACGCATCGGATTCAGTGATTGAAGATGGCCAGCATTGACAACACAACCGAAGCTCCTATCACTGCCGCCGAGGTCGAAGTGGATCCGGCTGCTCCGGCATCGGGCGCCGGTACTGGCTACAGGCCGGCGCCTTGTGCGGAGGGGGTGGCGGCGACGGCGAAGAGAGCGAGGAGGAGGAGGAAGGTCAGGGACTTGAACATGGTGACCCGTGATGATGCCATCGGGAAGTGATGGTAGAGAGTATTAAGGAAAGAAGAACAAGCTAAGAAAGAGAGCTAGAGAGAGACACACGGAGCGAGAATTGAAGATGGGAAGAAGAAGGAGCTGTTGAGTGAAGGGTGAGGTTGGGAGCGTATTTATAGAAGGATAATAGGATATTGACTCCTCGAAGGGTACGATGGGAATGATGGATGTCACGGAGAACGTGAAGAGGGGATAAAATTTTTCGTTCGTAAAAAATATATTTTAATTTAAATTCTTTTAAAACAAAAATAAAATTCAATAAAATAATATATTGTTATGTAACATTTTTATCATCTTAATTTTAACATTATAAAAATTATATAACTTTTCAAATTTAAAAAAAAATTACTTAATACGTTTTTCATCTTTTTTAAAGCCTTTTATTTAAATATACTTATGGGTGTTTGGCAAATTAAACAAATCAAATAATTAGATATAATGAGATTGATTTTTAATAAATATTATTTGATAATTACTTAAATATTTTAAAGTTAATTTATTTTTATACTAATTAATATAACTGATTCTATTTTATATTATATTAATTTAATTTTTGAAATCTTCAACTACTCTCTTAAAGTGTGAGATATGCTTATATTAATGAAATATATAACTTTAAATGTGGATAAAACTTAATAATGTAAAATTTATAAAATTTAAATACTAACACAATATATATATATATATATATATATATATATATATATATATATATATATATATATATATATATATCATAGTTTTACTATTTAACTAAAGGGCATTATTTCATAACAGAGAGGTATCGCCTCGGAGATTGTTTTGTGAATAGTTCCATCATTAGAATGGATACTAGGAAAGTTCATTGAGATTTCTCGAGGGGCCAGCGATTGAAATCTGGTCGTGAAGGTTTGAACTCACATACTCTTCTTGGATATTTTATGACTCAACTAACTTAAATGTCTCTATATGATTAATATTTCTTTTGTCTAACCACTATTATTTTAACCTTTTTTTAGTAAAAAAAAAGGTTATTTTATTCAAGTTAAGGTCAGTCTCATATGGAGTAGTTCTCTCAACAATATTTTTTTATACACATAATTCAAATTTAAACATATACTTATGGGACGACCAATTCTCAAATGACACACGTTAATTTAATTATGACTAATTTTTTTAAATTTAGTATAGTTAACTTTGGTCTATTAAATTCATTAGAATAAGGAAAAAATTATTTCTCTACTCTTAGATATATATATCATATTAGCTATATAAAACTGCTCTTTTCACTTCTTTTAGTTAGATTTTTAATATTATAATTAATGTGATATATAATGAATAGTATAAAACTAAGAAATTTCTTACAGGCACCAAAGTTCTTTACTGCTCTTAGAGTACTTTAAAATTCATCATTGAAATGAAGGGAAGAGGGCGTGGGACGAGGGAAAACGTGGACAGGTGGAGGATCGATAAAGCATTTGTTTCGGGTGCGATTGGTCTCTACGTTTGTGAGTTGTATTTCTCGCTGGCTTTTTGTTAAACAACTATTCTGATCGGCTGGACTTCCTAGCTACCGTCCAACTTGCAGCACGCACCTGTCGATTCATCTTTTCTTAATGGAGAAAGATTCAAGTTAAATAGTTGATGTTTGATTTCGTCTAGGATCCACCAAATGGACCCTTCTAGAGGGCCTGTGACATTGCTTAAGTTTTGCTTAGCATAAAATAACTCATTCATTGCTGTATTAAAAGCTAAAACCATACTTATAAGGAACCTGCCTATAGATTATGTGGGGGAGATATAAAGTCAATTAAACACAACTTTTAGAAAGCACAAACTCATTTCATACAAAACAATGAAAAGCAAAACCATACTTATAAGGAACCTGCCTATAGATTATGTGGGTGAGATTCGAAGTCAATTAAACACAACTTTTAGAAAGCACGGACACATTTCACGCAGAACAACACAAAATTGGTCCGAGGACGATCAAACCCGATAACAACACCGATTAAGAAGTTATTGGGCCTCTTGATTAGCCCATATCTTACAAATCTGATAAAATTTAATTGAACAATATCCACATTACAATAATGTTGACGACAATAGAGAGACCTTAGTGAGGTAGAAATACCTTGAAGATAAAAAAAATGTCAACAACAATAATACAAAAAAATGCATAATGGGTATGAATATGCATGAATATGAATATGAATATATTACGAGTGTTTAGTGTAATTTACATAATTAACAGTTAATAAATATCTGTTCTCATGCTTAATCTCATGCTTAGTGTAGGTGAAGATCTGACCAAAATTTTAGTTTAAGTTGGGATGCTAATTTTTCATATAAATGTAGTATATTAGTATTTGTTTAACCAAAATGCATATTTAAAGATTCATAGAACAACGTTGCATTATGATTATATGCAATTTTTTCTCATTCATAACATCCAGTTTTCGGAACCTAAATTTTCAATGCATTTGCTGGATGATCGGTGAAGATACCTTTGAACAAGTAAGCCAGGGGACATGGCCCGCGGCGAAAGTCGCCTCTTATGGGATTCTAGTTTCTCATTGAACACGCTGCCTAATTTGTCAATGCATTATTGAATTTGCTAGCTGTGCCATCTTCATCAATCATCAGTCAGGTACTTCTCTTTTCTTTGTCTTCAGGCCGCGACTTCGATTTGTAGTTGTAGGTTGTACCAAACGGGAAGAAAGTGACACGGAGAAAAAGATGGGACAACCGAAAATTGTGTTAGTCCAAAGTACACTTACGTTATCATTTCATTCTTCTTGCTTAACTTGGTCATTATTAGTGGTAGTTTTTGTTGGAAAGAATTGAATAGTTTGCAAAACAAATATCCTAAATTCAGGAGATACTATTGTTACTTGTCTGGCAAGGGTATGTCTAATGCCAAGGGGTATGTCTAATAGTCATATTGATTCAGAAAAATATGTGTATTTATATAACATGGGCTTCTTCCAGCAATCTTCTCTCCAGACAACAATTCTCTCCTTTAGAAAAGTTCTATAGGATGGGAGTCTTTAGATTTGCTCTCTCAAGGCTTTAGGGTGCTTGGATTAATCCTAGGGGTGGATTAATTGTTGAAGATCCGTGAGCAACTAGTGGGGTCAACTAACACCTGACAATGGTCATATCTGATCCCATTTCAAGGCATGCTAAGAATCCATCTTCTTCTTCTTCTTCTCTTCCCATTAACATTCTTAAGGTGTTAGTTATATTTAAGATGGAGTCTATCGAGGAATCTTCATTCAATGTTATGAATCGGGATTTCATGAAACTTAATTGTTTTGATGGGTCAAACTTTAATCGTTGGAGCGGTTGTTCCCACAACCTAGTGGGTGTTGTAGGAAGAAGTAGCACAAGAAGAGAGGTTGAATCATGCTTCTTAACAACTTTTTCATTTCAGAAAACTTTTTAAACAACTTTCTCAAGCCTGTAGACTTGGAATGCAAAAGCACTGTGAGTTAGAAACAGAGGCTATTGTTTTCACAATAACTTTGTCAGGCAATAAATAGATAATCACACAGGAAAAATTAGACAGACTATGAAAGAATGTAAAGATGATAAGGATAGAAAATCATACAAGGAGATTTTATACTAATTCAGCCAATAACTTACCTACATCCAATCCCCAACAACTTAGTGGAGATTTTTATAACTAGAGTATTATTTGTCTGAGCTTCTCCAAACTTTTACAACTGAGTAGTTCTTCCTAGCCTCTCCAAGCTAACTAAACGGGTAGTCTTTACAAAGTCTTTCTAAGCTAACAGTGAGTAATATTTTATCCTAACCTCTTCAAGCTCACAAAGACCACTACTGAATTAGGTTACAACAATAAGATTGAATGGTTTGTGTTTGGATTAACACTTACACTAAATCACTTGACAGTATATAAAATGCTTAAGTACAATGTGTATTGACTTCTCAATACTCTTAGTAAGAGGATATTGGCTAATACAAAGTAAGTGAAAAGATTTTCTTGTAGAGAAGTTACAAAAGTAACTTTCTGGATGTTTAGATGGTTGAGAAAGATGAAGACTTGATGGCTATTCAAATGCACAAAATTCTTGAGTCATTGATTTCTTCTTCATCATTTTCCAGGTTTATATAAGCTTCAAAACTCTAGCCGTTAAGACTTTAGACTTTGAGCCTAAAGCTTTTTGATCCACTAGTCTAAGCTAGATAGAGAAGTAAGTTGCTTTCTTTCTCAGCAAGTAGGAACATCACCAAAGAAGAAAACTAGCTATTGAGTACACCAACTTTTCATACTTGTTAGTGCTTTTTTTGGATCTTGTCTTGTCAAGTTTGACCTTTAGGGGTGATCCATGAATCATGCAGAAGAAGCTTTAAGGATGAGGTACTTCATGCAAATCAACTTTCTTGAAGTCACCTTTTTGGACAATTCATCCTTCTGAATTGCTCGTTATTTTTCTGATGGCTTGATTTCCTTTTGATGACATAAATGCATCCTTTTGATAGGCTTCTTGAGAAAGCTATCATAGATTCTTTTAGCAAAAAGTTCTTTCCTTGTATATATACGAGATACATATAAGAACTTTTAACTTTGTATGATCTAATTCTCATCCTTGTGCTATTGCGTGATCTAGTGCAAATGGAAATAAACACTTGAACAAACTATGAGTTCCACACAAAAGATTTTATTAAGAATTGATACGTTGTTCATGAAAACCCTTAGCTCAATAAAACTCATACTACGTAGTGGTTTCTGAAGGGCTTTAGAGCTTACAATCTCCCCCTATTTGATGATGGCAAATCAATACTTAAGAAAAGCTTTTGTTTTATAAAAAGAATTGAAAGCACATAAACATACATTTCTGTTGTTAGTTTCAATTTTTCTGATTTGTAATTATACTTTTTGATGTTGATAACAAATGATCGTGTTAACTAGATGCTTCAAAGAAAAGTATAGTTAATCAGAGCAAATACTTCATCAAAAGTTATTAACTATAAAAAAAAATTTTGAACATTTTTAACATCAGAGCTAGTTGAGTCAATTCATCACTCCTCAATAGTTCAAAAAAGGTTCACGATTAATTAGAGTGAAAAAAGTGAAGTATAAAGAGATTATAACGTGTAAGAATTATTACAATCAGAGCTAGATATATTTATAATCAATGTAATAAGAAATAATTAGACAATTGGAAATATTGTAGAAATGACAATTGTAACTTCACAAAATTTGCATAATCAAAGCGATAGAGTAATCAACACAATTGTGATAATTATCAAAGCACAATATGCAAACACAAATTTTAAAGCATTAAATTTTCAAAGTAAAGATATCAGATCAAAAGTTACAATAGAAATATTTAATGATAAACAACATAATAAAGTGTAAACTATTCTAAGATAAGTATCAAAGCATAAGAGTGCCAGAGCATAAATTTGCATAAGATATGAAAGTAGAAAGATTGTAATATCAGAGCGTAATATTAGAGCAAAATAATAATACATAATCATAATAAAAAATGATAATTAAGATAAAATAGTAATATCAAAGCAAATAATCCAGATAAAATAAACTGCTCTAAAATTGATATAAATGTAACCAAAGGAAATTAAAATAAAATTATTCTCATAATGCAAAGATATACTAAATGTGGAAAGAATAAAAATGTGCTATGTATGAATGTATGAGTAGCTCCACCTCCCTTTTAATCTTTACTCCCCCTCAACTAAGCTTTTCTCTATTCTTTTCCCTATTTTGACATTATCAAAGGATGAGTAAGGATCACAGAAAACCATCACTGATTGCCTTTCGAATTTCCTATCTGAAGAGCCTTTAGCATTTGCAATAGCAAATTTTCTATATTGTCCATTCTTCTCTCAAGTGAATGTTGATTGGCCTGAAGTTCATGCTGATTGGCCATAATAGTCTATTGGTTGGCTACAATGAGGTCCATCTGTACTTCAACAGCATTTAGGAGGACATTTATAGTAGATGGTTCTTCAAAAGGTAGCTTCTTAGTGTGACCAGTTAAAGACTTTATAGACTCAGAACCAACTTGAGTTGATGTTCTGTTAAATCTTGGATAGGAAGTCAATAGTAGAAGAGTCTTAGTAATAGTTGGGGTGGCAGGGATGTCTTGTGATGTAGTGGTAGAGGTTAGCTTTAGCATTGGAGTAGAGATGGGTGCAAACTCAGGTGTAGGGATGACATCAACTTAAGCTTCTGTCACCAGGGTTAAAGCCTTTTCTTTTTCAGTCTTTTCTGGTGTAGTAGCCTCAGTTGCAATCTTTATCCTTTCAGCCATGGTTCTTTCTGTACCAGCAAGGGCTAATGGCAGTTTCAAAGGATGAGGTGCAACCTGTCCCATTTGCTCAGCTTGTTGTATAGAGGGCATAACTACTTTTCTCATCTCAAAAGGAGGTTTGCCTCCTCAATCACCACAAACTGTTGTTTTACCTCGTGAGATAGAAGAGCCTCAGGGTTCTGATGCTCTAATTCTTGCAACTAGATTTCTCTATCTCTGAAGCCATGCCTCCTTTCACAACTTATTCTCCTTAGCTTCCCTTTGTGCTTTTCTTAGAGGAAAGGGTGTGGAATCTCGAGAAGTAACAGCAAAGGCTTTCTTCAATTTCTTATTCCTTTTTCCTTTTGGAACCTCTTTTATGCAAGTTCTTCTCAAGGCACGGGTTCCTTGATCACAATTCCCCTCTGAGTTGGTCTTGTAACTCGAGTAGTACATTGGGTAGCATGTTTAGCCAAGTTGATGTGTTCTGCACCAATTACAGAGACCTTAGCTTCAGCCCTAGAGGATGAAGAGGACTCTTCAGCAAGTTTCATAACGCTTCTCTTGCTAGTCCTTCTCTCCTTGGGAATAAGTGAGAAGCTTTTTTCTTTTCTTTTCTTCTTCTTGCCTTCTCCAAAATACTTGGATTTCTCATTCTTGTCACTAGTCTCCTTGATAGAAGAATCTTTCTTCTTCTTGTCTTTCTTTTCTTTTTCCTTCTTCTTTTCTTTAGTTTGGGGCTTCAATCCCAATGTTGAGAAGGTCTTCATCATGGTTGTGAACATTGGTTGATTATGTGTTAGTCAAATGCATGAAGGTTTTTGTGTGAATGCTAATTTTGAATTGAGGCTTCATTTAATTTTATGATTAACCATTGAATTAAATTGTTGATATATGTCTAGAATCCAATTATTGAGTGATAATTGTTGCCTTTTGATTCTTGGATTGGATGTTTCAAATTCTGTTCATTTCTCTGTGTCTGTTTCTGTTTCTGTTCATTTCAGTATCTTAATTTACAAAACAAAACCCTCAAAATTTTCTGATCATCTAGCATTGCCATCCGTGGGAAACAACCCTAGTTGCACCTTTACTACAAATTAATGAAATTTGATTTTATTGTAATTTGACCTAGCTCGGCACTTGAGTCAATAAGAAAGCAAAGTGTAAACATAAGATCCCCTAGAATTCATTTCTTTAATTGTTCATTGTTGATTCCTGGGCAAGTTTCGTAAAATTGTAAGAACAATTTACCTAAGCTCCAGGGTAATGCCACTTTGCTTTGTTGTAGAGTATTGGCTTCTTTTCCCTTAATATAGTTGACATTTAGGTTAAGAAACCTAAGGGACTTAGAACTTTTTACCTACACTTTGTATAAAGATAACTTGCTTACAACTATTTTCATTTGCTTAGAACTATGTTATAAGGATTAACAATTTCCAACTTGGATCATATGTCTAAGGGTTCAAGCTGAGTTCTGGCATTAAGTCACTTATTTGACCATTTTTATAACATTATGCTCTTAGAACATTGGTCTAAGGGGTTTTATCCATATATTCTATGCTTAGGATATTTGTCTAAGGGAAATTGCGGAACTTGCACCAAGGAGTGACCAGACATCCTTAGGAGTTGTGGTAATCTTATTCTTGGTAAGACATTGGTTTATTATATTCTTGATCAAGGCCTTCGTCGAGTTCAACCTTAGTTTCGAATGCTGTTTCTCAGCCCAAGTTTGGTCTTTTAGCCCCTATCCGGACTTAGCCTTCCGACCTTAGAATTTGGGAAGTCTTGGTGGCTTTCCTTGTAAGATTCTTGTAAAACATGAATAGGAAGAAAGTTACTCATTCATAGAAGCTCTTTCGATTTCTGCTATCAACAGATCCCATCAACAAGTGAGTCAATAAGGTGTTAGGAACATCCTTCCTAATGGGCAAAGAATATCTTAGATCTCATAGGGAAGGGATATTAATCATTCCTTTAGGAGAGAAGGAAAAAACAAATATGCTTTTAAAAATTCTGGCAATACTTGTTGGATGTGAATGTATGATGCTTTTATTCGAGCATCTTAGGGCCCAAATTCCATTCTCCCCTTTTATTTGTAATGAAACTTCGTGCTTGAGTTAATTATCTCAAGTCTTTTGGAATTTCCACACTTAAGGCATTTGCTTAATGGGTTTGATTTGACTTCCTAACTCAAATCGCTATCTAAGGGATTAGATCTAGGTCTGATTTAAATCGTCCTTCTTCTGTTCGACATTTCTGACTTATGTTAATTACCTAAGTGGTTTGGGTAGGATCTGACTTCCTCAAGTTATCCTTTATTCACGTGGTTGTTTCCAACTTAACTCAATTTCCTAGGTGGTTAGTTGGTTTTTGACTTTTGTAGTCGTCCCTTTGTATTGCAACTTAAATCGGACTTAGTTTTATCTTCTAAGAGGCTAATTAGCTTTTGACCTTTAAGTTATCATTTTTTATTGTGATTTAAATCTTGACTTTAAGGCTAGTTCCAATTTTGAGGAATCGATTTCTTATAGGCCTTCCACATTTGTGGGGTGCTTCCGACCTTAAGGCCATTTGCTTTACTGCTACTTAATTCTCTAAGTGGGTTAATAAGCTTCTGATGCCAGGATTGGGTTTTGCTACGATAGTTTCCGACTTTAAAACCGTTTTGTACTCTATGGTTAGGTGATTTAGATAAGGGAAATGATTTATACTAGATACTTAGAGCAACTGTCTAAGGGAGTTGACTTATACTTGATGCTTAGAACAATTATCTAATCAGGGAGTTGTCTAAAAGAGTTAATTTGTACTCAACAATTAGAGCAATTGTCTAAAGGAGCTAATTTATACTCAACGCAATTTGAGTACTCAATGCTTATAGCAATTGTCTAAGGGAGTTAATTTGGGTACTCAACACTTAGAGCAATTGTCTAAGGGAGTAAACGAGGCCCAATTTCAAATCATTTATTTGGCTTTTCTTATTTGCCAGCTCAGAATATTTATTTGAGGGGTATAATTCTCACACTCAGAGCATTTTTCTAAGGGATTTAATTTGAGATCAATGTAGGAGAACATACTTTGGCTTTGCTGGCCAATCTCATTATAAGTCGGAGGTTGTCTGTGAGCTTTAGCACTCCTTTATCGATCTTGTCTTGAGTCAAATGTGGGCTTTGAGCTTAAGTGTTGGCCAATCTTATTTAGAGTTAGAGGTCATATCTAGCCAAAGGCCAAGTATGGACTTTGCTTTGTTTTCAGCATGTTTCCGAAGGGAGATAACAAGAGACTTCATGAATGTACACTTTGTCTTTGTCATGTTTTCACTCAAGCTCCGGTCTTGCTTTGCTACACTTTTATCCAAGGTCGGTTTCTTCCGCAACCTTAATCCAGGCTAAATGACCTTATTTTTGGTCAACCAATTATGGCTTTTGTGCCAAATTGTCTTATGTGCGAATCTCATAATGATGTTGTGCATTATAATAATATTTATACACATAAATGACCAAAATTATTTAAATGGTGAAATGTATCAAGTATGAGAGTTTGCAAAATATAATATGCTCAAGAATATAATAAGCATGCTCAAAATTTGTCAACAAGAATAACATGTATTTGAAATATGTTTAGACAAAAATGGTGAGAAAGATTAATGTACCATTGAGTTGGCATGGTGGTGATCCACTTTCTCTAATTCCCTGATTCTCGACTCCATTTGAGTTTGACTATTTCCCTTTTATCAGGAAATTTTAAATAAACCATGCAGCAAAAGTTTTGCATGCTAGCGCGTTGACGAGTTGGCTAAGTGCTAATAATGCAACTTTCCTTTAGAATACTCGGATTTTATTCGTATTTCCTTCATTCTTAATCATAAATATTCACATATATCGTGCAGCATAAATTTTGGGTGCCATTCAGTTGGTGCAGTGGTCAGTTGGCATTTGTGTGTCCAAGGGAATATGGGTGTGAATCCCTTATCCCGTGATTCTCTCGAACTTATATCTTACTTTTCCTTTTATCATGGATATAGTTTATATAGATTGTGCACCGAGATTTTTGCATGCCAGCGACTTGGTGTGGTGGTTGCAAGTTGTTGTTGCACACGTGGGGGCATAGGTTCAACTCCTATATCCCAAACATCTTGCTTTTTATGCACATATCCTCTCATACAAAAATCTTTAAATATAGTGCATGGCGAGATTTTTGTATACCATTAAGGTCACATGGTGGCTACATGTTGGCATAACCACATGGTTGTGGTTTCAAATCCCACCTACCACAACTTTCGATTTTTAGCTCTTCTTCTGTATCTTTTTTTGTGTTTTACAAATGGGCCAGGTTAGATTAACTTGCTAACCCATGCTTGTACCTCACACTCCCAGGAGGCATTAGGGCCTACACAAACAAGGGCTTCATCCTTCCCTTTCCACTAGAGCCCATAATAGCCATTGAGGTCACTTGTGACCCACGAGAACAAGCGACGGCGGTGCGAGGACAATGGGCAGTGGTGCAGGGTTGGCGATGCTCTGACCCCTGAGAATGAGAGGTAGCCTACAAAACTTGCAAATCAGTCCATGATTTTCCAATTTCATCACGATGACAACTCACGAACTAGTGGCAAGGCTGCGTGAAATTGAACCATGCAGCGGCTTGAGTAATGCAGTGACAACATTGCAGTCGTCTTCTCTCTCTCGTGGTAGCCATGGTGGTTTCTTATGACGATGTGAGGTGGGTGACTAGCAATGGCACCCCATTTCCCTTTGTCATGGTTCTTTTGCTCATAAATCTCTTCTTTTTGAATTCTCTTTTATACTAGTTGCACCCTATGCTCATAGTAAGAGATAGATCGGTGTCTTGGCTTCATGAGGTCTTTGATCTCTAAAAGTAGTGTGTGGCAAATATTGTGACGTCATCACTATCCCTGGATGATGTACTCACTGTGGGTGTTTCCACAGCCTGGTATTGAATTTACAGGATGCCGATTAGGAGTGTCAAAAAAACCCGCACCCGCGGATACTCGCATGTAATACCCGCAACAGGGCAGATATGGGGGAAAAATTTTGCCCCTGCGGGTAATGGGGACGGGAATTTTAAATACCCGCATGTTAAACGGGGCACAGGCGGGGATCACTATCCCCATACCCGCGGGTATCCACCATAAAATTACTATTTTATCCTTAAATTATTAATTTAGTTAAACTAATATTATTGTTATTTAAATTGATTAGACTAAAGTTTAAATTTATAAGTTAGATTTATTTGTACTTATTATATATTAGATTAATGATTGGATTACTATTATGTGTTTATTTTTATTTTAAGTATTTTAAGTTGTTAGAATTTAGATTGTAGAATTGGATTATTGTACTTATTTTTTTGTTTATTTTATGCGTTTATTTTTATTTTAAGTATATTAAATTGTTAGAATTTTAATTGTTAAATTAGATTATTATTTATGATTATTTTAAGTATTTTATGATATTAGAATTTTTATATTTAATTTAAATTTTAAAAATTTTAATATTCTAATCTATCCATGGATATCCACTTTGCATCTATAAACTGCAGATAAGAAAAAAGCAGATCACACTTACGGACATGGGCAAGGGACGGGGGTGGAGATTTACTTGGGGTGGGGGGACTGGGCTATCCCCGCCGCCCGCCTCGCCGCCGCCCCCGCCCCGTTGACATCCCTAATGCCGACATGCTCTTGACAGATTAGCGATGAAGGTGCTTGCTGCAAGGTCTCCACGGCAAAACTCATCATTGGAGGAGAGCACATGATAGTAAGGCAGAGTGAGAATGCTTAAGTGTCGGCCTTGATGAGTTGTCAAAAATTGGTGGATTTATCACAATCACCTTTTTTGTATAGGCATGCCTCGTCCCTTGCAAAAACATCAAGATTGGAAAGAGACACAAACAATTATTCTTTTAAAAATCGCGTATTCAAGAAAAAATAATTTCGCAAGAAAACAAATTTATGCAATTAGTGTAAGAATAAACTTATTTGAAATTTCGTGCGGTGTTGAAAGCCTTTCCCTTTGTTATTGTTTGTTTGCAACCCAGCCTTCGATCTAGTGCTCCATCCATAGCCATAGGTGGATCTCAGATGCACAAAGAAAAGAGAAAGATAAAACAATAGTCGCATCCCTACAGATAGTGCCATTGCTCGGAACTAAGAAATCAGATAGAGATTACTAGGTCTCCGATGTAGGGTAGGAAGCACGAAGCTGTCATTGATCCATGGTCTAAGCTGGTCAAGGTGTACCTGCAAGGATTCCAATGCTGAAGTTAGCATAGGTCAAGAGATACTATATAAATAGGGAAGATAGCATACCTGAGTCTGTGGTTTAGAGGGTTATTTATAGAGAGATATAGGGCTTTGAATGGGAGAGATTATCTCTCTTTTTCATGGATTCTCCTTAAGTTAGGATTCCTTTTAACTGCCCTGAGATATGTCCTCAAGTGATAAGATAGGATCCTTTGATGGATGTAGGGTCATTTGTGTAAGCTCTAATGCCCTTTAAAAACCATCTCTTAGTTTAAACCGTATCTAACTTTAAGGTTTTAATGAGCAACAAATCAAGTTTTAAGTAAAATCTTTTGTCAATTAATGATTTGTTATGGTGAATGTATTCTTTTGTGAGTAAGATCTTTCCATTCAAACTAAACCATTTTAAACAACGCAAAGCATATTGTTCCTTCCTATTTCTCATGAATATACACTTCTTGGAATGAATACTTTGTGGAATATATGATCTCTCACTTAAGAAACATATTAGAAAGTTTAGAAGGATGGATTTACATCATCAGAAGCGAAAACAAGCCATCAGAAAGATCACAAACTATTTAGAAGGATGACCTATCTAGAAAGGTATGTGCAAAAGAGTGACCATCAGAATGATGCTTCTCATGAAATGCCTTACCCTCAAAGCTTCTTCAACACGATTCAAAGATCAAATTCAAAAGTCAAATATGATGTGACAAGCGCTAAGAAGTCTGAAAAGTTGGTGAACCATTAAATGGCTACTTTTCCTCTTTGGTATTATTTTCAAAAGCTGAGAAAGAAAGCAGCTTTTTCTCTATCCGGCCTTAGACCAGTGGATCAAAGAGACTCATAACTCTAGATCTTTACACTTCAACAGTTAAATTTTTGACGTCTATAAAAGCTAGAAGAACGATGAAGAAGTGGTTAGACAATTTGAGCATTCTGCATATTCGAAAAGCCTTCATCCTTCTCTACTCTACAACTACCAAAAAGTTACTCATCGGAACTTCTGATTAAGAAATCTTCTCTTCTATTTTGTCTTAGCCAACATTCTTATTTTGAGAAAGTAAGAGAAGGCACACACTGTACTTTATTGCTTATACTTTTTTGAGAGATTTTAGTGTGAGTGTATCAAACACAAACCTTGAAAATCTATTCATTATAACTAGACCCATTAGTGGTCATTGAGAGCTTGGAGAGGCAAGGTAAATACTACTCGGTTAGAGTTTAGAGAGGCTTGAGAAAGACTACTCAGTTGTATAGCTTGGAAAGGCTTAAGAAAGCTACTCAGTTGTAAAAGCTTGAAGAAGCTTAGAAAAATAATAATCAAATTATAAAATTTCAACAAGGTGTTGGGGATTGGACGTAGGCAAGTTTGTTGGCTGAACCAGTGTAAAACTCTCTGTGTGATATTTCTATCCCTTTTACTCTTCATTGTTTTACATACTGACTTATTTGATTTGCTTGAAACAAAAAACTATAGTGTTTATAACTAATCGAATCGCTTCTGCACTCCAAGTTGAAAGACTTGAGAAGGTTGTCTCAATGATTTTCAGGAACTCAAAATTTAATTTATAGCATGATTCAAGCTCCCTTTCTTGTGCTACTTTAGTCTACAGCATGTGTGCCAAGACTTTTGACTTGGGCCTTAGGTTTTGTTGTCCTACCCATAGCTATTGGGCCTATAGACTAGTCCGTAACACTTAGTCCTATAAGAAACTTGGTGCCCATGGTCTCAACACACAACAAGAAGCCCTTCAATAGTTCCCAAGTACCCGAGTTATCTCAGAATGGACTGAACCCACAAGAAACACTTCCCACCTAGAAACACATAACTTGAATACTCGGAAAGCTATCCTTGGGTGAAAGGGTGTCCTACAGTTTGGCAAAGGTAAAATTCCTTCATCATCCCCCAAAGGACCTAAATGGTGGCTATGCCTATTCTCTACTAGAACCAACTCAGGATAGGTAGTTCCTCTTGGCCTAGCCTTGCTCATATCTCCTCTAAAGTTTATGAACTAGAGAATCTCCAAGTTTTGGTTAGTGATCTTAGCACTTGCTAAGAAAACAAGATTGAAACAAAGATCCATTGTTAGTTTAGGGGTTTTTCCCCTCCTATTTACTAAAAAGTTATAAAATGGTGTTTATTTGTTATCTTAGTTTAGTACTTTAAAGTTTATGCACATAACTTCCATTTTATTGTTTTGTGTACTTCATTAGAAGACATGTAACTAGATGGAGATAACTCTCTTTTTTTATTTTGCTAATATTATTAAGTATTTTTGGAGTAAAAAATTGCACTATATTATTAAATTAATTTCATTATCCTCTACTTTAATTGTATTTTTAATATAATAATTGATACATATGATACTTTTTTTTCATTAAGAAATTTCATCCATGAGAAAGCCTAACAACACTTACAAATCAAAAAAGACATATTAGATCCAAATTTGATAAAAAAACAAATGCATTCTATATTCTGAATTAATTAACAATTTGTAGCTCTACTCCTTGTCTGAAGATTATCGATATCTAATTATCTTTCACATTGAAGACCAACATGAAAAGTGTTATAGTTTGAAGAATGTATTGCGCCTTCTTTCAAAATAGATCTGAACATCTCTATCATCTATAAGACCATTGAAATAGAAACACCAATAAGGGGAAACCAAAAGGCCCACAAAAAGGATAACATTAACACCTACAATGGGGGCAATGAAAACACCCATAAAGGGACAAACAAAAACACTACAAAGGGAATAACAAAAACAAAACAAGAGACACAAAATGTTAAGCAATAAAAAGAAAAGGACATCGTGGGGCTGCCTCCAAAGAAGAAAAATGGCAACCCCTTACAGTAACACTTACACAAAGAGAGGCTAGAAAAAGAAAGAAAGCAAAAAAGAAAGATTAAAAAAAAGATGTCGCTTGATATATATGATACTTAATAATACAAAATAATAGATTTCTTTTACTAATGAGGTGCATTTTAACTTGATGCTTGTAAATCCAACTCTTGCATGTTAAAGAATCTCAAAAATTGAAAGTATACGCCATCAATAATATGGCTCATAGAGTTGTTCAAAATGATTCATGATATACATTCTAGACTCTAATAGTACAACCTCTTTCTACTAAAAATGGATACTAGCAAGTACAATGATTAGGCTAGTTGTGCATGAGGGCATATCTCCACTTGACAACAAAAGGGAGGTGGGCTCGCCTGACTTTTCCATGAGCTATCCCCTTGGGTTTGGACTACCGAAATACTCTCCAGTGGGTTTGGAGTGAGATAAAGATTTTGCAACACTTGAGTAGATGGATGACAAGGTGTCAAAGACTCCTTTTGTAGACATTAAGGATCATGCATGTGCGGTGATGGAAGCGAAGTTTAAGACTAAAAAAGGAAAAAGGAGTTCCAAGCCAAGAAAAAAAGAAAAGTATCTTTTTTAAGTCTAACAGTCATCAACATAAATCTAAAAGGAATGGTGGTAGTTATGGCCTAGATGAAATGAATTATGAAGTATATGTAGAGGCTACAAATACATGGAACTTGGGCAAACAAATTGGGCTTTGTGCGAAAAATAATAAAGAGGTGATTGAAGTTCTTGCTCAGGATCTTAGAGCAAAGATAGGTGTCTGGAACCACAACAGTGCCAAGAGCAACAAAGCTAGGAAAAAGAAAAATTTTAGAATTGACTGTGAATTGGGATGCTTTTTTCAATTATAGTCATCGCTATGCATTTTCTGTTGTTTTTGTGTTGCTTGAGTATGTGCTTGGGTTTTGGGCTATGTCCTCTTGGGGTTTCTTTCTATTTCGTGTTCTATTTTGTATCAGTTGTGTGTTGTGTTCCTCTATGTTTTTATATTTGGTCTTAGAAGGTCATCCATCTGATTCTTGTTTGCTTATTCCTTTTCAAAAGTGTTGAGCGCTTCCAATTATCACTAAAAAAAAAAATTATAATTGATATATAATGTAATACCCTCCCAAGTACAGTACCATACTTAAGTCATAATACCATACTTAGGAGTTGTTACTATTACATAAATAGACCTTGCAATCTTAAATAAGTTTGCCTAGTGTGATCATTTTCTATATCTCCTAAGATATCTGGAGAAAACACGGAAATATACATAGGGGTAAGAATTAAAATTCTCAGTAGGATTCCCTAGTACCATATACAGTGTCATCGTTATTACCTCCAACTGCTTCGGTTTATTAAGGAAAAGTGATCATGCCATATAAACTATAAATTTCATTCTTATAAAGTTAAAAAATATTTCTTTCGAAGCAAGTTAATTTTATTCACACACTTGATAAGCAAAGAAAGAATCTGATCATCAACATAGCAATATAAAGAATAATTAAATAAAATGTGTAGATGGATGCAAATGACTTCTTGATGCAAGTGCACTCGTCTTTCTTTAATCTTCTTCTTTACTTAGGCATTAGGTATATCTATCCCTAGGGTGTCTGCATAGATTTGCACTAGAGCATTACATATCGCCATCCTCAAAGTACAGTCTTTCTTACCTTCTTTTACTTAGTCCCCTGGAGTTGAATAGCCTATCTCACCTCTAGGTAATAGCCTGCTTCTCAAGTTCGAGCTCGTACCTATACATGAGTGATGGGTTTACTTTCCCTAATCCTTACAGCAGTCTATTCCCCTTGAATCTGGTCAGGGGATGGCCCAAGTCTTAGACAATACCACCTTGGCCCACTACGAAGTGGAGGCTCGGTACGTCCCTTTGTAAATTCTTATCATCTCTTGTATTTCTTGGATGTAATCATGTATGAGCATGCTATATGTACTTATGCATATGCCTCATGTCTCACTTTCAAACATTTCTTGCATGCATGATTATCATGACCATAACATATAAACATCCATAGCAAAGTATTCACATATTTCTGCCGGAATTTCGGCAGAACAATGGTTGAAAACTGGATATTTCCCAATATACAGACATTATCATTTTAGTCAGCCAGTCACAGTAAATAGAAGCATCATATTTACATATCAATATCACATCAATATTACATTAATATAACAAGGAATTATCTCAAAAGTTTAGCCATTGCTCTTTATGACTTATAGGGTTTCTAATCCTTAAAGTTGGCAATTCATCTTAAATTCTCCAATTCTGCCCTATTCTTATAACCAGCACCAAAACTCCATTTTAACTTGTTTTGATTTGAAATTTTAATGTGTTTTAGTCTTATTAGTCTATATTTTAAATCTCTTTAGTTTCATTAAGTTTTGAGGTCCATAACTTAAGTTATTAATGTTTTACGCAAGGATGCCCTGTTTTAAAACAAACTTGACTACCTAAGTTTAGAAAATCACTAAAATTTCATTTCTCATTATTTCTATACAAATTTCATACCAAATTGAATGTTATCTTTTGAACCTAACAGGTTTCATCATAATTGGGTAGGTAGAGCTCAAGTTATGGTCTTCTTAAGCAGGCTATCTTATATTGCCCTGTCCTAACTTGAACAAGACATAGGGTAAATTTAGAAAATTACTAAGAGCAATGTACTTAAGATATGAATTTGAACTTTGTGTGACATGATTATCTATGTGTTATCTATCTAAAAAAATTGGTTTCACTCAATTTGAAGTTTTATAGGGCGAGTTATGCCCTTCTTAATGAACACTAGTCAAGGTAGTGGATGAAACTTAACAATCTAATTCAAAAATTCATAACTCTCTCATTTTCATTCCAATGAACCTAAAATTACATGGTTGGAAAGCTCTTGAAGTCTAGTTTCATTTAAAATTAGTTTGACTCAATTTTGATGCCTATAGATGGATCGTATCATTCGCTGTACGGACTACCGCCCTAGGGTATTCTCTCGGCTTTTCTATTTGAGTGTTCTTTTGGTATTTTGATCAAATCATCAAACCAAACTAATAATTCCTTCCTTGAATTACTCAAATGAAGCCATATTAACATCAAATATCATCAATTAAAAGGTAACATAAGAAACCTTGGTATCCATATAAATTAGAGAAATCAAACAATCTATGAAAATCTTACCTAAAATCATCACTTATAGCTTGTAACTTGGAGTTTCTTGCTGGTCTCTCTTTAATAAGGCTCCAAGATGGTGATGGTTTCTCTTGTTCTTCTTGGTGATTGAAGCTATATGATTCAAGAATAGGAAGATTATGAGTAATGTTGAGGTTTTCTTGAGGGAATACGAGGAAAGAATGAAAATTTTGAGAAGAAGAATGCATAATTCACTTGGAAACTTAGGTAAAAATGGAAAGAATGAAGAAAGGAGTTGAATGGAAGAAAGAAATGGAGGGTGTATGGTGTAATAAGCTAGCCAAATTTTTGCTTGGACAAGGGAGGAAGAATTTGATGACTTGTGGACAAAGTTGGAAAGATGAAAAAGAAATGTGATTGGTGGACCTAAGTGGTATTTTGAATTGTGTTAATTCTTCAAATAGATGGCCATGATTTGGCCACAAACAAGGGATAAATGACTAGTTTCAAGCCACATGATTTAGAGTTTTAAACTAGTATTCATGTTATCCTACAGTATAAATTTCTATCAACTCGATTCTTGCATTACTAACTACCATAAACAAATCGATTTCCTTTGTAACATCCTCAATTTCGTTTCGCGCTAAATTACCTCAGTAACCCTGAGTAATTAGGCACTTAATGAGAAACTATGATATTAAGGCTTAATTAAGGGGTTAACTCGAGTTTATGAGTTAACTCGAGTGAGATAAGTCAAGAGAATATTTAATCGAGATTAGATAATCTCTAATTAAGTAAGTCAGAGTCTTTATAGCTTAATTAAGCACTAATCGCCCTTAATTAGCTTAATTGAGTTTAATTAAGGTTAATTAAGCTTAATCGCAAGATTAATTTTTATTAATCATGTTCTTGTGTGTTAATCACTAATCCTTACTTAATCATCTTAATTAAGTTGCAAGAGCACTTAATCACATGATTAAATTCAAATTTAGTCAACTAGACAATAAAGTAAAGAGTGATGTCACTAAATCATAAAGCATTAGACAAGAGTGCCTTATGTAAGAGTTAGTACTTGATTTATTCCCCTATCATCCATTTTGTCACCCTAAGCTTTAATTAACACAAAATTAAGAAAATATCTCCCTCCTTCCTTTTATGTTTGATGCTACTTTCTCTATCTGCCACCCTCATCTATTTTCATTTTTACTCATCTCATTCTCTCTCTTGAAGTCAAACCCTCCAACTTCTCTCTAAACACTCTTCATCATCTTCTTCTTCTTCTTCTTCCTTTCTCCACCACCACCACCACCACCACCAAAACCTCTTACTTACCTTTCAAGGACCTCATATTTAGGTCTTTGGAGACAAGATCTAAACACTACAACCTCCATTTTCATAATATCTCAAAGCTTCCACTTCCACCAAGCCAAACTGCCACCATCATCATCAAGAGGAGCCATCATCATCTTTTTCTCCTTCTTTTAATGTAGTGCCATTTTCAAGTAAAGGTAGTGATCTTCATCTTTTTATTTTGTTTACTCAAGAAAGCTTGAAGCTTGGTTCTTCTCATGACCAAGATCTTTGAGTGAAAACTTGAGGAAATCTTTCACGCTCTTTATGAGCAAAAGTTTCTATTTTTGGTTAAATATGTTCTTGTTCTACTTCAAGTGTTCTTGATGTTTCTACTTTTGGAAAAATATGTTCTTTTTCTTCTTCTTGAATGTTCTTGATGATCTTGGTGGTATTTTCCTTAGTGTTGTTCTTTTTCTTAAGTTTAAGATTAGAAAAGTTTCATCTTTACATGTTTTTCATGATTTGATAAGACTATGAACATCCTAAAAGCTTAAAGCTTTAAAAAGTTTGCTCCTTGATGCATAGAAAGTGTTGCAAGTTTGGTGCCTTCATAAAAGCCTTATTTTGTTTTGTTTTGAAGATAAGATTACATGTAAAAGTTTAAGCTTTTTGGAATATTAAGCCTTTTTGAGTTATAAAAATAGTATTTTGTCACTTTAAGTTGTAAAGATTGATTCTTGGATGTAAATCCTTTCATAAATTTTTAAACTTTAATCAAGAAGGTGACTTTAAGGCATAAAGTTATAATCTTGCACGCTAAGTCTTGTAAAGGTGGAATCTTAAGATGAATATATTAGTAAAGTTCCAAGCTTTAAGTAAAAATAGCATTTTTGAGTCATAAAGGTGTTAACTTTTATAAAGATTAAGACTTTGTAACTTTAAAGCTAATGTCTTATATCACTAGTTGATAAAGTAGGAACTTTTTTAATTTAGAGGCAACTTCAAATCATAAAGTTGAGACCTTGATGGTCTTGGAGTAAATAAAAGTGTCAACTTTCATAAAGAACAAAACTTTATGACTACTTTATAAAGAATGATAACTTTTATAATATTTAAGGTAAGATCTTGTTATGTTAGTGATAAAAACTTGAAACTTTGTAACTTGGTTAAGTTAAAAAAAAAATCACCCTTGGTGTTTAGTGAACATGGTGTTGTTGGGTTCATGATGTGGTTATGCGTTGTCATGACCCAAGGATTAGAGGGATTGCGAACTCCTTCGGAACAGAAGTATGATTAGGGCCTCTGAGCATACCATAAACCTAGGAATCACTAAGTGCACTATCTCAAGGAAAGGAAATAATCACTTAATTAATGTGAACAAGTGTTTCATTAGATATGAACTCAAGTAAAGAATAATTTCATATGAGAACTAAGCAACTAAAAAATCACGTACATATATCTTAACTATTTGATTCTCTCATTGGTAACCATGGGAAATCATGTGATGATTCATAAGATTCTTCACAAAGAATAACACAGCTATAAACCCCTTTAGGATATGAATATATGATGCTATTTGGCATGATGAATGACAAGTTTGATTGAGTTTTGTCTCATGATTAAATGATGAGTGTGATGATATGATGTAGATATGATGAACTGTTGGTTGAAAGTTTATGATTGGCATTTTGGGGAAGCTCTGGTCTAGCTGTTTTGCTGTCGGATTTTCGTCAAAATTATGGACTTAGTCATGTCATTGCATGTGTCTAGTCAAAGAAGTATTATGCACGTAAAGTATAATGATAAGAAAAGAATTAATAGGACATGACCCTTCAATCACTTCGATAAGGGAAGTGAGAGACGGTGATCCACAAAGACTCAAGGAGCCTATATGAGGGAGGCAAGGGTGGCATGGAGGACCCTCCAACTTAGGGGTAACCAATATTGGCTTAGTCTGATTTGGTTTAGTACTGCGTGACGACGGTCACAAAATAAGCTCATGTCCAAAAGCAATCTATTTCAAAGGAAAGTAAAGAATGTTAAGCACGTGCTAAAAATGAAAGTAAAGTCAAGTATAACCATGGTTAAGTCTATGCATATGCATGTCTGTGCATGTGTCTATGTTGTCCATTTGCATTATGAATGTTTATCCTATGCTTTGGTATGTATGATTAGTTATGATGTTAAGTTTAAAAGCAACCGCTTTGGGGTTTTAGTTATGATGTTAAGTTTAAAAGCAACCGCTTCAGGGTTTAAGTTTTCAAAATCATTAAAATTGAAATTATATCTGTCCACTATTTTTATAATTAAACTCGAAGTGGCTGGGATGATGATGATGACACAGTGTTTGTCTAGTCGCGATCCTACTGAGAAATCTAGTATTTCTCACTCCTACGTTTCCATGTTGTCTTCAGAGGATGTCGATGTCGGGCACGGTGGTGATCTTCATTGAGTTTCCAGTATGGTGTTGGCGCTCGACCGGTCGAATACCTCGATGACGCTTATGCAGCGAACGATGAGGGTCTGCATCTTCCACGACCGTTCGTTTCAGACTCCTGTGATGAGCCCATTTTTCCGACCACATTAGCCATTTGGTGAGGTTACCTTGGATGACATCCATCCTTACTTTCAGCTGCCGAGGTACTCCACTGATGATTAGACTGACTCGAATACCCATCTGAATCCGACCGTTTAGCCTTCCCACCCAAGCTATCATGTGGAGAATGACCTATCTGAGCCCTCTTATCCGTCTGTGATACGTCTGACGTTTGACTCATCTTCTTCTTCAGCAGTTCCTCGTCACACTCCACCCTCGGTTCGCGGTCACCGATTCATTCTTACTCGTACAGTGCCTCGAGGGCATGGGCGTGCTCGAGGAGGGGGACCAGGTGATGTTACTCCCGGTGAATTCGGGAATGGTTTCCTCATGCTTGATGAGTGATGTGGTGATTACATGTGGAGCCGAGCACGAGGATAGCCCTTTTTGGTTGTAGTTATAAGGTTATCATTTTACTGTATGGCATGCTTGGGCTGTAGGGATTTCTGATGTATTTTCTTTTATCATGTATCTGGTAGGTTTCATGTGTAGGGCCGACAGTAGGTATCGGACCCATCATTATTATATGTATGACTTTTAGTAACACTATTAGCGTTATATTAGCTATGAATGGTCGTGGAATGAAGTTATGATTATCTAAGTTACTGTTATTCTTGTTGCTTCTGTTTATTGTTATTTGCACAGTATGTATGAGATAGCGTTGTTTATTATATGCATTCATGATGCGCTCATGGCTCTTGGTGTCCAAACAGTTTACTCGTTATTGTTCAAAAAAAAAAAATACCCCTATTTTCAGGTAAAGTTATTTCAAAAGATAATGTTAGTTCCGCAAGCAAAAGTAATAACTAGTAATTCCATAATATAACTTAAGCATAGACTGGAACTATTAGGGTGTTACATCCTTTAAACTAGCTAAACATTACTAATTGTTTTCATAAAATTTTCTCTACAAAGAAACTTGAATTCTCTAATCCTAATATATACATTTCAATTTGGCTACTTGTATATCTATAATGTATCTAAAAATTTAATTATTCAACAGTGTTAGTTATGTGAAATTTTGGGATGTTACATATAAGATAATAATAATAATAATACAAAGTAAGATATTTCTTTTTATTGATGAAGTGCATTTTAATTTGATACTTGTAAATCCGACTCTTGCATGTTAAAGAATCTCAAAGATAAAAGTACTTACCGTGAATAATATGGCTCTTAGAGTTGTTCAAAATTATTTATGATACATGGTAGATATGATATAGTACTACCACTTTCTTGTTTCTACAAAAATTGGATAGTAGCTAGTCAGCCTCCTCCTACTAAAAATGTAAAATTGAAGCGCATAACCATGCCAGCTAGTAAAACCTTAAAAGTGACTCAGTTTAGTAGAATTGGACTATCACATGAACAAATTTACTTCTAATAGTTTTTATTTTTTTAATCGAATACTCGTAAACTAAAATTTCCATTTTGAGAAAAAATTTACTTAATCAGTATTTCCTACTTAAAATTGTGTAAACAACTAGGAAAAATTAAAAGATAAGATGATAATAGCTAAGAAAATGACATCCCATGGGCTAAAACCATGAAGAATGGATAAGAAAAATGATAAGCATAATTGATAGGCTGATAATACATCATGGAAGAGCATTAAGACCTTGGCTAAACAAAATGCTAAAAACATACATTTGATTCTTAGGTAAAGCTAATCCAATATCAATTCCACCCTCAACATCTTTGCTTTGTAGAAGAGAAATAGCCCTTGTACAATCAATTGAGATCTCCTCTATTTTCCCCCTCCCAAAATCTAAATCATAAAGGTTTAATTTTGGAGACCAAGCAGCATGTACATGGTGTTCTGACCCATGTAACACCCCCCAATCCAAAATCCATTTCTCAGCCTCAGCAAAAATTGTTGCATCAAGCTTCTTAATTGTGCTTCCAATTGCTTTAGTTGCAACAACAATCCCATCTTCTCTAAGTAACTCTTTCGTACTCACTATTGCCGTACCAAAGCCAACACAATTACCCAAATATGTCATAGGAACTAGAAAGTCAAACCTGGTTATGCCACCAACAATGCACAAAGTAAGTGGGATATTCAACATCATGGACTATTTTCCCATTCACACTTTGTTGGGTTTTGACCAAGCAAACCCACAACAAAGCACAAGTTAACACATAAGCAAATAAATGCATAGATAGATGCTTATTCTTTTCCTTGCAACAATCAACAACTAAGCCCTTTACCTTCTCGATTTCAATTGCACACATCAAGAAAATGGCTCAAACCATACTTGAACTTGATAGATCTGCATTGTCTTCTCTACTTATGGCAATGTCCTACAATAGTGTTCTTTTCCTCTACTCTTTCAAGAAAACCTCCTCAAGTCCTTTTGCATCAACAATCACACTTCTATCATAGAATGGCAATGACTCTATTGGAGCTCCAAAGGAACAATATGAAGCTCGTGTCTTGAAGAAATTGTTGAAGGTTCTCCCATCAACAACAACATGGTGGAAAGCTAGGCCAATGCAAATGCCAACATTTGGGAATGTAGTTACTTGAATAGCTAGCGGATGAAGCTCTTTACCTCTGCATGATAGGCTTGATGCCAGCTTGAACACAAGTTGGTGGAAATCATTGACATCTCTAGGGTGATTGCTGCACAATGGCTATTGTGAGTAAAACTAGTCGACTTGTTACAACTGAAAACAAGTTGGGGTTTGGTAGGTTCAGATAAAGGGACAAAGCTACTAGCAAAAAGGTAGTAATGTTGAAGTGTGAAGGAGAGAGAATGCTTCAATTTTGGGATGGTAGTGGTTGAGAAGTGAGAATAGGAGTAGGGAAGTTCATAGAAAAATAGAGGTTGGCTTGGAGAGAAGAAAAGCCAAGGAAGGTCAAAGAATGTTAGGGGGAGGAGAGAGGTTGTTGGAGTTATATTGGGTAGGGGAGTGATCTTGAATTGGTCAAGAACCTTAATTGTGAAAGGTTTGGACATGGGTGAAAGGTTAAGCAAAAGAAATAAGAAGGATGAATGGCAGAGACTATTATGGTGTGCAGATGTTGATATTATTTACAATATTATAATTTACATATCAAGAGCAATAATAATGTTAGTAGTACATCACATTAGAATATCAAATTAACACGATATAAACTTAAAAAGATGTAAGGATGAAATAAACCCCCAAAATCAAATATCAATATACTATATCATTCTACATCAATCTCACATAGTCACATATCTTAACATCTACCCGCTCAAACTAACATAAAAAAAGTGAGTAGTATTATTTATACTCATTTTAGAACTTATTTTAAGGGAATAGCTCCAATGCCTATCAGAAGCTATTATGAGACTACGAACCGAATTGTTTTTTTAAGGGTTTTGATGAAAGCAAAATCAGAATACTGGCAAATCTTTTTTATTAAGAAAAAGCTAATTCGAATAACACATTCTTCTATGAGAATGAAATTCAACAAATAGCTTAAGCACTTAAAAAGCCTTCAAAGCATCCTTATCCATAACTTTATACTATAATATACTTTATTTGGAATATATGTTTTGTGTCTCTCGAGCTATTTTGTGTAGAAACAGGATAGAAGAATTTTAGAAGGTCGAAGCTACACTTCAGAAAGGAAATACGAGCCCAGAAAGCTAAGATATGCCAATTCAGAAATATGACTATGTCCAGAAGGATGATCCTATCCAGAAGGGATATCACCGCTAAGATATGCCAATTCAGAAATATGACTATGCCCAGAAGGATGATCATATCCAGAAGGGATGTCACCAGAAACATACTTCTCATATTTGTCATACTTTCAAAGCTTCCTCAGTACGCTTCATAGACAAATTCAAAAAGTCAAAAAGTTGATTTGACAAGAGGCAGAAGAAGCGCTAACAAGTCTACACAGTTGGTATATGAACAAATGGCTCTGCACAAGCTTCGGAGAATAAGAAAAAGGAAAAATTATTACTTCTCTGTCCAGTCTTAGACCAGCAGTTCTAAGAGAACTTCAAAAGTTAAGAACTGAAAGCTTCAACGAATATATTTCAAATGTCTATAAAAGGCTGGATGTTGAAGAAAGAATGTTAGAATGACTGAATATCTTCTTTACTTGTAGAGCTTTATTGTCAACTTTCTCAACCTTCTAAACCACCAGAAAGTTACTCTTTGTAACTTTTGTTAAACCGAAATCTTCTCTTCTACTTTGTATTTGATAAGATTATCTTTTTGAGAATTTAAAGAAGTCACACACACAAAAAAAAAAAACATTGTTTATCCTTTGTAAAGAGACCTAGTGTGAGTGTTTACAAACTATTTTCCAAATCTCAAAACTTGTACACAGACCTAGTAGTGGTCAGAAAAAGCTTGGAGAAGCTAGGATAAAGAATACTCGAGTTAAAGCTTGGAGAGGCTTGAGAAAAGACTACTCTGGTTTAAGAAGCTTAGAGAAGCTTGAACAAAGAATACTCAGGTTTATAGAAAATCTCAACAAGGTTTGGAGACTGGAAGTAGGCAAGTGGTTGGCAGAACTAGTATAAAAATTTTCTTGTGTAGTTCTTCTATATCTACTTAACTTTCTAAATTGATCGCATAAGTTATTCTATCACATGTTTTATTTTCAATCTACCCATCATTTTAAACAATTATAAATATATAAGTCATCTTTAACTAACACAAAGCTTCCGCAATTCTAGTCTAGGACTTGAGATAGATTTTCAAATTCAATTTTTCAGGTCACTCTTAAGTTTGAAATAACACAATTCAACCCCCTTTCTCATGTTATCTCTTCTAACAATTAGCATCAGAGCCTAACTCTGGGATTGAACTTCCTGACAGTTGCAGTGGTTAAAGATCCCATCAAATGGCCCAACAAATTCATCATATAGCAGAAGGTCACTCCATAAATCGTCTTCCTTATTTCAACGGTGAAGACTATCTATAGTAGAAAGATAGAATGAGACTCCTTATTGCGTCCACAAGTCTGGATATGTGGAAAATAATAGAGAATGGTGACTATGTGCTTACTGTGGAGCAACCAGCACCATAAGTAGTAGTTGATCCAGAACATCCTCCACCAGTTGTAGTTAGAATCATTCCTAGAACTGAATGAACTGATTAGCATAAAATGAAAGTTCAAATGAATGCCAAGGCAAAATACTTGCTCACGTGTGCCTTAAGCAAAAGTGAATACGACGAAATTATATCATGTGATTCTACCAAAGAAATCTGGGATAGACTCCAAGTGCTTCATGAAGAAATAAATCAAGTTAAAGAAACAAAAAACAGCATGCTTGTTTATAAAAATGAAATGTTCAATATGCTAAAGCATGAGAATATTGACGAAATGACTACCAGATTTATGCATATCATAAATTAACTGAAAGCTTTGGGTAAAAAGTACTCAAATGCAGAAATGGTAAGAAAGATCTTAAGGAGTCTTTCAAAGGCCTGGCTTCCCAAAGTTACTATCATCCAATAAGCTAAAGATCTGAAAGTACTCAGCTTGGATGCTCTGATTGGGTCCTTAAAGACTCATGAGATTGAACTGAAGGAAATTTCTGAGGAATCAAGGCCTCAGAAGAATTGAATGAAGAAGATGAAAATTCCTCTGATCCTGATTCTGATGATGAAAATGATGAAATAGCTCACTTGGTTAGAAGAATCTAAAAAGCATGGCTCAAAAGGACAAAGAAGAATGTTGCTCCAAACAGGGACAAGAAGAGCAAAGTCAAAGTAGATGAAGTAATATGCTTTGAGTACAAGAAACCTGGGCACATCAAATCAGAATGTCCCAGATTAAAGAAAGCTAGAAAGAAAAAGACTCCAAAGAAAAAGGCTATGATGGCCACATAGGAAGATCTAGATGGAAAGCAAGAAAATGATGAATTTTAAGAGGAAGAAGAGATTGTTGCCAACCTCTGTTTCATGGCTAATATCATCTCAGATGAAGAAACTAAGGTACATGAGTCTGAACCTGAACTTACTTTTGAAAACCTTCAAAAAGCTTATGATGAACTCTTGTGTCACGACCCAAACCCGGGTCGTGACTGGCGCATAGGGACAAGTCCCTATGCAAGCCTTCCGCCACAGAATTTTATAAAAATTTTGATAGAGTCCCCTTTGTAATTAGGATATTTCCCAATTATAAAAGGTTACCCTGCAAGATAAACAAACACAATCTTCCATCGAGGATCTAGGTTTTCTCAGAATACATCCCTCAGCACACAATATAATAATTAAATATATATGTAAATAGTTACAAATACTCATCCAAAATATAAAACTTGAATTATTTAGAAAACCAAATCCTTTTAAGAAATTCAATAACATAGTATAAGCAAACGAAAAACAACAGAATCGATATAATCAGGTCAAGGTTGGACCCTGCCTGTAGTACTATGGAGCTACCACTATCTAAGAGTTCCTCAAAATTCAAATATTTACAATATACCCTTAAGTAGTAAAGGGTTTATCCATAAAACTCGGAGTTTAATCTCGAAGGCTGAACGTTTAGATCCTACCAGAATACTTGAATCTGAAAAGGAGAAAGAAACAACAGGGTGAGTTTATGAAACTCAGTGAGAGATAGAGTGTCCCTAACCCACATGAGACAATGTACAACTTATAGATATTAAGGTGATACTATAATATGTATAATGAAACCAAAATAGAAATCTTAATCAATATTATCCAAATTTTCTTTTCCAAAAACAGAGTCCATCTATTCTAGGATAAATCCATCAGGAATCACACTTAGGTGACCTTTTCTTCGTGTGAAACCCGTAATCAGGCACGCATCACACTATATGTGTGGCCGTGAATAACAGGCATGCACCACTCCCTTGAGTGGCCATAAAATCCAACATCCTAGGTGCACCCAGGGCTAACACCTATTGCCGTTAGCCTACAGATCCTGGCCTAGACTTTCCTAAGTCTTTCTTTTCCATTATATAGAATATTTAATGAAGATTCTTATAAAACATACTAATATACCTTATAATAAACAATAAAATTGTAACTTCAAGGCAAATAAAGCTTTAACACCTTAATAAATCAAAAATGAACAAAAGTCCAAAGCTTTTATCCAAAAACCTTTCAAAACAAAGAAAATTTTCCAAAGTTTAATAGGAAACCAAGGTAATAAACATTTGCCACATTTTTCTTTCTGAAATCAAGTCATTGTCTCATGTGAACCAGTAAAAATAGATAAGCTACCAAAACTTAAATTATATTGCTAAGACATACCAAATCATTTGCATATGTATATATATATATATATATAGACAAAATACTTTAAACTAAGATAAGGGTAAACTATCTACTCACAGACTTAACGCCAATAGCGAACTCCTAATCCCATGAACTTTGAGAGCCAAAGCCAGTCCTCCAGTGATATATACTATCAATAATATGGCAATTTAATTCAAGGTCAGTCCCTTAGATACGGATTAATCTACTTTACTCCTAGATATGAAAATCGTTAATTCTTCTAGCCTAGGGTTCTCCAGGAACTCACTATAGAGAAAATAATTCGTAATTCATAGGAAAGGAAGAGGAAAGGAGTTTGAAGATTACCTTTTTGAAGGGAGAATGGAAGAAGAAATCTTTAGGAGCCTTGGTGTCACCTCCTCCAAGCTCCAAGACCAAATGTGTTGATTTTTGGATGAGGGTATGATTTGAGATTAAAGAAAGAAATTGAGTTTAAGTGAATGGGAATAGTGTAATTTGATGGAAAGATGTGAAGGATTGGGTTTAAGAAAGAAGGGAGATATGTTTTAGAGAGAAGGGAGAGAGTTTTGAGGGTAGAGAGAGAAAGATAATCACAAAATGAGGGGAAGGGATGCGTCTCGGCTTATATATTGACCTGTGGTAATCGACACAAGGTCTCGGTAATCGACACACGAGAACCGTAATTTATTACCAATTATGGTAATCGATTACCACAATAAAGCCGGGTAATCGATTACCAATGCTATTAATCGATTACCACTAACCCAGAACTGGTAATCAATTACCAAAGATGGTAATCAATTACCATGCGAAAAATTTCAACCCATGGGCATATAGAGAGGACTGTAATCCATTACGATCCTCTGTAATCGATTACCAACTCCAAAAACTTAGTTCCCTCCTTCTGCAGTCCTTTCCCAGGTCCAGGATATTGCACAGACTTATTTACAGAAAGAAAGTTAATGTCCCCTTTAACTTTACACTCCATTAACTTTAAAACATAAATGCAAATAAGGGAATACCCCCCATTTAGATTCAATAAAAATATCTACAAATTCAAAATCCTTAGGAATTAGAATCCAACTTTTGGGTTTTAGCATAATTCTCCGAAAACTTGCGTTTTTATAAACTTGAGGGTTGAAAATGAAGGGGTTATCCATTCCCTAAAATTCGTTAAAAATCCCTCTTCAACTCATTGATGCCTAGAGAACCATTACTGGGACTTTTGATCTTAAGAAAATGCCTCAAACCTATAGCCCTCCAAGGAGGCATAGGGTTCAGACTTAGAATTTTTCAGGTTCTGGTTTCGACAGGTAACTGCACTCAGGTTGGGGTGTTACATCTTGGATGATTCCAAGTCTGTTGCTTCTCATTTTGCATCTTTGAGAAAAGATTTTCAAAAACTGTCTTTAGAGTTTGAAAAACTCGAGACTAAGAATGAGAAGGTTGGGCATAAATAGAACGAAATACAAAATGAAAATTTTACTCTTCCGAATGAAGTAGTAGCCTTAAAAGACAAAGTTTCTGAAACTCAAGATAGGACATCTTCTGATGTTTCTGAGCTTCAAAAATTAGTCAAACTTCTCAAATCTAATCTTTAGAAAATGGTTAATGGCTCCAAAAATCTGGACTTGATGCTCGGCGGTCAAAAACCTTACCTTGATAAAACTGGTTTAGGCTACGAGAAGGTAGATGGTGAAAAATCATTTGAGAAAATTTCACGTTTAATTCCAAATTGTATCTATTGCTTCAAAAAAGGTCACACTTCTGAAAGATGCTTCTCCAGAAGGAGAGCAAAATGACAAATAGTGAAAAAGGTGAAGAAACCTGCTACCCAAAAAGACCCAAGAAAATATTGGCACCTAAAGTCAAAACTACTTCTGATGTAGGTGTGCCTTAAATCAATTCATCAAAAGGAAAAGAAGTGCTATCTGGATAATGGATGCTCCACACACATGACTGGAAATAAATTCTGGTTCAGAAATCTCAAACCTAAGGATGGTAGAATAGTTAAATTTGCCGACGGAATCAAATCCAAAGTCATTTGTATAGGTAATGTTGGTAAGTATAATTCCAACCTAATAAATGATGTTATGTTAGTAGAAGGATTAACTCACAATCTCTTGAGCGTTAGTCAATTTTGTGACTAAGGCTACAAAGTTGTGTTTGAATCCTCACACTGTATTATTAAGGATTCTACAAATGACAAGATTATTCTTACTACCAAGAGGCATAACAATACGTATGTGTTGTATCTAGATGATCTCTTAGATCAGAATGTAAAATGCTTACCTTCCATTTTGGATGAAAAGTGGCTATGGCACAAATAGTTTGGTTATACTAATATAAAATTGATCTCTGAGATCTCTCAAAACGAACTGGTCATAGGTTTGCCAAAAATTGATTTTGAAAATGATTCATCTTGTGAATTCTGTCTCAAAGGCAAACAAACCAAAAGTTCTTTCCACAGCAAAAATGTAGTTTCTACTACTAGACCACTTAAGCTTTTACATCTTGATCTCTTTGGACCAACTAGAACTGCTAGTCTAGGAGGTAAAAGATATGGTTTAGTCATTGTGGATGATTTTTAAAGATTTACATGGGTTATGTTCTTAATCCATAAGGATGATGCTTTTGAGGTCTTCAAATCCTTTTCAAAAATAATTCAAAATGAAAAAGGTTTTTGCATCACTTCTATTAGATCAGATTATGGTGGAGAATTTGAAAATCGTGCTTTTAAAAACTTTTGTGAAGAAAATGGCATTTCTCATAATTTCTCTTCTCTTAGAATTCCTAAGCAAAATGGGGTAGTGGAAAGGAAAAACAAATCTCTGCAAGAAATGGCCAAAATTATGCTTCTTGAAAGCGGCTTATCAAAAGGTTTTTGGGCAGAAGTTGTTAACACTGCCTGCTATATTCAAAATCGTATTTTCTTAAGGTCAATTCTCAAGAAAACTCCCTATGAATTATGGAAAGGAAGAAAATCCAATATTTCCTATTTTCATATTTTTGGATCCAAATGTTTGATCCTGAAAAGCCAACACCAAGGACAAGCTGTTAAAGTTTGATCCTAAATCTGATCCTGGAATTTTTCTAGGATATTCTTCTATGTCAAAAGCTTACAGGGTGTTCAACAAAAGGTCTCAATCTGTAGAAGAAACTATACACATAAGCTTCATGGAAAAGAAAAATGACCTAAATTAGAAGGTCACTAATCTAGAAGTGGAAATGGAAAGTATGTCATTAAATGAAGACTCTCATGCCCAACAGAACCTTCAGATGATCACTAGAGATGATGATGAAAATGTTTCTAAAGTTCCTTCACATCAACATGTTTCTAATGATGCTTCTGAAGAACCAGAAAGTACTCATTTGAGGAGAAGGTACTCAGGTGTAAGAGACTTGAAAACTGTCTCTCAAAACTAGATTATTGGTGAACCTTCTCATAGAATCAGAACAAGATCCTCACTTAGAAACAATTCAAATCTCACTCTTATCTCTGAGATTCAACCAGTAAATATCGAAGAAGCCCTTATAGATCAATACTGGATTGAAGCTATGAAAGAAGAGTTATCTTAGTTCCAAAAAACCAAAGCTGGACCCTAGTACCACTGCCTAAAGGACAATCTACCATTAGAACCAAATGGGTATTTAGAAACAAGCTTGATGAGGATGGAAAGGTGGTAAAAAACAAAGCAAGATTAGTGGCTTAAGGTTATAATCAACAAGAAAGCATAGATTATGATGAAACTTTTGCTTCTGTTGCAAGATTAGAAGCCATCAGATGTTACTTGCTTATGCATCTTACAAAGGTTTTAAGTTATTTCAAATGGATGTGAAATCTGCTTTTTTAAACGGTTTCATATCCAAGGAAGTTTATGTTAATCAACCTCCTGGTTTTGAAAATGAAAACTTTCCACATGTGTTTAAACTTTCAAAAGCTCTCTATGGGTTAAAACAAGCTCCTAAAGCTTGGTATGATGGACTCAGCTCTTTTCTGATCAAAAATGATTTTGTAAGAGGAAAAGATGACACCACTTTGTTTATTCATCATGACAAAAATGATTTTCTGATTGTTTAGATTTATGTTGATGGTATTATTTTTGGAGCAACTAATCAAAGTCTATGCAAGAATTTTTCTTACCTTATGCAAGAAGAATTTGAAATGAGCATGATGGGAGAAATAGAATTCTTTCTTCAACTGCAATCAAACAAGAGAAAGATGGTATCCTAATTCATCAAGAAAAGTATGCCAAGGATTTGCTCAAAAAGTTTGATATGGACAAGGCCAAGGGCATTAATACTTCTATGCATCCTTGTCAAGTTTTAGAAGCTGATGAAGATGGTGTGAAAGTTTCTGAATCTCTCTACAAAGGTATGATTGGATCACTACTATATTTAACTGCTAGTAGACTTGACTTGCAATTATGTATAGGAATCTGTGCTCAATTTCAATCAAATCCCAACTTTCAGATTTAATTGCTGTAAAAAGAATTTTGAGATATTTAGTTACTACTAATCTCGATCTATGGAATAAGAAAGGTACTTCTTGTGATATTACAGGATACTGTGATGCTGATTTCGTTGGAGATAGAGTTGAATGAAAAAGCACTAGTGGTTGTTGTTACTTTCTTGGAAAATCTTTGATAACATGGTCAAGCAAGAAGTAGAATACTATTGCTCTTTCAACTACAAAAGCAGAATATGCATCTGCTGCAAAATGCAATACCTAGATTCTATGTGTTAAGCAATAGTTAGAGGATTTCAACTTGACATATACCAAAATTCCTATCCTTTGTGACAATACAAGTGCTATAAACCTCACCCAGAATCCCATTCAGCATTCTAGATCTAAGCACATTGACATAAAGCATCATTTCATAAGAGATCATGTTCTGAAATATGACATTGAGCTAAGGTTTATTAATACTGAAAGTCAAATTGCTGACATTTTTACAAAACCCTTAGCAGAAGATCGATTCTTCAAAATAAGGAACCTTCTGAACTTGATCAACTTTTGATCATTCACATGCATTGCATCTGAACACACACACACACACACACTCTCTCTCTCTCTCTTTCTTGAGCTAAAGTAAAAGCTGAGATTGCCATATCTCAATAGGGTTTGCTTTCTGGAACACTGTTCTTCTTCGTTTAAGTTTGCTTCAGAAAAGCCACATCATGAGAAACTTATAGAGTCGAATCAGAATGTGCTCTTTCACCATTCAGAAAGATTACTTCAGAAAAGGATGAAGATGAAAATGAGGAGAATAACAGCTTCAGAAATTTAAATTAGTTTTCTCATTGGACTACTTTCTTATTCCTCTAGAAAGATGGTTATAGACTTTGAAGAATGTGGGTCTGGATAAAAGAAACGGTTTTGTTACGTGTGTCGCTTGGGTAATCACCCACTATCACACGATGACCATTGCTTAATTAAGCGAGAAAATCCAAAAGGTACGCCTACTCTGAAAATGGCAGCATTTTACTCTAAAACTGCTTATACATTTTAACTGTTGGTCTCCCTTATTATACATTACCCATCACATCAACTTTTCATCTCTCAAGTCACAGAGAAAAACCTTTCACTATTCTTCATCCTCTTCACCCCAAAACCTTCAAACCTTCACATTCTTTTTTCATACACCTAGCCCAAACACACTCTATCCTTCACCTCCAGTTGCCTATCTCATCTAAGCATCATGACTAAGAAAGGAGACTACAGTGTGCCCTACATGTTTGATGACAATGAAATGCAGACCAGATTTCATAGGTAGTTCTTCATAAGGCCTATTGCTTTTGGAAGAAGTTTCGAATTGGAGAACTTCTCAGCCTTCTCCCAAATTACAGAAGTGTTCGAGCTCCAAGGATGGAACAATTTCTTGAATATTACTGAAGATGTATACATTAGAGCTGTTGCCGCTTTCTACAGCACCCTCGCGCCTGTTGATTAATACAATACATCTTTGAGGTGCATCATAGGGAGCTGCGAGATCCAAGTACTTCCTTTTGATCTCACTCACATCACCAACACTCCAAATGAAGGTTTTATGCAGAGGTGGTTCAAGATATTGGGAGCAACTTGAAGCCACAGAAGAAGTCTTTAAAGTCCTTACTAGAAGAAGAGACATGCAAGTGAGAAATATTCACACTTCCTCTCTTATCTTAAATGTTAAAGCAATCTATTATATTGTCCAACACACAGTGTTTCCAAGGATGGGAAACACTGATGTCATGACTAAGGTTGACCATATGGCCATGTTTTGCCTCATAACTAGAAGAAGAATTAATCTGGTCAGGTTAATCCTGGACTACATGCTTTCTGCTGTAGATGATGCCAGAAGGAGTCATGCAGCCTTGCCCTATGGCATGCTCCTAACACGTGTCTTCCAAAGAGCCCAACTTCCTGTTAAAGGATGCAGAAAGGATGAAAAACATCTTGCCACCACCGTGAAGACCTTCTCTGCTATGGGTCTAAAATCCCAAGGTCTTGAGAAGGCAGAAAAGAAAAAGAAGAAGAAGGAAGAAGAAGAGAAGAAGAAGGAGAAGGAAAAGAAAAGAAAACCAAACAACCTTCAGAAGGATGTTTATAAACCTTCTGAAGAGAGAAGATCCAAGAAAAAGCATGAAAAAGATCTCTCTCCTGTTCATAATGAGAGAAGAATTAGTAAAAGAAGATTGCTAAAAATTGTTGAATCCTCCTCCTCCAATGTAGAAGCTGATGACTCAGCCATTGTAGCACAGGCCATGAATACTACTACTCTTGCAACATCTATTCCCCAACTCCCTAGAACAAAAGGGATTGTCAATAGGGACCAGCCTCCTCAAGCTCCTCCAAAAGAACAACTTGAAGCAAAAGCTTTAAAAACAAATGAGGCCTTTGAGATAATTAGGAAGGGGAAGAAAAAGAAAACCTATCTCAGGAGAGCTATGATGGAATCTGCTCATGATAGACTGAGAAATGAAGCATGGCTACAGAGGCAAAAAGATAAAGCTTCTGGAGTTGGTGGGTCAGTCAGAAGAATAAGGAGCTCATCAACTTCTTTGGAAGTGGAGCAAGACTTCATTGTCATTGAAGAAGTCAATCTACCTTCTAAAATGAGGACAGTGGTTTTACCTTCTGCAGAACCTTCAAGAAGACCAGCACAGCCTTCACTGCAAATAGAATTTGCTCTAGAAAGATCAGAACATGACAAAACTCTTGTTCTAGTAGCAGAGCCAGAAACTGAAGTGGCTATTGTTGAATCTCAGGCTCTTTTGTCGGCTACTCCAATGACTCATCCAGCTGCTGCCTCTGAACCTTAAGAAGCTCCTGCCACTCCCATCACAGCTCAGACTTAGCTGCTGCTCACTTCCACACCTAGATTTGACAAGAAAACCACTCCTGTTATATCTGAGCCCCAACAACACTCAACAAATAACTCTTAGCACATTGAAAAGTTGCCTTCTGAAGAACCTTCTTCTGCTGAAGTGTTTCCCAATGCTGCTGACGTTCAAATGGATCTGCTCCTTGCCAATCAACACACAATATTGGCAAATCAAGCTGAACTTCAAGCCCATCAGCAGAGAATGGATCGCCGTATGGACAAAATGGAAAACCTTCTTGTGCAGATTCTGAAGACCATTCAAAAAGAAAAGGGCAATCAATGATGGTACTTCCATAATCCCACATCATTCTTTTTTGATGATGTCAAAGGCGGAGAAGAAGAAAATATTTAAGAAAGCACAAGCTGAGGGGGAGCATAGCATAAGAGCATACACTTAGGAAGAAGCATGCATACACACACACGCATTTTCTTTAGTGTTATATCTATGTTTACAGCTCTATTTAATTTTGGTTAAAAACATTTACTATTAATTTTTTTTTTCTTTCTTGCTGCAAATGCATTCTAGATTCAATATTTATCTCATATTTTAATTGCTTTGATTATATATTCTGTTACCTATAACATGCTCTGATACCTTAAATTATTGAATGTGCTCTGATATTTCAAATTATTGAACACTCTGATCCTTATTTAAAACAATCAATAACTGTCTTGATATTTGATGATTGGATATCTATTCAAATGAAATGCTCTGATCCTCATTAAATACTTATTTGAAGTTTTGAGATAATGATTGATTAGCTATTCTCTGACCATATGCATCCTAGTTGATTTATCTTAACCTTTGCTCTGATCCTCATTAAATACTTATTTGAAGTTTTGAGATGATGATTGATTAGCTATTCTCTGACTATATGCATCCTAGTTGATTTATCTTAACCTTTGCTATGATATATCAAAATATTGTACTAAGACAAATTTTTAAATTCATATGCCTTCACGTGATGATATTCAAAACATTTGTTTTGAAAAATTACTCTGATATCTCAATGATGTATTATGATAAAAATGATGATCTTTGAATTCATCACTCCTCTCAGAAAGAAGTTGCTTTTCAAACAACAAATCATGTTCTTTCAAAAGGTCTTTTCTGATAACAAAAATCATTTCATAAATACTGATTTGCCATCATCAAAAAGGGGAGATTGTTAGCTCCAATGCCTATTAGAAGCTATTCAGAGGCTATGAACCAAATTGTTTTTTTAAGGGTTTTAATGAAAACCAAATCAGAATACTCGCAAATCTTTTTGATCAAGAAAAGGCTAATTTGAATAACAAATTCTTTTATGAGAATGAAATTCAACAAATAGCTTAAGCGCTTAAAAAGCCTTCAAAGCATCCTTATCCATAACTTTATACTATAATATACTTTATTTGGAATATATGCTTTGTGTCTCTTGCGCTATTTTGTGTAGAAACAGAATAGAAGAATTTCAATAGGTTGAAGCTATACTTCAGAAAGGAAAGACGAACCTAGAAAGCTAAGATATGCCAATTCAAAAAGATGACTATGTCTAGAAGGATGATCCTATCAAGAAGGGATATCACCAGAAACATATTTTTCATATTTGTCATACTTTCAAAGCTTCCTCAACATGCTTCATAGACAAATTCAAAAAGTCAAAAAGTTGATTTGAAAAGGGGCAGAAGAAGCGCTGACAATCTGCACAGTTGGTATATCAACAAACGGCTACTTTCCTCTCTCTGCACAAACTTTGAAGAATGAGAAAAAGGAAAAATGATTGCTTCTTTGTCCAATCTCAAACCAGCAGTTCAAAGAGAACTTCAAAAGTTAAGAGCTAAAAGCTTCAACAGATATATTTTAAATGTCTATAACAAGCTGGATATCAAAGAAAGAATGTTAGAATGACTGAATATCTTCTTCGCTTGTAGAGCTTCATTATCAACTTTCTCAACCTTCTAAATCACCAGAAAGTTACTCTTTGTAACTTTTGTTAAACCAAAAATCTTCTCTTCTACTTTGTATTTGATAAGATTCTCTTTTTGAGAATTTAGAGAAGTCACACAAAAACAAAAAAATTGTTTATCCTCTATAAAGAAAGCTAGTGTGAGTGTTCACAAACTGTTTTCCAAATCTCAAAACTTGCACACAGACCCGGTAGTGATCAGAAAAAGCTTGGAAAAGCTAGGATAAATAATACTCGAGTTAAAGCTTGGATAGGCTTGAGAAAAGACTACTCTGGGATAAGAAGCTTGGAGAAGCTTGAACAAAGAATACTCAGGTTTATATAAAATCTCAACAAAGTGTTGGGGACTGGAAGTAGGCAAGTGGTTGGCCGAACTAGTATAAAAATTTTCTTGTGTAGTTCTTCTATATCTACTTAGCTTTCTAACTTGATCGCATAAGTTATTCTTGTCACGACCCAACCCAGGCCATGACTGGCGCTCAAAGAGCCTTGGCCGCCTAGCAAGCCTACCGAGGAAATTTACGAAAAATAGACAATGTGTCCCCTAATATTTGGCATTTCCCATAGTATACCAATTCCTGTAACAGCTCAGTATACAATCCAACCACAGAATCCATAAATCAACCATACTTAGACACAACCTTAGAGTCAAACAAGCATTCTTAGAATGTTTTCAGAGTCCAAGCACACACAAACACATGCACACATATATTTGGGATACAAATCTACAAGTTGAATCTAGTACTATTGAATATGTGGCAAAAGCAAGTTCCTGCCTGTAGGTTAATGGAACATCACTAAAGATTTTCTATACAACGTATACTGAAGAGGTACAATCTAATCATAGAAATAACCTTCCAGCTACACGAACAAGTGTCTGGGCTTCCTCAAGGACCCTACCCCTTGATTAATTGAGGAACACCAAATGCAAACCTACACTTAAATCTGAAATAGGGAAGGATAAAGGGTGAGTCAAATAGACAAAGTGAGTAAATAACATATCTATAACAAGGAAAGAAGCAAGCAATCAGTGCCAAGTTCTCAAAATAGACACACATTTTACCCAAAATAGATATAGCAACCGTGCCAAGCAACAATACATGGAAAATCATTATACTCGCCTATAGATATATAAATTGATAAAATTCATACTAATGTACCAATCGACCAGGACTATCTAAAGGGAGGTTTCAATTTCCAGCACATCAATCATTCCTGAATTTACACAATCAAGTATCAAAATTCACATCTTATATAACATGGCCATGACCCAAGTGGTGGCCCCCGAGTATTTTATCACTCATGGCACTTTGTTCCTGGTCTTTACCAGGACTCAAGTGGTGGCCCCCAGACACTTATTAGGTCCGTGGCACTTTGCTCCTGGCCTTCCTAGAACTCAAGAGGTGGCCCCCAGACACTTGTTAGGTCCGTGACACTTTGCTCCTAGGAGGTTAAGTGCCAAAACTAACATATAGCTATTCCGAGCCCTTATAGGATCTCAAGTGGTGGCCCCTGAATAATTTTATAAGCCGTGGCACTTTGCATTCTAGGAGGTCCTAGTGCCAATAAAAAAATAGCATGTTAAATAAAATATCATGGCTCAAACTGTCATATGGATCAAAGTTAAGACAACAATTCCAATACTATTCCATACGAGCTTGTCCCATTCTCAAAATTCAATTTCACATCCATAATAAGCATCATTCAAAAATTTAAGTAACACACTAAATAGAACAACCATATGATACTCTCATGATCTAAACATTATTGTTAATAATAGCATACTCTTACAAAATACATATTAAATAAGTAATAGATATCTTATTACTCACCGATCAGGAACAAGAGGTGGGAATTCCACTTGACAGTGCTTTAGGACCACTAGGAAGATCCTCAAAGATACCCAACACTTCAAAAGTTATCAATCCAAATTAAATTAGCTTCTAAACAAAAAATTTAACTCAAACTAAATTAAGTATAAGCATTATAGATGGATTTGATAAGACTTTGGTAGTTGTCATGAGCAGCTTTGAAAAAAATAGAACTAAGCTTTTAATTTATTCCCAAACTAACACAAAATACTACTTGTTTAAGCCCACACAAAACCCAAAATTAGCTACACACCTAAGTTAAGATTTAACCATTATTACTTAAATTGGACTCGAAAATCAACCCTTGTACTCAAGAATTAAAAATTTGATCCTCAATGCAAGTATAATTCTAAGAAATTTTTAATTAGTTTTCACACACATCAATTAAGGTACCCAAGTGACCAAAAACACATTACACACCCATTCTAATAGTACCAACAGCAAAATAACTAATCCTATCATCCACTAACTAAATTTATGAACAAAAATGAAAATAGAACAAGCATATAACAAGGTGTTCAAACTTGATTATGCAACAACCAAACAAAGAAGTCAAGAACAACTTACCTAAGAGGCTGTGGTAGCTTGGAGGGCAAAAATCCGATCCTAGCCACCATCGCAGAAAGAATACCGAAGAGAAAATAAAGAGGGATGGCGGAGGGAGCACCCACGAGAGAAACCGGCAACCCAGAAAAGAGAGAAAGAGAGGCGAACTTAAGAGTGAGGCACGAGAGGGATGAGACAGAGACAGAGACACAAGACGTGACCGGTGATGATGGCGATGAGATGATCGGCGGCGACATGAGGGGGCTAGACTAGAGAAACAATTGACAGAGAAGGAGGTTGAATCAGAAGCCGTGAGGAAGAAAAAGAGAAATAAGCATAGTGTGAATAAGATGGTTCTAGGAGGTATTAAGAAAGAAAAGGGGGGTTTACTATGTATCACTCTGCTTAAGGTGTAGCATGATCCCTTTCTTCTTCCCTTCTTTTTATTTTTATTTATTTAATTATTTTTCTCCCCTACACTTCTTAAAACAATCTTCACGTAAATTGAATTTAATTCTTCTATCGCTCTATAATTTAAGTAAACAGAGAAATATCACCAATTAATTAATTTTATTGCCTCTATTATTGTAAAATTAAATGTGAAATTTTAAAATTTCCATTACCAATATTTCTATTTTAAATAGACATTTTAATTTAAAATCGGATATTACAATTCTATCATGTGTTTTATTTCCAATCTGCTCATCATTTTAAACAATTATAAACATACAAGCCTTCTTTAACTAGCACAAAACTTCCGCAATCTAAGTCTAAGACTTGAGATAGATTTTCAAATTCAAATTTTTAGGTCACTCTTAAGTTTGAAACAACATGATTCAACCCCTTTTTCATGTTATCTCTTCCAATAAATATATTAAGGAGTCTCTTAATTATTGATTCAGAAAAAAAAAAAAAAATGAAAGCCACACTAAACTATTGATTAAAGGACACCTTAATATGTTCCCTTAAAATAAGTCCTATGGTGATTACAATTAACATTTTTTATTAATCTTTGCCCACTCTCGTTTTTCTTTTTCCCTTGACGTGACCTACTCTCATATCAATATGAGATGGTTATACGTATATTAAATATTCACAAAATATTTTCTTATTATTTGGACTTTCTTTACAGCATTTTTTTTTTACATATTTTTGTATAATAAAATCAGACACACATATTTTTCTATACAATCTTTCTCTTTTGTTTCGCCATTATATAACCAACGAGTTATATACACATACTTTCACTCACATTATTTTATATTTTTAACCATTTAATTATATTGGAGTCAACTTCATTTTATGCGCGCCTATACTGTAATTTGGCTAGATTTTTTTTAAAAAAAAAGGGTAAGAAACACGCCTAGTATTTTTCTTCAATAAGTTTGGACAAAGGTTGTGAAAAAAAATGTTTCCTTTTGTATAAATAATCTTATAAGTTTCATAACAAAAAATGATTTCATATAATAAAATATTACAACATTTTTGCACCTTCTATTTTAGGGGGAAAAAATTAAAGAGAATATATTAAAATGTGTATTTTTTATCATTAAAAGAAGAAAAATATAAACATGGTGTAATAAAAATAACCAACAAATATAACTATGCAACAACTTCACACCAAGACAAATATCATTTATATATGAAATGAACATTATATAAACATACATAACAAGATGAAAAAAAAAATAAACAAATAAAGGTTCACTTTAATTCCTGAAGTTATAGGCATGCTTTATTTTAGTCGTTGAAATTAAGAAATTAACTATTTAATATTTGAAACTGTAAATCATGTGTCGTTTCAGTCCCCAAATCATTTCCTGTTAAGTACTAAAGTGACACATGATTTATAATTTTAAAACAAAATAATTAATTTTTAACTTCAAATACAAAAATCAAGTGCACTTATAATGTTAAAGACTAAAATAAACTTTTACTCAAATATAAGTAATGAGCACATTTTTCTTGCACCAACGAATCATTGATATGTGGTCAAAGTACATATATACTATTAGTTATCAAGTATCCAAGTTTCCTGATGAAAAATGATTCGGAAATATCAGAAAGTTAGTAGTGATATTAATGGGAGAGGGTGGAGGTAGTGGATAGCCCTCCGTCCCCTGCCCTGTGAATAAATATCCAACTCCACCCCCCCTTTATCTCATATCCGTACTGGTACGTGGTTATGATTTCCTCTGCAGATTTTGGGGTGCCCGCAGATATTCATGGACACCAATTATAATGTTAAAAATTCTAAAAATTTTAGAAAAAATTAAATTTAATATAAATTCTAATATTGTAAAATACTTAAAATAAGTACAAATAGTAATCCAATTAAATAATCCAAATTTTAACAACTTAAAATATTTAAAATAAAAATAAATATTTAAAATAAACACAAAATAATTGCAAATAATAATTCAATTCCATAATCTAAATTTCAACAACTTAAAATATATAAAATAAAAGTAAATACATAATAGTAGTTCAATCATTAATCTAACACATTTAATATATGTATATAATAATTTTATATTAGGTACCTACAGGTATAGGGATAATGATCTCTGCCCTCGCTCTATTTAACATATGAGTATTTAAAATTTTTATCTCCATTACCCGTGGGGTCAAAACCTTCCCCCTATACCCGCCTCGACATCGTAGGTATTCCCTGCGAGGGCGGATTTTTTTGTCATCATTAAAAGAGACAATCATAATGATAAGAGGAAAAAAGGAAAAAATAGCTACCTCACACAAATTTTATTACATCAGTTTTGTATTAATTAATGATTTATAAGTTTTTCATAATTTTTTTTCTTTTACAATAATGGTAAAGAGATTTGAACTTATTATCTCATACAAATTATTAAAATCCCTCACCATCATTATTAGACTACATCTAGTGGCTTAAGACAAGTGATTAATAATAAACATATTTTAATTAATTATATATTTAATGGTTAACATGATAATTAATAATTAATTATCATAGTTAACTATTAAGATACACATTGGTAGCTAAAATTTTGTATGTTATTAATAAGATAGAAAATAAATATGAAATTTTAGTATAAGAATATGACGATTAAAAATTAGACACTGTAACACAAAATTTTACTATAAGAGAAGGCAACACACTGAAAACCAACAAAAATACAAAACTAGGAGAAAAATGAATACAAACAAGGAGACTTTCAATATATTTTTGAAATATATTTAAACACGGAAATAACTTCTTGAAAAACGAAAGTTTCATAACAAGTCATTTGCGTTAAATTCACAACTTGTGAAAAATAATATACTTTCATCTCATATTTATGTTTTATTGTTCAAGTTTTGCTCTCAAATAGTCAATTTCCCTAATTAATTTTAATAAATTGAAATTATGAGTACTATTAATAAGAAATATAAATTTTGTTGTTTTAATGAGTAAAGATTATCACTTAATTTGTTTTGATAAGGATAAATATAGTGCCAATAAATTTGAAGATAAAAAAATGATAAAAGAAAAGATTTGAAGACAATTTGAAAAGAAGATCTTAAAAAGATTTGACAAAAGCAAAAAAATTCTGATAAAGATTTGAAAAAGATTTGAAGGAATATTTGATAAGAGATAAGATTCAAAAAGAAAACGGAAAGATTTCATCCACTTTCCAACACGATAGTGCCCAACACATTGTTGTGAACTATTATAAATGTAATTTTTCCTTTAGACTAGGAAGAGCTGGGGAGAGAAAGAGGATCTGTCAAGAAGTATGGCTTCTCTATTAGTTAGATTCTTTTCTTTGCTATATTTTTTATTTTTATTTTTTTAGAGTTAAGGTGATATAGCTTGATAGAACAAATTATACATTCTTGATTTTTAATATAAATTTCTTTTTCAATTAATTGAATGATTATTAACATTTTTAATATTATTTTTGACTTGATCATCTATTAACCGATGTATGATTTTATATTATCAAATGAAACTTTATAAAATAAGTCACTCTAATAATTGTCATAAACTAGAGTAGAATTCTAGGAATACTAGTGCTTGTTTGTGTGGTCATGGGAATTCCTAAGTTGAATCTTAGGATATATTTAGAGTAAGATTAAAGAATTAATTTATTCAACTTGTCTTAGGAGAATTAGATTCTCAAGGAATTGGACAATAATTATTAATATTGAGTAATTCCACTATCAATTTAATTGAATTAGGAATTAGAACATAATTAGATAACACATAATTTGAAAATCAAGAAAAATCATACCCCAATACCTATCTCTTTTATTAATTATTTTTTCATTTTTTGCATATTTTATTTTATTATTTTTAATCTCAATCTTTTTATTTTTTCTATTGTCCAAATACTAACTATTCTAAATGAACATGTACATAATTTATAATCTTCATAGAAACGATACTTTGTAATCACTAATATTTGTAATTCAATATATTTGTCGAAATTAATTCTTTTAATTGGCTAACATCTACTCTTATTTTATATTTTGAACTTTTAATCTTGTCCATTTAATTTTAGAAAAGAGTTATATGTCATTTTATTGAGTGGCCGCTAACTCAAACGAAAGAAGTGAGGTCAGTGTAGGAGAGCAACTATCAAATTATTCGAATACGGACACGTGGTAAAATACGGACAGGCCATAAATTCCGAGGGATAACTGTGACCTATTTTCAGCCTTAGTTGCAGCCTTTTTTGTTAACTGATTGATAGGCACATCTCACCGACTTGGTAATGGTTCCAATTGGCACAAAGCTTTATTGCCATTATCCCCCGACCCCTTTCTGTCTTTCATGCATCTTTCCCTCTTTTTTTATTTATTATTAAATTATCAAGACTAATTTTAATATATTATTAATATAAAAATATTTTATATTATCATTTAATTAAATATTTTTATTTATAAAATTTTAAGTAATTAATTTAAATATTTTTATTAATATAATAATATATAATTAAATATCAGTATAATTTTTTTATATTGATAATATATCAAAATTAAATTTTAAAGTACTTAAAATATAAATATATAATTACAAATTTTAATTATATTATAAATGTCTCTTAAAAAACATAAAAATTATGAATTAATAATTATAAAATTCATTTATTTATAAATAAAATAATAAAAAATATCAGATTTACTATTAATTAGCTTACCTCTTGTATTATATTTTTAAAAAATATATAACTGAAATTATCAAATGTTTAGAATAGTAATCTAGTTAATGGTTTGAAAAGTATACCAAAAGAACTAGATGTACCACCAAAAAATAAAAAGTAACGGTTCGAAAAGTTTTTGTTTTTTAGCCCAAATGAGGTCTGCCATCTCTAATTAAAGTGTGGCTTATGAGTTTGTTGCTCACGTGTTTCTTTTTATCTGAGTGAGTCAAGGCTTCATTTTAAGTTTATTTTTTATTTTTTATTTAATGTTGACCTTTCTTCGGTTTTAAAAGCACTTTTTCAAATGTAAAAAATTACATACTATAAGGTACCAAAAAAATAATTCTTTTTTAATCACGCATTTAATTTATTTTCGTTAACTTTTTTAAAACTTTCTTTTAATTTATATATTTATGTAATTTTAAGCAAAACATGCCGAACCGATGAAATGGCCTAGATGAAATGGATTATGAAGTATATGTAGAGGCTACAAATACATGAAACCTGGGAAACAAATTGGGCTTTGTATGGAAAATAATGAAGAGGTGATTGAAGTTCTTACTTAGGATCTTAGAGGAAAGATAGGTGACGCGACCGCAGCGGTGGCAAGAGCAATAGATCTAGGGGAAAAAAAAATTCTATCGTTGATCATGAATTGGGATGCTCTTTTTAGTTATAGTCGTGGCTATGCATTTTCCCCTGTTTTTGTGTTGGTTGAGTATGTGCTTGAATTTTGGGCTTGGTCCCTTTGGGATTTCTTCTTGTTTTGCGTTTTGTTTTGCATCGGTTGTGTGTTGTGGTCCTCTGCGTTTTTGTCTATGGTCTTGGAGGGTCCTCCCTCTAATTCTTGTTTGCTACTTCCTTTTCAAAAGTGTTGAGCGCTTCCGATTATCACCAAAAAATCATAATTGATGTACAAGATACTTAATAATACAAAATAAGAAATTTCTTTTATTGATGAAGTGCACTTTAATTTGATGTTTGTCAATCTGACTTTTGCATGTTAAAGAATCTCAAAAATAAAAGTACTTACCATAAATAATATGGCTCTTAGAGTTGTTCAAAATAATTCATGATACATCCTAGATATGGTATAGTACTACCTCTTTTTAGTTTCTACTAAAAATAGATACTAGCTAATACAACCTCCTCCTATTAAAAATATAAAATTGAAGCACATAATCATGCTAGCTAGTAAAACCTTAAAAGTGACTCGGTTTGGTAGAATTGGACTGTCACATGAACAAATTTTACTTGTAGTAGTTTTTTTTTTTTAATCCAATCAATACTTGTAAACTAAAATTTCCACCTTGAGAAAATTTTTACTTAATCGGTATTTCCTATTCAAAATTATGTAAACAACTAATAAAAATTAAAAGATAAGCATCTATGATAATAGCTAAGAAAATGACATCCCATGCAAGGGCTAAAACCACGAAGAATGGATAAGAAATTTATAAGCATAATTGATAGGTCGATAATGCATACATCATGGAAGAGCATTAAGACCATGGCTAAACAAAATGGTGAAAGCATCCATTTGATTCTTAGGTAAAGCTAATCCAATCTCAATTCCACCCTTACCCTTTCTGCTTTGTAGAAGAGAAACACCCCTTTTAGAATCAATTGAGATCTCCTCTATTTTCTTAGGCCTCCCCCACCCAAAATCTGAATCATAAAGGTTCAATTTTGGAGACCAGGAAGCATGTACATGGTGTTCTGACCCATGTAACACCCCCCAATCCAAAATCCATTTCTCAGCCTCAGCAAAAATTGTTGCATCAAGCTTCTTAATTGTGCTTCCAATTGCTTCAGCTGCAACAACAATCCCATCTTCTCTAAGTAACTCTTTCCTTCTCACTGATGCCCTACCAAAGCCAACACAATTACCCAAATATGTCATGGGAACTGGAAAGTCCAGCCTAGTTATGCCACCCGCAATGAAGCCAAAGTAAGTGGGATCTTCATCATCATGAACTATTTTCCCACTCACACTTTGTTGGGTTTTGACCAAGCAAACCCACAAAAAAGCACAAGTTAACACATAAGCAGATAAATGTACAGGCAGAGGCTTATTATTTTCCTTGCAACAATCAACAATTAAGCCCTTTACCTTTTCCATTTTAGTTGCACCCATCAAGAAAGTGGCTCGAACCATACTTGAACTTGATAGATCTGCTTTGTCTTCTCTATCTATGGTAGTGTCCTGCAATAGTATTCTTCTCCTCCACTCTTTCAAGAAAACCTCCTCAAGTCCTTTTGCATCAATAATCACACTTCTATCATAGAATGGCAATGACTCTGGTGGAGCTCCAAAGGAACAATATGAAGCCCATGTCTTGAAGAAATTGTTGAAAGTTCTCCCATCAGCAACAACATGGTGGAAAGCTAGGCCAATGCAAATGCCAACATTTGGGAATGTAGTTACTTGAATAGCTAGCAAAGGAAGCTCTTTACCTCTGCATGAAAGGATTGATGCCAGTTTGGGCACAAGTTGGTGGAAATCATTGACATCTCTAGGGTGATTGCTGCACAAGTGCTCAAAGTCACCATTTGACGTCGCTATTGTGAGTGAAATTGACTTGTCACTAGTGAAAACAAGTTGGGGTTTGGTAGGTTCAGATGAAGGGACAAAGCTACCAGCAAAAGGGTAGTAATGTTGAAGTGTAAGGGAGAGAGAATGCTTCAATTTTGGGATGGTGATGGTTGTGAAATAAGAATAGGAGTAGGGAAGGTCATAGAAAAATAGGGGTTGGCTTGGAGAGAAGAAAAGCCAAGGAAGGTCAAAGAATGTTAAGGGGAGGAGAGAGGTTGTTGGAGTTGTATTAGGTGGGGGAGTGATCTTGCATTGCTCAAGAACCTTAATTGTGAAAGGTTTGGACATGGGTGAAAGGTTGAGTAAGAGAAATAAGAAGGATGAATGGCAGAGACTATTATGGGGTATAAAGGCAGATATTATGTCACAACCCACCCTAGAGCCATGACTGGTGCTAAGAGGTAATGGACATCTAGCAAGCTTGTGTTGATTAGCTTTACAAAAAAATGACAAAGCTCCCCAAACTAACCAACCAGCAGATACAAAATTTGAAGCTCTTAGAGCACTCTCCAATAATTGACAAATACATGAATGAGAATACACTTCAAGGTTACAAATATTAAATACAATATCCTAATAGAATGAGCAAGTTGTTAGACCCTGCCTGTGGATCATGGAGCAACTCAAAGAAGTTGGAGGAACTGAGTCAAGTGCTACGCAAGAGTCTGAAACAAGAAGAGAAAGTGGGTGAGTCCAACCGACTCAACGAGGGGCTATGAAACTATAACATATGAGAACAAACTCAAAAAAATAAGCAACTACGTGTAAGTAAAGAATAAATATCATAAATTAAGCATAAATAAAACTCATCATCTAAAATATACAAATATATAAAATCAACATTAGAACTATGCATATGTATAAAGAATCAACACTATTTTATAAATTGGAAAACATATTTTACAAATATAAGCATCAAATAAGGAGGTTTCCAATTCTGAGATTTTCCAAATAAGGGTTAGCCCCTTCAAATTCAACTGAGTCGGCGGTGGGTATTGGCCACACACACACACAGAGAGAGCTAACAACACCCCTGCTAACTAGGTTCGGATCAAGATGCACCAAGGCTAGGGTTAACGACCACTTGCTACCAATAAATTGAGATTCCTCTAACCATATATATAAAAACCAAAGTAATATATATCAATAAAAAAGATAAAGCAATAAAAATCAATCAAACTTCTGATGAATGGAAGTACTCAACAAAGTTCGAAAAAAATCTAGATTATAATTTACTTAATAATTCAGTTTAATAACTCAAACAATTGTTTATCGAGCTTCTCCTTTCATATATGGGAAATCTGTTTTCGCATAAATCCTTCCAACATGCAATAAAATCATACGAGTTGGTTTTTCCCAAAATTAAAACAACATATGCAATTAATTAAGTATTATGAGATATATATGAAACTTTAAATAACACTATATGTATATAGGGAGCGTATCACATGAGAGAAATGATTTATTATGGGAGTGAGAGGAGCAAATCTGGGCCATATAACCATACATGGATGGTCAAGATTTAAAGTTATTTGAAGATCACATGATCACTTTAAAAAGTCATGTGACTTTATGTTTTAATCTTGACCATTCATGTAAGATCCAAGGGCCGTATAACCATACATGGATGGTTAAGATTTAAAGTTGTTTAAATATCACATGATCACCTAAAAAAGTCATGTGAATTTATGTTTTAATTTTGACCATTCACGTAAGATCCAATGGCTCAAATTTGCTCATCTCACTCTCATAGTAAACCATTCCTTTCATGTGATACTCTCCCTATATATATATATATATATATATATATATATATATATATATATATATATATATATATATATATATATATTAAAACCAAACTGATACTAATGGCATAAAACACATATGCCATAGGGGCATTATCCACTCATAGATAGAAGAGAATGTCCTCAGGCTGTTGAACTCAAAGGTTGAACTCCCCGAGGATATGAAACCAACATATGATCAATTTCCACATAATTATAATTTGAAATCTAAATCCCTATTTTACTTCTTTATATCACAAAGATAAGCAAGCCTACACCAATATAAGCATTGGTTCATTTTTACCTCTTTACTTCCTACTCAACTTTAACCCTTCTAGTGTATTCTAGAATGCCTCCACTCTTTATGAAATTTAGACATACTGCAAATATCCTAAATCCATTCTAAAACACATTTAATTAGGTTACATCAATAGAAATTAGTTTGACCACCCCCCACCCATAAACATAACTCAAAATTAAAGTTACCAACCAAAGTTTAATGTCGCATAATACACAACCCATGGCAAACTAACACTAGTCATCTTCATCATTGCTAACAACATAACTACAACTGTTAATTAAATAGACAACAAAGCCAACAAGTTAGATCAATTAAATTCCAAGGTATACATAAAATTAAATTAACTAGCTCACTATCCCCTTTTTATCCCGCAAAGTTAAAATCAAATTTCATAATAATACTAATTCTCTTATTTAATTAACACCCAAACCCTTAAACAAATACAAAAGGTGAAATTATCATGTTAACTCAAGTCTTGTCAATCTCCCAATTTAAAAAAAAAAAACAAAAGAAAAGTTCTGCTAAACTTTTGGATAATCAAACACAACCAAATAGGAACCCAAAATAGCAACACAATTTGCAACCCATATCTCAAGGAATTATTATGAGACAAAGACTCATCAAGGAAGTTGGAAGTTTGATGGAAGAGGTAGAATCGTGTCCAGTTGTGAGAGAGAGAGAGAAAGAAAAAGAGAAAGAGAGAAAGGGGGGAGGGAGATGAAAACAAGAGAGAGAGAGAGAGAGAGAGAGAGAGACAAGGCAGCGATAGGAGCCGGTGATGTCACTCACCATGGAGCCAGCAGAGGATGACCGATGGACTAGCTGGCTGTGTGACAAGAAGCTCACGGGTGGTGGTGGTGGTGGAGAAAGAGAATGAGCTGAGAGGGAGAGCGGGTGAGAAAGATGAGATGTGAGGGGGGAAGAGCTAAGGGGGAAACATAGTTGTGGAGGGAGATGCAGTGATGGTGGTAAAGGAGAAATGCGATTGGTTTTAGAGAGTGAGGGAAAGAAGTGAGTGGGATATGTTGAAAAGGAGAGTGAGTCATGTCAAAATAGGGGGTTTGTCTAGTCCATCAATACTAAGGGTGTTGGGTAGTCCTAACCAATAGAATTTATGATATAGGGAGTGTTTCACTTCACACCAGGTACACTTCTCTAGTTAAAATAGCATTCTCACTAAAATTAATTCTTGTTCCTCTTTCACTATAAAATTCACCTGAAATTTTAAAGCTTCTTCTTACCAATGTTTTATTTCAAACCGGGTATTATATTCTCTCCTTTTAAGAAATTCGGTCCTCAAATTTTAGATAATTCTCTAATTCGTCTAACTTGCTCATATAATACTTCCATAATTTTTCTAACCTTATATAAGGAGCATCAAGATATAAGATTATAAGGAAATATGAAGACAAATAGTCATCTTATCTTTGTCACTCTTATCTTTATTAATACATTCGATCTTGGTACTCTAAATCACACTTTAATTTTGCAGAAACTTTGTAACTAGAATTAAATTGTATACCTTACCTAGTCATAGACAATCCTCCACACGCAAAGATTTGCAGCAAAACAAGGGTACTCTTTCAAAATATTGTAGATCAAACATAAGAAAGTGCATTCTTCAAGAAGTTAGAATCACAGTTGTGCACTATTCACTATCTTTGATATTATTAATACATAGATACTAACTCAAACATGCCCAATAGACTTTCAACTAAACATTGTACGTCATCCTTAATTTACATACAACAAACAAAAGTGATGAGCAATGGAAATCAATCAATGGATCAAAGTCTTCTTTGTTCCTTTTTTTTTTTTCATTAAGATGTTATCACGCATCTATTTGGTTCCTAACAAGATAATTATCATAAAATAATACTATAACCTTATGATGTGACATGCTTTACTATTTTTTGCAATTTTGCAAAACATCTCATGCATAATATTTTCAGGCAGCATTTAAGACATAGTTGGTTACAGAATCTTCACTGAAAGTTGCTTTAAAAACAGTCATAACCTAAAGGCAACTTGGTTGATACTTGACAGCTAGAGGCGGAGCTTCATGGGGCCAATGGGGGGGGGCCATGGCTCCTCCAAAATTTTTCAAAAAAATTAACTTATATATATAAAAGTCAATGGCAAATAATAAGAGCAGCATGATGTGTTAGCACATGTATTGCAATTATATTACTCCCTTGCAGTTACAGATTTTAGTGTACACGTATTGTTTTTATTTGCTAGCGGTAGCTAGTGCATGCTGATCTATGTATGGACTTTTGCTTATCCTTTTGTGTTGATGTATTTCAACTTCTCATTGGCTGGTTTAAGTGAGTTTAGCATATATCAATGAAATTATGCCAAAAAAAAAAAAGCTACTTATGTACATATTTAAGAGAGTTTTGTCTTATTAATAGGCTTAAATCTAAATATACTACTCCCCATGAGTAGGCTTTTCCAACTTAAAAGCCTATTAGCTTTTTCATTTTAAATTAAAAATAACTAAAAACTAAAAAAAAAAAAGATCACATCATAATTCAACATCATTTTAGAGTAGAAATATTTTTTTTGTTACAATATATAAGCAACAATTGCAAGAACTAAATAATAGGTTCAATGATCAAGCAATGGATATGTTAGCTCTAAACTCTACTTTGATTTCTAAGAATGCTTACAAAACTTTTGACATTATTAGGTGTGTGTATAGAAATGCAAGGAAAAAACTATTTTTTTTTTTAAAATAATAAAAGCTGTTTTGAAATAATTCCATATGTTTGGGTAAAAAATTTGAATGGATGATAGACAAAAATTTTAATTTAAGTATAAACTCAACTTATAAGTGAAAATAAATTTTTGAAACTTTTGATTATAAGCAAAAGTTGATTTTTTTAATTATAATGATTTTACCAAAATAATTCTAAGTATCTAATAATAAAAATCCTAAGTATCAAATATTATAAAATATAAATAAATCATTTCATACCCTTTTTTTGTAATTTATTATATAAAAATAATTTGTAATTTATTATATAAAAATAATTATTTTTATACAAAAACAAAAATACTATTTCAAAATTACTTTTAAGTTGATACATGTAATACTATAAGGTGTTAATTTTTTAGTCATTCTCTATCTCATGTTATTCATTTGCTTTAAAGTTTATATATGTAATGTAATGTTAGTTTAATTTTAATTGTCATTATCTAATTTATATCTTAAATTCTTTGGCCCCCTAAGAATTTTCTCCAAGCTCCACCACTGTTAACAGGTCAAGCAAGAGCAACAAAAAATCTAAATTCTCTTGATGTTTTATTATATCTTAAAGGTTATAAGGTGGAATAGCATGTAGACACTAGATCCAATTGATACAATTTATTTATATAATAATAAGCTTAAATAAAACTATGTTGATGTGTAAATTTTTTTGTAATTGTAAAATAAATTACCACAACAATATGTTTAATTATACAAATGTCACATTTTCACTCAGAAAGACAAACAATGACGAAAGAGCACAACAAAGCAACTAAAATATATCTAGGGCACAAGCACAATCATTCATTAAGAATGTGATGTTAATCAGGATGCAAATGTTAGTTTAATTTGAAAACTACAAGATAGAAACTACTAGGTCATTTCAAATGCTCTCATGTTTCAAGGTTTTCTCTATCTAAGTATGCCGCCTTAATGCCTAACTCAGTGTTGCCATGAAGTTGTTCAATCCTCAACAACCATCGCAACATTAGTCTCTATGTGCTCACATTAGAAAAAAAAAAATCAGACTCAACTTGGTTAAACTATGGAAAGATATAAAGCAAATGCAAGCAACCAGCTTACTTCTCAGTGTCAATAATTTTTAGCATGCAAAATTGATGTAGAAAGGAAAAAAAAAACAAGAAGTAAAAGAAATAAATATTTTTGACAAAAATGTTGTCATTACCATTTGAACCAATTCACCCAAAGTTAACTTTTTCTTGTCCCTCATTCAGATAAAAGGATAGACAGGACAAATGAGCAAAAAAACATTGTAACTAGTAGAAGAAAAATACAAAACTAAAATATAGGATATAAAACCTAGCAATAGCAAAACATGATATCTTGTCTAGAATTAAAAATAGTAAATAGCTTACTAGAACATAAATTTGAAGATCCTTGCAACATTGATGTTTACTGAGTACTTACTAGAACACTTACTAAATTTACCTTTTCCACTTTCGATGATTGGTCAATTTCAATGTTCCTTAAATCCCACTGAGAGAAAGACATTTTGAGTACATCTATTGTCTCATGGGTTTGCTTTTCCCTGCCCTTGCTTCTCATAAATTTTTAAGAACCCAAAGTTTTACTTTAAATTTATCCAAATTAAAAGGGACATGGAAAGGAGTAGAAATACACGACAAGTGTTATACTAAGTTGCTAATAATACCCTTAATACATCCTAGCTATCAAATTCAAATAATAAAAAAAATACAAAAAAAAATAATCATAAATGACCAAATATGTTGTTCTGGTAGCAAATTACTGAAGCAAATTAATATCATATCCTAAACAATCAGAGTAATTTCAACTCATCTATTCAAAGAATTTAATCCAGTTGACATAGTGGCTCGTCTTGCTGAAATTGTTCATAAGTGTGTGGTTTAATTATCCATAGTGTCGCACAATGTTAATTGGCTTTCTACCTTACCGACTTGCCATTTTAACATCTTTAGAAAACCATAAACAACTTTATAAGTTATAATAAAGGTCAAAAGGGATGTTGATCAAATGAATGCAGAATTCACCACATTTAATACAAGTGACTGACCTATTCAGGTCATGATTATTTCAAAAGTCAAACTAAGATCAGTGTCAAGCACTTATTAACCCTCCATATGCGCAACAAATCAGCCCTAACATCATAGATTTACTGCTGCCAGAATTATCAAAAAATCGCTATGTTGATGCGCTAGCAATGCAGGATATTATGCTTACCCCCTTGTTAATGATGTTATATCTCTTAACTAAATCTACTATTGGTATTTCACATTAGTTTCTCTAAAGTATATAACACGAATGGGACGCATCCTAATCACAATTTTAAAGTCATAAAGCAATTTATAGCAACACTTGTCCTAAATTTCAGGCTTATCATTTATGACAGGTAACAACATTTGTACCCCCTATTCATGTTATTTTGCACTCTTGAACATGTTCTTAACCCCTTTTTTTTTTTTTTTGAGTCCTAAGAACTTACTAATGGTATGGCTTATAAGAAAGTTTTCTCAAGCTTAACTTATTAGCCTTATAGGAAATTAATCAAACTAACACAATTATCTCTTTATTTTATTAGAACCGAACACCACCTCACAGCAACAATAAATACTAATAGTACTAAAGCTTATGAAATGCATATTGTATCTGTAAGAAACCAGTCCCTCAGGGGGTCAGAGGTAGGATGGGGAAACATAATAGTGAGCTGAGGGTGAATATTGTGAGGTCCACTGTGTAACTTACCTGCTAAATATATGGTAAGGGAGTGAGGGAATGGGGGGTATAGGCTATCATTTGGTTCAGGCTTGGAGAGTGGGAGCTGCTTAGTGCTCCATACTTGTTTTCTCCGTATTTGCTATACTTATACCATTTTCATCTCCTTCCTAATCTATTATCACACTGATATCAGCATTAAGGTGTGAATAATACATACATTGTTTATTTTCTTACTTATTCTCCTTTTGGTATCTTACAATGGAATCAGAGCCTCGTTCTTGGAGCTATGGGAGCCTATTATTAAAGCTGCTATGGAGAATCGGATGGAGTTGAGCATGTAGAGTTTGGAGAAGAAGCTAAATGAGGCAGTGTAGCTACTGAGAGGGTGACACTGTGCTTGACCCAAGGAGTGATCTCTACCATGGAGAGGGCAACATTGAGTAGACATGAAGGATCGAAAGGATGGGGGTAACAAAAGAGAAAATGGAGTGCAAGACTTTCCCACTCTTCACATAGAGAGTCACAACTATCAAGACCACCATCAAGAGGAGCAATACTCCCCCCATTCTCAGGGTAGCCCTTCACATTACCAGGATGTATCTTCATGGGGGAAAAGATCACCAAACTCATTGCGGGGAAGCCGCCCCCTGTACAGAGGTGACCAGGACTGGAAAATGGAACTCCTTGTGAATGGTGACTGAGGGCAACCATTCTTAGAACCCAAGTTCATCTGAGATAATGGTGAGTAAGGAAGAAGGTCTCAAAGAGTTAGACAAAGAAGGACAAGAGAAGGTGAGGACCACGCAACCACCACCACCACCAAAGCCACCAGACCCAAACCCATCGTTGATGGCCAACAAAATACCGGCGGTGGAACTGCTAGTAGTGGCAAAGTTGCAGGAGATGACGAACTTGTGTAAAATGTCGAGAGCTGCGGCAGAGATGGCTGCCGACGAGCCGCACCAGCCAGAGAGCCAAAAAGATGCACAAACATGTGAGGACACAACCATAGGTTACGCGAAATAGGAGAAAAAAGGAGGAGTTAGTCCGGACTTACATGAACCGGGTCAGGAACCCGATCAGAAATTAGGCAAATTCTTAATCTATTGGGCCCAGCCCAATGGAAGGATGAAATTAATAGAGGCTTTAAGATTGAGATAGCAAAGAGATTGCAAGGAATGGGCTCTTGGATCAATCTAATAGGTCCGGCCCAAGTGAAAAAGGAAACAAATAATGATTATGATGAAGGAAAATTGGATATGAAATTATTGGGCCAAGCCTAATTCAAAGAAGAGAAGGATGCTTTTAAAGGGAACTATGTCTTGCAATTAATAGGCTAGGCCCAGGGATGCTTTTAAAGGGAACTATGTCTTGCAATTAATGGGTCAGGCCCAGGTTTGTAATTTGAAGAAAAGGCTTTTTAAAAAACATGAATGATAGGACATGTGCCTCTTATTAATGGGCCTTTGTTAGTTAGGGATTAGAATTAGTTAGTTAGAAGAGTATAAAAGAACGTATTACAAAGGTAGAAGGGGTCCATTGAAAAGTTACCAGTTGAGAATCTAGGAGAATAGGGGATCTCTTGAATATCCCTAACCCTTGCATTTTCATATTCAGTAATACATTTCAAAACTAGTTCTATCAGCTGGTATTAGAGCTCTCGATCTAAGAGCCTGAGCGTGTCTGAAAGGAATGGAGAAGCAAAGAAGAAAGGTTCCATTGGTCACAAGAGACAAGAGGCAATGCAAGTGGGTGGATAAATAGGGTGTTAGAGTATTCTTTAGCTTACCACATACCAAAAGCATTGTGGAAATGGGTAGTAGTAGTATCAATGCGAGGTTCAGCTCGGAGGTAGTACCAATCATGGGAGACGTCCAACCTTGAGGCAACATGGGAGGAATTTATGAGAGTTATGTTTAAATGCTTCCTACTAGACCCAAAATTCCTTGGGGTCAATTATGAAGAAGATGTATTTGAAGAAGGCGGAAAAATTGAGGGGATTCCACTGCGGAATGGAAGCATTGTTTGAGTTTGGCTAAGGAAGGTGTGGGAATATTTTCTTGATTACAACATACCAAAGGAACGGTGGGTGCAGGAGGCGGCAGCAACCCTTAACAGCCGTGAATATTGTTAGTACTGGGGCTGGCAAAAAGACAAACCAAATGCCAAATGGTGGAAATTTGTGAGGCAATTTATAATGAGGAAGCACAATAGGAGCGCATATGACTTTCAAAAATGGTCAACAATGGCCAAGAACGATGGGTTTCGGATCAAGATCAAGAAAATAGCAAAAGAAATAAAGAAGCTAGTGAGGAGATGAAGACAGAAAAGGGGTTATAGGAGGAGCAGAAGGAGTCGGGGGAAGAGAGTGATGACGGCAATCTGCGACCATCGATGGCTTTGCCCATTCATGGGATTAAGATTACGACCATTCGCAAAGGAGAACAACGATGGTGTTCGAGCATCGTCAAGTGGAAGGAGAAGGAAGAGAGAAATGGTGGCCATGATAAGAGCGGCGAAGGTGACGATAGCTATTGTGAGGAGGCTGGCATTGGGTCACTGGAAAAGATCAAAGGATAAGCAGAAACAAAGGTGTCAGATGAGGTAATGGCAGCAGTAGCAGCAGTGCAAGCAGAGAAGGCAGCCAATGCTATGTCTTCAATGGCTATGACAGCCATGATAGTAGCACAAGTAGAGAAGGTGGCGACAGCGAGAAGAGGGATAGCGGTACACATCGAACTCCTAGTGGACGCCAAGTGATGAGAAAAGAGAAGGAAGCAAGGGCAAAAATGGACAGGTCCACATGGGGCTCATTGTCCACCCAAATAGACCAGGCCCACATCAGGGCAATGATGAATAGAGGATTACCTCAGTTAGGACCAATTTTCATCGTCTTAGACCAAGCCCACATTACACAAGAGCATAAATTGAGATGTAAGCAAAGCCACTACTTTTCAGAGTTGATGGGTCAAGGCCACTTTAGCCCAAAACATGTCAACACTTATTTTTTACTTTTAATAGGCCTAGACAAATTTGTTGGGAGCCAATTAGACAATGGGACCCTAGTGGGATTTATTTGTGAATGTCTTGTAATAAGTCCATGTGCTTCCCACCTTGAGGACAAGGTGGATGTCTAAGGGGGAGTATTGATAGGACATGGCCTTTGTTAGTTAGGGATTAGAATTAGCTAGTTAGAGGAGTATAAAAGAGTGTATTACAAAGGTAAAAGGGGTCAATTGAAAAGTTAGCAGTTGAAAGTTTGGGAGAACAGGGGATCTCTCGAATATCCCTAACTATTGTATTTTCATATTCAGTAATACATAATCCAAAAGTGGAAGTTTCCACATGGAGCTCATTTGCTTCCCTAGTAGGCCAACCCACATGAGAAGGGAGGAGAACTAGAAGTCTAACACAGGGAGCTCTCTTCTCTTCTTAATAGGCCAAGTTCATTTCAATGGCTATAGAAACCACTTACTCCAGTTAGTAGGCCAAGCCCAATTCTGGTTTGAAGCAGTGCCCACAGCACTAGCAACTATCGATTACTTCCAAGCATTACTTTATCCTTATTTTTCAAGATATGTTGGTAATTAGTTATGAATATCTAGTCTAAGTCCTTGTACCCCCACCTTGAAGACAAGGCGGATCTCTTGGGGGGAGTAATGTTAGGACTCTATTAGTTAGCAGTTAGTTAGAGGAGTTAGTTGGTTATAAATAAAGGGAAGAGAGGATTAGTTAGGGGTCTTTGATCATTTGTTGGTGAGACTTGGGAGAGTTAGAGGACTCTAGAATTTCCTCTGCATCCTGTAATTCTTGAATAAACACCAATTTCTTATTCCAATTGTAACGCCCTCCCAAGATATAGACTACGCTGCTCACAAGTGACCACACCCCTGAGTTATCGTTATTGAAATGGACCTTGTCGACAAAGAACTTCAACCGCCTTCTAACTTCAACTATCTCTGAGACAACGCGAAATAGGAGAGAATTATAAATTCTCGCAGGATTCTCTAATCATCATACATAACGCTATCATCACATTCCGGGGGCTTTCGCTTTATTACGAAAAGGTGAACATGCTAAACAAGTCGCTTAATTTTTATAGTCAAAATATATTATCCGAAGAAAATTCATTTTTACCATACAATATCAATTCATGATTCCATTATGAATAATAACATAACAAAATGTAATAGCCTCAATACACTGGAGACATAACATCTACACATAATGTTACTTATACATGAACTTGTGCATATACATAAAATTTACTTTTCTTTCTTGATCTTCCTTTTTATCATAAAATCTTTACATGTTACACCAACGGGCCACGCCACGCCATGTGAAATTCTCAGATACGCTTTAATCTTTAGTTTTTAGTCTTTACTCAAGACACCTAGGCAGCTACGTGATCGCCGTCCCCACGTTTTTATCGCCTCTTGGGTAGCTCTCCTTGGAGTGAGCTCGTCAACTCCACCCGTGACCGTCATCACACCGACTCACCCACAAGGGGACCCACTGCCTCTAGGTTGGAGGGATCTCATTCTGGCCATATGCCTCTAATTGAAGGGATCTCTTCTGGTCACATGCCTCAAAACCGAGGGATCTCATTTAACCACGTGCCTTCAATATAGAAGGATCTTATCTGACCACGTGCCTCCAACATAGAGGGACCCAAGTTTTTACCGGCTACAAGGAGTGATTCAACGCCAAGAATCGCTTCCGCGACCTACATTTTTATCATTCAACCGCTTCACAGTGATTTCAAATAATTGCTCCAAGGGCTGAATTCCTACATCTTATCTTATTTAACTACGCTCACAACGGCGGACGCCAAATAATCGCCCCAAGTGAAGGGATTCACATTTTATATACTTATGCCGTTCATTCTCATGCATACTCAAGCATACTACGCCGAATGATTTCAGACATATACTTCATTTATTTTCATATATTATTGCACACGTAATCTTCACGTACATATAAAGACCCGTAGCCCCTTTACCATTCTACTAGCACTCATACATATACTACATCATTTACCCTCATATACCTTGTATCATACTTACGCTCATTCTTGAATATAGAGTTTCCATATACATATTCATATTTAGATTCATCCTCAAGATATAAACACTCAGACTGTGACCGACAAAGATAATCTGGATCGATCCGCTTCCCCATTAATGATAGGCAGCCTCCAAATCCACATATAGCAGATAATCAATCTAACATATCTATCCATGTAAAACTCTGAACTATCAACTTAAACCTTATGTGTTTATCGACACTTAAACCATCAATTTGATCATTTCGCCAATTCTACTCGCTCATCAATGTTGTATAATCCACCTTTACTTCTATTCAACCTCATTTAAACCTGAATTTTGGATATGTCGCATACTTATATGTCTAATTTCTAACCTCTTACCCCATATCATTTTGATTTATATAACTCAAGATATTTAACTTTGTCTCAGCCTTTTATTCGGTCGACTAATTACACTCTTGGAATTAATAATTCACTAAAAATCGAAACTAACCTCAAATCATACGAAATTGTACCATATCAAAGCTAACAGGACAAACTTTCATTTTCAACAAGTTTCACTTGATTTGCTTAAGTATACCTCGAGTTACAAGTCCTGAAAGCTGACTTTCCTGAACTACCCTGTTTTGGCTTGGTTTGGACATAGGGTAACTTCCTCAAACCACTGGTATCAATTGGGGTCATAACAAACTCAGAATTTCATATTAAGATGTTCCCCTACGTGTAAGATTTCTAAAAAAGTTAGTTCCACTCAATTTGAAGTTGTATAGGGGGAGTTATACCCTCCTCAAGTCACCCTGCCCGGATGAAAGTCCTGGTTCCTAGGTCAAAATTCAAAAATTCATATCTCTCTCAATACTAATCCAATGACCTTATATGATATATGTATAGAAATCCCTGAATGTCTACTTTTATTTAAAAATAGTTTCATCGGATTTAACTGGGTGTAGGCGGCGCCGTACACTCCGCCGTATGGACTGCCGTGGACTTCTTCACTAAGATAGCATCCTACTTCTCCACTCCTTCTAATTTTCTCCTTCTAACCATAATTAACTCAAGATCTCCTATAAATCCAATCATAATCCATCATAATACATCCAATAATTCATCAACTACATGGAGAAGAGTACAATTTCATGCAATCATAGTGCAAGTAACTCAAGAATGTAAATAGAATCCTACCTCTTTGAGATCTTGATGAATTTGAGTTTGGATTGAATGGAGCCTCACAAAGTTGAGATTTGATAAGATTGATCGAGAGGAGAAGAAGGCCTGGAGTAAGAGGGAGAGACAGGCATAAATCAAATGGAACGGAGGGGAAGTCGACTTAAATACCTGGTTAGTTGACCGTGAGTATTGATTAGTTGGAGATTTTGTGATCAAGCTTCTACCACGCCGCCACAAGGCCAAATTGCTTTACACATCATCCCAAAAGAGAACTCGCCATTCATCTAAAATCTAACTCGCCTCAATTCTGCCAAAGTCGGAACTCATACTATTTTATTTGGAGATCAAGAAACCTCCGGATATCTTGTTCTGGCTTATTCACATCTTGAAGCAAGGTCCACGGCTCGGAAGTCATACACTTACAATCACATAACCTCTAACTCTTATTCCAACTCTAAACATCAATCTGAAATGAAATCTCCTCGAATAAACTAGAGATCGGAGCTCGCAGATAACTTGAATTCCACTCAGGATTGAACTCATATTCCATTCTAATGAGCTCAACTCTACAATGAACTCTAGCATTCAACTCCTGGAGGTCAGATTGTGATCATCATTATGTTAACTATAACTTCGAAGTTCGGAAACCATGTACACTATTTTTAGGTATGAGGTCAGAACTCGGGTACATTGTCTTTTCAAATTACAAAGCTCTGACATCTTAATCACGCTCAATGTTGTCCTGACTCAAGGTTAAGCCTAAGTAGGAATTTATGCCTCAAACCTGGGAGTTTTGGAAATTATACCAACCTCAAGTCGATATTGCGTAAAGACAAACTCTAACTCCTGAAATAATCACATTTGTGGGAATTTGAAGTGAAGTTTAAATTAATTGATCAAACTCAAGAGAATCCTAACTCTAAATCGGATGTTACACCAATTTTAACAATGAAGGTGCATCAAAGTTAGACATGAGGCTGATCACAATAATAGAAGGTCAATATCATTTAGGATTTGTGTTGTGGATGTAGAACCATAAAGAGAATGATCTTGTCCTAGGAATTCTACAGTTGATGAGGGAGAGCGGGCATACAAGGAAGGGGTGGGAAGCCACATTGAAGGATTTAGAGGAATGCTTGATTATAGGGGATTCTTGGGACCTAATTAAAAAATTCCTAATGTGTTCCTACTTGGAAAATTTCAGAAGCAAAGGCAATGGGTAATCTGGAAACACCTCAAGAGGTTTCTTGTTCACTTTAGTTTCAAGGACTTGATTATTGGGTTTGACCACGAAGCAATTGTTATAGTGATGGCCTGCCAAGTCCCGTTCACAATAGAAATAGGGGCTGAATTTGATCTCGTTAGATGGTTGGATAAAGCATTGATAAACTTGAGTTCCCATTTTGGAGATTTTTAGAATGACATTCCCACTTCCTTTAGTTTACCTCCCAGGTTATCAATATTCCCATAAACTCTGTTTCATTTTCAACAATCTCACCTGGTTAAGGTCTTAAACAATAGCTCAACTGAAAATGCAACCTTTGGGATGATGTTGAGCTACGCACATATTGCTAATTCTACTATAATGGGTGCTACTAATTCTATTGTCAAGGTTCAATCATCGTTGCTTTCTTCCCATTCCAATCTCATCCTGAACCAGCTCTTCTTAGTATGGCAACCATTACAGTTGACAGGCCTGTGCTTATAGTATTACAATGGAATCGAAAGTCTGAATTTTCGTATTATTTTTTAATAGTGAATCATTGAAAGTCAATCTTCCCAAGGGGATGTCTATGTCTATAGTATTCACGTAAATACTATGCCACTCAATTGGTGTTGAAATGAATGTCAGCTGGAACCACACAAAAATTTTATTGAAGAAAGTGGGGTCCCTAAGTGATAGAGTCTTGGACCATTCTTCATTGGCTATTTACACTAAGAAGTTTACATATCTATACATATGGTCACTATTGAATAGGAAAATAGAGATGCTAAGGAGCAAACAATACAAGACATGTGGTAACATGCCAGGGGTCCACCTTTCTTGGCATCAAAGTGGTTAAAGACTCTACAAGTTTACAACAAGCAATGGGATCCCAATGAAGGAATTTTTCACTGGATACAAGACCTGACCTAACACCCTTACCTTGAAGGCAAGGTGTGTTTTGATGGGGGGAATGTTGACAATCAAGCGGTTACTACAGTTGCATGCCATGACCTTTCTTGAAAGGATGCTACTATAGTTAACCTGATAAATATAGTATTTCGCAACAATCTATTTGGCTACTTATTTATTACTGTGAAGTGATGCATTGGTTCTCAAAGTTGTATGACAGTTTAATCAAATCAAAATAGAAGGGAGTTATTCATCAATCAGCAAATCTTTCCCGAATGTGAGAATCCATGGGAATTAATGATAGAGATTCAAGATAGTGAAGATCTTTCACTTGGTGGCATTGGGAGTTTTGAGACATATGGTGATGCTATGTGTATCAATCAATTAAAGATCGGGTCAAAGGGACTTAGGATCGCTCTATGGGACCTAAGGCAACATGGCCATGCTGCAAGTATTATTGCTTCATCCTTTTTCAAGATTTGGGACCCAGGAGGAAGACTTCCTTCAGCAATAATGTTATGGATTTCCATACCAGCACCCCCTGGACTCGTGGATGATTGGGGATTGCAAGTTCAACCTACAAAGGCTTTAGTAGTGAGGAAAAACTAGCACAGGGAATTGAAACTACTGATTCAATGGCTAGGCATGACCAACTTGGAGAGCTCTAAAGGATCTGTTGAACACATCAAGTTCAGCTTCCCTTCTTTCCACCTTAAGGACAATGTGGTAGTTCAAGAGGGAGGTATTGTAACAGACCAATCCCTAAGGGGTTTAGGGGAAGTATGGGGAAGCATAATAGTGAGCTGGGGGTGAATATTGTGGGGTCCACTGTGTAACTAACTTGGTAAATATATGGCAAGGGAGAAAGGGAATGGGGGTAGTCTATCATTTAGTTTAGACTTGGAGAGTGGGAGCTACTTAGTGCTCCATACTTGTTTTGTCCATTTCTGCTATACCTATACCATTTTCATCTCCTTCCTAATCTGATATCACACTAATATCAGCATTAGGGTGTGAATAATACATACACTCTTCATTTTCTTGCTTGTTCTCCTTGTGGTATCTTACAATATCTAATATAGCTAATAACTTGCAGTATAACTCAGTCTTTAAAATAATCATGAAAAGGTAGAAGATTCGCATCTAAAGATTACTACACTACAGATTCATTGAAAAACACGTGACAGCTTCCAAGTAGGACCTAAAAGAGGAAGGCAATAAAACATAAGTTACCAAAATTAAAACCATTATCGGAGTATTAAACACAAGAATAGATTCATCCCCTAAATAAATTAAAATGGCATACCCCTCATGGATATTTAGTTTAACATTATTCTTGCATATCCAATAAATTGAAAATTCTAACTTAAAGTGCTCCATTCTTATTAAGTCAAATAAATCCTTAACAAACCATGCACCAATATAGCCAATCTAAACATCAAACAAATATTTTATAGCATTTAAATAAATAATTTATTTTAAACTAGTACTTAAACACATAAAAATTAAGAATGCAACTAAGACAAGAGAAAGCAAGTATAGGACCCACATAAAGCCTAAAAAGTTTTAGAAGTAAATCCCTATTTCCTGATTGAGCAAACAAACAAAGAGATTGCAATACAAAGGGGGTTTCAAAATCATGGGAAGTATAGATAACAACTAGAAGACATATAGACATGACATTCCTAAGGCCTCTCATAGTGTCACAGTATATGAAAATGTGTGCCACAGTAGTTAATAGCGGGCGATCACGCCGCTATAGAGCCATCGCAGTGTAGAGTGACAGTTGGAAGCTACAGAGGTAATGTCGCATCGCGGGCTATCGCGGCCGCAATTTATTTCGTTGGCAAAGGATGATTCTAACCCTATTTTTGGACCCTTCACCACTTTATGGAGGGGCTGGCTGGTCATTTTCCCCTCCCTCCAAATCGGTTCTTCATTCTGCCCTCGATGTTTAAGGCTTTTCTTCAACCTTCCTTCTACCCTTCGACCTTCATTGTTCACTTCTTCTACCCCCTCTCTCAATCAGTCATTCTCTTCGGTGAACCTTCAACCTGCGCGGCAGCGATAGCAGCGGCTTTGAGATGAAAGGCAACCGAGCTGCATCTTCCTGGTTCCATTTCAACTAAAGCAAGACTGTGGTCCTCCTTGGTTGGTTCGTGGTCCTATCCTCCTTCCTCCTCCTTATTCCTCTGGTTGGACGTCCTTCTTCCTCTATCTTAATATCTCTCTTTGTTTTGCTTTCTTTATATCTCTTTCTTCCACCCTCTATTTTTTTTTTCTATTCATTATGTTTCACTTCTATTTTCATTTTTTTTCTTTTCTTTTAAATTTTCTGCTCTAGTTGATTTAGCAATGGCAACATCATCAACTCAAGCTTTGAGTATTGCTCCTTCTTCTGGTGGTTTGGTGAAGCCCACTGGTGACAACATAGATATGGCATAGTAGTGGAATAGTTTAAAAGACATCAATAATAGGAAGAGTGTTACTTGTGATTTTTGTGGCAAAACAACCAATGGTGGAATAACTAGAGCAAAAAGACACCAAATGGGTGTGACAGGATATACAAAATCTTGTAAAAGAGTCCCACCTAAAGTTAAGCAACTTCTCAAGGAAGCTCTTGAGAGGAAAAATGCAAAGAAGGAATTAAACTTTGGTGCAATTGGAGAAGATGATGATGAACAAGAAGATTTGGAAGAATTCTACAAATTATAAAAGGGAAAAGACCTCTATCAACATCAAGTAGGAGTAGCTTTATTCCTTCAACTCTTGTTAAGCAGACTAAGAAAGGAAAAAGCATAAAAGGTTTGTTGGATTTGATGTTTTTAAAATATCCTGAAGCTACTATTAAATTGGGAAAGCCTCACCGACAAACAAGCATTAATGATGCTTGTGATAAAGAAGCAAGGGCTAGAACCATTCAATACATAGTCTGATTTTTTTATATGAATGGTATTGCTTTCAATGTTGCTAGATCAAAAACCTTCAAGTTGATGCTTGAAGCTATTGGAAATTATGGCCTACACCTAAAAGCTCCAAGTTATAATGAATTGAGGGTTCCACTCTGATAACACCTTGTAGTGAGTTATATTTTTAGTTAGTTTTTATTTAATTTAGGATATAGTTGTTTAGTTTAGTTAATATTTTGTTTTATTTTAGTTAAGTAGTTTAGATTAGGTGGTACTTTTATTTTTTGTTATTTTCTTATATTTTAGATACTTATTTATATTTTTGGTCTACTTGTTAATAAGTAAAAGCACTCAAGTTGGAATTTGGAGCCATAAGAAAGCTTATCTTGCTTAAAATCAAGACCTTTCAGCATTGGAAATTCGATATCTAGCTCTCCAGAAGTTGGATTATGATGATTCAAGATTCTTTGGAAAGAAGAGAAGAAGATCTCCAACTTTGTTGTTGGACACTTTTTCCAGTTCTCGAGTCTTCTAGGAGAAAAAAGTGAAACAAAATTGAAGCTTCATCTTGTTTATGATACTGTCAAGTCTGACCTTTCATCACTCTTTCACTTGTATCTTGAGCTAAAGAACTCCAATTGAGATTATTTTGAGATTATTCTCATTGCGTTAGAAAGCTTACTTAAAGATCTACAATCTCTATTTCTACCTCTGAGGCCAAATTCCAACTATTTTGACTGCTAAAGAGCTTGAAAGTGTGTAAAAATAGTTAGTGCTATCAGGCAGGTGCGCTATAGTCCTCTGCCTTGTTATAGCCTATCTTAGTTGATGAAGTTGTTAATTAAGGCCAAAATTTAAGAAAAGGATCCGTAGACTATAAAAGGCAACATATAAAGTTAGAAAAGGATCCCTAGACACTTCCAAACACTTTCCAGGATAGAAGAATTTTCCAAAAAGATTGAAGGCAAAGATTCAAGGATTCCCAAGCTTAACTTCAACACGGAGAGATCCACATTCTTCCAAATCTTGTCTCTAGCCAAAAATCTTTATGGCTTTTGTTTCTTATATCTTCTCATCTTCATACTCTTCTATTGTTTTCTTTTCTTCAATCATGAACTAAGTTTCTTTTGCTAGGGCGTTAATGGACCCCTTTTTGTATGACAAGTTTACTCATGGATTAATATTAATATTATTTTTTATCTCTATTGCTTAGTGTTTTTGTTTGTGCTTAATGTTTTTAATTGCTTGATCATCAAGTAATTGATTTGAGAATTTACAATAACTCGTGAGAGGGTTTGTGAATAGAGCCTCTTAACATAAACACCGTGAGCTGAGCGAAAACTAAAGATAGACAAATGCAGGTCATGCGGTCAACATAGGAACCCATAGAGCTTCAACCTTTTCCTAGATTAGTTTGTGCTAAGAGATTAGGCATTCAGTTTAGGATAAAGAGTATTGCTTGACCTCGAGAAAGGCTAGTATAAGTTAAGGGGAACCGACCATGAGTCAATTAGGATAAAAACTGACTAGCGAAAATTCATAGAAAATGCGTCTACAATAGGTGAAATTAATTAGCTCTAGCATTCATCCCATTGCATTTATCCACACTATTAGATTTTTTTGCATTAGTATTTTTCTTATTTATTTTATTTTATTTAAATTTTAATTTCCTCATTAGTAATTCCATTATGTCCAAATAGTTATTCCCTTACACTATTCGGTATTTGATCTATCCTCGTGGGAACGATATTTTACTTATCACTTTATTACTTGTATGATCCGGTATACTTGCCAAAGCCGCATCAAGTTTTTGACGCCGTTGCCAGGGATAATATCAATATCATTCTTAGTTGATCGGATACTAGATTGGATTATTTTTATTTTTATTTTTATTTTATTTTATATTTGTTTTTGTCTTGTTTATTTTTTTAAATTTTTAATTTTCTTTTTATTTCTTTTTCTTTCATTATTTATTTTATTTAGCTTTTGTTTTACTTTATTTGATTTCTACTTTCACTTGTTCTTGTGTTTTATTTTGCAGTTTATGCGAAGGAGCTAATCCACGAGAGATTTTTTTTTTGATCTAGAGATTGAGCATTCTTTGCATCAACTCAAAAACTAACGAAGAACAGTTGAAAAAGTTTTGAAGTTACCATGGCCAATGAAAATGAGCAGAATGACAAAGCCATGAAGGATTACTTGGCACCCACTCTTCAAGGGTACTCATCTAGCATTGTGAGGCCGCTTGTCCAAGCAAACAACTTTGAACTGAAGACATCACTCATTCAGTTTGTATAACAGAATTGCCAATTTGCTGGACTGTCTAGTGAAGACCCTAATGAGCATCTTAGCAATTTTCTGAAGATCTGTGACACCATAAAATTAATGGTGCCACGGATGATGCTATTCGGCTGAGATTGTTTCACTTTTTATTGAGAGACAAGGCTAGAGTCTGGTTGAAGTCTCTGCCTTAGGGAATACTCACTACCTAGGATATGGTAGCCAGAAAATTCTTAGAGAAGTACTTTCCTCCTGCCAAGTTTGCCACGATGAGGAATGACATCAGTTCCTTTACCCAAGCAGATGGAGAATCCTTTTGAGTCTTGGGAGAGATACAAGGAGCTGTTGGCTAAGTGTCCACATCACGGCATCCCATTCTAGATGCAAATCCAGACATTCTACAATGGTCTCCTAATGTCCACGCAAATCATGGTTGATGCAGCAGCTAGTGGTTCTCTGAACAGTAAGACACTAGAGCAGTCTTGGGAATTATTTGAAGTAATGGCAAGCAACAACTATCAAAGGCCTAGTGAGAGAACTCAGAAGAGGGGAGTTCTGGAAGTTGACACTATCACAGTCCTCTTGGCCCAGATGCAAGCCCTTTCTGTCCAAAATGCAGCCATTCAGAAGCAATTAGGCTTGCTCAGCACCACTTCACCAACACATGTCATGCGTTGTGATTTTTGCCATGGGAACCATTCGAATGGAGAGTGCACTACAGTTCCTTTTTCTGATGAGTCAGTTAACTACATGAATGCCCAAAAGCACAATTCCTGCTCCAACACCTATGTTCCTAGGTAACAGTTCAATCATCCTCCACAAGAGAAGAAGCCTAACCTGGAAGACATGTTTCAATAATTCATGAGGAGACATATGTCTTTTGTGGAGAAGACTGAAGCTTTTATGGAGAGAATAGAGGCTCAATTTAGAGCTCATGATGCTACAATCAAAAACCTAGAGCATTAAGTAGGGCAAATTTTCAAGCAGTTAATTGAGAAACCACTGCGTTCTTTACCTAGCAATGCCACTGAAAATCCAAGGGAGCATATGAATACAATCATACTAAGAAGTGGTAAGGAATTGGCTGAATCTGAAAAGAAAGAAGTAAGAGTAAAAGAAAAGCCTGTTAAAGATTCCAATATGGCACTACCTGAGGAGAAAGTATATATGGCACCTCCTGCTTATGAACCTCTAATTCCTTATCCTCAGAGGATGAAGCAACAAAAGAAGGAACCAGAAGGGCAACAATTTCTTAAGGTTCTTGATGTACTTAAAAAGCTCCACATCAATATTCCGTTTACTGAGGCATTGGAACGAATGCCAAACTATGCCAAGTTTATAAAGGAGTTACTCTCTAAGAAACGGAAATTGGATGCTGATGAGACTATACTACTCACTGAGGAGTATTCGACAATCATTCAGAGGAAACTACCACCTAAGTTGAAGGACCCCGGGGGCTTCATTATTCCATGCACCATCGGTGATTTGAGGATCGACAAGGCACTATGTGACCTTGGAGCAAGTATCAATCTGATGCCTTTGTCACTTGTGCATAGATTGGGCATTACTGAAGTGAAACCTACAAGGATATCTCTATAGTTGGCTGATAGATCTATCAAACTTCCCTATGGTATTATTGAAGATGTTTTGGTGAAGGTGGACCGTTTCATCATTCCCACTGATTTTTTTATTCTTGATATAGAGGAAGATGTCAATATCCCTCTAATTCTTGGGCATCCATTCTTGGCCACTAGCAAAGCCCTGATTGATGTAGAAGAAGGGGAGCTAACTCTGAGATTTTAGAACAATAAAATGAAGTTCAATGTGTTGCAAGCAATGGACTCTACAACAAAGACAGCTCAATGCTATAAAGTGGATGTAGTGGAAGCTAACTTGAGTACTTTAGTCCCTGCATCACATGCCACACCTCCTTAGGAGCCTCCATTAAGGAAGAGCAAAACAAAGAAGAAAAAGAAAAGGGTGGGGGATGATGATCTTAAGCCACCAGGAGCTCTCCAGTTGCTATTTGAGCCTAATTCTATCTCATTGGTTCTTGGGAAGAAGAACCACTATCTTGGTGACAAGTCACCAAAGAAGGGGAGGAAGAAACCATCATGAGTGACAGGACCATGTCTAACTTAGGGACATTAAACCAAAGTGCTTGTTAAGAGACAACCCAACTTTTCTAACATTTCTTTGATTTTAATTTTTCTTATTTAGGATCTTTTTAGTTTTTTTTTCTTTTGGTTTAGGTAAAATTTTAGTTTTGATTAATTTTAATTTATTTAATTTTGTTTTATAGGTTTATTGGAGCAATTAGGAAGTGCATAAGTGAAGGAAGAAGCCACATGGGGCGTGCAGCAGAGATACATGCGCTAGGGAGTAACTTTCCTTTTCTTTCCCTTTTGATTTTATTTTCATGCATTAAAGACAGTGCATAATTTTAAATTGCATTTGGGAAAATCCATTATTGCTCTTTCTTATTTGTTCCTGTTTCCTTTTGTTAGTTTTGTTGATTAGGTTGTTAGTGTTTTTAGTTTCAATTTTCTGCAAAAAAAAAAAAAAAAAAACCAAAAAATAAATTTTTAGTCCAATTTTTTTTAATTTATTTTTTTTTTCGTTTGTCAATTGGTTGTTGTTGCTTGTGCCTATGATAAAAAGTATTGCTCTGTTTGTTAACTCTTAAGTAACTTTGAATCCAAATTTAAGTCTTGAAAATCTTCTTGTGCTTTTACTATTAAATTGAGAAGGATTATTTTCTTGCACTTTAATAAGAGTCAACAACTTAGAATAGGTGACCTTTATGCTTTTTATGCTTTATTTAGATTCAGACATGTATTCTTATTCATGTGAATCTCTCTTGAAATATATGTGAGTGAATCTTAGCCTTGGAAGTGATTTAGGCCATGTTTGATAGCCATATTTAAGCCTTATTGGCCCACCCTTTGTCATTGATCCGTAGTCACCCCAATTAAGCCTTAAAGCCTATTCTTGGATTGAACTATATTATGAGCCTAATGGCCTTCCTTTCTTTCCTTCTTTGATCCCATATTTACCCTCAAGCCTTAGCTTCTAAACTCATTCGAATAGAGTAATACCTCCACTACTACAACCTCATGTTTTCTAAGTTCAAAAGTGGAGTGAAAAAAAAAAAGCAAAAAAAAAAAAAAAATAAAGAAGGAGAAAGAGGGTGAAAGAATGAAGGAATAATATATAAAAAAGAAAAAAGAAAAATTGGCAATACAAGGAAAATATAATGCCAAGGTTCAATAAGAAAAGCATGATGGTTGCCAAGCAACTAAGTTAGAGGTATCCCAAGGAGAATGAATTAGGGGCGAAGGTTCCTTAAGTTGAGGGGATTAATTGAAATTAAATGATTATTCTATCATACCCCTTACCTTGGCCTACCGTTACAAGCTTAGAAAAGTCCTTATGATCTTTGGCTAAGTGACATTGATGTAAAAATAGAGAGAGAGGATTTCGGATAGTGTGATGTTTTTGTCTTTTCTTAAACATTGCACAAGCATAGGGTGTGTCAATTCTCCGTTGTTTTTCTCTTATACACACACACTTGATCCATTCTTTTAACAATATGATTGCACAATTAGATGGTCTTGGTACTTAGTAGACTTGAATCCTTGGCAACTTTTAAGTTAAGTTATGGAGCAGTGATGAGGAATTCCATAGGCAACAACTTCTATCTTTTGTTTTAAGTGTTTTTGTTTGAGTCTTTTGTTTTTCTATTTTTGAGTCTTGCTTGGGGACAAGCAAGTTTTTAAGTTGGGGGTTGTGATAACTCCTTGTAGTGAGTTATATTTTTAGTTAGTTTTTATTTAATTTAGGATATAGTTATTTAGTTTAGTTAATATTTTGTTTTATTTTCGTTAAGTAGTTTAGATTAGGTGGTACTTTTATTTTCTATTATTTTCTTATATTTTAGATACTTATTTATATTTTTGGTCTACTTGTTATTAGGTAGAAACACTCAAGTTGGAATTTAGAGCCATGAGAGAGCTTATCTTGCATAAAATGAAGACCTTTTAGCATTGGAAATCCGATATCTAGCTCTCCAGAAGTTGGATTATGATGACTCAAGATTCTTTGGAAAGAAGAAAAGAAGATATCCAACTTTGTTGTTGGACACTTTTTCCAGTTCTCAAGTCTTCTAGGAGAAAAAGGTAAAACAAAATTGAAGCTTCATCTTGTTTCTGATGCTGTTAAGTTTGACCTTTCATCACTCTTTCACTTGTATCTTGCACTACAAAACTCCGATTGACATGATTCTTATTGCGTCGGAAACTTACTCAAAGATCTACAATCTCTATTTCTACTTCCAAGGCCAAATTCCAACTATTCTGACCGCTAAAGAGCTTGGAAGTGTGTAAAAATGGTTAGTGCTGTCAGGCAAGCACGCTATAGCGCGACGTCGTTTGTAGCAAGTTGCTGATGCAGGCCAAAATTCGAGAAAAGGATCCGTAGACTATAGAAGGCAACATATAAGGTCAGAAAAGGATCCCTAGACATTTCCAACCACTATCCAAGATAGAAGACTTTTCCAAAGAGATTGAAGGCGAAGATTCAAGGATTTCCAAACTTAACTTCAACACGGAGAGATCCACATTCTTCCGAATCTCTTGTCTCTAGCCAGAAATCCTTATGGCTTTTGTTTCTTATATCTTCTCATCATCATACTCTTCCATTGTTTTCTTTTCTTCAATCATGAACTAAGTTTCTTTTGCTAGGGCATTAATGGACCCTTTTTGTATGACAAGTTTACTCATGGATTAACGTTAATCTTGTTTTCTATCTTTATTGCTTAGTGTTTTTGTTCATGCTTAATGTTTTTAATTGCTTGATCACCAAGTAATTGATTTGGGGATTTACAATAACTCAAGAGAGGGTTTGTGAATAGAGCCTCTTAACATAAACACCATGAGTTGAGCGAAAACTAGAGATAGACAAACATGGTTCATGCGGTCAACATAGGAACCCATAAAACTTCAACCTTTTCCTAGATTAGTTTGTGTTAAGAGATTAGGCAATCAGTTTAGGATAAAGAATATTGCTTGATCTGGAGAGAGGCTAGAAATAAGTTAAAGGGAACCAACCGTGAGTCAATTAGGATAGAAACTGATTAACGAAAATTCATAGTAAATGCATCTACAATAGGTGAAATTAATTAACCCTAGCATTCATTCCATTGCATTTATCCACACTATTAGAATTTTCTACATTACTATTTTTCTTATTTATTTTATTTTATTTAAATTTTAATTTCCTCATTAGTAATTCCATTATGTCTAAATAGTTATTCTCTTAGACTATTTGGTATTTGATCTATCCTCGTGGGAACGATACTTTACTTATCACTTTATTACTTGTATGATCCGATATACTTGCCGGAGTTGCATCACACTCCTTAAAAAGGAGTTAGAGCTAACAAAGGATATGTTGAAGGGTGATGAGGAGGAAAAGGGTTAAATATGGATGCTCAAAATGTCGGATGGTTGGATGGAGAGGAAGAATAGGACATTGATTAATTTCATGGTCAATTGTCCAGCAAGGACAATGTTTGTGAAGAGTGTTGATGCTTCTACATACATGAAGACGGGGGAGAAAGTATATGAGCTATTGGATAGCTTTGTAGAGGAGATTAGAGAACAAAATGTTGTTCAAGTGCAACTGACAATGGAAGCAATTATGTCTTGGCTGGTAAAAAACTATGAATTGCTCAAATTTCCTATTACTTCATTTAATATTTGGCTACTCATCTAATTTTATTTAACTTCGCTCTTCTGAGGCAAACTACTTCAAGCTAAGAGGAATAATCTCTTTTGGACTCCATGTGCTGCACATTGTGTAGACTTAATGTTGGAGGACATTAGAAAGCTTCCTCGAGTTAAGAAGGCAATACAAAGAGGCATCAATCTTGTGGGCTTTATCTACAACCACACATTAGCATTGAACACAATGAGAAAATTTACCTACAAGATGGAGTTGGTTAGATATAGGTATGGACTGACAAGGTTTGCTACAACCTTCCTTACACTGCAAAGGTTGTACAAACAAAAGAACAATCTTAGAAAGATGTTCACTTCTGATGAGTGGTTGACCTCCAAGATGGCTAAAGAACCTAAGGGGAAGAAGGCGGGTGATATTGTGCTCAGCACAACATTTTGGAATGATGTTATGTACTCTATTAAACTTATGGGGCCTCTTGTCCATGTCCTTAGGCATGTTGACAATGAGAAAAAGCCTGCAATGGGACATATTTATGAAGTAATGGATAAGGCTAAGGAAGCCATTCAAAAGTCCTTCAAGGATAATGAAGCCAAGTACAAGGATGTTTTTGCTATTATTGATAGGAGATGGGACTCACAACTTCATCATCCATTGCATGCAGCTAGCTATTTCTTGAATCCTGAGTTTTACTATCTCAATACAACATAGATTGAGAGTGATCATGAAGTAATGAATGGACTTTATAAGACTATTAATAGGTTGATTCCAAATGAAGACTTGGCCAAAAAGGTTACAAATGAGATTGAAATATTTAAGAGGGCTAGTGGTATATTTGGAAATAGCATGGCAATAAAACAAAGGAACACAATGGCTCCTGGTAAGAATTAAGAAATATGTACTTAATTCCTGACAAATTTAGTTCCACGATGTTTCTTAGTAATGGTGATTTCTTGATTATTGAATCGTAGCTAAATGTTGGAGGAAGAATGGAGCATCCACTCTTAACTTGCAACAATTTGCAGTCAAAGTGTTGAACCTAACTTGTAGTTCAACAGGATATGAGTGCAATTGGAGCAACATGTAAGCAAATGCAAATAATTTTTCTTTGCATAGTTTCATCCTTCTATTTAATGATTTTAACACTAACATTTTTGTCTAATTTATGATATGAATATCATAGATTCATTCTAAGAAAAGGAGCAAGCTTGAGCATCAAAAGTTGCAAGACTTGGTATTCATCAAGTATAATCGAACTCTTAAAGAGTGCTTTGACACCCAAGATGAGAGTGATCCTATTCTCCTAAATAGTATTGATGATTGCAATAAGTGGTTTTTGGGAGAAATGGGCGCTAACACAGAAGATACTAAAGAAGAATTCATTTTTGGTGATGATGGATTAACTTGGGGAGATGTTTCTGCTGTAGTTAGGGTTGAGGAGCCTCCAAAACACACTAGACTTGCTACAAGTTTGCAAAAGAAAGTATTAAAGCATTCTAGTTCAAGAAAAGAGAAGGAGCCTATTTAAGAGGAAGAAGAATTTGATGATGAAGAAGACTCGAAGGAGGGCCAAGAAGAGATCTATAAGTCTGGTAATGAAGAAAGTGATGGAGAGAACAATATGGAGGAGGAAGAGGAGGAAGAGGATGATGATGATGATGATGAATGATTTGTAGAATATTTTGTTAGTTTTAGAGAAGAGAGACTTAGGTTTAATTAGGATTTGTTATTGCCTTTTATATTTTGTTATCCTTATACTACTTGATGGTGCCATTTTTTTTTTTTTTTTGCTGCCTTTAGAACTTGATGTTTATGCATTGGATTGATGGTGACTGCATATTTTTGGACCATGGAATGGATTATGAATTTTTATCATTGATGTGAATAAGTTTAACTGTGAATGATTTCTTATTTTTGAATATTTATATATGTTATATAATTTGCATGATAATTATATACATTTTTGTCAAATAGCAGTCGAAACGCTATCCACTATCCCGCTATAGCGTTTTTGGGGTCGGCTGCTACACGCCACTATTCTCATTTGACTATTATGATGTGCACGTTTCTAGTTACATAGTTGTGATCCTATCAGAGAACACTTACTCCATTAATCACAAGGAAATCTAGAGCTTTGATACCCCCTTTGTCACAACCCACCCCGAAGCCGTGACCGACGTTGAGAGGTAATGGACTTCTAACAAGCGTATATTGATTAGCTTCATAGAAAACTAATAGAGTTCCCCAAATAAACTGACAAGCACACATAAAATTTGACATTCTTAGAGCACTCTCCAGTAATTGACATATACATGAATGAGAACACACTTTACAATTACAAATATTAAATACAATATCCTAATAGAATGACCAAGTTGTAGGACCCTGCCTGTGGATCATGAAGAAACTCTAAAAAGTTGGAGGAACTAAGTCAGGTGCAATGCAAGAGTCTAAAACAGGAAGAGAAAGTAGGTGAGTCTAACTGACTCAGTGTGTCACGACCCAATCCTGGCCCTGATTGGCACATAGGAGGAACTAGCCTCCTAGCAAGCCTATTGAAACTTTTACAAAAAATAAACAGAATTTCCCCTAAAAATAGGACATTTGCAACATACTGATAGTTCCTATTACAAACCAGAATATTCAGCCAGCCACAAAACTGCAGATCAACAATATTCAAATGTGCAAAACATACGTATACAGGCATTAGTATACTTGTTCAAAGTTAAATCTGTTACAAATACATACATCTATATCATAATAGTCATTAGTGGCGTTATTGTGACATCATGAAGCAAAGCAGAGGTCCACTGTGATGCAGCTGTTGGTGTAGAGCGTTTTTTGGTTGTAACATTGTGCAGTTGCTATTGTGGCGAAATCGCGGCCACAATTCTTTTCTAGGCTGAAACCCTATTTTGTTTTCTTTTTTCAGCAAAATTCCCTCTTTATCCTCACTTAAACCAATAAAAGTTCTATTTTGCCCTCACTTAAATTTTTAAAGACTCTATTTTGTCCTCAGATAAATAAGTGAAGTCTCGATCTTGCCCTCACTTAAACAAATGAAGTCTCTATAATACCCTCACTTAAATAAGGAAAGTCTCTATTTTATCCCTCACTTCAACTCATCTTCAACCTATTGACCCCTTCTTCATCTGTGATTGAGTTTACAGCAACTCCTAAAATAGAGCCACATTGAAGCTATTGTGCAAACCCATCACACTTGTTGTGCAAACCTATCGACCCCTGTTGAGTTTATAGTAGCTCCTTCACACCTTATTGCTTTGTTTCAAGTTGCTTCAAGCTTTTCTAGCCTAGTCCCCCTATGTTTCTCGGCTTCTACAACCTCCAGTAATCATGTTATCATCATTATTATTTACTTATTAGTTATGTCACCATGTCTCTCTCTGTCATACTATGCTTTCCACTTTAATCTCTATTGCCTCTGCTTTTTCTTATTCTTGAATACTTATATGTATTATGTATAAATTGCATAATAATTGTCTATATCTTTTAAAGTAACAGTCATTCCACTATCCGTTATCTTGCTATAGTGTTTTTGGGGTTGGTTGCTCTGCACTGCAAACAACGATTAACTATTATGATCTATATTGCAACAGAAGCCAGACCCTGTCTATGGTTTATGGAGCACAACTAAGGATAGATATAGACCATTACTCAACTAAATACTAATCCAATAAACAGACACTCTTAAGGCCCACATGGACAAATGTGTCAAGCTCTTGGAGCTTCTAACCTTTCACCACTGAGATGAACCATTTGTAGGCCTGGACTTAGCTCTAAAACAGGGGGAAATAAGAAATGAGTCAAACAAACTCAGTGAAGGGCAATGAATCTATAACCTATGAGGATAAGCTCTAGAAGTAAAGCAAACTGTGCTTAAATAAGGAATTAGTATCATGAATTAAGCATAGATAAGCAATCATCATTTTAAATAGTATGTACATAAAGAATCAACCTTAGAACCTATGTATATAACTAAGGAATTAACATTATTTCATAAACTGGAAAACATATTTCTTAAATGTAACTACCAAAGTGGGGAAGCTTCCAATCCAAAATTAAATCATACTAAAATCACGTCTGGGCATTACGTATCGCCATCTCCAATGTGAGCATAACAAATCAGAATTAAATCATAAAGAAATCAAGTCTGGGCGTTACATATCACCATCTCCAACGGCAGCATAACAAATTCGGATGTGCTAGCCAAACACACCGGGCTAGCAACATCCCTGCTAGTTGGGGTTTGTACCAACGTGCATCAAGGCTAGCATCAACAACCACTAGCTACCAATTAACTTAGAATCCTTTCACAGAATATCAATAACATTTCAAAATATAAATATTAAATAGAGTTTTCGAAAGTGAAAATACCAAATAAGGATTCCAGAATCAAAATATAATTTCTCAATAATTCAATTTAATAATTTCAACAATTGTTCATCAAGCTTGTCCTCTCATTTTAAGAAAATCCATAATCTATTTTCAAGAAATCTTCCAGAACGTTCAATAAATCCAACTAGTTTAATTTCCTTGAAAACCAAAATAAGCATTCACCACTAGTTAAGAACATAGAATTATTCATTAATTTATATAAACCAAACAAGATACCCAGAATTGATTAAATATGTAGAAATAAGCCTTCAATATAGATTCTAAAATCAAATCCAATAGTGATTGTATGAAACATATAGGTCATAGAGGTATTGTCCACTCACAAAACTGTAGAGATTGTCAAATTTACGTCTCAAGGGCCAACGAACTCAAGTGCCGATTACCTGGAGAATATGAAACCATCATGTAACCAATTATTCTCAATTTAAATATAACTATGGTTTACTACCTATTCAATCACAAATCAAGTATTGTCCCTCAATTATTTGAGTCTCACACTTCATTCTTGTAACTAGCACATTACTATCACAAGCAGGATATTATTCACATGCCTATTCTTTCCTTTGTATTGTAATCATACAACCTGCATGCATTTTAAAAAACTAATTGTGCTTAGAAATTAAGGGTGTGTTTGACATGTGTATTAGGCATTATAGAATAAGATAATATAATATGTTATAACCTTATCTGTTATTTGGTGTAGTTAATGTATTGTATAAGCTTATCCATCAAATCTCCTTTATACATCAAAATGATGGATAATTTAATTCAGTCTAGAGAGGTCATATTAGGCCTGATTAGCTTTTGATGTATAAGGGTTCTTTCATTTTTTTTATTTTTTAATATATTTTATTAAAAAAATAATTATTAAATAAATAATAAAAAATAAAAACCATATAAACAAAAATAATATTATTTAATAAAAATATTTAATAATAAATAAATATTTTTAAAAAATAATAATTATAAAATAACTATACAAACCAATATAAAAATATAAGAATAAAATATGCAAATAATATTTAATATAAATTTAATTATATATAATAAAAAATATAACTAAATATAGGAATATGATATTAGTCTTGCTTGAATTTTGATGTATAAAAACTCCCTCTCTATTTCTCTCTCTCTCTCTCTCTCTCATATTTTTTATATTATGAAAAAGTATTAAAAATAAATAAATAATTTTTAATATAAAATTATATTTATATATAATAAAAAAAGCTAAAATAATTATAATAAATATTTAAACAATTATATTAATTTTTAAATTTTAAATTTAATATTAAAAAATTATATTTATTATAATCTCTTTTTCTGGTTATATCATATATAATATAATATCTTATACAGTGACATATCAAACATTGTATAATATTAAATTTTTATCAGGTCTTATATAATCAGGCTTTATACTATCAGCTCTTATCCTATCAGACCTTATACTATCAGGTGTGCCAAACAGCCCTAAAGTTACATGATGCATTTAAACACAAGACTATCATTTTTCCTAATATACAGACTAAACAATAACTAACTAGCAAGTTAATCTCAAATGAAATCACAGTTACAGGCATTAAATAATTTAGTAGTTGCCTATTCAACTTTATATGACAGATCTAAACAATAATTCGTTGGCAGAACCCATCTGACTGCTTAAATAAATCACAAAAATAATTTAAAATGAAGGTGCTAACAAGAAGAAAGATAGCGAATGCATTTTATTTATAATATCCCAAAAAATGAATTAGTCTATTGGACTAGATAGAATGATGAGGGGATGAGAAAAGGTTCCTCCAATTGAAACCAACGAGTAATTTTTTTTTTTTTTGCCAACTCTTCTGAAGCAAAAAGTAATTTGGAATGTTACAGAAATCACTTCAACAAACCTAAGAGATGTCATGCATAACTCTGACCATGTATAATAGAGACAAAGGAAGCAGTTTCTGCTATCTAGCACCATTTCGCCAATTCAGTTTCCAGGTGACAGCAACTAAATTTCTTTCTAGATAAGCTGGGAGCATTTTTAGTGTACAGAATTGTTCCATTAATCTTCATTCAGATAGAGGGGACCAACCATATCAAATTATGTATATACATATAAACAAAAGAACAATCATATATAGCCATAAATTTACTAGGACATTTTTTTCTCTTCTCTTTTTTTTTTTTTTTTTCTTTCTTTTCAGTAACAAATTCTAATCAAATCATAAAGCTTAGGGAATAATTATCTAATTTAAACTATCACAGGGATTCCATGACATATGTGCAATATGAATGAGATATCCAAACAAGAACATACCCAACTAATATTTCACAACCTTTTAACATTACACAACAAACAGGCCAAATCAAAAGAGCAAATATTGACTCATAGAGCTAAAAAGAACAACATAGGAACTCACTAAGGTTGTGGGTGAGGGTGGAGATAGAACCGCGCCCAGCCACCCGAAAAAGAAGATACGCGCCGGAGAGAGGGAGCCAGGCGACGGAGAGACAGACCGCGAGCTGAGGGAAAGAGGCGAGACTGAGAGAGAACTCGCGGAGAGAGGGACGAGCTACGCAGAAAGTGAGATGAGTCTGAGCGAGGGAGAGCAAGAGAGAAGGCAGCAGTGGGTGAAAGGTGAATGAGGGGGATGAGGTGAGACAGAAAGAGAGTTACGTGGAAGAGGAAGGAGATAAGGGGAATGAGGGGGATGAGGTGAGACAGTTACGTGGAAGGGGAAGATATGAGCACCCTATTAAAGGTATTGGTGGTCTTATATTCTTTGTCTTTTTTCTTTTTTTTATATGCACTTCTTTATTTACCAATTTTATTCCTCTTAATTGAATTTAATTTTTTTATTATTATAAAATTTAATGTGAAATTTTTTTTTCCATTACCAATATTTTATTTTAAATAGGATATTATATAATGAAAGGTAATAACACTATAACATATGACTCAAAAAAAAAAAAAGCAACTACGTGTAAGTAAAAAATAAATATCATAAATTAAGCATAAATAAGACTCATCATTTGAAATATATATATATATATATATATATATATATATATATATATATATATATATATATATATTAGAACTACGCAAATGTATAAAGAATCAACACTATTTTATAAACTGGAAAACATATTTCACAAATATAAGTATCAAATAGGGAGATTTTCAATTCCAAAAATTTTCAAACAAGGGTTTGCCCTTTCAAATTCAACTGAGTTGATGGTGTGCGTTGGTCATACACACACACATCGAGTTAACAACACCCCTGCTAGCTGAGTCTGGATCAAGGTGCACCAAGGCTGGCATTAACGACCATTAGCTATCAATAAATTGAGATTCCTCCCACCATATATATAAAAACCAAAGTAATATATATCACTAAAAAGCTAAAGTAAAAAAAGTCAATCAAACTTCCGATGAACGGAAGTAATCAGTAGAGTTCAAAAAAAAAATCTAGAATATAATTTATTCAATAATTCAGTTTAATAACTCAAACAATTATTTACTGAACTTGTCCTTTCATATTTGGGAAATCTGTTTTTGAAGAAATTCTTCCAATACGTAATAAAATGATATGAGTTGGTTTTTCCCAAAATTAAAACAACATATGCTTTATATCTTTTCATAGTTTGACCAAGTTGAGTCTGATTTTTTTTTTTTTTTATGTGAACACATAGAGACTAATGTTGCAATGATTGTTAAGGATTGAACAACTTCATGGCAACACTGAGTTAGGCATTAAGGCAGCATACTTAGATAGAAAAGACCTTGAAACATGAGAACATTTGAAAAGACCCAATAGTTTCTGTCTTGCCATAGTTTTCAAATTAAACTGACAGTTGCACGTTGATTAACAGCACATTCTTAAATGAATGCTTGTACTTTTGCCCCAGATATATTTCAATTGCTTAAAAATTTACACATCAACATAGTTTTTTATTTAAGCTTATTATTATATAAACTGATACTAGCTAAGAAAATGCCAACCCATGGGCTAAAAGAATGGGTAAGAAATTAATAAGCCGATAATACATCATGGCCGAACAAAATGGTGAAAGCGTCCATTTGATTCTTACTTAAAGCTAATCCAATCTTAATTCCATCCTCAACATCTCTGCTTTGTAGAAGAGAAACAGCCCTTGTAGAATCAATTGAGATCTCCTCTATTTTCTTGGGCCTCCCCTACCCAAAATCTGAATCATAAAAGTTCAATTTTGGAGACTAAGTAGCACGTACATGGTGTTCTGACCCATGTAACACCCCCCAAATCCAAAATCCATTTCTCAACCTTAGCAAAAATTGCTGCATCAAGCTTCGTAATTGTGCTTCCAAATGCTTTAGCTACAAGAACAATCCCATCTTTTCCAAGTAACTCTTTCCTTCTCACTGATGCCCTACAAAGCCAACACAATTACCCAAATATGTCATGGGAACTGGAAAGTCCAACCTAGTTATGCCACCAGCAATGAACCCAAAGTAAGTGGGATCTTCATCTTCATGGGCTATTTTCCCATTCACACTTTGTTGGCTTTTGACCAATCAAACCCACAAAAAAACACAAGTTAACACATAAGCAAATAAATTCAAAGGCAGAGACTTATTCTTTTCCTTGCAATAATCAACAATCAAGCCCTTTACCTTCTCCATTTCAGTTGCACCCATCAAGAAAGTGGCTTGAACCATACTTGAACTTGATAAATCTGCTTTGTCTTCTCTACCTATGGCAATCTCCAACTGCAATAGTGTTCTTCTTCTCCACTCTTTCAAGAAAATGTCCTCAAGTCCTTTTGTATCAACAATCACACTTCTATCATAGAATGACAGTGACTCTAGTGGACTCCAAAGGAACAATATGAAGCCCATGTCTTGAAGAAATTGTTGAAGGTTTTCCCATCAGCAACAACATGGCGGAAAGCTAGGCCAATGCAAATGCCAACATTTGGAAATATAGTTACTTGAATAGCTAGCAGAGGAAGCTCTTTACCTCTGCATGAAAGGCTTGATGCTAGTTTGGGCACAAGTTGGTAGAAATCATTGACATCTCTAAGGTGATTGTTGCACAAGTGTTCAAAGTCACCATTTCACATGGCCATTGTAAGTGAAACTGATTTGTTATTAGTGAAAACAAGTTGGGGTTTGGCAGGTTCAGATAAAGGGCCAAAGCTACCAATAAAAGGATAGTAATGTTAAAGTGTGAGGGAGATAGAATGTTTAGTTTTGGGATGGTGGTGGTTGTGAAGTGAGAATAGGGGTAGGGAAGTTCATAGAAAAATAGAGGTTGGCTTGGAGAGAGAAGAAAAGGCAAGGAAGGTCAAAGAATGTTAAGGGGAGGAGAAAGGTTGTTGGAGTTGTATTGGGTGCAGGGAGTGATCTTGCATTGCTCAAGAACCTTAACTGTGAAAGGTTTGGACATGGGTAAAAGGTTGAGCAAGAGGAATGAGAAGGATGAATGGCAGAGACTATTATGGTGTGCAGAGGCTGATATTATTTACAATATTATAATTTACATATAAACAGCAACATTAATATCATTAGTTCATCACATTAGGATATCAAATTAACACAATATAAACATAAAAAGACGTAGGGATGAAATAAACCCCAAAAATCAGATATCAAATATACTGTATCGTGCTACATTGATCTCACCTAATCACATATCTTAATATCTACACACTCAGACTCAAATAAAAAAATGAGTAATATTATTTATACTCATTTTTGAACTTATTTTAAAGGAATATATTAAGGAGTCTTTTAATTATTGGTTCGGAAAATAATATGAAATCCACACTAAACTGTTGATTAAAAGGCACCATAATATGTTCCCTTAAAGTGAGTCCTATGATAATTACAATTGACATTTTTGTTTAATATTTGCCCACTCTCGTATTTTTTTTTTCCCTTGACGTGACCCACTCTCATATCGATATAAGATGGTTATAAAATATTTTCTTATTATTTGTACTTTCTTTACAGCATTTTTTTTACATATTTTTGGATAATAAAATCAGACACACATATTTTTCTATACTATCTTTCTCTTTTGTTTCCCCATTATATAACCAACGAGTTATATACACACACTTTCTCTAACATTATTTTATATTTTTAACCATTTAATTATATTGGAGTCAACTTCATTTTATGCGAGCCTATACTCTAATTTAGCTAGATTTTTTTTTTTTAAAAAAAAAGGGTAAGAAACATGCCTAGTATTTTTCTTCAATAATTTTGGACAAAGGTTGTAAAAATAATGTTTTCTTTGTATAAACAATCTTATAAGTTTCATAACAAAAAAAGATTTCATATAATAAAATATTACAACATTTTTACACCTTCTATTTTAGGGAAAAAAATTAAAGAGAATATATTAAAATGTGTATTTTTTATCATTAAAATAGGAAAATATAAACATCGTGTAATAAAAATAACCAACAAATATAACTATGCAGCAACTTCGCACCAAGACAAATATTATTTATACATGAAATAAACATTATACATACATACATAACGAGATGAAAATAAATAAATAATAAATAAAGGTTCACTTTAATTCCTAAAATTATAGGCATGCTTTATTTTATTTGCTGAAATTAAAAAATTAACTATTTAATCTCTGAAATTGCAAATCATATGTTACTCAATCCCCAAATTATTTCCTATTAAAGACTAAAGTGACACATGATTTGCTATTTTAAAGACAAAATAATTAATATTTAATTTTAGATACTAAAATAAAGTGCACTTATAATTTCAAAGATTAAAATAAACCTTTACTCAAAATATAAGTAATGAGCACATTTTTCTTGCATCAACAAATCATTAATATGTGGCCGGAGTACGTACATACTATTAGTTGTCAGGTGCTATCAGGTGTCCAAGTTTTATGGCGAAAAATGATCCAAAAAGATCAAAAAGGGAGTATGGATGTTAATGGGGCGTCGCAGAGGCGATGAATAGCCCCCATCTCCCACCCCGTGCATAAACACTCGCCCCGTCCCCTACCCCATCCGTACCAGTATCCGGTTGCCTCCACAGATTTAGGGGTGCCCACAATATTCATAAATATCCATTATAATATTAAAAATTCTAAAAAATTCAGAAAAAAATTAATTTTAATATAAATTCCAATATCATAAATTATTTAAAATAAAAATAAATACATAAAATGAACACAAAATAATTTCAAATAATAATTCAATTCCACGATCCAAATTTCAATAACCTAAGATACATAAAAAAATATATATATGTATAATAGTAGTCCAACCATTAATGAAACATATTTGATATATGCATATAATAATTTTATATCAGATACCTACGGATATAGAGATATTGATCTTCACTTTCGTCCTATTTAACATATGGGCATTTAAAATTTCCGTCCCTATAACTCGCTAGGCGAAAACCTTCCCTACATATCCACCTCGATGTCGTGGGTATAACCTACGAGGGCGGATTTCTTTGCCATCCCTAAAAAGGACAGTCATAATGATAAAACAAAAAAAGGAAAAAATTGCTATCTTACACAAAGTTTATTTCATCATTTTTGTATTAATTAATGATTTATAAGTTTTTAGTAAAGTATATATATTTTATAAATAATGCAATATTAATTAATTATCATAATACAAATGAATTTTTTTTGACAATAATGGCAATGAGGTTTGAACTTCTGACTTCATACAAACTATCAAAATCCCTAAACCATGATTATTAAACTACACCTAGCGGCTTAAGACAAGTGATTAATAATAAACATATTTTTAATTAATTATATATTTAATGGTTAACATGATAATTGATAATTAATTATCATAGTTAACTATAAGATACACATTGGTAGCTAAAATTTTGTATGTTATTAATAAGATAGAAAATAAATATGAAATTTTAGTATAAGAATATGACGGTTAAAAATTAGACACTGTAACACAAAATTTTACTATAAGAGGAGGCAACACACCGAAAAACAACAAAAATACAAAACTAGGAGAAAAATGAATACAAACAAGGAGACTTTTAATATATTTCTGAAATCTTTTAAAACACGGAAATAACTTCTTGAAAAATGCAGGTTTTATAACAAGTCATTTGCGTTAAATTCACAACTTGTGAAAAATAATATACTTTCATCTCATATTTATGTTTTATTGTTCAAGTTTTGTTCTCAAATAGTCAATTTCCCTAATTAATTTTAATAAATTGAAATTATGAGTGTAATCAATAAAAAATATAAATTTTGTTGTTTTAATAAATAAAGATTCTCACTTAATTTGTTTGGATAATAGTGCCAATAAATTGAAAGATAAAAAAAATGATACAAAAAAAGATTTGAAGACAATTTGAAAAGAAGATCTTAAAAAGATTGGAAAAAGATTTGACAAAAGGAAAAAAATTCTGATAAAGATTTGGAAAAGATTTGAAATAAGATTTGATAAGAAATAATATTCAAAAAGAAAATGGACGGATTCCATCAACTTTCCAACACGATAGCGCCGGTGCTATAATGCTGGCATATTGTTGCGAACATTTATAAATGTAATCTTTCCTTTAGATTAATGTGGAGAGCCGAGGAAAGAAAGAGGATCTATCAAGAAGTATAACTTCTCTATTAGTTAGATTCTTTTCTTTTGCTATATTTTCTTTTTTTTTTAATTTTTTTTCTTTGGAGTTAAGGTGATATAACTTGATAGAATAAATTATACATTCTTGATTTTTAATATAAATTTCTTTTCCAAATAATTGAATGATTATTAATATTTTTAATATAATTTTTGGTCTAATTATCTATTAACTGATATATGATTTTATATAATCGAATGAAACTTTATAAAATAAGTCAATCTAATAATTGTCATAAATTAGAGTTGAATTCTAGGAATAGTAGTGCTTGTTTGTGTGATCATGGAAATTCCTGTACTCAATCTTAGGATATATTTAGAATAAGGTTAAATAATTAATTAATTTAATTTATCTTAAGAAGATTTTATTCTCAATTAAACTGTGATTATTAATATTGAGTAATTTGATTATCAATTTAATTGAATTAAGAATTAGATCATAATTAGATAACACATAATTTGAAAAATCAAGTAAAATCATATGCTAACACCTATCTCTTTTAGTAATTAATTTTTCTTAATTTTTGCATATTTTATTTTATTTTATTTTATTATTTTTTAATCTCAATCTTCTTATTTTTCTATTGTCCAAATACTAACTATTCTAAACGAACATGTACATAATTTATAATCTTTGTAGAAACAATATTTTGTAATCACTATTATTTGTAATTCAATATATTTGTTGAAATTAATTTTTTAAATTGGCTAATCTCTACTCTTATTTTATATTTTGAACATTTTAATCTTGTCCATTTAATTTTAGAAAAGAGTTATATGTTATTTTATTGATGAGTAGTCACTGACTCAGACAAAAGAAGTGAGGTTCGGTGTATGAGAGCAATTATCAAATTATTCAAATATAAACACGTGGTACAATATGGACAGGCCATAACGCTGATAGATTACCGTGGCCTATGTTAGCCTTAGTTGCAGCCTTTTTTATTAATTGATTGATAGGCATATCTCACCTACTTACTAATGGTCCCAATTGGTGCAAAGCTTTATTGCTATTATCCCCCGTCCTCTTTTAGTCATTCTCGCATCTTGTCCCCTTTTCTTATTTATTATTAAATCAACAAAATATTATTATTTAATTATATATTTTTATTTATAAAATTTTTAAGATAATAAGTAATTAATTTAAATTTTTTATATTAATAATATATTAAAATTAAATTTTAAAGTACTTAAAAATAAATATATAATTAAAAATTTTAATTATATTATAAATATTTCTTAAAAAATATAAAAATTATGAATTAATAATTAAAAATTTCTTTTATTTATAAATAAAATAATAAAAAAATCAGATTTACTATTAATCAGCTTGCCTCTTGTATTATATTTTTAAAAAATATATAACTGAAATTATCAAATGTTTACAATAGTAATCTAATTGAACGGTTTGAAAAGTTTTTTTATTTTTATTTTTAACCCAAATGAGGTCTGCCATCTCTAATTAAAGTGTGGCTTATGAGTTTGTGGCTCACATGTGTTTCTTTTTATTTGAGGGAGTCAAGACTTCGTTTAAGTTTATTTTTTATTTTGTATTTAATGTTGACCTTTCTTCTGTTTTAAAAGCACGTTTTCAAATGTAAAAAATTACATACTATAAGGTACCCAGAAAAACAAAAAAAATCTTTTCTAATCACGCATTTAATTTATTTTCGTTAATTTTTTTAAACCTTTCTTTTAATTTATATATTTATGTAACTTTAAGCAAAACATGTCGAACGGAGTACAACGTTTTGTTTTGCTAACTTAAAATGTATGAGCTCCATTTAGCAAGCATTCATACTCAGATTAACGATGGAGAAATAAATATTCAGCTCTGGACATTGCCTTTTGGCGTACTGATAACTCTGCTATGAAAGTTGTTTTTGCTTTAGTTCCATATAGTTTTAGGCTTTTTCATGCATTTTAGCTTGTAGATTTGCATCTTTTTAGTATTTAGGAATTGAAGTGTTTTATTAGTTTGTTAGCCAATTTTTCAGTTTTAGAATAGTTATCTTTGTTTTGCTCTGTGCTTGTTAGGTGCATGATCCCAAATGATGAAGAAGAACTCAAAGAAGGGAGTTGCGGCACCAAGCTCTAGCCTAACCCCCTATATTCGAGCTTGGCTGAGTTATGGCACTGTGTTGGAGCCCAGCTTTTGTTCTGGGGCGCAAGCCTTAAGCTGCAGCGTTGAGCTGGAGCATGACGACACAATAAATTAGGAGAGTTTGTTTCAGCCTTGGACCTGAAGCTATGGATTGTAGGCCTATAACAACCTTTTCTAAAGCACTATTGAAAACTTTTTGACAGACTAGACACTTGAGGCAACTCTAGAAGAAAGACTTAGAGATTCAAGGAGCTTGTCAAGAGTTTGAGATATCCTTCGTCCTTAAAATATTGGAATCCTTCTTTTCTTCTCATAGCTACTCTTTTTTATGTTCTTTCTTCTATTTTTTCTGTTGTTTGTGATTCCATCATGTACTAAACCCTATTCTAGAGTGTTGATGGATCCTACTATGTGATGATTTTACTCATGGATTGATTTATTTATGTTTTTATTTAATTATTAAGTGTTTATGCTGTTCTTAATGCTTTTAAGTGATTGGCCACCATTTAATTGACTTGTTGGTTTGCAATAACTAGAGATAAGATTTATAAGCCAAGCTTCTCATAATAAATACCGTGAGTTGAGCGAAAACTAGAAATAGGCAAACGCAACTCATGTGGTCATGTTATGAATCCATAAAGCTTCAACCTTTTCCTAAATTAATTTGTAGCTAAAAGATTAGGCAATCAATTTAGGATAAAAAGAATTACTTGATCTTGAGAAAAAGTTTGGAATTAGTTCAGGGAATCCGATCATTAATCAATTAAGGTAAAAACTAGATAATTGAGATCCATAGTAATTGAGTCCATAGTTAGATAAAGTCAATTAGCCCTAATATCCATCTTAATGAGCTTAAGTCATCTTTAAAGTGTTGTTTTACTCTCTTGTTCATTTGATTTTTAGTTTTATTTAATCATTCGATTTTTTTGGTCCAAATAGTCATTTTTGCTAGTTACTCAATACTTAATCTATCTTTATGGGGCGATATTTTTCTCATCACTTTATTACTTGTACGACCCAATATACTTGCTGAAGACGCATCACATACAACGGGGTGCATGTCACCAAAGAAATAGTAAAATAAACAACTAAGTCCTCAAGGCTTAGCTACCCCCCGTTATCTCTTGCCAAAAGATTTCACACATTAAGTATGGGTGGGTGGAAATAAGTTAGGTAGTCTATTAGAGGCCTCTGGCTTAACTCGTATTAATTTTGGTCTGATCTACCTAGTAGTGACGAATCCAAAAAATTTAAGAAATGGGGGCAAAGATAATACATATATAAAATAAGAAGTTTCACATGATTTTTTTTATCTTAATATAGGGTCAAACTTAATAAGATAATAGGGTCAAAATACATATAATACCTATATACTTCTACAAAAATTCTCAAATTTTGGTGGGGATATGTGCCCCCAAATTTCTCTAAGTAGATAAGTCACTACTATCTAGCCTGTATAATAAACAAGTTGGGTCAACATATTTTGAAAAGTTATTAAAAATGTCTCTTCGATTTGATAGGATGACCTCTTTATACTATTATTATTATAATTATCATTACTATTGTTATATAAATCATTTAAATTATATTATATTATTATTTCAAAAGGCTTTTATTTTTTGGCCCATTTTGCTTATTTAGAAGTCTTTTGATCTATTTAGAAATAGGTTTCTTGGTCTATTTAAAGGCTTTATTATTAAATAGGTATCTAAATCAGCTTTTAAGCCAAGCCAGATTTTTAAAATGTCAAATTAGGCCATAAAAATAAACCCAAGTCAGGTAATAGGTCCAAACTCACGCTGCATATTTGAAATACAGGCCATGTCCATTTAAGCCAAAGTCTGCATGACTTAATTCCACCCCTAACATGGAGGGTGAGAATCAAACATAATAATACCAATCAAAAGCAAATGACCAATCTAAGCCAAGGTTTTGGCAACAACATTTGCCTCCCTATCACGTGGTTAAGTTGGATATCTCAATCCCTCCTTAGCAAAGCCTTTATTCTCTTAATAGTAATTGTAGCCGATAGGATCCTCCATGGTTGTCATGACCCAATCCCGGGGCGTGACTGGTGCATAGGGGACACATCTCCTAGCAACCATAACACCGGACAATTTCAAAATAAAAATTAGGCAGAGTCTTCTTTATATTTAGGACTATCCCTAAATACGGATCCTCTCCTTGCACAAAAAAACACAAATGCCATACGGATCTAGACATTCTCATAATACACCCTACAACATACAATATAAGAGTTTAAAACATATTCATACTTATGAATGTATATATATATATATTCAAGAAAACTTCAATCCATAATCAGTAAGATTCAAACTTGTCTTAAATAAAAAAATAAACATACTTTCACTATGACAAATAAACCAACACAGGTAGGACCCTACCTATGGCATTATGGAGCTACGTGACAAAACTAACAGCTACACACCAATGCCCTTGAATAAGAAGGGCTCACCAAGTAGAAACTGGGCATCATTATTGAGGGCAGAAGGATTAAATCCTAACTCCGCACCTGTATCTTAAAAAAAAAAAAAAATAGGGACAACGAGTGAGTTTTGCAACTCAGTGAGAGATAGAACGTCCTTAACTGATATGAGATAATGTGTATAAAATAAATATTAAACTAATATATATATATATATATATATATATATATATATATATATATATATATATATATATATATATATATATAGGTAAAATCAAATAGAAATCTCAGCTTCAAACTATTATTTAATTTTCTAAAAACCCATAGAAAACTATTTATTCCAGAATTATCCGTCAGGATCTCATTTATATGGTCTTTTCTTCGTGTGTTGTATTCCGTCACGCACCACTCCTTGAATGGTTGTGTAATTTTTGTCACGTATCACACTATGTGTGGCTATGTAATTAATCATCTGAGGTGCACCAAGACTAACATATACTATCGTTAGTATACAGATTCCATCATAGACTTTCCCAAGTCTTTTCCTTTACCATCTCACATAACCTTTAACATAGATTCACATAAAACATACCATCGTCTCATCTATAAAATTTTGAAATTAATTTTGATAAATAAAGGACTTTCACATCATGATGCATTGAAAATTAACAATTATAAAAATTTCAGGGAAATCCATTCATTGTCTCATGTGATAGTTTTGAACAAGACATACATAAGGGAAGGAAATCCTCATAAAACATATAATCAAGATCTAATATATATATATATATATATAATAATTGTACTAGAGAACAAGCTAAGGATGCACTATCTACTCATAGACTTAATCTCAATAGCGAAATCTTAATCCGACAGAACCATGGAGCCAAGAATCGGACCTCCAGTGGAATCTATCATCACAAATATGGTAATTTAATTCAATATAGTTATTAAGACTAAGGATTAACCTAAATTACTCTTAGATATCAAAACCCCCAATTCTTCTAACTTAGGGTTCATGGGGAGCTCTTAACAATGCAAGATTCGGAATTCTCAAGAAGAGAAAAGGAAAAGATGTTAAGAATTAAAGCAAATGAGGACAAGGATGGAAGTAGATTCCATGATATCTCCTCCTCCAAGCTCCATTCTCAACAATGGTGGAGCTCGGGAGAGAAAGGGATAGAGTTAATGGGGATTTAATGTAATGGGGAGGATATAATGTGTAGTTAGGGTAGATTATGATGAAAAACTTCAAATGGAAGCAAAGGATGAGGAAGGGGAGGGTTTTAGAAAGAAGGGAGAAAGATTTTAGGGTTAGAGAGAGAAGAAATCATGTAAAATGAATAGAGAGAATGCATCCCAAGTATATATAACCCGCGGTGATCGATTACACGAACTGGTAATCGATTACAACTAGGTGTGGGCATATAGAGAGACTTATAATCAATTACAAGCCTCAAGGTAATTGATTACAGACCTCAAAACTTGTTCTCCTCATTTTGGAGTCCCTTTCTAAGACCAAGATATTTCACACAGTCATTTGCATTTCTCTTAATTTTACCCTCCATTAACTTTAAAACCTAAATATAAATAAAGAAATATTCCCCATTTGGATTCAATAAAAATATTAAATAAATCAAAATCCAACTTTTGGGTTTTAGTACAATTTTTTGAAAACTTGTGTTTTTATAAACTTTTGGGTTAAAAATTTCTCTTTAACTCATTGATATCTAGGGAACCATCACCAAAATATTTTGTAATACCCTAGTACAGGTTATAGTTGTCTGTCAATAGCAGATTCTGAAAATTTTAAGTTTGAACCCTATGCCTCCTTGGAGGGCTATAGGATTGAGACATTTTCTTAAGATAAAAAATCCTGGTAATGGTTCCCTAGATATCAATGAGTTGAAGAAGGATTTTTAACGAATTTTAGAGAATGAGGAATCCTTTCATTTTTAATGCAAGAGTTCATAAAAATGCAAGTTTTTGAAATATTGTACTAAAATCGAAAAATTGAATTTTGATTCTTAAGGATTTTGAATTTTTGGATGTTTTTATTTAATCAAAATGGGGGGTATTCTGTTATTTACATTTATGTTTTAAAGTTAATGGAAAGTAAAGTTAAAGAGGACATTAAATAAGTGTGTGTGATACACTAAGTCTAGGTGACACTTGAACCAGGGAGCTAAGTTTTGGACAGTGCAATCGATTATCCGTGGGCTGGTAATTGATTATAGTCCTCTCTGTATGCCACTGACTAAAATTTTTCATTGTGGTAATCAATTACCACGGCACTATATATAGCTTGGGACGTGTCCCTCTCTCTTATTTCACCGTTTTCCTTCTCTCTATACCCTTTCAAACTCTCTCCCCTCTCTCTAAACACTCTCCTTCATCAACCATTCCTTCCATTTCACCTTTTTCATATTAAAATCACTCAACAACAAACATACACTTCCTTTAACACCAAATCTTCATCAAATCATTCTCTTTTTTTTTTTTTTTTCAAACTTCACCCTTGTTGAGTTTGAGCTTGGAGGAGGAGAAGAATCAAGAAGATGTAACATCCGAGAAATTCTATTCTTAATAACCGAGTTGTTCGGTTTTATCGAATAAGTGAGTTTAATCAGAATCTAATTAGACATTTACTTAAAGCCCATTTAAGTGTGATTTAGACGGATTAGGCCTGATAGAATTAAATTAGGAGCATAGAAAACCCCACAGAAAATTTTTAAACCGGTTTACCAATTTAAGAGCAATCGGTAAGATTTCGGGATTTTAAATTGTCGGAACCGGATCAGTAGAAATTATGCCATGAGTGCCCTAGAATCAACGGCTAGTATTTAGCCAAATACCCCATCAAGTGGCGCCTAGACAGCCCTTGATGAGAAGAGATAAACCAGATTTCATGATCAACTTGGATCCACCAATCACAAGCAAGCCACCACCAAATATCTTCACCTTTTTCTCCTTTTCTCTTCCTCAAAATTTCGGCCACTTCCCCATCTGCTGAAGCTCTCTTCTTTCTCTCCTCCTTGCTCTCATTTCTACTCCATTCTCATCCATCTTCAAGTCTCATCCCAAGTCACCACCATCAAAGACACAAAATCAGCATAAATTACATAAGACAAGGTAGGAAATCCTACTTCTCCTCTTGTTTCTCTGATTTGGGGCTGCATGTTGGGCATGCATAATCTGAGATGTTGGTGTTTTATAGAGTGATGATGATGTTTTATGACTGATTTTGCATGTATGTTGTGATTAAAATTGGAATTGAGGGCAAATAGCTTGAAGGAGGAAGACAAATCTAGAGGCTGTTAGGGTTTTCCCTCGGCGGTCCGTACGGCGGAGAGTACGGCTCCGTCTACTGCCGTTTAAATTGTATGAAACCATTTTTAAATGAAACTAGACATCCAAGGCTTTCCATACATATAAAATATAAGGCCATTGGATAGTATAGAATTAGTTATGAATTTTTGAAATTAGACCTAGAAATCTGGGTCCTCACCCGGGCAGCATGGGTTGAGAAGGCTGTAACTCACCTTATACAATCTCAAATTGAGTGTAACCAAAGTTTTTTGAAAGCTAACACATGAGAGAACATCCCATAAAAATTTCAGAATTTAATTCGTTGTCATTTGTTCCTAGCACATCAATGAAGTTGCCTTAGGTTTAAACTGGCCTAGAACAGGACAGCCCAACAGGGTAATGTTTCGAGACTCATAACTCAAAATCTACTTAGGCAAATAACATGAAACTTAACTCATTTTAAAGCTTGTTGTGTTAGCTTCATTTTTATATAAAATTTGCATGATTTCATCTAGTTTTCCATTTTTAGTGAATTTTCTTCTATAGGAATCCAATTCTGGCTAAGAATAGGGCATGCTAAGATAAAATGTTTTTATCTTGAGTTATACAACTCAAAATGAGATGGGACCAAAAGAAGTAGAAACTAGACATATAAGGCTATAACATATCCAAAAATGAGATTTAAATGAGTTGAATTGAATAAAAATTAGGGCATGCCAAAATCGGCCAGAACAGGGAGAAATAAACTGAAACCTTATTAATGCTTGATTTGAAAGTGTTGAATGATGCTATAAATGTATATATATATTTGCTGGTCTATATTGAAATTATTAGTTGTGCAATTGTACTGGTTGTCTGGCACTATTCATGGGGAAGCGGACTCGATCCGTTATGCTGCCGAAAATTTGGTAAGAAGTTCATATGTTGTGAAAATTTATGATAGCTTGAGTACATTATATTTAAAGAATCATGCTAGATGTGCATTCATATCATGATATTATAAAGGATTCTACATCACTTGGGCCAGCCCCGGAATAAATTAAGGGGAATAGATCAGTGGGAAGGTCGGGGAAAGTAAACCCGACTATCCTGTATAGGAACGAGCTTGGTCCTGAAAAGTGGACTATTACCCAGGAGTATATGGCCAATGACTCCAAAGGGACCAAGGATGGAAATAAGTTCTAATAGGCGAAAGCCTTCAAGAAATAAGATGCATTCATAATTGCACATTCATATGCATAGTATAATGCTTATTAATTGACTGTCCCAGATACCCGTTTATTTATCGTAATATGCTATTGCTCTTTTACAATTATTGTTTAATTGCCTCAGTGCTTCTATTAATTAAAATTGAATTTGTTTCGGTGTATGCTTTACAAACAAGTATTTAAATTGAATATTATCGTTTTATGATACTATTTGAAAAATATTGCACGACTGAAACAACTGGGAATGACAGCGATGATTGATGTATAGAAGCTAGGATTTTCTATTGGGAAATATTCATTTCTCACCATATTATATATTTCACGTCATTCTCAGACCATGGAGCACGCAACGAACGGGGTGCTATTCATTGAGTTCCCTGAGCTACATATACACCTTGATCCATTTTTGGATTATGTATATATCTCTGGCCGATGTCAGTTCCGCCTCTACTTCTTCTTCCAGAGGGATTTCGCTATCTCGCTTATGCATCCCCTCTTTGATCCTGCTATCCCCTACATAGCTATACCCCTCCACATAGCCCATCCATTTCCACCACCACCACCAGCGGCGCCAGCAGCATCAGCGGCTCTAGTTCCCATGGCCCCTCCCGCTTCACCACCGCAGCCGATGTCGTCAGCCTCGATCTCGGAGGAGGATCCGTTCGAGGCAGCGAGTTCCTTTTCATCATCCTCTGCTCCCAGTGTCGAACACCCTCCAACGGATGCCGCCATGGCGAACGGATTCCTTTCATCAGATTCTGTCTAGATAGCAGGCATACTGTAGTTGGGTTAGATGTACAGAATGACCCTCTTTTGGCAGTCTAGGTCATGGGTGGATGGGTAGATGTTAGGAGATGTACACGAAATGTCCCATGGGGACCACTTAGGGTGCTGTTCATAGAAACTGCCCGTTTCGTCTTGTATTAGCGGCCTCATTTTGTCACCTTGTATCATTTTGACAAACTTTAAAAATCAGATATCTACATATACGTTTATGATGCCTTTTGCAGTAGTTCTGTCCATATTGTATTTTTATTTATGTTACGTTATTCGCAGTATACTGATTGAATAGCATTTATCCCGCCGTTACGCAGAAAATTTTATTATGCGATTAAGTATTCTTATGCGAGTAATTAATACTAATACAGAAAATAGAATTTTACCAGTATTACACGTAATCCCTTATCAGATAATTTATTATGACTTAAGCATAGTACTTTGTCTGGTAAGGTGTTACAGAAGACATATCTATCATCTTCCTCCTCGTTCCTTTTTAACGGTAATCTTTAATGTTTTTCTTTCCTTTCCTAAGAAATTCTTATAAACCCTAGGTTAGAAAAAATTGGGGGTTTGTGGTTTAAGGGTAATTAGCATTAACCCCTTGAATTAATAGCTAATGATTGATTGAATTATTGTATTGTAATAGTAGATTGTCTCGAGGATTGCATTTTTAACTTCGTGACTCTGAAGGATTAAAACATTCTGCTCAGCGGGTGTACTGTGAGTAGATAGTTTATCCCTAGCTTATTTTCTAGTATATTTATTTAATATGTATGCAAACAATTTGATATATCATGGAATTATAATTTATATCTCGGCAACTTGTTTATATTCAAAATTATCACATGAGACAATGAAGGAATTTTTGGTGAATCTTGCTAATCGTTTGAATATATATTAGGCAGCTATGACATGTTATAAAATTTTCGAAGTATGATAATGTTAGAGATTTTGTTTTTCTTTATGGTATGATTTAAATTTTTTCTTTTACATGAGAATCTATATTAAGTGATATGTATGATGACACTATGATTGATGGAAAAAAATTGAAAGACTTGGGAAAGTCTAGGCCAAGATTTGTATGCTAACAGCAGTATACGTTAGCCTTGGTGCACTTTGAGGTCTTATTACAAAGCCATACACAGTGTGGTGTGTGACAGAAAATACATAGTCACTCAAGAAGTGGTGCATGATGAAATACGGGAATTACACGAAGGAAAGACCACCTAAGTGTGATTCTTGATGGGTTATCTTGGAATAGATAGTTTTTCATGAGTTTTAGTAAATTAAATGATAATTGGAACTAAGATTTCTATTTGGTTTATCTATAAGATTTATGTTAATATTTAAAAGTTTATACATTGTTCCATGTGGGTTACGGATAGCGTATTTCTCACTGAGTTATAAAACTCACTCGATGTTCTTCCTTTCTTTTCAAATACAGGTACCATTTTGGGATTCAATTTCCTTGTTCCTTGTAGCCAGTTCTGCTTCTTCGGTGAGCCCTCATGATAAAGGGCATTTGAAAATTTAAGTTTTTGTTGTTGTATCTCTAGAATAGTGTAGCTCCATGGTACTATAGCCAGAGTCCGACCTTTGCTGGATTTTGACGATATTTGTGTTGTAGTTATATTTATTGAAATGGTTGGATTTATAATAGATGGAACTATGTATTTGGATTAAAGTTGTATGAATGCATATATGTATATACATATATTTGCATGTTTAATTGAGCATAACTTGATAATTAGATATGTTGTGTGCTGAGGGATACATTTTGAGAATGCTTGGATCCCCGATGGATTGAGTGCGTTTGCTTATATGTACAGGAAGAGGATCTATATTTGGGAGTTATCCCAAATACAAGGGAGATTTTATCAGAGTTTCATGAAAAATGTGTGATAAAATGCTTGCTAGGGGACAAGTCCCCTATACGTCGGTCACGGCCCTGGTTGGGTCGTGACTTATTTGATCTTATGAAAATTTCTCAATCCTATAGTCCTCCAAGGAAGCATAGAGTTTAGACTTAGAATTTTTGAAATTCAAATTGACAAACAACTGCAACTCACACTGTGTTATTATAATGTTTCCCTCTAATGACTGCAAGAGGACTCTAAGAGTCACTCTCTATAACAAGCTTTGTGTAGCCACTATCCCATGCCATATTCAACCCATGCAAGCCCCTTGAGAGTTAAGCTATAGTTATGTTCGTGGTGCCCGAATTTGCTATAGAAGCTCAAATGAAAACTCCTTATGCATAACGAAGAATTCCACTACAAGCAACATGAGTAAGATTATTTACTGACCCATTTGTATTAAGACAAACCCATCTTGGAAATGGAGGAGCATGGAGGAGAACATCCCGATTATCATGATTCACAAGTTTAAAAATCTGTTCATTTCGCTCATGCCATATGAAAGGAACTTGCACCCGAAAACAAAAGCCACGATTTTCTCATGATAGTTGTAGATTTATTCAGATTCTAATAAACCCACTGTTGCATGTCATCGAAGAAGAAAGATGGTTGTAACAAGATCCCAATTATCCTCCACCAAAGAAGAGCATTGCTAGGGAAATCTGACATAATATGCAAACCCGACTCTGCATGGTTTAGGCTACACCATTAGTAATAAGGGTCTAGGGATAGGTCGCTGCTGAAATGCCTAAGATTGGTGAGTAGGCTATTATGGACATGTAACCACAAGCATGCTTTCACCCTTTTCAGCCTTTCCTATTTCCAAATGCATTTGAAAAGTTTATCATCAACCCCTCTACAACTCCCAACAATGGGATTATTGGCTAACTTTACAGAAAAGTTGCTATTGTGACTATTTGTCCAAGCAACAACATCACATCTCAACTCAACCAATGGAGGCTAAATACCCATCATAAACTGGAGCACATTGGGAGGGAGTAGCTACCCTAACAAACCCAATTTCATATTCTAGAGACACTACAAGAAACTCGCAAAAAAATTGACAGAATTACTAAAGGAAAATAATTAAAAATCCATCCGTAATTATTTTACCGACGGAAATAAAAATGAAAATCGTCTATCGGTATTACACTCGACAGTAATAATTACCCATGAATATTATATTCCATCGATGCATAATTCATCAATAGTTATTTAATATTCAATGGTAAGTATTAGGAAAATTTGTCACCATTTTTGTTATTATGAAAATAAGAAATGATGGGTATGTAAATATTTATCGATGGATAATTTGTTAGTCAATTTTATTAATGAATTATTTATTTAATTATTAATTTTACTGATAGATTATCCGTTGGTAAACTTCATTAACAATTTAAGTGTTTAATTAATTAATAATTTTACTAATTTAATTATTTAATTAATTATTAATTGTACCAATGAATTATCTATCAGTAAATTTCATTAATAGTTTAAGTATTTAATTAATTATTAATGTTATCAATATATTAATTAATTATTGGTAATTATCTATAAATACTTATTACAGGAAAAAAATTATAATTCATGTAAATCAAAATTGACATAAAAAATATAACAATCGTTAAAAAAATTACTAATTAATCCAAATAATGTTAGAACAAGTCATCCAAAATTAATAATACAAAATGTTTAACCATGGAACAAATTAATAATACAATGTCAGCGGTAGTTCTCATTGGTGTTCAAAATCCTATCATCGTATGAAGACTATCGTAGAGGACGTAGTGCTGAAGATCCACTACCTTGAAGCAGATGGAAGTAGCTATGCATCTTGCTCGTCAATCATCATCTTTTTCTTCATCTTCTCCATAGTCTTTAGCTTCTTATTTCAAGCAACTTTCTCTTGCTAATGTCGTTGCTCCTACTCCTGAAGCCGTTAACTCTAAGCCTGCAACTCCTGGTTAAGTGCATGTACACGACCGCGGGTCTCCTCTACCACAACCATAGCCGATGATGCAGCTCCTCTAGTCGCAGATCAAAAGGAGTACAGACCATCGCTGTAGTAGCTCCCTATGTCATATATACGACCCTCGTAAGCACCGCCAATCGTTTGTGTCCACATCTAGCCCTCATCAATAAGTGGACAGTTGGTGGTAGTCCCGCTTTCCCTCGGGTTCGTTATTGGGTTTGCGGTGTCCTAGCCTCCTCACATTTTACAGTTAAATTAAACAAATTAGATTTACGCAATAGTATATATAATAAGAAACATTTATAAATAATAACATCCCGCGCAAATAATATAAAATAATTAATTCACCTAAAATAGGTAAATATTTATTAGCTTTGATTAAGTTAAAATAAAATTATTATGCCCCAATTATTTTGTTAACAAGTAGTAATAGATAAAGAAAATAGAAACTCTAAATCAAAACGTCACTGAGAAAAACAGTGGCAAAATAGTAATTCTATATGCAAGAAGTAAGGGTAAAAGTATCCAAGAAAATAAAAAATCAAACCTAAGTAAATTAGAAATAAATATTTCCTTATTTTACAAAATAAAGGCAAAGTAAAGTTCTTTAAAGATTATTAATAGTAAATTATAGTCACATTAGGACAAAAATGTCCTTAATGTCATAACCCCTAACCTCGGTTTAATTCTAGTAACTATGAGAGGGATCCCTATCAACTAAGAACTAGATGATAGACATGACTTAAGTTTTAGATTATAATTATGTTAGAATTTATTTGGATAATTTAGTAATTAATTTAAGTTTTAGATAATAAAAAATTAATAATTTAATTTTGGAACATAGAAATTAGTACCCTAAAATTCAAGACAAGGTGAAATACTAATTTTGGGCTCACAAATTTAATTGGGCTAAGCCCGAATGAGCTCTAGAAATATTAAATGGGCCTCAAGTGTAATACCTACTGCATAAAGAGACTTACGCTAAGCTCATAATAAATTATCTAATGTTGATTACGGTAGTAGTTGATTAAATTGTCAGATCATTATTAATCACTCGCATAAAGGTAACTATTCACGTAATAGTATTTTCTGCTTGATAGCGGAATAAATACTAGTCAATTGGTATACTGTAAGCAGCATAACATAAATAAAATAGCAATAAAGACGGAACTACCGTAAAACACATCTTAAACATATACATGGACATCTGCTTTCAAAGTTTGTCAAAATGATATAGGGTAAAAAAATATGAGGCAGCTAACACAAAATAAAACGGCCAGTCTCTAAGAATAGTACCCTAGATGGTCCCCATGAGACATTTTATAGACTACTCCTAATCTATACTCATCTATCCATGGCCCAGAATGTCAAAAGAGGGCCGTCCTGTACATCTACTATCACTACGGCATATCCACTATCTAACCGGAGTCTAAAGAAAGAAACCCATTTGCCATGAGTGCGTCTGCAGGAGGGTGGCCCATGCTAGAAGCAGAGGACGAGGATGAACTAGCTGCCTCAGATGGGTCCTCCTTTGACATCAAGGCAGAAAGCATCTGCAAGGTGGGTGAAGGTGAGGAGCCATAGAGTGGGCCGCATATGTCGGCCTGTGTTGCTGGTGGTGGAGGTGGAAATGGACGGGCCATATGAAGGGAAATAGCGATATACAAGGTAGCGGGGTCAAACAGTGGGTGCATAAGTGGTACGCCGAAGTCTCTCTAGAAAAAGAAATACAAACGAAACTGGCACCTGCCAGATATATATACAAAATCTAGGAATGGGTCGATGTGGATGTGGAGCTCGGGAAACTCAATGAATAGGACTCCTGTCGCTACGTGCTCCATAGTCTGAGAATGATGCAGAAATATACAGTAGGGTGAGAAATAAAAATTTCTCAGTAGGAATTCCTAGTTCTACACATCTGTCATCATCAGCTGCTCCCAGCTTGTTTCTGCCTTCTTTCAAAAATTTCCAGTGGTACAACACAAAATGATATTTAACTTAAATACTTATTAAAAAACATACACCGAAACAAGCTCAATTTTAATTAACAGAAACACTAAGGCAATTAAACAGTAATTGTAAAGGAACAATAGCATATTATGAAATATAAACAGGTATCTAGGACAGTCAATTAATAAGCATTACATTGTGCATATGAATGTGCAATTAGAAATGCATCTTATTCTTGAAGGCTTTCGCCTATTAGAATTTATTTCCATCCTTGGTCCCCTGGGAGTCATTGGCCATATACTCCTGGGTAATAGTTCGCTTTTCAGGACCGAGCTCGTTCCTATACAGGATTGCCAGGTTTACTTTTCCCGACCTTCCCACTGATCTATTCCCCTTAATTTGTTTTGGGGCTGGCTCAAGTAAAATGGAATCATTTACAATATCATGAATTGAATGCACATGTAGCTTGATTCTTCAAGTATCATATATTCATGCTATTTTAAATCACACAACATATGAATCTCTTATTGAAATTTCGGCAGAATAACGGATCGAGTTCGCTTTCCCATAAATAGTGCCAAACAACCAGTACATTTAAGTCAAATAGTAAACTCCATTTAAGACATCATATTCATATCAAGAATATAACAATGTTGATAAGTACAAGATTTAAAGTCTCAAGTATCAATCTAACTTGTAGGCTTTTAATTTTTGTTAAGGTTCCCGAGTTCGACTTTCAATATCCAACGTGTTCCGAGTTCCGACCTTATCTAGGTTTCGATTTCCCTAAACTATGTTCGGTCTCCCGAGGTTACATCATTTCCGATTTCTGGGTTGTGCGACTTCCGACCTTATTCCACCATTGATCTTTTGAGACTTTGATAGGTATGTTTCCTAAATCCCGAGCTCCCTAATTACTGAATCCCGAGTTCGACATCAATATACCCGATCTAACCCTCTCTACTAAGTTCGAATACAAACCTTTAAAACATACCCGATATGGACTCCTATTCACTACGCCCGAGTTCAATCACTAAGTAAACCCCTCCAAGTCCAACCTTAAGTATACACTTCCGGGTTCATCCTTACACACTCCCGACCTAGCTTTCTGTTTTACTGAGTTTAGAGTTCGATTCTAAGTGTACCGACCTAGCTTCCTATTCACTAACTCCTGACTTCCGACATTAACTCAAATTCTTTTGAGACTTGTCCTGCTTCTAACTAGAATTGCACTCTTACGGGGGAAAATTTACTAAAAATAGAAATATGGGTGAAATCATGCGAAATTTATATCCATGTAAAGCTAACAGAACAAGCTTTCAAATGAATGAAGTTTCATGTCATTTGGATGAGTATAATTTGAGTTATAGGCTTTAGAACTTGACCTTACTGGTCTACCCTGTTCTAACTCGGATTGGACATAGGGCAATTTTCTCGATTCACTGGGAACAAATAGTACCTTATCGAATTTGGAAATTTTTATGGGACATTCTCCTATGTGTTAGCTTTCAAACACCTTGGTTGTACTCAATTTGGAGTTGTGTAGGGTGAGTTACACCCTTTTCAACCCATGCTACCCAGGTAGGAACCTAGATTTCTAGGTCTAACTTCAAAAATTCATAACTAACTCTATACTAATCCAATGGCCTTATATTTTATATGTATGGAAAGCCCTGGATGTCTAGTTTCATATAAAAATGGTTTCATCAAATTTAAATGGCAGTAGGCAGAGCCGTACACTCCGCTGTACAGACCACTGAGGGAAACCCTACCCTGCTTCTAGGTTTGCCTCCCCTTTTCAAGCCATTTGCTATCAATTTTGGTTTTAATCACCACATACATGCAAAATTAATCATAAACCATCATCATCACTCTACATAACATCAAATTCTTAGATTATCCATGATCCCCATCCAGCCCCAAATCAGAGAAAGTGAGAAGAGAAGTAGAATTTCCTACCTTGTCTAGTTGAGTTTGTGTTGATTTTGTGTCTTTGGTGCAAGCAATTTGTGATGAGGCTTGAAGAAGAGATGAAAATGGAGTGGAGGTGAGAATGAGGAGAAGAAAATGAAGTGAGCTTCAGCAAAAGAAGTGACCGAAATTCACAAAGGGAGAAGGAAAGAAAAGGTAGAGATATTTGGATGTTGAATTCATGTGATTGGTGGATTTCATTATTCTATCTATTTTGGTTTGGTTTCCACCATCAAGGGCTACTCAAGGCGCCACTTGGGTGGGTTTTTAACCAGCCATTGATCCTAGGGCACTCATGGCATGATTTCTACTAATCCTGCCTGATGTGCTTATAACTCAAATCTACCAATTGCTCAGAATTGGTAAATCGGTTTGAAATTTTTCGTGAGGTTTTCTACACTCCTAACCTAATTCCACTGCTTCAATCTTTTCAACTCACCCTTAATTGGCTTTAAGTGAGTGTTTAATCAAATTCTAATTAAACTCACTTATTTGATAAAACCGAATAACTTAGTTGTTAACGATAAAATTTTTCGGACGTTACATCGAGCCGAAGTCTTGTAACAAAAGGAATAAGATAATTAAAATGCTAGAATTAATTAAATTAAAAAATGAAGCTAAATATAATTAATTCCAAATCAACTTAATATAATGAGATCAATCTTGGCCCTCTATCATGCCATGTGGCGCCATCCCATAGCTCTTTGGGGGCCAAGTCGCGAAATTCATTTTTTGCTTGAATTTAAAATTAGCCAACTTAGAGGCTAAGAAGGAGACATGTATCAACATAACCTCTCCAAGTAACTTCATCGTACACATCAAGCCACTCCTCTCCCTTCCATTTTGTGTACTCCCAAGAAGAAGAAAGAAAAGGAGAGTGAGAGCAACAACTTGGCCAATAAGTTTACAACCATGTAGCAAGCCATCCAATCCAAGTAACCTTCAAAAATAAAAACTCCATCTCCTTCCCATAAGTGGTTCACAACCAAGAGAGAGGAGAGGGCACCAAGAGAGTTTCTATCTTTTTCTTCCATGAGAAACCTCACTACTAAAAGAGATAGAAAGAGTTTGAGAGAGTTCTTCTTTCTTATTCAATATCAAGAAGAAGATCAAGTGAGTGATACATTGTGAGCTTGCTTAGTGATCCTTGTTCTTCAAGTTCCAAGAATCTTCTTCAAGACGGAACTTCACCACACGAAGCTCCTTGTAGCCAACACCACGATCATCATCTCCATCCTCTCCAAATCAACTAAGGGTTTCTTTTTCTCTTCTCCTATCCTAAAGACTCCCATGAAACTTGTTGATTACTTTGATCCTTCACTTGATATCTAACCAATTTTCTTTCCTGTGGCTTGTTTCATGGATTTGTAGGCTTAATAATGAACATTGGGGGCTATTGTCCTTATTTCCTTTTATTGATAAAAGTCATATATTTTTGTCAAGTGAAGCCTTTGTAACTTGATTCTTGAAGTTTGATGGTGTTGGCGTTGGAGAAATAAGTTTTACGTGTGTGTGTGTGTGTGTGTGTGTTGTTTGTGTAATTCGACCATGTAAAGGGTCACAAGGGGGTGCAGTGATTTTCTTGTCAGTTTATAAAATTTTCTAGTCCTTAAAGTACCTTATGAAAATTACTCATGTTGGATTAACAGTTGTGAGCTTGAGATTTTATGATTTTGTGTTTGACATGAAGAAAATTTATTTTTCGAGCCCATGCATGATTTTCAGTGATAAAAGGGAATAAGATGAAGAATGGTTCTCTAGCTTGTTTCATGTTTAATTGTGTTTTAATATGTTCATGGATCATTGGTAGTGTGTGGATATGAGTTTGAGTGTCATGATAATTATCCTTCAGGTTTAGAAGTGTTTGCGATCAAAAAATTTCTTGAGTAGATGTTGAAATTCAACCGTGAGGTGTGGAGTGTAAAAAAATGATAATTTTTATGTGTGTAGGATTGGTTTAGAGTGCTTTGAGTACCTAATATGGTGTATCAAGTTTGGGTGAAGATTTGATTGCAAATAGGCTTGAATCTTGACCTTTGACATGAACGTGTGTAATGTGTGTATTGAGGCTTAGAGGTGTTAAGTATGAGGGAATGAGAATTATTGTGTTCGTATTGTCATATGAAGAGCTTAAGGTGTCATTGAAAGTATAGTTGATGTTTAGGGCTTAGAAGAATACTAGTTTGGATATAAGATTCCTTTATTTGTAACTGGAGTGTTAATTCGGCCAAGCAGGTAATTCGGTAGTGAACTTCTGTTTCTATGTTGTTGGAGTCACTTAAGGAATGTTGAATCACTTAAAAAAATTGAATTAGGGCTTGGGTGATGGTTTAGGCATGCTTGAATCTTGGAATTGTGATTAATTCAATACTAGTTGCTCTTTGGTAATGAAATTATGTCCTATATGGATTAAAGGTAATAAGTAAGGGAACTTTTGTTATGGCATGTCTATGATGTTGGTTTAAGTGTCAAGTGTAGGCTTGAATGATACCAGAGGGCCGAATTAAGGATTAATTAGATAATGTGTTTGGCTCTTGTAAATTAGTGTTACATCATTGCTTCTTACTGTATAATGAAATTTGATTATGAAGTGGTTGAGTTTGAGAACTTGCCTTTGTGAGATATTGTGAATCATGTGATGCCCTGAAAATGTAATCAAAATTCATAACACTAGAGGTTCTGAATATGTATGTAATTCAAATATCTAGTCATTTCTCATGAAAGAACAAATGTTTCAAAATAGCAAGATTTCAAATCAATATGCAGCCTTTCATATATCTAAGCTTTACTCGTCAAACTAATGAAAATTCATGGTAATCAAGATTCTCGATTAGTATGAAATCCTTGAAATAATAATTCTTCCATCTAATATACTTAGAGTATCAAATGGCAAGTTCCAAAGTTTCTTGTCCCAAATATATACATATAGCTATGCATAATAAAAATAGTATACTTGTCTTTCAAGCTCTGAACAATGTACTTAATGTCATGGTAAATCAAGCTTTTGACATTTAACTTAAGTAAACATACATAATTAATATATACATATTCAGAAATATAGGCAATTAAACAAGTCATAAATATATTATCAACTCATAATACAAAGTCAAAGAAAAGGTGGTCCAAGCCTATGGTGCCATAGAGTCAATAGGACAATCCTCCAATCTATCTAATACGACAACCATTATTAGTCAAGCATTAACTGATATTTGGAACCAAGGATTAACTCAAATTAGCTAGTAATTAAGAAAAAAAAAACCCAATTTGAACCTTAGGTTGTTAACACTAATTACTCAAATCTAACAACCATAGTGAGATCTAGCAAAACCCATGAAATAGGAAGAGTTGTTAGAAATAGTGGTGAGGCAAACAAATCTCTTTCAAACTGGAAACCTCCTAGCTTTGCATAACAAAAATTACTTTTCCCTTTAATAGAATTGCCACAAGCTCATGGTGTATCAGTGATGGCATTATCTGTAACACCCTAATGACCCAATATTATGCTTAAGTCATATTATGTAAATTATTAGTTGTTACTTTTGTTTGCGAAAACTGAACTTACTTTTAGAAATTATTTTATAAAGAAAATAGAGGTAAATTTTTTTTATCGATAGCAGAAATAAACCTTTTTGAAAGACGAGAGCCATAAGCGCATCGTGAACGTATATAATCGAGCATTAACACATGTATATTTGTGGTACCATAACTAAATAAAAGCAATATAAAGAATATTCAACTCAAATTAACCATACAGTCATCCATAGTCATAACATGTTCCACAAAAGTAACCAAGCAACCAATATCTACTATCAGCCTTACAAAACATCCACACCTATCAGAGGTTCAAATACTAAAGAAAATACATAATAAATCTCTGCCACCCATATATGCCATAAAATAATAACCTTAGAACTATAAACAAAAGTGCTATCATCACATCAAAGCTTCGCATATGCTAGCTCATATCATCCCCAACCTCAGAATAGAATGAATCAAATCTCGAATCCTCTAGGAGCATCATCACCGTGCCCTCCTCTTTAGGCACGCCCACATCCATGAGGTATAACTCGGGTCCGGATAAACCTCGTCCAACCCTTGGGGGTAGTGCCTGGCTCGTAGCAGATAAAGAAGAATCCGAAGTCAATCAAATCAAAAAAGGGTACAACAGCTCCGAAGGGTCAGACTTGCCTGAATATGTCAGGGCAGGCAAGTGTCTAAATCAGACTCTCTATCAGTAGGGCACATCGAAGGATGAAAAAGAGGTCACACATCGTCGAGGGTGAAATCCTTGTATGGCTTATGTAGGCAAAAGAACAGACTCATGGCAACTAATGGCAATGGAACATGTAAACCCTAATTGCTAGGCATGTAGTCATCATAGATGCATTCAGCATTAGGTCAAAGTGCCAATGCTGGACCAGAAACTCAATAAAGATGATCACGCTACCCAATGGTATCCTTTGAAGATGACACAAAAATATTGGAGTGAGAAATACAAGATTTCTCAATAGGATTTTGACTAGACAATTAAAGTGTTATCGTCATCATCCAAGCCACTTTAGGTTTAATTATAAAAAGGTGAATATGTGTAGGTTCAATTTAAGGGTTTTGAAAAACATAAGTTCCTAAAGCGGGTCCTTTTAATCTTAATCTTAATTTTATAAACATAACATAAGGTGATGCAAGATCATAAGATGGAAACATACATATGAAAGCATAGTACAAGCATTCATAGCTATGAATATGAGGAAATAAAGATATATACACTTTCATGTAATTCGTTGACTTTGACTTTCCATTAACTTGGTTTACTTAGCTTTCATAATTAGCATGGCTTAACATTCTTTTCTTTACGTGCCCTTGGATAGACTGCTCTAGGGCATAAGCTCATCATGTGATTGTCATCACATAGTACTAATCTAAATCAAACTTAGTTGACAAGGGGATCTACATGCCTCAAAATTGGAGGGATCTAGTTTGGCCATATGCCTCCAAAGTAGAGAGATCTCAAGATCTTTGCGGATCACCTTCCCTTTTGAAGGATCATGCCCAATTATTTCTTTTCTTTGCCTAGTACTGGATATTGCATCTTTCATTTTAAATGCATAAGTTCAAAGGCAAGGTACATATAAGCATGTAATAGATATTTCTAAGTTCACAATTTTGACGAAAATCCAACAACATAACAGTTAGATCGAAGCTTCTCCAAAATTGCCAACCACGAGAATTCCACTAACAATCAACCATATTCATTCTAGAACATAATATCAAGCATCAATAATCATTCATTCATGAGCCAATAACCGAACAATCTTTCCAACCAACATGTATAAGAGCAATATACATCACACCCTGAATTGTATCTTGGTTTTCTTGTACTTGGTGAAAAGTCTTATAAGTCATCATAAGGATCCTCATGTCAACTCATGAGAGAATCACCTAACTTAGAATAAGTGTGTATTGTAAGCTTTTAGCCTCTTACATTTCAAGTGAAGTCATACTTTATTTAATGGTTCTCATACTTCCTCCTTCATTTTTAATTTAGGGGAATTGTCTATTTATCCAATCGTATATCTTAGGTCTTGGTTATTTCAAATTTAGGTGTTAAGCATCTTTCCTTCTTACTTAGTAACTCAAAACCATGACATATGTATAGTCTTATCACATCTTGCATTTCATATTTGTCATATAACTCACTAGGTTTCTTATCTACACATCTTAAAAGATATATTCCTCAAGTTAAAAAGCTTAACACTTTATTTTCCCCTCTTTCTTCTAGTTAAGGTTGAAACCTAGAATAAGGTTCTTGACTAGCATTTTATCTTCAAATCTTTTAGTTTCCTTGAGATAGTACACAAATGATTCCTAGGTTCATGATATGGCCATTGGAGCCCTAATCATACTTCTGTTCCCAAAGGATTTTGAGATCCCTCTAGTCCCTTGGGTCATGACAAAGTATGCTCATACTCATGAACCGAACAACACCATATATTCACCATCATCAAGAAGTGATTTTTATTTTTTTAACAAGTTGCAAGATTCAACCTTTAAGATTAAAAAGTTTTATTCTTTAAGAAAGTCGGACCTTTACTTAATATTTTGTCTTCATGAAAAACAAAAATGAACCTTTAAATAATAATACCTATAGGCACCACTTTTTAGAGTCTAAGAAGCAAACATTTTAAACTTTTTATGTTAAGGAATGTTCTTGGTCACATCAAAACCATGTTGGGGTTGTAAAAAGAGGACTTTTTAATCATAAACACATAATATTAAGGAAGAACAAAACTTGAACATGATAACTTCAAGAAAACATATTCCTTTGTCATTAAACCAAAAGGACACCAAGAACACATAGATCACTTAAAAGACAAAAGCTTTAGGGCATCAAGGAAAGAGCTTTTAGCAAACAACATGAAAACTCCATAAACAAGATTCAAGATGTAAGCTTTTCTCAAGAAGAAAAAGGAACTTTTCTCAAGTTGTCACTTGAAGCTCTTGGCTATGGTGAAAGCCAAAGCTTTAAATTTTCTTGAACAACAAAAAGAAGAAGGTGAAGAATCACAACCTAGGGTGTGTTTGTGCCTTCTTGATGAAGGGAAGAAGATGAAGATGGCCTCCTCCAAGAAGTATATGGCTGCGGATTCTTGAAGGAAAAGATGAGAGCTTTGTACTCTCCTTGAGAAAATAGAGGTTTGAGTGTTTAGAATCTTGTCTCCAAAGACCAAAAAGTGCGATCTTTGAAGGGCTAGTGATAAGGTTTAGTGGTTCCTTAGAGGAAGAGAAGAAGAAGACGTAGAGAGAATCTTGGAGATAAGAGAGTTAGAGAGAGAATGTGAGGTTGCAAAATGAAAATAAGTGTGTGTATGTGTGTGTGTGTGTATTGTGGCCACGGCATATACAAGGTGTTTTGGGGGAGATATTTTTGATTTTGTACTAATTAAGGTTAAGGGAAGACAAAGTGGATAGTAGGGGGACAAATTATGCACCCTTTCTTACAAAAAAGCAATATTGTCTTCTATTTTATTACTTTAGTGACGTTATCAATGCTTTATTGTCTAGTTGACTTATTGAATTCTAATGATATGATTAAGTGTTCTTGCTACTTAATTGACTTAATTAAACAAGGGCTAGTGATTAACTCACATCATCATGATTAGTGAAATTAAATTTTCAATATGCTCAATTACCCTTAATTAAATTTGATTAAACTAATTATTGGTGATTAGTGTTTAATTAGACTCTTAGGGGTTCGACTTACTTAATTAGAAATTCTCTAATCTTAATTAAGCATTTTCTTAATTTTCCTCTTTGCAATTACCCTTTTATCCTTTGATTAAACCTTCATTCTTTAATCCTTCATTAAGTGCCTAATTATTTTAGCATAAAGAGAAACTGAGGATGTAACTTTATCAATGGTGAAGCTGTAACATCCCGACTTCCAGTTTCCGACTTCATCTTCAAGTGTGATTAATTCCCATTTCCGACTTCATTTTCGAATTCCACATAAAATGGGTACATTTCCGATTTCCGAGTTCGTCACATGTTAATCTACGACCTCCAACTTCATTTGGAATAATTACCACGACTTCCGACTTAACCTTCAAGTCCGAACAACATGGATGTGATTCCCGATGTCGGACTTCATGTCAGAAAAACGTACCGACTTCCGATCTCATAATTTATCTGATCAAGTTTCAAGCGATGTACCCGATTTCTGACTTAATATTTCATGTTTCAAAATAGTATACACGGTTTCCAACCTCCAACTTAGAGTCTCAAACATACAGCATATAATTCCTGAGTTCCGATCTTAACCATACCAGCATCCTCATTCTGACTTCCAACTTGACTCCAAGTTAATAGTTTAACACAATTGTACAAGTACTGATCTGCGATTTTAATGTAATGAGTTCCGGCTTTAGAGTTGCACTCAATGGACATGAGTTCAAATCTTCGAGTTGATTTCCAAGTCATACTCGAGTTCCGATCTCCAAGTTTATTCCCAGGAGCCTTCCATTTCTGCTGGCGTTCCCGAGTTTGAATGGGGAGTTCTGAGATTAGGTGACTTCCGATATCCGAATTTACTCCCCAGTGTCAAATAAGAATTGGACGAGTTCCGACATCCGGCTTCAGCTGCTGAAATAAAAGGACGCGGGTTCCGACATTACACAATAAAGACGAGTTCCGATTTCATCTGACTGGATGTACACGAGTTCCGAGTTTAAGAAGCATACGAATTCCGATGTCATTTTTCAGAATACAGTGGAAACGAGTTCCACTTTTAGGCGACATGAAGAGCACTTTTGTCACAAAAAGAGGGCGACGTGGAGGGCAATTTTGCCACAGAAAGAGGACGACATGGAGAGCAATTTTAGGGGAAGGTTGGCTGAAATTCAGCCTTGTGTTTTTAGGCCAATCAAGGCCCTCCAAGTTAACCACTACCTCAAGCTTATAAACTCATTTCTTTCTCTCCTTCAGCCTCATCTTTACGTTGCCTTCTCCTTGGTTCAGCTCTCTTTTCTCTTCTCCACTCACCCAACTCCATCACTCCTTCAAGCTTAACAAGGTTCTAACAACTCAAGCTTCAACACTTAGCTCAAATCACACTCCAAAGAGGTAGGATTCCATTTCTGTTGTTGAATTCTTTGGACTATGATTGCATGAACTTTTATTCTTCTTCACATATTTGATGAATTATTGGATGTATTATGATGGATTTTAATTGGATTAATATGAAATATTGAGTTAGAATGAAAGTTAGAAGGAGAAAACTAGAAGGAATGGAGGACTAGGATGCTGTTTGGGTGAAGAGTCCTCGGCAGTCCGGATGGCAGAGTGTACGGCTCCGCCTACCGCCAATTAAATTCGATGGAACTATTTTTAGATGAAAGTAGACATTCAGGACTTTCCATACATGTATCATATAAGGTTATTGGATTAGTGATGAGAGAGATATGAATCTTTGAAGTTTGACCTAGGAATCAGGACTTTCATCCAGGCATGGTGACTTGAGGAGGGTGTAACTCGCCCTACACAACTCCAAATTGAGCGAAACCAATTTTTTTAGAAAGCTTACACATAGGGTAATATATCAATTGAAATTCAGAGTTTGTTATGGTCCTAATTGATCCCAGTGATTCGAGGAAGCTACCCTACGTCTAAACTGAGCCAAGACAGAGTAGTTCAGAAAGGTGGAATTTCAGGACTTATAACTCGAGTTATACTAAAGCAAATGGAATGAAACTTGTGGCATATGAAAGGTTGTCTTGTTAGCTTCAATATGAGACTAATTTCGTATGATTTGAGCTTAGTTTCAATTTTTAGTGAATTTATACTTTCAAGAGTGTAATTCGGGCTAATGACTGAACAGGCTGAGGCAAAATTTGAATATCTTGAGTTATATAAATCAAAATGATATGGGACTAAAGAGGTTAGAAAGTAGACATATAGAAGTATGACATATCCAAAATTCAGGTTTAAATGAGTTGAATAGAAATAAAGGTGGATTATACAAGATTCGGGCAGAATTGAATAAAATTGACGAAAGTGACTCAATTGATGATTTCACAAGTGTTAGTGAAGCATATAAGGTTTGAGTCGAGGATTGCCAATTTTACATTGATATATATATGTTAAATGGGTTATAACTAGCACTATTCATGGGAAAACGGAACTGATCCATTATGCTGCCGAATTTACGGCAGAAGTCTATGGAACTAGGAATGTTTATATGCAAGGGTAAATTTAAGTATGATATGAGTTATGACGTATATGGAAGTAAATGACGAAGCATATGTATGAGAATGAAAAGACATGAGTATATTAAATATGAATCCCTTCACTTGGAGGCAGTTAATTGAGATCCCTCCCTGTGAAGGCAGTTAAATGATAAAATGTGAATCCCCTTATGGTGAGTCGGTGTGACAATGGTCACGGGTGGAGCTGACAAGCTCACTCCAAGGCCAGGCTACCCAAGGACAGTAAAGACTAAAGACTAAAGACTAAAGACCAAGATTAAAGCATATGCAAGCACCCTGCTCACATGAGGCATGGCATGGACCTAGCTAGTGTAAGTATAGGGGATAGAACTTACATGAGGCATGGCATGACCCAGCTAGTGTAAGTATCGAAAGAAGATCCCATATTCCTAAGGAACATGACATGGTGATCACGCTCTGATGGGGTATGACATGGCAATCATACTCTGGAATGTGGCATGTAAAAATATGATGATGAACCTATATTCCTACGGAACGTGACATGGCGATCATACTTTGGAATATAGCATGATGATCCCACACCCTAAGGAATATGACATGGCAATCACATTCTGATAGAGTATTCTGATAGAGTATGATATGGCGATCATACTCTGGGACGTGGCAGAAAGAACATATTCCTAAGGAATATGACATGGCGATCACATCCTAATGGGGTATGACATGGCGATCATACTCTGGAATATGTGTAACAAGTAAAAGAAGATAAAGAAAGAGAAGCAAATTTTATGTATATGCATAAGTTCAAGTACAAGTAACGGCATGCATAGATGCTATGTGTATTTTAATATGTTGCAGTTATTATTCATGGTATCATTCATGAATTGATTTTTATGGGTTCTCCCAAATGCCAAGTGCAAGATTAAAATAAGCTTTGCTTCGGACAATATATTTTCGAACTATAAAATTAAACAGTTTGTAAAGCATGTTCCCCTTTTTCAGAATAAACCGAAGCAAACTGGAGATAACAACGATGACATTATGTATGATAATTAGAGAATCCTATTGAGAAATTTATAATTCTCACTCCTATTTTCGTGTTGTCTCCAGATAATTTCAAGACGAAGGCAGTGGTTCTTTGTCAGACAAGGTCCGTTAGATGTAATGCAGAATAACTCAAGAGGTATGGTACTTATGACTTAGCGTAATCTTGTCTTGAAGGAGTGTTACAAAAGCGCTGGTAAGAGGTCATAGAGTGATGGAAGAAGGAGGTGAAGGTTGAAGAAGAAAAGAGGAGTAGTTTTAGAGGGAGAGAAGGTGACAAATAGGGTTGGAGGGGACAAATGGGTTTCCTTTGTTTTAAGAAGGAGGGGGTTCTTTCATTGCTCACTTATTTACATTTCTTTATTTTAGGCTAATGATTAAATTTAAAACATAAATATAAATAACAAAATTACCTCACATTTGAATTCAATAAAAATATTTAAAAAATTCATTAAGAATCAAAATTCAAATTTTGGGTTCTAGTGAATTTGGAAAATTTTAAGATTTTATAAACTTTCGGGAAAAACAAATAGTCTAATGGTTCTCTAAAATTCATTAAAAATTAGTCTTTAACTCATTTTTATCTTGGAAATAATTATCGGAACTTTTGCTCTCCATAAAATGCTCTTATCATATCACCTTGCAAGGATGCATAGGGTTTAGATTTAGAAAATTTTCTGGACTCGGAGTGATAGATTTTCACCAATTACTTTCAAATGATTTAAATGGTTTTCCCTCAAAATATAATTTGCCTAAAATGACTCAAACATGCTAAAGAATGGCTCGCAAGGTAAATCCCATAGGCTCAAACTTACACGAAAATTTAAGGTCCACACTACCAATGTTTTATTAAGAGCTGAGGGATTACACTTTTCCCTTTGCTTCCATCACATCATCAATTACTTCTTGTTCTATTGCAGCATCAATTTTACACTATTCATTTCAAGCTTACTGATTTTGTCATCAATGAAAGCAATAGGTCTTCTTAATCCTTTAAACTTCTCAGCAACTACCCTAATTTCCTCCCCTCTTACATGATCATCTTAATAAAGCCATCATGTTAGAACCAAGCTTGGGTCTAATCAAAGAGGCTAATCTCCTACATATAATGAATCACTATTCAAATCCCTGTTTTAAGAGATATTCACATTTAGTGCCAATTGTGTCTCGAGCAGAATTAATTCTAGTAAAGGATATATGTGACAAATAAAAGAAACATGTAATAAGTAAATGAAAAAAATAGTTTAAAATAAGTAAATAAATATATAAATATGAGCATCTTTATAATAGATAGATGTAAATATGATTTTAATTGTTCAAAAAGTTATTTTTTTACCTCATAACCTTTGTGGGATTAAATCTCTCTCTCTCTCTCTCTCTTTAGTATCACAAGCTTTGATGCTTTGTTATAAATTTATTATCTTATTTTAGGAAGATATATTTACGATTTAACTATTTGATCTACTTTTAAATAATTATTATCTAAAAATTAATTTGGAAAAATTAGATGAAATATTTCAACTAAGTAAAAAAATTAAAATTACTATGCTTTTATTTTATTTTATAAAAATGAGACGTTACACCACTCTTTGTATTACAATGCATATAAAAGATATTTTAACGGAAATTAAATCATTATTATTACCTAATTTACATATATTACTGCCTAATTTGATTTTATATTTTATTAATTGCAAATTATTAATATTATTTTTTTATTACTACCTATTCTCCTGCTGTATTTATTTTCATTGAGAAAACTTTAGTTACAATGAAGAATAAAGAAAACAATGATGGATTGAACACGAAAAGAAGTCTATTTCGAGAATTGGAGAGAATAAAAATATTAATATATCTAATAATAATATACATAATAATAATTGGAAAGAGATGCCCCGAAATGTGTATGCTTGTATTGACAATTCAGATGAATATTTATCACATAATGGAAGCATCATTAGAGATATTGTCATGTATACTTTCTGGTTCCGTGGATTTAAGAGTAATCATATTATTAGAGAATGTTAAAAAGTGGTTGATTACATGGCTCATAAGGCTCTAAGGGGGGAAATTGATATCTGATTGGAAGAACCCCTGATGACCTTACTCAATTGTTTGATGATTTTGTTGTTTAATGAATTCAACACTCCCATAAATAAATAAATAAATAATTGCGACTTGTTTATTAATGCACTTGAACAATTTTTATATGTATTCATAGATATGTATATATTATATGAAAAAGATGTCATCATCGAATATAAGCTTAGGTACATGCATATATAGTAAAATTTATTTGTTGTCTTTTATATTTGATAGAAATATTTGTTCTTATTGTCGTTTTCAAGTTTTTGTCAATTTTTTTAAGGAAAATTATGTATAAATTCATTATGGTAAACGAACATCTTATTATTATTATTGTTATTATTATTATTGTCATGTAGTTAAGGATTCAAGATTTTTATTCCCTAAATAATCTATTATACTAATTTCTAAGTATTTATATTTATTTTTATCACGTTATAAAACATTTATATTATTTGTGTTAAACATATAGAAAAATAATATTTTTATATTATTTATCTTTTACATCAAACCAAAATAATTTTAAAAAATTATTTATATAAATAGTCAAGTTACTATCACTTTGGAAAATATGCAAATATTTTTAATCAAAATCAACTTAATAGCATTGTTCTACATGTATTTCTATTTTACAAAATTGTTGTCACAACCCAACCCTCGGACTATGACAGGTGAATAAGATGGACTAGCCACCTAGCAAGCCTAACTGACGTCAATCAATAACTTTGGATTCTTATAGAAAATTTGACATAGTATCCCTTACAAATAGCACATCCCAATTTACACATAATTTCTTGATAATAGTTCATAATATGTAATCCAACCACAACATCAAGAGAGTATTCTCAGAATATACCACATGAACAAAATGCATTAGTATTAGATTAATAAACTAGCATAGAGAAAGTGAGATTCTATCTGCAGCTAATGGAGCATATCTAAAAGTTCATACATAACAAACTATTTAGAATATATATCAGGACAATTAACACTAAGGCCCACATAGAGGTGTCTTTGGCTCACTAAAATGGTAGTAGCTCCTATTCTCTAACAAGCTGTCAAACTTAGAACCTTCTCAATATTAGGATTTGAAAAATGTGAGAATGAAAGAGTGAGTCATACGACTTAGTGAGGGGTAAAATAAGCTATAATAAAGTGGGGCAAGCATAAGTAGGAACTTTTTCATAAACCTTATACTAAAGCACTGAAGTATATTAAAGTCACTTTCATCAATTTCAGTTATTCCCATAGGTAATTAGTACCAATAGTTTTGTCTCTAGTTAGCCACACTTATCTTTTCCAACTTTTCCTATTGGTTTAAAAACTTGGGTCAGCCTCTATCACTCCCTAGGCTAAGGAGGAGGAATAGCATGACCAATCTAGTGCTATTGCTAGGATAGCATGATCACTCCTATGCTATTTTAGATGATAATGTAGTAATGAGTTAGGAGTGAAATTGAGAATCTCATTCAATCCTCCTAACTACTAAATTATGCTTATTTTGTTGATCTATGATAGGTCTTACCCATTGATTAGATGGGTTCTGGATTGGTAATCTTAGATTCTATTTAATTCCTTTAACTTTGTGTTAATCTCTTTGTTAATTATTCAACCCCCCTAATTCATTACCTGTTAATCTCTTTGAGAGTCCACTTTTAATTTAGGAGAGTTCAATAGCTCTGCCACTAGTTGTTAATCAATTGTAGCAATCACATTCTCTTACTGCAAAGCATTAAACCTTTGTGAAATAAGCTTGTACCTAGAAGCATGTTGAGCTAGACTATTTCTAGGCTCATGCATCATTATAACATCAGCCAAATGTTGCAACAATCCTTTAGCCATCTCAATACATTCCTCTAACCTTGGATTATTGCAGATGTATTCTCCTAACAATTCTTTCACTACTACTATGAATATCCCATAATCTACATGGTTTTGACATCCAAAGACATTAGTAATCTTAGACTGGCAATGAGGGCTTCATACTCAACCTTATTATTGGAGCATTGTACATCTCGTTGATACATGAATTTACTGTCCATTCCTTTTGGACTAGTAATTACCATCCCAACACTAACATCATTTTGATGTTTATAGCCATCAAAAGCCAAAGTCCAAGGCTTTAGCTACACATACCCTTGACATTTGGCTAATAGATTATGTACTTTATACATGGGTGTTGGGTTAGAAAATCAACCAACACTTGCCCTTTTATGGCTTTCGAGGGCATATATTTAAGAGTAAAAGTATCAAGCTTTATTTCCCATTTCATCAATTTGCCTTGTAGCATTAGCCAATTCAGTAAATACATAGCAATATCAACTTTACAAACCACAAGCACTTTCCTCGGCAATAGGCGATACTTTAATTTGATACATGCATAAAACAATGATAAATGTAGCTTTCCAATAAGAGTATTCCTTGTTTCAACATCATTCAATAACTACTAAAATAAGCTATAGCCTTTTTCTATCCCATCCTCAACATTTGAGCTAGCAAGCTATTGAAGGAATCTTCGGCAACTGAAATCTATAATTGAGCAGTCAGCCAAGGGCAGGAAGCATCAAAATAGGAGGACTTGCTAAACATTGCTTAATTTGGTCAAAAGCTTCTAGGTATTCTCTACCCGAAACAAATTCCTCAACTTGTTTAAGTTTTAAAAAGGGTGAAAAAGCTTTCATTTTTCCAACCAAGTTGGCTATAAATCTCCTTATGAAATTAATTTTGCTTGTTAAGCTATGTAGCTCTTTCTTATTTAATGCAGGTCTAGTTGCCATCATATTGCTTTGTTCTTGTCCATCTCAATTCCCTGTTGTTGAACTAAGAAACATAAGAAGTTTCTAGTCGGTACTTCAAAAGCACACTTAGTCGGATTCATTTTCTAAGAATGCTTCCTCATTTCGAGGAATGCTTGTTCTAAATTAGCTACATGTTTACTGAAGTCTGCTTACTTCACTACAACATCGTCAATATAAACCTCCATGCGTTTACTAATTAAATCATGGAAGATAATATCCGTCGTCCTTTGATAGGTTGCCCTAGCATTCTTTAAGCCTAATAGCATCACGCCCACTCAAAGATGCCAATGGCCCCTAGGCAACAGAATGTCATTTTGTTAATATCATCCTTAGCTGCAAAGATCTTATTTTAACCTAAATAACTATCCATAAAGGTTAAAATACCATTATTAGCTGTGACATATATTAACATGTATGTAATACGCATTATATATTCATTGTTTGGGTTAACTAAATTCAAATTATGATAATTTATACAAATCCTAACTTGACCATATTTCTTTATTATAGGAATAATATTTGGAAGCCATTCTACATATCTAGCAATCTTAATAAAACCTGCTTTCAGCAATCTCTCAATCTCTCATTTGATCTTTGGCATAAGCTCTGGATTGAACCTCCTTGGTGGTTGTTTGAATGGCCTAAATCCTTCGTTTTTGGGTAATTGATACTCAACTAATTCCCTAGACAAACAAGCATTTCATGGTAGTCCTATGCAAAATAATCTTTGTACTTAGTAATCAATTGAATTAGCTTATCATGGCCACCCTTCTTCAATAAATCACTTATTTTAGTTAACCTGGGCTCATCAACAGTGCCTAGATTGACCTTGATTAGTGGATCTTGAGCTTTGAAGCTAGGAATCTCCCGGCAGCATAACTTGTTCCTCAATTTGGCCTTAATTCTCTTGCTTCTTAACTACTTTCCTTTGGAGATTTCTTCAACTCTATTTTTACTTTCATCCTTTTTAGCTAGTTCTTGTTGTAAAATACATTCTTCAATCCTTACTTCTACCGAATACAAGGCCAACCATTATAAGATATCTTGTAGAATTTCTTCATGGCTCCCAAGAGAAGTAGATTCCTAAGGACATGCATCAGCCTGTAGCTTCATTTGCAAACCCTCTCAGTGAAGTTCACTGCTTGAATTGATTCCTTACACACTACTTGAGACCATGTAATTGGTTGAAACTCTAGAATGTAATACATTGTCACGACCTAACTAGGGCCATGACCGGTGCATAAGGGACAAGTCTCCTAGCAAGCCTTTCATCACACACATCCATCGGGGATTCAGAAATTATCAGAATGCATCCCTTAGCACACAGCATAAATAATTATCAGGGCATGTTCAATCATAAGCACACACACAAATCTACATATCCGATTATACAAATTTAGTCCAAATACATAGTTCCATTTCTAATGAATTCAACCATCTCAATAAACATGATTACAGCACAAATATCAATAAAAACCAGCATGGGTCAGAACCCTACCTATGGTACCATGGAGCTATATTATTCTAAGAGTACATTAATAAATTAAAGATTTTACAAGACCTTTATCCATGAAGGCCTACTTGAGAAGAAAAGGATTACAACTGAGAGACAGAAGGGTCAACTTTCAAGTCTACACCTGTATCTAAAAAGAAAGAAAGATGACAAGGTGAGTTATACAATTCAGGGAGAAACAGGACACCCTTAACCCACATGAGTCAATGTGCATAAATGTCAAATAAATCTCATCATAAAATAATATTTAATTCTTAAAAACCTATAGAAACTATCTAATATAGGATAATCCGTCAGGTTCACACTTCGGTGGCTTTTCCTTTGTGTGAATCTCGTAATCCATCATGCACCACTCTTAAAGTGGCTGTGTAAAATTTATCACATACCACACTATATGTGGCTGTGTAATGATAATCCAAGGTGCACCAGGGCTAATGTCTACTATCATTAGCGGGCAGATCCTATCATAGACATTCCTAAATCTTTTCCTTAGCTATCATGCATCTCAAATTTCACAATCTAAAATACTAATTCCAATCTTTTTAGTCAAGGCAATAATGTCAAATTTAAAAGTAAGTTTACATAAATCAACTCCAAAACTTACTGTATCAAAATTTATAATCTCTTATTGTCAGAGTTCATGATATCCATTTGAAACATCATATGATTTTCAAAACATTTACATAAATTCTCATAATACAAGTCATTGACTCATGTGTAAGATTTGAAAACAATACCATTAAAGGAAATGCTCAAACATCCAATATTTACTGGAATCCGGTATAACAAAATAAAAGAGAAAACAAGTTAAGGATGTTCTATGTACTCACAATTTTAACCCCCAGTAGCAAAATTATAATCGCATAGAGCCTTGGAGCCACTCACAGGATCTTCGGAGCAATCTAATATCACAACCATGATAATTTGTTGAAAAATTAGTTATTTGGATTAAGGGTTAACATATATCGCCCCCAAATATCAAAATCCCTGAATCACCTAACCTCAGATTTTACATGGTTCTACCAAAATTCCACTAGAGTGAAAGATTTGAATTTCTATTGTAATAAGGAAGAAAAATACGTTTAGAGACTGACATATTGATTGGAAGTAGAAGAAAAAAAATCCAAGTGCCTTGGTGGCACTTACCAATTTCAAATCTTCCCTCCTTAGGGTTAGATTTGGAGGAAAGGATTAAGAATTTTATGAGAGATTTATATTATGAGAAGGATAAAGTGGGTTATTTGACTGAGAAATTTTGAGACAAAGGCTAGGAAAAGTAAAGGAATGAGTTGAGAGAAAGGAGAGAGTTTGAAAGGGTAGAGAGAGAAGGAACATGGCAAAATGAAAGGAAGGGGCGTGTCCCGGGGCTATATATGATGCCCTGGTAATCGATTACCATAAATGTAATTGATTACAACAATGAAAAAATTTCCTGCTGCTTTCCTTTGTTTTTTTTTTTGTTTTTTTAAGTTTTGGCTGGGGATTTGATCTGTGTGAGGTTAGTATTTTGGATAGTGATTAGTTGCTTCTACTCTCTTTTGATGCTTGTTCTGGAGTTTGGGGTTTGGGTCGATTTTGATATTGGTTTGTGTTCTCAAGGAGGGGAATGGATGGGGTTCCTGATTTGGGTTTAGTTTTTTTGATTTATGGTTGACATTGGAAGTGTTGGTTGCTGTGGTAATTATTTATATCATTCTTTTTCTTCTTTCATTATTTTTTGTATTTACAAAATGCAAATATAGGGTGTGTAGTGTGTTACAGTGAAGACGTGGGGTGTGTGTGAAATTGAAGCCATGTTTTTAGAATGTGTGGGTGGTTATTTGTTCCTGGGGTCTCTGCTTCTTTTTTCTTCAATTTAGAACAAATTTATTCAAGTGTGCACATATGTATGAATGTGTTTGAGTGTATCATGATGCTCCAGATCAGTTAGCAAGCAATAATCAAGCAAGTACAATATTCATTTCATTATCACATTATCTTAGGAAAAAATTGAAATGAATTGTGAGGAAGTAAAGTTGAACCTGCTGTCTTCACTCTGTTACTCTTCTCTTCTTGTTGCTTAGAACCCCCTTGATCTGAAAATTTTTCACTGAAACCTTCTCCTTATGTTTCTTTCTTTTCGCCCCCTCTCTCGGCCTCTTTTTCTGTCTCTCAAAGAAGCTGTGTCCGTCTTTTTTAGCTCCTGCCCTCTCCCTTTTATAGTGTTCCTGCACTGCCCAAACGCAAGTTGCTGCACAAGTTGCTACAAGCAACTTGCAGGAACCCCCCCTTTTTTTGTTTATTTAATATTGGTTAGGAGGAAGGAAAGAGAAAAAAGAAAAAAAAAATTACTCCCGAATTGGATCTAAAAAGTTCTAGCCCGGCCAAAAAAAATAGTTTTCTTTTTAAGGTTTTTTTTCATTTTTTTTCAAACTTTTTAATATTTTTGTTTTTATCTTCTATTTTGTATGTTGCTAATATTGGAATTAGGGAAAAGATGGAATGGGCTATCTTATTTTTGGTATTGAAATGTGTTAAAGAATGCTTTGATTTAATAAAGAATTTTTTTAATTTTTACAATTTTTATTTTTTTAAATTTGTTTAAATTAAAGATGCAAATCCAAAATAAAATTTGATTGCTAAAAAAAACGAAAAAAGAATTGTACATATCTGTAGTGTATGAAATGCTAAAATTGAGAGCATCAACATTAGATTACTAGCAATTAGTTTGACTAATCACGGACAAATTTGGGTATCAACAACATCCACAACAAAAAACACAGTACTAGATGTTTTTATTTCTACTGTTAAATCAGCAATATAAATGCTAATAGCTCTATGCTTTCGTTAATGAAATTGTCATCTTCATATTTGTTTCTTTGAGGTTATCCTTGGTTTTCCCGAGCTTCTTTAAGGTTCCTACTAGAATAAAGTTCATGATTGCCCCTCCATATATCAACATTCAACTAATGGGTTTGCCATCAATATGAGCCTTTACATATCAGGGCTTCAACTATTGAGCTCGGGTACTAGGAAGTTTGTCAAATATTATACTCTTTGCAAAGACATCTCCCTCTAGCTGTATCGGTTACTCACCCTTCACGAAAAACTCAGTTGGCAATACTCTAATGCTTGTCATTAATGTTGCATCCTCTTGCAACTTATCAGTTAGGATTAGCAAGTTGTCATCATTCAGAATATCATTGATCAAACTATCTAAAAATTCAATTTCTAGCAATTAGCTTGGATCAGCTAATGCTGTATCTATTTGTTGACCTTGGCCTTTATCTTGAACATGACTTTGGTCATCATCTATCTTCTCTCCTCTAGGACTCTAGACTTCCTCCCTTTCTACATGTTTAGCCTGCTCCAATATGGCCAACATATTTTTCATTTTCCATATTGATCTCTTCTTTTGCAATTTTTCTGAGTCTTGGTTAATTGGACTTTATGCTCTTCCTAGCCTCTTCTTCCTCTATAATATTTGTTAAGAAACCATTTTCCTTTGTTCATATCTACTCTTGGCTTCACCATCATGGAAGCATTAGGAAGATCATGATTAGTAATTTTTAAAGTTGACATACCTCATTCAAAGGTTGATTTGAAACATGTGGAATCCTGGTTTGGACTTGACTTTTGGTCCCTTGGCTGTTTTTGTCTTTACACCCTCTATGGGAACTATAGCCTTTGAAACATGTTATGCCTAGGAATCTCTTGTTGTGCCTAGGCTACTTACCAACCTCTGAAATAGACTTCCATATTTGCTTTCTACTCTGATCAAGATATACTTTGCTCAATTCTTTACAATGATCTTTCACAAAGACCAATTTTGTCCTCCATACCTGCTTGCTAGGTGTACCAAGCCTCGCCCTCTCCAAATCTTTCTCTATGCACTTGCACTTGGCTGACATAGAAACCATATTTATGGTAACCGATGGGAGTGGGTTTGCATCAATGGTCATGCTTACACATTTCTTATATGCTAACTTAAATCTTCCTTTATTTCAAAGCCTTCTGTATGATATTATGAAAGACCATATAGTTGTTGGTAAACTTTATATTCTGAATTTCCTCAGCCAATGGCATCTTATGCCCTTCTAAAAGCTTCATCTATTTATCTTCGACTAGGTAGTCAAAGATCTAGTCAGCTTTAAAAATATCAAATAGATAAAGCTTCAATCTCCTTAGCCTTTACTTTTTCCTTTCCCTTAGCAAGTGTGAGGGCTGGGAAAGTGTATGGCTTGCCTCTCACCATCTTAGCTACCATAACTTTTCCTTGTATTGACATATTATCATCAACTGCCTCCTTATCGGCTAAATCAGAATGAAATATAGCAATTAATTGCAATCCTTTAGACCCTACTCTCCTGGCTCTCTTTTGCTCCCTAATGATGAGTTGCTTTATTTAGGAAGCTTTCCAAGACAATTGGGCTTAGTTGCTATATTCAGACACAATCGACTTCTTCCTCGGTTGAGGGTGCATGTTGTTTATCAAACCATTTTTGGCTTCAATCAATTGTACATTGCATTTACTTCTAACCTTCCTAAACCTCTCAAGCAAATCTGTAACTAACTCATTGATTAGCTACTTGATTACTAAAAGATCCAGCACAAAGGCCTTTAGTTAAGGTTTATAAACCTAACATGGAATAGCCTCTCCATGTTAGCTCAATTTTGTACCGAGTTTGGAGGCAATGATGAGTATCCAGTAAAAGCTATGCTAGTGAGTGATAGATGAAACAATTGTAGCCTCAAAAATCATTTTGGCCTGCCTCGGTACATTATCCAATGAATCGGCTAACATGTTCCATGGTAGATTTGCCATCTTCTCTATAAAAGGTGGTAAAATTAGAAGTTTCGAAGCCTTTAGCAAAAGTTATCCTATCTACCTATTATAAATACAATTTCCTATATATTGGCTTTCCAAGGGTCTCAACTAAACCTCAAAATGTCTTCTTGTGGCCTCAGCAATCATATTTGGGTCAATCAACTATGGCATGGCCATCTTGGGCTCAGCAAGAGGTTGTTGCTACATGTGACCTGGAATGCCTTACTAATATGGCATGGGTCAACTCCATTATGGGCTTAGTTTTGAGGTAGAACATATAGTGGCGGATTATATGGTGGTAATGGAATGTATGTGGGTTATCGGGTGTAGGTTGTTTATGGAGTGTATACAAGTTGTGGGGTGTAAGCAGGTTATGTATATGGTGATTGAAACTGACATGATAATTATGTTGTTATTTGGAAAAATCTTCCTATTGACTGCGTGATTAAACCATAAGAAGGTCTAACCCACGAGATTCCACCTGAGTCATGTTTCCTTAGATATATGTCTCTCTAATTCACAATAAGCATTATAACTTAGTTGATCTACATTGTCATTAGGATTAAACCATCGATTAACAATTCCTGATGGTAACCTAATTGCCTAGGGCATTAAAGGGTCTTTTAACTAGGGAAACTTGGTCAAAATGCAAATTCTGATGATGCCCCAGCATAATTTGCCACCTCATTGGCAACCCTAGGCACTTCCCCTTGCACCGTATTAGCTAAATTTTTCTTTTACAAAAGAGGCTTTTTTTTCCTATTGCTGAGCAATTTGAACTTTATTGTGCACCATTGGCTTAACAATCTAAGACAATTGCTTAGACAGTTAGTACATCAAATCATTCAATCCCAAATTGAGCTACTGGCAAATAAACGATGTAGACATAATAGTTAGCTGCTTATTCACCTATCTAGGCTATGTAGAACAGGACACATTGGACATAGTAGCTGAGGCCTTAGTAATGGTAAAGTGATAACTGAACTCAATTGACTTGCAATCACCTTCAGAGATGAAGTAAGTGCAATAGCATACATCATTGGCTATCCTCCAACCTTTTGGCTACTTTGTTTTGGTGTTGGTGAATTCTGATTCATATTACTCATGTTGATAGTCATTCCCGATCTCAAGTTCATATGCTAGGTGTGATCTAAATTCGGCAATGGAAACTTTCGTTGATCCAACCTTGAATGTCCCACCTGGCGTGCCAAAATTATGTTGAACTAAAATTGACTCAACTAAATTAATAAATGAAATCTGATCAAGCTAAATCCTTTGATTACCTTCAAACTTAGGCTATTGAGCTAAAAAGGATACTCTGCTCCTTGACAATGGATTTTTCAACTAACTTATGAACAAAGTGTTGAATAAGATCAATCAACCAAAAAAAAACCCAAAAACAAAGGATTCAAACTTTCATTAACATGAAAAACTTGTACAATGAAAGCCGATGAAAACAAATAAACTAATTCTCACAATAGCTAAAAGAAAACATGACATAAAAGCAAAAAACGTAAAGGCTAACAAAGAAAGTGTATCTTGGGTATGACCTGATGATGCTTTCGTGCACTCCAATCCTATGGATATGCCTCCGAGAGTCCTTGCACGGAAGCAATCTTGGCTTAACCGCCCTTGGCTACTCCTTCATGCACTATTTCTCAACAACTGCCTCACTTCTTGCTTAAAAACTGCTAGAACTGTCTTGACCACATGACTTGCCTTACCTCAGCTTCCAACAACATTGAGATTCCACTTTTGGGTTTCATAACATCACACGACCCTCCACAAAATTGGGCTTGCCCTTTGCTTTTATTGTCCTTAAATTACCCTGAGTTTGGGCCTTAACTTTATTTGGGCCTCGATAAACTCTATTAATCCAAACTGGGTGCCAACAGTTCTTCATCTTAAACATGCCATTAACAATCTAGAGATTATTTAACAAAAAATTCGCTATTGTCTCTTTCTCAAAATAATTTTAAAATTATCAATACTTGTGTCATTTTTTTTACCAATGCAATGACAAATGCAACTATCCAATTTAATAAAAAGAGATATGAAATGACAATATTAATAATGAGAGAAAATAAAAAGTTTTTATTATTAATTTCATAAATTTGATATCCAAATTTTTAAATGTTTTATTTTTATTTTATTTTATTTTTAATTTCTACAATTCCGTATATGTCTTTAATTTACCGTGAAAATTTTTTAAATTATTTTATTTAATTTTAATCTCTTTCCTTATCAATCTTACTAATAAAAATTTTTCCATTCATATTATAAATTTTGTACTATATTTCCAAAAAATAATATTACGTTTTATTGTGATTTCGTCTTGAATATTCATTTCTAAAACAAGGAGAAGATTTTTTCACAAGATTAAAAATAATTATTTTTCAAATGCTGAAATTTTTATTTTTTTTTTGGAGCACAGGAAGATACTTATTTTTTTTCAATGAATTTGTTTCTTTATTGTTCGTCAGAGCCGAAAGGACATCATTCAAGTTCACGTTCGTGGTAGATGGAAGAAGAATCTATCAAAATTAATTTGCAGAATGGCGCTACCTACCTACCTCAATTTATTTGGTCCTGATTTTAGACTCAATCCAAAACTTGATTACACAAAATCTTTATTTGTTAACAGGTAAATACTGAGATTTATTTCCAAAATAACAAAAGGAAAAGAATCTAACAGCCACGGACAGCATACTACAAGATTAATTGGCCTCAAGTATGGACAAGATTTTTCTTGTCCTAATCCAAATTATCTTCCTTTTTCTACTTAAAATTGGGTAACTCACCACCCAATTACATTCTCCAAAAGTAACAAAAAAAATCATCACAAAGAAAGCAAACAAATTAATCAAAATAATCCAACAAGCTGACTTTTCCCAGTATAAAACCCTCTCAATCCCAACCCAATTTTCCTCAGCAGACTCCCTCAAGGTAAAAGGTGCACTCTATAACACTTCATTCTTTAATACAATAAGTCCAACCCAGTTTTACCGACTCAACCATGGAGATGAAAAAGATTGCTTGTGCTATCATTGTTGTCGCCGCCTTTATTAGTGTCACCATGGCACACAATGGTCACGACAAGGCACCGACGCTGGCTCCAGCACCAACACCTACACCGGCATCGGCCCCAGCCCACTCAGAAGGCCACAGTCACAGCGGTGATGCTGTTTTCGGTACATTTGTTGGTGCCTCCCTCCTCTCCTTTGTTGCATACTACTTGCAGTTCTAAGCCATGATATGAACGTGCATGGTTTGCAAAAAGTGATGAAGAAATAAAAGATTAATATGCGGAAGAAATGGTTGAATGCATTTTCCAGCAGCAATAAGATCGAGAGTTAAGATTTATATATATAATTATTTTTTCCTTTTACTTTTGATTTTTTTCCCTAGAAAATATATCCTATTGTTTTGTGTCAACATACGAATGTATTCATGGAGAGATTTAATAAAAACCAATAAAGTTATTTGCCATGTTATGTTATGTCTGATAGGAAAAATTAATACAATAAATTTGATTTAGTCATTGCCTAGCCTAAGTCATTGAACATCTCTAATATATTAAAATAACAAATAACTTAATTAGATATTGAGAGGTAGAATTTTCATCGATTGGAGTTTAATGTACAAGGTGTAACACCCTTCCAATAATGCTATACTGAAGTCATAACACCATAGTTAGAAGATGTCATAAGAAATCTATTACTTAAATTGATTCCACTAGTGATATTCTAATATACATAACAGATAACTATTGAAAAGGATATATATATATATATATATATATATATATATATATATATATATATATATATATATATCCTTTTTTTCTAAACTTATTCATAGAATAAGAAACGAGCTTGTTGCAGATACATAATCGCATTAATTTCATATGTGCGAATAAATATAGTTATTGCCCAAGGTTGATAAATAAAGTCAGAAATATATATGTCAGAATATAAATAAACATCAAGACTGAAAACTATAAAAGTATTGAAAGTAGTTTGTAGTAAATATATACTTAGTGTCCATTAGGATATTTACATCCCCATATATCTCAATCAGGTTACCTTAGTACATCCGATATCTATTGTACAAATGATTCCTAACACAAGGCATATATTGAAAATAATCAGAAACCTGAAAAAAGTCCGTGCAAGGACCCCATACTAGTGAATAAGAAATACATGAGAACAAAAAAGTTGCATCTATGTCTAATCACCAACATCGGCCTTAACCACAATAGTACAAGCCTTAACAAGCCTTAAAAAGTCTTATATCATCCCCTTAATCTAGCTTGGGGGTGTAGAAGCCACTCTCCAATATGCCTACAAGTCCGATACCCTCAGGTGGAAACTCAAGATCCACTTGGCCACCTCTAGATGAAGAAGCCAATGCAGAAGAAAAGCTCGCCTCAAAAGGGCCTGTCTCCATGGTAGACAAAGGAGTGAGCTGAGTTGGAGCAAACATCGGGTGGCCATGAAGAGTGGAACACCTACAAAAGGAGCCTCTGGATCAAAGTGCTAGCTGAGAACAGAAAAGGCAAAAGGACGATGAATGAAGATATACATCCTAACCTAGGCCCGGCCCATCAAGAACATGGAATCCAAGGCCTGGTCGTAATGCCAAAGCTAGTATGGGGTTTCAATAAAGATCACCACCAATGCCAACTACAGCGTCTGAGGATGACACAAGCACACACACAAATAGGGATGAGAATTTAGAATTCTCAATAGGTATTCCTATACTACCATATTCACTGTCATCGTTGTTATCCTCAACTATTTCAGTTTGTTTCAAGAAAACATGTTTCAATAGATAAAAGAGTAAAAACTTATCCGATAAGTTTTTCAAAACTCTTTATCCAAAGCAAGTTCATTTTATTTATACACTTGCAATTAGGGAACAATTAATAACATTAATAACAATATAGTAAAATAGGGGGTATACAAATGCAAATGCAAGTGCAATTCATGTAATGAATTATGCAAATGCAATTATCTCAATGTCCTTCTCTTTAACATTTAACATGAGCACTTTTACTTGGTGACCCTTGAGATAAGTGGCCTTGCCCACTCCTGGGTAATAGGCTGCTCATCAAGATTGAGTTCGTTTCTATACATGATTGTCAGTTTTACTTTCCCTAATGCTCACACAGACCTATTCTTAGCTAGGTTTACCTTTCCTGGCTTAATTCAAGGGAAGTCAGATTTACTTTCTCTAACTAAAGCTGGATTCACTCTCTCTGGCCTAAGTGATATAAAATTATATTTATTTTTGAAAATATTGATAGCTCATATTTCATATATTCATTTGTATTCACATTTTATGTGATGACATTGATACACTTGTGCTCATGATTGATGGTCTCACTTGTATTTCCACCATAAATTTGGCTGTATGATAGTTATAATATGGAGGCTTCCAAAATTTCAAATAGTAGATAACCAGCCAATAATCTAGAGATACAATGCCATTGTAATATATAGCAAGATTCCAATATAAATGTGGCTATACAAAACACTTAAAGCTGCCCAATTTCATAGAGTTCAAGTAAATAAGTTTTTCATATCATATATCCCAAGAATGCACAAATTCAATAGGTTATGCTCAATCTTGCCATTATTTTGGTCCCTAGTCTTTCGGAGACCTCTAACTTAAGTTATAACCACATGTATTACAAGTTAGATTATAATACCTCAAATCTGTCTAGAAATTCTAAAATACAATCAAATTCCAATTTAAGTCATTTTGATCTCAAATTTTACAAAATGATGCTCAACTAATCTATCTTTAAGCCTTATTAGTCCCACATAGTTTTGAAGTGTACAACTTTAGTTATTCAGATTTTCTCTACTACTATCCTATTATGAGACAAACTTGAGCAACCAAATGTGAAAAATCACAAAAAAAAAAAAATCCATATTTCATCATTTTGCCCTTAAAATTTACAAGACTATACCTACATGATCCCTCTTTCATACAAAATAAGTCCCACATAGTTTGGCTAGATAAAGCTTAAGTTATAAGCTTCACTTTGGGGCTACCCCGTATAACCCTTTACTACCTAGTAGAGAACTTCTCGGATTTACTAGGAGCACCTCACAAGAAATTTAAATTTGAAAATTTACAAGTTTATTCTCCTATATGTTAGCTTTTTAAAAAATTGATTTCACTCAAATTGAGGTTATATAAGGTAAGTTATGCCCATTAGAACACTCGCTACTCATATTTGTTCCTCCCAGTTCACAGCCCAATTCAAAAATTCACAACTTATTCATCCTAAGTCTAATGGATCTCAAATTTCATAATATATTCTTCTGAGTTAATTTTCATTTAAAATTATTTTCACCTCATTTTGAATTTTCTAACTTGAGTTATTCATCACAGATTGATTGTTGTCTAGGTTTAATTAGCGTGGTAGATTTTCTATTTTGGGTTCTTTTGATTCTCTAACTCAATATTATTCACTAATCCAATTTTACAAGCTTTAAATTACTAGAACAAGATCATATATCATCTTTTTTAGCTCCAAATAAGTGCAGTGAGATAAGTTGAAAACCCTAGCTTCATGGAACTATATCAACATATAGTTAAGTTCTAGGAAACCTACCTCGCATCCTAAGCTATAAGCACCTTAAAACTTGGCTCCTTGAAGCTCCAACCCTCTTAAACCAAGCAAGCACATATAATCCTCCTCCTTTCCTACTAATGGCCAAAACTTGTAGGACCAAAGGGGAAGGGTTTTTGTTGTGTTTTTAAGCTAAGTAATGGTGATGAGACTTGGTTTTGGCAATAACTTTAGGAAGAACAAGAACAAGAACTTATTTGAGGAGCTTGAATAACAAAAATGGAGAGAATTTGAGAGAGAGGGTTTGGCTTTTGTGGGTAGAAGAAAGAAGAAGATGAAACAAAAATTAGGCTTCATCCTTTTATTACAATTTTTTTAATAATTTTTGTAAAAGTAAAAAGTGATTTTGCTTTAATTTTGTGGTCTAAATTGCTCCTTGAATTTTTTACCATAGTGGTTCATTTCTAACCACTTATAATATGTGTTGTCTCGTGATAACTAGACTCTCTTGTATCTTTAATTCCTATTAGATCAATTTCTTATGTTCTAAGAAATTGTTTGCAAAATTTTCACAGTGCAAATAAAATATTATTATTTTATTTCAAATAAAATTTCTAACATTATTATATTACTTTTGTCATTATCCTATTATTTCCTTTCTTATTTATAAATTTGTTAGTAAATAATTCATTTAATAGTGTTAATTATACACATTGTTAAATCGGGGTATTACACAAGACCTCTCTTTGATTTATTTTTTCCTATTTTTATTAAGATAAAAATAATTAATTAAAAATATATAAATAATATCTAATACAAATTATAATTATATAAATAAAATTGGCGACATATCACATTTATAGTGGCTTCTTTGTCACATCATGTCATGTCATTATGGAAGGAAGATCTTGTCATTCAATGTGTTTCCATCTATTGCTTTGAGGTTGTTGGATCAGAAGATGGTGACTTTTGAATGCCCCCATCGTAGTCGATCAATCAAGCAAGTAGATGAATACGGGGTAAATACCCCTTTTGAGTATACTAAACCCCCATTTGAATTTTTACTCTTCCTTAGCCTTATTTTCCTCTTTCCCTTCCCCACTGTGACCCTTTCACCATTCTACTATTGCTGCCAAAAGTTGTTTCACATGGATTTTGTGTTTGTTTTGGTAGCTTTGCCATATCAACTAGTGGTCCTATGGCTTCCTCACTCTCAATGTTGTTTTATGGCGAGTTTTTTCTCTTTCTAACCTATATATTAATTTTTTGCCTTAGTTTCACCATAATTTTGTTGCAGTGGTTGTGTTCTTCTTCTTGTTTCTTGCCTTGTGTTTGGTGGTTGCTCTTTGTTTGTAGAAGTATTTTAATTACTATTGCATTTTGTGGTGGTGTGGTAATGGTGAATAATGAGGGAAGTGGTAATGGCTGTGGTAGGATTTCCAAACAGGCAAGGGTGAGAAAGGATCCACAAGGGGATTCCAATAGTGGTATGCCCAAGATTTTAGGTGGTTTTAGGGGAAGGTTTTCATTGGTTCAAGGTCCCTACTCGAGCCATCGTGGATAACAAACTATGATAGGTTTAGGCTTGGAATGGAGGTAATAAAGGGCCTGCAAAGCCCATTTGTAAATATATGGCCCTTTGTCTTCTACATCATCTAATGGTTGGAATAGTATATGTGATCAGTCCTTCCCCTTGTCCGATGAAATGTTCGACTAACCTTCCAAGGAGGCGACCTCCCGGTCAACCAACCCTATTGAGATATATCATCTATCGAATCTGTGATCCAATCCATATCTAACAAGCCTAAGTTATGTTTGAAGCTGAAATTACCCAATTCCCCATAAGACTACCAAGTGGAGTTGTGTAGCCATTCAAACAAGGCATATGGACACCACAAGGAGAGTTTTTTTTTTTTTTCATTTATAAGACATATTTTATGAAGTTGAAGATGTCTATCCCCTTCTCGTCATTGTATTATAGCGTGTTTACACAATTAGGGATGGCCATGGTGCAACTTCATCCTAATGGGTGGACTTTCATTTGTTTCTTTGGCTATTTGAGTGATAAAAATGGCTTGGAAGTGACTCCCCAAATATTCTTTATTTCTTCCATTCTAATGGCAACCAAAGGAAAGAAAATTTTATCTCTTTTATGTAGGCGAAAGGGAAGAGGCTCTTCAAGCCTTTTGAATTGTCTTATAAGAACTATAAAAATAGGTTTTTTAAACTAAAGCTTGGCAAATTAGTATCCCAATTTTTCTTTTGATGGAAATAGATTATCAAGATTCCCCTTAGGCTCTTGTTGTACCACCATCTCCTTGGGTTATGGCTAATGAATTTACCGACATCATGTAGGGGAAATGTGGCAATGTTAGATAAGCTTGCTGCAAATAGTTTGACCTTAAGGTTAACCAGTATTTGTTGTTTTGGGACAATCCGATGTTTTGACCATCTGAGTGCTTTGTAGCAACAATTTGGCAACTCTTTTGCCTCGCTATGTTGATTTACAATGTTTTCTAGTTTTCGATGTGTTTTTTTCCTTCGAGAAGTAGGAGAAGAAAGTGATCAAGAAATAAGGTAGTGCTTATTATGACATTGCGGCTATCCAAGAAGACCATGGTTATTACCAAAAGGAAGTGGCACGAAGAGCCAATTGACTTGGAGGAGCCTGACATAATTGTTGCACTCACTCAAATTATAAAACTACAATTAAACAAGATTGTAGCACAAGTGCAACTAGAATCATCTTTCAAGGACCTAGATAACTATCTAATAAAGATTAAGGGGTGGTTTTTTATCAAATAGATTGTATGCAACAAACTAAATGAAAATAAATTCAAATTAAAAGGCACTAGTTCAAGAATCCTTGGGAAACAAAAGTTAATATATCATTTACTATAGAACATGAATCAATGTGTCGAACATATGGCTAATTTAGATTAGACTGAAACCTCTACATCTACTTTATCATTTAGACATAGATATCTCCAAGGATTCAACCAACAATTGATCAATTCAGACTTGAAACCTAAAAGCTTAGAGAAACTATGTTGATTTCAAGTACACAATAGCCTAAGTTCTAGCCAAAAACTTAACTCTTTCTCATTAAAGTGATTAGATTCAAATTAATTAATCAATTAACATGCATCTAATCATTATTTCAATTATAAATTCAAGATTCAATACCATAAATTCAAAAATCATAGATTAAGAAAAGAAGAATAGATAGAGAATACATTCTGCAATTGCAAACCATTAAGAACAAAGTCTCAAGACAACAATTGTCAACTTTGTATTCTTGAGCCAGTAAAAGCTACTCACTCCTCAATGGATGAAAGAAAGAAGAGAAGAAAATAGTAAAATGTTGCAACCACCAAAAAGTAAAAGAAAAGAAGAGGTCTGTATGTCTATATCTCCTATTATATACCTCTTTCCTAAAGATAACCCATGAACCAACTTAAGAGCCATTAAATATCAGTTTTTCTTTCTATTTTGGGTCTAACCCAAGGCTAAAACTTTAATGACACTAATCATCATCTCTTTAGTTCTCTTTAGACATACTATCTGCTTTAATTGGGCCCTTGATGAGAAAGAAATGCCCAAAACTCTTCACTAATGTTCCCTAGAGAAGCCACGACTTTCAAGTGAATAAATTGTTAGCTCCATAGCCCTTCAAAAGCCACTAATTATCGCTATGAATACCTATGTCTGATAGTTTTGATGAATAACAAACAATCTAAAAACTTAGTGGTATACTTATGTGTTTGTTGAGTGATATTCGTATAGGCAAGTTATTTCTCATAAACAACAAGTACTCAATCTTAAGCTTTTAGCAAATTTCAAACACTTGAAGATGATTCTAAACAATCAACAAAAGGATTCCAAATGGAGAAGAACATTTCTCAATATAAGACATCCCGAACCTTAAGAATTTCAAAGCCTAGTCATTCTCAGAAGGATAATAGAAGACTCAGAAGACATGCACTATCTCATAAAACAAGGTTAAGAAATATGCTTACTTTAGAAAGATGCTATCCTTAGAAGGCACTATTATTAGAAAGATGCATCTCAAAAAGAATCCATACAAGTGAATCATCTCATGAAGAGTGTCTCAGGAACTAAACATTGAAAGATTCAAATGTTAAGAAAGCCTAAAATTACACTAAAGCAAGTACAATGGACAACGGGCTCCAATAGCTAGTTTCCTATTTTGGCTACATGAATGTTTAACAAGATAGAAGCTTACCCGATGCTAAATACAAACGAAAATAATAACTAATATCATGCAAAGACTAATGGTTTGCTCATGATCATCTAAAATTTAGCTCAAAGTGTATTAAATACAAGTTGGTCAGAAAGAAGAAACTCTAAAGAACTTATTGCACAAAGCATTTACTCTCTTACAGCAACCTTTTGAACAAGCTTCTAATCTTATACCTTTTTAAATACTCTTTAGAAAACTATATTTCTCTTTGTAACCTTTTTTAGCAGACATCCTCTTCAAGAGTAGCTAGAGAAACATTCTTCACTTGAAATATATTGTATACCCACACTATTGTGTTTTTTAGTAAGAGATCCTATACACCAAACTCAATTCCTATATTGTAAACTGACCCAATAGTGGTTAGTAAGTTAGGTTGGAAAGGCTATGAGTTGATGCACCACATCTAATTAACCACCAAGAATATATGGGGGCATCAACTAGACTAGATTCTAAAAACACGTAAGCATAAGACTTCCTTTTACCAAATGTTTGGCCTTTCCCTTATCTCTTAAAATTTTGAGTTTTCTTAGTGCTAACAAACTTTTTAAACTTCCTTTATTAAAACTAAAATTGACATTATGTTGAGAAGTAATATATGCCTACTCATTTTTTGACCTTTGAAACTTTTCTTCTTCAACAACACATTTGGAAACTAAATCATTCAAATCCCAAATTTGGTTATAGGTGTTATAAGTTGTGTTCGATCGAACATTTATCACTAAGCTAAAAGTTATAGCTTTTAGCCAAGGATGCATCTCTTTTTATTTAAGCCCATTATGAATCGCCATGGTTCAATTTGATACGGACCCCATCTAGGCCTTGCCAAGGTAGGATGTTGACCTATAGCCAAAAACTTATTTTCATTTCACTAAACTATGATGTTAAACTTAAAAGGGCTTGATAGACTGCAAAATTATCAGGTAAGATTATCTTATAGGTCTTGAGTTTGGATTGTAGGTGAATTATTTCCATAAATTCCCTCACACCAACAATTTCATTGTACCTCAAATTTGACAATTCACTCATCAGCCTTGCTATATCAGCGTTATCTAACATTTGATACCTTTTTATCAACAACATCAAAGAAATCCTTTGCATTGGTAGTTTCTAGCAAACCACTAAGTAAATGTTTAGTAATAGTTTTCTTCGTAGTAGTAAGACTATGTCTATCCACTCTTTGTCACTTGATATAGTGTGACTTGGTTTCAAGAGGGCTATTAGCAATGTGTTTGGTTGGTTCTTTGCAATGTCTAAGTCCACAATGCTCAAAGAAAACTCAATGTCAAATTTTCACTTCTTAAAGTTAGAGCTAGCTAGGATTTCTTTGACAACATTAATGTTGTTTAGCAAAAAAGACTATTTGACAAAATGGAACATGATTAATACATAATAAGGCAATAAATTGTTCAATTAGCTTGTAATGAACAAACTAATATTTAAGAGCAAACGTATGTATTGCTTCCCTTTGGGAGAGCAAATAAGGTATATTTGGTGTTGATATCATTGAGCTGAAAAATATAAATTATTGCATAACATTCGAAAAGCTCATCCCTTTTAGGTGGATAAACCCCTAGTCATACACAAAAATATCATGCTCACTAAATTCACTATCTTTAAGTAAATAAATTTCTTGAACAAATTTCAAACTTTGAAAACCATGATTTTAAAATTCATCACCTTTGGGCATATGAAATTCTCAATCAAATCCCAAACAACTCTATTAATCAAATTAATTCGCATAATAAGTACCTTTGGTAGATGAGCATCTAAATTAGTTTTCATTATTTTCCTAACTTTAGGAGAAATTATTTCCTTATAAGGCGTTGATAATTGAACCACTTTGGTGATAAACAATCTTGATAACCCAAAATTTCTCAAATTCAAGGGAAAATTATTATAACCTCTAACTCATACCAAGCTTGTCATCAAACCTTATGAGATATTGAAATTTATAAATCTCATTGATCACTGACAAATCATCATTGCATATTTAGAACACCAACAATTTTAATTAATGCTATTGTTAAATTATAATTAATTTAAATCTAATAACCTAAAGGAGAGTATTATATTTTAGTAACTATGTAAGCAGAGTGTACATATAATATTCGATTTTTAGGGAGAGTAGCTATAATGTAGGTTTATCATAATATTAAAATATTTTGTATATTCAGACTCACTAAAAAAATAATTTAAAAATATATTTAATCTAAACATAATAGAAATAAATTAATATCAAAATTTTTATAACTCCAAAAATATAAAACTTATATCGTTATAAAGTGGACAATGAAACAAGTTCAACAAATAAAAAAGGCATGTTAAATAGAGTTTTGCAGAGAGCACACTCTCTCACTCTCCAAGAGGCAAGGGTGGGTTTCATCCAAGAGACACCTCTTCATCCCCAACCATGGGAATTGGGTCAAACAACCCAAAAAGCAAAAAAACGGGTAATGCAACCCATGTCACAAACCAACACAATTTTTTATCATTGTTACACCGTTTCAATCATCTCTAACAATTTGGCATTGATCTAAACTACTTCTAGGATAAATCAACATAATGTTTATACAAAAGTCAACAAAAATGGGATCAAAATGACCCATTTTCGAGTCAAAATTGGGTATGAAAATAAAGCAGTGACCCAACATTGATTTTGTGAATTTTAGATGGTTTTAAGATGTTTCAAGCATTAGGTTGTGATATAAACTTATTATAGGATCATTCTAAGTAATTTTTACGAAGAAATCAAGCAAATATGGGTCAAAAAGTGGCGCATCATGCCAAAAAACAGAGTGCATAAGTATGTTGTTGAAGAGATTCCATCTTTCATTGTTTGAATATTTTGATCTCTTTTAAAACACCAAGTTTATCTAAAACTGCTTTAGGTTTAATTAACAAGTGTTACAGTGAAAAACAAGTCTAAAATGATTTGAAATTCATCAAGAATGATGCAAAATGGGCTCTTTTACGACCTACAATGTTAAGTGCACGTTTGTTTTCTGTTTTTATAATCTGTTTTCATTTTTTGTGTTTTCTATTTTCAGGATTTTATAAAAAAAATAATAAAAATAAGAAATGAAAACAGAAAATAGAATTTTATTATTTTTATTATTTTTACTATATAACCTTCACAAAATCCTAAAAACACAAAACATAAAATAAAAACAGAAAATAGATATAGAAATCAAACAGACCCTAAATGATTTATTGATCCTGCATGGCATCTTTGCGCAAAAAGAAAGAATGTTTATTAAACATTAATAAATCAAGGTTTCATGGATGAATAACTCATGCAACATGGAGTTATGGCAGAATGTGAATAATTCATTTTCCTTAATTTTTTACTCTCTCTCTCTCTCTCTCTCTACTTGTGTTATATTTTAATTGTGCTTCTCCATTTTTTACCCGTATGGTTTTCCAAAAAAAAAAAAGATACAACAAGCTCGAAAGTACTTTCTCTAAAACTAACACTCCACTACAAAACATTCTCCAAAAATAACACCCCCCCTCCTTGAGCTTAACCTAGGTCCAAAACGTCTCTAAAACTAACACTCTACTCTTTAAGCTTAGCTGTGGTTACTTTCTTAGTGAATTATTTAATGATATATTTTATTTAATAAATTTAAAATCGGATTAAAAGAAAATAAAATGTAAGACATAAAATAAGATCAGTCATTTGCTATAATTTCTTTAATCCTTTTGTTGTTACTATTATTTATTATTCATATGAAGTAGAACTTTTTTTAGTATTGTCATGTAATTGTTCAACCAACAAAAATTTTTAAATTATTATGGAATTATTTTTGTAATTGACTGTGCTAAGAGAGAAAAAATAATAAGGATTTTGATTGAGAAGAACTAAAGAATAGTAAATTTCTCATATGAATTATCTAATAAAATTCATAAAGTCATATATTTAGTAATGCCAAGAAGTAGTCCAAATCAATACTTCCAAAAAGTGATTCATTGTTACTCTATATCCAAAACACAGCATCGTGCGCAAGGCTTTGTATCTCAGTTGATATCAATGAAATTCTTTAAGATTGGAAGTAACGTTATTTTCGAAAATTGATATCGAATCAGAATTATATCTCTGTCTTTCCTACCGAAATGCTTGTATCTCCTTTACATTTTATTTTATTTTATTTTATTTTTTTGACGGGTCCTTGACATTTTATTTTATTCTTTTCAAAAAGAATTGACAACATTGTCGTCATCTAATCATGAAGATTTCTTGTTTTTTCTCTTCTTCTTGGCAAACATACACCATGTTCAGCTGAAGGGATTAGAGAGACATTTGTCATGTAGCATCTTTTTGAAAAAGTTTGTCCATCTTGTTGTTAACATCATTATTGGTTGTTATATATAATTAGATAATTTGGAAGTAAAAATTTTAGAGAAATATTTTTTATATTATTAGGGTAGATAAATACTTTAAATATCTGAAGATAAAAAGAAGAAAAAAATTATAAAAAATATTAAATAATTGATAAAAAAAATTAAAAAAAAATATTAAAATATTAAAATTTTGGATATATATAAATAATATAATCCAAAATTTAATAATCCAAGATGGGTACTTATCAATTAGTCCAGGCGACTTAGAAACCTCTGGCCATAATAAATGTGAAGCTATGACCAATGACTCAGCTTTTCCCTTGTACACTTGTAGCAATTATAGAGCACTATATAGTCAATGTTAATCTAAACTAAAGCAAGCAATAATTTCCTTAAATTATTTTGCTCCCAAGTTCACTTTCCAGCAAAAAGAGGGGATGGCAACTTTGGTGATTGAGGCCTGCCTATCTGCTAGCGTTGAAACTTTGTTAGCCAGAATAGCCTCAAATGAGTTCCAAGATTTCCTTAGAAGCAAGAAGCTGAATGTTTCACTCCTCAGTAAGTTGAAGTCAACACTGTTGGCACTCAGTGCTGTGCTCAATGATGCAGAGGAGAAGCAGATCTCCAATCCTATGGTGCAAGAATGGCTAGATGAGTTGAAGAATGCCATATTTGATACAGAAGATTTGCTGGACAAAATCAACACTGACTCTCTGCGATGCAAGCTGGAAGAAGAACCTCAGAATGTTACCAATCAGGTGTGGAACTTCCTTTCTTCTCCTTTTAATCAATTCTATAAGGAGATGAATTCCAAAATGGAGGGTATGTGCCAAAGGCTTGAATATTTTACTAAACAAAAGGATATCCTTGGCTTGCAAAGTGTAACTGGGAAAGTTTTCTATAGACCACCTACAACTTCATTGGTAAATGAATCTATTATGGTTGGTAGGAAGGAAGAGACAGAAAGACTCATAAAGCTGTTGCTATCTGATGAGGATGCAAATTGTGATAAGATAGGTGTGGTAACAATTCTGGGCATGGGTGGTGTTGGAAAAACAACTCTTGCTCAACTCCTTTACAATGATAAGGAAGTGCAAGAGTATTTTGATCATAAAGCTTGGGCGTGTGTGTCAGAGAACTATGATGCTTTGATGGTGACCAAAGCTCTTCTTGAGTCCCTTACTTCAAAGGTTTATACAAGTACCAATCTAGATTGTCTCCAAATTGAACTAAAGCAACATTTGAGGGACAAGAAATTTTTGTTCGTATTGGATGACCTGTGGAATGACAAGTACAATGATTGGAATGACCTGCTAACTCCTTTCACCAGTGGAAGAAGAGGAAGTAAGATTGTTGTCACAACACGCCAGCAAAGAGTTGCTGAAGTTACACACACATTTCCTATTCATAAATGTGACCCTTTATCGGATGAAGATTGTTGGTCTGTGCTTGCCAAACATGCATTTAAATCTGAAGACTCTAACAAATATCAAAATCTAGAGGCAATCAGCAGGAAAATTGCAAAGAAATGTGGTGGCCTTCCAATAGCTGCTAAAACACTTGGAGGTCTTTTACGTTCAAAAGTAGATGCAAAGGAATGGAATGAAATTTTGAACAGCAACATATGGGATTTGCCAAGTGATGATGTTCTACCGGCATTGCGCTTAAGCTACCTTTACCTCCCAGCTCATTTGAAAAGGTGCTTTGCTTATTGTTCAATCTTTCCAAAGGATTGCCTGTTGGAGAAGAAGCAATTGGTTTTGTTATGGATGGCTGAAGGCTTAGTTCAACAGTCGCGAGGTGAGAAAACCATGGAAAAAATAGGCGAAGACTACTTTGATGAATTATTATCAAGATCATTAATTCTTCAACCCAAATATGTTAATGAGAGAAATTTTGTAATGCATGACCTTGTCAATGATCTAGCTAGAGTTGTTGCTGGAAAAACTTGCTTTAGGCAAAGTAGCTTGAGGCTTGAAGATGATCAAATCTCAGAGAGTATTCGGCATTTGTCATATCTTCAAGATGAGTATGAAAGTCACAAAAAGTTTGAGACCTTTTATGACCTGAAATGTTTGCGAACCTTCCTGCCAATGGGGTTCAAAGGGTATAACATAACCCAAAGGGTACCCCAAGATTTGTTGCCAAAGCTGAAATGCTTAAGAGTACTGTCATTGGCTGGTTATAAAAATGTCACCAAGCTGCCTGATTCAATTGGAAATCTAGTTCATCTGCGCTATCTAGACCTCTCCAACACTGGAATTCAAAGGTTGCCTGACACTATATGCAGGCTCTACAATTTGCAAACTTTGATTTTATTAGGCTGTGAATCTCTCACTGAATTGCCAAAAGATATAGGAAAGCTAGTCGATTTACGTCACCTTAATCTTGGCAGGACTGATTTGAAGGAGATGCCAGTACAAATCAAGAAGCTTCAAAATCTGCAAACTCTTACCACTTTCATTGTTGGAAGACAAGAAGATGGATTAAGAGTTAGAGAGTTAAGAAATTTTCCTCACTTGCAAGGAAAGCTTTCCATCACGAAACTGCAAAATGTGGTGAATGTGATGGATGCTTATGAGGCTAACTTGAAGAACAAAGAACAAATTGAGCACTTAGAGTTGGAATGGAGCAGCAACTGTCAGGATTCACGGATTGAGAAGGATGCACTTGAGCAGCTGCAACCTTCTACAAAACTGAGAGAACTCGCCATCAGATTTTATGGCGGCACAAGCTTCCCGGGTTGGTTGGGCGACAATTCATTTTCAAGTATGGTATCATTGTATATCATTGAGTGCAAATATTGCTTTTGTCTACCACCTCTGGGACAATTGCCTTCTCTTAAGAAGCTCGTGGTTGCAAGAATGGAAATGGTAAAGACTGTTGGTGCCGAGTTCTATGGCGGCAGTGGTTCTTGCTCATTTCAACCATTTCCATCCTTGGAGGAGCTAACATTTTCCAAGATGTCAGATTGGGAGGAATGGCTGCCCTTCGATGGCGAAGGTATTAAGTATCCTTTTCCATCTCTTAAAAGTCTTTGTTTGGACAGTTGTCCTAAGCTGAAGAAATATTTGCCACACCAACTTCCTTCCAGCTTGACAAAGGTTGAGATATGGGATTGTCATGAACTAGAAGCATCTACTCCATCTTGGATTCATTCTATTGAATACATAGAAATAACTGATGGGGGTCCTTCTCTATTGCCCATATTTGATGATGCATTGCAATGCTCACTGCAAGAAGTGCACATTGAGAAGTGGGATAGCCTGCAATCTTTGCCTGGAATGATTCTCAGCAGCAACTGTCTCCAAAGCTTGTATCTCCATGACATCTCATCTCTCACATCCTTCCCAACCCAAGGCCTGCCAACATTGCAGAAATTCACAATATGGGACTGTCCCAACTTAGAATTCCCACCTACTGAGACATGGCACAATTACACATCACTGAAAGAACTCATAATACAAAACAGCTGCCATTCACTGACTTCCATTCCATTAGGCTGCTTCCCAATGCTCAAGCATCTTGAAATTGCTGATTCTCCCAATCTCACATCCCTTTCTATCTCAGAAGAAGCTTCTCCCCGGAGTCTCTCGTGCCTCGAAACCGTGCACATCAGTTTCTGCCCCAAGCTTGGAGAAGCCGGTTTCCATTTCGATCGGCTCGCTTCGCTCTCGCATTTGAGTGTTGGAGGTGATGCTCTTGTTGATGCCTTGCTGAGGAAGCCATTGCTGCCTACTTCTCTTGTTTCTCTTGGCATCATTGCTCTTTCACATCTAAGATTCTTAAGAGGGGATGGCCTTCAACACCTCAACTCTCTTTTAGTTCTTGGCATTGGATTTTGTTCAAGGCTCGAGTCCTTGCCAGAATATGGTTTGCCATCTTCCCTCAAACAACTCCGCATTTGTAAATGTCCAATGCTTCAGTCCTTGCCAGACAATAGCCTGCCCCCATCTCTTTCCTTACTGGAAATTGAGGACTGTCCTCTGCTGGAAGCTAGGTATCAAAGTCAGAGAGAGAAATATTGGCACAAGATTGCTCATATCCCGGCCATAAAGATAAATGAGCAAGTGATACTATGAATTGTAACCAAGCATTTGTAGTATTAAGTCCTATCTCAAATAATAATGTATAGTTCAAACCCCTTTTCCCTTCTCTTCACCATTTCTGCGATTGTCCCGTTATAAAAGAAGATATGCTCAAACTCGTGCCAGGAAATTCCAAAAATTGCAGCTCCAATTGATTTATAAATTCCCCCCCCCCCCCCCAAAAAAAAAAAAATCCAATTGACCAATTTGAGCCAGGTCACAAACTTTATTCTATAATAATTTGCACTTCTAAAGTTCAACTAATTGAAAGACAAAGCTGAATCTCTGTCAGTATACATAAGTTGATCTGTTAATCTGATAACATTTTTCCTCACGTACGTTGTCTCCTTTTTTGCCCAAGTTTAAATCTTCAAATTTCTCAAGTGGTGATTCCAGACATAAAGCTCATATTTCACACCGCACAATTATACTTAATCTTATTAGAAAGACTAATTTATCGAATTATTGAGGAACTAATGAATGTTCTCAATTTAGAAAGAGTGTATCTCACGAAGAGACCAAGATGCGAACTCATTTATCTGTCAATGGGAATGCTGCCTTGGGAAAAAAAGTTGAAATGGAACATTGGTCAAATCTTATTATGGAAGAGGATGCCACCAAACAAAAATGTTGTCAAACGATTCAAGTCCGATGGAGTAGATTATGTCAGGAAACATCGTTTTGTTCACACTTTTCAAACCTTTATATGATAATGTAATTAGTGTCATACCTTTATTAAAGAGAAGTTCCCAACATAATTTGGGAAGTCTGCAATAAAAACAGATACAGCACTGAAACTGTTGCGTTAAATAAAAAAAGCATTTCAATAAATAAAAATAAAAAACAAATGACACAAAATCATTAAATCAATAAACCCCAAAATTAGTATCCGAAAAAATAGAGCGTTAGACACTTACATAATTTCTGAAAATTAAAATTATCAGTCATATTTGTCATCTGCAAGCACTAATGTGTCCGGTAGTTTAGAACTAAAAATCATTGATATGTCGGGACTAACATAATAATAAAATAAAAAGGCCAAGAAAAGTCCATATTCCTCCGCCTCCTCATAACTATTTGACAATTGGGAGCGCGCATTATGCAAGAAAAATAAAGTGACCGAAATAAATATATCTTTTGTTGTTAGAAAAGATAGATAAGTGATATTTATTATATGAATGTAATTATTTAATAGATGTTGTCAAAATAACTTGAAGTGAACAAATTATTTATTGCTGATAAATTAATAGAATGATAGTATAAATAAAATAAAGATATATGCTTTTAATGATTATTGGTCATTCTTGTGTCTATTCTTTTATTCACTTGTCTATTTTCTTACATTTGTTTCCTTTTTTTCAGTTAATCGAGTTGCTTGTAGGTTAGATTTGTTCAATGCCTTTACCAACATAAGAGTTAGAGCAAAGCAAACAATTGTTATTCATTTTAACATAATTGGAGTACAAAGTGGAAGAATACACGTATGTAGATTCAAAGACTGTCAAATAGCACCTAAGAATATAATAGTTATTGCTCATTTAGTTGTATAGCCTTAAAAATACCTTAATCTATGTAAATGCTTATAGAAGCAAAATAAATAATGGTAGATACATAAAGTCATTTGGGTGAGTACGTGGTACATAATGAATAAATAAATAAGAGGCTACATTTGGATGACACATTGAATAATACGCTGATGTATCTATATTATAGGGCGCTGAGGAGTTAAAGCTACAGCCTGCCAACAGTTGAGAAATTAACTACATAAGAAACTCTAATTCCTCATAAACTCTATAAAAGAAAATTGATACTAGATTTAATGAACTCTAATACTAATATTGAGCAATAAAAAGCCAACAGGAGACCAATGCTTAGATGGTTAAAGTATTCAACACTTGATCCATTTAATTAAAATCTTGAATTCAAGTATTATAAATAAGAGAAAAAAAAACTAGCACCAAGAAATGCCTTAGGTATCAATAGTTCATTGGACGTCAACTAATCTAACTAATGTTGAATTGGCACCCCATGAAAAGAGAATAAAATCAATGTTATAGTGATAAAAATATTTATTATTAGATGAATGGGCACACTGATAAGATAGATTTAAAAATAAATGGATTAAAAAGAAAATTGAAATAGCTCCTGACATGAAGAAGATAATAGAATCTAACCTTACCATTTGATCATACATAGGTGAGGAAGCTTTCTAGAAGCTTCAATAAAGGGAGTAAATCATGTATAAGGTAAACCACGGCTATAGAGAAGAATAAAGAATAACTATAGACGAAATAGTAAAAAATATTAAATTTGAACAGTTTATCCATAAACTTAGTTTACAGGTCACAATAAGTCATTCAATTTATGTAACTATCTGATTTCACCAAGTACAAAAAACTTAATTATTGTTGTTATTATTGCTGTCAATTACCAGTTGTGGTGATCGTACTAATGCTTGCTGTAAAATAAATTACATTGTCTGACTACTGCATATAGTAGGTACTCCGATGAAAAGCATCGAACTAAATCGGCTTTCCCTTAAAAAGGCAAAGATATGGAGCTTCTTTTTATTTTTCTTTTGGGTTCCCAAATGGAGCTCAACTATTGAATACTAAGAAACGGGACGCAGTGAAAAATGATTCTGCAAGTACAAGAATAAGTATAACTAGCCGCAAGTACACAACTGCAAATTACAGCAAGAATAAAATATTTAACCATATAAACAATGAAGTTGAATGAAGCAGACAAATGAAACTCAACTTTTTTTCCCCTTTTTCCCCACCTTTTTTTTTTCTTTTTTTTATTAATCTTCCTCCGTTAACACTCCCAAAAAAGCAGATAAATAGACTGTCACGAAACAAAAAGACCATGAAAGGGTCCAACCTACCCACACACTTCACTTCAACTGTATGGATAATTCCCAGATATTTCGATTACATCCTTCTCATCTTTCCAAAACCAACGTCCTCCCCACATATGTAGCTTTAACAGCCAGAGACGAAAATAGACATTATTAAACTTCATCTACACCTACTTAGTCGTCTAGATATCAAAATATCCTCCATGTACAGAAGAAAATTCCAAAAATTAAGCCAGGCATCTCCTTACTTTCTAATAGTCCTTTTATCATTTTTCTTTTCCCACCAGACATTTAAGACACTCCGATGCAACCATAGTCTGTCACTCTCTTAAGATTCGAACTAAGTAGTACCCAAGCTGCCTTCTGGCTTAGATTCTGTTCTGACATAGGTGAGACCCCGAGCAACAGGCGCAGAAAAACTGCTGGTATTCGAAGATGTACCATTGTCAGATTGACTACCCTGAGCATCCCGCTTCCATTGCAAGCTCCTGGCACCCAGTTTAATTGGGGGCCGAGGTCTAAATGCACCAGGAACACCTCTTGGAAAAGGAAGTCTGGAAAACCTAGCAGCAGGGAATGGAGATCCCCTAACAATACGTGGCCATGCCATGGTTGAAGATGGTTCTTGATGTGCAGCACTTTTCTTAACAACCTGCATGAGTTATTACAAGACAGTTTAGTTCACCAACCTTGTCTTCAGCTTAAAAACTACAGAGATTGTATACATATCACATCCATGTAGATACAATCCAAAAAAATAGAAGGGGCAAAAAAATCGACCGCCCCTTTGTCTAGAGTTCCACACATATTTTGACATCAAGCCAGCATCGTTGACTTATCCTGACACATTTTATATTAGCTATAACAGCAATTATCAAGCCCTGGGTACTACTACAAATGACTAGGACAATACACTACCCAGTTATCAAACTGACAAAAAGTTCATGATCTAAAGAGGATATACGTGTCCCAAATATAATGATAGTGACTAGAATTTTTCATCTCTGAAATGAAAAAGAATTGAAGGGAGATAAATGCCTGAAGCAACCTAAATAAAATGAGAGGGAAAAGCCTCTAGATAAATCCAGTACCAAGCTGTTGTCAATACCTTGAGTATCCGTGACAAGTAAGAAGTGCCATCCAGAGATAATGCATTCTCTGCTGCTTCTTTTCGCATGAACTCAACATAAGCTGCCCTGCTCAAGTAATTGTGAATCAATATAAAGTCACAAACATAATGTTCTTGTACTGGACATATAATGAGCAAAACAAACTTTTAAACATCTTACCCTTTTGGTTGCCCTGTTGCTGCATCAGTAACTATAACCACTTTTAACACTTCCCCAAATTTATTAAAATGCCGAGACAGGCCATCTTTGGTAGCAGCAAAATGAACCTGTGATAACCAATATAAGGTAATTTCAGATATCAAACAAATCCTACCAATCACTGAAGCCTCCCCTCCCCACCAAGAACAAAGGAGTAAGGAGTTATTACATTACTAACAAAAATGGTTCTGGAATCAGCATCCTCTGAAGGACGACTGGAAGCACTCAAACCTGAGAAGTGAGAACACATAAGATGCAATCAAATGAATCAATCATACGCCTGATATATCTCCTAACATTCAAGAGTTAGAAGAAAAAGTAGAATACCTAGCAAAATGTGTAACTTATATGATATATATGTAAGATCCTTCACCCATATATATATATATATAAGGCTCGTTTGATTAAAATTTTGGAAGAAGTACTTTTTCAAAAGCAGAATCAGAAGCAAAAGCAAAAATAGAAGTAAAAAATTATTTTGCATTTAAATGTAATTGTGGAGATACTTTTTATTAGAACCAAAAGTTGTTAAATTGTTTGGATATAATAAATATAAAAGTACTTTTTTAGTGTAATTATAATTTAGTGGATAGAGAATGGTTTTTTCAAGAAAAAGTTAAGGATAGAATGGTAAAATAGTATCAAAAATAGTGGGTTTGAAATTCAAGACCATTTTCTCTCTCTCCTACTGCTTCTACTATTGGGAGAAGCAGCTCTCTATCTACTTCTCAAAAAAGCAAAAAAACTAATTATTTTCTGCTTCTGCTTCTTTGGAAAAGCACAAACAAACAACACTAGAAGTACTTTTTTTCAAAAAAAAACTTTGGAAAAAAATACTTCTTCCCCTTGTAGAAGCACATCCACACACACAAACACACACACACACACACATATATATATAGGCCAGATATATAATTGTTACATGTCTTTTGGAAGCAAGAATTTCCACTAAAGATTTAGAACATACCAGACATAGATACTTGTCCCTTATCAGACCCTTTCTGAACATCAGGAGCAGGTTTTGCCTGTTAAATGTCATAATATCAATGAAAATGATCTATAGCTAAATGCTTTAAGCATAATATGTTTATTAATTAACAAAAACTCTGTCTAAGAATGTATGCATGAACAACTCACATTTGCATTAGTAGTTTTCAGAGTGTTGGCATTCTCCTTTACCAGTCGCAAGCCAGTTCTGGGAGCTCCTGTTTCACTGTCTAAAGTATTATGACCATCTAATTCTGTAACCTCCCTTCGTTCCTGATAATGTGGTGGCTTCCAAGTATTTACATTAACAGATATATTCACTATCTTACGAGAAGTGTTAGGTGCAGCAGCAGGTTGCTCCTGTTCTCTATTCCGTTTTAGACGCAATCCATCATCAGCATTTTTGGCCACACTATACTGCACCATTAATGAATCATTGTCCCTGTTCCCAACAGAGGAGCCAATCTGAGAAGCTCCAGTCACCCTATGACCCATGACATTAACATCATCAAACCCTTCATTATCTGAAGTAGAATCAGAACGAAAACCAGTTTCATGTTCCATCATAGTCATATTTGACTGTCCATTGTAATCAGAACTTCGAAGATACAGTGATGAGTTTTGTTCCTGATGTTGGTAATTATCTTCAAGTTGGCTGTTGTCATCTGATGGATTCATACCACGACTGAGTCGATCAAATACACTCCGAGAGGATTTGTATTTTATCACATCTTCAGCAGCATCAGCCACAGCCTTAATCACTGGTGCCATTGGATTTGTAACCCTGGAAGCAGGCTGCATCCGCTGAGGACGTTCCACCAAAGATGAATCACCAGAGGATGTAGAAACTACAGAACGAAGACGTTTCAAAGACGGTTCTACTAACGAGCCCAAATTAGATGGCCTAGAAGTAGCCACTGCATCTCGCACTGCAAACTGAAGCAGCCGTCGAGGAGCAGCAATATTTCCTTGAGAGATTGCATCCCTCTGTTGAAGTTACTTAATTAGATGTTTGAAAGCAAAGGATCAAGAGGTACCATGTTGTATTACCCCCCCACAAAAAAAATAAATAAATAAAAGAGACAGAGAGAGAGAAGAAAAAGAAGAAGAAGCTAAAATGGAGAGCAAAATAAGGCTAACAAGGAAAATAACAAACTTCCAATTTATCCACATAAGGACACCATTCCCTGTTACTGGGTCTTGGAAAGAGTCATAAGAAATAAGAAATCCACGATGCAGGAGTGCAAATACAAAATGAGGGCTCAGATTTACATGCAATTTAAATAAATACAACAATTAAATGCTGATAGCCAGTGAAAATGAAATAATTAAATCATCTACAATTACAAACATGATCAGGCAAATATGTTAGCAGTTCGAACCTTTGTCCTCTGTTGTTCATCAGCTCGGCCCCTTTTCCTCTGAACTGGAGATTTAGGAGACAGTGACCTTTGACCATGATTGAGCCTAGGTTGGGCTTTTTCATCCACATGAGTAGTGTCAACAACACAGCTTCGAATGGGAGGTGGTTCAGCTTCTCCCCTGACCAATCCTTTCCAATCTTTGTTATGCCGGCTTCTAGATAACTTATCAGACTTTCCTCTTTCCGACTCTCCAGCTTGGACCTCTGATATGAGCTTTTTCTTAGGGGCTTCATTCTGCAATTCTTTTGGTTGAACATACGAATCTAAATTCAATTCCAGATGATCCCACAGCCTGTTAACAGGATAACATACAAAGAACAATGGGTGTAAATACTATATTGCTTGCAATTAAATTAACCTTAAAATTATCCTTCATATAGAGACTAAACTGAAATTACCAGGATACAAAAGAATCACTGTCATCCCCCAAAAAAACATTTAACTCATTCCTTGCTTCTTCTTTCCGCCTACCATTCCTCAATAACACAATAACATATTCCTGCCATTGCATAAGGAGAACTTCAGTTTACTCAATAAAGTCAAATACATCATATGAAACTTTTAAAACTTCATATTAATTGCCTTTACTCATTGGTTAATACATCCAACTACAACATGTCCACTACTAAAAATAAAAAGAAAAAGAGAAATGCCATTGTTTTAATAAAAAGAAAAAGAGAAATGCCATTGTCATCATTCAACTAATAATAATAATAACAGATTACAGACAATCAAGAAATTCCAAAAACATTAAAAACAGCCTAGAAGACCTTCAACTCTAGATTACACCTCAGAACTCAGCAAGTCAGCATCTATACAGAACAACAATCATGTCTTATCCCACTATGCGGGGTCTAATAAAAACCATTACTAAATAAATCCATTTAGAGTAAGTCTTTTTTTATTGGCTTCTCCTAAAATTGTCCTCGGCCTTCCTCTACCTCATTTAATCTAACTATCTTCATTCCACTTCATATGCTTTTCTTGGTAGAGGCTCCATTGGTCTTTTCCTCACATTAAAAAACCACCTAAGGTGAGTTTCTGTCATCTCATGAGGTTCTACTCCAGCTTGATCTCAACTACATTTGTTTCTAATCTTATCTTTTCTTATATGTCCACTCATCCAACTTAACATTCTCATATTTGGTAAACTTATTATCTGCTCTTGTTGGCGCTGTATTGCAAAAGATTCACAGTTGGACAAAATTTATGCTTGAGTTGAGGCACTTTGTGTTCATAAGATACATTAAAAACAATCATCTCATTCCATGATTTCATGCCATTCTAAACAACTACCCAGCCCCGATAAGATGAGGCACTGCCAAAAATACCAACAAAAATCCAAATAATGGTCCCAAATCAAGTTGAATCCAACTCAATCACCCAAGGTATGACCACTACGATCTTCATCCTCGAAACAACCTCTCCACTTGCGGCGGTAAAGGCTGCATACATCTGCACCACCCCCCCCCCCAAAAAAAAAAAAACCACCACGTGAAAGCCTCATGCACTGGGCTGTCCATTTTTAGCAATTATTCATTGAAATAATTTTTTACTTATGCACTAAATCTTAACATTTTTTTTTTTTTCTTAATATAGATTGTATATTCACAGATCTGTATTTTCATGAATCTATATCTAAGACAAACATACACTATCATAAAGTTTCCAATAATTTTCAAAATAGAAGCATGTGTTATATTCAACATTGCACATTTACACTGTATAACCGCAAGCTGATTCTACATGTGCATAAGCATGCATCTGCCAAGCATGTAAGCATGTACAAGCCCTACAAATACTGTATGTGCAACAAGGTTCGACCCAATCATAACATCAACCAGCAGGCTCACAAGGTCAGATATCAAAAGCTATTAGCATGCATCAGAACCTGCAAGAGATTTTTAGTCACAGTACACATCGCCTTCAATCCTATTGCTACAAGTGGCCTCTACTTTTTATTCAATAAATTACCCCATGGACCATACATTCATTTGAATATCTCCACTTCACATTTATCTATAATCCTAAATACACATTCCATAATTTATAGAACCCTGACCCTTATTCACATTTTACACGGATTTTCAACACAAACCCTTCTCCCTTCATTCAACTGAACCCATACCACAAAAGAATATTCAGAAACTGCCACCCTTGACTCATCAAAGAGAAAATCATAGGGAACCTCAGCAGGCAACACATCAATTATCAAAAGCACAATTTTCGAAATCAACCTTCAGACTTTGCTCCCAAAAACAAAATTCGACAATCTAGAAAACGCGCAGCACATTACTCATTCAAAAAAAGGTGGCGTTTTAGGTCGTACCACAAGAGTGTCATCGGTGTAGTCCCCCATCAACTCCTTGAGCTTCTCCTTCACACTCTCCCTCAACTTCGCCGCACCATCGGCGGTGAAATTCGCCTTGAAAGCCCGATCGCCGTCCCGATCGACGCTCCCCATCTCCAATCCCCAAAACAAAGAACACAACACACAAAATAGACAAAACCCTAACGAAGTGTTGTGTGTCTCTCTCTCTTCCTATGTCTACCAAAATCGCGATGCTCTCGAAACCCTAAAAAACCCTCTCTCGGGGCTTATCGAAATCCACGCGAAGAAATCAGAACCGTTGGAGAGTCCGGTGAGGAATCAGCGGAGGAGAAGAGAAGAGAAAAGGGAGGTGGAATCGGAATTTTCTCGGGAAAGTGAGGGAAAATTTTGGCGCAGTCATGGAAAAGCCTCCGCAGCGAGCGAGCGAATGCGGAGGATGGAGAGAGAGAGAGAGAGAGAGAAGGGAACAGGATTAGCAGGGAGGGGAGCCTAATATATACACTCTCTCAGTCGTTTTAGTGATACCCCGTACCACCAAGATGGCGCAAAGCCAAGAGAAAAGTATGTTTATTTGGCTCAGGTTGTGGTGTATGGTGCGTACTGTGCGTATTTATTTGTTGTTAATGCACATTTACTACTTTCAATTTAAAAGAATAGTCACTCATACAAATGTATGTTATTATTTTTTAATTTAATTTAAATATACTGACAGTCAATAAAAATAGTAAAAAGTATCAATTCATATAAATAATCACCCATTATAATAAGGAATCTACTATAATTTCTCACTTTTCCCTATTTCTATTGATTGATAATATAAAATTGTTTTATACTGATAGTTCATACAAATTAAACTTATTATTTTTTACTTTTTAAAATAATCACGTCTAGTGTATCTATTAATTTAAGTTTTTCACTTATTAATATTTTATAATAAAATAGTTTATGAGTTTAATTGGTATGCACCCTTTTATACTATCATTCAATCAAATGCTTATACTTGTAAGATTTTTAAAGTAGTAAATGTTTAAATCAAATTTTTTTACTAATGTGGTAGTATATAATTAGATATCTATGTAAAAATATTTTACATTGACAATATATATATAAATTAAATCTATAGTTTATCAAATATTGAAAAACATAATTTTTATAAAAAAAATATTTTTAAAATTATTAATTCATAAATTATATTTATTTATGTGTAAATATTTGATAATATGTTAGAAATTTTTTTTTTCAAATTTGAAAGTAATTACCTACTAATAATAGAAAATATAGCAGCATAATAACATGGATAGTTATGAGATAAAAAAATGATAAATTAATCTAATAATCCATATAATTTTACTAATTTTTTAAATAAGTCCTCATATTTTAAATAAATACCTACTCATAAACAATCGCTAAAATTTTGTAAGGAATAATTATCAATCAATATATAATAATATGTTAAACTAGAATATATAGCCTAAAATTTTGTCATGTGACAATTAATATTAAAAACAAAAATATTTTGCTAAATTTGACATGTGACATTGTACTAAACAATATCCTACCTTATTCAAGAAGTAATAGGTCGATCTAAGGAGTGCTAATGACAAGAGTGATCTAGTCGGGCTTGGTCGAGCTTATCTAAGGACTAGCCAAGCTATCCAAGTCAAGTTGAGCTTGTTTGAATATGGCTTTAGCCATATCTAAGCCTATATGAGTATGTATAAGTCTAACCTTAAGATTGCATATGATAGAGGTGATGTAATTAGGCTTAACCAAACATAACTAGGCTCGATTGAAAGTATTTGAATATGTCTAACTATATCAATTAGTTGAGATTCTCAACAAAATTCAAACTCCATCTAGAATTCAATATCATAGGAGAATCTTGAGATCAATGGAGAGAAAGCAAGGAGCATTACCTATCCATTAAGAAAAATATGGGGACTTTAACCTAAAGTCAGGTAATGATTTAGAATCAATTTTAAATTGGTTCATTGATTTTTCCACTTCTAATTTGATTGTCAAAATGTCTTTGCAGATCCCCACAAGAGCTATGCTGGCAAAGCCGTGGCCGACCTCCTAGTTGTTAGAACATTGGTACCCATTGTAAGGTCAGTAAGTAGGTCAACCATAGTGAAAACTCTCCTTTATATTATCCAACAATTGTAGGTGAAGAATAAGAATGGAAGCCATGATTAAGGAGCTCGTCAAAGCCAGTGCTCGATAGAGCTCCACCCACAACGGTTAGGATGAAGGGGAGCATGTCTCTCAAACAGTCCCTCCCCATCTTAATAAAACTACGAAGGCAATATCACTAATGCACCAACAACTACTCATCCCTTCCACTCATGCACCTACAACTACTCATCCCTTCTTAGAATTCATCATGTCCAAACCTCTCCCAAATAATTTCAAGCCCACAAACTCTATAGAGCTCTATCAACATCAAGGAGATACAAACAACCTACCTAGGCCGAACATGTAACCAACCTGGTGGATTAGGTGATGTACTTTTTGAATTATCAATAATATCTTTTATTTCATTTCTTTGCCATTTTTATAGGAAATGAGCTTGGCCTTGAAAATGGGCTCAACCACGAAGATGAGTTTTGAAATAATGAACCCAACCACAAAGATAGCCTAGAAATAATAGGCTCAGCCATGAAGAAAGCATTGGAATAATAGGCTCAACCATGAAGATAAACTAAAAAATAATGAGTTTGACCACAAAGATATCCCAAGAATAATGGACTTGACGATTAAGATAGCTTGAGAATAATGGGCTCAACATGAAGAATGCTTGGGAGTAATGCGCTTGGCCACATATAAAAGCTCAGAGTAATGAGTTCGGCCACAAAGATAGCCCAAACATAATGGGCTTATCGATGAAGAAAGCCCGAGAATAATGGGCTCAACCATGAAGACTCGAAAATAATGGGCTTAACAATGAAGACAACCCAAGAATAATAGGCATGGCCTTGAAGAAGACCTAAGAATTAGAGTTAGGAATATTGGCCATAGTCCTCGAGTTGATTTGCCAAACCTGCAACATGTGCTAATCAGGACCAATCACCATGCAAGTATAATTAAATGCAGATATACAAGTCAATCCATTTGCCCCACGAGTTAAGTGAGTTGTAAACCATGGATTAGCAGATTGATTCGAGTGCTGAGCTCAATCAAACTGCAAAGTAAATCTAGTTACACTAACTTGTAGCAATAATGTGACCAAAGTCATCTCTCAGGGATGATTGATGTATTCAATCAAAAGCATTGGAGAATTTTCACAAACAAAATTTAGAGAAAAGAAATTAAAAGGAGAATTCAATAGTTACGAAGCACAAATTCAAGAAACCAAAGGAAACCATGGCAGATTCTATGGTAAATCATAACACATGAGCAAATCATATCCATGTGAGGTTGATCCTCTATAAACTGAAATTCCTACATTTAGATTGTTGTTCTCATTAGGATATCTCCTAACATTTAACTAGTAATGCAATCATCAGATTAAATCATCAAATTTGACAAAACCACACTAGCTTAAGCACCAAAACTCACAACCTATAATTCAAATTAGAATCATAATCTCTTGAATTCTCGAAGCTAGAATCGTATTCATCAATCAATGAATATGAAAATAAGCTCAATTCAACTTGCAATTAAGAAACACAATCATGCATTCAAATCATAAATTGAAAAGGAGAAGAAGAAGAGAATCATAAAGTTGTAAAACTGATTAAGCAAAATAGATATCAAGAATACAACCATAAGATCCAAATGGATCTTGAATTAGTAAAGGATCTTACACCTCCATTAATGGAGGGATTAAACATAGAAATTCAGAGGAGGAAGAAGAAGAAACTCAAAATTGGGGAAAGAGAGAAATGGAGAGGGAAGAGAAACTTCTATTTTGCTCTCACTGTAAATTCAAAACTAAACTAAAAAGTTTTCTTTTAAGTGCTCAAGGCCTATTTATAAGCTCAATTCCTAATTATCTTAATTTCCTCCTCTACGCTTTCTAAGAACTCCTCATTTGCTTATATTGGGTAAGTGTAGAGAAAGTTATGCCTAATTTAAGTCTTCAATCTCCTCTACCCAGCATGCCAAATTCAAATACAAATTTGGCCATCAAAATTGTAACATTCTACCTTGTACAGTACTATGCTTAAGTCATAATACCATACTCAGGAGTTGTTACTGTTACTTGAACGAACCTTGTCTGACAGCAGCCTATGGCCATCTTCAATATTCCTTGAACTATCTGGAGATAATACATAAATAGATATAGGAGTGAGAATCTAAAATTCTCAATAGGATTCTCTAAATTGTTACACATAGTGACATCGTTATTATTTCCAGCTGCTTCGGTCTCTTATGAAAAAGGTGTGCATGTTATTATAAACTGTTCAATTTTATAGTTCGAAAATATATTGTTAGAAGCAGAGTTCATTTTATTCAAGCACTTGAATCATGAGAGCTATTACAAAATAAATTCACAACTCATAACTTGAATAATAGTTGCAGTATATCCAAATATAACAATATCAATATAATAAGAAAATAGAACTTGCATATGCAAATATTTTTACTTGAATTTATGCAAATGCACTTGTGTCTTGTTTAACTTTCTTTAACTTACTTTCCTTGCCACATCTAGGCGTTATGTATCGTCATCCCTAGGGTGCATCTTTTACTTCTTTTTTTTAATCTTTACTACCCTTGGGTAACCTGATCTAAAAGTGAGCTCAACTCGTGACCGTCGTCACACAGTATTGACTCGCAAGGGGACCCACGTGCCTCTAGACTTAAAGGATCTCATTTGGTCACGTACCTCCAAAATGGAAGGATCTCATCTAATCATGTGCCTCCAAGATAGAGAGATCTCATAGTTTTAACTACCTTCATATAGAGGGACCCAAATAACTGCCTCTGCGTGCTGGGATCTCAATCTTATATAATCATATATTTTCTTCATTTGCATGCAAATATACAAACTTTCATAAAGAGAATCATGATCATATCATCATACAATATTTATATGCATTTTAGTGCACTTACCTTCAAATATTCTTGCATATTGAATTTCATATTCATATCATAAAATTTCATAACATAAACAATCATAATTTCATAAACTTCAATAAAATTAAAGATAATCTGAATCAAGTCCGCTTTCCTATGAATAGTGCCAGCTAGCCATATAATCATTTAGATAGAAAACCAACATAATACATCAACCATTTCAATACTCATAAAAAACTTGTAGCCTTTACATTTAAATTGATTTTCTGCAAATTTCTTCAATTCTGCCCATTTTTAGAAATTAAGCCATAATTTTTATCTAAGTCATTTAAATCTAAATTTTGGATATGTTATAGTGTTATTTGTCTTATTTTTAATTTCTTTAGTTCTATTAAGTTTTGATATATATAACTCAAGTTATTAACATTTTACCTAGGTATGTCCTATTACTAGGCAGATTTGTACACTAAAAAGTAAAAATTCACTAAAAATATAAATCTACTTGGATTAACATATTTCATTTTAAAGATAACTAACCCATCTTTTATTTGCTACAAGTTTCACCTCATTGAGTAAGTAGAACTAAAGTTATGAGATCTGGAATTTGGGTAACCTACACTGCCCTATTCTAGCTTAGTTGGAACTTAAGGCAACTTTCATGAATTATTGGGAGCAACTGGGATCAAATTAAACTCTAAAATTTTTGTAGCATGTTACTCTTTGTCTTAACTTTCTAAAAAAATTGGTCTCACTCAATTTGAAGAAGTATAGGGCAAGTTATAGCCCTCGAAATCCAATCTACCCAGAATCAGGGTCAGAATTCTAGGGTAAACTTAAAAAATTCTTATCTCACTCATCACTCATCCAATGATCGTATAATTTATATGGTTGGAAAGCTCCGGATGTTTAGTTTCAATAAAATTAGTTTCATTGAGTTTCAATGGTTGTAGGCGGAGCCATACACTCTGTCGTACAGACTGCCACAGGGTTTCTCAACCTAACAGATTCTATTTTGTGGTTCTTTGTGTTTTTTCATTCAAATCTCAATCCAACCCAAGCAAATACATGCTAAACCAGCCCTAAATCATCACACCACCACCATATATCATCAATTACATGAGAGAAAAAAGTATTCCTAACAGTCATCAATTCAATAAAATCAAGCAAAGAAGTTGAATCCTACCTCAAGTTGATGTAGAACTAGCTAGTTTTGAGTTTATAGTGAAGGTTATGGCTAAAACTTGGAGATAGGAGGAGAATAGAGTGAAAGAGGAGAAGAGAAAATAGAGGTAGCTTTAGCAGAAACTTGGCTGAACAAATGAAGGAGTTGGAAGGGATTTTTTGAAAATTTAATGATGAGGTAGTTAGGGCTTTGATTTCTCATTGGTGGTTAGCTCTGGTGGTATAGGTTGAGCCAAGTCTCTCCTTTCTCCTTGGCAGCATATGGCACCATTCACATGGGTAAGGGAGGTTGAATTTTAGCCACTCAAGTGTGGGTTTTCAATGTAAAATTCTACTGGTTCAATTCTATCAGTATAAAACACCGAATCTTTACTGATTTCCTTCAATTCAGCAAAATATTACTAATAACTTTGTAAAAATTTCTACATATCTATTTTAATTTTTCCATAATCCTAATCTCTTTAATTAACTTCTAATTATCCTTTAATTAACTTCTAATTGGTATCATATTTTTATAAAAATTGAATAATTCGATTAACGGCGTAAATTAGACGTACCGCGACTTAGGACACCTAAAGTTATCCCTAATAGGAGCATTCTGAAATTGACTATTTAAAATTCTACAATGTATTTAAAACTTTAATTACTGGACAATACTAAGTATACTCAAAAATTTGGGATGTTACAAAAATGACCCATTTTCAAAGTGTTCTGAATATGAAATGTAGTCCTAGATGACATCTTTCATTTGGCACCAGTTTGAGGTCAATTGGACTCCTATAAACCAAGTTATGACCCAAGAAATGCACACTGCTCACAAACATGTGATGCACTATTGGCTTCACTTCCAAGCCCAGTTTGAGCTCCATGACATCTGAATTGGCCTCTGCTCCACGAAAGTTGTAGAGCTACATCCTAGCTTTCCTACAAACTAAGTTGCACAATTTTTAGAGGTCTATAGTGAGAGTTATGGCTAAAATACTGAAGTAGTATCAAAACCTAATTAAGCTAAAATTTATACTAAAGCCCAAATTGAAGCCCAATCACAAGTATAACCCAATGAACACATAATTAAGCATAAAAAGGGAATAAGATGCCGAATATAAGGGTCAAACTTAATATTAAATTTCCAATTATCTCGGACCACCCTGCTAACTTGTTTATAGCTTTTGACTTTTTATTTTTACAAAGAAAAGATTACTCAACATTCTAAGCCTAACCCAATAAATTATCACTATAATTGCCTTGATCATTTCTTAACATTCCAAGCCAACCTAATAAGTTAAACCCTAATTACCCTACTCATTTCTTCTCCCTTACCTTACCTAGTTGTTGTACTCTTCAGTTTTTCATTCTCCTTCAATGATTCAAGTGCCAAACTCAATCAAATTACAAAAAAAAAAAAAAAAAATTGAGTTGCACTAGCTTATAATATAGAGTACAAATTGAGCCATCTCTCAAGGATGAAAAGTAAAATTTGCTCCAAAATCATACAGGAATGTTGACAAACATAGTGTAGATTCATAGAGTTTGAAAGAAGTAATCAGCGATTATGAAACACTAGTTCAAGAAACTAATGAAAATCAAGGTAGATTCAATCACATTTTACCAAACAAAACCAGATTACAGCTCCATGAGGTTGATCCTTTCCAATTCTGAATACAAAAATTAGATCAGTGTTCTTCATTAGGAAATCTCCTAAGATTTGACTAGCAATGCAATCATCAGATTGAGTTCTCAAATCTAATCGATCCATGTTAAATTAATTAAGTACCAAAACTCAACCTATAATCCCAATCAGGATCATAATCGCTTGACTTCCCAAACTTAGACCCATGTACATCAATCAGCGAATATGAAGACTAGTTCAATTCAATTTGTAATTTAAACCATAATCATGAATTCAAATAAAAAATTGGAAAGAAGAAGAAAAAGAGAATAACATAATATTCACCGCGTCAAATTATGGTCCTTATTCAATTTTTTAATGGCACTTACGGTCTATTTTGTTTTAGAGATTCATATAATAGATATTAAGATAACCTTTTGAGTGAAAACACTACTAGAAATGCACTATTTACCGCGAATTTACTGACGAAAAATGAATAAAATCTGTCAGTAAGAATATTACTAACAAATACAATTCGTTGGTAATAAAAATAAATAAATATTACCAACAGAACGTTTTCATCAGTAAAATAAAAATATGTCGGTAATAATAGCGTAAGAAAGCATCACTGACAATATTAAACCGACGAATTATTAATAAATACCAACAGATAATCTGTTGGTAAATAGAAAATAATATTTTAATATTTATATTATAAATTTACTAACATAAATTGGTTGGGAAAATCAGATTTTTTTTAATTGTTAATAAATATTATTGTAAATATTATTATAAACAAATTAATTTTTTTGTTATTTAAATAAAGATTATTTTTTTTCTTTTAATTGCAGAAGAAATTAAAAAACACTATTAATTAAATAAAATATATACAATATTATTCTAAAAAAAATGTCACACTATAATTCTAAAAAAAGAAAAATCCTAAAATCTACGAATACTGAGCATCGTCAGTATCTAAGATGTCATTGTCATCGCCGTCTTCATCTCCAAATGGTTGGCAATGTGGAGAAGGCTGAGGCAATGAAGGTAGTGGTGGAGGTAGTGGAGGTTGTGCACCGAATGAAGAATCGCCACTCCACATTTGCTCGAAGTAGTTATACATGGTCGTCATCCTCTGCTCCATGGATTATATCTGCTACGTCCATTGCTCCTTATCCTTCTTGTTGGCACTCATACAGCTCCATGTACCTCCTATCGGCCTCCTTGAATTGTCTTTACACCGACTCATTCAATGCATGGACTTGATCATGAATGGCCTCCGCATCAATCCCAATAGGCCCAGCTCTAAACATAGAGCCTAGAGAATATGACCTGTTATAAAAGGTCCCTATCCTGTAAATCTACCCTTTGTAGCAACCGCCGATAGTCTGGGCTCATACCTCATTGTCGCTAACAGGTGGACCAATAGGAGTGCTCCTGTCCCCTTGCTGCGATCGAGCCTCAGTCAGCCACTAGGTGAACTTACGCTACAATTAGAAGAAATGAAATAAATTATATTTAAATAATAATAACCATAATAAATTAAAAATATTGAAAACTAAAATTATAAGTACTTACGTATGTTGTCTTTGACTGCATATCAACCCACTGGGACTTGTCCTGCTTCCAGGTGTAGGTCTCTTAGAATAGCTTTCCCTGAGTTGGTGGCCCGCTCATTGCCTTCTCCTACATTTCAAAGCAGTTTCATGTGACCATAAATATTTAATACGAAAATTGAATAACTAATTGAGTAAAGGACGATATTTACCATCCTCAATTACATGCCCTCGATGGTAGTGGAGCCTCTAAAGTGTAGAGAGCCACCACAGACTGATCCTCTGCTCGTCCGGGCATTCACCTGCTTCGCCTTAAACCCGAGTTGAGTCCCAATAGGCCCTTAATGTCTGGAGAATCTCATCTGTGAGCCTATAGATGCTAGCATTGTTCTCCCAAATGTTATGAAACATATCGCGGAGTTGCTTCCTGGCCCTGGTCCTCCACACCCTGTAGATGGAAGCCTCTTTGCATGGATCAGTAATAAATATACGCTGCATACATGTAACACAATAATCAACAAAATTGTAATAAATAATCATGCATAAGAATAAAAATCAAAACTAATAATAAAAAAGTAGAAAAAAATGATTATTTTACTTTCCACCACAACTGCTGTGTGGCTTCAGGGGCTTGCACAAAACTGGTATGCAGGGTGTGAAAATTCTCCTTGAATACTTCTGTAATCCTGCATAGCCCCAACCGTGGTAGAATCCAGCTATGTCATAAATAATAGACTATGTTAGGTATTTTTTTGTTAAATTTTCTATCACATTTAATAATTTATAATAAATTTAAATTTGAAATTACTTACCAAGATTTGCCATCATATCTAAGCTCTACATGCTAGTTCATAGAGCCCTACGAAGGGGTGGACGAGAAGGTTTTGGCACCTTACGAACCAAGCTGGCTGAGAGTAAGGGAAGGTGCAGAACCAAGTACAGGCAAGGTACAGGCCTCACCTCCTGAAGGTGGGGGTGGAGGTGGCAAAGGCTAAAGGGGTAATAACGGTTAAGGCCCTAACTCCACATACCTAAGGTTGGGTATCATAACAAACTTTTGGATATGTAGAGAACGACTAGGAAGGGTAGAGGCAGCATTAGTAGCAGGAGTGGTGGACGCGAGCACTGTGGAGGTGGTGAGTGGGGCACGAGTGCGAGGGGGTAGACCATGCTTCCTCGATCTACCCCTGCCTCATCCGGAATCGGTTCCTCGTCCTGCCATAAGCGATATGTATAACATATACAAAATTGAAAATATAAGACATATGTTAACCAAATAAATACACAACACACTTAGCATAACAATAATTATTTAACTCAAAGAATATTTTAAATGATAAAAAATATTTGGGCAGAGTCTTTTCTTAAATTAGGAGCCTCTACAACAATTAATTCAATAATTCAACACAAATAATCATTATTTATTACATAACAATAATTATCTAATTCAAAGAATATTCTAAATGATTTCAAAAGCAATGATTCCAAAGAATAATTATTTAATTCTGTATTTCAACACAAATAATAATTATTTATTAAAATTATTTGACTAGTTAAACACAAGTAACAAATACATGCAGTTATTCAAATTAATCAGTTAATCCTAAAAACTGTTCTAGAGGGCATCCCCTTACTTCACATCATGCATACACACAACACCACAACACATAATTCAAAGAATGGGAAGGAACTCTTTGCCTTCCTCCAATCATGCAATCATATCCTACCACTTTATCCTAGAAAATTTAAATCTCTAATACTTCAAAAAATATAAAGTTAAAAAAAAATAGTATAATGTACATACCGAATGCACCACGAAACTCAAATAAATGAATGCACTGAAATAGAAGTGCGCCAAGTGCTTCAAATAAGATCTTTAACAACTCAAAATAACAAAATAAGTTAGTTAACTAACTAAAAAACTAAAAACTTTGAATAAAAAAAATGAAGCTAAAAAAAGGCTAAACTAAAAATTTAAACCGATTAAAATATTAAGTAACATACCAAGAACATAATGACAGTCTCTAATGGCAAAATAGAAGCTCTGACAAAGGTGAAATGGCCAAAAATCCTCTCAAGGAGCGAGAGAAAATGAGAGTAAGGAGAGAGAGAACGATTAACGAAGTAAGGAAGAAGAAGTGAGCTCATATTTTAACGTATTGTTTCTTTTTTATCGATGGATTTTCCATTGATAATGAGTTAATGAAATGATTTTTTGTCAGTAAAATAATAATAAAACGAATCGTTTGATTAATTGAACATTAATGGAACATGAATGGTCAATGGTGGTCATTGTAACACCTTACCAGACAAGATATTATGCTTAAGTCATAATATATTACCTGATAAGTTATTACGTGACTAGTTGATTAAATTCCATTTTTTTTTTAGTTTCATTATTAATTAATCGTGTACCAGAAGTAAAGTAACATAAATATAAATGCGAAATAAACGGAAATACTAGAAACTGCATCATATACATATATAAACAGTTGTTTTCCAAAATTATCAAAAGTTATATAAGACAGTACAGGGTAGTAAAAAAAATGAAGCCGCTAACACAAAATAAATCGGCCTGTCTATATGACCAGCCCCCTAACTGGTCCCCACGAGACATTTCATGTACCCTACTAACTCCTATCCATATACTCATAACCCAAACTACCAAAAGAGGGTCATCCTATACACCCACTCCTGCTACGACGAGTACTCCAACTAGATGGATTCGGAAGAAAAGAATCCATTTGCCATGCCGGCATCTGTAGGAGTGTAGTCCATGCTTGGGGTAGAAGACGAGGAAGATGAGCACTCTGCCTCAGATGGATCCTCCTCAGACATCATGACCAAGGGTATTTGTTGTGGTGGTGAGGCTGGCGGAGCCATAGGAGCTGCTACTGCATGTGGAGATGGAAAGGGATGGGCCATGTATAGCAGAATAGTAATATAAGGTGCGGCAGGGTTGAAGAGTGGATGAGCAAGAGGAACAGCAAAATCTCTACGAAAGAAGAAATAAAAGCGAAACTAACATCTACCAAATATATATATATATACATATATACAGTCTAGAAACGGGCCCAAGTGGATGTGGAGCTCAGGAAACTCAATGAACAGGACGCCGATAGCCGCATTCTTCATGATTTGAGAATGACGCGGAAACATATAGTGGGGTGAGAAATAAAGATTTCTCAGTAGGGATCCTAAGTTTATATATATCTGCCATCGCTGTCATCCTCAGTTGTTTCGGGTTTTGGTTAATTACAAGAAAATGTTACCTCAACAGAATATACTACTAGATTAGTTATAGAAATCATAGCCCAAAACATAGCTTAGTTTTACTTAAGGAAATAAAGGAAATAAACAGAGAAATAAATAACCAGACCTGTGTTTTTTTGACATAGTTAAGTGATAGCCATAAAGTGAACAATAATAAATATATGTATATATAACATCCAATAATGCAATTAACTCCATGCATGATAACAGAAATTGCGGGCATGCATAAGAAATAATGCACTTGATCTTAACTCATGTTTTTCCATACTTGGTCCCCTGGGAGTATATTGGCCATAAAACTCTTGGGTAATAGTCCGCTTTTCAGGATTGAGCTCGTTCCTATATAGGGTCGCTGGGTTTACTTTCCCCGACTTCTCCACTGATCTATTCCCCTTAACTTTGTTCAGGGGCTAGCCCAAGTCATATGGAAATCCTTCCTTATCCTTATAAGGGTAGCATCACTTGTCTAATACTTTGACCAATGCATGCACAACTTGTAAATTCATATTAATTGCAATTTCTGCCGAAATCTTGGCAGTATAACGGATCATGTCCGCTTCCCCATGAATAGCGCCAGACAATGAGGAAATTTTAATCAAATAGCAATTCCAATACAGAACATCATATTCATACCAAGAATATAACAATATCAATAGATGCAAGTTTTTAAATCTTAAGTCTTAATCTATTTTGCAAGTTTTTAATTTCTATTGATGTTCCCGAGTTCGACTTCCAAGATTAAATGGGGTTCGAGTTCCGATTTCATACAAGTCCTGACCTCCGGGGTTATGTTCGATCTCCCAAGATTATATATATAATTTCCGACTTTCGGGGTTGTGTTCGATTTCCGACCTTATTCCACCATCGGTCTTCTAAGACTCTTATAAGTGTGTTTCCTAAATTCCAATTTCTAACATTAACTATACCTGATCTAGTTTCCTATTCACTAAGTTCCAAGGTCAACCTTAAGTATAACCGACCTAGCTCTCTATCTGCTAGATTTCCAAGTCCAACCTCAAGTATACCTGACCTAGCTCTCTATCTGCTAGATTTTCTAGCTCAACCTCAAGTATACCTGACCTAACTCTTTGTCTGCTAAGTTCCGAGGTCAACTTTTAGTATAATCGACCTAGCTCTATATTTGTTAGATTTACGAGTTCAACCTCAAGTATACCCGACCTAGCTCTTTGTCTGCTAAGTTCCGAGGTCAACTTTAAGTATAACCGACCTAGCTCTCTATCTGCTAGATTTCTGAGTTCAACCTTAAGTTATTTGTGCTTTATCCCAAACCACCTTACTTCTAGTCAGAATTGCACTCTTATAAGAGAAAATTCACCAAAAATAGAAATCTGGGTGAAATCATATGAAATTTATATCAATGTAAAGCTAACAGAGCAAACTTTCTAATAAAATAAGTTGCATATCATTTGAGTGAATATAATTCAAGATATAAACCTTGAAACTTGACCCTACTGGACTACCTTGTTTCATCCCAGGTTGAACTTAAGATAAATTCATTGATGCACTAGGGATAATTGGCAATGAATCTGATTCTGAAATTTTTATGGGATGTTCCCTCATGTGTTAGCTTTCAAACAACGTTGGAATCACTAAATTTGGAGTTGTATAGGGTGAGTTACACCCTTCTCAACTCATATTGCCCAGATGAAGGTCCTGATTTCTAGGTCATGCTTCAAAAATTCATAACTACCTCTACACTGATCCAATGGCCTTATATTATATATGTATGGAAAGCCCTGAATGTTTAGTTTCATATAAACATAGATTCATGGAAGTTAAACAGCTGTAGGCCCGTACACTCTGCCGTACAGACCGCCGAGGAAAAACCCTATCAGCTACTTGAGTCTTCTCTTTTCTTCAAGTTCTTTCATACCAATTCTAATTCTAATCATAACATACATGCATAATCAACTATAATTCATCATCATTACTTCAAATCTCATCAGTATCACAAGATATCCAAGACCCCCATACAGTCCCAAACCAAGGAATGTAAGAAGAGAAGTAGGATTCCTACCTTGTCTAGTTGAAAGTTTGTTGATTTGGTGTCTTAGATGGAAGCAACTCTTGATGAGACTTGAAGAGAGGTTGAAGATGGAGTAGAGAGGAGTGTGAATGGAAGAGAAATGAAGGGGAGTCAGCCCCTTATCTTGGCTGAACTTCACAAGGGCAAAGAAGGAATTGGACACAAACTTGTAGAGCAAGGAGTTGTGTGATTGGTGGATGTGTGTTTGGGGTTTCAATTTGATTTTGTGGCTGCCATCCTTGGCTGAAGGTGGCGCCACATATATGGGTGTTTTGGCTAAATCCTAGCCATTCATCCTAAGGCACTCATAATGTAAGTTCTATTGGTTCGGTTCCGACAGTTTAAATTACCAAAATCTTACCGATTTCTCTTAAATCGGCAAACCAGTTTTAAAAAATTTCTGTAAGGTTTCCTATGTTCCTAATCTAATTCTATCAAGCCTAATCACTTCTAAATCACACTTAATTGGCTTTAAGTAAATGCTTAATCGAATTCCGATTAAACCCACTTATTCGATAAAAACCAAACAACTCGGTTACTAACGATAAAATTTTTCGGACGTTACAGTCATTCCCAATTTTTAAATACCAACAGATAATCTGTCGGTAATCTAAGTAAAAAAAATTAATTTTTGAAGAAAAATAAAAGAATAATATTTATTTAATTATAAATTACCAACGGATTTTCCGTCGGTACCAATTTGGCGCCATTAGGCATGAACATCATTGACATTTTTATCGACGGAATATCAAACCATTGATAAATTTCTGCATTAATCATTTATTTAATTTTACCAATTGATTATCTGTCGGTATTTTATGAATTTCTAGTAGTGAACTTGTTTATCAGGATTTATACATGGACCAACTTAATAGTTTTGTAGAAATTGGCAAGGATCACATAGTCTATGAATTGAGAAGATCCCGTTATAGCTTAAAATAAGTCTCTAGGAAGCAATACCTAGAATTTTCATTACCTTGTTAATTCTTTGCAATAGTGGGAGCAATCTCAAAAAGGCTATATTAAAATTTTGTGAGCCTTATGTTACACCCATGCAAAATGGTGAAAGACTTTGTAATACCTAGTGTCCTCAGAAAATGTTGAATGCTTTCTGTTGTTAGCAGCCATTATATGCTCAAGTTTTTCGTGCATGCTTTGATATTAATTTGATATTGCTATTGCACTTGGGAGATACTTGAGCCAAAAAAAAAAAACACAATATGGTTCATCCATAGGCTGCAAAATAAGTTATGAGACATTTGTAAAGGTACTACAGGTTAGATCACCTTGAGATGATAATTTATGTAAATTTTTTATATGGTGATCGCCCAAATGACCATAAGCCCACATTAGACTCTACCTTAAATTGGTAGGAGGAGCTGCATATTTTAAAAATGTGACATATAGGCACTCATAACTACCTCAATCATGGAGCAGAGTATATAGCCTATTTTTAAGGCCACACGTAAAGCAATATTGTTGAGAATTTTGGTATTACGGAGCATATCTCTAGGCCTCTGCCTCTTTGTTCTAAAACTTTGCTATGGTATCTTCTCTCTAAGTAGAAAAGGCTCAAAGGGGTCTGAGAAATTTTGATGCGCACACATAATTAATAGAGAGAAGATTCAAAATTCATGTCGAGCATATTTCTGTAGAACTTATTGTTCCTCCCCTAACCAAGGCTAGCCATTGAGTTTTGTGGTTGATCATGTGACCCCACATCAATAAAAACATATGTTAAATTATTTTGCCCATAAAGACATTGAAGTCATTTTGGTTATAGATATACTGAAGTTCTTTTGGTATCTTGGATTAGTGGGAGTTTGTTTTGCGTTTATTGTTGATGTTGATATTGTTGTTGTTGTTTTTATTGTGGTTGTTATTATTACTGCTGTTTTTGAGGTCAAATAAGCAAGCAAAGCATAATCATTAATATGATTCATATAATGGCATTTTGTAGAGGCATTTTGTCTCTAGCCTCATATTGTTGTGCTGAGATATTTATTGAATTTTAAAACATCTTGGGCAAGCACACTTTATGTTGATATGGCGCATTTGGGAGATATTTTGAATCTAGTATCATATTGTTGTATTCTGGTGAGATTTATTAGATCTCATATAGCATCTAGGGTGGATGCTAAGGCCATTTTGTCGGGAATTGCACTTGGTCACATATTAGCATGCCTTTCTATTGTGCATTCCCGTTTACTCTTGTACCACCATTCGTTGGGTCATCAGAAGATAAGTATGTCACGTGTGTGATATCAGCACTCCTTCGAATATGATTTTCTGCATTGTTGAGTACTTGTTTTCCTGTATTGGACCATTTGGTTGTGAATGCTAGCTCAATTTTAACATCATATTGTAGCCACATATTGTGAATTAATCTGGGATATTGCTTTCGTAATAATTTGATTTATGTTATCCAATTGGGAGACTGTTAGATTAATTTTTGTGGACTTGCATAAATCAAATCTTGTTTGATTTTGGACTTAGATTAATTGGATATCAAAATTGATTAGAGCCTATTGTTTAAGCCAAAATTGTATAATTACTATTGTTATTAGGCCTATTGGGCCCATAGGGCCTATGCACTGCTCATTGGTGGGTATTATTTTATTTTCCTGTGTATAGGCTTTGTTATAATGGATGGGGTTAGCTCATCATTTGATTGACACAAGAGAAAGACCTCTTCTCCTAGCTAGCTATAAATAGGTGCCTGTTGCCCCATTGAGACAAAGCCCGAATTCAATTCCTGTGCTGGAAACAGGAGGAGCTCTCTCTCTCTCTCTAGCGTCCTTGGTCAATACATCTCCTCTTTCTCTCTGTTTCAGATCTAAAGAAGAACAAAAAGCTTTGGATCAGTCGTCTTTCTCAATCATCCTTGGTAATCACCACCTAATCTTGCATTTGAGTTTTGTTGCTTGATTTGCATGTTGTAATCAGGATTAAATCTAGATCCAGGACTATAGAAATTTCAACAAAAACAAAATGTTACACAAGAAAAATTAGAGTAATAACAGTGCACTAGTTTTTCTATTAAACATGACCAAAGTCTTGAACGGTTGAAACACTGGTTGACGCAGGGCACAACTGAGAAAAAAAAAAAGGCAGATTGAACAAGTTTGCACCACTAGGCTAGCTACTTGTTCCTAAAGTAGAGCTAGTTGGCAACACTTCCCACTATTCTTCGAATTTTCTAATGCGGAATCCAGTAAATAACGACACACAAAAACACAAACAGTAGATGACAAAATCAACTGAAGTCGGAGCAAAATCCAAAATCGCAGGTTGCTGGAATTCGCCACCAAGTCCATGGACACTCGGCACGGACATAATTATCTTGCCAACATTTCAGCAACAGCATAGAAAATATTCGGTAGTATAATATTGAATGTGCGTATTAATTAACTTATTTTATATTTAAAAAATTATAATAAAGAAACATTTTAAATAATTTTTAAAAAATTAAAAATAGTCAAACCTAAACATAATCGTGCTCAATTTATTTTAATCTAAACTGCAATAATTAAAATTTATTAAATTCTGATTAATTTAATTTAAATTGAATCAATTTATTATAAAAATTCAATGTTATTTTTCATTTATCTATAAGACTCGAATATAGATCTTTATATAAAAAAATTAATGTCAAATTACATAAACTAATTGATCATTGATTAATTTTGCTCCATCATTGATTGAGAAAAGCAAGCTGAAGCGAGGCAATGACACGCCCATGATATCCCTAGCTGTTGGAATGACCCATGAGAAAGTGACCCAAGGGTACCCGCTTACTTGGATGGAAAGGCCCTTTAAGCTCTAGTTTCGCATGTAAATAGCCCACTATAACCTCGGCATTTATTGAAATTATCGGTAGTTTTATCATTTATTGATTTTTTTTTTATATTGATATCAATAAAATTTAAACTTATGATCTCATAAACTTATGTAAATAGCTCACTCTTAATGAATTAGGCTTGATTTAGTATTGTTATAATTTTTTTAGAGCTGCTGAATTTTTTGGGCTCTTTAAAAATTGCTCTTAAAAAATTATAGTAATAATGTTTAATAAAATAATATAAAAATTATTCTCAATAAATAGAAGCCATAAAAAGATTCTTTGATAAAATTGCTCTTAAAATCTAAAATAACTATAATAGATATAAATATTAAATAGAATAATTTTTATTTTTAATATCATTATGAGAGTAAAGTTATATTAGTCTTTTAAATTTTAGAGAGCACTTGCTAACTCTGAAAAGCACCTCTTGAGGGCTCTCAAAAGCACCTCCTGACTTTTAAAAGCTAAGAACAAAAGCATCCCTAGCTTTTTATTTATCAAATAGAAAAAATTGACTTATACTTTTTATAAGCTAAAGCATCTCATTAGAAAATACTACCAAACTAGGCTTTAATAATACCATAAATTAGTAACAATTCTTTGAAAGATGGTATTTGTGATAATTAGTAAATTATAGTTATTTCTCTAAGAGAATAATTGTTTTGAATTGGAAAACTTTCCTTGTACGATTTTGCTTAGAGCATAGTTACCAACTGTAATTGTTATCATTTGAAAAAATAAATTGTACTCTTTTATGGTATTGACCTAAGTTAGGTGTGATTGTTTTTTTTTTTTTTTTTCCTTCCGAAACCACATATATCCATTTAATAGAGGCAAGTTACGTATTATTATTGAATGAATCTCATTATGTGTTTATCAATTTTTATTTTTATTTGTTATTAAGATAAAATAAAAAAACAATAACCGTGTTTGGATTTATGTTTATCTTTATACTTTAAATTATTATGTCAATGATATCATATATTTATAATTTTATCGTATTTATGTTTTCTAAATCATTAAATGAGTAATTAGTAATAATAATGTTAAAAATATAAAAATTAAATGGCAGAATAAGAAATGAGATTAATTTTGATACATTGTCAATATAAAAAAATTTTATATTATTATTCAATCATATTCTATTATATGTGAGATATTTAAGGTAGTGAGCATAAAATTCCAATATTTTTGTTAATGTAATAATACATTATTAGATATTTGGATAAAATATTTTTATACTAATAGTATATCAAAATTAAATTCTTAAGAAATACTTATATAATAGTATACATGTTGATTAGTAATAAAACCATTCATCTATTATTAAGCTATGTTTGGTGCTACACACATGAATGATAATAGCATTGGGGACAAAGGGGCAGAAAAAGAAATTAAGGCTAAAGGGAGCAACAAAGGGTGTGAGGAGATGAGTAAAAAAGGAAAGTTAGTTAGAGGAGCGGCCCACATGGAAAAGGATTCACTGAAAGAGTTGCCAAGATGGAGTGAACGTATACCCAAACCAAATAAGAAGCGGGAGGGCTTCATTTGAAGACTATGGAGAATTTGGTATGACCTTTCCCCTGAAGTTCTTCTTGCCTCCTCTCTGATAACCTTCTTCCTTCTTCCTTCTCTTAATTCTTACTTCCCTTCATATTTCAGGTGTGACTTCCCCATCAATAACACAGTGCTCACTGTCCCGCATTCTAGACTAAAGCTTTACTTCATCGGAATCTTGTTTACTTCATATTTGTCATTTCTGTTATTTCTTTATACTACACCTTATACTTGTATTCTATTATACACTCAAGCTCATACACACTATACTACTGGAAGATAATTTCTAAATATGATATCAATACACTTGAAGAATTTTTAGTATCTTTCATTTGGCTAGCCTAATAGAAGTTGAACTTTTAACGTTGGGTAAAATTCTTGAAACATTTACTTGAAAAATAAAGAAATCCTGGTACTTAACTATGTTTGGTGTGTCTAACACTTTGTTTGGATTGTAAGAGGAAAAATGGCAGGAAAGAAAACGAAAAGAAAGAAAATAAAGAAAAAAGTTAGTTTTTTCTCCTGCTGTTTGGATAAAGAGAAAATGGAGAAAAACAAAAATGATAAATATTCTTTCTTTTATTTGAATTGAAAAAAAAGTTGAAATTATATTAAATGATATTTATACCCTTATAATAACTTCACATCTAATTTAATTATTTATTTGACTTAATCTTATATCTCTAAAATATTTCTTATTAAATAAGCAAAATAGAAATCTTATAACAAATATTAAGAATTATTATAATTTTTTATTTATTTGTTGTCACTCTTCTAAACTAATTTCTTTATCTCATGTATAAAATGACTTTAATCAAATGATTAAGTTAAACTAGTATTTAATTATGACTTCTACGACTATTAAAATTTAATTAATAATTATAACAATTAATTTCTAAAAATTTCTATTGTCATGCATTCTTACGTATCTATTGCTTCTCTTATTTAACTAATATTTATTAATTAAAATGATAATAATATAACATTGGCTTTTTACTATTGATCATATTATCATTTAAATTCATCAATTTTAATTACAACAAAATTTGATTTTGGTTTTTTTTTAATTACTTAATATTACCACATTTTTATTTTTATATATAATTGAACAATTTAGTAGAATGATTTAATTTTTTTAATAAAAAAAATGGCTTGCTTGTAGTGCAATGTTGCATCTTCAACAATATCTATAATTCATTGTATGCCCCAAAAAAACTAGACAAGTTAATATTAAAAATAAAACTAAAAACTTGAAGTTATAACTTGTCACGCCCCAAACATAAGCCGTGACCGGCGCACAGGTTAATCTGACTCACTTAACCTAGCAAGCCTAATGACCAAATTTTGTTCATATAATTTAATAACTTAAGTACGGGGGCTGCCAAAAGTTCAGCAGAGTCTCCCCTGAAAACTGGACAATCCAAAAATTACATAGACTTGTTTTGAATCTAATATAATAACCAGAAATTCCAGCCAGAATATTTTCAGAGTAACAATTATAGGGATCAAAAGATCAGCTATACTAAAGAGTAATATACACATTATAACAATATCCATAACCCAAAAATAACTGATCCTATGCCTTATAGCTGCAAAGTATTGGAATCAACAAAATAGAAGCCTCTTCCATAGTAAAGGCCTACCAAAAGAAATATCCTGGGTAAAATAGCTAGTTCCAGGAACCTACTACTCAGCACCCTGTAAATCTAAAGAGAAGGAAAGGAAATAGGATGAGTCATACAGACTCAATGAGGGTATATAAACAAAGTGGATAGGAAGGAGAAACTAAATCACGCACGAACTTTTAAAATAACTGAATACAACTGAATAATCATACATTCACCAAAGAAATTGATTGAGGCAATAGTTTGTCAATTCTATATTTCAATAAATAGAACCTTGTCAATCTCCTTCATTTAAGTTAAAACTCATTAATAGAGACTTAATAATTTTCTATATATTGTCTTAGTCAACTTCCTAAATAGACTTTGTCAACATAGAATCAAATATTTCATCAAACTAATTACTCCATGAGGGTTACCCAAGAAGAACTAAATTTTTATGGGGAGTGGTCTCAACCCATCTGATCATAAATATGAGCTCATCTCAAGCCAGGGGTCTTGCCTCGTCTGGTACTATCTTATTTAAATATACTATGTGCACATAGGCCATTATGTCTCTTCGCTAACGGCGAACGGTACCGTTATATCTCTTCGCTAGCGGTGAATGGCGTTCTAACTTAGAACCCATCATGGTTTTCTCAACATAAATTTATTTTAAAACAAAACACTTAAATTCAATAAGTCAACTTCTATAAAATCCAATTTCTGCAAGAAATAAGCTTTTATAATTCATTATAAATAAACTATAAAATAAGAAAGAATAGCAGCAGGTGGCATTGAAATAATATCTAAGATGATATCCAAAATATTAAATCAGTTATTAGTATCCAAAGAAACTCAATTATTATCTTAGAAAGAAAAATCAATCGGCTAAAATGGCTATCCAAATCAATTATTAGCATAGAATCAAATTATTAGCTTTAACAGGTTAGTTTCTCCTATAAACATAAATTTAAAACTATTGCCACTAAGTAAATAACCACTCACAATAAAGAGGAATCAGCTGAGCTACTTCCCAACAGCTCCGGAAGGAGTAACTGACACCGTATCAAGAGGATCTGATCAACACAAATATTTTGACAAGCTTAGATAATTTGTTTGGAGATAGTCTAATAATTAACATACTTGTTATTAAGCAAAATGCCAAAATGTTACTCACCTACTATTTTATTACTACTCCCTAAATTTGAGATAACCTCTTAAATTTACCCATAAGGAAACATGTTTGAGATTAGGAACTCACCTCAAGCTTTAAGGACTAGTGGATAGCAAACTTTTGTGATAAAATAAAAGAAAGAGAGCTTTGATCGTACGAATAAAAAGAAGAAAAAGAAAGAAGAAAAAAAAATGAAGAACAGAGAACGGAAGTGAGCTTCGGTTTGAATTGCAGGGAAAGAAAAGGAAGGAAAAGATGCTAAGGTGGTTTCATTCCCACCTTTCATTTATCCCCTTTCTTTTTTTTTTTTTACAACAAAAAGACCAAAAGGCCCTTAATCTTTTCTTCTTTTCCTTTCCTTTGTTTTGAGACCACGGTGTTACATAACTTATTATAAAGTATTTACTTTTATGACAATAATAATAACATAAATATAGTAATATTTGAATTTTGCATTACAACATGTATATCATTGTCCAATAAATTTCTATTGTTAACATCCTCTAACTCAACTTAAAATAAACACTGGCATTCCTAAAAATCAAATTTGATATAAGATATTAGTTGATTACCTGATTTAGGAAAGATGATAGTTGCACTTTAACTAATAACAAAGTACGTATGTTACATTAACAAACATATTTCCACATTATATCATATGGCTTTAGTTCCCAACATAGTACATTTCAAAGGAACATGTTCTAGCGAAGTCCAAGTACTTGTTAGGGACTAACAAAAAATATACTATTGACTACATCCTAGTTTATAAAATATATCCTATTGACTATATATACTCAAAACCCATTAGTAGTTCTTTTTTTTTTTCCATTTTCCCCCTAATAAGGCATCAATAATTGTTCAAAACAAAACAAAAGGAGTCAAAAAATAACAGGAATGCTGGCAAGATATAAACAACCTATAAACAGAGACATTAATATGCATTCCGCTACTGCCTGTAGCATCTACTATAATCCTTGCTTCAAAAACTTTAGGTAATACTTCAACATCTGCACAATTACAAAAAACAAAAATATATATAATTTTTAAAATATAAATCAGAAACCAAAATGTATGAACACTAAAATATAAATCAAACTTTTGCAAATAGCAACACACAATCAGTAGTTACATAATTTTTTTAATAAGCTTTTTTATTTTTTGGATATATAGGCAAAAGACTCAACCTTTCAGCAGGGAAGCAACAAGAAAGAAGTCAAAGTACAACCAAATCATCAAAAGCACTAAAAACTGGCAAGCTGTAGCACCCTCCCAAGTACAGTACTATGCTTAAGTCATAGTACCACACCCTGGAGTTGTCACTGTTACCTGAGCGGACCTTCTTTGACAGCGACTTCAGCCGTCTTTGGAAACTTCTGAAATTATTTGGAGACGACACGGAAAATAGGAGTGAGAATTATAAATTCTCAGTAGGATTCTCTAATTATCATACGTAATATCATCGTTGTCATCTCCAGTTTGCTTCGGTTTATTTTGAAAATGGTGAACATGCTTCATAAATTGTTTAATTTTATAGTTTAAAAATATAATACCCGAAGCAAAGCTCATTTTAATCATACACTTGGCATTTGGGAAGACCTACATAAGATCAATTCATGGATAATAGCATGGATAATAACTGTAACATATTATAACATACATAGCATTAATATATTGGGAACATAACATCTGCATATAACTTAACTTGTACTTGAATTCATGCATATACATAAAATTTACTTGTCTTTCTTCATCTTTCTTTTTCATCATAAAATCTTTACATGCCATATTCCAGAGTATGATTGCCATGTCATACCCCATCAGAGCGTGATCGCCATGTCATGTTCCTTAGGAATATGGGACCTTCATTTGGTACTTACACCAGCTGGGTCATGCCACGCCTCATGTAAGTTCTGGCCCCTATGCTCACACTAGCTGGGTCAATGCCATGCCTCATGTGAGTGGGGTGCTTGCATATTCTTTAATCTTTAGTTTTTAGTCTTTAGTCTTTAGCCTTTTACTTGGCACACCTAGGCATTACGTATCGCCGTCCCTAAGGTGCTTTTACTGCCCCTTAGGTAGCCTAGCCTTGGAGTGAGCTCGTCAGCTTCACCCGTGACCGTCGTCACGCCGACTCACCCGCAAGGGGATTCAAGTGCCTCTAGTCTTGGAGGGATCTCATTTTGGTTACGTGCCTCTAATTGAAGGGATCTCTTCTGATCACGTGCCTCAAAAGTGAGGGATCTCATCTGACCACGTGCCTTCAATATAGAGGGATCTCATCTGACCACGTGCCTCCAAGGTAGAGGGTAGCTGCCTTCACAAGGAGGGATTCAAAGTGCAACTGCCTCCAAGTGAAAGGATTCATATCTTTATCTTTTAACTACCTTTATCGGGAGGGATTCAATGTGCAACTGCCTCCAGGTGAAGGGATTCACATTTTTATCATTTAACTGCCTTCACAGGGAGGGATCTTAATTAACTACCTCCGAGTGAAGGGATTTACATTCATTATACTCATGCTTTGTCATTCTCACACATGGTCATGCATACGCATACTGAATGTACTTATACATATGCTTCATCCTTTATTTTCATATACGTCATAATTCGTATCATACTTAAATTTACCCTTGTATATAAACAATCCTAGTTCCATATATTTCTGCCATAAATTCGGCAGCATAACGAATCAGTTCCGTTTCCCCATAAATAGTGCCAGTTCTCACAGACAAAGCAGTCATAGGAATATAATCCATCTATAATATATATATATATATATATATATATATATATATATATATATATATATATATATATATATATATATATATATATATATATATATCAATGTAAAACTGGCAATCCTCAACTCAAACCTTATATGTTTCACTAACACTTGTGAAATCATCAAGTGGGTCACTTCCATCAATTCTACTCAATTCTGCCCGAATATTATATAATCCACCTTTATTTCTATTCAACTCATTTAAACTTGAATTTTGGATATGTCATAATTCTATATGTCTACTTTCTAACCTCTTTGGTCCCATATCATTTTGATTTATATAACTCAAGATATTCAAATTTTGCCTGAGCCTGTTCAATCACTGGCCCGAATTACGCTCCTGAAAGTATAAATTCACTAAAAATCGAAACTAAGCTCAAATCACACAAAATTGCTCTCATATTGACCTTTCATTTGCCATAAATTCCATTCCATTTGCTTTAGTATAGCTCGAGTTATAAGTCTTGAAATTCCACCTTTCTGAACTACTCTATTTTGGCTCAGTTTGGATATGGGGTAACTTCCTCGAATCACTGGGATCAATTGGGGTCATAACAAACTCGGAATTTCATATTGGATGTTCCCCTACGTGTAAGCTTTCTAACAAAGTTGATTGCGCTCAATTTGGAGTTGTATAGGGTGAGTTATACCCTCCTCAAGTCACCCTGCCCTGATGAAAGTCCTGATTCCTAGATCCAACTTCAAAAATTCATATCTCTCTCAATACTAATCCAATAACCTTATATGATATATATATGAAAATCCCTGAATATCTACTTTCATCTAAAAATAGTTTCATTGGATTTAACCGGTTATAGGCGGCGCTGTACGGACTGCCGTGGAATTCCTCACTAAGACAACATCCCAATCCTTTCTCCTAGTTTTCTTCTTCTAACTCTAATTTCAACTCAAGATTTCATATTAATCCTATCATAATCCATCATAATACATCCAATAATTCATCAAATACATGGAGAAGAGTACAATTTCATGCAATCATAGTGCAAGTAATTCAAGAATAGAAATAGAATCCTACCTCTTTGGAGTATGATTTGAGCTAAGCGCTGAAACTTGAAGTGTTAGAACCTTGCTAAGCTTAAAGGAGTGATGGAGTTGGGTGAGTGGAGAAGAGAAAAGAGAGAGCTGAACTAGGGAGAAGGCAACGTAAAGATGAGGCTGAAGAAGAGGAAGAAATGAGTTTATAAGCTTGAGTTGGTGGTTAACTTGGAGGGCTTTGATTGGCCTAGAAACACAAGGCTGAATTTTAGCCAACCTTCCCCTAAAATTGCTCTCCACGTCGCCCTCTTTCTGTGGCAAAATTACCCTCCACGTCACCCTCTTTTTGTGACAAAATTGCTCTCCACGTTGACCCAAAAGTGGGATACGCTTCTGTTCTACCTGAAATCGGGTACATTTGCCTTGAAACATGAAGTCGGATATCAGTAATCACGTCCTTATTGTTTGTACTTGAAGGTTAAGTCGAAAGTCGTGAAATGAGGAATGCTAGTTAAGGTTGAAGACGAATGCAGAAATCGGGAATAATCCTCATTGGAGACCTAGACGTCAGTTTGGAGATCGGAAATCATGTCCGTTTTTATGTGAAGCTCCGGAATAAAGTATGAGGTCAGAACCCGTATAAATTTTGGTCGAACTTAGAGACCAACTCACAGATCCGATCTTGCGTCCATTAACTTGCGGGTCGGGAATCGTGCCTTATTCTGGTTGAACCATCAATCATGAAGTTGGAACTCGTATTCTGTTTATTTGAAGCATAAGGTCGAAAATCGTAAATAATACCACTTCATTTGGGACTTAGGATGAAGCCAGAGATCGGAAATAAATCCAACTTGCTGAGATGATGTCGGAAGTCGGAAAATTAAGCTAGCCAATTAACAAAGTCGGAAATCGGAAACTCTAGGTAGTAAATCGGAAATCGGGACGTTACACAAGCTGCAAAACAACTTGGCAGCCACATACCAAACGTGAAAACAAGAAACCAACCTGCAATTGAATACGCCTATACATCAAATATCGGCAACAACACAAACAAAACAGAAATAGCAAGATAAAAACAGAACAAGGAAAACAAATTGTAGTAGCTGAAACCAAGAATCATAGCATAGGAAATGCATAGAAACAACTGCAGTCTCACAACATCCTTTTCTGAACCACCACCACTTAATTAGCAAAGATGGAAGGATTGATAAGCTATTATTCATCCTTATTTTGCAGTAGAGACTAAGTATCTTCTCAAATCCTTTATTAATCCATCTCCACTTTCTTAAAGCCAAAGGATTGGATTGAAGCTCCTCCACTAAGTTATTTTTAATAAGCTTATGCTCAATATATAATGTAAACCCCAAATTTCTATCAACTACTAAAACATATCATTATTTAAAGTTGCATGTTAAATAAAAAAAATTAAAATTGTTATAAAATTATCTAAATACGTACATTAGTCAAAAACATATGAGAGTACCATGCTCTTCATTGTTGCCCGGCTTTGGCCATCATTTGAAGAACCTCAATCGTAGTTCAGGAGGAATTCCAAAATGTTGTCGTTTCTTCTGATCATTGTTACATAAAAATTGATAACACTGCATGCGATAAGGATCTAACACACCCAATTCAGTCAACATGCTCCATACATCTGATTCACTTAATGGCGAAGCCTGCTTTGTTGAAAGACTATTAATTCTTTTTCAGCAATATCTAGCTATTTCTCGGCAACTACAACTTGCCTCTCAGCCACTTCATGTAGCTTATTTGAAACACAGTTGCCATCTTTTATAGCATCAGCTAATACATCAATTCCTTATGCAACCCTCTCATATTGAGCCTCCACTATATCAATCATTTAGGCCTTATGCTTTGTACCTCTTGAGGCTGAGGTCCCACCTGTTTGATTTGATTGACCATAATGAGGACTAAATGATTCCAAATTAGTAGCAAAGAATGGGATGTCATTTCCCATATTAACATCTATGTTAGGCATCCCTCTATTTCAAACTAGTCATTCAAGTCAATGGGTTCCCTTTTCCATTGTTGTAATATTTCTTTTGCAGTTGTGGCCCTTTTACGAGTAGCTTTATCAACTCCAAATAGCTCCTTCAATGTGTCATAATGCTTAATTTGCATCTTTTTCCATTTCTTTGCATGTGGTTTCTCCTATAAAAAATGCTCAGATAAGTAAGTATAATAAACTTGCCTTTTGAAAAAATTAATAAAGATAAATAAGTAATAAAAATAATATGTAAATTACCCTAATGAAATCCTCCCAAACTTCTTCAGCTTCAAACTTTCTAGTTATAGGATTCCATGAAAATCTACTCAAACTATTCAATAGGTCATATGCCTCAACAAAATGATCTTTCAAAGTTTTCGTTATATTTTTTATGTGCTGCTTGGTAATGTGTGAGCCAATGGTTACACTCAAGACATTTACAACATTTGCATATGCTTCAGTTGTCCATGAACTGTCATGTCTATTACCTTTCATTGCCCCTTCTGTTAATGCATTCAATAACATAAGATCCTTATCATCAGTCCATCTTTAATTATCTTTAGAAGGTTAGGGCCTGTAATTTTCTTTCCCTTTGGCATCTTTCTACCTGCAATATTATTTGAAAAAAAAAAACACATAAAAGAGATATATAATAATCATACTTTCAACTACAAAGTATATCAACATCATGTAGAAAATAAATATTTAATTAACACATTTTGTAATCCCAACCAAACTACTAAAAATATTTACATTACCGTAAATATATAAGTAAAAACATTGCATAACACTTCAACATTTAGATATAACAAAAATATAATGACACTTGATTTTGGTAAGCATTCCACATTTCAATTGCGATGCTATCTCTTAAAATTGTTGGTTGTCTATAGTCCTCATCATGCTGTTGTTGTGATTGTGATCTATCTATGTCACGTTGTATCAGCTCTCGATCTACTTTAGCAATTAAGGATTCATCAATGCCAACACCCATCAGAAAGTTATGCAATATACAACAAGCCAAGACCATGTCTGTCATGATTTCAAATGAATAATATGGCTCAGTGCCTCCAGCTATAATCAAAAATCTTTTCTTTAGAACTCCAAAGCTTTTTTCAATGACATTTCTTAATGAAGCATGATGATGGTCGAATAGTTCTTTAGCATTTTGTGGCCCACTTCTTTCAAATGATATCGAACCCCTCTATACAGAGTAAGTATACCATGTTTTAACATAAATCCAGCATCTCCTAAATAAAACTTTCCTACAACAATTAGATATGGATAATATGAATTAATATATCACATAATTTGACCCTAAATTAATGTTCTATTTTATAGAGTGAATAAATTATTGTATTACTGACCTTCAGGAATTTGAAGTGAATCTTCCCTTCTTAAAACATCTTTTAAAATTCTTGAGTCAGATGTTGTTCCTTCCCAGCCAGATAAAACATGTGAATTTCATATCAAAATCATAAGCAACAAAAATATTTTGTGTGGGATAGTCTTTTCTTCCAAGAAAATGAGGGCTTCTCCTCTTTGTACCTTTACATAATATGTGTTCCATCTAAAGCTCCAATGTAGTCCTTTTTTAATCAATATATTGAGATGTTAGTAGTATACTTCTATTAAAATTTTATTTATAACTAAGTAATTATAACTAACTAAATTAAGAGAATAGGTACCTTAAAAAAAGGATAGAATCTGTTATTGTTAAGTATTTGTGAAGGGACATCCCTACTAGAGGGTTGTACTCTAAACTATTCCTCTAATGAAATGATAGCACGAAGGACATTGTGAAAGTGACGACTAATTGTCTCCCTTGAGCGATGGAAGAAGAAAGACACAGTTCTATTTTTAACATTATAACCTATAATGCGGAGGAATTTAGCAACTTATTCTTCAACTATAGAGTGTCTTGAATCCTTTACTCTACTAGTTCCTCTTAACTTCTCACACAATTGCATAAAATGATTGAGGACCCATGCGTATGACATCCCGACATTTTTTTGTCTCTGATAATTGTCTCATTAATTAAGAACGCCTATGTTCTCTTTTAAGGTTTTCATCAATAATTTGTCTTTTGTCTGAACGTTGACAACAATGGCAATAAATGTACTGCATGAACAATATAGCATAAAAGGGTTAAGGTACATATATACGGCCTCTTATCTAAGTTTTCTCTCACATGATTTAAGGTATGCATTTGAGGAAGCATTCCAAAAGTCATCATTTGTTTCACTTGCAATTCATGGTCATTTATGTCTTCCATTCCATTTTCAAATTCCACTTCATCAATATTTTTAGAATTCATCTATATATATACACACAAACTTTAAACCTTTAACATGTATTATGACATTAGGAATCAAAACCCACAAATAAATGAACATTTGCAATTATTAATATCATAATTCAAGAAATAGTGATACCAACTAAAGATTTAAAAATGAAAGCATTATGTGTCAGATTACACTAATTGCAAAACTAATATTTTTAAAAATTGGCTACAGGAATCATATTAGATAATGTACTATATATGTAAATAGTCTATGCACATATTATCTTGTACTCGGATGGATTCCAAAAATTTTCACGTAATAGTAAATTGTACACATGTACCTTTTGTTTTTGAGTAGTTAAGCTTCAATTCCTTAATGAAAGACTTTAATAAAATGAAAACATAAATGATAAATTAGTTGTTACATTGACAAATCATACTATAAAAGAAAAGGCATGAGAAAGGGGAAAATAGCAACCATGAATAACCATAACTCCCGAGAAATATGCATATATTTGCTGGTATCCCAAACAAGAGATAAGAATAAGTAAATATTTATGATTGTGTAGTAAACAATATGTGCAAAAAAAATGAAGACCCAAGAGTGACACAAACACAACTGGGTCAATGGCAAAAAGTAACCAAGGGAAAAAAAAAAAAAACAAATGAAAGGGAGAGTGCCATAGAGGGAGCTCTAACTCTTGCAAACTTGGATAAATTAAGCCCTGTTGCGTATTGTTCAGGCCACAAACACTTTAATTTCCCTACTACTTCTGTTTTTGTCATAGTGTCAAAAAGTTAGATGCCCCAGTAGTTGAAAGCAACAAAAAGAAACTAAAGGGGATACACAGCCAAAAAAAAAAAAAAGAAGAAGCCAAATTACTATAAAGGGGGAGAAAAAAAAAAAAGAGTTTTAGTTTCCAATTTAATGTTACTTATCACCTGATTGTTTGTCTTGTTGCACTAGAATTGGAAGATAAGATAAATAAGTAATCAAGAATACTTGTACAAATTCAATAGATAAATCATAAAAACACTCTTACTAAGGTTACTTATGACATCCAAGAATTGTGAAATTGACACAAATTTCATACAATCAACGTATCACTAATTGATAAAGGTAAAAATGGATTAATCTTTCAAAGACAATGTCAAAACAATAGTGTTTTGCAAATCTGATCACTGAGTTAGCAGGCAAAGAGAGGTGCCAGTAGTATAGTGGTAAGAGCTCTCTAGGTGAAAGATATCAAGCAGCCTCCACCATCCCTTGTGAGGGTTTCCCCCAATTGATGTGATGCCTTTTGTCTATTGTTACGAGTTACCAAAACTTCCTTGTCGACATTGTAAGCTTCAAATCCAATAATTCATGTTTACCATAGCAATGCCAAAAGTAGTCAGTCATTGAATGAGACCCTACAACAACACCCCAACAAGTGATAAAATATGGATAGACAAGAATGTCCAACACTAGAAAACTATAGCAGCAAAGCCATAATTAGGCCTCTGATTTTCCCTTTAAAATTAAGGGTGGAACATCCTACCTCCGTAATCATAAATACCCAAAACCAATCAATCTAGATCACCCAACAAGAATACAAACACAAATGATTCATATTGAATGCTACTTCATGGAGTTCCTATGAGAATGACCTATCTTTTGTTTGGCATGGGTATGAGTGTGACCTATCAATCATTTAGCTCAAAGACTAAAAAACAAACAAGAAAGGCATGTAGCGTAGTTAATTATTCTGATTATATACTTAACATTGTAAATTACATCAAAAACCAAAGACATGAATTTAAATTAAACCTAACCAAAAAAAAAAAAAAGAGAAGACATGGTTACGGAAAAGAAGATGATGAACCCAAAATGAGTAACCTTTTTTAGATGAAAAGGAAAAGATGGGTAAGGTAAAAGTTAAGCCTTTACTTACATTATTTTCTCAGACTTCATAAAAAAGTAATCAAGTTCTCATAGGGAGCCTTTCCTTACTTTCATTATGGTTATTCATGGAAAGCAAACAAATGGGTCCTTGAAAAAGAAGAAAAAGGTGGGAGCTTTGAATGTGTTACTTACATATGAGAATCAGAAGGTTGAAAATAAGAATCAAATCCAATTTTGCATAATTCTCAGATAGAATGAACAAGTGAGAGCCAAGTCCATAGATAAAATCATCATCATCATCTTCTTCTTGCTAGTGATTCTGCTATAGGCACACTGTCATGAGATGAAGGAACTAGAAGACGAGATCATTTGCATTAATGCACTTTGTCTGTAATGAGAAAAGAATCAGCATTCATAGAGAAGCAAAAGCTCTCTTTTGTCTGAACGTTACCATCAGTTTGCAAGTACAAAGTTGAAGAAAAGAGGTAATTTGGAAAGCAATAGTTAATGGTGACGATCCCCCTATTTTCTCCTTATTTATGCGAAGAAAATTTTTTTGTAGGACTTGTATGCTATCTTTTCTTTTCCTGTTATTTTCTTCCACAAACCAAATAGATGAAAAGTTCATTTTCCACGCATTTTCTCTCTACCTATTTTCTTTCTGCTTATTTTCTCTTAAACCAAATGGTGTGTAAAAGAGAAAACTTTGCTGGAATAATATTCCCTTTTTTTCTATTTTGGTGTTTGGGGGTGGGGGGAACTAAATATTACCATATTGGCTACTAGCTCGGGTACAGTAGGGAAGTTCCTGAATCTCAGATTTTCACCAACTTTGCCTTTGTTCAGATAAAATACTCACTTGCTAGCTAATTTGTAACACCCTACTAATTTAATATTATGCTTAAGTCATAGCATGAAATTAAGTAGATTATGTTACTGTGTTAATGCTCCCTTTACGTTCTTTTTTTTTTTTTTTGAACAAATGAAACGGCGCGCTACCTATGCTAAAAGTGAAACGAATTCAACCGAATACCATAAAGATGAAATTAATACAATAACATTACTGAATATGTGCCCCTATATATATTTATGTATATATTTATATATATGTCAAAAGCCTCTGCTTTAGTTTATATACAAAGTATCATAATAGGATACATGAGTGGGGCCGTGTACCAAAAAGATATAAGGCCCATGCAAGTCAACCTGATCCTATGTGGTTCTCAGAGGACATTTCAAAAAGCCTACCACTAGGCCTATGACCCAAGGCTGCATGCTACCAAAATAGGGTCATGCTATACAATGCTGCCTGTGGCTGACCTACTCTGTCAGGTAGCCGTTGGCCATATCGAACCGTGGCGAGTAGTCCGTACTGGGTCCTGAGGAGGAGGATGCTGAGCTGGTGGCCTCTGAAGGGTCGCTATCGGAGCTGAGAGGGATGTCAGGTATGACCTACCGAGGTGACTGCAGTGCGAGGTCGGCGAGAGGCTGCAGTCTTCTTGGTGTAGGAGGTGCTGGGGGAGGGTGTGCCGCGTACAACGGAACCGCAAAGTAAGGGGAAGCAGGATCAAAAGCGGGATGGTGCAAAGGGACGGCAAAATTCCTATCACTAAAAAGGTAGAGACGGAACTGGCAAGAGCCGGCTATATACAGCGAACCCACTGCAGGGTCATGGTGGAGCTGCAAGTCTGACACCTCAATGAAGAGGGTAGCTGTCGTGTCCATCGTCTACGTCTGAGAATGAGGCGGAAATGCAAACGAGGTGAGAATTTAAGGAAATTCTCAGTAGGGTCGTGCATAGCGTTTAACTGACGTCGCTTTCATTCTCAGTTGCCTCGGGTTTCATTTAATTATGAAAACATGAGATCAAATTTAACTATTCATGTTTAATAAGGTTAAGAAAATGTCTGGTCCGAGGCAAGGTCCAATTTTACTTTAAACAGCATAAGGAACCGTCTAAACTACTAACAGTAATACATAGAATAATGAGCAGAATAAGTGAACACATGCTGTAAGTAAGCATAATAGTTAAACTGTAAATAACTTGTAATCATGCACTTAATGCAATCATGCAAAACTTGCTCTTGAACTTTCCTTCATAAACTTTTCCTCTGCTCATATACTTTCTTCATTACTCATAAATTCTTCCATTACTTGGTCCCCTGGGAGTGCTTGGCCATTTTAGACTCCTGGGTAATAGTCTGCTTATCAGGATCGAGCTCGTTCCTATACAGGAATTGCCGGGTTTACTTTCCCCGACGTTCCCACCGATCTATTCCCCTTAACTTCTTATCCGGGGCTGGCCCAAGTAGCATGAAACTTTCATAGTGACATGAGTCTTAATATACTTTCATAACTTTCATTTGAAATGCACATGTATTATCATGAAATTCATAACTTGTGCATGGATTAACATGTAATTCATAACTCGTGCGGGGGTTCTACCGAAATTTTGGCAGCATGACGGAACATGTCCACTTCTCCATGAATAGTGCCAACATACCAGAATATCAATTTATCATAAAGAACCCAACATCACATACATATTCCAATATTGAACTCATATCAACATCAAATTCATTAAGGCAGAGTTTCTGCCCTAGCATAATCAACTAACCCGGTTATGGTATAGCCCACCTTTATTTCAATTTAACTCCTTTAAACCTGATTTTTGGATATGTTGTAGCCTTATATGTCTAGTTTCTAACCTTTTTGGTCCCATTTAATTTTGATATCTATAGCTCAAGATATTCAGATTTTACCCCGACATGCCCAGTGGCTTGCCAAAGTCAGGCAACTAAAAGTAAAAATCCACTAAAAATCGAAAACTGACTCAAATGATATGGAATTGGACTCATATTAAAGTTAACAGGGTAAAGTTTCATTTACAAAAAGTCCCATCCCATTTGGCTTGGTAGGGCTCGAGTTATAAGCGCCAAAACTTAACCTTCTTGAACTGCTCTGATTTAGCTTGGTTTGGACATAGGTTAATTTGTTCAAATCACTGGGAACAAATAGGATGGTAGCAAACTCGGAATTTCTAGGTAGGATGTTCTCCTATGTGTAAGCTTTCCAACAAAATTAGTTTCACTCAATTTGGAGTTGTATAGGGTGAGTTACACCCTTTTCAACCCATACTGCCCGGGTGGATGTCTGGATTCCTAGGTCAAACTTCAAAAATTCATATCTCTCTCAATATTAATCCAATGGTCTTATATGATATATTTATGGAAAGCCCTAGATGTCTAGTTTCACATAAAAATGGTTTCATTAATTTTGAACGGCGGGAGGCGGAGCCGTACACTCCGCCATACGGACTGCCGAGGGTTTTGAGTTTCCCAGCCTCTCAACTTCTCCATATCTGCATCCTTTCTTGTTTCCAATTCAACTTTAATTTCACAAACAGTCAATAAACCAGCCACAATTCATTATGAATCACTCAGTCAATATATCAGAATTGAAGAATTAAACCACCAATAATCATTCAAATTCAGAAAAATCAGAACAGGAATTAAAACCTCTACCTCTTGCTTTGAGTTTGGAAATAAAGATAGGCTGAACTTGAAGGCTGGATAGAGTGGGAGAGTTGAGAAGAGGAAAGAAAGCTGAAGTGAGAAAGGGAAAGCAACGTAAGAAATGAGCTGAAGAGGCAGGAAGAGGATATATATAGACAAGGCTCCGAAATGGTAGTTAGAATGAGTGGCCTTGATTGGGTGAAATTTTGTGGGCAAAGTTCAGCCATGTTTCTCTCTTCTATGTCAAATTTGCTTTCCACGTCGCCAGAAAAGTGAGACTCGCTTCCAGCGTATCTGAACATGACGTCAGAACTGGCACCCTTCTTAAGGTCGGAATTCGTGCCTATCTATTCAGATAAAGTCGGAACTCGGGAATATTATCTGGTTTATTCAAAACTTGAAAGCAAAGCCTGATGTGAAGCCAAGCACTTAAAGTCGTAAGTCGGGAATATGGTCTCTATCTCGGAAATCGGGAGGATAGAGAATTGAGAAGCTCCTGCTAATAAACTCGAGATCGGAACTCAACACTTAATCTCGAAAATTGGAAAAATCATAGAAATGAAAAAGCTCTTGGCAATAGCCTCGAATTCGGAAGTCGTGAAAATTTTGGCCGAACTTGGAAACTAATTCAGATAAACTCGGAAATCGGATATCGTATACATGATAATTCACCATAAGGTCGGAAATAGGAAAATCCAAGCCATTCCATTTGAGCATAGTAATATCGGAAATTGGGATTTATTACTGATGAGGTCGGAATTCTTACATGCTTACACGAAGTCGGAAATCGTAAAATTCATGACAATCCGTTTGAGCACTCCTGAGGTCGGAAATCGCGTATTACGTGCATAAGGTCATAATTCGGAAAATACAGCCAGTCCTTTTCAAGACTTGGAGACGAAGTCGGAAATCGGAACTCTGACATTGTAGTATTAAGGTCGGAAGTCGGAATTTAAAACTAGGAAATCGGAAATTTCAAATCTTACGAGATCGGAAGTCAGAAATCAGGTTGTTACATAATTCATTTGAAGACTTTGTATATATGCAAAAGTCACAAGTAATTGATCATTGCTCTTAAATTTTTGCCACAATATGTTGCGAGATTCTGCTATGGGCATAGATTATCATCACCACACAAGAAGAAGAACATTGCTCAGATGACCATGCAAGGATCTTGAATTGAATGTTGAAGTGAAGTAAAATAGTTTTCTATTCTTGTCTTAACTAGAGATAGAGAAAGTAGGGGAGGCGTTGGTATATGAGTTAAGGTGAAGCTGCCCTAACTCCCTCCCCCCACTATCGTATTTATAGGGGGTAAGGGTGATACCTGCTATTAATGTGAGACACACATCAAGGCATAGATTTTCCCTATGTAAGTGGAAAATGAGTTTGGGCCAGGCAGATAGGAAACCCGGACAACTCACGAGGCTCCCAGCCTCAAGCTCTAAAAGAGCAAAGGGGTTGAGAAATATCTTGGACCGAGTGAAGAAGGTCGAGGAACCGGGGGACCAAGAGACTAGATGAATCATAAGGCTCCATCCTTGAGATCTAAATGAGCGAAAAGGTTAAGAAGTGTCTTAGGCCAGGTGAGGAAAGTTGGGGAATCGAAGAACTGAGAGACCAAACAGATTGATTTCCTCAAATTCATGAATGACTTCAATCTAAAATATTGTTGGAAGATAAAGATCAAGATATTGGAAATTTGTTGGACTTCTAATGATTTATTTATACAATCGATTGAATATTAATTGATGTTTTCCTGGGATCCATTACTGTATATTGTGATCAAATAGATCATTAAATTAAAATTACATGTTGGACTTTGGACCTAAATATGTTAGTGTACTTGAATATGTATTAGCTTTATTGTCAGGTTTATGATGAATGGAATAAGACAACTTTTCATGAAAGGGTGGGTCCTCTCCCTACTCTTTATATAAACATGTGTGTCTCTTAATGAGACATGACACGTTAAGTGTGTATATTGCTTTATATTGCCCCGCCAAATTTTTAAAGGAGAAAGGAAAGAAGATCCTATTTATGACATGCACATGTGCGTACATATATTTTTCACAATTCTTGTAAAGGATTCATCTCTACATCAAGTGTCTTAAAAAGGTAGATGTTATTGCTTTATATGTTGATGTTCTAATTGTCAGGAAAAATTTCCCTAGCTTTGCAAGTCAAACAAATAAACAAAGCAAAAGAATGCTAAAAAACACTACTAGAAATGCGCAACATACCTACGAATTTACCTACAGAAAATTGAATAAAATCCGTCGATGACTATAATACTGACAGATTTACCAATGGAAAAAAATCCATCAGTAAGAGATGCATTGATAATAAAAAAAAAATGAATATTACCAACGGAAAAACATATCCATAAGTAAATTTTTAATATTTTTCGTCGGTAAAAACAAAAATATGGCAATAATAGTAGCATAAGAAAGCATCACTAATAGTATTTAACTGACAAATTAGTAATAATTACCGCAGATTATCCGTCAGTAAGTGCAAATTAATATTTTATCTTCTAAATTTACCGACATAAAATCATTCTATAAAATAATATTATTTATTTATTTTTAATTATTAGTAAATATTATTGTGAATAAATTAATTTTTTTGTTATTTAAATATAGATTTTTGTTTTTTTGGTTTTAATTGTAGAAGAAATTAAAAAAAATAATTAAATAAAAATACTTACAATATAATTCTAAAAAAAAAATCTAAACTCTACGAATATTGATCATCGTCTCCCTCTCTATCTCTGGATGGGTGGCCATGTGGAGAAGGCTAAGGCAGTGGAGGTGGGGGGCGGAGGTAGTGGACGCTATGCAATGAATGAAGAACTACCACTCCACATCTGCTTTTAGAAGCTGTATAGAATTGTCATCCTTTGCTCCATGGACTGTATCTGCTGTGTCCACTGCTGCTTATCCTTCTCGTGGTGCTCATACAGCTCCATGTACCTCATGTAAGCCTCCTAGAACTGCCTTTGCATCAACTCATTCAGTGCATGGACCTAATCACGGATGGACTCCGAATCAATCCCAGCAGGGCCAGCTTCAAACACAGAGCTTTGAGAATATGATTTGCTATAAGAAGTCCCCATCTTGTAAATTTGCCCGTCGTAGCGGCCGCCGACCGTCCAAGCCCATACCTCATCGTTGCTAACAAGTGGGTCGGTAGGAGTGCTCTAATCCCCTTGCTGCGACTGCTGCAATCGAACCTCAGTCAGCCGCTTGGTAACTCACGCTACAATTAGAAGAAATAAAACAAATTAGATTTAAAGAATAATAACCATAATAAATTAAAAATATTAAAAATAAAATTATAAGTATTTACGTATGTGGTCTTTAACTGCGTATTAATCCACTGTGACTTGTCCTGTTTCCGGGTGTGGGTCTCCAAGAACAACTTTCCCTAAGTCGATGACCTGCTCATCATTTTCTCCTATATTTCAAAGAATTTTCATGTGATCATATATATAATATTTAATACTAAAATAGAATAACTAAATGAGTATATGACGATATTTACTATCTTCAGATGCGTGCCCTCATTGGTGGTGGAGCCTCCAATGCGTAGAGAGTTACTGTGGGCTGATCCTCTACTTGTCCAGGCCTTCACCTGCTTTCACCTTAAATGCGAGCGAGTCCCAATGGGCAATGGGCCTCAATGCCTGGAGTATCTCATCCGTAAGCCAAAGGGTGCTCGCCCGTTCTTGCGAATGTCATGAAACATATCGCGGAGGCGCTTCTCGGCCCTAGTCCTCCATTCCCTGTATATGGAAACCTCCTCACGTGGATCAATAATAAATACACGCTACATACATGTAACACAATAATGAACAGGTGAAGTAAAATCAACACTAATAATAAAAAAATAATGATAATTTTACCTTTCACTCTTCCACCACAATTCCTGTGTGGCCTTAGGGCCTATAGAAAACTAGTATACAGGGTATGAAAATTCTCCTCAAATAACTCGGTAATCTTGCGCAGCCCCAACCGTGGTGGAATCCAGCTGTGTCATAAATAATAAATTATGTAAAGTATTTGTTAGTTAAATTTTCTATCATAATTAAAAATTTATAATATATTTAAATTTTAAATTACTTACCAATATTTACCATCATATCTAAGCTCTACGCGCTAGTTTGTGGAGCCCTGTGAATAGGTAAATGAGGAGGCTTGGGCACCTCACAAGCATGGTTGACTAGGGATAAGGGAAAGTACGGAATCAGGTATAAGTGGGGGTGGAGGTGGAGAAGGCTGCTAGGGTGAATGAAGGCTGAGGCCCTGAATCCTCATACCTAAGATTAGGTATCATAACAAACTCCTGAGTATGTGGACTAGAAGGGATAGAGGAGGCATCATTAGCAGGAGTGGTGGACACAGGCATAATGGAGGTGGTGCGTGGGGCACAAGTGCGAGGGGGTAGACATGCTTCCTCGATCTACCCCTACCTCATCTAAAATCAGGTGTTTGTCCTGCCATAAGCGATCTGTATAACATATACAAAATTGAAAATATAAGACATGTGTTAACTAAATAAAGGCATAACACAATTAGCATAATAACAATTATTTAATTCTAAGAATATTTTAAATGACCAAAAAAATTTGGGCAGAGTCTTCCCTTAAATTAGGATCTTGCACAAAAATTAATTCAACTTTTTAACAGAAAAATTAATTCAGCATTTCAATACCATAACACAACAAAAATTAATTGCATAAGCATAACATTCTAAAGTTAATCTTAAAAACTTTTCTACAGCGCACAACACCACAGCACACAATTCAAATAATGGAAAGAAACTCTAAGCCTTTCCCCAGTCATGCAATCCCGTCCTACAATTCTATCATTGAAAATTTAAATCTCTAATATTTCAAAAAACATAAAGTTAAAAAATAAAGTACATTGTACATACCTAAACTACCACGAAGCTTAAATAAACACGAAAGCACCAGAATAGATGTGATCCAAGTACTTCAAACGAGATCTTTAGCAATTCAAAATAACAAAATACATCAGTTAACCAAGAAACATAAAACTTTAAGTAAAAAATGGAATTGAAAAAAAGAGGCTAAACTTAAAAACTAAATCAATTAAAATATTAAATAACATACCAGAAACACAATGGCAGTCTTCGATCGCGAAATGGAGGCTTTGGTGATGGTAAAATGCAAAAAAAACCTTTGCAGGATGGGAGAGAATGAGAAGGCGAAGAGAAAGAGAGAGAGAGAGAGAGAGAGAGAGTATGTGTGTGTGTGTGTGTGTGTGTGTAACACCCCAGCCTAAGTTGCAGTTACCTATCGAAATCGGAACCTGAAAAATTTTGAGTCTGATCCCTATGCCTCCTTGGAGGGCTACAGGTTTGAGGTATTTTTTTAAGATCAAAAGTCCCGGTAATGGTTCCCTAGGCATCAATGAGATGAAGAGGGATTTTTAATAAATTTTAGGAAATGGATAACCCCTTCGTTTTCAACCCTTAAGTTCATAAAAACGCAAGTTTTTGGATAATTGTGCTAAACCCCAAAAGTTGGATTCTGATTCCTAAGGATTTTGAATTTTTAGATATTTTTATTGAATCCAAATGGGGGGTATTCCCTTATTTAAATTTATGTTTTAAAATTAATGGAGAGTAAAGTTAAAGGGGATATTAACTTAATATAAATAAGTCTGTACAATATCCTAGACCTTAGAAAAGACTGCAGAAGGAGGGAACCAAATTTTTGGAGTTGATAATCGATTACAAGGGATCTGTAATCGATTACAATCCTCTCTGTATGCCCACGGGTTAAAATTTTTCATGTGGTAATCAATTACCAAAGATGGAAATCGATTACTAGTTCTGGGTTTGCGGTAATCGATTACCAATATTGGTAATCGATTACCAGCTCTTTGACTGTGGTAATCGATTACCACATGTCAATATATAAGCCGAGATGTATTCCTCCCCCTCATTTCATGATTTACGCTCTCTCTCTCTACCCTCAAAACTCTCTCCCTTCTCTCTAATACCCATTCCTCTTCGATCCTCACTCAAATCCTTCAATCTTTCCTTCAAAACTTCATCAAATTACACCATTTTCACTCACTAAATCTCAATCTCTTTCTTTAATCTCAAATCACATCTTCAACCAAAAATCAACACAATGTGGTCTTGGAGCTTGGAGGAGGTGACACCAAGGTTTCCAAACCTTTCTTCTTCCTTTCCCCTTCTAAAAGGTAATCTTTCAACTCCTTTCTTCTTCCTTTCCTATCAATTATGGATTATTTATTCTATAGTGAGTTCATAGAGAACCCTAAGCTAGAAGACTTGGGGATTTTGATTCCTAAATGTAATTTAGGCTAATTCTTAGGCTCAATGACCAATATTGAATTGGATTATCATAATTGTGATGATAGATCTCACTGGAGGCTCGGTTATTGGTTCTAGAATGTCGTGGGATTAGGACTCCACCATTGGATTTAAGTCTATGAGTGGATAGTTGTCCCTGACTTATTTTCTAGTATATCTATTTGATTTATATATATGCAAATGAATTAGTAAGTTTTATGTGGATAATTATCTACTTCTCTCATGCATGTTTTATTCAAATTGACACATGAGACAATGAAAGGATTTTGGGTAAATTTCTGAACATATGTATATATGTATTAGACACTTATGGAATTATATGAATTTTCAAAGGATGATTTTGTCAAAGCTTTTGACTTCCTTGAACAATATGATTTAAGCTTAATATATTAATTAACGATTGGTCTTACGAGACTATGAATAATGTTTTTATAAGAAAAAGGAATTATTGGATTTTGTGAAACCTTTGATAAATATTATGTGAGATGGTAAAGGAAAGACTTGGAAAAGTTTAGGCCAGGATCTGTAGGCTAATGGCAGTAGGCGTTAGCCCTGGGTGCACCTAGGATGATGGATTTCACAGCCACGCAAAGGAGTGGTGCATGCCTGATATTCACGGCTATTGGAAGAGTGGTGCGTGCCTGATTACGGGATTCACACGAAGGAATGGCCACCTAAGTGTGATTCTTACTTGTTTATCCTGGAATAGATGGACTTTATGTTTTTGGAAAAGAAAAATTTGGAAAATGTTTGATTAAGAGTTCTATTTTGGTTTTATTATACAGATTATTGCCTTACCTTAATGTCTATTTAATAATTACGGTATGTACATTGTCTCATGTGGGTTAGGGATACTCTATCTCTCATCGAGTTTCATAAACTCACTCTGTTGTTTCTTTCTCTTTTTCAGATACAAATGTTCAAGTAAAATCTATCCTTTGTTTCCCCTATAGTGGGATTCCGAGTTTTGGTGGTTGAGCCCTTTTCTATTCAAGGGTATATTGTAAACATTTGAATTTTGAGAAATCCTTAGATTGTATAGCTCCATAGTACTACAGGCAGGGTCCAACCCTTGCTAGTGCATTAATGTGAATATTGGACAATGATGTATGTTAGACTAAATTGATTATTATGTTTGATTCTGAATTGAATATGAAAATGTTCTGTAACCTTCTGTATTGGTTTATAAATAAATAAATAAATAAATAAATAAATATATATATATATATATATATATATATATATATATATATATGATGAGAATGATGTGCTTGTAAATAATTTTATTGTGTGCTGAGGGGTGCATTCTGAAAATGCCTGGATTCCCGATGGAAGAGTGTGGTTATTAATGTTTCAGGTGACCTTTTGTAATTGGGAAATATCCTGATTACAAAGGGGACTCTATCGAAATTTTTATAAAAATTCTGTGGTGGAAGGCTTGTGTAGGGACTTGTCCTTATGCGCTAGTCACAACCCGGGTTTGGGTCCTGATATATATATATATATATATATATATATATATATATATATATATAGAGAGAGAGAGAGAGAGAGAGAGAGAGAGAGAGGGAAGAAAGAAATGAGGAAGAAGAAGAAGCGAGCTTGCATTTTAACAATTTGTATTTTTTTTCCAACGGATTTTCAATCGGTAAAAAGTTAATGAAACAATTCGTTTCATTAATCATATTTTATCGACATAAGATCTATCGATAATATGGAACATAAACAGACAATGGCGGTCAAACCCAATTTTCAAATATCGACAAATTATTCGTTGGTAATGTATATACATATTTTTAATTAAATTTAAAATAATAATTATTATTTACTAATGGATTTTCCATCGGTAATAATTTGGCATAATAAGGTAGGAACATTTATTGACATTTTTACCGATGGAATAATTATCCCCCAGTAAATTCATACATCAATTACATATTTAATTTTCTGTATTTTCAATGGATAATAGCCATCGTTAATATCCGTTAGTTTTTGATGAATTTCTAGTAGTGAAATTAATGTGGTTCGACTTTTTCTATCTATATCCACATATAAGAAGGGGACAAATCCACTAAATTCAATAAAACATTAAAATCACCAATTATTCAACTTTTGCATGGTTAAAGTTACAAACCCTCCACCATGACAACTTTTGAGGACAAAGTTATTAACATTTCACAATACAACTCTTAAAGACAAAGTTGCAAAACCTCCATAATGCAAACTCTTGTACTATCAGTATTTATGGGACACACCACCTGACCTCCAGATTGTCAAGAAAATTCTTGATACAAGCTCTCTTCACTTGTACTATCGCTAGTTACAAAACATGCCACCCTACCTCCACATTGTCAAGAAAACTTTCAATATAAGGGACCTTATATATGGATCTACCAATTATACTCACATTTTTGCTTCCCTCTCATGCCCAAATGTAACATCCACCAGATTTTTCTTATCATTTTTTGCCAAATTGTTTGATTTTTATCGAATAATCGGGATTAGTTAAAATTCGACTAAATATTTATTTAGGATCAATTAATTAGCAATTAATTGAGTTTAGGTATAAGGGAATTAGGTTAGAAATATAGAAGATTTCATAAAAATTTTCTTAAACTAATTTACCGATAAGAAATAATGAATACGTCCGTAGGAAAATTTCAATTATTTGCGACTTTGCCCAAAACTTTTGGTAATTACATATTTACCCTAAAGATCTTTTCCATAATTACCCCTGACCTTTTTAGAAAATAACATTTAGGTCTCTATATCAATAGAATCAGCAGAATATGGTTTTAAACGAAGCAGAATCACGTAGCGAAAATATAGAAACCTAAATCTCGACTGATTGAGCCACGGGGGTATCTATATGTGAAATGACATGGGATGCCCCTAGACTTGCCCATAATTACGAAAATGATATTAACCACAAAAAATAGAAAACAGAAATGTCCTCAATTTGCAAAACGTTTAATTTACACCTTTAATCGATTAATTCAATTTTAGTGGATAAGTAAAGTTAATTAGAAATTAATTAGAGATTAATTAGGATTTAATTAAGTGTTAATTATAAGGATTAAGTTTAGAGAAGATTAAGATAGATATATAGGAATTCTTACAAAACTATTCAATAATGATTTACCGGTTTAAAGGAAATCGGTAAAGTTTTGGTATTTTAAATTGTCGGAACCGAACCAATAGAGTTATATGCCCAAAACCTTATAACCCAATGGCTGAATACTTAGCCATTCATTTAGCCATTAGTGGCGCAAAGGAGGTCACAAAGATAGGGGGATATGGCTGAAATTTAACCACAAAATTTCAGCCAATAACCACCCACTTAGCCAACTACCTCATTAAGCTTTATTAATATATTCTTTCCCTTCTTCATTCAGCTAAATGGTGCCACTTTCTCTCTGATTTCAGCCTTCTTCTTCTCTTCTCCACTCACCCATCTTCATCAAACCTTCAAGCTTAACAAGGTTTTATCAATCCTAACTCCAAAATCTAGCAAAATCACATACAAAGAGGTAGAGATTCAACCTTGTTCTTGTTCTTTTGAGTATGAGTGACTGATTTGGGGCTTTTGTTTCTTATTCTTGATGTGATGATTGACTGAATATGATAATTTTCGGCTGGTTGTTGGCTGTTCTTGATGTTAAAATTGATCTAGAAGTAGAAAGGAGTGAAAGTAGAGTGCAGGGAGGAGCTGGAAGACCAAAATTCCTTGGCAGTCCGTACGGCGGAGTGTTTGGCTCTGCCTACAGCCATTCAAAATTGATGAAACTATTTTTAAATAAAATTAGACATTCAGGGCTTTCCAGACATATATAATATAAGGCCATTGAATTAGTATTGAGAGAGATATGAATTTTTGAAGTTTGATCTAGGTTTTGAGTTTGATTTTGGGGTAGACTAGGTTGTTTAGGGTAAAACTTACCCTATACAACTTAGAATTGAATGAAACTAACTTTGTTAGAAAGCTTACACATTGGAGAATATCTCATAAAAATTTCAGAGTTAGATAAGGTCCCATTTACTCCCAGTGGTTCAAGAAAGTTTCCCTATGTCCAAACTGTACCAAAACAGGGCAGTTCAAGAAGGTCAAATTTCAGGGCTTATAACTCGAGCCCTACTAAGGCAAATGCAATGGAACTTTTTGCAAATGAAATATTGTTCTGTTAACTTTAATATGAGATCAATTTCATAAGGGTTGAATTAGTTTTCGATTTTTAGTGGATTTTTACTTCTAAGTGTGTAATTCTGGCTGGCTACAGGGCAGGCCGGGATAAAACCTAAATAACTTGAGCTATACTTATCAAAATTAGATGGGACTAAAGAGGTTAGAAAATAGACACATAACACTCTAACATATCCAAAATTGAGGTCCAGATCAGTTATATAGAAATTTTAGCTTGAATTACAAAAATCTGGTTGAATAGATATGATGGGACAACAACTATGTGTTAAATGCAAAGATTGTTCTTATAAGATTGATGATTGAAATATAAATAAATTATTATGATTTCTTTGATAAATTGATGTTCTGAATACTGGCACTGTTCATGGGGAAGCAGATCTGATCCGTTATGCCGCTGAATTTTTGGTAGAATTGTAAGGAAGTTATGAGCATTTATATGTTATGAATATTCATGATATGAACATGAAATTCTATATGCAAGGATATATAAAAGTAAATGATGAAGCATATGTATGAGTGCATTCAGCATGTCTATGCATGATTATGGATGAGAATGAAAGGATATGAACATATTAAATATGAATCCCTTTCACCTGGAGGCAGTTATGAGATCCCTCCTTATTAAGGCAGTTAAATAAGATAAGATGTGGATCCCTTCACTTGGAGATAGTTGCACATTGAATCCCTCCGTGTGAAGGCAGTATAAAACTATGAGATCCCTCTACCTTGGAGGCATGTGATCAGATGAGATCCCTCTACATTGAAGGCACGTGGTCAGATGAGATCCCTCTATTCTTGAGACACGTGACTAGAAGAGATCCCTTCAATTTAGAGGCACGTGGCCAAAATGAGATCCCTCCTAGACTAGAGACACGTGAATCCCCTTATAGGTTAGTTCTGTGTGACGATGGTCACGAGTTGAGCTCACTCCTAGATCAGACTATCCAAGGGCAGTAAAAACTAAAGATTAAAACATATGCATGCACCTTGGGGACAACGATATGCAACGCCTAGGTGTGCCAAGTAAAGGAAGCAAAGAAAGTTAAAGAGAAACACTAGTGCATTTGCATAAATTCAAGTATGAGTATTTGCATACTTATATCCCATATTTTATTGATGTTGAGACTGTTCTATCTACTTATGTTGTGATTATTATTCCAAATATTAAATATTGCCAATGTGACTCACGTGCGTGAATAAAATGAACTCTGCTTCGGATAATATATTTTCAAAATATAAAACTGAATAATCTAGTTAACATGCTCATATTTTTCATAATAAACCGAAGCGGCTGGAGTTAATAACGATGACATAGCATATGGTAGTTTAAGGAATCCTACTGAGAATTTATAATTCTCACTGCTATGTTTATTTCCGTGTTATCTCTAGATAGTTCATAAGTTCCGAAGAAGGCCTTCCGAGGCAAAGTTGACTAGTAAGATTGAAGGTGGCCGAAGGTTGCTATCAGACAAAGTCCGATTAAGTGATAGTAACAACTCCTAGGTGAGGTATTATGACTTAAGCATAATACCATACTTAGGAGGGTGTTACACCAAACAAGTCTCGATATAAGTATTTATAATCCACAATAATTTGCATGATAATTAACTAATTTCATGTTCAGTCCTAATCATTAATAATTTCCCATTTTATCTAACAAATCTCTCTTATATTTTTTCTCATATTTATCAAATATCTTGATAACAATTATATTTAAAATTTATTTTTTATTGTCAACAAATTTTTTCTTTCAAAAATAGGAAACTATCAAGAATTTAAGTTAAATCCAACATTAATATCATGTATCTTAATTTTGGATGTTCTTAAGATATGAAATTTTATCCTACACAAGTTAACCTAATCTTTTAATAAGACAATTAAATAATTATTTAAAATGATATTTTTGACCCTAATTATAAGAATAAGTATAATAAATGTAGGTTAGCTGGTTGTCCCCTGAATAGCTCAGCTTGTACAGCACATTAAAAAAAAAAAAAAAAAAAACTCAGCTTGTAGAGATCTAAGATTGGTTAACAATGCACTTACTCAAACTAAGCTTAGCTTGCTTTAGCTGGACCCAACAGTAATTGGTTGCTAGGAATGAAAGAAGAAAGGAGCAATGAACATAAGATATCAAGAAACAAGGAGGAGCTACAGTGGTGGTTTAGGCGGTGAAGAAAGCTTGGACAGAGACGAGCAATAGTGGTGCGTCAGTTCAGGCAGTGCTGTGTTGGACCATCGGCCAAAAGTTTTTTTCCTTTTATTCTTGTGGTAACAAAATAAAGAAAATTAAACTTCCTTTTTAAAGCAACTCCATTGCAGAAAATAGAATTAAATCACGTTAACTCACTCCATGTTACAAGTATATATATATATAGTATACAAGTGAGGACCACGGAGGGTGTCCAATCCCCAAAGCCTAACAAATTTGACAAACTAACATAAATGTCATAAACAGAAGCATGGGGAGCTGTGAAAATACTCATGACTTAGTGTGTGGACGTGCATGACTGAATGTGTGACTCAGTTTGTGCATGCCAATAAGCTTGTAATTTAATTGTCACCGACTCGTAGCTTAAGCGATATATTAACCGGGAATTTTATGAAAATTTAATTTTGATATACTGTGATTGTTAGTGAAAAATTTTATATTGTCCTTCAATTATATTCTATTATATATGAGACTTTTCAAATAATAATAACTAAAATTAAATAATTTTGCTAATATATTAATATATAATCAAATAAATGAGAAAAAAAATTTAGATGCTCAATATATTAAAATTAAATTCATTCAATTACCTTTCAATTGAAATATCAACTAAATCTGGCTATATATCAATTTCCTTTAATATAAAAGAAATGAAAGAAAATATTTTATTTACATCAATGCTACATAAGAAACTAGAACCCTAGTTTGGAAAAAGGGGAAAGTAACCAAGAAACAGAGAGAAAATGTCTCATAGAGAGTTTGTGAGAAAAATGAATTCTAAACTTGTATATTAGCAAGTACTATACACTATTTATAGGAGCTAATATTTGGCCCCAAGTCATACCAGAAATTAGTTACAACAATCTAACTAATCACAACTATCTAACTGAGTAATCTAGCTAATTAATCATCTGCTTATAAATTAGTTACAGAAGATGAGATTAGGTTCCAGTGTGGTGATCTTCAGTAGCTGCAAGTGGAGTGTCTTCATACTCAGATTGGCCTAATGAAGATTGGGCTGTTACCGCCCCGCAAGCTAGAGAATGAATGTCAATTATTCCCAGCTTGGAGGTGATGGACAGAAAGGGTGATGGGCTTTGTGGTTTGGTGAAAATGTTAGCTAGCTGAAGTTTGGTGGAGATGGGAAGGAGATGAATAAGGCCAGAAATGAGTTTCTCTTGGATAATGTGGCAGTCCAATTCAATATGCTTGGTGTGTTCATGGAAAGCGGGGTTCTGGGCAAGTTGAATGGCAAACTAATTGTCACAGTATAGGGAGAATGGATGAGTGTGAGAAATCTGCAGGTCAGCCAACAAATACTACAACCATTGCAACTTACAGACGGTAGCAACCAAGGCCTGATATTCTACCTCGGAGGAGGAACGAGAGATAGTGGTTTGCTTCATAGACTTCCATGATATGAGTGAGTCACTAAGATATATGGAGAAACCTGTGATGGATCTTCTTATGTCAGTGCAACCTACACAATGACTGTCATTGAAGGCTTTCACAGTAAGTTTAGAAGCTGCAAGGAAGTAAAGATCCATACCTAAGGAGCTTTTAAGGTACCGGAGCACACGGTGAGTAGGTTGCAGATGGAGCTCAGTTAGGGTAGACATGAGCTGACTGAGTTGTTGAACAAGAAAGGCAATACCAAGACATGTGGTGGTTAGGTAAAGTAACTGTAACACCATACCAATTTAATGTTATGCTTAAGTCATAGCATGAAATTAAGTAGAACGTATTACCATGTTATTGCTCTGCTTATGTTTCATTTTTCTATATCATTTTTTTTTGTAATGCATTTAAACTGAGCATCAGATAATGAACGTGACAGGGTTTAATACATCATAACAAAAAGATAAGAACCAATAACATATATGCCGTCAACTGTATATGTGTATATATGTATGTGTATAAGAAGCCACTTCTTCAGTGTTTATACAAATTTCAAAATAGGATACAAAGGTGGGGCCAGCGTACTAAAACAATATAAGGCCCTTGTCAGTCAAAATGATCCTATAGGGTCTTCAAAGGACATTCCAAACCTACCACTAGACCTGCTGCTAAGTCTATGACCCAAACCTACGTGCAGTCAAAAGAGGGTCACACTATACAACGTCGTCTGCTGCTGATCTACTCCGTCAGAAAGCCGTTGGCCATGCCAGGCTCGGTTGGTGAGTAGTCTGCACTGGGTCCTGAGGAGGAAGAGGATGATGAGCTGGTGGCCTCAGAAGGGTCATTCTCCAAGCTGAGTTGTACGTCTAGTACCGCCTGCGGAGGGGACTCTGGCTCAGGATCAGCAGGAGCTGCAGGTGCTGCGGGTGAGGAAGGTACTGGTGGAGGGTGTGCCACATGCAGTGGGATCGCAAAGTATGGGGCAGCGAGATCAAAAGCAGGATGGTGTATAGGGACGGCAAAGTTCCTATCACTAAAAAGGTAGAGACGGAAATGGCAAGAGCCAGCTATATACAATGAGCCTATTGCGGGGTCATGGTGGAGCTGCAAGTCTGGAATCTCAAAGAAGAGGGTAGTCATCGAGTCCATCGTCCACGTCTGAGAATGAGGCAGAAATACAAAATGAGGTGAGAATTTGAAGAAATTCTCAGTAGAGTTCGCGTATGGTGTTTAACTAATGTCGCGTTCATTCTTAGTTGCCTCAGGTTTTGTTTAATTATAAAAGCATGAGATTAAACTTAACTATTCATAAATAAGGTTGGGAAAAATGTCTGGTCTAAGGCAAGGTCCAGTTTTACTTAAGACAACATAAAGAATAGAATAAACCAATATCAACAATACACAGAATAATGAACATGCAGCAGTAAGTGAATTTAACAAACTGTAAATGACTTATAATGACCATTCAAAGTAATTATGCATTTAATGCAATCATGCAAAACTTGCTCTTGAATCTTTCTTCATAAACTTTTCCATTCCTCATAAACTTTTTCCATCACTTGGTTCCTTGGGAGTTCTTGGCCATTTTAGACTCTTGGGTAATAGTCTGCTTTTCAGGATCGAGCTCGTTCCTATACAGGGATTGCATGGTTTACTTTCCCCGACGTCCCCACTAATCTATTCCCCTTAACTTTTTATCTGGGGTTGGCCCAAGTATCATGGAGCTTTCATCATAACATATTCTTTGGGTTCATCATAACATAGCTTTCATAGCTCTCTTGAAAATGCACATGTATCTATATGTATATCATAAATTATGCATATACTTTACTGAAATCTCGGCGGCATAACGGAACGTGTCCGTTTCCCCATGAATAGTGCCATTACATCAGAATACCAATTTTCTCATATAAGTCACAATATTGCATGCATAATTCATCATTGAACTCATAGAAGCATTAGTCTCCTTAAGGTAGAGTTACAGCCTCAACATAATCATTCAACCTGATTTTTGCAAATCATGCCATAATTTCTATTTAAATCATTTGGACCTCAATTTTGGATATGTTAAAGTGTTATGTGTCTATTTTCTAACCTCTTTCATCCCATCCAGTTTTGATAACCATAACTCAAGTTATTTAGGTTTTATCCCGGCCTGCCCTGTGGCTGGCCAGAATTGCATACCTAAAAGTAAAAATCTACTAAAAATCGATAACTAGCTCAAATCATATGAAATTGGTCTCACATCAAAGCTAACAGGACAACCGTTCCTACGGAAAAAGTTCCATTTCATTTGCCTTAGTAGGGCTCGAGTTATAAGCCTCAAAATTTGACCTTCCTGAACTTTCCTGTTTTGGTTCAGTTTGGACATAGGGTAACTTCTTCGAATCACTGGGAACAAATGAGATGATAACAAACTCGGAATTTCTTTGTAGGATATTCTCCTATGTATAAGCTTTCTAACAAAATGGTTTCACTCAATTTAGGGTTGTATACGGTGAGTTACACCCTTTTCAACCCATACTGCCCGGGTGAATGTCTTGATTCCTAGGTCAAACTTCAAAAATTTATATCTCTCTCAATATTAATCCAATAGCCTTATATGATATATGTATAGAAAGCCCTAGATGTCTAGTTTCACGTAAAAATGGTTTCGTCAATTTTAAATGGCGATAGGTAGAGCCCTACACTCCATCATACAGACTGCCGAGGGTCTTAGGTTTTCCAACTTCTCAGCTCTTCCTATCTTCATCCTTTCTTGCTTCCAATTTGGTATTAATCTCACAAACAGCCAATAAACCAGCCATATATCATCATAATCAATCAATCAACACATCAAATATTGAGAAAATAAGCCACCACTAATCATCCAAGAATCAGAAAATCAAGCAAGAAATAAACCTCTACCTCTTATTATGTGATTAAGCTTGAGTTTGTAACTAGAACTTGGTTGAACTTGCAAGTTGGATGGAGTTGGGTGAGTGGAGAAGAGAAAAAGAGAGCTGAAGTGAGGGAGAAGGCAACGTAGAAATAGGGCTGACTGAGAGGAGAGGAATGAGTTATATAAGCTTGAGGTGGTGGCTAGCTTGGAGGGTTTTGATTGGCCTAAAAACACAAGGCTGAATTTTAGCCAACCTTCCCCATTTTTGTGGGTAAGGTTCAGCCATGTATCCCTCTTTTTGTGACAAAATCGTTCTCCACGTCGCCCTCTTTTTGTGACAGAATTGCTCTCCACGTCGCCTAAAAGTGGAACTCGTTTCCATTGTATTCTGAATGTGACATCGGAACTTGTACTTCCTTAAAGTTGGAACTCGTGCACATCTTGGAAATGAAATTGGAACTCGGAAATATTGTCTGGTTTATTCGAAACTTGAAAGCAAAGTCAGATGTGAAACTAAACACTTAAACCCGGAAGTCGGAGACATTGGTAAACGTGAATCGATTCTAAGCATAACACCGGAGATCGGAAATCAAAACATTACCTTATGCTCCAGGAAACCGGAACTCCAAAACTTTATCTCGGAACTCAGGAAATCAAGAGAAATGAAAAGCTCTTGGCAATAACCTCGGGATCGGAACTCATGCCAATTTTGGTCGAACTTGGAGACCAATTCAGAGATCTGATCTCGCATCCACTTCTGGTTAAGATAAACTCGGATGTCGTATTTCGTGTCCACTCTAGCTTGAACTTTAGGTCGAAAATCGTATATTACGTATATAAGGTCGGAAATCGAAAAATAAGCCAGTCCATGAGACTGTGATATTAAGTCGAAAATCGGAATTTCTGACATTTTATTTGATAAGGTCGGAAGTCAGAAATCGGGCGTTACAATACCACCCTCCTTAAAAAAATTTTGTCCTCAAAATTTAGTACCTGAGAATAGTCCAGGATACTCTTTCCTCATGTTTGATTCCAGTTCCCAAGTGTAGTCTTCAGCATCTTCCTTCCCCATGCTACCTTTACTAGCTGTACGGATTTGTTTCGAAGTTGTCTGCTGCTTCTGTCTACAATCCGTGCTGGCTGTATATGGAAAGTTAGGTCCTCCTTTAATTGTATTGATTCAGGTTCTAGCAAGTGTGTAAGGTCAGGCTGATATCTTCTAAGTTGAGATACATGAAAAACATCATGAAGGTTTGACAAATGTAGAGGCAAAGCGACTTGATATGCAATTGATCCGATTCTCCTCAAGATCTGGAAGGGACCAATAAAGCGAGGATTTAACTTCTTCACCTTACTGGCTCTACCTATCCCCATTGTAGGTGTAACCTTCAAAAATATGTGGTCTCCTTCTTGAAACTCCAGAGGCTTCCTCCTGGTGTCCGCATAGCTCTTCTGGTAGCACTGAGTGGTAAGCATCTTATTCCGTATTTTCTTCATCTGCTCAGTGGTCTGCTCAACTAAATCAGACCCCAATAGAGTTGATTCTCCTGTTTCATACCAACACAGGGGATATTGGCACTTCCGTCCGTACAATGCTTCGTAAGGAGCCATACTGATGCTAGCGTAATAGCTATTGTTGTATGCAAATTCGGCTAGCGGTAAATATCGATCCCAATTCCTGCATTGCTCTAGTATATAGGCTCGTAACATATCTTCCAAAGTTTGAATTGTCCCTTCTGTTTGACCATCTGTTTGCGGATGATATGCAGTGCTTAGGCACAACTTAGCACTGAACGCCTTTTGTAAGGCTCCCAAAAATCGTGAAGTAAATCTTGGACCCCGATCGGAGATAATGGTTGAGGGGGTTCCATGCAGCCTTATAATCTCTTGAATGTACAGCTGTGCCAATTTTTCCAACGAATAACTTGCTCGAATGGGTAGGAAGTGAGCAGATTTGGTCAATCTATCCACAACGACCCATATAGCATCATATCCTGCTGGTGTTCTTGGTAATCCCATCACAAAATCCATGGAGATACTCTCCCATTTTCACTCAGGGATTTCCAAGGGTTAAAGCATCCCGGAGGGTTTCTGATATTCCACTTTCACCTTTTGACAGACCAAGCATCTACCCACGAAGCTCGCTACGTCTGACTTCATGCCTGGCCACCAAAACATCTTCTTAAGATCTTGATACATCTTAGTAATGCCAGGATATATGGAGAATTCACCCTTATGTGTTTCCTCCAAGATTTTCCTCTAGAAATCATTCCCCTCGGGTACATGATGTGACTCCAGCAAGTATACCGGATCGTACAAGTAATAAAGTGATGAGAAAAGTATCATTCCCACGAGGATAGATCAAATACCAGATAGTTTAAGGGATGATTATTTGGAAAGAATGAAATTATGGATGTAAAGAAATTTAAAATAAAAATAAGAATTTAATAAATACGAAAGATTGTAACCAAGACGGATTCAAGAAAGGTTGGCTAAATATAATGGAATGAATGCTAGGGCTAATTAACTTCACCTATTGTAGACGCATTGCCTATGAATTTCTATTAATCCGTTCTATCCTAATTGACTCATGGTCGGTTCCCCTTAATTTATTCCTAGCCTCTCTCGAGGTCAAGCAATACTCTTTATCCTAAACTGATTGCCTAATCTCTTAGCACAAACTAATCTAGGAAAAGGTTGAAGTTCTATGGGTTCCTATGTTGACCGCATGAACCGCGTTTGTCTATCTCTAGTTTTCGCTCAGCTCACGGTGTTTATGTTAAGAAGCTTTGTTTACAAACCCTATCTCTAGTTATTGCAAACCAACGAATCAATTGAATGGTGGCCAATCAATCAAAAGCATTAAGTACAAACAAAAACACTAAGCAATTGAAATAGAAACAAGATTAACATTAATCCATAAAGAAAATTATCATACAAAAGGGTCCATTAATGCCCTAGCAAGGGAAATTTAGTTCATGTCTAAAGAAAAGAAAACAATAACAGAGTATAAAGACGAGGAAACAGAAAAACAAAGAGCCATGGAGAATTCTGGCTAGACACAAGGAATTCAGGAAAATTTGGATCTCTTCGTGTTGATGATTAAGCGCCGAAATCCTTGAATCTTCACCTTCAATCTCTTGGAAGAAGTCTTCTGTCTTGGAGAGGGTGTGTAAGTGTCTAGGGATCCCCTTTGTGATATGTGTGACCCCTTTTTCTAGTGCGTATGTCCCTCTTTTAACTCTCAGCTCGAATGGATAATCTGCTGGCGCAAGCCTCAATTCATGGCTCAATTGCGAAATCCGGTGGCGCGCTATAGCACGCTGGGTTGCGCTATAGCCCAACGAAAATTTGTTGACATTTATACGAACACGATGGCGCGCTATAGCACGCTGGGTTGCGCTATAGTGCAACATGAGACCTTGGAAATTTGACAAAATGGGAGCGCGCTATAGCGCGACATGAATGTGGCAATTTCTTCCTTATGCGGCAATGCACTGTAGCGCACTGGCTTGCGCTATAGCGCAAGGTGCTGAGTCTGAATTCATGGCTTGGCTTCTTCCAACTTCTTTTGGGCCCACTTGTACCTACAATAAATCAAATAAACCCAAAATAAGTATCCAAAAGATAAGAAAATAATAGAAAATAAGAATACCACCTAATCTAAACTACTTAACTAAAATAAAACAAAATAGCAACAAAGCTAAACAACTACGTCCTAAATTAAATAAGAACTAACTAAAAATATAACTCACCAAAGAGAGTTATCAGTACACATACCCTATCATGATGTCGCCAGATGCCTTCTTTATCCTGAGCAAAACCCGTTAATTTCCCTAATTGCACGAGATTGATCGTATGTTGGAGATTAGCATCCTGCTGCTGTGCTTGCCGAATCTACTCCTTAAAGCTACTGGCTATCTTAATTCGATGTAGCTGAAGGGTCTTAGGAGTCATAAGGATTCCCAAATTAAGATTTCGAAAGTTTTCAATAAGTTCCGTTTCTTTGATCATCATCCAAGCTACAGTCAGAGATTTCCTACTCAAAGCATCTGCCACAACATTCGCCTTGCCTGGGTGGTACTTCAATTCAAATTCGTAGTCCTTAAGAAGTTTCATCCACCTTTGCTGCCTCATATTTAATTCCTTCTGATCAAAGAGATATTTCAAACTCTTATGATCAGAAAAAATTTTGAACCTTACACCATATAGGTGATGCCTCCATATCTTCAAAGCAAATACTACTGCAGCTAATTCGAGATCGTGCGTAGGATAGTTCCTTTCATGTGGCTTTAATTGTCGAGAGGCATAAGCGACTACATTTCCGGCCTGCATCAACACGCACCCCAATCCTTGTTTGGACGCATCACAATAGACTTCAAATGGTCCACGAGGGTCTGGCAAGGCTAACACTGGTGTCATAGTCAACCTCCTCTTCAAGTCTTGAAAATTCTGTTCGCACTCCGGCATCCATTCGAATGGGACATTCTTCCTAGTTAGCTTAGTCAAGGGCAGAGCTATCCAAGAAAAATCCCTAACAAATCGCCTGTAATATCCAGCTAAGCACAGAAAATTCCTTATTTCAGTAATTGTGGTCGGCCTTTCCCAATTTAGTACTACCTTTACTTTGCTGGGGTCCACGGAGATTCCTCCATAGGACACTACATGGCCGAGAAATTTCACTTCTTTCATCCAAAATTCATATTTGGATAACTTAGCATAAAGTTTCCTTTCTCTTAAAATTTGCAGAACCAGCTGCAAGTGTTCCGCGTGCTCTCGCTCCGTCTTCGAGTAAACAAGTATGTCGTCAATGAACACCACTACAAACTTGTTCAAATATGGGCGAAATATCCGATTCATGTAATCCATGAATACTGCTAGTGCGTTTGTCAATCCAAACGACATCATGGTATACTCATAGTGTCCATAACGAGTTCGAAAGGCTGTCTTAGGGATATCTTGTTCCCGAACTCGAATTTGATGATATCCGGAGCACAAATCAATCTTGGAAAATACTACTGCACCTTGTAGCTGGTCCATGAGACCATCAATCCTTGGCAGTGGTTATTTATTCTTGATCGTCACTTTATTCAACTGCTTATAATCCATGCATAAGCGCATGCTCCCATCCTTCTTTTTGACCAATAAGACTGGAGCTCCCCATGGCAACGTGCTTAGCCGTATGAATCCTTTTTCCAAAAGCTCTTCAATCTGTCTCTTTAGCTTTGTCAGCTCCAAAGGTGATATTTGATACAGAGCTATAAATATTGGTCCCGCATCGGGAACCAATTCAATGGTGAACTCTATTTCTCTTTCAGGAGGGAATTCAGGAATGTCTTCTGGGAAAATATCAAAATATTCCTTAACAACTGGGATCTCTTCTAGTTTCTGTTCAACTTCCGTCATACTAGCTGACAAGAGGATGTATCCTTGACTCTTCGACCCACTATAGTTTACTAATAAAGAGTTCAGGTAGAAGAGTATTGAGGCTTGGGACTCAGAAGATGAGACAGAGGGGAAAACCACCACCTTATCGGAGCAATTGAGCATGACTCGATTAGCAGAAAGCCAGTCCATACCAGAATTATATCAAGTCCAGAGAGGGGGAGGCAAATCAAATTGGCTACAAAGGTCCTACCCTCAATTCGAAGAGGAACATTGATGCAAATTTGACTAATTTTAACAGGTTCATTAGTAGGAGTAGAAATCAGTAGATCATAAGGTAACTCAGAAATTGGTAATTGCAACACAGCCACGCAGTCATGAGAAATAAATGAGTGGGAGGCACCCGAGTCATAAAGTATAGTTAGAGTCTCACCGTCCACTTCGCAAATACCTTGAATAAGTCCCTCAGACTTATCAGCTTCCTCTGCATCCATGGTGAAGACTCGTCCTTGACGTTATGGTCGAGACGGCTGTGGTGGGTTTCTGGTTGGACACTCATAAATTTTGTGGCCTGGCTTGCCACACCCATAGCAAATATGCTGGCCTGCCAAACATGGCCGATCGCCATGATTCCTACTGCACTTCATGCAAGTTGGATTTGGAAGAAGCCTTTGAGGCTGCTTGCCTTTGTTGCCTGCCGGCGGGAATCTCCTCTGCTGTTGAAAGTTAAGCTTGAATCGTAGGCCCTGAGGGGCCAACCTCTTCTTGAAACCACCACTAAATGCCTTGGCTACCACTAGTTTCAAGTTGCAATCTTCCACAAGTTGGCATTTATCCACCAATGTGGGGAAATCTCTAATCTCCATTAGCCCGATTATGGTGAGAATATCTTCTCGTAACCCTCCTTCAAACTTGATGCACTTCTAGGCTTCATCTGGGTTCCTCTGATAAATTGTAGAGAATTTGTACAACTCTTCAAATCTGGCAATATATTCAGATACTGTCCGATTTCCTTGACGCAGCTGCATAAACTCGAGTTCCTTAGCATTTCGAACCAAAGCAGGAAAGTACTTTTGGTAGAACACATCTCTAAACACCATCCAAGTGACTACTGTCTGAGATTCTTCAAATAGTCTTCATACGCCATTCCATCAAAACTCGGCATCTGCCTCGAGCATATAGGTGTTAAAAGTCACCTTTTGATGATCTGAGCAATCTAGGACAGAGAAAATCTTCTTCATAGCTTTGATCCACTCATCGGCTTTATCAGGGTCATACCCCCCTCGAAAGTTGGGCGGATTCATCTTTTTGAACTCGGCGAACTTAAGATAGTCTAGATCAGCTCCCGGGCCATGTGGGTTTCCTTCACAGCTTGCCGTAGGTCGCCTGCCTAGTTGATCCATCATCTGGTGAGCTGCTGCGGCCTGTTCCCGCATTGCCTAAGCCATTTCTCGTATCGTGTCTATAAAGTTAGCAGGATCCCCTTGAGTAGGTTCTATGCACGGTCTGCCTCGCCTTCCGGAAGTCATTAAGTTCTGAGCACACAAAACAAAAGTTATTGAGTTGATCAGGCTCAACACTAAGTCTAATGTGCTAGTAAATAACAGCTCACATGGTCAGACACTTCATACACATGCACACCTATATCTCAACCATACAGACGAGATTTAGTGCATGTTATCAATTAAAAACATAGAATATGCGCGAAGCATAGCCAGTCCAATCCTCAGGCCTTAGCTAGGACGAACTACTCTGATACCAAAATGTAACACCCTACCAATTTAATGATATGCTTAAGTCATAGCATAAAATTAAGTAGAATGTGTTACCGTGTTATTGCTCTGCTTATGTTTCATTTTTCTGTATCATTTTTTTTGTAATAGACGAAACAGAGCGCTGTATAATGAATATGACAGGGTTTAATACATCATAACAAAAAGATAAGAACCAATAACATATATGCCGTCAACCGTATATGTGTATATATGTATGTGTATAGGAAGCCACTTCTTCAGTGTTTATACAAATTTCAAAATAGGATACAAAGGTGGGGTCGGCATACCAAAAAAAATAAGGCCCGTGTCAGTCAAAATGATCCTATAGGGTACTCAGAAGACATTCCAAACCTACCGCTAGACTTGTTGCTAAGTCTATGACCCAAACCAACATACTGTCAAAAGAGGGTTACATTATACAACGTCCTCTGCTGTTGATCTACTACATCAGAAAGCCGTTGGCCATGCCAGGCTTGGCTGGTGAGTAGTCTGCACTGGGTCCTAAGGAGGAAAAGGATGATGAGCTGGTGGCCTCAGAAGGGTCACTCTCCGAGTTAAGCTGTATGTCTGGTACCGCCTGCGAAAGGGACTCTGACTCAGGATCAGCAAGAGCTACAGGTGCTACGGGTGCGGGAGGTACTGGTGGAGGGTGTGCCACGTGTAGTGGGACCACAAAGTATGGGGCAACGGGATCAAAAGCAGGATAGTGTACAAGGACGGCAAAGTTCCTATCACTAAAAAGGTAGAGACAGAAATGGCAAGAGCCGGCTATATACAATGAGCCTACTGCGGGGTCATGGTAGAGTTGCAAGTCTAGAATCTCAAAGAAGAGGGTAGCCGTCAAGTCTATCGTCCACATCTGAGAATGAGGCGGAAATGCAAAACGAGGTGAGAATTTGAAGAAATTCTCAGTAGAGTTCGCGTATGGTGTTTAACTGACGTCACGTTCATTCTCAGTTGCCTCAGGTTTTGTTTAATTATAAAAGCATGAGATTAAACTTAACTATTCATAAATAAGGTTAGAAAAAATGTCTGGTCCGAGACAAGGTCCAGTTTTACTTAAGACAACATAAGGAACAGAATAAACCAATATCAATAATACACAGAATAATGAACATGCGGCAGTAAGTGAATTTAACAAACAAACTGTAAATGACTTATAATGACCATTCAAAGTAATTATGCATTTAATGCAATCATACAAAACTTACTATTGAACCTTTCTTCATAAACTTTTCTATTCCTCATAAACATTTTCCATCACTTGGTCCCCTAGGAGTTCTTGGCCATTTTAGACTCCTGGGTAATAGTCTGCTTTTCAGGATTAAGCTCGTTCCTATACAGGGATTGCCAGGTTTACTTTCCCCGACGTCCCCACCGATCTATTCCCCTTAACTTTTTATCTAGGGTTGACCCAAGTATCATGGAGCTTTCATCATAACACATTCTTTGGGTTCATCATAACATAGCTTTCATAGCTCTCTTGAAAATGCACATGTATCTATATGTATATCATAACTTATGCATATACTTTACCGGAATCTCGACGGCATAACGGAACGTGTCCATTTCCCCATAAATAGTGCCATTATATCAGAATACCAATTTTCTCATATAAGTCATAATATTGCATGCATAATTCATCATTGAACTCATAGAAGCATTAGTCTCCTTAAGGCAGAGTTACAGTCTCAACATAATCATTTAACCCGATTTTTGCAAATCATGCCATAATTTCTATTTAAATCATTTGGACCTCAATTTTGGATATGTTAAAGTGTTATGTGTCTATTTTCTAACCTCTTTCGTCCCATCCGGTTTTGATAACCATAACTCAAGTTATTTAGGTTTTATCCCGGCCTGCCCTGTGGCTGGCCAGAATTGCATACCTAAAAGTAAAAATCTACTAAAAATCAAAAACTGGCTCAAATCATACGAAATTGGTCTCACATCGAAGCTAACAGGACAACCTTTCATATGCAAAAAGTTTCATTTGATTTTCCTTAGTAGGGCTCGAGTTATAAGCCCCGAAATTTGACCTTCCTGAACTGCCTTGTTTTGGCTCAGTTTGGACATATGGTAACTTCTTCGAATCACTAGGAACAAATGAGATGATAACAAGCTCGGAATTTCTTTGTAGAATGTTTTCCTATGTATAAGATTTCTAACAAAATTGGTTTCACTCCATTTAGGGTTGTATAGGGTGAGTTACACCCTTTTCAACCCATACTGCCAGGGTGAATGTCTTGATTCCTAGGTCAAACTTCAAAAATTTATATCTCTCTCAATATTAATCCAATGGCCTTATATGTATAGAAAGCCCTAGATGTCTAGTTTCACTTAAAAATGGTTTCATCAATTTTAAATGACGGTAGGCAGAGCCGTACACTCCGCCGTACGGACTGCCGAGGGTCTTAGGTTTTCCAGCTTCTCAGCTCTTCCTATCTTCATCCTTTCTTGCTTCCAATTTGGTATTAATCTCACAAACAGCCAATAAACCAGCCATATATCATCATGGTCAATCAATCAACACATCAAAGATTGAGAAAATAAGCCACCACTAGTCATTCAAGAATCAGAAAATCAAGCAAGAAATAAACATTTACCTCTTATTATATGGTTAAGCTTGAGTTTGTAACTAGAACTTGGTTGAACTTGCAAGTTGGATGGAGTTGGGTGAGTGGAGAAGAGAAAAAGAGAGCTGAAGTGAGGGAGAAGGTAACGTAGAAATGGGGCTGACTGAGAGGGTAGGAATGAGTTATATAAGCTTGAGGTGGTGGCTAGCTTAGAGGGTTTTGATTGGCCTAAAAACACAAGGCTGAATTTCAGCCAACCTTCCCCATTTTTGTGGGTAAGGTTCAACCATGTATCCCTCTTTTTGTGACAAAATTGTTCTCCACGTTGCCCTCTTTTTGTGACAAAATTGCTCTCCACGTCGCCTAAAAGTGGAACTTGTTTCCATTATATTCTGAATGTGACATCGGAACTCGTACTTCCTTAAAGTTGGAACTCGTGCACATCTTGGAAATGAAATCGGAACTCGGAAATATTGTTTGGTTTATTCGAAACTTGAAAGCAAAGTCAGATGTGAAACCAAACACTTAAACCCGGAAGTCGGGGACATTGGTAAACGCGAATCGATTCTAAACATAACACCGGAAATCGGAAATCAAAACATTACCTTATGCTCCAGGAAACCGGAATTCCAAAACTTTATCTCGGAACTCGAGAAATCAAGAGAAATGAAAAGCTCTTGGCAATAACCTCGGGATCGGAACTGGTGCCAATTTTGGTCGAACTTGGAGACCAATTCAGAGATCTGATCTTGCGTCCACTTCTGGTTGAGATAAACTCGAATGTCATATTTCGTGTCCACTCTAGCTCGAACTTAAGGTCGGAAATCGTATATTACGTATATAAGGTCGGAAATCGAAAAATAAGCCAGTCCATGAGATTGCAATATTAAGTTAGAAATTGGAATTTCTGACATTTTATTTGATAAGGTCGGAAGTCGGAAATCGGGCGTTACAGTAACCGGCCCACCAAATGCCTATAGCAGGAGATATCAGTCAGCGGTTTGCCTTTGTCTTTTGATAATTTAGAAGAGTAATCCATTAGGGTTTGGGTAGGTTTGGAGGTGAGAAAACCAGCATCAGACAGTAGCTCAAGAGTGTACTTCCGCTGATTCAATACAATGCCTTTTGAGGATCTAGCGACCTCCATGCCCAAGAAGTACTTGAGTTCACCAATATCCTTGATCTTGAAATGAGAATGAAGAAACTGCTTAACACCTGATATTTCATCTAAGTTGTTACAGTTAGCAGCACATCATCAACATAGATTAGTAACGTAGTAAAGGAGTTCTCGGTTCTTTTGAGGAAAAGTGTGTGATCAGCAGATGATTGAGTGTACCCAATGGACTTTAGCGCAAGAGAAAGAGTGACAAACCACTGCCTGCTTGCCTAGCGCAGGCCGTAGAGAGATTTATGCAAGTGACAAACTTGATTTGCTCCAAATGAAGGGAAACCAGGAGGGAGACACATGTAGACCTCTTCATCAAGGGTTCCATGAAGGAATGCATTGTCCACATCAAGCTGGTGGAGATGCCATTGCTTGGTTGAGGCAAGAGCAAGAATGGTTCTCAAGGTGTTCATCTTTGCCATAGGGGAGAATGTGTCAAAGAAGTTTACTCCCTCAACTTGGGTGGCAACTAACTTGGCCTTATAACGATCAATGCTCCTGTCTGGTTTGTATTGGATGCGATATACCCATTTACAACCTATTGGGGTCTTGCCAGGAGGTAAATCAATCAAGATCTAAGTTTGGTTTCTCTACAAGGCCTCAATCTCTGCCTACATTGCCTACTGCTAACACTCATGCTTAACAACCTAATTATAAGTCTTAGGTTCTGAATGACAAGTTATGTTCATGGCAAAGGAAGAGTATTTGGGAGATAAGGAATCATAAGAAAGAACTAAGTGAAGGGGATATTTGATACCTGATTCATAGAGTGGAGGAGAGTTGATGAGCTTAGATGAAACTAGATTCACATGATAGTCTTGAAGGTGTTGGGGGAGTCTCCTTGTCCTAATGGAGTGTTGATTGGGTTGCAAAGGAGCTTGGCTGGTGTTAGGTGGATCTGGAGCAAGGTCAGTTGCAAGTGGATCTGCAGTGGCAGCAGGTTGTGAAGGAGCTAAGGGACTATAATCCACAGGTGTGTAAGTGTGTGACAAGCGTGGGCAAAGGAGTTTGAGGTGAAGAAAGGTCAAGGTTGTGACTTGCTTGGTGAAATGGCAAATGAAACTCATAAAAGCGGACATCATTGGAAATGAAAATTTCTCTAGAAGCAAGATCAAATAGTACATATCCTTTTATACCATGTTTATGACCCAAATAAATGCATTTACGAGCCCTAGCATCTAGCTTAGTACGATGATGACTTAAAGTATATGCAAAACAAAGAGAACTAAAAACTTTAATTGAGTGAAAGTTTGACTTTTGCCATGCAAAACCTCATAAGGAGTGAGGTTTTTTAGAACTTTGGTTGGTAAACGGTTTATTAAGAAAGCAGAGTGAATAACAGCATATGACCAAAAGCATTTGTCCATTTCTACAATATTTAGATATAAAATCAATTTATTTTTGTATAATGACAATGTAAAATAATCTTCAACTAATAAAATTGTAAAAAAAAGTCAAATTATGATAGATAATTATTGTAGTAGCAAGTTATTTTTTCACACTCTATGAAAAAATTTCTCTACATTATTTTTTTAACCACTAATTTAGTGTTTTATTATAGTTTCCCTTCCATAGTTTTAGTTATTTTATGGTTGAGATAAATGTAAAGAAAGAAACAACTCTTCCTTCATGAATATATACAAAAATATTTCTATAATAGATAATTATCTATCATCATTTAATATTTTTTTTACAATTTTATTAATTAATAATATAAAATTATTTTATATTATTAATATATAGAAATTAAACTCTTTAAACTTATATAAAAGTTATTTTCATAGTATTTTTTATACTCATAAATCAAACTTAAAAAAAATATATTTAACAAATTTGAACTCTTTACTCATACCAACACTTTTTTTTTTTGGTCGGTCTCATACCAACACGTTAAGAAATGCTTATCGAGAAAAGTAATTTGTACATGCATATCATTGATATACTTTAATACTCTTTTTCTCTCTTTTTTTCTTTTCTTTGGCTTTTTTATTTTTTCTTTTTCTTTTATATTTTTTTTTTCAATTTTATGAGAGAATATCTAATTAGATATAAAAAAAATATGTATAAATAATATCCCTCTGCAGTATATCACCCTCCGTCCATAGAAGCCAAGAACATTGTCGCCCCTATGTTTCTTTCTTTTATTTTTTTATTATTTACGTTTATTGAGATGGTGGAGAATGGGTGGAAATGTGGAACCCAGGCGCAAGTTGGTAAGGGAGGACGATCCTTGATGCCTGAAAATGATAGAGAAAGAAGGGTGGTCAGACAGGGCGGCTAGACCTCTCGTCATTTTGTACCACTTTTTATCTCGTACTTTTACTAATTTGCCCTCATCCTTTCTGTGCCAAATTTCGAGACAATAATGAATAAGGAAAAACACACGTTATTTCCATTTGCGCACACCCAGAGGCACAGCTACGATAATTTGTCGTCAACCGTTGCTACGTTAGCTGGCATTTGTTTATCAATAAATAAAGAAGGGGTGAAAAATGACATCAAATTGTTACAAATTATTAATTTATTGTTATTATTTTTATATTATCATAGAAAAGTTTTAAATTATTTTACTTATCTTTCTTAATTAATTTTTAATTAATTTTTATTTTTTTATATTATTATGATATTATTTATTATTAATAATAAAGAAGTAATCCTATTAAAATAGCTATCCATATTTTTAATTCAATTTTTTATAACTGTTTAAGAGTTTTTTTTTAATAGGTTACTATTTTAGAATTTAAAAAATAGAAATTTTCTTTTAACAATACATTATCAGTTATTTACACACAAAACATATATATATATATATATATATATTAAAAATCAGGCACAAAATGGATTTTACAAGATAAAAAATATCATAATGAGATCGAATAATTTTTTTAAAAAAATGAGTTTGTAAATATAAACTCAAAGCTCAGGAAAAATGAGCTTGAAATAAACCCGAAGATCAGAAAATGAACTCGACACTTCTCTCGAAATGGACTCCATAGAAAGAAAGCTTGAAACTCTTGTACGAGCTCCACTTTGTAGTCTTTCCTGAAGTGTGCAAGGATCAATTAAAAGGAACAAGGACATCTTGTCCGAGCTCCACATGCCATTGAAATAAAGAGAATTCCTAGGATACGGAGGCATCCTCGAAGTAGAAGAACAGCCAGTGGGGACGTTGAGATAAAACTCAATGACCCATATTCATTTGTAGAAACTGCCAGCATAGCACATTTAATGCATAATGTGACATAAGCCAACAAAAACGCGCCATGTACCTCAGCATGTCTTTTTGTTATTGTGACCTGGCATATCAATAGTTGAAGCATATTTATCATTACTAGCCTGAACATTTTAAGATCAAATTATCCAGAGCTCAGGTGTATTAAGCTTGACTCATAAGTCCTAGGACTTATGGCTTAGCTTGGGGTTGTATTCTGAACCATGTCCAAGGATAGTCAAGGGGAGTAATGTAATCAGAACTCGCCAAGTTTATGCAAGCAAGGTCTGGCTTACCCAATGATTTAGAGGTCAACTACCTAGGTACAACTAGTAGAGGCGATATTTCTAAAAACAACTGAGCACTTCCAGATTTAGCCGAGCTTATTCAAATGTGTCCAGCCATATTGGTTGGTTGAGATTTTCCACAAAATCAAGATCTTCCGCATTATCCTGCATAGTAGAATGATCCTAAGATTTAAGGAGAACTTAGGGGGAGTGATGGCACCAAAATATTGTGGCTAATTAAGGATGGATATCAACCGAGAAGAAATAGCCGAATAAGCCAATATTCAGTCGAGTTTAGCCGATAGCTGAGAGTAGTTAGCCGAATAATTGGCAATGACCAACGGTCGACACGGAATATGTTGCTCAACTTAAATTGAATGAAAAAGTCCAAAACACTAGGCCAAACTTCAATTTGCCATTGGCTGAAATCCGAGTGTCAGAATAACCATATTGCTTATCAATGGAAAGCCCAAGACAAGAGCGTTGACATGGCAACTAAAGCTAGCTCGTTTGAGGCCGCTTCGGACTTGAAAATAGGCTATTTCGATAATGTTTCGACCATTTTTCTATTTTGGCTCTGCTGATTTGCTTTGTCTTTTGTGATTAGGATTCTAACTAGGCATAATCGCCTATAATAATTCTTATTCACATATTTGGAGGCTGGACATCTGATATAGGTTTCAATTAATAGCCAAAGGCTACCAATTGAATAGTGACATTAGCCGTTAGCTGTGGGCATAAATTTTCTATTAGGCTTTGGGCCTTTCTAATAGCTTGTAATCCATAAATGTGCTTCAGTAGTTGATAATAAAAGTTTGACCAAGTCTATGATCACTCCGTAGAAAGTAAGAATGTTGAGGGAGGTGGTTTCTAATTTAGAAAATGGAGAGAATGGAGGAAAGGCAAGGACTGTTTTAAGTGCTTACCACTATGCTAAGAGGAGTGCACTTAAGGAGGACATAGAAGACAGTAATGTGAGAGTTACCAAAGGGTAGTTGTGGAAGAAGTCTTGCCTATAAAAATAGCAAGACTCCGCCACTACAGACCCCCCAGCATCTAACACAAATCCAGAATTTTATCTGTATTTTACTTTACTTCATTGTACTTGTTCCTTTACCCTTTCCTTTAAATTTCATGTCAATTTAGTTTCAGCCCTTTCGCCCTTTTGGCCTCTCACTTATACCAATCTCTTTCATTAAGCTTTCCACATGGATTGACCATAGGAGCTTAAAAGAGATACTCATTGTAATTGGTTAGATATTTAATTCAAAATTCTGCCGGTTGCATCATTTCTACTCTTTACTCGTGGTTTTGGTTATTCTTGTGTTTGATTTTAACCAAGTGTTTTCTTTGAGTAATGTGGGAACTCATATCTAAGAAGCAGATTTCTCTTCTTAGAGTAATTGTTTGACTCTTGGAATCAAAGGGTTTTGACTAGCCAATTTCAAGGTCTGGCATGCCGGGCATACAAATTCACCAATAGCCAAGAAATAGCCCGAACAGGGAACATGTTAAACTTTCTGAAATAGACTTCAACAAGTATATTTATTCAATATGTAATACAAAGTGACTGAACATCATTTCCATAAGGATTTTGTAACCAAGTATCAATTCATTTAGAATAGGTGCTATTTGGGTGACAAAAGATTGAAATTGAGATTGAAAAATAAATAAACAAAACTAAAGAAAATAAGACATGGACAAACAAAACATGTTAACAAAAGAAATTTAACAATCAATGGAAAAACTAATGTTATAGTTAGGGCGTTGATTTGACTTGATTTACCTAAGTAACATTTTACCAAATTTCAATATCAGTTCTAATTCAGTCAAATTGATGACTGAATTATCCATATTAAAACACAATTCAGTTCTTTGACAAAATGATTCTCTTATGCAAAACTAGATAAAGTAATTCATTAGAAGTACTTAATCTAGCCTAAGAGTTTAGTTCAAGAATTCATTATTGCATAATCGAATACTTCTTTCCCTACAATCTTTCTAATTTATGGTAATTATTACAAGGCTATTTTCATATATAGATATCTCAATCCACCACATAAGGTCAATTCTCGAAAGCATTAAGAATGGCAATAATTACACAACTGAGCGAAAAAGAAACTAAAATTAACAATTAAGAACACATGGACTTGTTCAATCAAGCTACAAAAGTTTACTTAAACATAATAAAATAAAATATCACAATCAATTAAAAAATCATAACTAACCAATAAGATCACGTGGGTACTTTAGAGAAAAAATCCTAGTTCCTCGAGTATCCAAAGCCACATTCAAGTCAAGTTCTCTCTTGCATCTCTAATCCTCATTCTCTCATTTCACTCTCTTGTGGCTAAAAAGATGAGTTTATAGATGAGGAATTATGTTAAACTCATGCAATTTGAGCTTAACGTTTCTCTTTGCAGCATGCAATCAAATAGCCTTATCTTCGCCACACATCTTTAAATTAGATAACTATAAAGCCACATGAAAATAGACTTCTTGGGCTTGATTTTAGGCTCTAGATTGGGCTTAATTCCAAGGATAATATATTTAAACAAATTTGCATCATGCCTAGACACAGGTTTAGTTTTTATGCCAACTTCAACAGCTCGATTCTCTTTGGTCCCTAAAGTTTTTTTATTTTTTTGGTGATCTTGGTGTTCAATTAACGTTTTGAATGTCTACTTTTATCTCCAGGTAGAATTGGTTCATTTAGATATTTAAAAACATTATGCCCTTCATAAGATATGTCACTCAGGTTGTCCTACCACTGAATTTTCAGCAACTCCATAAATTAATTCCAAATTGAGTTATTTTGCTCCAATTTAGCCCAAAAAAAAAAATCTTTAAGCCTTTTTTTAACCTATAAAACACAATTAACATAATAAAAACACTATATTTTCATTATTAAATCTTTGAACAAATACCAAAAAATTCATAAAATAAGTGTGTAAAATACACTTATCAGAACAATTATTAATCAAATTATTCAAAATCATGTTCTCTTCATTACCACGCCTAATAGTTCAAAATATTCAATTTAATTGGTTTTAAAGAAAGAACTTACACATATTAAGTATAAAAGGAGCGAAATTTCATTATTTTCACAAGTTATGAGAGAGCATCTCCCAATGGTTGAAAAAAATGTAGGGGGTTTCACCTTTTAAATATGAGCTCATCCCAAAGTTAAAGAGGTAGCCACTTTTAACTTAGCGTCATAGTGTCTTTGTAGATGTAGGCACCGATCAGAGTTATTCTACCACCGAAAGAGGCTGGTCGACCATATGTACTCTTCTTGTTCAGTATTTCATGTTAATTTTCTATCTTTTTATTCATATATTTTTTTATAAAAATATTATTTATACTCAATTTTAAAACTCATTTTAAGGGACATATTAAGTTGGCCATTAATTATTGATTGGTAAAAAAAAGAGACCTACTCAAAAGATATTATAATATATCCTTTAAAATTGAGTAGAAATAATATTATTTAATTTTTTATAATTTTTATTCATATATTTACATGTGTGGTCTTTTTACCGAAAAACGTAAAAGAAAATTAAAAAAAAAAATGTGCTTTTTGAAATAATTATTGTTATTGTTAATAAGTGAATCATGACATGTACATATGACGATATAAAAGAAAACAAAAATTAGATATGTAAATAGCAGTAATCACAATATGACATGATTAGTTGAGAAGGAAATGGAAGATGAACTGGATCCAGATTTTGCGCGCAGAAAAGCATATTGTTAGTTGGTGGAAAAGGGAAAACCAAGCCGCTGAAAATATATAGCGTTGGATTTTGTTAGCGAGTTATCAAATTATTATCAAATATTATATGAAAACTTGTGCGTGATTGCCAACCAACCGGCACCGAACCTGTTTTATAGGGCAGTAAATAGGCATCACTTCCATGTGAAGTCATCAGCTAAGATACATTTTTCGTTCCTCAATCCTCACATTGTTCACATCACCAGCCCCGTACGTCCTCCACATGCTTCTTTTGATACTTTGTTTAGTTAACAAGAGTGATTTGTTTCTTAAACTATGGTAGGTGAAGATTCTTCTGACAACATTGAGCAATTTTCTAATGAAATATGACCAAAAAAAAAAAAAAGCTTAAGTTTGATATAATATTTTACATTATCAAGTAATTACACATTATTTTGTATATAATTTTTAAATATTTATTATGAGAGTCATAATATTTTTAATAAAATATTAATACATAGTCAGATGATATATATATTAGCCATCATACAACCTAGCATGTAACAAATATCCTTACAACCTAGCATGTCACAATAGATTCTAAAGACAAAGCTAATTGCGCTTATAATATAATCTATTCATAAAGGATCGTCTTAAATTTGTACCAAAACTAGACCATATTCATGTAATGTAAATCTTTATGCACCCTTTGTTTTCATGTAAGATACTTGAAAAGCCTATCTAACGGGCAGATTCATAACAAATTTAGTATAGTGCATGTAAGGAAATCAGCTTATTTCTCAATTTTTTTAAAAGAAAATCTGTTTTGATAAGTCTAGATAAAATTAATTATAGTTTTTAACTTATTTTATTTATGTTAGAAACACCGTCTTTAAAAACTATATTACTTTTTAGTATATTAATTATAAGAACAAGCTGATTATTCTGAAGTTATGATATTTTAACCAAGTATAAAAATTATATATAATATAAACAAATAATTTTATGTCTTTTTTAATAATTTACTATACATAAGTAATATTTTCCATACCATATAAACAAAACACGCTACTTTAAAATCACTTTTTAGTAAATGCATTCAAATATGAAAATTTCTTTTTTATGCTTCTGAAACATAAAACAAAGAAAGAAACAATCATAAAACAAAGAAAGAAACAAAAACTAATCTCTAACAAAGGAGACTCCAAGAGTATCTCCTAGCAGCACAACACTCATCCCTGAAGCAGAAGGGTACTAAACATGACATTGATCAACTTCCCTGCAATCCATCTTAGCAAGCCAATCCGCACAAAAATTGCCTTCACGAAGAGTATGTTCATAGACCATTCATCGTGGAGCAAATGCCTAATCTCATGAAATATGCCGGCATACTTATAGAAGTTTTCAATGGCCTTTACCAACTTCATATCCACTTGAGAATCAGAGTGAAAAATCAAACACCGCACCACTTCTCCTAGGCTAGCTTCAAACCAACCTTAATAGCATTTAATTTAGCATGCAAAATAGTGAAATAGCTAATGGTGTTGAAATCCATGGTAAAGAGTTCTAAGATTTGAGAATATGAAGAATTGAGAGAAAACTAAAAATGTGAAATTCTACTAAGTGGTAAAAGGTGATTACAAATGATCTAATACATGATTTATATAGTATGAGAAATGTAATTAATTACTCACTAATTACAACTCTCTAACTAACCTCAATTAACGGTTTGTAACAAACTCCATATACTCTAACACTCCCTGCAAGCTGGAGGATGTGTCTATTAACATCTTTAGCTTGGAATAAAAGTGCATTAAAACAAGAAAAAAAAATGAATGAATAAAAACTGTGTCAACAATGGCAATGGTGCCTAGTTTCAAAAAGTCTTTGACCATCACTTGGGCCCCTTCGATTAGCCATGGACATCTCCACAGTGCTCATTGTGAAAGAATTTCCAAATCATCACTTGAATGAGGTTAAAACCATAGGACTATATCAAGAAATCCCAACTTAGGGATTACCAAATTTCAATGTCAAATCTAAAATCAAATGCTGAACCACCAGACGCTATCATCTATGCTTAACTACTCAACAAAAGCAAATCAAAGCCATTGAAGGTTGAAAGTAAAAGGAACTAAATTTGAAACTTAGAACATTGAAGAAGCATCTAAATCTTGAATTCAAGTTCGAAACACTAAATCTTGAATCCAACAAGTCTTCAATTTCAAAACTAAAACAAGGCCACATCTAAAAAATAAACCTCAATAATCTAGACCAGAAACAAACTCCAAGTAACCAGATGTAATCACCAAGAGCTAGTGAATCCATAGCATCAAGAGAAAAAAAAATCTGAACATGAAAATCTAATTCCATTTTAGGAGTCTCTGAAAAATCAGATTGATCGTAAGTCAAACACCAAGAACTAACCAATGCCTAACAACACCAACAATGGCACTCACAGCAACAATCAACACACAGAACCAACTATGCAAAATCGATTTGAAATAGAAAGATGCGACTAGCTTCCAAACAAAAAAAAAAATCGCTAGAAAAGTGAAGATTATTACCAAATCTTGAAAACCAACCACAGATCTAGTAGAACGAACACATCGAGCACAAATCTTGAACCAAAAATTACCGACCTGAAAATCTTAGACTAAAATCACCAACAAACAAGCTTTGACTAGAATCAGAAGCAAAGATCACAAACAAAGGACCATTAACACAAAACTTGAATTGCGCAAGGATCCGATGAAGCACTGCAGCAAGATCAAAGCAATGACATCGGAAACACGAGCCATGCTGGCAAGCATGACTTGCATGTAGATCAAAGGAAGCAAGATCCACAGTAGATCGGAGAACCACAACAAGAACCAAACCGATCTGAAACATGGACGACATCTGGAAACAAGAAAGGCGAAAAGAAGCGCAATTGCAAGCTAGGTCCAGAGCAGAATAGACCATCACTCTTACAGTGGAATAACAACAAATGCTTTCCCTTGAGATCCAAAAATAGAAACTCCAAATTGGAACAAAAAAGAAAATGAACCAATAAGAACCGAAGCATGTGCTAGCATCTCAATCAGTGTTGAGTTCTCGAGATACAAATAAATCAAAAAGGGTACATTAGAAAGGATTGAAAACATGGAAGAGTAGAGAGAGAAAATGAATTTCCCTGATGCAAGAAGACAAAATTGATGATGGTGGTGAAAGTAGAGGTGAGAAAAGTTACATAGAAAAGTGTTTTGAAATAAAAGAATTGCGAGAAACATAGAGAAAATCAAAGAAAAATGAGTTCAACAAGAACTCATAGTAGAGCAATGAAAACGAAGCTTCAAGGTAGCTGCCATGGCTCTGACACCATGTTGAAATCCATGGTAGAGAGTCCTAAGGTATGAGAATTTGGAGAATTGCAAGAAAATTAAAAACGAGAAATTCTACTAAATGGTAAAAGGTGATTACAATGGATTTAGTACATGACTTATATAGTATGAGAAATGTAACTAATTACTCACTAATTGCAGCTCTCTAACTAACCTTAATTAACAGCTTGTAACAAACTCAATAAACTCCATATACTTTAACAAATGGACATGAGAAACCAACCACCTAATTACCGTTGTTGTCTCTAATGATCCTTCCATACCCAACCTTGCCAAAGCTCGCTTGAAAGCACCCATCAACATTTAATTTGAAAAGGCCTAAAGGAGGTTGATTCTCTTCATAACACAAAATATTCATGCCCGTAAGCCTAATCTAAGCCATAGTCCTCCCAAAAGAAGCTTTACATGGTTTGAAATAAGGAGTCCATTGCTTCACCATGAGATAATGGTCATTTAGCATCCATGACCCTCCACAAATGACCTTATCCCTATCTTCAACTAAATCAAATTTAACAAGATAATACCCGAAACCCACATACATAACATCATAATCTCCCCTTAGCTTCCATATCCTACTGACCTTCTCCTTCATTGCAATATAGCTAAAGTGCTTACCTGACAACTTCACCACAAGGGCATCTCTCAGAGGAATAGACAAAGCAACGAATAGTATCCTCAGAAAAATGCACCTGTGGATGTAGACAATCTCTATCTTGCCTTTGCAAGGTAGCAAGGCAATCACCCTTTAAACTTTCATCTAGTCTAGAAGATGTCAAAGGAGGTCACCCAACACCTTATCACAAAAAGAAACCCTCACCCCCTTCTCCTTTTTTCTCCCTTTTTAACCCTCACACCCTCCTTTCCACCCATCGTATTTGTGTTAAGCTTCCTTCCACCACCATGCTCATGTTCTCTCTCAACCCCTCCATTCTTTCATAGTAGATGTTGACTTCCCTATTCAAATATGAAATTGGTTTTATCATAATTGATTATAAAGAAAATTAGATTACTTGTGACTGATTATTGAAATAATTCTAATCTCAAAATTAATCCAAACACATTCAAAGTTCGAAATAATTTTTTTTTAAGAAATTGCTTAAACAATTCTAGGTTGGGGATGGTGGTTACTAGGGGTGTGAATTGAGTTAGGTCAAGCCACTAATCCACAGGTTTTAACCCAACCCAACCCACATAATATAGGTTGGGTTAGGTCAACGGGTTGGGTCATGGGTTTAGAAATTTTCAATTTATATAATCCAACCCAACCCGCCTATGAAAAGTTGATGGAGCTACTGATGGATTATTGCAATGAGAATCAAGTGGATCGTTCTGATGATATTGAATGTCTTGAAAAGATTGAGAATGAAGTTAGTAATTATGTCAATCCATATATTATATATGATGACACTTATATCAATTGGATTATGTAGTTTGTTATGTTTTAAGAGATTATGTATATTTTCTTGAAAACTACTAGGACTTAAATATGCTTTTTGAAAGCTTCTGGGACTTATAAATATATTTTTTTAATTTATTCATATTGATATTGCTATGTCTATTAAAAGATTTAATATTTATGTTACATTTTATGTTATATATGTTTAGATTTATTATATTTGATTATATATTTTGACAGGTAATTTTTTTTTCAAGCATATATTAGACCTATGAGTTTAACATAACTTAATCCACACATGAGTAGGTTGGGTTGGATTGAGTCGGGTCAGGTTCAAAGAAAAAATTTGCTTAACCAAGCAGGTTGGTTCAAAAAAGCCTTCCAAACCCACCTAGTTCAACCCACACATACCCCTAATGGTTACATAAAACTTTTTCAAAGATAACAAATCTAACATTTAAACCTTAAATATTTAAGTAAAGTTCATCTATGGTCATAGTCCACTTCTATTGTGATGAACTACTTTTAGGTGTAAAGTTTGGAGTTATTATATAATGTTTAATTAGAACCCAAAATTAAATTATACAATCACATTTTATGAAAACAATGAGGATATTTATACAAATTTACATTCATAGGAGTATCAACATTCCATATGAGAATAAAAGGAGTAGTTAATTATGAAAGTGAGAAGAGTAAATTTTGACCATTGGATCTTATATGAATGGTTAATATTAAAATATAAAGTCATGTAACTTTTTAAAGTAATCATACGACCTTTAAATAACTTCAAATCTTGACCATCTATATATAGCTATATTATCTAGATTTGCTCTTTTCACTTTTATAATAAATCACTCATCTTATATGATACGTCCCCTATATATATAGAGATTTATGTTATTTGAACTCAAAATTTCTCAACACTTATGCCGACTCACTTCTATCTATTATTGGATAGGATGTGGGACCCATATCAAGTGAGGTTTACACCCTATCCAATAATGGATAGAAATGAGTTGACACGGAGGCCAAAATTTTTTTTGTACAAATAATATATATATATAAGATTGTAATTTATTGAATTACACGGCAATGTTGACCAAAAAATATAACTTGGCAATCATTTCTAATGTTTGTAAAATTGTCAATAAATACATCATTCTGTCAAAAAAAAAAAGTAAATTTATCGTTATGTGAATTTATTAAATAATGCATGAATTAATATATCTTACCGGATTTTTTTTTTTAAAGACAAACTTATCTTAGAAAAACATTTTTCATATAACCAAACGAAAGGAAAACAAAATTGAAGATATGACATGGTATAAGTATATGAATATGTATAGGATTCTTGTTTGTAAACTTTCTCTATCAAAGAATCAAAGAAATTAAAGTAAAACCTTATTCCTAATGCTAATCAAGCATGTCAGCTCAACCTAACTATTTATTTTTATTTTTTTTTTGGGTCCATGCTCAACCTAACAAGTTGAATGGGAATACCATGGAGCAATAAAGCAAGAGATCACATTTGATTTCCATAGTGCACTGACATGAACACGTCACAAACCTGTGAGACAAGAAAGAAAGTGGCAATGAAAGAGAGAGAGAGAGAGAGAGAGGCAACTTGAGCCAAGAGAGAGAAGAAAATAGAAAAGGGAGACCCAGATCACATGGGACAAATACGTAATTGCAGCCGCCACGAAGTGAAAAATAAAAATAAAAAAACAGGAACAACCACACCAATTTGTTCGATACGCGTCTCGATGAGGCCCCCATATTCCATTACCGACCTCAACACACACACAACACAAACGCCCAACACACAATCTCTTCAAATCCCTCTCTTCCATCTCTCTCACCTTTCTTAGTTCTCCTTCTCTTCCACTCTATTTCTCCTTAATCCTCTCTCTCTCTCTCTCTCTCTCTATTTTCCCAAGCCCACAGCCCAAACTAGCGAACCTAACCCTCTCAACCCTCCATGGCTCAGAAAACAGAGAAAAAAGAAGAGACCGAGTTCAAGGTCCCCGTCCCCGAACCCTGCGTCAACAACTGCGGTCTCCCCGCTACCGCCGACAACAACATGTGCCAGAACTGCTTCGCCGCCGCCGCTCCCGCCGCAACATCCTCCTCCTCCGCCGCTGGAGCCTCCCCTCAGCTTCAGCCTTCCAGATCCGTTCGCTCTCTGAAGCGGCCGTTGCCGGAGGAAGAGAATTCTTCCACGGCTCCGGCGGCGGATCCTCCGAGGCGCGACGAGGCTGCGCCTTCGGAGGCGAAGCGCGTGGTGAACCGTTGCTCCGGGTGCCGGCGGCGCGTGGGGCTCACCGGGTTCCGGTGCCGGTGCGGCGAGCTCTTCTGCGCAGAGCACCGGTACTCCGACCGCCACGACTGCAGCTTCGATTACAAGGCCGCAGGAAGGGAAGCCATCGCCAGAGAGAACCCGGTGATCCGAGCCGCGAAGATCCTCAAGGTCTGAACACGGATCTGAACCCGGATCCGAACCACAAAAAAAAAGAAAATAGAAACGAATCTCGAAGAGATTGTCGCGTCACGGACACGAAGGAAAAGGAAAAGGAAAAGGGAAAACTTCGATGGCCCGTTTACCCGGTTGTGATCGAGATTGGGTCACGGGTTTTTTCATGTTCCGATGGTACGTATAGAAGGAAAAAAAAGAACGGTAGAAGAAGCAGAAGACAGGGTTTTTAGATATAGCGTGCTTTAGTGAGTTTTAGGACAGGGAGAGAGAGAGAGAGATTGTTACCAGAAGATGAAGAATTGATCTGTGTTCTCGATCAAGCCTTTGATCATTTCATTTTTTTTTCTTACTAATTTTTATGTTTCTTTCTCTTTTTTTTTCGGGTTTGAAATGATAAATTATTGTGATTTACGATAATTTTACGATAGTTGTGTGTTGTGGTTCAACCTTTTTTTTTTTTTTTTTTTTTTTTTTTTTTGAGTTTTAAAGTTTGTTTTGTGAATTATGCAACGATGCTGATGATTCTGAGAAATGCTGAAAATGGAATGATGACCTTGAGGGGCATGGAGGTGTGAATTTGGTGCCTTGTTTGGGGGTATTTTTGTGATTTCGTAAGCACCTTGAAAATGGAATTTTCGATAACTGGGATGATTGAGGGTGGGTGGGGTTCGCTTGATTTGACATGTGTCGATATATCGAAACACGATGTCGTGAGTTCGTGCGCGAGATATCGCGATTTTTTGTTTTTTGACAGTGACTGGCGCTTCTCAGGACCCAATAGGGAATCGCCAGGTGTTTGCCGCATAAAGGCCCATGACGTATGACTCGCGAGTGTAACATTTTCGTTTTCTGATATATAAAATTAATATTACAATTTCTTTGTGCGCTAAGGTATTATTTTTGTGCCGCGGGTAGGGCGAATGCAAATTGCCAATTGCGTTCTGATTCGATTTGATTTTATCTTCCAAAAAAAAAAAAAATAAAGAGATTTGATTTTATCTTGCGGGTTTGTTAACTGGAAAATAATGCTCCGATGGAAGAAAAAAGAGAAGTAAAGTAATTTTTGGCAGCGTTTGTGGGAATCTTCATGGAATCGAAGGGCTGTGGTCGATGGTGAATGACTGAGAATTAAAATTATGTATACTTTCGATAATAAAATAATATTTTATGAATTTAATTTATATGTATTATTAATATAAAAAGATTTATGTAAATATATAATTATATATTATCTTATTAATAAAATATATGCATAGCAATTAAATTTAAAATTTATTATTAACTTATATTTTTTATTTAAAATTTGGATTAAATTAATATATATTATCAATATAAATTTTTTATAAAATATTTAATTATATATTATTATATTAATAAAAAATTTAATTTAATAATTTATTATCCTAAAAATTTTATAATACAAATATTTAATTAAATAATAATTTAAAATTTATTTATATTATTAATATATAATAATTAAACTCTTAAAATATTTTTATATTGTTGAATAGAATATAATTGGCACGCACTAAACGCCTAATAATTTCTTATGAACGAGAACTCATGGCTCGGGGGTTGCCACTTGCGAAGTACAACTACAGGGTATCAAATAGCATTGACAACGTTGACGTCCGCAGGCATCTATCAATAAGGGTTCTGTTTTCAGTGATGGGATTGGGGATATATAATCAACTTACGGGGTTAAAAAAAGTTTTATATTAAAAATATTAAAATTATTTTTTAATTAATTTAAATAAATTTATCAAAGTAAATATATTTTATATAAATATTTAATTATATATTATTATATCAACAAAAATATTTGATTATCTTGTCAACTCCCAAGAAATCATTGTAAGATTATGTAATATTTAGGTTGATTATATTCTACCCATTCATAAAATGATATTTCAAATAAAAACAATCTATAATATGTTATTTTATTATTGAATAAAGCATAATTTACTTAAATATTCTATGATCATATAAGAATTACCTCATAAGTTTCACATATAGTAATATGCGGGCTTTTTTTTATCTATTTAAAATAAAAAAATATTTATGGATATACGTTATTTCAACTTTTTTTTATCAAAATATTCTGTTTTTATGAGATATGGTGAATTCGATCGAGGTTGGATTAAATTTATAATTGTTCAAATTTTTTCCAACACACACAGAATTTAATTTAGGGTGGGTAAAATTAACACCATTGAAGTGAATAGTATTGAATTCGATCTAGGCCGGGTAGAATTCAATACTACTTACTCAATTTACTAATAAGTTAAATTACTAATTAAACACAATAGATTAAGCTATTTAATGACAATTCAAATATTTAAATTTATTTTATTATATAAATAAAGTATTCACTAAATTATTTTTACATTGATATTACATCAAAATTAATCTCTTTTAATATATTATTAATGATATTTCTACTTTATGTTATTAATTAATTATATCTTATTTTATACATGTTTTTAAGATAGTAATAGAAAGAGTTAAATAATTTGAATGACATGGCTAAACATAAATAGTTGGCAATATAACAAAGCTTTATATAGTTATCAAAATTAATTTTTATTGATTATTATATAAAATACAAAATTTAAGTAGTTTTTTTCATATAAAGTTGTGTTTTTATAATCAAATTTATTTTTCCAATTCAAAGATGCTGAGATTATTTATTATTCTTACCCACTTTCTATGAGTATGTTTTATAGAGAAAATATAGGGTATTTAGCTTAATCAATAAAGTATATCGTAGTTGTAATGTAGCCTATAAGGTGTTGGATTAAGTGGAAGTAGCTCGAATCTCTTAAGCACATGGTCTTGAGTTCCATCCCTAAATTTATATGTATAAAAAAAATATTATTGGGAGAGATCCTCGTTTAGGTATCTAACTATATTCTAAAAAATTAATCTTTCACCTGTTTGATCAGAGGATAGGAAACAAAAAAAAAAATTATAGTTATATAATTTATTAAATAATTTAAAAATGAATATCCTCTTACTTTTTTACTTTAAAGAAAAATTCATTTTAGAGGAATTTTTCCATTTCCATAAGAGTATAAAAGAATAATAATTATTAAAATTAGATTTAGTAATTACCATTAACAAATTCTAGATTGTTATAAAAACAAAGTTGATATCATTATTTTATAAAAGTTAAACATTTTTGTGAGCGATGTGTTAAGGTTAAATGAGGAATAATTTAAAATATTTTACATATACAATATATTAAAATTAAACTCAAAAATATATCCATTGCTTACTAAAGCTACTTATTGTATATAAATATGTGGTGTTTTCAAAGATTTCAATATGTTTTTGGAGGTGTAAAGAATTCAATGTTGATACACCTTTCATATAAAATTTTTCATGTCGTCGATAATATGGTGATATATTATATAAAAAATCTCTCACTTTTCAAAAATTATTATCTTACCAAACATTTTGTGATAATATGTCAAAATATTGTTAAATAATTCCGTAAGAAGATTAATTTCACACTTACTGTACATACAAAATAAAATATTGTAAATCTATACGAATCTTTCATATTTGATTTAATATCTTACATTTTTTTAATTGTAGAATTTATTTTTCTAATTAATTTTTTTTATTTTCATATTTTTATTATTTTTTGATTAAATTTTTATATTTTTATATTTTTATTCACTTATACTTCAATAAGAATATATATAATCAACAAATTTATAGTAAATTGTTAATAATTAGCGTGTTATTTCTGTTACTGACATCAAATAACCATTGCCTTAATAAGGCATCTAATAACTATGCGTTTTATAGCTAATACCTTAGGTATTTACATATCAAATATATTTATCTTGTAATGGGAAACTAAACAATTTTATTTTATCGAAGATACTGAGATTATGAATTATTTTTGAAGAATATTTTTGAGAAAAAAAAGGTGAGAGTTAAATATATAATATTCTAAAATCAAATAAGTGAAACAACGCTAAAGAGAAAAGGGTATTATTTTAATAAAAAAAAATAAAGAGAGGGACCGCCACCTAAGGCAAGGGTATTTTATTTTGTCCCTGCAATGCAATGAAAGGGCGCCCACCCTGAAAGTAACAAATAAAAGGAAAAGTCCCCGTCAAAAAGAGGCAGCGAAACGGCGAGAATGAGATGGAGTGTACTGCAAAATACCAAAATACGAAGTATGCCACAATATTCAAATACGGCAACACCCGAATTTCTTTCTTTTTGGTTCAAAGGAAGAGCGGCACGCGAATGCGGTAATTACACGTAACGTGCTTGCCCCTTTTATTGTCAAAGCCTGGGCCGTAACAGTTAATTATCCTTACATTCAATTCAATAGTACGTGACTTGCATTTACGCCCACCTGCCAACTCAAATTCTTATTTTCTCTCTTTGCCCTTTTTTTTTCCCCTTCTTTTTTAAATGTTGTTTTCTTCTTCTTTAAATATTGTTGGAAGGTTGTTATCTTTCTTTTTTATATTTTTTGTGGCAATCCTTTCATTTCATTTTCTTTTTCTTTTCATTTTTTGACCTTTTTTATTTTTTGTCTTAATTTTGTTATCCTTTTTATAGAGTTTAGGATTTAAAATTTAGGATTTAGATAAAGTATAAGTATTTTTATAATCTTCTTTATAGATGTTTAATTTCTTATTTATAGACATTTTGATTTTTTTATGAGTATTTCTATTTTAATATTTTTATAGATGATAAAATCATGAATAAATAATTTTTTCGATTCTAAGATTTTATATTTGATATTAATTTAATCTTGAAAAAATTTATAATGTCAATTTGGCCTAATCATTTTAGTATTTGACATCAATTTTCACTATTAAATATAAAATTTAAAATAAAAATTAGAAAATAAATTTAAAAAAGAATTAGAAAATAAAAAAAAAGAAAAACAAAACCCGTAAACTATAGCCTACCAGTAGCCCTTTCTTCTCCTTGGCCACCACAATTTTTGTGCAAGCCACCCAGCCACCATCCGCCATCCAACCAGTCGGCCACCATCGCGTCACCCATCTTTGGTGACCACAACACAGCACAAATCAACACAACTCACAACTCATAAACACTACAAATCCACCACCACCATCATCATCGATTATAATGAAACAAACCCACCATTAATCATTTATGATAGCGCAACAAAACCAAAACCAAACTCAAACTCAAACCCCATGTCAACTCTTTCCACAGTGCAATGGACCTTCTACCGATGTTCATGGGTGCTTCTTCTGGGGTTTATGAAGCATGGACACACCAATTTGATGGTGTGTCCGCGTGTCCGACACATGGTCTTGCATGTCTCATTTAAAAAATATTATTTTTTGGCTTGGACACACGTTAGACACAGTTGGATATGGCTCGGACACATGTCGAATACGACTTAGATACGCGTTGGACACGACTTGAATACGGCCATAACGTGACCTAGTACTTTTTTTTTTTCAATTATTTGATGGACCAAAAAAGAATTCAAAGGCCCAAAAATCCAAATTTATTTAGGAATTTTTTTTTGATATGCCAATAGAAATAGAACCCTATATTTTTTAGAAGGGATATAGGAAGTATATATGATATATATTAAGAATACTCCATTATTTTTAGAGGGTTTCAGAAAGTAATAAAAATTGGTAGTTTGACATATATAAATATCTAAAATTATTGTAATATGATATTATGAATTATGAATTTTTCTTAAATTTTTAATATATTTGTGTCTTGTAGTTTTATAAATTTGGTGTCTCCATGTCCGTATCCATGTCAGTGTATGTGCTTCCTGGTTTGGGGTGGAACTCAGTCGAGTGGAAAGGTGCATGCTTTTACAAGAACAAGGCTTGGATGGTGTTCCATAACAAGAGCCAAACCCAAATTGGAGGTGGCATGCACCCACCACATAAAGGTCACTTTTTCAGCTTTGGTTTTAACCACCACATAAAGGGATTGCTGGTGGGTTGCAGTTTAGGGGGTGAGTGGTTTTCTTTTCTATTTTAACAGTGAAATTAAATTGATATTAAATTTTAAAATGTTAGGACCAAATTAATGTAAAAAATTTTTTAGGACTAAATTGATGTTAAATATGAAATCTAAGGACAAAAAATATTATTTACTCTAAAATCATTCTTATCTATTGTGAAATGAGGTATAATACATTATTCAATACATCACTGTTAGTGTTGGTCTTGATAGTCTTTGGACAAAGAGCAGAGTCACAGATTGTTTGTTAGTTCATAATGTGAAATACATTTATTTCTTATTAAATTTGAATTTGATACATCTTTTTTGATTTGTAAGTGCCATTAGGCTTGATTATGAATAATTTTTTTTCTCATAAAATAATCTTGCAATAACCAATTTAAAGTTTCTTTTAAGACAAAGAAAAGTTATATATTTTTAAAAAATTACTAACATTTAGGATTTATTAAATTCTAAGTAATCTAAATTGAGTCAAGTCGACTTACTATATAGTTAAAATTCTTCTATTATTATTTTTTTATTCATAATATCCAAATTTAAAAACTATTTTTTTCAAGGAAACAAATATGAAACTATTTGAATTAATCAAATATTGATAGGGATACTTAGGGGGGCGTGTGGTTCATGGAATGTTTATACATTCCAATGAATCTAAGCTTGGGAATGTAACATTCCTATGTTTTGTTCACAGTTTGAAAAAAACATTCTTGAACAAGTTACATTTTCGAGAATGAAAAATGTTTAAATTGTATTCCCACCCTTCCCCAAGGGACAATTGGATTTCCATGGGAAAGGAATGTATCCAAAAATGAAAAGATTAAATTTCCCCTAGACTTTAAACCTTGAAAAACCAGCACAACCACCTCAGCACTACTGGCTGTTGTTGACCATTGCTGGACTGCTATTGAGCACCACTAGCGCCATTTTGTCATGGGTATTTTTGGAAAAAAAATATACTATATTTTTGGAAATGCCTTTGTATATCAAACACCTTTGAAATGCATTTCCAGAAAAGTTATTTCTGGAAATAGTATGTTGAGGAATGAAAAATCATTTCACGAACCACACGCCCCTTAAAAGTTATGTTTGAACTATACATAATTTTCTTTTTAAATTCTATTAACAAAATTATGAACCATGCTAAGTTAATAGTAAAAGATAATAGGGTAAATATCCACATGCAAAATGATAAAATATTGGTTAATAATAAGATTCGGCTATCGAGCGCTTTAGTGATGTAGCGCTTGAGCAAATGCTTTTTTTTTTTTTGGTTTTATTTAGTTTAAAAAAAAATACATTTTCATAAATTTAATATTTTAGTGGTGAGAGACTTGAATAATTTGTGTGAGATCATAAGTTTAAATCTCATTATCACTAATGTACCAAAAATCAGAGCTGTCAATACGGGCCAACCCGGCTCATACCACTGGTTAAAACTCACTCTTATAAAAACGGGTTGGCTCACTTTAGTAATGAGTTAGAAAAATTACAACTCGGCTTAACCCACCCGAGTTGGTGGGTTAAATGGGTTGGCTTACTTTAAAAAAATAAAAAATTAAAAACTTAAAGAAAACCAAAAAAGAAAAAGAAAAATAGGAAAAAATTCCTAGATATGAACAACCACCATCATATTAAAACAAAAATAAAAAAAAAATTAGAACAACCATTTTCAAATTTTACAAATGAATCACAATCAACCATCAGATTAGAAAAGCAAGAAGTTAATACTAATCAACTTTTTTGTTTTATAACCCTTGCTATACAAATTACTCCTAAGTTCCCTAGCAACAACTTTTCTGTTTTGTGATGATTTTGGTTTTCTAATTTATTCTTCAATACTAATCAAGTTCCCCTAACTTGAAAGCATTAGATAAGGTCCTATTAACATCACACAAAACTCTAAATGAACATATCACAATTGATACAGGAAAACCCTAATTACAAGAAAACTCTAGAATACCATGAGTCTTAGGAATCCTACCCAAGGTCCAAAGCTTCTAACTCCTTGGCTTTGATCTTATGATGCCTTCTTCTTCTCTAAAGCCTCAAGATAAGTGTAAATCCCTTCTTGTTGCTTGCTTGGCTGAAGTCATGTGACTCAAGGGAAGGAGGTTTTGGCTTGTCTTAGGGTTGTTTGATGATATACAAACTAAAGGGTTGAAGAATTGGCAAGAACCAGCAAAGCTCAAGGTTGTAAGTGAGTGTGTGTGAGTTGAAGAAGAAAATGGAGGTAGAGAGAAAGGAGAGGGGGCTACCGAATTATGCAAGGAGAAGGAGAGAAAATGTGTGTCTTGCTTCTTATTAATTCACTTTGATATTGGTTAGTTCCTACCTGTGGATTTGAGAGTAAGTTTAAATTTCCCTAAGCTTCAAAATTTGGGTGGTCTTTCTTTGGCCACCATAATGTGTTAGTGTGGCTAATTTCTAGCCACACATCCTAGGGTTTTCAACTAATATTTATGTCATCCTGCAGTATAGATTCCTACCAGATTAGTTCATATGTTACAAAACTCTTCTAATAAGACAATTTCTCCGGCTAGCAAAACATCACCATTTTTTTTTCCTATAGAAAAGATTTAAATTCACATTACTCTATAATTAATATTTCCTTATTACCTACTTATATATTTATAATGTATCTAAAAATTAATCAATCAACAGTATTAGTTATACACATTGTTATTTGGGATGTTACATAAGAATTGCCTAGCTCACTAGCTTTGCAAATGTCATTGAATCCCCCTAAATTTTAAATATGAATAATCCCTCTAGTATAAGGTATGCCATTCACCTATTTCTGAATACTTAGAATCGATTAAACAAAAACCTTGGCATTGAAGCCCCCTACAGGTCCCCATCAGTGCTTTGCAGAGCTCAGACAAGCAAAGATCTTCCTAACTTAAGGCAAATAAGTACACACACACACACGCACACCCATACAAAGAAGGGAGGGAGAGAGGGAAAAGATCAATTTAGACTAGTGTAAATTAAACATAAATCTTGCATTGCTGAATAATTTTTAATTAAAGAAGTTTTGGGCAAAACCCATCGTTAGATTGAAAATTCACATATTATAGGTCATGTTTATAAAATTTCACATTAATTCGAAATTATTTAATACATTTTTTTAATGGAACATACTTGTTAGGATGTGGGTTATCGGATCCTAAAAATGGGAATGCTCTAAATGAGATTGGGACTTTGAAGTTGCTAGAACTCGAACTTGATGATGGTGGAGGTGTATCTGCAAGGGCTCTGATCCTCAAGTTATGGAGCGCAATGAGATACTGAAGTATATGAAAAAATAACATACCTGAGTTTAGAGGTTGCCCACTTATTTATAGATGAGAGTGAATAAAGGTTGATATGGTTGGGTTCCGCAATTTGGGGAAGCCATCTCGAAAATGGCTTCATGCATATTAAGGAGTTCGAGATATATGGCAATGTAGGCTGTGTATGCATAGTTACATTATGCTCGTAAGCTAAGTCTAAGATTTTCAGCCATACATTATGAGTGCGCCTTTCTCCCTTCACGATTTCTAAGTTTGGCCTCGACCCTTCTTCTACATGAGTTCCTATTTGGGTCATGCTGGGCTTATTTTGAATTGGGCTTCAATGGATAGACCAAGACATGGGCCCCTCGGATCAAGTCTAGAATAGTGCCCCCAATTCGATTTCGAGGTTATGACCTTGGATGCTGAGTTCGATGATTTCCCATCATTATATTGCTCATTCTCGAAAAATGGCTTTTACATTTAAGGCTTCAAACAAGGCTTTCAAAAGACATGACTTTTTCCTTGTGTCAGGTCGTCACATCACAAGTCATGTTGATTGCCCTCGAGATGATGTGTGGCATTTTGGCACCTTGTTTCCTATGCTATTATCATTTGAATCAAGACATCTTTATTGTTGTGCCTTCGACTTTTGAGAGTAAAAAGACGTGGCATACCCTTGGCGATGTTTGGAGTTTGTGGCAAGGGATGCATGAGTCCTTTTAAATACCCCCTCTTCACTTTCTGCTTTTTACCAACTTCCTGTCCAAAGTGTGCGTGAAAGAAAGAAGGGAGTTTCCTAGGATATTTGCAAGGGGTGCCACTCTTTCTGCGATTTCTTTAAGCACTCTTTTTCATTAGCGGTATGTCCTTTTCTCTCCTTTTATTTTCTTCACATTATAAATTTGTATCTTGGTTGAGTGATATTCATTTCCTTTATTTTTGTTCAAATAATATTTTGTGGTGGTGCATGTGGTTACCTACCATTTTATTTTGACATTTGAGCACAGTTAGGGGTGGTTATTACCCTTAATTCTCCTTCTTCTCTGCTTGTCTCTGGTGGGTTTAACCTTATGGGGGAAGCCACCATAAACTTTTCTTATTTTTGTTTCCTTTTCACGCTTCCCGATGTCCATATTCCAAGTTGGTAATTAGAGGTGGTTTTCTTGTGTAGATCAACCTTGGAGATAGAAATGAGCAAGACATAGGCTCCCAAAGTCCTACAGTTTTCACCATCTATCAGTTTTATATACCAGTAGGTAGATTGGGAGGTACTCAGAACTCCTTCACGAGTAAATTTTGAGTTTTTGAGGTCTTTGAGGGAAGAAAACTTGATAACTCTAGAGGTTGAATATGATAAGGACTACACCCTCGAGGTTCCCAACGTCAATGAGAAGGTATACTATATTAACCACGGGGGAGGCCCGACCTGGATATGGATATACGACATCCTCATCTCGAATTTCGGTGTATGAATTCCATTCACCGACTTTTATTTTACGATATTGGAGCGAACCTTGGTAGCTCCTTCCTAGCTTCATCCCAACAGTTGGGCCATGATACGGGGCTTCGAGATAATATGCGAGTATCTCGAAGGATGTGGGAGCCATAACCTCGGATCAGTGGGTTCCAAGGAGCCGAAGTTTTCACTGCCTCTGGAATCCTCTGGCCCCGAGGTCTAGCCATAGAAGAAGCAGAAAGGGAAGAAAATGAACAAAGAAAAGGAGGTTGTCCATGTCAATGTTGACGTCTCCCCGACTTTGGCAGATAAGTTGGAAATCAATGTCTTGGCTAAGAATTTTCATTATCTGCAGTTCATGGATCATGAATTGATGACTCTGGCTTGCCTTGAAGAACTTCGGGCGGAGAAAGATGACCTGGTAGAGAAACTCTAGTGGGACGGTTGCATGCTCTTGAAGTTAGCAGCAATATGTTGATATTCAGAATTTGTGGTTTCTAGGGTTCGGGCCCACCAAGAAATAAAGGACTATGAAGAGAGGGTGATTCTCGTTCAAAATAAAAAGACGGCCTGGAATAAGGCCGAATAAGACTTGACTTCTGAGGTTAAGGGACTAAAAGAGCATGTAAAGTCCAAAGATCAATAGTTGGAGGAGTTGACGGGCCAACTAGGGGAGCTCGAGAAGGCCCAGACTGACTCAACTAAGAAGATTTTCGACCCAAAGGTGGAAATCAAGTATATAGAAAAGTAATACGTGAAATTGGCCTATGAGATCCAAGAGGATATCTTGGCTCAAGTTGAGGTCATCTATCTTGGAGCTAACTTTAGTAAGATTGAACTGTATTGCTATGTCATGGATGGGTGCATCGAAGACATAGGACGATGAGGCTGGCCGGGTTCAGACCTTGTTAACCCCACAGTGATCCTTAAACATTTTTATTTGTATTTAAATATATATTTTGTACATGCCTTTGTGTGGGCTTTTGTAACGAACCTATTGCTTAGTTTCCAGGTTTCAATTAATGTAGGAACTTAATGCTTTTTATCTTTTGCATATGTCTCTTTTACTTTCACACTTAAGTTTTATCTCCTTAAGGAATTTACTTTGATTAGTTTCTAAGGTTGCGTAGGACCTGGATTCTTGATTTCGCTTAGGTTAGATACTTAAAGGAAAAAAAAAAATTCGAGCTGGTTACTTTTGTGGTTGTTTGTAACCCAAATTTGTTTCTGCTTAAGTCAATTGCTTAAGGGTTAAATTGAATTGAAGTCATCCAAGGTTGTACGTAAACTTGGGTTCATTTCAAGGTTACTCATACCCGGATTTTAAGCTAAAATTATACTTGAGGTTGTGGACCTGGGCCTTTAATATTTCAACTAAGGGATTATCAATCCCTTATGATTTAAACAATAAGAAATAGGAAAAGGGAAAAATGACTTCTATTGATTGTGAATCAGATGTTACAAATGAATTGGTAAAACTGAACTAGAAAAAACCAAGTGGCAATGTATGAATACCACTTAGTCCATAGAAGTCATGCCTCATTAAAACCTTCTTGGGAAAACCAAGTAGGACAAAACTAGAGACAAGAAAAAAAATACGGTAACACCAAGTGGTTTACATTATATGTAGAATCGAGGCATTCCATGACCTCGGAACATCGAATCTTGACAAAGTAGAGAGCTTGTATGCTCCTTTTCCTAGAACTTCAATGATCTGATATAGGCCTTCGCAATTTGCCTTGAGCTTGCCTTGCTCGGCGAGTTGTAGTTCGATGTTAGCATGTCGAAGAACCAAATCACCTTCTTCAAACTTTCAAGGAACAATGATAAAATTATATCTTCTTTTGATTCTTTGCTTTAGTACCTTTTCTCAAACATGTGCCATGCCATTTCTTCGACTTCACTGGCGAGGTTAGCTTCTTCCCAAAGGGATTTGAAATTCGTAGCCTAGAAAATGACTCTTGGAATAGGCTCTTTGACCTTTATTGGGATCATGGCGTCTATCCCGTAAGTTAGCTTGAACAGGGTTTCACCTATGGTTGACTAAGGGATCGTTCGATAAGATCATAGAGCCTTTCTGAGCTCGTTGGCCCATGCTCCTTTAACTTCATTGAGCCCTTTCTTTAGTCCTCGGACGATGACCCTATTGGTGGTTTAGACCTGCCCATTGGCCTGGAGTTGCTCCACCGAGGTGAAATGTTGCTTCACGTTATAATTGACGAGGAAACCTCGAAACTTTTGATCAATGAATTGAATTCTATTGTCGGTGACTAAGGATTCCGGGATCCCAAAACAGGTGAAGATATTTTTCCATACGAACTTCCGAGCTTGCACTGCATTGATGGTAGACAACCATTCTGCTTCTACTTGCTTAATGAAGTAGTCGATTGCTACAATCAAGTACTTCACTTATCCTAAGGTGAGTAGGAAAAGACCTAGGAGGTAAATTCCCCAATTGTTGAATAGCCAAGGGGACATGATCATCGATAACTCCTCAACCATGCTGTTGGCACTTCCAACATTTCTTTACAAAGTCAATGGAGTCTTTGACCATAGTGGGCCAGTAGTATCCGACTTGTAAGACCATTAAAGCTAATGCCTTTCCTCTGAGGTGATGGTCGCATGAGCCTTCATGGATCACCTCAAGGATGAAGGAGATCTGAGTTAGGCTCAGACATTTCAAAAGTGGTTAGTATAAGCTCTTCTTGTATAGTTGTCCTCTGATGATAATGTAATAGGAGGCTTTTCGCCATCATTTTTGCTTCCACAGGATTATTTGAGAGAGTTCCATTTTTATATATTGGAAGATTGGAGTCATCCAGCTTGGAGATTTTTCGATTGTCAAGGTCGAGACTGCTTCCATTATGTAGCGGAACTTTAGTGTTTCCTAAATCAGACTCTTGTTGTTTCCTTCCAGCTTAGTACTGGTTAGCTTGAAAAGGATGTCGGCTCTAACATTCTTTTCTCTTGAAATATGTTAGACTTCATAAGCATCAAATTTATTGATCAGATCCTTCACCTTAGCTAAGTATTTCTGCAACAATGTGTCCTTAGCTTGGTAAGTTCTGATTACTTGAGATGTCACGATTTGGGAATCCCTATAGATCTTAAGTTGGGTAGCGCCTAAGTTAGAGGCTTGTTGAAATCTCATGATCAATGTCTCTTACTTGCTTGGTTATTGGAGATAGGGAAATCGAACTTGATTGAGAGCTCGACCACAATGCCTTCTTTTTCCAATATAATGCTGGCTCCATATCCTTTGGCATTAGGAGCTTCGTTTACATGCAACATAAGCTCGAGTCCTGCACTTCCCTTTCATCCACCATTTCCACAAGGAAATCTGTCAATGCTTGGGCTTTTATGGCAGTTTTAGGCTCATATTGGGTGTCGAATTCAGAGAGCTCTATCAACCTTGTTACAATTCTTCTAGCGAGCTCCGGCTTCAGTAATACTTGTCGGATAGGCTAGTTGGTTCTCACCACTGTGGGATAGGCTTGGAAGTATTACCGAAGACGTCAGGTAGTAACGACCAATACGAAGGTGGATTTCTCCAACTTTTGATATCAGAGCTCCTTATAGTACTTTGCTAACAAAGTAGACAGGGTGTTGCTACCTAGTATCGTCTTAGACCAACACGTTGGCTATAGCTGCATCGCTTACCGAAAGTTATAAGTATAATAGTTGGCCGACCTTAAGTCTTCACAACATCGGTGGGCAAGGGAGTTACCCTTTGAATTCCATGAATGTTGCTTCACAATCTACCATCCATTCGAAGATTTTTTTTTTTTTTGAGTAATGCGAAAAAAAGGAAGTGCTTTCTGCGTTGATGCTGCTAAGAATCTGGAGAGGGATGCTATTTTTCATGTTAACCATTGAACCTCCTTCATGAAGGTTAGATTTTTCATCTCTAAAATCGCTTTACACTTGTTGAGGTTTTCCTTAATTCCTTGACGTGTGAGCATGAATCCCAAAAACTACCTGGCTTCGACGGTGAAAGCACATTTTTTAGGGTTTAACCTCATCTTGTGTTTGCATAAGCAGCCAAAAACAATCTCAAGGTCAAAGAGCAAATTTTCAACCTCTGTAGTTTTTACTGGTATGTCCTCAATGTAATCCATTAAGCTTCTGATATGGTATGCAAAAATCTTATTCATCAGTCTCTGGTATGTGGCCTCCCCATTCTTCAGTCTAAATGGCATAAATTTGTAGTAATAGTTAGCCATTAGAGTAATGAAAGAAATCGAAATCTGGTTATATCTGAAGTAAGCATCCAGCAATGAGAGAAATCAAAAGTCGGAAGCTGCATCGACTAAATCATCTATGCTTGGCATGGGATAAGAATCCTTTAACAGGCTTTATTGAGGTCAGTGGAGTCAACGCACATTTTCCATTTTCCATTGGACTTCTATGCCATGATAATGTTAGACAACCACATCGGATATATGACCTATTGAATGAACCCCGCATCTAGGAGGTTTTGGACTTGCACCTACATAGCGAGGGCCCTATCCGGCTTATCTTCCTCCATTTCTAGGCTATTGGTCGGGCCTCAGGGAATACTGCTAATCGATAGCATGTTAATTCTTTGTCAATCCTGGGCATGTTGGTGGTAGCCCATGCAAATAAATCTATATTTCTTCCTAGAAGGGTCAAAAGCTCCTCCTTTAGTGAGTTTGAGAGGTTCTTATTATTTCGAGTCATTTGATTGATTATGGACCTCGAGTTCTCCATTTGGTTTGATCATTTTCATTTCTTGTCGTCCCTGAGTGTCAAGTTTTACCATCATGATCTTCAATGAACTCAAAGGATAGGGACAATTTCGATGCTCTTCCTTATTCTTCCGAGCTATCTCCAAACTCGTGTTGTAACACTTGTGTGCCACCACTTAATCTACCTTTACAGTGGTTATTTCTTTATTGTCTGTGAAGAATTTCATGGTGAGACATGCCATGGAGATGATAGCTCCAATTTTTTTCAAGGTAGGTCTTCCTAAAATCACATTAGACACGGAAGGGCAGTCAACAACTAGGAAGTCGCCTTTGATAATTCGGGTTCAATGTCGGGTTCCCAGCATTAGATGGAGTGTGACATACCTATCTGGGTGCACCTTTTCTTTCGAGAATCTAATCAATTTTTCCTTGTACGTCTAAAAATCAGAGTTCTTCAACCTTAGCTTTTCAAAGGTGTCTCGAAATATGATGTCAAATGAACTCCCTTAGTCCACAAAAACCTTCTTTACTTCAATGTTAACCATTATGGTCGAGATTATCATGGGGTCGTTATGGCCTGGGACAATTCCTTCTAAGTCGGTACTTGAGAGGACAATCTTGGGAGTGGGCGATTGTTTGTAGGTCTTTTCATTCTTTCTTTCATCAGGCTTAAAACTTCTTGGAGGTGCTTCTTGGGGGCAGACTTGGTCATTCTACCTCCTGCAAAACCTCCAATAATGACGTTAATGGTTCTTGTTACCGCCTCTACTTCTTCCTGATCTTCCCAAGTTTTCCCAAGCTCCGAGGTTCTATAGTTCCTAGGGTTCCTTCTTTTTTCATCCCTCATGGGGGAGGTTTTCCTTTTTCTAAGGCTTCTCTAGGAAGCGATATACTTGCAAATCTACCTTCCCTAATTAGCTATTTGATTACATCTTGGAGGTTATAGCAATTTACTGTTCTGTGCCTAAAACTGTTATGATACTCACAAAATAAGGTCCTATTAGTGTTGGCCTTTACTCTTAGTGCCTTTGGTTTTGGGAATCTCTCCGTTTACCTAACCTCTTTATAAAAATCCGTTAAGAACACATTGAGGGGAGTATAGTCACAAAACTTTCCAAACCTTGGTGTCCAAGGTTCTCCCTTAAGCTGTTCATCCCTTTGTGGGCTCAAGCTTTGAGTGCCATGATTCTTTCCCAAGTTTGTTGTAGCTTTCTATGTCTCTTCTAGGTAGATGTATCTTTCTGTCCCAACTTAGGTCTCATCCATGGTCGTTGGTGGACACTTGGATAATGAGTCCTTGAAGGCCCTAAGCTAGAGTTCGTTAAGTAGGGTGAGCACTGTGGCCTGAGTCTTCAATTTTTCCACCAATAACGTTTTTGCATTGAGACGCTCAAAAAAATCTCAAGCTGGTTACCGATTTTGGCTTGAGCATCCTGGTGGGGAAATAAGCCAAAAACCAAGATGCGAGGTCTGAGAATTTGTTCATGGATCTCGGAGGCAGCAAGTTGAACTACTTGTGGGTTGTTTTCTTCAATATGATTGGGAAAGCTCTATACTTGACTAGGTCGGAGGCCCGTACTAGAGTCATTCTAGACTTGAAAGCATCCATATACTCTTGGGGGTCTGTGCTCCTTTAGTAAGGCTCTAGGTTAGTTAGGGGCTTGAACCTTTTGGGGAGCGGGACACTTATAATATAATTAGAGAAGGACATTTCATCACCATCCTTCGAGTCTTCGTATTGATCCGAGTGACACCTTGATTGCCGGTCCAAGCTCTTCACCCAAGAAGGTCATGATTCAGCGTGGTCAACATGGCAACACGACTAGTCACTTCAAAGCTCCCTCTGGTGTCCCCACTCTTTTTCCTAAGGTCGATCGTCACTCTAGGGGTGAGGCTTTTCACTATGGTGATGTGGTTCGTTGTGGTCATGACTCATATGAGCTTGATTGTGACAATCATGATGACATCATTCGTCCTCGGCTTCGTTCATGCTCTCCAGATTTCGCTCCAGCTCTCGAATATAGGTCGCTTGGTTCCTCATGATGGATGCCATTTTCGTGTACATGATGGGGTTCTCCGGAGGTTGCTCATCCTTGGCCATCGGAGCATTAGCTGGAGTTGGGACCAAAAAGCGATGAGTTATTGTATTCTAGGCATTGTGCTAATCTTCGGCGTTCGATACTGACTTGGAGGCCATGAATTCGTCCACCTACTCTCGGAAGGGTGATGGTTTGCTGTGTATGGGGCTATGTACCGCGTGGCATGGGGTCTTGCCTATGGTTAGTAGACATGGTGGTTAAAATTGGTGGAAGGACAAGGAAACAACAACTTTAGGGTTTCCACAGACAATGCCAACATTCAGAGATGGATCACTGGATCCTGGAAAATGGGAATGCTTCGAATAAGATTAGGACTCTAAAGTTGCCGAAACTCAAGCTTGATGACGGTGGGGGTGTATTTGCAAGGACTCCAATGCTCAAGTTATGGAGTGTAATGAGATCCTAAAGTATATGAAAAAATAGCATACCTGAATTCAGAGGTTGGCCACTTATTTATAGATGAGAGTGGATAAGGATATTGATATAGTTATGTTCCACAATTTGGAGAGGCCATCTTGAGACTCTCAACAGCTTCATGCATGTTAAGGAGTCCAAGATATATGGCAGCATGGGCCGTGTATGTGTAGTTACATTAAGCTCATAAGCGAAGTTTGAGATTTCTGACCATACGTTACAAGTGCACTCTTCTTCCTTTGTGGGTTCTAAGTTGGGCCTTGACCCTTCTTCCACATGAGTTCTGATTTGGGCCACACTGGCCTTACTTGGAATTGGGCTTCAACAAATAGACCAAGACGTGGGCCCTTGGGATCTAGTCCGAAACAACACTTCTTATATACATCAAATTTAATATAATCAATAATTCTTCTTAAATATATACAAATAAGAACTATATATGATCACACTCTTTCTTATCTCCATTTTTTTTAAATTGGCACAAATGACCAACATGATAGATAGTTAGAATTCAACTATTAGATTGACAAGATTTATATTCTATAAAAGGTTATTCAAAGTATAAGTGTGTCAAGTCTTATGTCAATTGATCTCTCTCTCTCTCTCTCTCTCTCTCTCTATAAATAAAAAGCTTTTATAAAATCCACCATTGTACTCAAAGTTTATATATTATAAATCATGTCTATAAAATTTCATGTTAAGTTAGAATAATTTAATACACCTTTTTTGTACATCAAAATCAAAGTGATAAATACATCTTAAATGTATAGACATAAGAACTACTTGATTGATGACAATCTTATTAATGTCCAATTTTTAAAATTTGACATAAATAATCAATATAATAGATAGTTATAATTCAACAATTGATTTATAAAAACTATATTCTATATAAAAAAAATATTATTAAATGTGTAAGTATACAAAGTTTTAAATCGAAGTCAATGGATCTATCTATGCCCTATACGTAGGAACTTTGCGTTGATCTCTTATGAAGTTTGTCATAATTATACCTAACACTCTTCTTCAAGAAATTATATCATCTTTCTTTGAGGTTAATTTTATCATTATGTATATCTCCCTAACATTAGCTGACTGTTTAAAAAATAAATAGAATTAATGTCATATGTGTTGCACATAATTTTTAATGACAATAATGTAATTTTTTAGAATCTCATCATAATATAAAGACAATTATACTGATAGAATAGCTTCAAGACTACTGTAGTTCCTCTTCCCAAATAGATATTGAAACCCTTATTCTTTTCTCCCATTAGACTTAGCAGAAGAAGCAATCTTTTTTATTATTTTAGAAAACAAATCTCTTTATTTTCAATTGTGTTCTTTGAAGTTTTATTGAATTTGTTAAACAATTTTTTTTTTTTTAAATTATGCTTGAACTCTCAACAAGGAGACGAGCAACAAACAAGACCATAAAAACAATCCTTGATATAAAACATACACTTCAAAAACCATTAAAGCCCTACTTCAGAATGCCACTAGACTCTCTATGACTCTCACTCATAACTCTAGATACACCGAGAAGCCTCAAAATAAAACCTCAAGAGTCTTAAACAAGATCCAATACACTACACTAATTGGCTTACACTGAGCCATGCTCTAGTCGTTGAAACATCCATGCTGAAACATCCACAATTTCGATTCTATTGACTTTTCTCAGAGCAGCTATCACTTCATCCTCATTCTCTGCATTTAGCCCAATTTGTTTTCCAAGTTCCCAAGTTGTTCTCGCCTCCTCCACCGGGTCCAGCTCTTCCCCATGTAAATTCTCGAATTGTGATTCCTCATTAGTCTTCAGTTTGAATTTCGAGGCCTTCCAACTCTTCCTCATTTCAAGGGCTCTTAGAACTCTTCTCATGTGTATGACTACCATTGTACTCGTTGCCCATTAATGCTGGTCTATTTCAACTAGCACTTGGCATGTACGTCTGTCATCGGATATAGGTTTAGTGTAACTTTTCCCATTACTTTCTTGCGCCCCAATTAAGTTTTTAAACTCCTCATCCTGATTAATGCACCTAACACGTTCCTCTTCATGCACATTCTCGCCTATTGAAATTTCGCATTCTCCCTATCCATTACCAGTCGTTGTGCCACCACCATCAATGGAAAATAATTCGCTCGAATCTTTACAACCTACCACGAGAAGCGACCTATCATTTTCCTTACCTCCAACGTCATGATTAGATGACCTGACATCCACCTTCGAACCCCATCCATGTCCAAAATTCAAAAACTTAATCCAGGGATATCACTTAAACCGACATGCTTAGGATATGACATAGATAATATTTATAAACACTTGGATAACCTTCCTCAATGAGCTAATTTTTGGGGTTAAGCCCCTTCAATTTTAAGATGGTATCAGAGTCTATTCTATGATTGTTATGGGCCACCCGTAGAAGTCCAGTCCTGCAAATTTCACGATCTAGATATACAATCATGGGCATAAGGGGAGTGTGTTAAAGTCCTACATCGCTTAAAAATATGGCGTAAATAGCCTTTATAGACACTTGAGCAACTCTCCCCCCATGAACTAGCTTTTAGGGTTGAGTCAGACCCACTCAATTCTAAGAGATACCGCTGATAATGATGTACAATATGAAGCAATACTCAAATCTTTAATGTATAGATCATAGCTTAACTCTTCATTATTAAGATAATCCAACCCTTAATGAAGCTCTTTATATAGGTATCAAGTAAAAATTCTGCATTGCCAAAATTCTTTACCTCCACTCTATCAGCTGAGAAACCAAGCACAGACCCCCATGTTGCACCTATGTTAAAGAGATTGTAGATGGAACAAGCATATGGAGGCAAACCAAGACACCCAAGCCAACTTTTCTTGATGCCTCCATTCAGAAAAAGACCAAGGTCTATTCATTAAAGAAAGAAGATAACCAATCAGAACCAGATTGTGTAGTGTCTTCTCCATCGCCTCCCTGGTTTCAAAGTTGACCGAGGCCATGAAGGATCCTAAAGCTCTAACATGAGTCACCCTTCTTCCTTCTCCCATAAGGGATTTCGTTAAAGAGGGGAAGTCTACGGTTTTTGGTCTTTTAGCCACAACATTCCTCAAGAGAGCCATTCAACATTGCCTTTGTTTACTTCACCTTTAATTATTTTCACTTGTTCACATTGGTATAAATCTCTCATTCCTTCCTCTTTCCCAACAAACATGTGCTTCTCTTCCTGACACTGTGAAACTGAACACATCCCCTGAGATGCCTGGTTCCCGAGCCCTCCACCTTTGCCTTAAAACCATTGGCGGAAGCAAAATCACCCTGCTTCAACTCGTCAGACAAGTGACGCCTAGCTCTCACCTTTGCGACTGAAAGTTGGTACCCCATAAACTCTTTTCCATGAATTGTTCTGATCACATTTTGAGCTTCCTCTAGATGCTAGAATTTGACAAACACATAGGATGTAGAAGTCGCAATCCTTGGATAAAACATCAACCACTAACCCCATAGTTTCAAAAATCTTTAAAAGCCATCCGCCTCTTGAAGCTAAGGGGGGAATATTATCAACGAATGCTGAGAAATTACAATGCGTTAATTATTGACGGATTTACTTGATGGAAAAGTTGCAAAGTTTTGCTGGTGATTCATGTATCTGTAATAAAAAAATTAAATGTTATCGATGGATAAGTTTTTCTGTAAGTAATTTTGCTAATTATATTGACAAAAAAATTCGTTGATATAATTAACAAAAGCATCGGTAATATTAACGTCATAAACCATTAGTGATGGATTTACATTGACAAATTATTTATAATTATCGATAGATTAGTTGTCGGTAAATTAACTATATATTTTTTATTCTAACTAAATTATTGACGGAATATGTATCGGTAAGAGAAATAATATTTTAATTATTATAATTATCGACGGATTATTTATCAGTAACTGGGGAAAATAATATTTTGCATTTTAAATATTATAGACGAAAAATTTGTCAGTAATGTCAAATTGTTATTTTTTTGGATTATACTATTAAAATTTGATATTAGTATTTAAATATTTCAAATTAATGTTTTAATTATCCATAGATCTATATAATTAAAAATATAATAAAATGTAAGAAATATAGACTATCAATTAAAATAAAAATTGTTAATAAAAGAATAAATAAAATATAAATTGTCAATATACAATTCTAAAAAAAGGAAAAAAAATCCAAAAAACTATGAATACTAATCGTTATCAGTATCCGAAATGCCCTCCAAGTCTCCGGGTGTATGGTTGTGTGGAGAACGAGGAAGTGGTGGAGGTGGAGGCAAAGGTGGCAGAGGCTGTGCATCAGACAATAAATCACCACTCCGCATCTGCTTGAAGTAGTTGTAATTGATCATCATCCTTTGCTCCATGGAATACATTTGCTACATCCACTACTCATTCTCCTTCTCATGTCACTCATGAAGCTCCATGTACCTCCTATCTGCCTCCTTGAGCTGCTTTTGCATTAATTCATTTAATGATGCATGCACCTGATCAGGGATATCCTCCATATCGGTCCTAACAAGATCAGCTCCAAACATAGAGGCTGGAGAATATGATCTACCATAGGTTAAGTCTCCATACCATATATTATCAAATATGTTTTTCTCAATATGCATCACATCCAAACAATGACGGACTAAGTAATTCTTTCAAAAGGGTAGTTCCAATAATATACTTTGTTTGGTCTAATTGTATTCTACCCTCTAGCCAGAAATTCTAATGGATTTCCCAACTTTTATAATCTTTGCAAGTCACCTAACCCTATCCCAAATTTGTTGACTAGTAAGTCTAACAGGTGGCTCCTCATTCTCTATGGTATTCTATCCCAATCCATACCTACTACACCTATAAGTATGATCCATATCTAAAAACCTTCTATGATAGTCAAACTAAGGATTCTTTTCACCATACTTTAGAGTGAATGCTTTTGTATCCTCCATACATAATGGACACGCCAATTTTCCTTGTGCCATCCATCCAAATAACATCTTGAAAGTTGGAAAATCATTAATGATCTATATTAATGCTGCCTATAATAATCAATTCTGCTTGGTTGAAATGTCATAAGATCACAGTATAACTCATTCAATTCATCAATTAAGGATCTTTCAGATTATCCGGATCAGGGATTATACAAATAAGGATCTTTCATGCATATTCTGAGCAGAAGATTGTAAAGAGTAACAACCATAGGCCAACAAGGATATTGTTTACTAAATTGATTGTTAAGAGTAAAACCATCAGCACAAAGCCCTAACCTAATAGTGTGGGAATCAGATGCAAAATCAGGATAGGTTTAATCAAAATGTTGCTAAGCTTCACAATGAGAAGGTTGTGTCATTATCGTATCACTCTTTTGATTCTCAAAGTGCCACTTCATGTAAGATCGATGCATAACTCATTGATGCACATAACCTTTTAAGTCTAGGGATTAGGGGTAGATAATACATTCTCTTATACGGAAGATCTTTGTATACCTCTCTTTCCCCTCTCTTGGGCTTAAGCCTAGGCTCTCCACAGAATTTACAATGAGTCAAGATAACATCATTTTTGTAATAGAGCATGTAGCCTTTCAAACAACAATCAGTCTTCACTTTATTCAACCCAAGCTTAGAAACTAATCTTTTGGCTTGGTAAAAATCTTTTGCAATAGATTCTGCTAGTGAACTAATCTCACTCATTAATGAAGCCCACTAATCAAAGGAACTTTGGCTTTGATTTATCTCTAACTTATTACTCAACATTCTTATCACCAAAAACAAGTGCAAATGCACACACCCTTCCCATAAAGATCTATCCACTGCTTCTAATAGACTATAAAATCTCTTAGCATATGGATTATGAACCTCTTTTGAAGGTTTGGAATACATTCCAAACTCATGGCCAGTAGCATCAAAAATCATTCCCTAATAATGACTAACGTTATCCTCCTAAGTCACATTACCACTCTCTTCATTATCCACATGGACCTTATTAGAACTACTTCTAATAAAACCCACACCAAATTGATTCTCCGGAAGAAGGACTTCCCCATATTCAGTCCAAACCCAATAATAAGGTTTAAAGTCATCCTTGTATAGGTGAATCTAATGGACTCAATGTCTAAAAATTTTCCTCATTTACATTTAGCACAGGGACACCGAACTGTCCCTTCATGTATAAATTGCTCTATTTGACCACAAGCTATTATAAATTCTTCAACCCCCTCATAAAATTGTGGTTTAATTCCCTCCCAACATGGGTGCAATCTATCATTCATTTATGCTCAATTTGGAGCAAATATTGTCTCTCAACAGTATCACACATCTACAAAGCATACCAATCACAACAATTAAAAATTTGGTCAAAGTCTTCACTTAAATTAGGAGTCCCCACTAATTCTTATTACAACACTTTTTTATTACATAGTAATCTACATTATAAAAAAAATTTGACAGAGCCTCCCTGAAAATAAATCCTCCAATTATTACATTATAACAATTGTTTCATTTATACAATATTCTAAATAGCCAAAAAACTTGGCAAAAGGCTCTCCTTGAATAAGGAGCTAGCCTTCACTAATTATTTCATTACAACAATTATTTAATTCAAACATCAACATTCTAAATGATAAAAAAAAATTTGGATAGAATCTCCCCTTAAATTAGGAGCCTCTACAAAAATTAATTCATCAACTAAACACAAATAACAAACACAAGCAGCCATACAAATCAATAAGTCAATCCCAAAAATCGTTGTAGAACGCACCCCTTTACTTCATATCATGCAGGCATATAACATCACAACACACAATTCAAATAATGGGAAGGAACTCAACCTTTCTCTAGTCATGCAATCCCATCCTCCTTCTTTCATCCTATAACTCTATCATAGAAATTTTAAGTTTCTAATATTCGGAAAACATAAAGTTAAAAAAAAGGGTACAATGTATATACTTAAAGTTAAAAAAAAAATTTACAATGTACATACCTAATGCACCAAAACACTCCAATCACTCAATGCACCAATCAGCAAGCGTTCAAATTGCTCCAATCGTGATATTTAACAATCAACAAAACAAAATTAGTTAACTAACTTAGAAACTAAAAACTTTGAGTAAAGAAATAGAATAAATAAAGAGGCTAAACAAAAAAAAATCGATTAAAATACTCAATAACATACCATAAACATAATAGTAGTCTCCGATGGCGAAATAGAAGCTCCGGCGGCAGTGAAAAGGTTAATGGCCAAGAGGGGGGAGGGGCAAGAGAGAAAGAGAGTAGAAAGGGAAAGTTCCAAATGAGGAAGAAGAAGGGGGCGTTTCGCATTTTAACATTTTGGTTTATTATTACCGATGGATTTTCTATTAGTAATGAATTAATAAAACGATTCATTTCATTAATCACATATTACTGATGAATTTTCTATCGGTATCGAAATCAATCGTTTTATTAATCACTAATTATCGACGAAAATTCCGTCAGTAATGTGGAAAACGAACCACTTTAGGTGGTAACGCCTAAATTTCAAATAATGATAGATTTTCTATATGTAATATTTAAAAAATTTAAATTAAAAAATTAAAATACAAAATGTTACCGACAACACATCTATCTATAATTTAAAGGAGTTTTAAATAATTATTTTAATTATTGATGGATTTTCCATCAACAACCATTTAAATTTTTAAAATATATTAAAAAGAAAATATAATTTCATACTAATTGTCATTTCATTGGTAATTTAATTTATTTACTGATGGAATACACATTGGTAATTTTTTAAATTTTAAAAAACTAAAATTAAAATACAAAATGTTACTGACAGCACTTCCATTGGTAATCAATTGGCGCCATTAGACATGAATATTTATCAACAGATTTACTGACAAATTGTCTTTTCTGTTGGTAAATTTGGATGTTAATTTTTTTTTTCATTTTACCAACAGTAAATCTGTCGGAAATACTGACGGATTTATACCGTTGGTAAAGTCCGTCGATTATTTGCTAATTTGTAATCTGTTAGTCCGTCAATGATTATTTGCTTCTCATAATCATGGCAAGACTTGGTAAATGGTTGTTGATGTCCATGTCGTCAAATAGTGGCACTTTTTTTTTCTTTTCTTTTTTAGTATATCGATGGCATTGAAATTTGAACCTATCATTTCTTGTAAATTATTCAAGTCCTGTGCTATTAATCCACTCTTAATAGCTTAACCGATGGCACTCTAATAATTAGACTTATTTGTTGTGAGTTTATACGTAATACATTAGTGAATTGAGGTTTGAACCAATAGGCTCATGCAAATTATTTAAATCTTTCACCACTAACCAAACCCTAATGATTTTTGAGTTTTTCTCAAATTTGTTTATGTTGTGGGTGCTTAGCTCTTCTTTCTCCACCATCTTTTTTCCTTAGATGTTATGACTCATCACTGCAGTTATCACATTTCTTCTTATTTTTTCTTTTTGCTTTGTAGTGGCTAACATAAGTGGTATTTTCTAATGGTAAATGCATTTTCAATTAATCATAAAGTGATATTGTAATAGCAAAGAGGATAGAGCGATGGTGAGAAAGGGGCGAGGGTGGGTGAGAGAACAATTAAGAAGGATGTGAGTATTGGAAATAGGAGTTTTGATCAAGGGGTGCTTGCAGCGAAGGTGGGGAAGGGAGGTGTGGGGAAGATTTTTGATAGAATTGGGGGATTAAGAGTGAGTTTTCATCATAAGGTCTTGGGGAATTCCTCTCCTTCACCTTTCTCCTTAGAGGAGGGGCTTGATCGTGATTGATAGGCTGTGGTCGAGTTTAAAGATGGCAGCCGTTTGGAACTGAGAGTTCATTTCACCGAATCCATGATCCAAGCATTATCTACCCCTTGGAAAGATGTACTGGTGGTGAAGTTACTAAGCAAGCATCTTAGTTACACTGCCATGAAGGAGAAGCTTAAGGGGATTTGGATGCTTCGTGGTGGTTACGTTGTGATGGACATAGGTTTTGGCTATTTCATGTTGAAACTAGATTTGGCAGAGGATCGAGACAAAATTATAACAGGTGATCTATGGATGCTAAACGATCATTATCTTGCAGTAAAGCAATATACTCCTTCCTTTAAGCCGTGTGAGGAGTCTTTCAATAGAACCATGGTCTGGATTCACTTCACTGGGTTGAATATTCTGTATTATAAGGAAAAGATGGTTAAAAGAATAGCTTCTACGGTGGGTAAACCTACCAAAGTTGATTTGACTACTAGATCAGCAGAGCAGGGGAGGTTTGCATGGGCTTGTGTTGAGATAGACTTGGCTTACCCTGTGGTGAAGTATGTGCAGGTGGATGATTCTTGCTACCATGTTCACTAGTATAGTCTTCGCCTAATTTGTGCTTTGTGTTGTTGTTATAACCATGTAACCCGTGACTATGTAAAGTCGATTTTAGGGGAGGGATGCTTGGTGAAGGATGCTAGAGTTCTATCGTCAGTGACAAACCCAAGGTGGGTACGAGTCAAGGTACACCTTCAAATTCAAATCTTGATTTGAATTCATATCATGAAAGTTTCACAAAGAGGTTCGGGTGAGGATCTCCTTAATAATAATAGGTCGAATGTTACGAGCAAAGATGCTAATGATTGGGTTCATGTGAAAAATAAGAAAGATTCTCGGAAGAAGAATAACGTGGGTGATAAAAAAGGAAAGCTTAAGTAAGTGGGCTTAAAATCCATTGTTTTGAACCTAAAGGCATCTACATGGATCACAAAACCCATGCACACTTCTAAGGGTTTGCATGCAAATATGGGGGTACTATAAGCGCGATCACGCGAGAAGATAGAAAAGGACTTGAAATGTAAGGCAGATGACAAGAAGGAAGCCTTCATGACCTTTAGTGCTGTTAGACCGACTAAGGTGGTTCGTGGTGGATGAATGATGAAGAGGCCAATGGCCAAGGTGGATGGTAAACAGTCGTAGTCTGCTCCTCGAGGGAAGCATAAACATGCACGCCTTGTGGATTTTGAAGCATAACTTGTTCATTATCCCTTTACTGCAAACGCGATGGAGGTTTGCCCATAATCCGCTAATGCTGATGAACTTCCAAGGCTGGGGGTCGAAGCACTAGATAACAACCCAGGGGGGGACTCTCGTGTGGATGTTGTGATAGGGGAGGATAGAAGACTGGACAAGGTGGAGGATTCTTCTTTAAACGAGGTTGTTATGCAATAGTAAAAAGTAACGAGTGGGGGGTCAAAGACTGTGAATTGCTAAGCCATCTTTGGAGTGGTGGACTTTTTATTTATTGTTTTTGTTTCTCTATGGATATTGAGTTCATAGATTTTTCAATTTTGGTGTAGAATATTTGAGGGGCCTTTATAAGGTCTCAAGGAGTCATATTTGAGAGTTGACTAGAAAGTTCATTCCTTTTTTACTTTTTTGTTGGGGACTCATGTGGCTTTCAACTAGATGAGGTGTTTCTAGAGTAAGTTGAGTTTTGATCCCATTGGTATTGTCGAAGCTAGTAGGCATGCTAGCGGTATTTGGATCTTGTTTGCAAACAAGAATTATCAGGTTCAGATTTTGGATGTGCACCCTCAAATTCTTTCTTTTAAATCTTTCAAGAAGCTCGTTATCTTGGATTATGAGCACCGTCTATGCTAGTCCAATTCCATCCCATAGAGAGTTGCTTTGGGACCATCTTTATGAGTTGAGAAATATTGTTGACCTCCCTTGGCTAGTTGTGGGTGACTAGAATGAGATTTTGGTTTCATCTAAGGTGAAGGGTAGGGATTTCGATCAGAATCATGCTGCAAGATTTTTTGAAGCCATGGATGCTTGCGATTTTATGGACTTGGGAGCTGTAGGCCCTATTTTTACTTAGTGCAGGAAAGTTCAGGGCATGAATGTTGTCTCTAAAAGGTTAGATAGGGCTCTATCTAATATTGATTGGCAAGCTAGGTTCCCGAAAGCTTTTGTTGAGAATTTAACCCGTTTACACTCTGATCACTACCCAATTTTGGTTAGATGTAAGGGAATTACTTTGAACAGGGGTATTCGGCCTTTTAGATTCCAGGCTGCTTGGACAACTCATCACATCATTCAAACAACTTGGAATGGGGGGTAGGAATGATGTTCTTAGTTGCTTCGAGACAATTCGGGCGAAGTCTTCAATTTTTAATAAAGAAGTTTTTGGTAGTATCTTTAAGAGGAAAAGAGAGCTGGAAGCCCGTATTAATGGCATCCAAAGAACTCTTGAAAGAGTTGATTTCACTTACTTATGTAGACTTGAGAGTGAACTTCAGCATGAGTACGATTTGGTGCTGTATCAGGAAGAGCTATTGTAGTTTCAAAATTCGAGGGAGAATTGGGTCTAGTTTGGTGATAGGAATACTAGGTTTTGCCATATGCAGACTCTGATTCGAAGGAAACGAAACATAATTCATGGATTGCTTTTGGAGTACAGGCCTTGGTGTATTGATCAATCAAGGCTTGAGGAGGAGACTCTTTCTTTTTTTCGTCATATGTTTTGTTTCACACCAAGGGTTAATCTCATTGTTTTCTCTCTTACCAGTTGGCCGAGTTTGAGTGCTAGTGGCCTAGATGCTTTTTTGGCACTTGTGTCCAAAGAAGAGGTTAGAATAGCTGTCATGTCTATGAATTCTTTGAAGGCACCAGGTCTTGATGGGTTTCAACCTTTCTTTTTTAAGTATTATTGGGATTTGGTTAGTGAGGATCTTTGGAGGTTAGTAAGTGATGTTTTCTCTTATGGTCATATTGATCCTCGGATTCTTGAAACTCTTATTGTGCTCATTGCCAAGACTGATTAGCCAGTCCACTTAAAAAATTTCCGTCCTATTAGTTTGTGTAGGGTTTATTACAAGGTGGTTACTAAGGTTATGGTTAATAGGTTGAGGCTTTTCTTGGATGATGTTGTTGGGCCTTTACAAGGGAGTTTTATTTTTGGTCAAGGTACTACTAGTAATATTATTATGGCTTAGGAGGCTATGAATTATATGCATTGATTGAGAGAGAAGAAAGGCACTATTGCATTCAAGATTAACTTAGAGAAAGTTTATAACATTGTTTATTGGGACTTCCTAGAGACTACTCTGGTTGATTTTGGGTTTTCAAAGATTTCTATGCATCTTATTATGAGTTACATTTGTTCTTCATCTCTTTCTATTCTTTGGAATGGTGCCAAGTTAGATTCTTTTTCCCTTACAAGGGGTTTGTGGCAAGGAGACACTTTATCCCCTTATTTCTTTTTCCTTTGTATAAAGAAACTTTCTTTTTTGATCAATTAGAGAGTTGAGCAAGGCTTTTGAAGACTGATTTGAATTTCTAAAGGTGGCCCTCCTATTTCCTATTTGCTTTTTTGCAAATGATATTGTCCTTTTTTGGCAAAGTGAAGAATAGCCAAGTTCATATGGTTTTACAGACTTTGTATTATGTTTGCATGGCTTTAGGCTTATGTGTTAATTTTGATAAGTCTTGTACACTTTACTCTCAATTTGTATCTAGAAGGAGAAGGGAGAACTTTACTAGTATTTCTTTAATCAGATTTACCAATGATTTGGGAAAGTATTTGGGTGTGCCTTTGATCCAAGGGAGCATGAAGAAGTCAATTTTTAATTTTGTGATTGAGAAAATTCAAGGGCGATTAGCAACCTGGAAAGGCAAGCTTCTTAATTTTGTAGGTCGTATCTATTTAGGAAAATCTATTATGGCTTTCATCTCGATTTTTGGTATGTAGACTATATGGTTTCTGTAACACCCTCCCAAGTATAGTACTATGCTTAAGTCATAGTACCACAGCCTGTTACTCGAGCGGACCTTATCTGATAGCAACTTCAGCCGTCTTCGAAACTTCTTGAACTATCTGGAGATAACATGGAAATAGGAGTAAGAATTATAAATTCTCAGTAGGATTCTCTAATTATCATACATAATATCATCGTTGTCATCTCCAGTTTGCTTCGGTTTATTATGAAAAAGGTGAACATGTTATGTAAACTGTTTGATTTTACAGTTCAAAAAAAATACATTATCCGAAGCAAAGTTCATTTTATTCATATACTTGTCATTCGGGGGGAGAGCCCATACAAAATCAATTCATGAAATCATATTAGGAATAATAACTGAAACATAATAAAATACAATAGCATCAATACACTGGAGATATAACTTCTGCACATAACTTTACTTGTACTTGAATTTATACAGATCCATAAAATTTACTTTTCTTTCTTTACCTTCCTTTTCATCATAAAATCTTTGCATGCCACATTCCAGAGTATGATCGCCATGTGATACCTTATTAGAGTGTGATCGCTATGTCACATTCCTTAGAAATAGGGGACCTTCATTCAGTACTTACACTAGCTAGGTCATGCCATGCCTCATATAAGTTCTATCCCCTATACTCACACTAGCTGGGTCGATGCCATTCTTCACGTGAGTGGGGTGCTTGCATATGTTTTAATCTTTTAGTCTTTAGTCTTTAGTCTTTAGCCTTTACTGTCCTTGGGTAGACTGACCTTGGAGCGAGCTCGTCAGCTCAACTCGTGACCGTCGTCACGCCGACTCACCCACAAGGGGATTCACGTGCCTTTAGTCTTGGAGGGATCTCATTCTGGCCACGTGCCTCTAATTGAAGGGATCTCTTCTGGTCACGTGCCTTAAAATTGAGGGATCTCATCTGACCATGTGCCTCGAAGGTAGAGGGTAGCTACCTTCACAAGGAGGGATTCAAAGTGCAACTGCCTCCAAGTGAAGGGATTTATATCTTATCTTATTTAATTACCTTCACAAAGAGGGATTCAAAGTGTAACTGCCTCCAAGTGAAGGGATTCACATTTAATATATTGATATCTTTTCGTTCTCATGCATAATCAAGCATAGACATGCTGAATACACTCATACATATGCTTCGTCATTTACTTTCATATACTTCATATCATACCTAAATTCATGCTTGCATATAAACATTCATAGTTTCATAGACTTCTGCCGTAAATCCGGCAGCATAACGGATCAGATCCGTTTTCCCATGAATAATGCCAGTTCTCACAGACAAATCAGTCACAACAGTACAATCAATCTAGCATATCCATCAATGTAAAACTTGCAACCATCAACTTGGTCATTTCTGGCAATTCTACTTAGTTCTGCCCGAATTTTGTATAATCCACCTTTTCTTCTATTCAACTTATTTAAACCTGAATTTTGGATATGTCATAGCTCTATATGTCTACTTTCTAACTTCTTTAGTCCGATATCATTTTGATCTCTATAACTCAAGATATTTAAATTTTACCTCAGCCTATTCGGTCATTGGTCCAAATTACACTCTTAGAAGTACAAATTCACTAAAAATCGAAACTAAGCTCAAATCATACGAAATTGGTGCCATATCAAATTTAACAGGACAACCTTTCATTTGCAAGAAGTTTCACTTCATTTGCTTTAGTATACCTCGAGTTATAAGTCCAGAAATTTGACCTTCCTGAACTACCCTGTTTTGGCCTGGTTTGGACATAGGGCAACTTCCTCGGATCATTGGGAATAAAAGAGATCATAACAAACTCAGAATTTTATTATGAAATGTTCCCTTATGTGTAACATTTCTAACAAAGTTCATTTCACTCAATTTGGAGTTGTGTATGTGAGTTACACCTTCCTCAAGTCACACTGCCTGGATGAAAGTCCTGATTCCTAGGTCAAACTTCAAAAATTCATATCTTTCTCAATACTAATCCAATGGACTTAGATTATATATTTATGGAAAGCCCTGAATGTCTACTTTCATCTAAAAATAGTTTTATCGGATTTAACCAGCTGTAGGCGGAGCCGTACACTCCGCCATCCAGACTGCCATGGACTCTTCACCAAGACAGCATCCTAATCCTCCATTCCTTCTAGTTTTTCTCCTTCTAACTTTAATTCCAACTCAAGATTTCATATTAATCCAATCATAATCCATCATAATACATCGAATATATCATCAAATACATGAAGAAGAATAAAATTTCATACAGCCATCATGCAAAGAATCCAAGAATAGAAATGGAATCCTACCTCTTTGGAGTGTGATTTTGCTAGGTGTTGAAGCTTGAATTGTTAGAACCTTGTTAAGAGAGAAGAGAAGAGAAGGCTGGAACAAGAGGGAGAGAGGGAGATGTGAATCAAATCAAAATGAGGAGGAGAGTCTGACTTAAATACATAAGGGTAGTTGGAATTGTGAGTTTTGATTGGTTGAAATTTTGTGATTGAAGTTCGGCCATGTCGCTTGCTTTTGTGGCTAAATTGCTCTCCACGTCGTCTGAAACGTGGAGTTCACTTCCATTCTATCTGAAATCGGAACTCGTCTCGATTCTGCTTAAAGTCGAAACTCGTGACATGTATTTGACACTCAGAGATGAAATCGGATATCGAAAATTTTGTCTATTTATTCGACACTTGTAAGCAAAGTCGGATGTCAGAAGTCATCAGGTTGCAATCACATAATCTCGAAACTCCTCATTCAGACTCGGGAACACAACGAAAATGGAAAGCTCCTGGGAATAAACTCGGAGATTGGAACTCGTGTTTGACTTGGAAATCAACTCAAAGATCCGAACTCGTATCCATTCTAGTTGAGTTCAAATCTAAGGTCGGACCTCGTTATATTCAACTCAGAGGTCGGTAATTGTATTCGTTGTGTTAAACTATCAATTCGGGCGTTGGAAACCATGTACACTATTTTGAAACATGAGTTCTGAGGTCGGAACTCACGTACATCTTGCTCGAAACTTGGAGATAGATTATGATGTCGGAAATCGAATCCGTTCTCTTTGAGACATAAAGTCGGATATCGAGAATCACGTCCATGTTGTTTGGACTTGAATGTTAAGTCGGAAGTCGGTAAATTATGCTGAAATTCGAAGACGAACTCGGAAGTCGGAAATAATCCCATTTTATGTGAAATTCAAAGATGAAATCAGAAATCATGGGGAACTTGTCGGTGAAGTCAGATGTTTGACCTCATGCTCACCTTATTTGAGACCTATCCATAAATTCAGAGATCGGAAATCATGTCCGTTTTATTTGAAGCTTGGGAATAAAGTATGAGGTCGAAACTCATATAAATTTTGCTCGAACTTGGAGACCAACTCAGAGATCCGATCTCGCGTCCAATAACTCGTAGGTCGGGAATCGTGTCTTATTCTAGTTGAACAATCAGGCATGAAGTCGGAACTTGTATCCTATGTATTTGAAGCATAAGGTCGGAAATCGTAAATAATAGCCATTTTATTTGGGACTTGGAGATGAAGCCGGAGGTCGGAAATACGACCATTTCGCTGAGATGAGGTCGGAAGTCGGGGATGTTACAGTTTCCCCATGGGATTTTGTGATCAATTAAATCAATTAGCCAGAAATTTTATTTGGAATGGTAATAGGAGCAACTGGAGCTTAAGTCCAATTAGTTGGGAGAAAGTTGTTTTACCTAAGCAGTAAGGTGGCTTAGCTATTCTGTAGGTTTTTGGGGTGAAGTTTTGAAACACAAATATGCGCCTAACCCCAATAACAGAGATTTTCGTGCTTGTAGGACTTTTCCTTTCTCTGGTCCAACTTGTTGCGTGTCTAGTAGGAGCTAAAGGAGGGTTTTTCTTGGTGCCTGAGGAGGGACAATAGCTCACTGTGGTATTTTTCTTAGTTGGTTCAGGGGTTGTTTTGTCATCAAGTGGATTTTGTTCACATCTTTGACACTGCTTTCAAGATTTGTGATGTGTTGCATGAAGGTAACTGGGAGCTAGAAAAACTTGCAACTCTGCTTCTTAACCATATTAGAAATGATGTTCTTCAAATTCTTATTCCTTTGGATGACTATTCGAATAATGGTTGGGTGTGGAGTAGGGCCAAGTTAGGTTTGTATTCTTCAGCTGCAGCTTATTATTGGTGGATGGAAAGGAATTATCAAGTGGTGCCTGACACTTCTTGGAGTTGGTTATGGCGGCTAAAGTGCCTTGAGAAGCTTGCACTTGTGTTATGGCTAGTTCTTCATGATGGCCTTCCTACAAATGCCTTCTGTCATAGGCATAATCTTTGTGCCTCTTCTAATTGCCCCATATGTGATGTTGCCCTTGAGTGTACCCTTCATTGCTTTAGAGATTGTTAGTTTAGTATTGCTATCTAGCATGCTTTGGATTTTACTCACTTTGAATTCTATCAGGTCTTGGGTGCAAGGAGAGCTTGTTGGGGGAAAGGTTCACTTTTTCCTTGCTACCATTTGGTGGATTTGGCATTGAAGGAATCAGCTAGTGTTTGGTGATGAGGATTGGAGTTTTACAAGGTTGTTTAGTATGTCACTTCCTTTGCTATTAATCCTTCGCTTCTCCTTCCTTTTATTTTGTTGCAAATGAAATCCTCTATGTTGATAAATGGTCTCCTCCTCCGTTGGGTTATCTCAAATTGAACGTTAATGGTAGCGTCTTCTTTTCTTGCCAAAGGAGTAATGCTAGGAGACTTCTGCGTGATGCTCATGGTAATTAGGTGTCAGGATTCTCTGCTTGTTTAGCTTTTTGTGATGTTCTGAGGGTTGAGTTATTTGCTATTTTACATGGTTTGAGTTGTGCTCGGGGCCAAGGTTTTAGATCCATCTTCTGTGAAGTTGATTCGTTTGAAGCATATAATGTTGTTGTCTACTTTCGTCTCTAGTTGGCCTATAGTTGTATCGATATCATCCAATAGATTCGGGATTTGGTTGCCAGGAATTAGACTGTTTGACTTTCGCATGTACTGTGCTCTACAAATGCTTGCACAGATCATCTAGCCAAGAAAGGAGCATTTAATGACCAAGAGCTTTCGATTTGGGAGTAGCCTTAACATGTCTCTGAGGTTGCTAGTCAAATGTGATTGTCTATAGTATCCTTTTGTCCTTTTGTTTCCTTTCTTATAGCTCTTGTCTACCAAAAAAAAGCATTTCACATTAACATTATGCTATATATAAGAGGTCTTTGAATGAATGAAAGAAAAAAAGAAGAGTACTAAGCATATATTTTTTTATTTGGATGTGGAAGAGAGCTTTTCAATAACATTAAACCAAATGAGTACAATCAGAAATAAGAAAGGAAGTGACTACAGGAGGAGATTCTTCAATCCGTATCCTATTTTCCCCTCCACACATGCAGATTTTGCTAGTTGGTGTGCCACCATATTTCCTATACACTTTGTGTGCATAAAATAACACATTACAAAAGAAGATCCGATTTCTATGCATTCATGAATCAAAGAGTGGAAGTATAATGGGTGTTCTTTCTTTTGATTGATGACTTGGATAACTTCCAAACAATCACTCTTAGCCTCAAGTCTCTAGAAACAAAGATCCTTTGCAAAAGATAGGCCCAATTTCAATGCCAAGCTTTCAGCCATTCTAGCTTCATTACTATACTGAACCTTCCAAGTTGTTGCGGTAAGACATTGTCCTTCCTTATCATGAATTACTACGCTAATTCCCCATTCTAAATTTCCTGCATGAATTGTATCAACATTCAATTTTGCAAAACCTATTAAGGGTGGTGCCCATTGGATCTATTCTTCATTTGCTACTATAGCCTGAGTTAAATGCCCCGCTTCATCCGCCTTCTAGTAAATGTGTAAAATGGAAATGGCTCTTGAAACAATTAAATTTGGTTCTAGTCTTCGGTCTTCAAAAACCACCTTATTTCTTGCTATCTATATTCCATGAGCAACTACCACAAATATCTCCATAGCTTCCGAAGGTGCTTGAGTTACAAATTCTCTAGATCGTTTCCTTAGATCTTGGTCTCTCAGGGATTCAAATCTTATACTAAGAGGGGATAAAAACCACAACTGATGAACTTCTTCACAACTAAAGAGAGCGTGTGTGCATGTTTCTTCTACCATCAAACATCTCAGACATAAAGGGTTCAGAGGCATACCATGTCTCTCTAAATATGCTTTTACTAGGAGGATTTCATGAAACATTCTCCATAGAAAAATTTTGCTATGAGGAGGTGCATTAATTCTCCATACTTTTGACCAACATGATCTAATGTTGTATCATTATTCTCACTACTACCAAGATCATTGTCCTTATGGGCCTTGATGAGCAAATAAGTAGACTTCACTCTATATTCTCCATCTTTTGTAGCTTGCCAACAATATGGGTCATTCGAGTATGTGCTGTTGCTTCTCAAAGGGATTACCAATATTTGGGATGCCTCAAATAGGTAGAAAATATTTCGCACAAGCTCCTCATGCCATTTCCGTTCTTGAGCATCAACTAGTTCAAATACCCTTACATCCTCCTCCAAAAAATTTCGTAATGTCCATAGTTTATGACTTTTTTGATACGGGATCCAATTATTTCTCAATATATAAACATCTAAACCCAAATTGATTTTCCCAAAACCACCAGCATTAAGCACTCGTACGGATTCATGGATATTTCTCCATGTATAACTAGGCACAAATCCCACCTGAGAATTCAAACATTTTGCTGCCAGAAATAATGTGCCTTCAATGTCTTCGCCATAAGGGAGTATGGACATTGTAGCATTCGTCATCCTTGCTTGGCTAGGAATACTAGATTAAAGGCTCTAAAATCTTGAAAACCTATCCCTCCATTCACTTCCTCTTCGTTAATTTAGACCACTTCGTCCAATGAATCTTCTTCTCCCTTTCCTTACTTCCCTACTAGAATCAGCTAATCGCCATTTCAATATGATCCCATAAACCTTGTGGCAAAAGAAAGTAGCCCATAATGTAGGTAGGATTGGCTTGAATGATTGATTTGATGAGAACTTCTTTGCCTACTTGGGATAAGACTGCTTCCTTCCAACCTTTTAGCTTCTTCCACACCCTTTCCTAAACAAAATCAAAAACTTGTTTCTTGGTTCTACCCACATAAATTGGTAACCCTAGATACTTTTAATGATTCTCCACTGCCTTTACATTCAACTAGCTTTGGATCAAGCTCTGTTTATCTATTGGCACATTTTGGCTAAAGCATATCTCTGATTTGTCTAGGTTAATATGTTGGCCTGAAGCTTTCTGGTATTGGTTTAGAATTTGCTTGATTCCGTTTGCTTCTTGTGTGTTCGCCCTAAAAAACAAGATACTATCATAAGCAAAAAATAAGTGTGAAATCGGTGGAGTCAATCATGCTATTTTGACTCCATGGATTGCCATATCTTGTTGTGCTTTTAAAATCAAACCAAATAAAACCTTAGCACATAGGATAAATAGATAATGGGAAAGAGGGTCTCCCTGTCTAAGTCCTCTTCATGGCTTGAAAATCTCACAAGGTACACCATTAAGTAAGACAGAAAAAGAAACTGTGGTAACACATTTCATCACAAGATTAGTCCAATGTTCCGGGAGCCCTATACTACAAAGAACCTGCTCTAAGAAGCACCACTTAGTTCTGTCATAAGCACCATGTCTACTTTGAGACCTATTGCACCTGCATTCCCTTTTTTTTTTCAAAATTAATAAGCACATTATCGATAATTAATGTATCAGGGACAAAAGCACTTTGATACACACCCGCAATATAAGGCAAAAAAAAAAAAAAAAATGAATCAGATCCCCGCTAATCTAGCATGCTTCGATTTCTTAACCTTAGGAATAAGGCAAATAAAAGTATGATTTAAATGCTGAATATCAACCCCATTATTTAGGATTTCCAACACAAAATATGTTATCTTATGACCAACAATATTCTAGAATTGTTGGTAAAAAAGCACTGGGAGGCCATCCAATCCTGGTGCCTTCAGAGGGTGCATTTGCTTTATAGCTTTACGGACTTCCTCTCTAGTAAATGCAGGCATCCTTTTGTTCATTCTCAATGTTTGGCTTACCTTCCTTTCCCCTGGCCTCTATATTGCTCACTTTTCCTATCAATCTCTCATTATTCGAAGCTTTAGCCTGGGATCTGTCTTGTGTCCCATGATCAGAAGGACCTTCTTTTTCTCCACTTTCATTACTTATATTGATAGTGATTACTTTAGCTGCCTCTACCTCTCCTTCTTCTTGCTGCTCATTGTTAGGTGCTCAAACTTAGCTAGCACCTCCTCTGAAACCATATGTTTGCCTTCTTGACCTTGAGCTTCCTTATTCCTTAGTTTTTTTACTTTGTTCTGATACTCCATAGATAACCTGCGTCCACCCTTGTATTGCTCTGATCCACGGACCCAACATCGCCACGGTATCACCACCACTCTCCTACTCATCTTTCTTTCTGCAATATGCATCATCATGTCCTACCACCCTACACTTGTACCAGAAGCCTTTCATATTTGAATTCTACCCACAATACGCCATCCACTCTACTCCCAGCATTTTCTCCTTTCTTCAAAGGTTTTGTGATGTCTATTTGAATCAATGCCTTCACTATTGGACCCTTGTTATTAGGGGTATCAAATAAAGCCACATCTTGGACCTTTCCTACCACTGCTCCAATCTTTTGACCCATCTTCTCAATTCTGCAATGCGATGGCAAACCCCAAAATTGCACCTAAGTCTCTACCTTATCAAAAGCTGGATTTTGAGGTTCAACGTCCCTTCTCCATCTCTGTAAGACCATCCATGCATTCCAATATAGCTAAGGACCACCTTTTAGGATTCTCAAAATTGACTTTTCTTCTTCAAAGAAAAATTAAAAGGTTCGGTCACATACCTCTTCCATTTTGAAACCTTTAGGATTACCCCATATACTAGTCATAGCATCTTGAAAGCTGATCTTATTGATGGGTTTCTCGGTGACAACCCTTGCTATGACACTCCTTTCGCACTTCTCGACTCCATTAGCCACGTCGTCTTCATCAAATAGTATGATTGTGTCATCATCTACCTGCTCAGAAACCTATGCTTCCTCTTGTCTAATCATGTCGTTATTCCTATCTCCCATAACGCTGACAGAGAGTTGTTATCAAAGGGAAAAGACCACACTAAAAGGCAGATTTGTTAGCCTCTACACACACCCAAGGAAACCCTAATAGAGCATCCTTGTGGTGAAGAGAGCTTTCTTATTGCCCATGCTGAGCATAATTACTTCAATTCTTAGAAAATGATTTGAATTGAATTGAAATGATTTAATTTATAAATTAAATATTATGTTTGGAAATAATTATTAAAAAATAGATTTGAAGTAATTTAAAAATCTATTATTATGTTTGAAATTTATTAAAATTAAAATTGATTTGATTTAGTTTTATTATTTTACATCTTTATCTCTATTATACTATCTCTCTCCCCCTCCCTTCCTTTCTCTCTCTCTCTCTCTCCCTCTTGTATAGAGTTGTACATACACCATACAAGCAACACAATAACATATTTGAATTTTAACAAGATAACCAAATTGGTCCCCAAAAACAAGAAAATAATAAGAAAAAGGACAAATTGAAATCCCAATGAAGAATGGAAAGTGTAAGTAGAAACTGTGAAGCACAAAGCAACCAAGCAAGAAGGATACCAAAATTAGAGCCAATCATAGCAATTCTTGATGCTACTCAATATAAAATAAAAGTAATAAAGTGAAATCAAACAGCTGTGAGTGAAGCTCTCATCGCATCATGGATCATGGTCGCAGGTTCGTAATGGAGTAGAGTGTGTTTGAGAACAGGGTTTGTCAAATTTAGAGAGGGGTAAATTACTTTTTAAATATTTAAAAATAAAATCAATTCAAATCCCAACAAATCCTAACTAAAATGATAGGATTTCAAAATAGGAGGAATGAAATTCCATGAGATTTAACGAATCAATCACTTTTTTTTTTTTAATTCCAAACACATGATTTGATTTGCAAATCAAATCATTTCCACTTTTCTTTGATTTCAAACACACTGTAAAGGAATAATAATGTACTTTCTCATATATATATATATATAGTTAGTTAGTTAGTTAGTTAAAATAAACATGTTTTGATTTATAATTTATTGCAATCAATTATTAATAATTTTTTCAATTGTGTAAAAAAGTTAACATTTATTAGTAATATATAGGCCAACATAAATTTTTTTCAATAAAACTCTTTTATAGAAAATGTCATTGCTATATGGAAAAGTATTCTCAAAATTACTTAAAAAGTTATATTTAAACTATCTTTTGGAACACATTTGAAAAGATCAAACTAAATAATTGTAATATTTAACAATAAGAAAAGTATTAAGGATTTAAAAATATTTTGTTAAAATATAATTGCCAAAATAATATAACGTAACTAATAACTTTTAGATAAACAAATGAGTTACACAATTTTTTGATTTTGTAATTATTATAGTTTTTATCGAAAAATTTTGACTTTTATTTTACCATGTAGCGTAGCGTTATTGTAACAGTAAATCCTTGGGATTCCTAAGAACAGAAAGCATAGAACAAACAATTATGATACTTGTGCCTTTTGCCTTCGTTTCCCCTCCATTTCTTTGGTCGATGGGACGTGATTCTTGTCTCTGCATTAGTATGTCGGCAATTTTTTATTGCAATTTTTGATGAATGAAAGCATGGTCAATTAATGGGCGCCATCTACAGTGCTTTACGCGTGAAGTGTATCAATGTATCAATTACCTATAATATATTATAATAATATTTAATTTTAAAAAAATTTAAAAATATAATTAAATATATTTTAAAAATTAATTATTATATATTAACGATATAAAATTATATTAATAATATAAAATAATTTTATATTATATTTATAATTAAAAATTTTTTATTATTATAATTTTATTATATCAATATAATTTTATATTATTAATACGTAAAAATTATTTTTTAAAAATTATAAAAATTTTATTAATATAATTTTACTCTTTCAATATAATTTTATATTGTCTATTAATATAATATTATATTAATAATATAAAATTATTTTATATTATCAATATAATTTTATATTATTAATATATAAAAATTAATTTTTAAAATATATTTAATTATATTTTTAAATTTTTTAAAAATTAATATATTATTATAATATATTATAAATAATTAATATATTAATATATCTTATAAATTTTCATCATCTAATACATTGTAATAATAAAATATATTAAACAATTTGGGCTGCAAAGCACATTGTATTCGGCGCCCAATTCAATGACGATATATGTCGGGGAGCATCTAACAATCTGACAATGGGCCTTTTAATCACAATGATGGTAAATCCACCCACTCCACCAACCATACGAAAAGGATTTATTTATTTAAAAAAAAAAAAAAATTGGATGGCCAGAACTTAATTTTTCTGAAAATTAAATAGATAGAATGACACAGCCTATTATTAATTTTTAAATGAATAAATAAATTATATTACTTAATTTGTTTTATCCAATATTTTTTAAAATTTTTATCAATTTTTTTAAACTGAAAATAAACTTTTATTGAACTCAAACTGCATCCACCAACAATACATGGCAAAGGAATTCAGGGGCCTGGTCCAACCGCACCTGAAACACAGAGTCCTTTGCAAAATTCTTATAAAAAATTTTGATAAAATTATTCCAACTGATTTATATCTCTCTTATTTCAGTTCCACAATAAATATACTATATCATCATCCAAAACTCCTTTACATTATATATGGGCTAGCCAATTATTTGCTTCCACGCAGGACAACCATATAGATCTTTACTTCACTGGTCAGTTTTTAAATAAAGAAAATATTTAATAATATTCGTGATAGTTTCAAAGCCTAATTAGATTTAATCTAACAAGTTTTTATTTTACTTTATTTTTTATCTGCAGCAAGTTTTTATTTTTAATCAAACAATATATGATTATGCTGTGTTATATTTTTTCAGTAAAGTATTTTAATGCTTTCCAAAATACTTAAAAATCTCTTCACATTTTTGGTAAGCTATATTTGTCTTTGTATAGATATTTATTTTTTTCATTCTTTTTTTAAGACCACCAAGAGATATCTTTATATTTTCAACCTACATCTATAATGTAACACCCTCCTTAATACTGATCTTACGCTTAAGCTCATAAGTCTCACACCTGGAGTTCTTCTTTATTCTGAACGGACCTTATCTGATAGTAGCTTCAGCCATCTTCGGAAACTTCTGAAACTATCTGGAAACAACACGAAAATAGAAGTGAGAATCATAAATTCTCAGTAGGACTCTATAATCATCATACATAATGACATCGTTGTCATCTCCAGTTTGCTTCGGTTTATTATGAAAAAGGTGAACATACTATACACACCATTTAATTTTAGTTCGAAAATATATTATTCGAAGCAAAGTTCACTTTTACTCATAAACTGATCATTTGGGATGAATCCATTCAACACCAATTTGTAAACTATACTATAAATAATAACTGTACATATTAAAATACATGTAACATCAATATATAGGGAACATAATTTCTGCATATAACTTTACTTGTACTTGAGCTTATGCATATATATAACATTTACTTTTCTCTCTTCATCTTTCTTTTTCATCATAAAATCTTTACATACCATGTTCCAGAGTATGGTCGCCATGTCATACGCCATCAGAGCGTGAACGCCATGTCACGTTCCTTAGGAATATGGGATCTTCACTTGGTACTTACTTACATTGGGGTCATGCCATGCCTCATGTAAGTTCTGGCCACTATGCTCACACTAGCTGGGTCGAAGTCATGCCTCATGTGAGTGGGGTGTCTGTATATACTTTAATATTTAATCTTTAGTCTTTACTTGGCACACCTAGGCGTTACGTATCGCCATCCCTAGGGTGCTATTACTGCCCTTGGGTAGCCTGGCCTTGGAGTGAGCTCGTCAGCTTCACCTGTAACATCCTACTAATTTAATGTTATGCTTAAGTTATAGCATTTAATTAAGTAGACTGTGTTACTGTGTTAATATTCTGCTTAAATTTCGTGATCTGTATTACAAAACAATCGAAGCGGCGCGCTGTTATACTATGTGCGTAATGAAACTCAACATAGTACTACAACAGATAGGAAATAGTAATAATAACATCAACTGTATACATACATGTATATTTACATATCAGGAGTCATTGCTTCAGTCTATACATATATATATGTATTAATAGCAGATGAAATAGGGACGACAAAATCCCCAATGCTAAAAGTAGAGGCAGAACTAGCAGGAGCAGGCTATGCGCAACAATGTCCAACTCGGGGTCATAATGAAGCTGCAGGTCTAGGATCTCAGTGAAAAGAGTGGTCGTTGAGCTCTTCGCCAGCGTCTGAGAAGGATGCGGAAGATACAAAATAGGGTGAGAATTTCAAGAAATTCTCAGTAGGGATCGGGTATACTAGCTAACTGACCTCACATACATTCTCAGTTGCCTCAGTTTTTACTTAATTATAGAAATATGTGTTCAACTAAACTAACCATTCTACTGAGTTCAATAAAATATCAGTCAGAAGCGAGGTTAGTTTACTTTAAATATTATAAGAAATAGAGTAGGCTACCAACAATAAAACATAGAATAATGGACATGGCAAATAAACATACAGTAGTACGTAAATATAAAAGGCAAACTGTAAGCATCCTGAAATAATCATGCCATGTAATCATGCATTCATGTAATTATGCAAACTCATACTTGAACTTTCCTTCATGAACTTTTCATTTCCTTTCATCATTTTTCCATCTCTTGGTCCCCTGGGAGTTCTTGGCCATTTAGACTCCTGGGTAATAGTCTGCTTCTCAGGATCGAGCTCGTTCCTATACAGGAATTGTCGGGTTTACTTTTCCCGACATTTCCACCGATCTATTCCCCTTAACTTCTTATCCGGGGCTGGCCCAAGTAGCATGGAACTTTCATAGTACATAATCTTTTTCATAACTTTCTTAAGGATGCACATGCATTAACATAGAATTCATAACTTGTGCATGGGTCTTACCGTAATTCGCAGCATAATCTAACGTGTCCGCTTCCCCATGAATAGTGCCAGCATACCAGAACATCAATTTATCACAAGGGTCACAATATTACATTCATATTCCAATATTAGACTCATATCAACATCAAATTCATTAAGGCAGAGTTTCTGCCTCAGCATATTCAACCAACTCGATTTTTATAATTCAAGCCATAATTTCTACTTAACTCATTTAGACCTCAAATTTGAGTATGTAAAAGTGTTATGTTTCTATTTTCTAACCTCTTTGGTCCCATCTAATTTTGATATCTATAGCTCAAGATATTCAGCTTTTATCCCGGCATGCCCAGTGGCTTGCTAGAATCAGGCAACTAAAAGTAAAAATCCACTAAAAATTGAAAACTGACTCAAATGATACGAAATTGGACTCATATTAAATTTAACAGGGTAAGGTTTCATTTACAAGAAGTCCCGTCCCATTTGGCTTGGTAGGGCTCGAGTTATAAGCCCCGAAACTTAATCTTCTTGAACTGCTCTGATTTGGCTCGGTTTGGACAAAGGTTAAATTTTTCAAATCACTGGGAACTAATAGGATGGTAACAAACTCGGAATTTCTGGGTAGGATGTTCTCCTATGTGTAAGCTTTCCAACAAAATTAGTTTCACTCGATTTGGAGTTGTATAGGGTGAGTTACACCCTTTTCAACCCGAACTGCCCGGGTGGATGTCTGGATTCCTAGGTCAAACTTCAAAAAATCATCTCTCTCAATATTAATCTGATGGTCTTATATAATATATGTATGGAAAGCCCTAGATGTCTAGTTTCACATAAAAATGGTTTTATTAATTTTGAACAGCGGGAGGCAGAGCCGTACACTCCGCCGTACGGACTGTCGAGGGTTTTGAGTTTTCCTGCCTTTCAACTTTTTCATATCTTCATCCTTTCTCACTTTTAGTTCAAATTTTAGCCTCATAAACAGCCCATAACCCAGCTATAATTCATCATAATCAATCAATTAGCATATCAGAATTAAGGAATTAAATCACTTCCAATCATTCAAGAGTCAGAAAATCAAGTAAGAAGAAAATCCCTACCTCTTACTATAAATGATTTTGGTTGAGTTTGTAGCTGGAACTTGATTGAATCTCAAAGTTGGGTGGAGTTGGATGAGTGAAGAAAAGAAAAGAGAGAGCTGAAGTGAAGAAGGAGTTACGTAGAAGGGGGTCTGAATCTGAGGAGGAGAGAGTGTTATATAGGCATGAGTGGGAGTTAACTTGGAAGGTTTTGATTGGCCTCAAAACATAAGGCTGAGTTTCAGCTAACCTTGCTCTCCACGTCGTCTTATTTGTGTGGTAGAATTGCTCTCCACATCACCTAAAGTGGGACTAGTTTCCAGTATATTCTGAAAATGAAATCGAAACTCATACTTTCTATAAAGTCGGAACTCGTGAACATCCTGCATATGAAGTCGGAACACGGAAAACATATCCAGTTTAGTCGAAACTTGAAAGCAGAGCCTAATGTGAAGCCAAGCACTTAAAGTCGGAAGTCGGGAAATTAGGCAAAACGAATCAATCGTAAACATAATTCCGGAGGTCAGAATTCACAACATTAATCCGTGTACCAGGAAATCGGGAATAATAGGATCTCGATCTCGAAACTCGGGAAGATATAGAAATGAGAGCTATTGGTATTGATCTCGAGATTGGAAATCGTACATTATGAACATAAGGTCGGAAATCGGAATGTAGCCAGTTCATTTGAGGTTTAGAGATGAAGTCAGAATTCGGAAAATGCAAGGCAATCCATTTGACCCTTCCTAAGGTCGGAAATCGGAAATCATTGTCTGTCCAGTCTAGATGAATCCGGAATTCGGGAATACTGATGGGCTCAGAAGTCGAAAGTCACGGACGTTACAATACCACCCCCTTAAAAAAAAAATTTTGTCCTCAAAATTTAGTATCTGAGAATAGTCCAGGATACTCTTTCCTCATGTCCGATTCCAGTTCCCAAGTATAGTCCTCAGCATCTTCCTTTCCCCATGCTACTTTTACTAGTTGCACGGTCTTGTTCCGAAGTTGTCTGGTACTTTTATCTACGATCCGTGCTGGTTGAAAGCGAAAAGTCAGGTCTTCCTTTAACTGTATTGATTCGGGTTCTAGGAAGTGTGTGGGGTCAGGTTGATATTTTCTAAGTTGAGAGACATGAAAAACATTATGAAGGTTTGACAATTGTGGAGGTAAAGCAACCCGATAGGCGACTGACCCAATTCGCTCTAAAATTTGAAAGGGACCTATAAAGCGGGGATTTAGCTTCTTGACCTTGATGGCTCTACCTATCCCCGTTGTAGGTGTAACCTTCAAAAATACGTGGTCTCCTTCCTGAAATTCCAAAGGTTTCCTCCTGGTGTTTGCATAGCTCTTCTGGCGGCTTTGAGCGGCAAGCATCTTGCTCTGTATTTTCTTGATCTGCTCGGTGGTCTGCTGGACTAAATCCGGCCCCAACAAAGTTGATTCCCCTATCTCGTACCAGCATAGGGGAGATTGACACTTTCGTCCATACAATGCTTCGTAAGGAGCCATGCCGATGCTAGCGTGATAGCTATTGTTGTATGCGGTCGCCAACAGCAGTAAGTATCGATCCCAATTTTCGCGTTGCTCCAGTATATAAGCTCGTAGCATATCTTCCAAGGTTTGAATTGTTCTTTCAGTTTGGCCATCTATCTGCGGGTGATATGCAGTGCTTAAACATAACTTTGCACCGAACGCTTTCTGTAAAGCTCCCCAGAATCGTGAGGTAAACCTCGGGTCTCGATCAGAGATAATAGTTGAAGGGGTCCCATGCAACCTTATAGTCTCTTGAATGTACAATTGAGCTAGTTTTTCCAGCGGATAATTTGCTCGAACGGGTAGGAAGTGAGCGGACTTGGTCAATTTGTCCACAATGACCCATATAGCATCATATCCTACTGATGTCCTTGGTAACCCCATTATAAAATCCATGGAGATACTCTCCCACTTCCACTCAGGGATTTCCAAGGGTTGTAACATCCCAGAAGGTTTCTGATATTCTGCTTTCACCTTCTGACAGGTCAAGCATCTACCCACGAAGTTTGCTACATCTGACTTCATGCCCGGCCACCAAAATATTTTCTTAAGATCCCGATACATTTTAGTAATGCCGGGATGTACGGCGAATTCGCCTTTATGTGCTTCTTCTAGGATTCTTCTTCGGAGATCATTCCTTTCAGGAATACATACTCTGTCGTGGTACCGCCAGATGCCCTCTTTATCTTGAGCAAAACCAGTCAATTTCCCTAATTGCACGAGACTAATTGTATGCTAAAAGTTAGCATCCTGTTGCTGTGCTTGCCGAATCTGGTCCTTAAAGCTACTGGTTATCTTAATTTGGTGTAACTGAAGAGTCTTGGGAGTTGTAAGAATTCCCAAATTAAGATTTCGGAAGCTTTTAATAAGTTCCGTCTCCTTAATCATCATCCAGGCGACAGTTAATGATTTCCTACTCAACGCATCTGCCACGATGTTTACCTTGCCTGGGTGGTATTTTAGTTTAAATTCATAGTCTTTAAGGAGTTCCATCCATCTCCGTTGCCTCATGTTTAATTCCTTCTGATCAAAGAGGTACTTCAAACTCTTATGATCAGAAAAGACTTCGAACTTCACTCTATATAGGTCATGTCTCCATATTTTCAGAGCAAATACTATTGCGGCTAGTTTGAGGTCGTGAGTTGGGTAGTTCCTTTCGTGTGGCTTCAATTGCCTGGAGGCGTACGCGACCACCTTTCTGGTTTGCATCAGCACGCACCCTAACCCTTGTTGGGAAGCATCGCAATAGACCTCAAATGGTCTATGAGGGTCTGGCAAGGCTAGCACTGGTGCCGTAGTCAATCTCCTCTTTAAATCCTGAAAACTCTGTTCGCACTCCGGCGTCCATTCGAACGGAATATTCTTTCTGGTTAGCTTGGTCAAGGGCAAAGCTATTCGAGAAAAATCTTTAACGAACCGCCTGTAATATCTAGCTAAGCCCAGAAAACTCCTGACTTCCGAGACTGTGGTTGGCCTTTCCCAGTTTAGAACTGCTTCTACTTTGCTGGGGTCTACAGAGATTCCTCTAGAGTACACTACGTGGCCGAGAAATTTTACCTCCTTCATCCAAAATTCACATTTGGATAATTTGGCATAGAGTTTCCTTTCTCTTAAAATTTACAGAACTAACTGCAAGTGTTCCGCATGCTCTTGCCCTATCCTTGAGTAGACAAGTATATCGTCAATGAAGACCACTACGAACTTATCCAGATATGGGCGGAATATTCGATTCATGTAATCCATGAATACTGCTAGTGCGTTCGTCAGCCCAAACGACATCACGGTGTACTCATAGTGCCCATAACGAGTTCGAAAAGTTGTTTTAGGGATATCTTGTTCTTGAACTCGGATCTGGTGGTATCCAGAGCACAAGTCAATCTTGGAGAATACTGTTGCATCTTGTAGTTGGTCCATGAGATCATCAATCCTTGGCAATGGATATTTATTCTTAATCGTTACCTTATTCAATTGCCTGTAATCCACGCATAGGCGCATGCTCCCATCTTCCTTCTTGACCAACAAGACCGGAGCTCCCCATGGCGATGCGCTTGGCCGTATAAATCCTTTTTCTAAAAGTTCTTCGACCTGTCCTTTTAGTTCCGTCAGCTCCATAGGTGACATACGATATGGAGCTATAGATATTGGTCCTGCACCTGGAACCAACTCAATGGTAAACTCAATCTCTCTTTCCAAAGGAAATTCAGGAATATCTTCTGGAAAAATATTAGGATATTCCTTAACAACCAGAATCCCTTCTAGTTCCTGCTCAGCTTCTGTCGCATTAGCTGACAAGAGTATATACCCTTGCTTCTTTGGCCCGAAAGAATTCAAATAGAAGAGTGTTGCGGTCTGGGATTCAGAAAGTGAGACAGAGGGGAGTACCACTGTCTTATCAGAGCAATTGAGTACGACTCGATTAGCAGAAATCCAATCCATGCCCAGAATTATGTTAAGACCAGACAGAGGGAGACAAATCAAATTGGCGGCAAAGGTCCTACCCTCAATTCGAAGGGAAACATTAATGCATACTTGACTAGTTCTAACAGGTCCATTAGTAGGAGTAGAAACCAATAGATTATAAGGCAATTCAGAAATTTGCAATTGCAAGGCAGCTACACAACTATGAGAAATAAATGAATGTGAAGCACCCGAATCATAGAGTATAGTTAGAATCTCACCGTCCACATCACAAGTGCCTTGGATTAGTCCCTCCGACTCGTCAGCTTCTTCTGCGCTCATCGTAAAGACTCGTCCTTGAAGTTGGGGTCGAGGCGGTTGCGATGGATTCCTAGTTGGGCACTCATAAATTTTATGACCTGGCTTGCCACATCCGTAGTAGACATTCTGGCCTGCCAAACATGGCCGATCGCCATGCTTCTTCCCGCATTTTGTGCAAGTTGGATTTGGAAAAGGCCTTTGGGGCTGCTTGCCCTTGTTGCCTGCCGGCAGAAATCTCCGCTGTTGTTGCACGTTGGGCCTGAATCTTGGGCCCTGTGGGGCTAACCCCCTCCTGAAATTTCCACTAGATGCCCTGGCTGCAGCTAATCTCGAGTTGCAATCTTCCACGAGTCGGCACTTGTTCACCAACGTAGGGAAATCCCTAATCTCCATTGGCCCGATCACGGTGAGAATGTCCTCTCGTAATCCACCTTCAAATTTAATGCACTTCCAAGCTTCATCTGGATTCCTTTGATAAATCGTGGAAAATTTGCATAGCTCCTCAAATCGGGCAATATATTCAGATACTGTCCGATTTCCTTGACGCAGCTGCATAAATTCAAGTTCCTTGGCATTTCGAACTAAAGCCGGGAAGTATTTCTGGTAAAACACATCCTTGAACATCGTCTAGGTGACTATTGTCTGAGATTCCTCGAACAATCTTTGTACGCCGTTCCACTAAAATTCGGCGTCTACCTCAAGCATGTAAGTGGCGAAGGTCACTTTCTGATGATCTGAGCAATCTATAACCGAGAAAATCTTCTCCATAACTTTGATCCATTAAATCGCCTTTGTCGGATCATACGCCTCTGAATCGGCGGATTCGCCTTCCTGAACTCGGCGAACTTAAGATATTCTAGATCCATTCCAGGGCCGTTATGATTTCCACCACGACCTACCTCTGACTGTCTTCCTATTTGGCCCATCATTTCGGTGGTCGCATTTCGCCGCACATAGCGTGCGCCATCTCTCGCATCGTATCCAGAAACTCTGTAGATTCCTCCTGGGCTGGAGTAGTTCACGACCTACCTCGCCTTTCAGAAGCCATTAAGTTCTGAACACACAAAACAAGAGTAATTGAGTTGATCAGGCTCAACCCTAAGTTTGGTGTGCTAGTAAATAATAGCATACAGTTAGGCAAACTACTTCACGTACGTCCTATCCATATGGACAAGACTCAGAACATAATAAGATCTAGGGAATACAGAGCATATGCGAAGCATAGTCGGTCTAATCCTCAGGCCTATATTAGGATGAACTGCTCTGATACCAAAAATGTAACACCCTACTAATTTAATGTTATGCTTAAGTCATAGCATTCAATTAAGTAGACTGTGTTACTGTGTTAATATTCTGCTTAAATTTCGTGATCTGTATTACAAAACAGTCGAAGCGGCGCGCTGCTATACTATGTGCGTAATGAAACTCAACATAGTACTACAACAGATAGGAAATAGTAATAATAACATCAACTGTATACATACATGTATATTTACATATCAGGAGTCATTGCTTCAGTCTATACATATATATATGTATTAATAGCAGATGAAATAGGGACGGCAAAATCCCCAATGCTAAAAGTAGAGGCAGAACTAGCAGGAGCAGGCTATGCGCAACAATGTCCAACTCGGGGTCATAATGAAGCTGTAGGTCTAGGATCTCAGTGAAAAGAGTGGTCGTTGAGCTCTTCGCCAGTGTCTGAGAAGGATGCGGAAGATACAAAACAGGGTGAGAATTTCAAGAAATTCTCAGTAGGGTTCGGGTATACTAGCTAACTGACCTCACATACATTCTCAGTTGCCTCGGTTTTTACTTAATTATAGAAATATTTGTTCAACTAAACTAACCATTCTAATGAATTCAATAAAACATCTGGTCCGAGGCAAGGTTCAGTTTTACTTTAAATATTATAAGAAATAGAGTAGGCTACTAACAATAAAACATAGAATAATGGACATGGCAAATAAACATACAGTAGTACGTAAATATAAAAGGCAAACTGTAAGCATCCTGAAATAATCATGCCATGTAATCATGCATTCATGTAATTATGCAAACTCATACTTGAACTTTCCTTCATGAACTTTTCATTTCCTTTCATCATTTTTCCATCTCTTGGTCCCCTGGGAGTTCTTGGCCATTTAGACTCCTGAGTAATAGTCTGCTTCTCAGGATCGAGCTCGTTCCTATACAGGAATTGCCAGGTTTACTTTCCCCGATGTTTCCACCGATCTATTCCCCTTAACTTCTTATCCGGGGCTGGCCCAAATAGCATGGAACTTTCATAGTACATAATCTTTTTCATAACTTTCATAACTTTCTTAAGGATGCACATGCATTAACATAGAATTCATAACTTGTGCATGGGTCTTACCGTAATTTCGGCAGCATAACGGAACGTGTCCGCTTCCCCATGAATAGTGCCAGCATACCAGAACATCAATTTATCACAAGGGTCACAATATTACATTCATATTCCAATATTGAACTCATATCAACATCAAATTCATTAAGGCAGAGTTTCTGCCTCAGCATATTCAACCAACCCGGTTTTTATAATTCAAGCCATAATTTCTAATTAACTCATCTGGACCTCAAATTTGAATATGTAAAAGTGTTATGTTTCTATTTTCTAACCTCTTTGGTCCCATCTAATTTTGATATCTATAGCTCAAGATATTCAGCTTTTATCCCGGCATGCCCAGTGGCTTGCCAAAATCAGGCAACTAAAAGTAAAAATCCACTAAAAATCGAAAACTGACTCAAATGATACGAAATTGGACTCATATTAAAGTTAACAGGGTAAGGTTTCATTTACAAGAAGTCCCGTCCCATTTGGCTTGGTAGAGCTCGAGTTATAAGCCCCGAAACTTAATCTTCTTGAACTGCTCTGATTTGGCTCGGTTTGGACATAGGTTAAATTTTTCAAATCACTGGGAACTAATAGGATAGTAACAAACTCGGAATTTCTGGGTAGGATGTTCTCCTATGTGTAAGCTTTCCAACAAAATTAGTTTCACTCAATTTGGAGTTGTATAGGGTGAGTTACACCCTTTTCAACCCGAACTGCCCGGGTGGATGTCTGGATTCCTAGGTCAAACTTCAAAAAATAATATCTCTCTCAATATTAATCCGATGGTCTTATATGATATATGTATGGAAATCCCTAGATGTCTAGTTTCACATAAAAATGGTTTCATTAATTTTGAACGGCGGGAGGCGGAGCCGTACACTCCGCCGTACGGACTGCCGAGGGTTTTGAGTTTTCCTGCCTTTCAACTTTTTCATATCTTCATCCTTTCTCACTTTTAGTTCAAATTTTAGCCTCATAAACAGCCCATAACCCAGCTATAATTCATCATAATCAATCAATTAGCATATCAGAATTAAGAAATTAAATCACTACCAATCATTCAAGAGTCAGAAAATCAAGTAAGAAGAAAACCCCTACCTCTTACTATGAATGATTTTGGTTGAGTTTGTAGCTGGAACTTGATTGAATCTCAAAGTTAGGTGGAGTTGGGTGAGTGAAGAAAAGAAAAGAGAGAGCTAAAGTGAAGAAGGAGTTACGTAGAACGGGGTCTGAATCAGAGGAGGAGAGAGTGTTATATAGGCATGAGTGGAAGTTAACTTGGAAGGTTTTGATTGGCCTCAAAACATAAGGCTGAGTTTCAGCCAACCTTGCTCTCCACGTCGTCTTATTTGTGTGGTAGAATTGCTCTCCACGTCGCCTAAAGTGGGACTAGTTTCCAGTATATTCTGAAAATGAAATCGGAACTCGTACTCTCTATAAAGTCGGAACTCGTGAACATCCTGCATATGAAGTCGGAACTCGGAAAACATATCCAGTTTAGTCGAAACTTGAAAGCAGAGCCTAATGTGAAGCCAAGCACTTAAAGTCGGAAGTCGGGAAATTAGACAAAACAAATCAATCGTAAACATAATTCCGGAGGTCGGAATTCACAACATTAATCCGTGTACCAGGAAATCGGGAATAATAGGATCTCGATCTCGAAACTCGGGAAGATATAGAAATGAGAGCTATTGGTATTGATCTCGAGATCGGAACTCGTACATTGTGAATATAAGGTCAGAAATCGGAATGTAGCCAGTTCATTTGAGGTTTAGAGACGAAGTCAGAATTCGGAAAATGCAAGGCAATCCGTCTGACCCTTCCTAAGGTCGGAAATCGGAAATCATTGTCTGTCCAGTCTAGATGAATCCGGAAGTCGGGAATACTGATGGGCTCGGAAGTCGGAAGTCACGGACGTTACATCACCCGTGACCGTCGTCACACCGACTCACCCGCAAGGGGACCCACGTGCCTCTAGTCTTGGAGGGATCTCATTTTGGTCACGTGCCTCTAGTTGAAGGGATCTCTTCTGGTCACGTGCCTCAAAATTGAGGGGTCTCATCTGACCACGTACCTTCAATATAGAGGGATCTCATTTGACCACATGTCTCCAAGGTAGAGAGATCTCATAGTTTAGCTGCCTTCACAGGGAGGGATTCAAAGTACGACTGCCTCCAAGTGAAGGGATTCATATCTTTATCTTTTAACTGCCTTCACCGGGAGGGATTCAATGTACAACTGCCTCCAGGTGAAGGGATTCACATTTTATTATTTACTGTCTTCACAGGGAGGGATCTTAATTAACTGCCTCCGAGTAAAGGGATCCACATTCACTATATTCACATTCTTTCATTCTCATGCATGGTCATACTAAATGTACCTATACTTCATTCATTTTCATATATCATTGCTCACATGATCTTCACGTATATCTTCATGACACATAAAGGCCCGTAGCCTCTTTACCATTTTACTGGCACTCATACATGTGCTACATCATTTACCCTTACATACCTCATATCATACTTATGTCATTCTTTAATATAGAATTTCCATATACATATTCTCACTTTAATTCATCCTTACACACAAACATTCATAATCTCATAGATTTCTGCCGTGAATTCAGCAACATAACGGATCCGATTCGTCTCCCTATGAATAGTGCCAGCTCTCACAGACAGTTCAGTCATAACATTATGCTCAATCTAATATACATATATATCAATGTAAAACTGGCAATCCTCACTTCAAACCTTATGTATCCATTGACACTTGTGTAACCATCAGTTTGGCCATTTTGCCAATCTTACTCAGTTCTGCCCGAATTTTGTATAATCTGCCTTTACCTCTATTCAACTCATTTAAACTTGAATTTTGGATATGTCATAGATCTATATGTCTACTTTCTAACCTCTTTGGTCCCATATCATTGTGATTTATAAAACTCAAGATATTTAACTTTTGCTTCAGTCTGTTCAGTCACTAGCCCAAATTACACTCTTGGAGGTATAAATTCACTAAAAATCGAAACTAAGCTCAAATCATACGAAATTGGTCTCATATTGAAGCTAACAGGACAACCTTTCATTTGCCACAAGTTTCATTCCATTTGGTTAAGTATACCTCGAGTTATAAGTCCCGAAAGTCGACCTTCTTGAACTACTCTGTTTTGGTCTGGATTGGACATAGGGCAACTTCCTCAAATCACTGGGAACAATTGAGACCATAAAAAACTCGAAATTTTATATTGGGATACTCCCCTATGTGTAAGATTTCTAACAAGATTAGTTTCACTCAATTTGGGGTTGTATAGGGTGAGTTATAGCCTCCTCAAGTCACCCTGCCCGAATGAAAACCCTGATTCCTAGGTCAAACTTCAAAAATTCATATCTCTCTCAATACTAATCCAATAACCTTATATGATATATATATATATGGAAAGCCCTGGATGTCTACTTTCAAAAATGGTTTCATCGAATTCAACCAATTTGTAGGCGGCGTAGTACACTCATTGCATTTGATCATGATCGAACTTCTCTCTTAGACAGCATTCCAAACCTTCACTTCTCCTAGTTTTCCTTTTTCTAACCTTAATCCCAACTCATTATTTCATATTAATCCAACCATAATTCATCATACACATCCAATATATCATCAAATATACATAGAATAGTAATCTTTCATGCATCCTCAGTTTAAAGAAATTAAGATTAGAGATTGAATCCTACCTCCTTGGAGTGTGATCTTGCTGAATTTGAGTTTTGGATTGATGGAACCTTGACCAAGCTTGGAGATTTGATGGAGTTGGATTGAGAGAGGAAGGAAAGAAGAAGAGGGCTGGAGCAAGAGGAAGGGAACATAAATCAGACCAAAATGGAGAAAAGAGTCTGATTTAAATACATGAGAGTTGTGGTGTTGATTGGTTGGAGTTTTGTGGTTGTAATTTGGCCATGTCTCTCACTTTTGTGGTCAAATTGCTCTCCACGTCGTCCCAAAAGTGGGATACGTTTCCAGTCTACCTGAAATTGGAACTCGTCCTTCTTAGCTTAAATTCAGAACTCGTGACATTTTGCCTGAGCTTGAGCTAACCTTATATCGGAACTCGTTACATCAAAATCGGACGTTGGCATTTGTACCATTGTCCTAAAACATCAACTTGGGTCAAGTCCGAAGTCGGAATGAGGATGCTTAAGGTCAGAACTTGAGAATTCCTATCACATTACCAAACTCAAGTACTTAAACACGAAAGCTGGGATCTTATATGGATTAGATCGGAAACCGGGTATAGTTGTCTTTGAGACATGAAGTCGGATACCGGGTGAATCACGTTCATGTTGTTCGGACTTGGAGGTTAAGTCGGAAGTCGGTAAATTATGCTAACATTCATTAACGAACTCGGAAGTCGAAAGTAGTACATTTTATGTGAAATTCGATGATGTAGTGAGGTGAAGTCGGAAGTCGGGAACAATCAAAATTAGGCTAAATCGGAAGTCGGAGAACATGAAGTCGGAAACTGTGCATGACTAACTCGGAAATCGGAAATATTCCCTTCTACCTGAAATTCGAAGATGAAGTTGGGAATGGGATTGGATCAAACTTAAAGGTAAAGTCAGAACTTGAAAATTGGGGATGTTACATATAAAACTAATTTTTATTTAGCTGCAGAAGCATAAGAGTAATACAATTTTTCTACTAGAGTGATCTTTTTGAGATTTGAACTCATATCCTGCTCAAAGAAATTAAGATTACTTATTATATTAACCAATCATTTATATTTTTTTTTCTCTTTTGCCAATATAGGAGTTTGAAACTTTACTAAAGTATTTTGTAGACAATCTTCCACAATTGTAAACATCCCTTTAGAAAAACACTTGTAGACCTGGCATCATGAAAATTGAAAAAAAAAAAAATCAACAATTTGAAAGTGATTGATTTGTCGCATTTTGGAGTTGGTTATATCGAGGAAGTGCAAACAAAACAAGTATGAGGGGAAAAAAAAAAACGTAAGTACTCTCAATTTATTTATGATTGTCATTTTAATTTTTTTTCTCAAATTATTGTTATTTAAGAATATAAAGAAAGTATTACTTAATTTTTTTTTACTTTATTCTTATTTTTCATTTCCTCATTTATTAATTAATTTATTAATTAACAAGAAAGAGAAAACAATAATTTGATCAATTAAATTATATTTTTTTATATCTGAATATAGTTAATCTTTATAAAAATTCTGAAAAGACAAAAAAGACAATAATAAGTGAATGAAAGGATTAATTAATGTAGTTTTTCTTGACATATTGTTGAATTTAATTACTCGTCACTTTTGGTTAGGGGAATAATTATTAACATATGTCAAAAAATCCAGTAAAAAAATGTCAAAAAATCATCTTTATAAAATAAAAACGAGTGCTTTCAATTCCCATAAAATAAAAGAAAAGGTGAACTCAAATAGAATTTAAATTACAATTTAAATTTTCAACAGGTACAAACTATATTCAAAAAAAAAAAAGTGAGAAAGTCAATTATGCATTTTCTTGGGGTTATTATGATAATACAATTTTAACTAATATATCGAACTTAATAAATGGACAAGTTGTTGCAATTTCCTCCAACCACTCAATCCATAGCTGTTTATTGATACTTGTCTTTTGTGTATAATAAGACCCTGCAAAACCAATAAAGAAAAGAAACACAAAAATAATAACACTAATAGTCGGAGGCATGCAAATACACACTGCCCCTAAGGATTATTCTGGTGTAATGGATATCCCCTAGGGTACAACATGCTCTTTTGGTAGAACTAGTATCTCAAGAACTAGCAAGGTATTTTATTGTGTTTAACCAAGTGAGAAAAATAAAAGATAGGAAACAACCGAGGAGGAGAGATGCTGAGAAGAAGAGATAAGCAGATATTGGTGAATGATTTCTAAAACAAAATAAATATATAGTTAATAAAATTGTTTTCGGTGAAAAGCAATCTGAAGGGATGAGGAAAGGAAGAGATATTGTAGGTGGATTTTTTGCTATTCATGCTCAGTAAAAGAAGTGGAGTATCTCAACCTTTTTCTCATAACAGTCCACGTAGCATACAAACGTTGAAAGCATAATAAAGATAACAAATTGATAAGGATAAGAATATTGAACTAAACACTTGCAGGTCTCATTACAATGAATAACTAAGTGTGACATGGGTTCAAGTCAAACAAAATATTCAGGAGCAAAGAACCCATCCGAGAGTCAAGATAACAGATTGTAGAATTAATATCTCATAGGTTGAAAACTAATTAACACCCAGTATTCTTATAACCAAAGGATAAACACTTATTATTATTGAATAGAATAAAACCATATACCCAAATAGAGCTCAAATAAATTTGAGTTTGAAATAACTAAATAATAATAATAATAATATAACAATCCCCTACTTATTTCAAAATCACATTTATTTATTATTAAAAATAAACTATGGGTTAAACATGAGTGCAAATGCTTTGAATTAGGGTATTTACCAAGATGAGCAAATATGACTTGGGTTATGTTGATATCAAAGATTGATAAGGCAAAGGAGATGAAGTATTTTCAACTGATCAACATAATTGGTTGTGTTTACAATGTTGTGATGAAAATTCTTGCGAATAGAATGCATAGTGTGGTGGAAGGTTTGGTTGGTGAATCACAAACAGCCTTTGCTTATGGCAGACAGATCCTAGATGGAGTCCTTATCGCAAATAAAGTGGTTCATTCGGTTAAATAGAAGAAATGAAAGGCGATTCTTATGAAACTAGATTTCCAAAAGGCGTACGACTCTCTTAGACGGACTTTTGTTGATAATGTTCTAGAAAACAATGGGATTTGGCAGAATCTGGAGGAAATGGATTTGGAGCTGCCTTTCAACGACCGAGATGTCGATTATAATTAATGGTTCACTATCTAAACCATTCAAGATGGAGCATGGGCTAAGATAAGGGGATCCATTATCTCCTTTCCTATTTGTTTTAGTTGCAAATGTTCTCAACAGATTAATCAGTAGGGCTATTGGGGATGGGTTGGTAGAAGGTATTAATATTGGAAGAAATGGAGTTAGGTTATCACACCTTTAGTTTGCTGATGACATGCTCCTATTCGCTCCTTCAAAAAAATGGGTGCTGATGAACCTGAGGCGGATCCTTGACCGCTTTGGAGTCATGTCTAGACTGTAGATCAATTATGTCATCCTATTAAACTATGATGCCTCGCTGACATAACAAATTAACTCTAGACTGACATGTATGATTTTGACATTACCTGTTAGGTACTTAGGAATTCCTCTGGGGGTGAATCCAAAAAGAGTTGAAACTTGGGCTTTTGTTATTGAAAAAAGTCAAGAAGAAACTATTTGGATGGAAGGTAAAGCAGTTATCTATAGCTGGCAAGTTGACATTGAACAAATTTGTGCTAGACAACTTGCTCGTCTATTATTTGGGCCTTTTTAAAATGCCTAAACAAGTGATGAGGAAAATTATCTCAATTTAGAGCAAATTATACTACAAGAAAATTAGTAAATAGCAACTGATCTTTAGGTCACCAAAATTAGAGATCAATTTGAAAGCATCTGTAACCAATTTCGATCATTAGCTTGGTGAAGAGTTGGCGATTGATAAATCGATCACTAAATTAGAGATCGATTTTTTAGTCTTTAAATCGGTTGCTAAATCAGTCACTAATTTGTAACGAATATAGTTCAGTCACTAATTTGATCTCTAGTTTAGCAACTGATATTTCGGTCACTAAATCGATTGCTAAATCGATTTCTAATTTGTGACTAAACTTTTTTCAGTCACAAAATCGGTCGCTAGATCGATCACTAAAGCGATCACTAATATCTGATTGTGTTTCTTCTAATCCTAAGCTGGCCTCAATTTCAGTCACTAAATTAGTCGCTAACTATAAAATTGGTCACTAAATCGGTCGCTAAAGCATCATGATGTTAAAATGAATGATTTTGCATTTTTTGAATTCCCAGTTTTAAACACCTAAAATTCAGACAATTTAACCACCAAAGAGACATAAGTTTTATATATCAGTCCAGTCAAATAAACTCCTAATACTAAACAAGTATTGAACATTATAGAAACAAGTAATATTCATTAAATTACAAAATAGAAAGCTAAATAATATCTAATCCTACTCAAGTTGCAATAAGTAGTCCGATTCAAGTCTTAATAACTAGTGCTACTCAAGTTTAATTAATTAGTCCTACTCTAATCTTAATACTAGTCCCACTCTTAGTCCCTATCTAATTCTCAGTAAATCAAGTCCTCTTTCAGTCCTCCTCCTCATCTCCCTTTTCCTCCTCATTATTCTCCTTTTCCTTCTGATTTGTGTCTCCTACTGGTGGTTGAAACTCAGGAAGTTGAAAATTCATCCGCTTCATCATTTCTTGTAGTAGCTTGTTATTGAATTGAACTTGACTTTCAATACTCTCCAACCTTGCCTTAAGTGCACTGTTTTCATCTTGCATTTTTTTTTTTCAGTAATTCTTCGTGCTCTGCGCTTTGCACCCACTCAGTTGATTGAGAGATTGATCCGTAGTAATAAGATCTTTTATCAACCACAGTAAACTCCAAACCAAGACCATAAATTCTCTCATTTTTTATTCTAGCAGTGTCACGCTACACATCTAACTCACTGGGCTTAGAACTTCCTTCCTCAGATTCCTTTTGGGTTACCTCATCCATAGCACGTGTAAATTCGACTAGTAAATACCAATATGGAGTCAACATACATATTAAATAACTTAGTCATAGTCATGACATATTAATAGAGCATACATTATGTAACATCCTCACTTTCGTAAACAGAACGTAATGGAAACTTTGAATTATTTCCCTTAGGCAGTTTGAGAATTTCTCAGGCAGCGTCCTGCCATAACGATCTTCACCCTCAGAATTATAGGGTAGTATAACACTACTATTGAAAATATGGCACTGCCACATGTTAAAAATTAGGAAATGACAAAAGTGTCCCTATAAACTTTTATTAATATAGTGATGCCCAGAATTTTTAGAAATTATATTTTGACCCCAAAGACTTATTCCCACAATATCCCTAGAACTTTTCATGAAATGACCCTTAGGTCCTCACATCTGTAGAATTAGCAGATTGGAATTTTAAACAGAGCAAAATCACGTGGTGAAACCGTAGAAGTTTAAATCTCTACTGATTGGGCCATGGAGGCAGTCTGGTGTGAAATGACGTGGGGTGTCCCTGGACTTGCTCAAAATTACGGAAATGCCATTAGCTATAGAAAAAAAAAATAGAAAGCAGAAAAGACTCTGAATTGGTAAAACATTTAATTTACATTGTTAGTCGATTTATTTGATTTTATTGGATAAGTAAGTCATTGGAAGTTAATTAGAAGTCAATTAAAGAATAATTAGAAGTTAATTAAAGAGATTAGGATTAGAGAAAGATTAAAATAGACATGTAGCAAATTTTAAGTTACCAGTAATATTTTATCGAATTGAAGGAAATCGGCAACGATTCGGTGTTTTATACTACTAGAACCGAACCAGTAGAATTTTCAACTGAAAACCCTCACTTAAGTGGCTGAAATTCAGCCACCCCTACCACATATGAGTGGCGCCAAGTGTTGCTCAAGATAGTGGAGAAACTTGGCCTCACCTCCACCACCAAGCCTCTACCAATCACATCCACTCTTGGGTGAGATATTTCCTCTCTTATTCCCCCTCAATTTCAGCCTCCTCTCTCTCTCTCTCTCTCTCTCTCTCTCTCTCTTTCAGACTTACTTCTTCCTCTCACCATCTTCTTCCACTTTCAACATCTATCAAGCTTCTTGCACCCAAATCTTTCACTAAAACTCAAGACTAGCTTATGGTGGCACCAAAATCAAGGTAGGAATCCAACTTTTCTTCTTGTTTTTCTTGATTTGGGGCTATGTAGGGATCTTGTTTTTCTCATGATACTGATGTGATTTGGAGTGATAATGATGGATCATGGTTGATTTTGCATGTATGTTGTAATTAGGATTGGAATTAGTACGAAAGAACTTAAAGAATAGAGAGAATTCAAGAAGCTGTTAGGGTGTTCACTTGATGGTCCATACTGCAGAGTGTATGGCTTTATCTACAATTGTTTAAATTTGATAAATCTATTTTTATATGAAACTAGATATTCAGGGCTTTTCATACATATAAAATATAAGGCCATTAGATTAGTATAGAATTAGTTATGAATTTTTGAATTTTGACCTAGAATCCTAGATTCCCATCTAGGCAGCATGAGTTGAGAGGGGTGTAGCTCAGTCTACACAACTCTAAATTGAGTGAAACTAACGCTATTTGAAATCTAATATATAAGGTAATAACCCATAAAAATTTCAGATCCAGATTCATTGCCAATTATTCCCAACACATCAATGAATTTACCTTCAGTTCAAACAAGACTGGAATAGGGTAGTCCAGTAGGGTCAAGTTACGGGGCTTATATCTCAAAATATACTCATGCAAATGATATGCAACTTATTTCATTGAAAGCTTGTTCTATTAGCTTTAAATTGATAGAAAGTTTGTATGATTTCACTTAGATTTCTATTTTTAGTGAATTTTCACTTATAAGGGTGCATTTCTGGATAAGTATAGGGTAGTCTAAGGTAAAATACTAATAACTTGAGTTATATAAATCAAAATGAGATGGGACTAAAAGGGTTGGAAGCTAGATATATAGAGCTATGATATATCCAAAATTTGGGTTTAAATGGTTGAATTGGACTAAAGGTGGAATATACAAAATTTGGGCAGAATAGGATGAAGTAAGCAGAAAACTCTATTGATGTTTGTATTGAATTTGATGAATGATATTGTGAATATATAATTGTTGTTCCATATTGATTTGCATGTTTAAATGATTTTACTGGTAGTCTAGCGCTATTCATGGGGAAGCGGACTCGATCCATTATTTTGCCGAAATTCCGGCAGAAATATGTGAATTATATGAATGTTATAAATATTTATATGTTATGCTTATAAGATTCATATATGCAAGAATGATTTAAGTATAATATGAAGTATATTAATGAAAACCCGTAGTATATGCATGTATAATCATGTCCAAAGAAGAGTAGAAATTATGAGAACTTGTGAGAAAGATGTACCAAGCTACCACGTGAGGCATGGCATAGACCCAACTAGCATGTGCCAGAGCGGTACTGTCTGAGACTTGGGCCAGCTCCTGAACAAATTTAAGGGGAATAAGTCAGTGGGAGTGTCGGGGAAAGTAAACTCGGCAATCCTGTATAAGAACGAGCTCAATCCTGAAAAGTAAACTATTACCCAGAGGTGAGAGAGGCCATTCACCTCCAAGGGACCAAATATAGAAAAGCAAGATCAAGTTGCAAGTTAAAGAAAGAGATGAGTTAAATCAAGTGCACTTGCATTCAGTCAAGTACAAGCATCTATATGTGCATTTCTAACTATCTTATTATGTCATGATGTTATTATGATTCTTACTGAAGTATATTACACTATTCGTGTTTCTATGTCTGTCATATAATATGCCAAGTGATTGTTAAAATATAACCCGCTTCGAGAAAGATGTTTTCAACTTAAAATCGAGCCATTACTTGTGTATGTGTGCTCACATTTTCATAAGAAACCAAAGTCACTGGAATGTTTATGATGACACTGTATGCGTGATGGTTCGAGTTTACCTACTGAGAACCTTAGGTTCTCATTGTTTGCTTGTATATTTTTCTTTTCCGTAAACATTCCAGATCCTAGGCTAAAACTTAAGAACAAAGCAGAAACCTGGGATGTTCATCATTCAAGACTCAGGCTTAAGTCAGCCCAGAAGACTATAGAGGCCGGTTGAAGTTCAGTAAGGGCGATAGCCGCAATGTGGAAATAGTTTTTATCTATAATATTGGTTATAATTTTTTTTAGAATTTTATTCTCTATGTATCAGAGATGACGAAATTTATGAACTGTATTCAGTAATAAAGTGTGTAGTTAAAGGGCCATGTATTGTATTTTTCGCATTTTAAAGATTCTCTTAACACAGTGACAACCTCTTAATATAACTCCATAACTCGAGCATGGCTTATATGATAGAGGGTGTTACACATTATAATTTAAATCAATACGTAGCTATACATTATATTCTAACATAATAGATACACATGCAATAGAAATTAAACAAATTAGAAGTTACTTACATCTGTTTGCTCTGATCTCCTATCCACTCAAGTATGATCCTTACATCTACGTTTGTAGCGACACAACTCTAATGGTGTAGAAACTTGCCCATGCAATTTCATCTACAAATGCAACAATAATATAAATCAATAACGTACTAACTTAATATGAAAGCACTATGTCAACAGAATAGTGCACTATTGATTGAAAAAAAAAAAAAAAAAAAGAAGTTAGTTATTTGAAAACTTAACTAAATTTGCTCTATGGTGAGAAGTGGTAATTGAACCATCGATGTGAAGAGAACCTCCAAATCTCCTATAATTAGATGATTGATTTAATTTTGCCTGAATACTCTTCTTCTTCAAAGTCTCACTTGCCTAGTGCTCGCAAAGTCTATCCCGCACTTGTTCTCCTAACCATCTTGGCCTAGTCTACTTGGTACGGGCTTTCATGAGCATATTTTTTAATAAAGTTGTAGCTTGCATTTTAAAATTCTTCTGAGCCCAAGCATAATTTAGGGGCTCAAAATCAAACTTTCTCTACAATAACCAAAATAAATATCAAGATATAAGTTTGAACACATGATAATTGCATATAATAATTGCATATAATAAAATTTTGAATCTTACCATGAATTCATCAAACATCAACCTTCTTACATTAACTAGTATTTTTTTCCAAGATGCCCATGGTTGTAGGTCATTGATAACCTCAGCGATCCCACTAGTAGCAATGTGTGAGGGCAAAAATCTACAGCATTGCAAATTATCAATTAAAATATATTGGAGATATAAAAATTATTCAAAGACTTTCACATACCCAACTTCGTCAACATGTAAAACTTTCTTGCCATTGTTTACATGAATGTTTGTAGAATCATGGGAAGAAATTAATCCTTGTGCAGGTTCTCCATGGGATTGGGTGTTAGGTGAATTTACACCTGGCACCGATGATAGTAGAGTTGATTAGGAATTAGATGCATTGGTAAGAAACATTGGAGATGGTGTAGCTCTAGGAGATAGGATAACTGCTGCAAGTGAAGAAGGTGTGGGCTGAGAGCTATTAACACGTCGTGTTGACTGCAGTTTTTTGGGCCGATTCTTAGAAGCCGACATCTTTCCTTTCCCTTTGTCTTTGTCTGACATTTGCAATTAAATGTAACACTAATTACTATGTATGTCAAATACCAAAAACTAACATATGCATAAGATAATAAAGCAATTAATTTACCTTTAAAATAAAATGAAAAATTAGACAAAAAAATCATCATTATCAACATTGTCGTCGTCATCATCATCATCCTCATCATCATCTTCATTATCATCAACCAATCTATTCAACTGAATTTCTTCATTGTCGCTTTCAGAATCATTGTCAAAATCGAATTCCTCTTCTTCATCATCTACTTTCTCTTCAATGTCATCATCTTCCTTATATATTTGATCATGGCCTGCATTCACTTTGACCTCATCACATGCACGATCTTCATCTCTTAAGGGTCTTAATGGGTCATCATTTGCCACAAAATCCACAAGAGTTATTTCATCTTAATGTGCAAGCTCTAGCGTATATCGATCATTAACTGTATCTCTTGCTTTGGTTTTGATGACAACCCACCAATTAGTTTTTTCTTTTATAATTCGTGGATATGGAACATAATACACTTGAATCACATTTTTTGCAAATAGAAGGGATCATATTTTGAATATTGTCTTGTATGACAAACTTCCACAATACTGTATTGTCTGTGAATCTTTATTCCACAATTAAGTGTAATATCAAACCATTCACAGTTAAAATATACTAATTGTTTCAATGGATCTCCAGGGTATTCTATTTGCACATTTTCTTTATTGATCCCGTAATAATAATTCTCTTCACTCCCATCATCGTCGCCCTTGACATAAACTCCAAAATTGATAGTTTTATTACCAATGATCCATTCTTCTATATGGAGCTTAAAACCATTCACAAAGTAAACAGGCCAAGTATCAACCTTTCTCTTATGACCCCATGCTATGCGACGCGAAAATTGATTTGATACCAAATTTTTTTAATAATGAACCTAACAACAATGACAATAAACTCATGATAATAATGTATAATAACTAATATGTGTGCATAATGCACTTTAAAAATAGAAAGTGTTGATAAACTTACTCCGAAATCAAATTGGAAATTCAAATGTTGTTCTACTCTCAACATCAATGTGATTGATGTTTGGAATAGTTGTCTCAAAGTGTTGTACAAATTATCTAAATTTCACAATAATTTGATAAATATGTTAATAAACATAAAGATTATTTACCAAATTGTGTCATTAGTGAACTTACTCAATATATGGTTGAATCTCTTCACAATTAAGTAGAACATGTAAGTGTGCAGCAACTATTTCTCTGTCATTCAAATATCATGTCACGACCCAACCTGGGTGGTGACCGGTGTATAGGAGACAGGTCCCCTAGCCAGTCTCGATCACAAAATTTCTTAAAAATTTTGGCAGAGTTTCCTCTGTATTCAAGACTATTGCCAAATACAAATCCTTTACATGCACAAAAGAAACACAAACACACAATTCATTGGGGATCCAAGTATTCTCAAAATGCACCCCATAGCATGCAGTATAAAAGTAAAATATATATTACATTTATTCATCCAAGATAAATAGCTTTAATTCTTTAGAAACTAATCCCTTTAAACAACTTTAATTCAAACACACAATTCCAATCCTTTAGGAAATCCAATAATTTTGATAAACATAAATAAAATACAACAATAACAACAACAACAACTGGGACAAGGCTGGACCCTGCCTGTAGTACCATGGAACTACCATAATCTAGAGCTTCTCAAACTTAAATAATTTACAAAAATATGGCCCTTGAATAGAAAAGGGCTCACCACGATTACAGAAATACCCTACTGAGGGCCAAATGCTCAGATCAATTGAACACTTGCAGCTGAAAAAGAAAAAGAAACAACAAGATGAGTTTATGAAACTCAGTAAGAGATAGAGTGTCCCTAATCCATATGAGACAATGTGCAAGTTTATAGATATTAAGATAATACAATTATATATGTATATATAATTAAAACGAATTAGAAATCTTAGTCAGACATTATCCAAGTTTTCTTTTCCAAAAACCATAGATGCCATCTATCCAGAATAATCCATTAGGAATCACACTTAGGTGGCCATTTTTTCATGTGACCCTGTAATCCATCACGCACCACCTTTCTCTGTGGCCATGCAATATCCGTCATGCATCACACTATAGGTGTGGCTGTGTAAAATCCCATCCTAGGTGCACCCAAGGCTAGCACCCACTACTGTTAGCCTACAGATCTTGGCCTAGACTTTCCCAAGTCTTTCTCTTCGAGTATACATAATATTCAACAAGGATTCTCTTATAACATACTTCACATGAAATCTAAAATTATATCATTAAAAAGAAATGAAACCTTTAATAGCTTTATCCAGAAAACCTTTCCTATAAAACTATATACCCTTAAGTATATCTAAACCTTTCATTCCAGTTTCATATAAAATCCTAAAGAATTTACTTTATTTCCTTTCAAACAAAAACAAAATCCAAAACTTCGTAAAAAACCAATATAATAAACAGTTACCATACTTTTTCGGAAATCAAATCATTGTTTCATGTGATTAAGTTGGAATAAATAGGCTACCAAATCATTTGCACAAACATATACATATATACATACTAAATACATTGAAAATTTAGATAGGGATAAACTATCTACTCACAGTTCACCAGCCCAAAGGTGGAATTCGATTCTACGGAGCTCCAGGGCTCATAGAGCAGTCATTGGAGTCATCTAACATCGCAAATATAATAAATTAGCCAACCATTAGTTGTTGGCACAAGGAATTAACACTAACCACCCCCAAATCATAAAATCCCTCAATTCCTAACTTAGGGTTCAAGAAAAACTTCAATCTGAGTAGAGATTCGAATTTCTCAGAAAAGGAAGGAGGAAGTATGTTAGGATTTACCTTTAGGAAGCCAATGGGAGTGAAAATCGTGGTGAATTGCGAGTTCTTCCTCCTCAAAGCTCCAAACTCAACCATGGAGGTAGAGAGAAAGAGAGAGAGAGAGAGAGAGAGAGAGAGAGGAATTGATGATGATTTTAGGTAGATTGAAGTGTTTAATCAGAGTTTTGAAGTGGGTTTAGTGAAAAGATTTGATATGGAGGTGTTAGGGTGAGGTTAGGGTGAGTTTAAAGAGAGAGAGAAATCACGAGAAATGAGAGAGAGAGCGTCCCAAAACGTTATATAGGCGACTGGTAATCGATTACAATACTGTGTAATCGATTACCAGAGCAGGTGGAAACCTATGTTGGACAATTGTAATCGATTACAAGCCTTTTGTAATTGATTACCAGAAGCGACGGAAGTTAGAAACTCATCCAAGCAATTGTAATCAATTACAAACCTTTTGTAATCGATTACAATTTAGATAAACACAACAACAGGACAACTCAGAACAGACTCATAGCTTGGGAACACGAGTATCATACACTTATTTATATTTCTTAACTTTAAGTCAATAAATTTAAAATATAAATGTAAATAAGGAAATATCCCCCATTTGGATTCAATAAAAATATCCAAAAATTCAAAATCTATAGGATTCAGAATCCAACTTTTGGATTTTAGTTCAATTATCTGAAAACTCGCATTTTTATAACTTGGTGGGTTGAAATTGTAGGGGTTATCCATTCCCAAAAATTCATTAAAAATCACTCTTCAACTCATTGATGCCCAGGGAACCATTACCGGGACTTTTGATCTTAAGAAAATGTCTCAATCCTATAGCTTTCCAAGGAGGCATAAGGTTTAGACTCAATTTTTCAGGATTTGATATTGACAGATCACTATAACTCATACTGGAGTATTACATATCGGCTGTTACAAGTTCCAGCTAAACGCTCAGAATGGTTGAATATTGATAGAGTTGGCCGAATTGTCTCATCAACACCCTTATCGTCATTTTGACTGACATTATTTCTCATTAATTGCACATAAGATTCAAAATAATATGAGAAAAAATGAGAGGTCTCTTGACACAAATATGCCTCACATATGGACCCTTCAACACATGATTTATTTTTAACCATATGTTTCAATCTATTTAAGTACCTATAACAATATGATATCAATGAGTGATAATTGCATTAATAAGAGCATTAACGTTTAGCATATAAAAATTTGAAATCATAAACTTTTACCTCTCAAATGGATACATCCACTAATATTGAACTGGACATCCTACTCTTGCTTTATATGGTAATGAATGGGTAAATGCTCCATAGAATTAAAGAATCCAGGTCGAAAAATCCGTTCCAATTTACATATAATGGTGATAATGTTTTGCTCCATTAGCAATAAGTCATCCGCTCACAACATTGTTGAGCACAATTCTTTGAAAAATTTGCTCAACTCAACTACGAGCTTCCACACTTGATTTGGAAGTGTAGCAAAAGCAACTGGCAGTAAATACTCTATGAACACATGACAATCATGACTTTCATTCCAAAGAGCTTCCCTTCCCTCAAATTCATGCATCTGTGCAAATTAGATGCATATCCATTAGGCACTTTGAGCTTACTAACCCATTTACATATAGCTATTTTTTGCTCCATGGATAAAGTGAATTTTGATTTCGGTTTCACATACTTTCCATTGGGTAATTGTTGCAATTTTAAATCCTTCTACCGACAGTATTCTTTCAAATCTATTCTTGCTTTGACATTGTCTTTAGTTTTATCTTTGATGTCGATCATCGCATTGAAGACATTATCAAATACATTTTTCTCAATGTGCATGACATCATGATTATGTCTTATTAAATTGGTCATCCAATACAGTAACTCCCAAAATATGCTTTGTTTTGTTTAGTTATGAATAATACCAAAGTCAGGACATGTACAAGATCTAACCTTAGTAATTTTTGGAAGATCAGAAACATGCTCCCATATATCATCCCTAGACAATCTAAGTGAAAGTTGAGATTTTTCAACTCGATTTTTAAAAAATGCATCCTTATTTCTTCGATATGGATGATCCAAAGGCAAAAATTGATGATGTGAATCAAACCAAAAACATTTACCTCCATATTTCAAAGTAAAAACCTTTGATTGATTCATACAATATGGACGTGCCAATTTTCCCATTGTGCTCCAACCTGCAGCATTCTATACATAAGAAAGTCGTTGATAGTCCATAGTAGTGCAGCTTTCATCATGAAATTCTATTTTTTTGAAATATTATATATAAGAACACCTTCATTCCATAACAACTTCATCTCATCAATTAAATGTTGCAAATACAAATCTATCCTACCTTTCGAATTATGGGCCCCTGGAATTATCAAGGTCAAGAACATATGAGGAATGGTCATGCATAATTCTAATGGAAGATTATAAGGAGTGACAATCACTGGCCAATAAGACTAAGGTGCTGCTGACTGGTTATATGGTGTAAAACCATCAGTGCATAAATATAATCTAATAGTTAATGGTTTGGCTGCAAAATCAGGATAATTAAGATCAAATTGTTTCCAAACTTCTTTATCTGATGAATGGCACAATACTCTTGGTTCTCGTCTATTTTCGTAGTGCCATCTCATACGCAGAGCAGAACTCATCAAAGCATAAAATCATTTTAGCCTAGGAATGAGGGGTAAGTAGTGTATTCTCTTCATAGATATCTCTTTGTATTTTTCCTTACCAACCTTTTTTAAGTTATACCATAGTGCACCACAAAAGTTACATTCTTTTAATGCTTTGCACTTTTTATGTACAATCATTGACACAACAATCAATCTTTATTGCAATAAATCCAAGCTTTGAAACTAATTTTTTAACTTCATAATAATCTAGGGAGATTAGATTATTGGGAGGATGCGTCTCTCTCTTAAATTGGACCAGTTGATTAAAAGACCATTGAGAAATATTTCTTCTGATTTGATTGTCCATAATCTAATAGCAAAAGACAATTTAGTGTGATCAACACATCCCAGCCACAATGGCTTTTGCGCTGTGTGCAGCAAATCATAAAATTTTGTAGCATCTGCATTTGGAAACTCTTCAATGTTTTGACTACAGTGCATTCCAAACTCTGAATTAACAACATCATAAACCATGGTTTCAAACCTACTAAGGTGATCATTGTTACCAGTGTCTCCCATGGAAGTACTACAATGAGCATAAAATTTTCCGCATAAAGTTGGGTTATTTTCCATTTGCTACATGTGCTTGTTGGCATGCAAAAGAAAAAAACTCTTCTACCCCATCTAGAAATTCATTAGTATAACACTTTCGACCCGACATAAGTCTATTGTACATTCAACTATGATACTGACATATATCCATGTTCTATATCATTATTAAACAACATATTATAATAAATAGAAGTTTAAAAAATATATATATTCAGAGAACAAAAAATTATAATGTAACATTGATTAGTAAGAAATTATTCCTGCATGTTGTGGTCCTATCCCATTTAGGAAAAAACTATTCCTTCCTCTAATTAATATTTGTTCTTTAAAATTTCATATCTTATACTTGACGAAATTTTGGTGGCACTTCCCATTGGTGTCCAAGTGCATGACTTAAGGGTGGTAACATTTACCAAAACAAAGTATGCACCTAAAGATCAAAAGGAAGTGTAGCAAATGAAATTTTGACAAGTATAAGGTTTTGAGATTTAAGTGACAAATATTAAAAAATGAAGAAATAGTTTGTTCCCAAATTGTTCGACTTGGACAATTCAAAATTCAATACAATGAGCGGCACAAAGATGTACACAAGCTCACATTATTGAATCTCAAACAGGAATCTAAGGTTTCACTTAAGTTATTGTACAATAACACAAAAGTTAAGAATCAAAAGCATAACATCAATTGACAAACAATTAGTACTCATAATCTGAGATTGTATGGTCAATGAAATAAATTAATGTACCTTCTTTAGATACACCAAAGTGAGGATAAATGTGCAAAGTCTAAAGACGGATCACTACCAGCTTTTTAAGCAATTTCAAATGTGAATCTAGTTATAAAAAGAATTGAAAAATATAAATATCAACTATATTTTTACATTTTAAAATTTTTTAACATGAGGTAAATCAAAACTCACAATTTTTTGAGACTTAAAAGATATGAACTTACATGAGAAACTCTTCACAATTTTGATAATTTCCTTATGTAAATTAAATCACCTCCTTCCCTTTCTCTAGTCACTAGAAACACGAAAGAGAGAAAAAAAAATCAAACTAAAAACAACAGCACACTAAATTCAAATAGAAAATCTATCCAATTGAAAATAAATAAACTTATATGAGAAACTCCTCATAATTTTGACAATGTCTTCAATTAAATCACTTGATTCACATTCTCTACTCACTAAAAATAAACAAGAGAAAAAAAAAATCAAATCAAACATAATAACACACCAAACCAACACAAGAAAACTAAAACTAAAAATATTGTTAAACTAAAAATGTAACAACCAACATGGAAACAACATTAGTAAACCATATTCCTAGTGAGAACATCATATAAATATTTCAAAAGGCCCAAAGAAAATTTTGTGAACATAGATGGAACAAAAGCAAAAAACCAAACTTGTTATTTCAAATACACAACAAAATCTTAAAACATTGTAACTACTAGCCACTAAATTCAACACTTATACTTGCACTTATTTTGCAACCATACAAGTCAATTTTATCAAATGAACACTAAATTACCACAACAAAATTTAAATCTAACCCACAATCAACCTCTCATTTCAATAATTACAAAGATAAAACCCACCAAAATGAAAATTGTAACTAATGCTCAATAGGTCCTTCACATTAACTCAACTCCACTCTTAGCCAACAATCCCCCAATCTAGTAGAAACTCAAGATCTGAAAATCAAATGGATTTGATGAAAAATGGTCAAAATGTAAACTTTTAATAACAAACTAAAAACATAAAAGAGAAATGAAAAGCAAACTCAACAAAAATAAGAAAAAAAACTTAGCAAGAAGAGAGATTTAATCAAACTAAATGCTAAATTGCCAATAAATAATTATTAAAAAAGTTCAAGTATAAATAATAGCATGCAAGTTTACTTACAATGGGTCCATTCTTTTAAGCATGAAACTTTGCAAATTTGCAAGCTTGTTTCATAGCAAGAGCATCCATTTTGTATATTAAAAATTTTAAGATAACAAAGCTCATGAATTTTAAGGCAAACAACTAACATTGAAAGTCTAATGCCGAGTAACATTATCATGCTATTATACACAATCTCCATAAATTAGCATATAGGCACAAAATGCTCATAAGAATTACACCCACTCAACTCAAAATTCAAAACAGAAAAAAAAAAAAAAAATCCAAACATGAGGCACTTCAAAACCAAAGTCCCAATCCTTTCACAAACATAAAAGAATCATCAAACTTTCCAAATTAACAACACAAACATTTTAGCAAAAATCAAAACCACCCCAAAAAAAAGGAAAAAGGTACAAAGGCAGCAGTGGCTTGGAGATGTCGGAAAACCCAGCAATAGCAACTTGGAGACGCCAAAAAATGCAGCTGCAATGTAGCTCCTGCACATAGAGCGCTGTTCCTACAATTGCAATGCAACTTACATGCAATGCAACTCCTGTACACGCGACGGACTTCGACAATCTACTATTGCAATGGCGGACGACAGGTGGACGATGGTGTGCAGGCGAGTGGATGATGTTGGGTGGGTGGTGGACACGTAATGGCTGGAGGGAAGGGGGAAAGGTTGGAGGTAGAGGAAGGAGGGAAAGGACGATGAAAAAAGGGGAAGAAGGAAGATGAAAATGGGGACGGGGTGCCTGCTGCTTAGGTTAATATTTTTTGGAAAGTTTACAACTTAGTGACCGAAAAATCGGTCTCTATTTTCAGAATTAGATACGATTTAGTGACCGATTTGTAGAGGGAAGAGGATGAGTCTTATTAAGAAAATTAGTCATTAAATTGGTATTAGAGACCAATTTAGTGACCAAGCTATTTATAGTAGAGGAAAATCTTGTTCTACAAAATCGGTCACTAGTTGAAAATTTGGAGACCGATTTATCAATCCTAGAAGTAATTCTCAATTTACAAAATCAATCATTAAATTGGTCTCTAATTGAAAATTTAGTGACCGATTAATCGATGGTAGAAGTGAGTCTTGATTAACAAAATTGGTCACTAAATCTATCTCTAAATTTTCAATTAGAGACTGATTTAGTGACTGATTTAATTATGGGAGTGGAAAATCTTGTTAAGCAAAATTGGTCACTAAATCGATTTTAAATTGAAAATTTAGAGAGCGATTTGCCAATGCTAGAATGAACTTCTGATTTCCAAAATTGATCACTAAATATTGCTAGTTGAAGATTTAGAGACCGATTTATATATACTAGAGGAATATCTTGTTATGCTAAATCAGTCACTAATTGAAAATTTAGAGACCGATTTATCAATAGTAAAAGTAACTCTTTATTAACAAAATCGATCACTAAATCGGCCTGTAATTATTCAATTAGAAACCAATTTAGTGACTGATTTATATATCTTAGAGGAAACTCTTGTTCAACAAAATTGATCACTAAATCGGTCTTCAATTAAAAATTGAGACTGATTTAGTGACCGATTATGCTTAATTTACGTGTGTGACCCCTCTTTCCATATCAGTCACTAAATCGATCACTAACCAAGATTTAGTGATTGATTTTCCAACCAAATATTCTTGCAGCAATCGGTTGCTAAAAATATTAGTGACTGATTTTTTCTTGTCAAGAGCATCCCTCTGGTTTCTCTTATCAGTCACTAATTCTAGACCTTAGTGACAGAAAAATTTTGGTCGCTAAATTGGTTGCTATTCTAGTTAATTCTAGTAGTGATTGTTTTGGGGAATGAAGGAGAGGGGCTTGGCCATGGCATTAATTAGATAGGATATCATTCAAAAACCTAAGCAACTTAGCGGATTGGGCATTAGTGATATTGTGTTAAAAAACGCAGGTATACTTTTCAAGTGGTGGTGGCATTTTGCTACTGAAAACACCCCACTTTGGAAACAAATTGTCTATGCATGACATAATTTGGATGGTAGCAGACCTGTCATGGAACAATCTATTGGGAGAAGTGGAAGTTTGTCGAGAGATATATGTAGCATTGGAAGTTCTAATGCCCGGGTAGAGGCACTAGTTGTTAATGGCATACTAAAGTTATTGGTGAAGGAGGCAATACTCGATTTTGGGAAGATATATGGCTGAGAGGTTAAGCTTAAGGACAAATTTCTAAGATTGTTTTCGGTGTCAATGTAGAAAAATACACGAATTTCATAATGCGGTTTTTGGGATGGTGATACATGGCATTGGAATTTGATCTGGCGGAGAGAGTTTTTTGAATAGGAGTCCTAGTTGTTTAGCCAATTGAAGGTATTAAGCAAGATTACATGAAGGTAAGGCTGATTCTGTTTACTGGTGTTTTCAGTTTCACAGCTCCAAGTGTATTCTGTCAAGTCTTTCTTGAAGAACATATATGCAAGAGAGAATGTTAATGACCAGAATTTAGGAATTGCAAGGTACCACCCAAGGTTGAGCTTTTGATGTGGTTTGTTATTCATGGCAGGCTAAACACTAAGGACCATCTTCAGCGGCTAAATATCCTAAGATGTGACAACATTGGGTGTGTATTGTGTAATGCAGAACCAGAGACTCTTCCCCAGTTGTTCTTTATGTGTAATTTCTCATGGAAAGTGTGGGGTACTTGTTGTGAGTAGCGGGGAATTAAATGCGTATGCTCTAATGATCCTAAGGTAAACTTTGAATCTTGGACTCAACTGAGGTGCAAAGGTAACATGAAAAAGGAGTGGATATCCTGCTTCTATGTTATAATATACTGTATCTGGGAACTAAGAAATAAGGTTGTTTTCCAGAGCAAGTCTGTACCTGGCAGAGCTTTATGATGGAGATGTTGCACAAGTGGAGATTTTGGAATTCAAATTGAGAGGTCCCATAACCGTATCCGGTGCATAACCGTATCTGGTGGTTTAAAATCATCTAGGCCATGGTGTTGCGTGAATTATGAAGACCATAATAAACTTTAATTCGGATTACATTGATATGATGGTTCGTGGCCTAAGTACCTGGTGGTTTTATTGTTGGAGTATATTCCATTAGGCTTAATCGTATGCTTAGGGTGTATCTTATTTTGAGTTGTTTTACTGTTTAGCCATGCACTGCCACTAACTTACTCCACTTGCATAGAATGTTGAGCCTTGAATAAATCCTCTCGTAAAAAAAAAATCAATAAAATAATAGGAGCAAAATATATGTATATCTATATACTACTAAATAAATCTCAAGACTTAGTGGGGGCATTCGGCCCCAAATCTAAGTATGTACCTCCGCCCTTGTTTGTGGGGTTGAGGCTGTGAGGGGTCATTGGATGTTGGGGAGTTGGAGTGAAGGGTTATCAAGGATAAGAGTGTGAGGTAAAATGATGAGGTGATGTGATGAAGGCACAAGATGAGAGAATGAAGATGATGGTGTGAACAGTGAAGAATGAGGATGATGGTTTGAAGAATAAGGATGAATAAATGAAACATGGAAGGGAGGAGGAGATCGTTCAAAGTTCAATTGGGGACAAGATGTGAATAATGAAGTGTTTTACCCTAGATTCTAGAATCAGCAACTTGAAGTTTTGGGCTTCGTTTAATGGATCACATATCATATGACTATAGCGCAAATGAGGGAGCTAAGATTAAAAATAATAACAACCAACCCATGGGTACAACCCGTCTCGACCCGCCTCAACTCGTGGGTTAAACAGAATAGGTCAAATTTTTTTAGCATGTTAGAAATATGGCAAAGGCTCGTGAGCAAGTGTTTTCTTGGATTATGATAAGCAATTGCAGTTGGGCGCATATTTGCATGTTCGTCAGTGACTTAGTGGTAGCAAAATAGGTTCAATTCATTTGGCTGGCCTGCCTAACTTGTCCAACCCGCCATTTTTAATGGGCAAGGTTTGGGCCATACTCTGGTGAAGATGGAGTTTTCCATCTTCACGTGAAGATATGACATGGTTGCAATAAATTGGTGTGCAGAATAGCAGATGTATTGATGTCTTGTCACATGATGTATTGTAATAATATTTAATTTTAAGAAAATTTAAAAATATAATTAAATATATTTTAAAAATTAATTATTATACACTGATAGTATAAAATTATACTGATAATATAAAATAATTTTACATTGTCAGTGTAATCAAAAAATTTTATCAGTGTAATTTTAATTATTATACATTGACAGTGTAAAATTACACTGGCAGTATAAAATAATTTTACACTGTCAGAATCAAAAAATTTTATCAGTGTAATTTCACGTAAAATTATACTGGCAATATAAACTAATTTTACATCAGAATCAAAATTTTATCAAGATAATTTTAATTATCATACATGACAATGTAAAATTACACTTGTAATATAAAATAATTTTACTGAATATATTGATAAAATTTTTGATTACTGACAACAGAAAATTATTTTATATTATCAGTGTAATTTTATACTGTCAGTGTATAATAATTAAAATTATACTGATAAAATTTTTTGATTACACTGACAATATAAAATTATTTTATATTATCAGTATAATTTTATATTATCAGTGTATAATAATTAATTTTTAAAATATATTTAATTATATTTTTAAATTTTCTTAAAATTAGATATTACTACAATACATCATAGGTGATTGGTGTATCAATACACCTCTGCCACATGTCACCAATTTGTTGCAACCACATGTATCTTCACGTGAAGATGGAAAAATCCATCTTCACCAGAGTATGCCCCCATATTTCTAGGGCCATTATGACATCTTTCATTTTGTCATAGATTGAACTAGCGACAACACAAAACCAACTTTAATAAATATGGGTTATGGGGCAGAAAGATCAGTTTGTATTCTTTTGACTTCATCTCCGTAGAGTTTATGCCCACCTAACACGTTTTCCCCTTGATTAGTTTCTCTTACCTGGGTTTTCTATGTCTCCTAAGTGACTGATTTTTTGTCGTATCTTTCAAAGTCAAAACACTAAATTATACCAAAAAGGTCAAACCACTAAATATTTTTCAAATAACGCGCTAAAACTTTTTATTTTTATAACTAATTATTAATTTTTAACTAGTGCTATAAGTATTTGTTCTTTAAATAAGGTGACTTTCTAAAATTATAATAAAACAATTACAAGAAAAACTTAATAAGAGAATTTGAGTATAGCAATTAAGGACTCCGTGACATGAAGTACTGGTTAAAAAGAGCAGTCTCTTATTACCAAAAACTAAAAAAAGACAAAAGAGAAGTCTCCTCACCTCAAGCTATATAGCCAATTGAAACTTCCTAAGAATATAAAAAATTTTGATAAAGTAAAAAAAGAGTTAGCTACTCAACTTCATGTTTCAAGGAAAATGGAATTGGTCTACCACAATTCTTTTTTCCAAGATTTTTGTTATGAAAAGAAGATGAATATAGAAGATTTTAAAAGAAAAATTGCAATCAAGCCATAATTTTTTTTAGAAGACATATTTAAACCTATTTTATTTAATAATTATTGAGTAATTTTGATTTTTATCATTTTATTTAGGCAAATATTTAATTATATATAATCATACTAGTAAAATTATTTGACTTTTACAATTATTATTTATTACTTCAAAAGTAATAAATATATTAGTAATATATGATTAAACAACAATATAAAACTCTTTATATTAATAATGTATTAAAATTAATTAATATAAAAGAAGTAAATACACTCTACATTTTAAACTAATCAATGGACTTATTCTACACGCTTTACTTGAAGACTATAAACGTTTAAATATATTCTACGATGGAGATTTGAAGAGTGTATTTTATTCTTTCTCCTAAAGTAAGTAGATTTGAAACTCTCGCACCACCAAAATTAGAATGATCACAAGAAAATCTAGAGAAGACACCGCAAGAAAGGAAAAGGGACCACAAAATTGCAATATATGTCACTGGGAAAATCGGATTTGATCAACTAAGCTCAAAATTTAATAAATCTAAGTAAATTATTAAAAATACACAAAAATAGAATAAAAAGAGACAATGAATCTGTCACGTAGTAACAACCCTCTCCTTACACTCATACGGGAGCTCCAAAACGAGAGAAAGAGATAAGCCATACAGACAAAAGCAAAGACTTTTGTCATTATTTATATACTAATGAAGAAATTGGAAAAATTACGTGTGCTTTATTGTATAAAGCAATCGGTCAAATAAAAAAGAAAAAGATAAAAGAATCATCGAGAGAAGGCAAGAAAAACGAGTGGAAATGAAAGAAGTTATGTTTAGATTATAAAATGTATTGAGGGTCAATTGGTACAGGTTTATAAAATAAATTATTTTTTACGGTGAGATTGTGAAATTGTGTAATTTTCTATTCATGATGTTCCCTTGCTCCACTGAGAATGTCAGCAGTTGAACCAAACCATAGCTCACCATAATTGTGGTTGCAAAGATGGTAAGAAGGCCAAGGAAGGTTTTTGTTTCCTCAACCAGAGCTACATCAATCGTGCTATCATTCAAAGCTTTGTTCAGAAACCTGCAGAAGTGTTACCATTTTATATAATTTGAATACACAGTAATGGGTTTAAATGATGAGATTGGTCACTGATTATTTTCTTTTGTACTTTTCTTTTCATTTCCAAACTCCTTTGTTTAACTAGAGCACATGCGCATGAGAATGCGACAAAGACATGTTAATTATTTCATTCTAAACTCCCATCTACACCACTTTCTTCACCCATGATCCCCCTGCAATTTGACAGGATGCAGTTAAAAAGAGACAAACACCCAACTGAAATATTTGAAGGCATTTGTGGTGCATCATATGTAAAATGAAATCCAAACCCTCAGAGATAGTGTAAGTCAAATTTAAAAATATTAGATTAAACTATACTTCTCTTCCCTTAAAGATACTCTTATTACATAGCTGTTCCCTCTTTTTTTGAAATATGCACTCCCCTACCTAAAAAATGAAAACATGCTACACTTTAATCCATTTTAATGTTTTTCTATTAAATCTCTATCATCTCTTAATTTATTATTATTATTATTATTATTTTACCAAAATAACTTTTTTTTATACTTATATATATTGAAAATTTTTAATATATTGTGATTTACTCAAAAAGTTATATGCCGCACTCCTTGAAATAATAATGACAAGTCTGAATATATACCTCGTCTAAAGAATTGGAGCTGTTAATGTTTTCATATATTCTAGATTCTTGTTATCTAATGTTGAGACAACATGACTAATTAATGCACTATAATGCTTCCAGTTTAAAGAATCTCAACTTATTTCATTGTTAAAAATGGCACGTTGTGCAGCGCTTGGTACATGCATGTTGGATTCAGGGTATTGGGAAGAAATTATGTTCCCTACAGTCAATTTGCAACATCAATCATGCAATAATTGAAATTCTTGGGTACATGCTCATAGAAAGGATAACTACAAATTGATTGATCCGAGCCAAACTTAATCAACTAGTACACATTGGTGGACATAAGATGGAGATTTGAATATTTGAGGAAGTGTGCAGTTGAATAGAATAAGAAAAAAGTGAAATGGTGTGCAACTGAAAAGAAGGAGAAGAAAGCGAAATGGTGTGCGACTAATTAAATAGAATGTGAAGAGGAAGAGTGTGACTAAATAGAAGAAGAAGAAGAAGAGAGGAAGTGCTGCGTTTATGGTTCACAATGGAGAAAGGGTGTGTTTTGTGTGGGTGGGAGTTGATCCTATTGTACACATAGGATCCAACAGGATACTTAACAGTATGCATCAGCACTTCTGTTAACTCCTCAATGGAAAAAATTAACAATTGACTAACCTGTTATAATGCAATTTTTCATAAGGACTAAAGTATATACATTTAACCTTTTAAAGATTAAAGTGTTAAAATAAAAATATTTCATGTATCAAAGTATAGGTTTATTCTATTTTTTTGGTTAAACATGTTACGGAGATAGAAAGGCATCCTTGTAAGAACTGGACTGATCTAGATACGGAAAATTCAACTCAAAGCTTTCAAGTAAAGTATCTTGAATTTTATAAGCTAGATTTAAGTCGTAAAATGGTATATTTGAGCTCAAATTTTCTTTCTGAGAAATAAAAAATAAACAAACATTTCGGCCTAATGATGAAAGCAAATGGATTAGCCCATGTCCGACTAAATATGACTCCTCTCCAATATCGCTCCTTTGCTCCTTACAACTCAAATAAGAGGGGGGTTTGTGAATCAACCCATGTATTCCCTCCTGCTTGGCCAAAAGTCATTCGGTTTGTTGGCCAATCCGTCGCCTCAGTTTAAGGGTCGGTCCATTGACCTGCCATCACTCCTAGGAGGGGCTCCCTCCTCCCTTCCTTAATCCTGTCCTCTAGATATAGTATCCCTAAATATTATCCCAAGATTCTCTCACATACCTTAGACGAAGGGATTCGATGGTGTTAAACATGCTCATGCCTCTAGGTGCCAATACCAATCCTCTCCCCCCATAAATGCCACAGTGCAGATAGTACATCACAATCTTGAACCTTTGGCCCAACACATGACCCCCATTATCCTTTACCTTGAGCTCTAATAGCAACATTTTAGTGCTGTCTCAGTGAAAAGGTAAAATATGTCCCTCAAAGCAATCAACACCATAGCTGCAACACCTTCACTAACACAATGGCCAGAACATGCAATGCCAGAAACAACACTAGTACAACGAACCCAAGAAAATCCTTGTTACCTCCACACACAAGAACATATTTCTTGAACATATTTCTTGAAGCTCACTAACCACACACAAGGAATGGAATCCAATCAGAAGCATGGAACTTCATTGATTTCAAAGATGATTCCATGCTTTTAAGAGAAAGATCAACGGATAAAAGAACTTTATGAACAAAATGACATCTCAAAGCATGAACCTGCGTATTTCAAAGTCCAATCAATCCAAGAAGGTTGATTGAAGAGCTAGAGGGCAAGTCTTTCTCAAACAAGACTCAGAAGGAAGCTTTTCCACGAAGATGCCTTCACCAGAGGATACAACACTAAAAGGATGTCATCAAAAGATGCTATACAATGAATCATCAAACGAGAAACATTTTTGAGGCTCGGGATTGAAGACTTCAAACTATTTAGAAGAGTCAAGAAAACCTAAAGATATGCTGACGCAAGTACAAATGATAGCTAGCACAAATGACAAGTTTCCTGAAATGGCTACCTGATGGATTGTCGAGGTAGAAACCTTCCAAATGCTAAATACAGACAAAATAACTACTGGAATCCTACAAATCATGTCATTGAAAGGACTAACAGTCTAATCTTAAATGCTAATAAAATTAGCAAAGTCAGAAGTAAATGGATTGGCTCATCAAATTACAATTGCATTCATTGCTCTTATATATTGCCATTCTTAATCCATCCTTCCAGTGTTCTAAATTGCAGTTACAGTCGTGATTGCGGTTACGGTTGCGATTATCGCGATTGCGGGTATTGTGGTTACTGCGATATAGATTGCGGTCTTTGTGGCTTGAAAATTTTTTTTATTTCACACACAATGTGAAAAAATGAAGTACAACTATTCTAGCACCAAATAAACATGTTTCTAACAAATTTGATATAAACATGTAATGGTTTTAGAATGATATAATAAAATTAGAGTTTTTAAGAGAAACACAACTTATTGCAATTGTAAATAAGTCACTAATTATCCAATCCAATAAATAAACCATTTACTTATAGATATGATTTCATTATAAAAGAAAATATGATAATAACCTATAATTAGTATCTTAAAAGTTTAAGAGAATCAATATTTTTCTTTATATATAAATATAATTAACTAAAAATATGACTTAAAAATTATTTTAACTATTAATTTCTAACATTAAATTATATATTTTTAGATAAAAATATTGCATATGTATTTTTAATTTACATCCTTTAAATTTTTTTAAGAGAAAAAATCACCACCCCACCCCAAAAAAAGGAAAGCTTCCAGCGAGCCATCCACCTACATTAGGGAAAAAAAAAAAAAAAAAACCCACCCCACTTTCTAACGAAAAGCCATAAAAGTAAAAAACAAAAGGTTAAAACCCATAACAAATTTTAAAACCAGAAAAATGAAAAAGTTGAAACCCACATGCTTTTCTGCTTCTGGACTCTTCTTCACCCAGATCCCCACCCACTTTCAAATCAAACGTAAAAGTTAAAACCAAAAAAATATAAAACCAAATGACACCCCACCCAACGCCCCTCCCCTTCTTGCTTTTTCTCGACTTTTCTTCAAACGGAGACCCCCACACCCACACTCAACGCAACACAACACGGCCAGCGCACTTCCACCCCCCGTATTCATGTGACCCCTAAGTCTCAACTCTCTTCTTTTTCTTCTTCTTCTTTTTCTTTGGCCATCCCAGAGGCCTACCCATTTCCTCTTTCTTCTTATTTCAATTCAACCCCTTTCACCAGCTCCCCAACTTCGACCGTCACCCCTCATATATCATCTCTATTTTTGTTTCTTCTTGGCCCTTCGGCCTTTTGGTCCACTTGTATTTGAAAAAATTCTGATAGATGAGCAAGCTGAACAAGGGGAACTCTGCGTTGCTCTGTTGTGTTTCGTGCGGTCACAACACCATTACATTGCGGCCGCAAAGCCGTTCTGTTGCGCTTTTTCCGGTGATTTGCTTTAACAGCGCAAATGCGGCCTGATGCTGATGCGGACATCACCGCAAGCGCAATATTGCGGCCGCATCATATGATGCGATCAGCAATTTAGAACACTGCATTCTTTTGATCAAGTTTTCTGAAATGCTTTTACTTTCTTCTAAGTTTCACAAGAAAAAAAAGAGTTCTCTAGCAGTTATTGGCTAACATCCTCTTTAAGAGTAGTTAGAGAAACCTTCTTCACTAGAAATCATTGTATATCCACACATAGTGTGAATTATTGAAAGTCTTCCAAACATAAACCCTTTATAAATATCTTGTAACCCAGCCTAGTATTGCTCACAAAGTTAGCTTGGAAAGGTTAGTGCAATACTATTTGGATCATTAGTTTGGAGAAACTAGTACAATACTATTTGATTGGTAAGCTACTAGAAATTTGTCAAAAATCGATGAAAAATATGTCAGTAAAATAAAATAGAATATTGTCGCATAAATTTATCGACGAGAAAACTATCTATCCGTAAAAACATTAATAAACCTTCTTGCTATTTTGTGCCAAATAATTATCGACGGAATAATTGCCAATAAATAACAATAATTATTTCTGAACAAATTAAAAATAATGTTATAAAAATACCAACGGAAAAATCCATCGATAAAATGAAATAAAATAACTTTTTATTTTTTTTATCAAAAATTTGTAATTTTTATCCATCGATATTTGAAAATTTGGACTAACCACGTAGCGGTTTTTCATGTTCCATTTTAGAGATAGATTTTCCGTTGATAATTTTGATTAATGAAATGATTCGTTTTGGTTTATTATTACTGACAGAATATCCGTCAGTAAAATCAAAACTGATCGTTAAAATGCGAGCCCTCTCGGTAAAATCAAAACTAATCGTTAAAATGTGAGCCCTCCTTCTTCTTCTGCACTTCGCATTTTTTTCTCTCTGTGTCTCTCTCTCTTCTCTCCGTTCTCTATCGTTGTCTCTCTCTTTCTCTCTCTCCTTCCCATTTTACTACCACTAAGGCCCCTATTTCGCTATCCGAGATTGCTATTATGCTCCTGATATATTTTTTAACATTTTAATTAGTTTAGCTTTTTAGTTTACCCTTTTTTTTTGTTCCATTTCTTTACGCGAAGTTTTATGTTTGTTTGTTAGTTAACTGAGTTATTTTTTTAGTTAGAGATTGAAATTTTCTAGGATAGAATTATAGGATTAAATTGCATGACCGAGGAAAGGTTTAGAGTTCCTTCCCATCATTTGAATTGTGTGCTGTGATGTTATGCGATTTAAAACAGTTATTAGAATTAATTTTAGAATGCTACGATTATTGTGTTTTATTTTGATTATGCTATGGTGTTGAAATACTGAATTAATTTTTGTGATGGCTCTAAATTTGAGGGGAGACTCTGCCCAAATTTTGTTTAATCATTTAATATATTATTAAAATCAAATAATTATTGATATGATAAATGTGTTGCCTTTATTTAGATAACATATATCTTATATTTTTTATTTTTTATATATTATACATATTAGTTATGGCATGATGGACACCAGGTTTCGGATAAAGTAGAGGTTGACCGAGGAAGCATGGTCTACCTCCTCGCACCCGTACCCCACGCACCACTTCTATTGCACCTGTGTCCACCACTCCTGTGGGTGGCTCCTCTGTCCCTCTTGGTTCACATACTCAGGAGTTTGTTATGATACTCAACATTGGGTATCATAACTCGGAGTTTCAACCATCATTCCCGCAGCAGGCTTCTCCACCTCCACCCCTACCTCCAGGAGGTGAGGCCCATGATCAGCCTGCTTCTATGACTTCCCCTAGTCAGTCTGGTTTGTAGGGTGCCCAGGCTTCCCGCCAGCCTCTCACAAAGCTCCACGAACCAGTGAATGGAACTTAGATACGACGGTAAATCCGGATAAGTAAGTTAAAATTTAAATTTATTATAAGTTTTTAGTTGTGATAAAGAATTTAATTACTAGATATCTGACATAATCTAATTTTTTATGACACAGCTGGATTCCACCTCAGCCAGGGCTACGCAGGATTATCGAAGTATTTGAGAAGAATTTCCATGCCCCGCATCACAGTTTTTTGTAGGCCGTTGATGACACACAGCAGTTGTGGTGAAACGAGTGAAAGGTAAAATAATTAGTATTTTTGTATTATTAGTTTTGATTTTTACTTCACCTACTGACTATTGTGTTATATGCATGCAGCATGTATTCATTATTGATCCACGTGAAGAGGCTGCCATTTACAGGGCATGGAGGACCAGAGCCGGGAAGTGCCTTTGCGATATGTTTCACGACATTCACGTAAAGGACGCGAGCATCCATTAGCTTACGGATGAGAGCCTCCAAGCTTTGAGAGCCTACTGAAACTCACTTCCATTTAAGGAGAAGCAGTTGAAGCCCTGGATGAGCAGAGGATGAGCCTGTAGTGGCTCTCTGTACACCGGAGGCTCCACCATTATCAACGGCACACAGCTCAAGATGGTAAATATCATCCTTTTCTTATTTAGTTTTTCTATTTTTCTATTAAATGTTACACATGAAAATTCTTTGAAATATAAGAGAAGACGATGAGCAGGCCGCCAACTTAGGGGGAGCTGTTTCAGAAATCCCACACCCGGAAGCAGAATAAATCCCAGTGGATTGATACACGGTCAGAGACCACATATGTAAGTAATTATAATTTATGGTTTTAAATTTTTTTTAATTTATTATGCTTATTATAATTTAAATATAATTTATTTCATTTCTTCTAATTGTAGCGTGAGTTCACCCGGTGGCTGACTAAGGTTCGATCACAGTAGTCCCAGTAGGGGGACGGGAGTACTCCTATAGGCCCAGACGGTCGATGGCCGCTACAAGGGGCGAATTTACTGGATGGGGACCTCTTACAGAAGTTCATATTATCTAGGCGCTATGTCTGGAGCTGGCCTTGTTAGGATCGATTCGGAGTCCATCCGTGATCAGGTCCATGCACTGAATGAGTTAGGGCAGAGACAGCTTAAGGAGGTCGACAGGAGGTACATGGAGCTGTATCAGCACCACGAGAGAGACATGCAGCAATAGAGGCAGCAGCCACAAACCATGGAGTAGAGGATGACGGCTACATACACCTTTTACGAGCAAATGGAGCAATAGTTTGTTATTCGTTGCACAACCTCTGCCCCTATCTCTACCACCTCCGCCTCCGCCTCCTCCGCCTTAGCGTTCTCTACACGACCATCCATCTGGAGTCGGACACGATGACGATGACCATGATGAGGATGACATATCGAATACTGACGATGATTAGTATTCGCAGATTTTCGGATTTTTTATTTTAAGAATTGAATTGTAAATATTTTTTAAATGAAATTGTATATATTTTTATTTGATTATTTATTTTTTTAATTTCATCTGCAACTGAAACTAAAAATAAATAATTATTAATAATCATTGACAAAATAATTCTCAATAACTTTAAATAAATAAAAATTGATAAAAAAATATTTAATATTTTTTTGCCAACAGATTTTATGTCTGTAAATATATAATATAAAATATTAGATTTTAATATTTATCAATAATTATTATTAATTTGTTGGTAGAATACCACAATCGATGTTTCTTTACTCTACTATTACCGACATATATATTTTTTTATCGATGTTTATATTCTGTCGAAAAAATTAAAAAATTATCGATGGATAATTTTTTTGTCAGTAATATTGATATTTTTGTTACCAACGTGCCATTTACCAACGGATTTTTTACATTGATTAATCCATTGATAAAATTAGTACCAACGGATATTTGTAAGTTTTTCATCGGTAATGAGCGTATTCTAGTAGCAAAGTTTGGATAGACTTGTACATAACTACTCAGTTAGAATGAACTCCCAACTTTCTGTTTGGGATTGGATGTAGGTAATGGTTGACCCAACTAGTATATCTTTTGTATGATCCTTCTGATCCCTATCTCTATTTATATTTTGTTGTATATCTTTTTAATCATCTTTTCATCATATCTAATCAAAGTTTTCATAATACAAAATAAGTAAGAGTTTCTTGAAAGCAATTTTAAAGCTAAAACAAGTCTATTCAACTCATTCAATTCAGCAATCCAAGTTGGAATACACTCGGGATATTTGTTTGAGTTTTGCAGATTTTGAAAATTTTTTTGAAGGCACAATTCAACCCTCCTTTTCATACCAACTGCAATCCACAATGACAACCTTGAAACCATCAACACTACCAAATTAACGTCCCAAACCCAAAAAACATCAACTTCCCAATCAATGCCTCAAACTTGAATGATGACACAAACATACCTAACCTCATCCTAGAAGTGCTCTTGACCACCATGTAAAAAATGTAAACTCAAATCAATCAGCTCACCCCGCAGCATAACCCACCTCCACCTAGCTCCACCCTTATATGATGATAAAGATCATCAGGGCTCTCATTGAAATCCACCCCTATCCTTCACACCCAAACCATCCATCCACACAACCCATCACTATATCTACTAGACTTCACCCATCCATTATCAGCCACCACATATCCCCTGAACCACTGTTCTCAGAGTTTATAAAGACAACTTCTATCCCAAATAGCTTCTGGATGTCGACAAACCTGATAGATCCACTGATCCCCAAGAGCACATCAATTACTTTAACTCTAAAATGCTGGTCGCAACTGCAAAACTTCCGTTAGAATTCTAAATTGTGTAGACTTCCAATGGTTTAACCTGAGCTATCCAATTAATTCCTCAGACATTTCGTAGCCAGTTTGGTCCTCCATAAGACATCTAGAAGTTTGAATCCTTTCAAAATATGTCACTGAAGGAGTTTTTGGGCCGCTTTAATGGACAAGCAATGCAAGTCAGGAGCCTTAGCGATGAGGTCGAACCATATTAGGGGCTCTCAGACTCAACCCCTTTACAGATGAAATGGAGAAATTGCCCCCAGTTAGCCAATATGAACTATGTTCCAGGACAATAGGATTTATAAACATTGAAGAAGCTCAAGAGGAAAAAAGATAATAAGTTACAAAAGAAGAAGGGCCACAATAGGGCAAAGCCCAAACAGATAACAGACCAAACCAAGATGGTAAAGGAAGAAGGTCAACCATAGTAAGATCTGACAGAAATAATAAGAACATTATCCGAGCATCATTGAGGCCGTCAAGGTTACCTCCCTGCTTTAATAGTTACACCCCTCTAAACACCAAGAAGAAGGAAACACTAAGGGAAATCTTCAATACTGACCTAGCACGATTACTTGAAATGTCTAGGGTCTTGGGCCCTTATGTAGATTGTAGAAGGAGATATGAATCCACTAAGCATTTGGGCACAACATTGAGGAATGCACTAAGACCTTAATAGAAAGCCTAATCATAGATGGTCAGCTAGATAGGTTTGTCCTAAGAAATCAAACTACGTTTAGAGAGGTGGCAAATCCACAGCACTCCATCCTTTGCAACCTCCAGCACAAGATGAATTACAACAACATTCATCATAGAACCCTACCCTTTTGCTTATTCGAGGTATGATAAACACAATCACTAGAGGATTTGTTGGAAAAAGGAGATCCAAATTAGCAAGACAAAAGCACCTATTCTTGATGAAGGTATTTATAAGGCTTGGTCAAGCACTATTAGACAAAGATGACTCTGTGACCCTCTATGCTAATAAAATTCATTAAGGAAGACTTCAGATGGGCAGATAAGAACCAAGACATCCTAATGGTGTTAAAAGTTATCATGAAAAACTTCGAAGTCCACTCGGTGTTAGTCAATCAAGGGAGCTTGGTGGATATTGTGTTCATTGATGCTTTGAATAAGCTCAACATATTATTACCTCAAAATTTAAAGTAAACCACACCTAATAGAACCACATGCTAATAATACAATTCCCAGTTACCATGGCCAAAGTACCAACAAAAATGATAACAAAGATAGAGCCTAAATAGAGCCATAAAACGAGTTCCTTAGGTAATAATGCAAACAAGGAAACAAGGCCCGAGACTCACCTCAAAAGGATGAAGCAACAACCACATCTACAAAAATCAACACCACAGAAATCAAACGTTGCTGTGGAGCAGCCACCACAAGGAAGTAGAGAAGGAAGAAGACCAAAAGAAAGGTAAGTAAAAAGGAAAGAAGGGATAGATATTTCCCACTATATATACCTCAGCAACTTAAAATTCCAACGATCCATAATGAAAACCCTAACCCCATGTTTAACATCTTGGATGGGCTTAGCAGAACATGGGCAGTCTTTGCAAACCATAAGATTAGTCATGATATGTGACTCATGTTTCGATATGGACACAAAACACCTTCGAGATGCTAAACGGTCCAAGCACTTAAGAATCAACCGAGTAATGACCATCCAACATTCTCAACCTTTTATTAAGGGGTTTATGGATTAGTCCACAACCGAGCTTACATGGTTCCCCTCAAACAATGCTCCTTCGCTCCTTAGAACTCAAACCATAAGGCATATGGATTGGCCCAAGTCCCAGCATATGCTATTTCTCTCACACAATGCTCCTTCGCTCGATTTGTTTGCCACTCGGTCACCTCAATTTCAGGCTCAGTCCATCGGCTTCCCCTCACCCCCAAGAGGGCCTCCCTCTTCCCATTCTTAGCCATGCCTCTAGATATGGTGTACCAAAATATCAGTTCAAGATTCCCTTAGATATCTTAGTCAAAAGGATTTGATGGCGTGAAAGGTTTTCTTGCCTTTAATTGCCAATACCATCCCCTATAAGTACCACAACGTAGCTGGTAGATAAGCACGTTATTATACACATTGTCACATGATTGAATCTAGGTTTGTAATTCTGCTAGTTAGATTGCAAAACATTGTTATTAATTCTTTAATCCCAAGGTAAATGTTTTGCCTTTGAAATCGCTGATACAATGAATAAGTCTAACTAGAGAAAAAAAATATATAGAAGTTTGGTTTAATTTTGTTTTTGATCCCTAAAAATAAAGTAAATTTTGGTTTTTGGTCTCTACAAAATTTTTGTTTGGTTTTATACCAAAAATATTGTTTGATTCCAGTCCATATCCTTGAAAAAAATTAAAAAGTTCAGTTTTTTCGTCCCTATCATAGGCTCATTTAACGGACTAAATATGCACATTTTTTAAACTTTTGAATTCAAACAAAAAAAATTATGCAAACTAAAACCAAAATTTAGTATATCTTTAGGGAGTAAAAATATATTTAAGCATAAAAATTATATATATATATATATATATATATATATATATATATATATATTCCTGGTGCCTGTACTGCTTGTAATAAACGCAATCATTATCATGCGCACATTAGATGCAACTGCAACTTTGTAAGTTGAAAGACTAATTAAGAAGTCGATCTTAAAGTGGAAGCCAGAAGGGATAAGCGAAAAGGACCCAAGACAATGGCCATAATACATAATTTGGCAGGAGAGAGAAAAGTGAAGATACGGCGTCCGAGGATAAAGTGAGTACTTAGTAATTCAGTGCAATTATTGGATCATCAAATATTGTTGGCACCAAAAAATGGGCTAGTAAGTAACCAAAAATTGGGCCTTGAAAAAGTTAGAATTGGGCTTGATAAGGTAGATGTTAGGATAGCCTTCATCAGCTGAAGTATGGTAAATGGGGCTAGGAAAAAAAGTATCAGCTGAAGAGAAAATTGGGCCAATAGAAATAGATATGCCCAGTAGCCAAAAAGAAAGGTAGTTAGAGACTGATGGCTTAATGGAACAATGGTTATCACTATCAAGAATATGGGTATATGGGGATTAAGCCGAAGGCCATTACATGCATGACTTAAAAAAGTGGCTAGATTTTAGGGATGCTATAAAAGGCTCATGCATACGCTAAAAAGGGCATCACACAGATCAACACAAATTATGTCATTTTAATTATCAAATTTTATTTCTCTTTGTTTGTTTTCTTTTTAGCTTTATGTTACTTTTTTAATTTCTTCATCAATCTTCAAGGCCTTGTATGAACTCATGGTTAATTAATAAAAGTTCAAGTTTCTATTTAACTCTTTGTGGACCTATATTGCTCAAAGGCTTACTCTTGTGAGCCGTTTGAGGAGTTCGTTTGCTAAGGAGCAGAGTACCTTCCTTAACGTTAATCGTCTAAACATTGGTAATCTTTGGGAGTTTGCTTTTCGGAAAAAGTTTTTTCTAAGGAATTTAGCCAAATACATTTTCATCCAACAAATATAAACATTAAAAGATGACACTTGAAAAAGAAATAAAAGTAAGAAAAACATTAAATCATGGCTCATGTTACATCACTTCCATTTAAGTTTGGGAATAAGTTACTCCCGTGCATAAAATTATAAAATATCATAACTTTACATTGTAAAATGGGTGCTTGGTATTTTTATTTGCAAATAAAGGCCCGTGATTGCAGGGCAGCAGAACAGTTGGTAGGCATCGAGCAAGACCCTGCAAAGTTCACTCCTTCTAACACCAGATTTCAGCGCTATAGCTCTAGCATTCGCCTAAAGTATCACACCCATGAGATCGTAGTGACTCCGATTGTTGGCATCTCATACGTAGCCATGTCGATGATGGAGGATGATGAGCTTGTTGGCGATGATTTTCACCTTCTGGCCAAGTCTTATTTTGACAACCGTGAGTACGAGAGAGTGGCACATGTTCTTCATGATCAAACCAGAAGGAAGTCGGTATTCTTGCATTGTTACACCTTGTATTCCATCTGTGATAGAGCAAAAATATTGTCCCAATGACCACCAAGAGTGAGTAAAAGCGAATGATCAAAATCGGTGATACCATTAGCTTCTACTGTTCCATGAACAATGACTTTCCTCTATCAGAGTTTGTTGTTGCAATCAAGGCAGTGAACAATGTTGAGGATTGGTTAAGAATCTCTGCCATCATTAATGAGAGTAGATCAAAACTCACGGGGCTGTCACTTCTTCAATAGCCCTCCACTTGATCATTAGCTCCATCTTCGGTAAAGCGCCTCGCAATGGAATCGGATGGTGGCTAACGTGACCCTCCATGGGGGCTCCCCCAGTCCAAGCTAATCTAATATTGCATCTAGGAGCTATTATTATCAAAGTGCTTTTAGTAGAGAATGAAGTTATTCAATAAAGCCACGAGACAGGCCTTTATTTGCAAACAAAAGTACCAAACACCTATTTTGCAATATAAATTTATGATATTTCATAATTCTACACACAAGAGTAACTTACTCTCAAACTTAAATGGAAGTAATGTAACACAAGCCTAGTAATATACTACTGTTACTGTTTATGTATAAAACCATGATTATTTCCATTGTAATGTCTAAAACTTAGAAAAATAATAAAAAAAGAACATTTCAATTATCAACATAAGCTAATCAATTGCACAACACTTGTATGAATGGATCTTATTTCTACATTGTGGTATATTTTGATTCATGTTTTGCATTTGTAGTGTCAGCTGTACAAAAAACTCAAGAAAACTTATATTTGTACATGATTTTTTTAGGTGCCACTCTATATGGAAGATTTGTGTGCAAATAACTGAAGATTTTATGTTTATGATTGAGGAATCAGGTGAGTGCAGGTGGTAAGTGATAATGTTATCATCTACTAGGGGATTCATATGCAAATAAATGAGGAACTTAAATATATCGCTAGGGAATCAGGTAACAATATTATCATTTATAACCTATAATCATTCGATTCCTCAATTATTGTTGGTTTTATTTGACCAGCGTTACCTTTAAGATTTGATGGGCTTAACAACCTAGCCCATAGTATTTGTAATGAATGCAACCCCTTATGCTAAATGCGATTATGAGAAATTATAAGGAAATGAAGTTGCATCTTTGCCAATAATTATAGTTTTTGGCCTGGTGATATGTGCTTCATCCTACAAGTGATATCAGAGTAAGGTCATGGCTTCAAATCCCTCGGCCAACATTTGGGGGGGGGCGAAATTGTTGGTTTTATTTGATCAGCGTCACCCTTAAGATTCAAGGGCTTAACATCTCGGCTTATAGCGCCTATAATGTGTGCAGCCCCTTATGCTAAATGCGATTCTGACAAATTATAAGGAAATAAAGTTGCACTCTTACCAATAGCTATAACTTTTGGCCTAATAGTAAACACTTGATCCTACAATTATGAAGATAAAATCCCGATTATTTGCACACAAATCTCCTATGTTGATAGATGCCCGAAAACCTATGTCTAATTAACGGAACTTAAAACTCAACCTATCACCCAACACAAATGTTTATACATAGTGTGAGAAGTAATGCATGAATTATTCCATTCATAAAAGAAACTATCGTAGAACAAAGAGACAATGGATTTATTAGCCAAAAATTTGCTACTTAACAATGTTCACCAGGGAATTTCTTATCCTCCTTAACTAATGTTGCTTTATGACAGTTGTGTGCTCAACTTTAGTTAGGGAGTTTCTGCAAGTAGCAATCCTTAAGCGGCCAAAGGAATAAGACAAAGACAAAACTTTTCACTGTTTAGAGCGTTATCAAGTGGAATAGCGGAGATCCAAGTTGCAAAATTATCCCTTGCATGGCTTAAAAAAACTACAACTACTTGACACCAAGCAACAGTATTTCGTGCTAATATTAGAGTATTAGACATCAAGTAGCAAGTTGGCCTTTGAGAAGTTGTACTCAGCACATGGCCAAGTGCACTAGCTGCGCCCTACACCAAGTTTATTGGTTGAATATATGCTCAGAATCAACGTTATTCTAACCGAGCATTTCCTCACCACATAAAAAGGCAAAAGCGGAGACATGCATGTTTTGGAATTTCTTTTCATTACGTATTAATGACCTTTTCCTTTCGCCAGCCATTGATTATTTCCTCGTCTTTTTATCCTTCTTTTGCCTAATTTTCATTGTTTCATAAGAAGACAATGTCTGAAGAACCAAGCTGGCACGTTAATATTTTCTGTCATTCTGAAACAGGTCATAAAGCAAGAAGAGAAATACATTGACAAGGGTTACGGAGAACAGATACTCATGTCCCCCCAAATATATAAGAAGGGTATAAAATCCTCTTATTTTTCACTCAATCAGTAATGAGGACTGGGGAAGGACATACAAGTGTAAAATTGCTAGGTCAAATTGTAAGTAATAAATCACATTGCATTTAAGCATTCGACTTCACATTATAGGAAGTTCCATGCTTTTAAATTGTGATTGCGGTTATGGTTATGGTTGCATTGCGATTACTGTAATTGCATAAAAATGTAATAGATGAGGCCGCAATTGCGGCTACGATTCTGTTGTGAAGGGCACTACAACCACAATATTGTGGCTGCAATTGTAGTTGCTGATTGCAATTTAAAACCATGGAAAGTTCAATTTAACTAGTAACAACAAAATGCAATGTGTTTTTATCGAAAAAGGAAAAAAAATTGCTTGTCACTTGTGAGTTAAAATCTATCCATTTAATGTGTTAAAAACTTCACTTACACATAGGAGAGTAAAAATACTAAGCAGACCACACTGCAGTAATGATTGTATACTAAAATGATGAGAGGCTTGGTCAGCATGCACTGAGGTATTTTGTATAAACACAGCACATCTAGGCACCATCAGGCTGAAATAAAGGGTTTATCAATCTCATCTGTACTATCAGTTGGGGACACAAGACATGACAGCAATTCTACAAACCTTTAGAGCGACAAAAGCAGAAAAGTTCCAAGAGTATCAATATATCCAACTTTTAGCCTAATAAGATACAACATAATCATTCAAATAGAGTGCTTGTTTTGATCATCTTGTGTAATTTCAAATTTGAAAGGAAATGCTTTTTTAAAGCATGCTTTTAGTAGAACCATTTGCAAATATGAAACATGGAATATAAAATTTCAAATTCTAGCTCACATCAAAAGAAGGAAAACTACTTTCCGCTCTTGGCAGACTCTACATGTCCAACCGTCACAAAAATCTGCTAATTATCATCACTTCCTTTTGAAAGGAAAAGCACAGCTAACCATTTATTTTCTTAAAACTCCTCAATGTAAAGAGAAGTTGTATAAACATTCTCGTACTATCCTTTTGCTTTGTTTATAGGACTAGTGCAAACTTGTGCTGTGCACGGCTAACATACATGCTTTACAAATATGACAACTTCAATTCCAATCACTAATAATGTTAATAAAATTAAACTATAATTTTTTATGTTACTTTAATATATAATCTTTTAACAACATGTGGATACAATTGTAAGTTACCAAATAAGTACATTCAAGATCCTAAAACACACTTTTAGTAATCCTCCTAAAATTGAATAAAGAAAGTATTAAATGAAAAGGCAAACACATAAATATTTTGTGAACATAAAAAACTTTCAATCTTTCCTTGTTTAGCGATTAGAGGATGTTGTAGGAAGATTTTTCATTTCTGTTCAACATATTAAACCACAAAAAACAAACAAATAGCAGCAGTGTGTTTATCAAATCAAGCATCAAATTTACTATAGATAGATAAGATCAACAGATATATAAAAAAATATCATCTAATTAAGCAAAGACTATTATCCAAAACAAAAAGAGTACAGAAAAAGAATAGAGAACTGTTCTTACTTGAAAAAATAGGAGGTGCGTGTCGACCTCTCTAAGCTTAGGAATTGTTCTAGTTTGGACTTGCAAAGACACTCTGACACTCAAGTTAGAAAGAATTTTAGGTAGCATTAAGTTAAAATTAGCTACATGGATGTTATCATAGGCTTTTGAAACCTTACAACCTGAGTGGTATATTCTAACAAAATCTAGTGGGATCTTGATGTGTGTGAAAAAGACACGCATCTATTGCTAGTTTTGAGCTATCTTTGTGAGTAATTTAGCCAATTCTTATGTGATATTTGGACTTTTGTGAATTTCATGGTGCAAATGTGAAATTGGTAATTTTTAGGTGAATTTGAAGGTTTGAATGCTAATGCTCAATCTTATTGAGTGGGATTTGAAGGAGCTTGATTGGAGTCTTATGGAGCTTATTTTATGAGATTATAGGACCTTCTCACGCTGAAAAATTCGTATGCCTTTCTATAAAGATTGAATTGAGATGATTCATGTTCTAAAAAGATTGAGAAGAAGATCTCCAGCTTTGATGTTTACTGCAAGTTCTAATTCTTAAGTATCCCTAGAGAAAATGTAGAAATAAGATTGAGGTGTGATGCTATTCTTGATGCTATTAGCTTGAACTTTGCTCACTATTTTGTTAATGTTTGGAGTTACAAAAGTCCAAATGCCATTATTTATGTGGAGTTGGAAAGTTAACTAGAAAAGCTACAACTTTCATTTCTATATCGAGCTATACAATACACTAAAATGAGTTGGGCTAATCTTGGGCCCACTGGAGCACAAATTTGATACTATGGGCTTCTTCATGAATTTCATGATTCGAGTTGGTCCATAACCACGAGATGAGAGCATCATGGAGGTCTTTTGTTGATTAGAACAAATTATTGGAAGATAATTAGAGATCCTACTCATCTAAGAAACCCTATAAATACAACTTTTCAAGAAGCAAAGAGGTCTTTTTGGCAATCTTTGGCCAAGGCTCTGCTAGGGTTTGGTGGCTAGATCAAGAAAAGAACGATTATGCTCATCAATTCATATACCTTTTCTCATCTTTTATTCTTGATTCATGTTTATGATGTTCCTTCTACTTTTGGTTGTGGATATTAATTGTAATAATGTTTAGTGGTTAAATATTTTCTTTGTTAGGATGATGATGTAACTTATGTTGGGATGATGAGATATTGAGATTTGTTTAGTCAATTGAGTGTTCTTTTCTTTTCAATTGAGTTTTATCTTTGTACTTAATGCTTTTTGGCTTGATCACCCATGGATTGATATCATGAGTTGTATAGAGAATTAGAAGATTAGTACATAGCTTATACCTAGGGATAAAAACCATAATTATTGATTGTCTAGGCATAGAGATTAATAATTGTTTGAGGTTAATTAACTAGAGATTTTATATAATAGTAAAGCCTTTAACCTTAAGATCCAAATTAAGGAATTAATTGAGTTTTAGGGATTAAAAAGGATTGATATGTCAAGGAATTGGGTATTGATTATAATAGGAAACCCTCCTAATCAATTGAATAAATAGATCATCATTAGATTTGGAACTCAATTACTCAGGAATAACTGGGTGAAATCAAAACCCTATCACCTTTTCTCTCTTGACTGTTTCCATTGCCTCCTATTTACTTGCATCCCAAGTTAGTCAGTTGAGAGTTAGTTTAGATTTGATTTGATTTTACATGCTTAGTTTAGATTTGATTTAGTTTTTAAATTTAAATTTGAATTTGCATTCTTGAATTTGGAGCATAGATAGTGTCTAAACTAGGGACTTGGTAATTGGTCACATCAATTTCCATGGTAACAATATTCTACTCACTTTTTATTTGGTAATTGGTCACATCAACCTCCGTGGAAACAAGATTCTACTCACTCTTTATTACTTGTACAACCTGATGTACTCGCCAATATTTGCCATCAGATCATCTCTTATTATCTAAGATATGTGAATATTTCTTGACACTTTCCATACTTGTAGCAAATATAATCTATAAAAGTATCAATTCCTCATTGATGGGATCATAACACTTTGGGGCATAATCTGGGAGATTTACCTCACTATTTGAATCATTAGAGACTCATCCAGTAACAATTTGGCTTGTTGGGCATTCGAGTTGTCCCCATGAAAAGGTCAAGCTTACTACTTTTGGCCCAAGCTGTGGGGCTTATGGATCCAATCTAGTCCATAATCACAATCCTGGTCATAATTGAAGAATTGATGGGGGGTTTTGTTTACTTTCCCACACACTAACAAGTGTAACGGGTCGATCAAGTAATAAAAAGTGAGTAGAGTATCATTCCGATGAGGATTAGATGAATTCATGACCGACAACAATACTATTTAGGCTCATAAAAGGATGTAGATCAAGGTAATTATAGAAGAGAATGCAATTAACTAAAAAGCAAGAATGTAATGAGACAAGAATTGTGAGAGCAAGTGGTTAGAAACTTTAAGAAAAGATGAACACTTGTGTTTCAATTTCATCTAGGATTCAGATGAGTATTGACCTTTTCTTCTAATTATTTAATTGATGGGGTGAGGATTCTACCCTAATTAGTACAGGATTTTGCTTGCGTATTAATCCGCTCTAAGTCCTTACAAAGTAATCGGTGTACCAAAAAAATTGAATCTTAAGGCAAGAGCCATGAATGATCTATGATTTTCCTTGGAAGCTCCACGAGAATTCTGCACTATTCATAGACGAATGGGTGAATCAAGGTTTTTATTTGATTGTCCGACCTTGCACCTACATTCCTCTTAGCGTACAAGATCCCATGATCCATCTATGGGTAGCCAAATCCACAAATAGCATTAAAAGTGGAAATAAAAACTCAATTTGATAAAAAGACATTCATTAGGCAAAACAAAGGTTCAATACATGATTATCTTCCTAGACTACATCTTCACCCTAGCATACAAGAAATTAGTCACTTATGGCTAAAATATCCAATCCTATTATAGAAAAAGACATTCTAACCATGAGAAAGAAAGAATAGAAATGCAAAAGTAGATCCTTATAGCCAATCTTCCTTCTTTTATGAATATAAGGATTTTATTCCAAGAACACTAGATGTCGTGAGTGTCTCCTCTATTTTTCTTGGTGTAGCACCTCCTCTTCCTCCCAAAACTGGGGTTCAGTGTGTCAGTGTCAATAGTCTCCTAGGTTGGATCACTAATCTCCTCTTAACTCTCTTAAGTACAACATCATGCTTAAGTCATAATATCACACTTAGAAGTTGCTACTAATAAATTAGTGAACCTTGTATTATCACTTACTATGCTTTTGGAGCAATATAGTACTAATTGTCTTGTCGAATAGAATAATATATAAATAGACAAATAAAGAAAATAGACGCTCCACTTGAATACATAAAAAAACCACATTGTGGTCACATTTACAAGTTTACATAACCAAACTTCTAGTCTTTCTTAACAACATTTCAACATATATAAAAGAGTTATACTAATAGCTTCAGTATAGCAAAACATCCTCCATCATAACACCAGCCTGTTGTCATCCAATTTGTAGTCTCTGACATCACTAAACCCTTCTTGTTAGGAGGCTTCAGTCTCAATCACATACCCCGAAAGGATCACTACTACAGTCAACTAAGCTGTCTGTAGATGATACAGAAATATACAGGAGTGAGAATTATAAATTCTCAGCAGACAGTTCTAAGCTAACATAAATAGTGTCATCATTTTTATCCCAGCAACTTCAGTTTGTTATAAAAAGTGTTTTGTTTGTTTTCAATAAATTAAAAAAATTTTAAAAATAATTTGATATAAACTTCAAAATAAATTTTAATATTAATATAACTTTATATTAATTTATATATATGTATTAGTATATTGACATTTAATATATTTATACTAATCTCTATTTTCTTATTTTTCAAAAAGATAAAAATAAATAATAAAAAATAGAAAGAAATTTCTTCCTTTATCACGTTTGGTTTGCTTATTTTCAATAAATTAAAAAATATTTTTTAAAAATTTATTTAAAATGTTGCTACTCCTTCCTCCATGCTCACCTTTTTGTCATCAACCAACTTTCCAACATTCTTAAAAGTATCACAAAAGTTCAAAAATACATGTTTCTCCATTTTGGAACTCTCATAGCATCTAGCCTCATGACCAACCAAAGAACTCGAGTATACATCTGTCCTATCAACATAGAAGTCCTACATAGTGTCTTACTAATAAAACTTTGCTCATATTCCTTGATTAATGAAACTATAAGTCCCCCAAATCATTATCCCAGTTACTTGAATCTATGCTACAGTCACTACTTGAACCATTTGTGGATTCACATATTGACATATTTACCTATTTAGAATATTCATAAAATTAATTAGTGCCAATAATAGAAAGCATGCAAATAAATTAAATAATAACAAGCCAACACATGAGATAAAACACATTACAATCCAATGTCATAAAAAGTCACAAGTATCTCATAATAATCCAATACCAAAAAGAGCCACAAGTCAACACATGAGATAACACATATTAACAATCTAGTATCAAAAAAGTTAAACAAGTAAGTACAAGATTTATAATAGATCACAAACTCAATCATCAACTTAATACTACTCCAGTGATGCTAGCCAATCCTTCCTCCTAAATGAAGGCATCCTTATAAACATGTGTCTCCAGTCACTATTTGTAAACTTCACTTCACCAATGCATTACTGTAGATTTTACTTGGAATATCTTCCATCGAGTCCAACAATTCCATGCATGCATCTTTCTTAGCAACAAATTTGCTTTCCTACTGCATAAATATAACATGGTTATTAACTAAAATATTGTAACAGAATCACTTAATAGTGTATATTAGGGACGCATCTAACCCTTTTTATTAAATTAAAATATAGTCAATTGACAAAAGTCTTGCACTTAACAATTGCGAGCAGAGTGCACTCAACTCACAAATTTAAGTGAAGAGCATCAGTCTGTAACAAATATATATTAGAACATGCATCAAAAACCAGTACTCTGCATCTAATTTGATGCAATTACACAAATTCATGCCTAGTGCAATATTGCTACTTCCCACCTCACTAATGAGACTATTTCAAACAACTATAACATAAAATATACATCTCATGAACAAAAAAGATTATAACACTATTTTATAGTAAGATAAATGCATAGTTAAAAGTTTTCTAACATTATCAATACAGGCCCTTCAGAGCCAAACCAGGAGAAATAAAATTGTGTCTAGCAAAGCACCAACCAACTCGCAGACAAAATGGAAACAAGCAAATTCAATAATCAGCAATCAGTAATTAGCATTACTTCCTCGCATGTTTACAAAAAAGTTATCACATCTTTCTCACTATCAGGCCCTATTAACATGTCCATCTAGAAAACTCATAAAGTTCTGTTCAAAATTCTCATTTATCATCTTAAGTTCAAATACACCGTAGGCACAATTATCCTAATATGGCCCTGTGGTTAAATTTAATCCCTATAGCCCATGATCAAATAACAACTGATTTTCAACTTTTGGTATTTCTTTATCAAGTCATCTATTCATCTACAACTAATTCATCCTTCCCAAATTGACTAATTATGTAAAGGACCTTGAAGAAGTAGGCTAATAGCCTTTTCTTGAAGATTACAGGTAACTATTGTTGTCATATTTATTCGAAATTGTCTAAGACAAAGTTGGAATTTGTTAGTATTAGTCTTTCCTAAAGACTAGGCCACTTCAATTAGTTTAGCAAATAGCTAGCCTGGCATTTTTTTATAAGTGAAAAATCCATATACATTAGTCAATAAAAAAAAAAAAATTGAATTCGCTCATCAAAACCTCTTGTACATAGAAATATCATTTGTCGAGCATGGAACGACTATTTATCAATTTTCTAAACATATTCTTAGTTAGAAATAAGTGATTCATGGGTGGAACCTTGATGTGAATTACCAAATTATTTTAGAACATTTATTTACCCTAGTACATTGTTACTAGTCTACTGTTGAAAATTGTTCCTTCTATTGCACACAATGGATATAATGCCAACTATGTGGCCTTTTTTCATGTAACACTGTTTTTTGCTTGGTCAGCTATAGAGAGCAAACTGTTTCATTCTATTAAAATTTTGGTCTATTATTACTGTTGACTAGCATTAGACAGAATCGGGCTTGGCAACAGCCATAGGAATTATTCACTCTCAGGAAGATGGTTGCTACCCCTAGATCCCAACCCCAAATCACTCAAGTCAAAACTTATTTCACATTCAATCTCATCAATAAACTTTCCCTGTGCACTCCTTCCTTCCACCACACCCAAACCCAAAATATTAGCTCTACACTTAACCTAGACACCAGAGGAAAAAAGAATAGGGAGCAAGATATAAAGTGTAGACTTGGTGGAGCAGAATGCAGCAGTCGGGGGACAATCAGCAGAGCATGCAGTGGCAGCAGTGGCAGTGGCAGCAGTGATAGAATGAATGTGCGGTTGGTGGGGCATCCTGTGTTGTAATGGGAGCTATAATCCGAGGCTGTGTGATTGCGGTGATGGGGCTGTGGGGTTCTTCATATATGTCGAATGAAAAAAGAAAAGCATATTTCATTAATATTAGAAAGTTGCCACCCCATTCTCACCCATTCCAATTTCTGTTTTCAAAGTTTCCACAGGAAACACTAGAAAAAGGATTTGATATTTTCAAAATTTTCACTTATTTTAAGAAATGTTTTCTGAAAATATCCTTAAAAAATCAACCAAACACATTTTCACTTGTTTTTATTGTTTTCAATGAAATTGAAAATAGAAAACACTCCAACTAAATAAGCCTTAGCACTATTATTAGATTCGACAATAATTAAAATCTTAATTATTGACATCAGTTAGTCTTTCATCAATATTTAACTATTAATTTTATTTTAATCCAACAATTTAAAATGATATAATTTAATGGAAAAAATAATAAATTATAATTTTAATAAAAAAAAGAAACAATAAATTTTATAATTAATTAAGAAAAAAATTGATTATATAAGCTAACAATTTCGCTATATAAGCTAAAAATTATGAGATAATAAAAAATAACGGAAGAGTTGGTGAAATAAAAATTAAAAATTTCTGCAGAAATATTTATTTTTTAATAAGTAATTATAAAAAAAACATAAATATTTTCACCTTATTTTTTTAATTGATAATTATAAAAACGTATATGCATGAAAGTTAAAAATAATAATAATAACCAAACTTTTTTAATCAATATTGAAAATTTTAGTAAAAAAATTTATGCTTTTATTTAAGGATTAAAAACAAAAACATATTTTCTTAATATTTCCAAATTTTTTTTACTAAAAAATTATTTTATTTTTACTAATATTTTTTGTTTTCATTTCATTTACATTTTTAAAGCTATTTATTATTTACTTAGAATGAAAAATATTTTATATGAATATTTATTGAAGAATAACATATTTTTAAATTATTTATTTAACAAATTCTTAAAAAATATAAACAAAATGAAAAGTAAAAATATTATTAAAAATTATAAATTTCAATAAAAAATTTACGTTTTGAATAAAAAATTATAAAAAACCTAAATATCTTCACATTGAAATTTTTAATAAACAATTATAAAAAATGTAAATGACTTAAAATTCTAAAATAAAAAATAAAAAATAGCAGAAATTTATATAATTAGTAAAATAATTTCAACAAAAACTATTTAATTTATTTAATTATTTATTAAAATCATAAATGTTTTCCAATAAAACTTCTATTTTTCATTTCATTAATAGCTTCTGTTATTTTTATTAATATTTTATTTTTATTCTATTTGTATTTTTATAATTATTTTTGAAAATATATTATGTGAAAATATCTATATTTTAATAAATATTTAAATCAATATTTTCACATTAAATTGTATAATAAACAGCAAAAAAATGTCTTTTATTGTTATTAATCTTTCAATAATTACAAAAAGTTTGCTTTTAAAGTGATACCAGTGTAAAAGTTTTATTCTTGCAGCAATATCTAATCATTAATTTCATTTTCTTTGGCGGTTTAAAATAATACTCCTTTCAATTTATAATATCTATTACTTTAGGTAAATTTTTTTAATTCAATTTATCTCTCATTCTCATATTTTTATAAAGAATTTATTATAAAATTTTTAGTGATATCCTTCATGTAACACCCTACTAATTTAATGTTATGCTTAAGTCATAGCATGAAATTAAGTAGATTATTTTACCGTGTTGATACTCCACTTACGTTTCCTTTTCCATATCATTTTTTTTTTTGGTAACAGAAGAAATGGAGCGATGTATAATGAACATGACAGAGTTTAATACATTACAACAAAAAGATAAGAACAAGTAATACATCATTAATTGTATATATACCTATGTAGGTCGGAAGCCAACGCTTCAGTTTATATATATATTTCAAAAGCAGAGTAAAATAAAGGAACAACAATGTTCCTATTGCTAAAAGTAGAGGCGGAAATGGCAGGAGCCGGCTCTGTACAGCGAGTCCAACTCGGGTCATGGTGGAGCTGCAAGCCCAGAATCTCAATAACGGAAGTGGCCGTCGAGTCCATCACCAGCGTCTGAGAATGATGCGGAAATGCAAAATGAGGTGAGAATTTAAAGAAATTCTCAGTAGGGTTCGTGCATAGTGTTTAGCTGACGTCACGTTCATTCTCAGTTGCCTTAGTTTTTATTTAATTATGAAAACATGGGTTCAAGCAAAACTATCTTTAATAAGTTTAAGAAAACGTTTAGTCCGAGGCAAGATTCAATTTTACTTAAAACAGTATAAGAAACAGAATAAACTACTAACAGTAATACACAGAATAAAGAGCAGAATAAGTGAACATAACAGATAAACTGTAAATAACTTGTAATGACTGTTCAATATAATTATGCATGTAATGCAATCATGAAAAACTTGTTCTTGAACCTTTCTTCATAAACTTTTCCTTTCCTCATAAACTTTTCCATTACTTGGTCCCTTGGGAGTTCTTGGCCATTTTAGACTCTGGGTAATAGTCTGTTTTTCAGGATTGAGCTCGTTCCTATACAGGAATGCCGGGTTTACTTTCCCCGACCTCCCCACCGATCTATTCTCCTTAACTTTATTCCGGGGCTGGCCCAAGCTTCATAGAACTTTCATCATAACATAGTCTTTAGGTTCATCATAACATAACTTTCATAACTTTCTTGAAAATGCACATGTATTTACATGTATATCATAACTCATGCATAGGTCTTACCGAAATTTCGGCGGCATAACGGAATGTGTCCGCTTCCCCATGAATAGTGCCAGTACATCATAACACCAATATCTCATTTAAGTCACAATATTGCATGCATAATTCATTATTGAACTCATAGAAGCATTAGTCCCATTAAGGCAGAGTTACAGCCTCAACATAATCATTCAACCCGGATTTTACAAATCAAGCCATAATTTCTATTTAACTCATTTGGACCTGAATTTTGGATATGTTAAAGTGTTATGTGTCTACTTTCTAACCTCTTTAGTCCCATCTAATTTTGATAACCATAGCTCAAGTTATTTAGGTTTTATCCCAGCCTACCCTGTGGCTGGCCAAAATTGCACACCTAAAAGTAAAAATCTACTAAAAATTGAAAACTAGCTCAAATCATACGAAATTAGTCTCATATAAAAGCTAACAGGACAACCTTTCATATACAAAAAGCTCCATTTTATTTGCCTTAGTAGGGCTCGAGTTATAAGCCCTGAAATTGGACCTTTTAGAACTACCCTATTTTGGCTCCGTTTGGACATAGGGTAACTTCTTCAAATCACTAGGAACAAATGAGATGATAACAAACTCGGAATCTCTTTGTATGAGGTTCTCCTATGTATAAGCTTTCTAAAAAAATTGGTTTCACTCAATTTGGAGTTGTATAGGGTGAGTTACACCCTTTTCAACTCACACTGCCAGGGTGAATGTCCTGATTCCTAGGTTAAACTTCAAAAATTCATATCTCTTTCAATATTAATCCAATGGCCTTATATGATATATGTATAGAAAGCCCTAGATGTCTAGTTTCACATAAAAATGATTTCATCAATTTTAAATGGTGCCAGGCAGAGCCGTACACTCCGCCATACGACTGTCGAGGATCTTAGGTTTTCCAGCTTCTCACCTTTTCCTATCTTCATCCTTTCTTGTTTCCAATTTGGTTTTAATCTCACAAACAACCAATCAACCAGCCATATATCATCATAATCAATCAATCAACACATCAAAGATTGAGAAAATAAGCCACCACCAATCATCTCAGAATCAGAAAATCAAGCAAGAAATAAACCTCTACCTCTTGTTATTAGGCTTGAGTTTGGAAATAGAACTTGGTTGAACTTGAAAGCTGGATGAAGTTGGGTGAGTGGAGAAGAGAAAAGAGAGCTGAACAAGGGAGAGGGCAACGTAGAAAATGGAGCTGAAGGAGAGAAAGAAATGAGTTATATAAGCTTGAGGTGGTAGTTAGCTTGGAGGGTTTTGATTGGCCTAAAAACACAAGGCTGAATTTCAGCCAACCTTCCCCATTTTTGTGGGTAAGGTTCAGCCATGTATCCCTCTTTTTGTGACAAAATTACTCTCCATGTCGCCTAAAAGTGGAACTCGCTTCCATTGTATTTTGAAAATGACATCGGAACTCGTACTTCCTTAAAGTCGGAACTCGTGCACATCTTGGAGATGAAATCGAAACTCGGAAATATTGTCTGGTTTATTCAAAACTTGAAAGCAAAGTCAGATGTGAAACCAAACACTTAAACCCAGAAGTTGGGGACATTAGGTAAACTTGAATCAATTCTAAGCATAACATCGGAGCTCGGGAATCAAAACTTTAATCTTATGTTCTAGGAAATCAGAACTTATAGAATCTCAGAACTCGAGAAGATCAAGAGAAATGAAAAGCTCTTGGTAATAAACTCGAGATCGGAACTCGTGCAAATTTTGGTCGAACTTGGAGACCAATTTAGAGATCTGATCTCGCGTTCACTCCTGGTTGAGATAAACTCGGATGTCGGATTTCGTGTCCATTCTAACTCGAGCCTAAGGTCGGAAATCGTATATTATGTACATAAGGTAGGAAATCAGAAAAATCAAGCCAGTCCATGAGACTTTGAGATTAAGTCGGAAATCGGAAATTCTAACATTTTATTGCTAAGGTCGGAAGTTGGATATCGGGTGTTACACTCCACACAATTCTAAGCATAATAAACAATAAAAATATTAATAGAATAAATTAGTTATTAAATAAAAGTGTTTTGATAAATATATTTACAATCAATCATTGATTTTGTATTCCTTAATTGTCATGCAAATGATTAAAGTGATAGATACTATGAACCGAGGATAGTACAATTTACTGAAAAAGAAGGTAGTGGATTACAAGACTGAGAAACATTAAAGTTAATAATTATTCACTTTGTTTCAATTTATCTATCAATTTGGATAACTTGGTTCATTCTTAAATAAGTGTATTTGGATACAATTTATATCAAGTACATTGATTTAAGAATGAACTAAGTTATCCAAATTAGCAGATAAATTGAAACAGAGAGAGTAACTAAAAAAGGGAATTTGATTATTTAAGTGAAGAATTATTAAATTAAAATGAAACAAAATAACATAAGTTTGTAGTGAAATAAAAATATAAAACTTTTGCTTTTTAAAAAATTATAAAAACATAAATTTTTTCACATTGAAATTTTTAAAAAATAATTATAAAAGTTTTTATTGTTAGTTGTAATTTTTATCTTATTTATTTTCTTATAATTATTTTTTACAAAATTTTGACCTAAAGAATCAATCTACCTCATATAGTAATATAAATTACTAAATTAGTATGGAGAAAAATTATATATATATATATATATATATATATATATATATATATATATATATATATATATATATATACAATTATTTTAAAAAATTTGTATAGATTTGCTGCAGATTATACAAAGAATAAAATTTCATACTTACCATCAATGAAAAAATAGTTACGAATCTAGCCAAGAAATAATTAAACATTCATTTGGCATTTAATGAATATATACATGGCTTATCATAAATATTTAGAAAAGTGTCGGAGCAACAATAAAAACAAAGATTTTGTCCGCCTAATATTCTAATCAAATGCTCTTTAGAAAAATGTTTATTTTTATTATTCTATACCAAATGAAATTTTTATAATAGTTAACAAAATTTTTGGTAAAATTGGGCTGATATTATCTGATTGCACTATTAAATTCTCATTAAAAATGTTGCTTTTAAAAAATAGAAATAATACAAATTAATATATACTAACTAATATAGATCTTAATATAATTATCAAAAGTAAATAGCATCATTCAATTTTTATTTGACAAAAACAGCATTTTGGCCAGAAAATGTTGATTCATTAACCCACAAATCCACAATTTTTATGGCGTACTTAGCCGTATATTATTGACTATATTCATGAATATCAGCACATTAATTTCAAAATCTTCTGTTGTCCATTTTTTTAACCATTTTTTCCTACCTTAAAATGCACATAAAGGTATAATTCATTCAATTTCTTTGTTTAGTACAAATGCACCTGGGAAAATGTTTTTCACCGTAGTTGGCTTATATAAGCAAGACTGAGGTGAGACCCTTTTGCACATCTTCCCTGAAATCTATTTTGCAGACAAAATCCATTCATGGATAAAGCAATGTCGTTATCCATTTTTCATGCGCTTTTGTCTCTTCTCCTTTGTTTTACGCTGCAGGAACCTACCCAAGCAGTAAAACAGGCAAGCCCAGTTTCCACCTTCCACTTAGAATGCTCTCATGTTTTTCACCAATACAAAAATATCATGCTATGTTATCAAAGAAGAAAAAAAAAAAAAAAAAGATTAAGGAAGACCATGAGAGCACCCTGATCCATTGTTATTTATATCTATTATACATACCCACCATGGCGTCCGTTGAAGTTTTTCGTTTTAATTTTCGTAGTTAATTTAAATGTTTAAACTTGGCCCAACAACCTTTTTTCTTTTTTCTTTTTTTTTGTGTCAGTCCTATATTGTATACTTGGGAGCACATTCTTTTGGCGCAAATCCTTCATCTGTTGATGTTGAATCTGTTACGAACTCTCACTACCATTTGCTTGGATCATACGTTGGAAGGTATAGAATTTAAAACCCCCAAGTCCATGAAATTCAGTGGTGTTGCAAAACCAGTGTGAACTGATGTGATCTACTTTTCTACACAGCATTGAGAAGGCCAAAGAAGCAATCTTTTACTCTTATAACAGATATATCAATGGGTTTGCAGCAGTGATCGATGAAGAAGATGCAGCAAAGATTGCAAGTATGTAATGTTTATATTTTTCTCTCAAATTTTTCCCATGCATAATCCAAACCATGGACATTACGACAGATAGTTATTTCAATTTTCGCATTGTCGGTGCAGAGCATCCGAATGTAGTATCAGTTTTCTTGAACAAAGGACATAAACTGCACACAACCCACTCATGGGATTTCTTAGGACTAGAGAGTAAATTTGGTGGCGTTCGGGAGGCCTCAATATGGAGGAACTCATTTGCTGAAGATATCGTTATTGCAAATGTAGACACTGGTAATGATGGATAATGGATTTCTTTTAATTCTGTTGCTTGTGATGTGCATTGAACTAGTTGATATGTTCTTGTTTCACATATATTTTATTTATTTATTTATTTATTATTATTATTATTTACATGTATTCATTCTAGAGTGATTATGGGTCTTGTTTGATTTAAGCAAACTAGTTCAATCCGAATGAACCCACAAAATATAATTTGAGTTGGGTATAGATTTAACTAAACAAATCACATTAACTTTAAATTTTTACAAGGGATATATAGTGTCCATTCACCCTATATCTAAGAAATATATTAGTAAATATACCTAATAAATTTAATATCAAGTTATCAATTATTTTATTTTGTAATTAATAACTAAACTTATAGGTTTTAAATAATGTATCTATAATCTTTAAGAGTATAATATATTTTTCATCTAAAAATATTCTTGAAATGATTTATTTAATTTAGTAAGATTTTGCTATATTTGTTTTTATTAAATGACATGATCTTAACCATTAAATAAAAATAAAACCAATGATAATTGATCCTTTATCTTTCTAGAAATATCTTAATAAAAAAACTATGTTAGCATATAATTTTTATATTTATAACAATTTTCCTTTTTCTTTTTTTTGTCTTAACCACTAGTAACCAAATTCCACAAGATCATAATTAATATAATTAGAGCTAAGTTGACCCATCATAGAGTATAAAATATGTTTTATATATACCCTAAATCCTATAAAAGAAAAACAAATATCGAATCACTCAAACCAATTAAGGATTGGTCATTTTGTAATAAATTTGATATAAAACATGTATTTAACAATTATTTGACAAATATAAAATATCAACTAGATCTCCTAACAAATCAACAGGACATTAACCAATTTGTATTGGTTCACGTTCAATAAAAAATAAAAAAAATACTTAAACTACTCCAATTCAACCCAACTCAATAATACGACTAAACATGATCTTTCTATTATCTTTTATTGGTTTCATTTTAATCATATTCAATAATATTTTTGGCAAACAAGCCCAAGTTTAGTGATTTCCACTTGATGATTCACTTCGGTTAATATGTATATGTTTGCCCTCGCCGATACCGATACCCAGTTTTCGGAAGTTGTGCAAAATTACACTTGCTTGTTTGGTTTTTAACCACAGAATAATTTAAGCAAGTAAGATAAGGCACTACTATAAAAACATATTTTAACTAGCGAACACTCATCCGGTTTTGAATTAAGCATGTCGAGTCTATTTATTTTGCCTTTTCTTTTTGCTTTTATATTTATTTTTCTGGGTGATAACATTTTTTGTCTTTTGATAAAGCACCATATATCTAACAGGTTGACTATTAAACTCAAACAATTTGTTTGCTCATATTAATATGATACTTTTATGAAGGCTTTGAATGTCTTTCCACCAGTTTCTAGTTTTTCTATTTTTTAAAAATCAATTTTCCTTCCCGAATATCCACCATCATTTTATTGATTTTATGACTTGTCATAGGTGTTTGGCCCGAATCGAAGAGTTTCAGTGACGAAGGGACAGGGCCGGTCCCGAAAAAGTGGCGGGGTATCTGTCAAACTGATAAGAAGAATTCAGATAAATTTTACTGCAACAGGTTCACTATTTTTACTTTGATGAGTTCCTCAATAGATATGTTACTCTTTGGAGAGAAGATATGCAGGCTCCTTTTCGTGAAGGAGTCACGTTAATTGTTATACCTTCCACCTTAATATTTATTTTATTTGCTTTTGTGATAAAATAATAAATATATAGTTGACATTATGTGACAAGGATTTTTAATTCCTTGAAACGGCTTTAATATCAAACATATGTTTTACAGTAAACCCTAAACTTGATCCAATGAAAACAATTAGATACAAAGTTCTTCACTATTATAATCATTGGTCATAACAGTATTTTTTTTTAAAGAACTAATATGTGTTCAATAATCACTAATGTGAATCATATTTTGGGAAGCAAGAAGCTGCATCCGACGAAGCTCAGTTTCACTTTACAAACGATTTGATTTGCATCAGTTGTTTGATGAAAAAATTCACCGAGGTTTAACTATTTTTTATATATATATATATATATATATATATATATATATATATATATATATATATATATATATTTAATTAATTAATTCTTTAGCGCTCCTACTTTGACATTGTCACTAATCATTACATGCAGGAAGCTTATTGGAGCAAGATATTTTTACAAAGGTTATCAAGAGGCAGGTGGTAGTGGCCCGTTCAACAGTGCTCGCGACTATGAGGGTCATGGTTCGCATACTTTGTCAACTGCGGGTGGTAATTTTGTTGATGGGGCTAGCGTGTTCGGTAATGGCAATGGAACAGCAAGAGGTGGATCCCCAAAAGCCCGAGTTGCAACCTATAAGGTGTGTTGGCCACTAATTTGGGCTGGTCAATGTTTTGAGGCAGACATTTTGGCTGCTTTTGAAGCTGCCATAAGTGACGGTGTCGACGTGCTTTCGTTATCTTTGGGTGGATACCCCGATGAATTTTTCAAAAGTGGACTTTCCGTAGGGTCCTTCCATGCTGTTGCTAACGGCATAGCTGTAGTTCTTTCTGCTGGAAATTCAGGACCATATCCTCAAACCGTAACAAACGTGGAACCTTGGGTGCTCACTGTTGCTGCTAGCACAATTGATAGAGAGTTCAATAATTATGTCACTCTTGGTGACAAGAAAGTCCTCAAGGTAATTTGTCTATCACACTTTTTCTTTGTTGTTATGTTAAAACCTGTAGCACTTTATGCTTTCATTGACCTTCCTAAGGCAGCTACAAATTAGAATAAACTCCAACCGATTTTCTACCCCTATTGCCTTTTCATATATATTCTCAATCTACTGGGAATTTGGCTTAAATTTAATTTAATGTAAAGATTTCTGATACCAAGAGCAAGAACTAATCTAGAGAAATATTAATTTGAGCATCATTAATATCATTAGGCGATACTATATGCAATACCACTCTAAAATATATATACAATACATCAATCTCATCTAGATACACATGTATTTTGATACTCATGCACTCTCATATTGATATTCGATATTCTTACTACATGGATTCAAACTAATCTATATGGAAAGCTCTGAAAGGCACTTGTCTCATGTAACGTATCTCCTATTTTTTTATGATTAGGGAGCAAGCCTTTCGGACTCCGGCTTACCATCTGATAAGTTCTACCCACTGATAAGTATAATTGATGCTAGAGCTAGTAATGCATCTGATGAAGACACGTAAGAATACCTATACCAATATGACCTTCGAGAAATACTTGGGTGCTTATGGAGTACCACGTGCATATGCTCACAGTCAATAATAATTAAAATGATATTTTAATATAAGACCCACCATTAACTTATACTCTTATTTAAAATATCATTTTATTATTGATTATGAACACAATCTACGTAGCGCTCCAGAAGCACCCAAGAATTTCTCTATGATCTTCTCTTATTGCTTTTCTCTTTTGTATATTCTCTTATTACTTTATCAGCCAAAAAAAAAAAAAAAAAGGTTATCTTAAACTATCTTATTAATTGATGCAGCCTTCGGTGTCAAGATATAGCTCTTGATCCTAAGAAGGTGAAGGGGAAAATATTAGTTTGTCTTCATGATGGAAGTGAGGATGCAATTCTTATGGGTATACAAGCTGCTTCTGTAGGTGCTGTTGGACTAATTTTGGCTAACAGCCAACATGAAGGGAATAATACTCGACCGAGGCTTCATGTGCTTCCTACTTCACATGTTAATTTTATAGATGGCAATTACATTTTTACTTACATCAATCGCACCAAGTAACTTTCTTCCTCATGCTCCTTTCTTGTTAATTCTTCTTAGTTTGAAGCCATAGTAGAGCTTATTCATATGATAGCATTTTATATTATAGATATATAATGATGCAGGTCGCCTGTGGCTCACATTTCTAAAGTCGAAACAAAACTAGGCATAACGCCAGCTCCACTTGTGGCTTCATTTTCATCAAGGGGCCCCAATATTATTGAGCCTGCAATCCTCAAGGTTTAGTGTTGTTTTGATAATTATCAATCACCTTTTACGTTATTCTAAATCTCAATTACCAGTGCAATTATAACTTTGTTATGCATTTTAGCCTGACATCACTGCACCCGGAGTCAACATCATTGCTGCTTATACTGAAGCAATATCTCCAACAGAAGAAACATCTGATAAGCGTAGAACTCCTTTCATTACTATGTCTGGCACTTCAATGTCATGTCCTCATGTTTCTGGCCTTGTTGGGCTACTCAAATCACTTCATCCTGATTGGAGTTCAGCAGCTATTAAGTCAGCAATTATGACTACAGGTATAACAAATGGTTTACACTCTTGTAACATTATGGCATAAAATTTCTTATGTATACCTTCTATTAAATGCCATGCGTTTTACAGCTAGAACAGAAGATAACACTGGAAGGCCTATATTGGACTCATCATTAGAGAAGGCAACTCCATTTGCATATGGTGCAGGGCACATTCGACCTAATCATGCAGTGGACCCTGGGCTTGTATATGACCTAAATATTACTGATTATTTGAACTTTTTGTGTGGTCGTGGCTACAATAGCTCCGTGATTAAAGTGTTCTTTGGCAAGAATTATACTTGTCCAAAGTTGTTCAATATAGTAGATTTCAACTACCCATCAATCACAGTTCCCCGCTTGGACATTGGACATATAGTGAATGTTACTCGTACTCTTACCAATGTTGGGCCTCCAAGTATATATAGAGCACGCATCAAAGCACCTCCAGAAGTTCTAATTTCAGTTGAGCCTAACAGTTTAACCTTCAGAGAAAATGGTGAAAAAAAAGAGTTTAGAGTTACATTTACATTATTGCCACTGAAAAAGTATGAGACTGATTCTTTCTTTGGGGGTTTGGATTGGACCGATGGCAAGCATTATGTCAAGACTCCTATTGTAGTTAAGCATCCATCTAAGTGAAGTTTATGTTACTGCTGAATTTATGTTCCACCAACTTAAAATGTTGTCTATTCTATGCTTTTAGCTATGTAACAAGGTGGTTTTATTGATGCATACATAAGTTATGTGAAATTGATAAGTCAATAAATTATTTTTAATGTTTGTTTGACTTTTTAGTTCTTGCTTTGATTTGCTATATGAGTCCCATTATTTGAACTCATACTTGGGACAACAAAGATAGAGTACATTCCCAAAGATAGAGAGCTTTCTATGGTTACCTATGAATTTGTGAAGGTTTTGGTGCCCATCCTAGTTGGGCCACTAATAATAAGGCAAATAGCATAGAGTATCCATGTAAGATGCTTGTGTTTACATTTTGGCCAGAACAAAATCTGATCTAGATGTATAGTTAAATGACACATGATTAACTAATTATAAACAAAAACCTTAAATGTATTCTTTAAAAAAATGAAAATTTTCCGTTGCCACCTAGATTCTACCACTCCCAATCCCTTGGGCACTACCTTCCTTCCGTAGCCCATCCCCTCTCTCGCTTCCAATGCCACATTCTTCCCAATATGCTTACCTTCTAACACCTCTCCTCTCCTCCCCTTAGTTTTAATAAACTTTAAGGAAAAATTATTAGCCCATTTCCCCTAGTTTTAGCTCAAATAATCACAAGACAATTAAACCCAAAAAATAAAAAGATTAGACCTGATATTTAAATCAACAATAAAATGAAATCTAGAAGCTAGAAAATTGAAGAAACCCACCAAGATTAGAGCAACATGGTAACATTGAGTTGAATGAAAAAAAAAAAAAAAAACCACTCATAAGGAATAGTTAAAAAAATGGAAAAAGGGGTAGAGGTAGGACTAACTTTGGTGATGGGAGCATTGACCCTTTCATTATTGTTCTCTTCAAAAAGGATTTCCATCACTTTGAGACAAAGTGCGTTTACTTCTAATTGCTTCAAAGGCTCGTACTTCTTTAGTTACTCTATTAATTGCCTGTCTAAGTCTAGTGTGTCTATCTCTTCCTACTCCTTCTCCTTCCATTCACTAAAAACTCAATCTCTCTTTTTGAAACTTTCTCTCAAATCTTGCCACTTCTAATTGGAGACAAGTTGGTTGGGTACTAATGGGGAAAAGGAGAGGTGTTGGAGGGTGGGCATGTTAGGGAGGATGTGTGATGTGAGTTGCCAAGATCACTCAAATTACAAAATTGAATTGCAAGAACTTGTAGTATAGAGTGCAATCCAAGTCGTCTCACAAGGAATTTAAGTACTCTCTAACCTAAGCTAGTGGGAAATTTCATCAAATAGTGAATATACAACAAATCAAATGAGCTAAAAATAGAAATTAAAAGCACTAATCCAAGAATCCCTTGGAAACCAAAGTCCTTCTATCACTGACCCTCCAAAAACATCAACTCACAACATATGTAGCTAATTTGGATTGTATGCAGAATCTCAACAGATAACCCCACATTTAAATATGGAAATCTCCAAGCATCAATCAACGTATAATCAATCAGCAAATTTAATCTCAATTCTAAAAGACATATATAGATTAAAGAACCAAATGCAATTAGCTTGAGTTTAATCCTAAATCTAATTCTTACCCCTTTAATTGATTAAACCTATATCAACTAAGCAATTAACATGCATTCAACCCCACATCTCAATCATGAATTTAAATCTCAATATCATTCAATAAGAATTCATAAATTGAGAAGAAGAAAAAGAAAGAAGCAAGAAGCAAGAAAACATATTTTGTAATTCAAAATAAAGAGAATAGGGTCTCAAGAGACAGCCATGAATGCCAAGTATCCTTGAACTAGCAACGTTTAATTACACTTCCATAGAAACAAAAATTACAAAGAAAAAAAAGTGGGTAGAGGAAGAGGAGAGAAGAAAAAAGAGAAAAGTAAAAATGGGTGGAAAGGAAAATGTGTAATTCATGTCAGTCTTTTGCTCTTAATGTAACAACCCTGAAATAAGAAAATCCAAGAGTGCCCTTAGTATAAACTTATTCCTCTCTCTCTTAGTTTTAAATGGATAGCCAATTTGCCCAATTTGGGTTTGGGATGAGAGAACTGTGGCCCAATCTTTGCAATATGTTCAAGCTATAACTCTGTTTGCATTGGTTAACCATTTTAGCCAATACGCCCATCAAGATTTCATTTGTTTGGAAAGTAATCTTCATATGAATTGAAGCTTTATGTTTTAAGTTTCAAATGGCACCAGTTTGAGCTCAATTAGACTTCTGTAGATTGACTTATGTCCCAAACACTGATGACTACCCAAGTTCCAACAATAACACCTTTGTTCTGACTTTGAGGTCCAATTCAACCATATAAACATCTTAATTAGCCTTTGAGTTCTTCAACAAAGCTGTAGAGCTTTCTCTTAGCTTTAAAGTTTATAATTTTTAGATCTTTTATAACTCAAGACATGCCTAAAATACATAAATAATGTAAATTCGCAATAATGTTAAAATGTATAATTAAGCCCAATTAGAGCCCAAACTTCTAAAATGTGTCTAATATCAATCAAATAAGCACAAAAGAGACCCAAGAGATTAAATATGAGGGTTAATCAATATATTAAAATCTTACTTATCAATGTGATATTTAAGGAAGGAAACGAGGAATTTAATATTTGTTTATTTATTGCATATGATTTATTGATGAGTTCAGAAATTGTGCTAGCTTTTCAACATGTTGGTAAGTTTATAAGAGACAGTGATAATGTGTTGCACTATGTTGATGGTGGTGCTAAGTATATGCCTAACTTTGTGTAGACTTCATAAATTTGTTTGATATATAAGTTTGTTGAAGAGTTCGGGATATGATACGTATAAGAGATGCTCCTAGTTAAAGCCAAGTAGCATATGCCTTGAGACTAGTTTGAGGCAATTAACTCACGATTCATACATTAATGATATATGTCAAGCTGTATTAGCTTGTAAGAGAAGCAATGTGATACACTCGTACTTTGAGCACCATGATCATGTCTCTGAAGTTGTAGAATATGATAATCAAAATGAGGAATTAGAAAATGTGGGCAACAATAGTAAGTAGACTAAGGAGAAAGAAGCTGGAAGTGGCGTGATGTATAGGAAGTAGATGCTGAATATGATTGAGCATGATAATTAGATTTTTAATACCATGTTTAGCCATCATTTTTAGTGTCTTCACTCTCTTATGTGCTTAATTGTATGTTATGTGGATCACATTTGTTGTTGGACCTCAATTTGGTCTTTATTGTTAATTCTACCATAATTTACCATTGATACTACTTTATTTTAGCCATAACTTTAATTTTAGATATCTAAAAATTGTGTTTCTTGCTTTTAAAAACCTAAGACATGTCTCTACAACTTTCATGTATAGATCAAAAGCTGAGCAAAAAGAAAATTCTAAATCATCATAATTATAATTGTGACCATATGAATTTGTTCATTATTTTTGAATAAATATGAAAATATTTTTTAATTAGTTTTTTAGTATTTTGATATTAAACTCAGATTTTACCAGCGCTCCTAGCAAAGCTTGATATACAATTTCAGGAAAAGTTTATTTGATCGGTGCTTCAATCATTCTCTTGATTTTTTCATTGTTGGCTAATTTCGAATTATTTTATTAACATTAAATCCTAAACGAAATAGTAAACTAAAAGAAATCATGTTTAATTTAAGTGAGCCTTAAAAAAAATTAATTATGTGGTCAAAGTTATATAGATCGATTCTCACAATTATGAAAAATGTTTTATTTTATTTTGTTGTTGGAGTCAAATCCCACCAACGCTCTTGGTAAAACTTGATATAAAATCTTAAGAATTTTAGAAAGAGTTTCTTTAATCGGTGCTCCAATTCTCTCCTAATTTTTCCATCATTAGCCAATTTTAATTTATTTTATTAATATAAAATCTTAAATGAAATGGTAAAACTGAAGAAAGTTATCCTTAAAATATTTAGTTAGGAGTTGAAATATTTCTATAACGGTTTTATATAAATCGATATTTATTTTGTGTACAATAAAATTATTAAAATATTTTATTTTAATTTTGCTATTAAAATCAATTTTCACCTACGTTCTTGATAAAATCTGAACTCCAAGAGTAGTTATTTTGATCAGCACTCCAATCCTCTCCTAATTTTTTTTTTAATCTTTGATTGATTATTTTAATAACATGAATACAAACATGACTTAAATTAAAACCAAAAATAAATAAATAAATGAACTAGACAATATTCATGAATTAAGATGGATAAGTATCAAAATATAGCATACAATATAACTGCAATAAGATTTTTATTGAGAAAGTTTGTAACCTCACTAGTGTTCTTGGTGAAATTATAGAAATTCTCATACCTAGGAAAGCCAAAACATTATCATCATTGCAATTAGTTTTGATTGTCCATCATCGAAATATAACGAATTTCATTTTTAGGATTCATGGTTTAAGAAGAAAAGACACATTTTATGACCAAAAGATTTGAATATATAGGCTTTTATATCAAACTGCCACCGTTAACAAAACTATTTACCAAAATGCCACTCTTTTAAAACTATTTACCAAACTACTCCCCTTTAGTCCAGTTGACATTTTTTTTATTTTTTTTGTGTTGCCATGTGGATTCGCCTTTGCACCACCTATAAAGGCAAATCCACGTGCGACACGAAAATATAAAAAATGCTAGCCTGGACAAAAAAGAATTAGTTTCGTAAATAGTTTTGAAAGAGTGACATTTTGATAAATAGTTTTGTTAATGGTGGCAGTTTGGTAAAAAAGCCGAAGCACATATATTCGAATATATACGTAAGGGTAAAGTGAAAACGTTCCAAACCAAAAAAAGGCCACATGAAGACATTGGGCAACATTGGGCTTTAGAATGCCTCAGCCTATCAAATCAAAACTCAAGTAAAGTTAATAAGATAAAAAGAAAAAGAGTAACAACACAAATATAAAGAAATGAAAGTAATGCATCCAAAACTGAGAAGGCATTCTTAGCAGAGTGTTCAGGAAAGCTTCTAGTGCCCTTTGGTGGTGTCGGGCATGGAAGTACAAAGAGGGATAGAGAGGAGCAATGGACCGCGATGGGGACGCCGGTCATGGTCATCGTCACAACCACAGAATCATGGAACCACGGCACAACCACGAGACCATGGCGCCAAGACAGATGCAGAGGTCCGAGGTGGTGCTGAGTGCCTAGAGCCATGCCGCTAGGGGAGAGGATGGTGGCGTTGTGGCAGTAATGATGGTGGCTAATGGTGGAGATGGGGATTGTTTCAGTTTTCCTCTTCTCTTTTGTTTCTTTTTTGTTTTGTTTTTTGTTATGGTTCTATTCTTTGAGCTTTGGTTTGGAGTTTGATATGTGTGGGGTGGGTATTATGGATGGTAGTGAGCTGCTTCTACTTTCTTTTGATTCTTGTTTTGGAGTGTTAGGGTTTGGGTCGATTTTGCTGTTGGTTTGTGTTCTCAGGGATGGGAATGAGTGGAGTTCCTGTTACTTTTTATTGTGTTTATCTTGAATAAGAAGGCTTTCTTTGATGAAGGAAGATGATGATTTTTGTTTGTCTTGTACGGGACAGGGTGTTACAGTGGTTCATGGAGGAAGTCTAAGCTGACCCCATTTGTGTGTAAGAAAGAATTTTTTTTCCACTCTTATTACTATTTTTCTATTTTATTTTTTCTTGTTATGCAAGAGGTAAATTAATTTGCATTATGCGTGTAAGTGTGTGATAATGGCAAATGAATTGATGGCCAGTGCAGGAAATGTGTTAGGTTCCATGTTTGGGTTGTTTATTTTAACTTTTGAATAATGGCTGGTGCTGTTGATAGTTCCTCTTGTATTTTGATTTTAAACTTTCCCATGTTATAGGGGATAAGATACATCTATTTTAAATAAAGTATGCATGTGACCATTTTGATAGTTTTGCCATGACAATTTTCAATTGATGGTATGTGAAAGGGAGAAAGGATGAGATGAGTTAGTTAAGAGTTAGTTACAGTTAGTTCCAACATGTTATGGTAGTTATGTTAGTTATGATTTGAAGCTTGCATCACAGGTAATGCAGCTTAGGGTATAAATATGACATTGTATCAGATGTAATGTGTTGAGCAATTCATTGATACACAAGCACTCTCACTTCGTTTCTCTCTCTTTTCTCAACCTTTTTGGCCTTGATACCTTTCATGGTATCAGAGTTTCAAGGTTCTGTCATGGCATCAAATTCATCATCTCAGATTTCTCAAAGTGGATCAATCTTGCAATTTGTTGCACAGACATTTTCTAATCCTATGGCTGTCAAACTCGATGAAGAAAACTACTACCTTCCATGGAAACAGCAAGCTGAAGCCACCATTGAAGGTCATGATTTGGTCAAGTTCATCACAGGAGAAAACATTCCTTAGAAATTTTCTTCGGTTGCAGATCAAGAAATTGGTGTTACCAGTGTCGAATATGGAAACTGGAAGAAGCAGGATGCGCTACTGAAATCGTGGCTTCTAGCTTCTATGAGCACACCTTTCACTACAAGAATAGTAGGGTGTGAATTCTTTCATCGGATCTGGAAGAGATTGGAAGTGTTCTTTGCTTCACAAATCAAGAATAAGGCGAGGCAATTGAAAACCAAGCTAAGTCACACAAAGAAAGAAGGTTCTGTTAGTTCTTATCTACTAGAGATCAAGAAATTGGTGGATGCATTAATCTCAGTTAGAGCTCCATTAGAAGAAGCTGATCAAGTTCAAGCCATTCTTGAAGGTTTAACAGAGGAATATGCAACATTCATTACTACAATTACCTCTCGAGAGGAACCAATTTCAGTTGAAGAATTGGAAGCATTGCTCATGGCACAGGAAGAATTGATTGAAAAATTTAGAAAAGATGAAAATGTGGTTCAAGCTCATGTGGCAAAAACGCAACAGAAGAAGAAACACAGCAATAATCATTAAGAAGGACCTCGATTTGGTGAAAATCAAATATTTCATGGTATAAGTCAACAAGCAGGCTTTTGTAGTAGAGGGAGATTTGGAAATAGCAGAGGCAGAGGAAGGTTTGGGGAACTTGATAGACCAACTTGTCAGGTGTGTGGAAAAGTTGGTCACTCTGCCATTGATTGTTGGCATAGATTTGATAGGCAGTACTCAAGGGCAGGACCTAGCAGTGTTGGTTTTAGACCTCATGCTAATCTTTCTCTAGCCACTCCTTCAACCATTTATGACCCAAACTGGTACCCAGATTCAAGAGCTACGCATCACATGACTCCAAATGCCTCTCACCTCATTGATCAAGTTCCTTACAATGGCGGTGAGCAAGTTCTTGTTGGCAATGATAAGGGTTTGAAAATTCATCATGTTGTAAGTTTTATATTTAAGCCATTTTCTTCCTCTCATGCCCTTAAACTAAAAAATCTGCTACATGTACCTCACATTATAAAGAACTTGCTAAGTGTTTCTCAATTTGCCAGAGACAACAATGTTTACTTTGAATTTCATCCTAACTCCTGTTCTGTTAAATCACAGGATTCCAAGGAGACACTTCTCCACGGAACCATTAAGAATGGATTGTATTCCTTTGGCCCTGTGCAATTAGTGGTTTCTGCCCCCAATTCCTTTTTAGCTTCCACTAGAGGTGATGCAACTTTCAAGCTCTGGCACTTAAGGCTTGGTCACCCTTCTGCTGATGTAGTGTCTAGTGTATTGAAAGCTTGTAACCTACCTTTTCATATCTCAGATTCTGTTCGTTCTTCTTGTTGTATGGGCAAGTCCCAAAATCTACCTTTTTCACACTCTACCACATTGTATTCTGCTCCTCTAGAATTGGTATATTATGATGTTTGGGGTCCTAGTCCCCTTCCTTCAATAAATGGTCATCGCTATTACATTCATTTTGTTGATGCTTATTCTAGATTTACCTGGATTTACTTGTTACATAGCAAATCTCAAGTTCATTCTATCTTTTTACATTTTAAGAAAATGGCTTAATTCTAACTTGGTGTTAAATTAAAAGCAATCCAAACTGATAATGCTAAAGAGTTTACATGTCTATCTACTTACTTAAAATCTCAAGAGTGCTACATAGATTTTCTTGCCCATATGTTCATCAACAGAATGGAACAGCTGAAAGGAAGCATATGCACATCACCACTATGGGGTTAACACTTCTTGCTGAAGCTGGTTTACCTTTATGCCATTGGGGTGAAGCTTTTGTCACTGTAACTCACCTTATTAATCAGTTGCGCACACCCTTGTTGAAGTACTTATCTTCCTCTGAGAAGCTCTTTAGAAGCTATCTGATTTTGGTATAGTAAAAGTCTTTGGTTGCTTATGTTTTCCACACACTAGGCCTTATTAGAAACACAAGTTGTCTTTAAGATCTAAACCATGTGTGTATTTGGGTTTAGCACCTCAATATAAAGGGTACAAGTGCTTATCTCGAGCTGGACGCGTGTTTATTACTAGACATGTCATTTTTGATGAATTGTCTTTTCCCTTCAAAGACTATGCTACTGGTTTTCTGTTGCCTCATGACCTTGTAGGTTTAGTTTCTACACCCTATGTTGTGCTTGCTATTCCTATTCTTCATAAGCATCATCTTAGACCATCTCAAGTGCCAGCCATTCTTGTTTCTAATCAGCCTTGTTCTCATAATCTGGCATCATCACAAGCTGCTACCCCAATAATAGTTACTGCAGCAACACGTGCTACTGTACCAAAATCAAAGTCTGCACTAGCTCCAATACTAGTGCCTTTTGTCACCAATGATCACAATATGACAACAAGGGCCAAGGTTGGGATCAGGAAACCAAAGGTGTACACTGTCTCTCTAGAGCCAAAATCTGCCAAACAAGCTTTGTCCATTCCTCATTGGAAACAAGCCATGGATGAGGAATATGCAGCTCTAATGCGAAACCACACTTGGGAGCTAGTTGAATTACCCCTTAATAGAAATGTAATTGGAAGCAAATGGGTGTTTAGAACTAATTTTAATCCTGATGGCTCAATCCAGAAATACAAAGCTTGATTGGTGGCTTAGGGTTTCAACCAAAGGTAGGGGTTTGATTATATTGAAACTTTTAGCCTTGTGGCTAAACCAACCACAATCAGGTTGATTCTCTCCCTAGCTCTATGGTCAATTCGTCAAATTGATGTCAATAATGCATTTTTGAATGGTGATTTGCTTGAAGAAGCCTTTATGATACAGCCTCAAGGGTATGAAGTTGGAATGCAATTTGGTTTGCAAGCTCACAAAATCCTTGTATGGCCTTAAGCATGCACTAAGAGCATGGTTCTCGAAGCTTTCCTCTGCCCTCCATCAGCTGGGGTTTAATTCCACTAAATCTGATGTGTCCCTTTTCACCAAGGTTACTGCTTCATACACCATCTATATACTGATTTATGTGGATGACATCATCATTACAGGAAGCTCAAATTTGGCTATAGCCACTCTTATTCAGCAACTTAACACAGCCTTCTCCTTAAAAGACATGGGGCCCTTTCATTATTTTCTTGGTATTGAGGTCATTAGAACCTCTCAAGGAGGTCTTTTGCTATCTCAAGCCAAGTATATTCAGGATTTATTAGTCAAAGCTAATATGGCTGATTGCAAACCTTTGCCCACACTTATGGTTTCCACTGCGAAACTCTCAGCAAGTGATGGTTCTCCATTTGAGGATCCAAGCTTATATAGAAGTGTTGTCAGTAGTCTCTAATATGTTTCTATCACCAGACCAGAATTGGCTTTCCCTGTCAACAAGGTTTGTCAATTCATGTAATGTCCTGTGGACTCTCATTGGAAGGCTATACAACACATCCTTAGGTATTTGAGCGGCACCAAAACTCTTGGTCTCTGATGCAACTTCGGCAAGTATACCGGATCGTACAAGTAATAAAGTGATAAGTAAAGTATCGTTCCCCCGAGGATAGATCAAATACCGAATAGTCTAAGGGAATAATTATTTGGATAGAATGGAATTACTGATGAGAAAATTAAAATTTAAATAAAATAAAATAAATAAGAAAAATACTAATGCAAAAAATTCTAACAATGTGGATAAATGCAATGGGATGGATGCTAGGGCTAATTAATTTCACTTATTGTAGACGCATTTACTATAAATTTTCGTTAATCAGTTTCTATCCTAATTGACTCATGGTCAGTTCGCCTTAATTTATTCCTAGCCTCTCTCAAGGTCAAGCAATACTCTTTATCCTAAACTAATTGTCTAATCTCTTAGCACAAACTAATCTAGGAAAAGGTTGAAGCTCTATGGGTTCTTATGTTGACTACATGAACTGCGTTTGTCTATCTCTAGTTTTCGCTCAGCTCACGGTGTTTATGTTAAGAGGCTCTATTCACAAACCCTCTCTCACGTTATAGTAAATCTCCAAATCAATTAATTGGTGATTAAGCAATTGAAAGCATTAAGCATAAACAAAAACACTAAGCAATAGAGATAGAAAACAAGAGTAACATTAATCCATGAGTAAAATTGTCATACAAAAAGGGTCCATTAATGCCCTAGCAAAAGAAAACTAGTTCATAACTGAAGAAAAGAAAACAATGGAAGAGTATAAAGATGAGAAGATAGAAGAAACAAAAGCCATAAAGATTTCTAGCTAGAGACAAGAGATTCAGAGGAATTTGGATCTCTTCGTGTTGAACTTGACCTCTGGAATCCTTGAATCTTCGCCTTCAATCTCTCTGGAATAAGTTTTCTATCTTGGGAGGTGTTTGGAAGTGTCTAGGGATCTCTTTTTTGACCTTAAGTGACGCCTTTTATAGTCTGCGGACCCTTTTTATCGAAATTTGGCCCTAACCAACATATTGCTATAGATGGGGTCGCGCTATAGCGCAAGAGTTGCACTATAGCACAACTAAAATACCTAAAGACAAATGGCATCGCGCTATAGTGCAAGACAACGCGCTATAACGTGCTCACCTAACATCACTAACCTCTTTTACACACTTCCGAGCTTTGTAGTGGTCAGAATAGTTGGAATTTGGCCTTAAAGATAGAAATAGCGATTGTATATCTTTGAGTAAGATTTCGAACGCAACAAGAATCACCTTAATCGAAGTTCTATAGCTCAAGATAAAAGTGAAAGAGTGATGAAAGATTAGACTTGACAGCATCAGAAATAGGATGAAGCTTCAATCTTGTTTTGCCTTTTTCTCCTAGAAGACTTGAGAACTGGAAAAAGTGTCCAACATCAAAGTTGGAGATCTTCTTCTCTTCTTTTTAAAGAATCTTGAATCATCATAATCCAACTTCTAGAGAGCTAGATATTGAATTTCCAATGCTGAAAGATCTTGATTTTATGCAAGATTAGCTCTCTCATGGCTTCAAATTTCAACTTCAGTGCTTGTACCTAATGACAATCAAACAAAAGCATAAATAAGTATCTAAAATATAAGAAAATAATAGAAAATAAAACACCACCTAATCTAAACTACTTAATAAAATATAAAACAAAATAGTAAATAAACTAAACAACTACGTCCTAAATTAAATAAAAACTAACTAAAAATACAGCTCACTAAAGGGAGTTATCAGTCTCCACCTGCCGAAACCAACTTCTTTGCAGCTCACAGGTTATTCTGACACAGATTGGGGCTCGGATCCTGATGATAGGAAATCCACAGCTGGGTTTTGCGTTTATTTGGGCCAGAACTTGATCTCATCGTCTTCCAAGAAGCAACACTCCATATCTAGAAGTAGCACTAAGGTTGAGTACCGAGGATTAGCTTGTCTTGTTACTGAGCTCCTCTGGATTCACTCATTGCTATCTGAATTGCACATTCCTCTCCCTATTCCCTTAGTATACTGTGATAATGTAGGCATCGTCTTACTTATGGCTAACCCGGTCCTTCACTCCAGATCAAAGCATTTTGAGCTGGACCTTCACTTTGTATGTGATCATGTTGCAAAAGGGCGAGTCAGAATTAGCCATATACCTACTGATGTTCAGATAGCAAATGTCCTCACCAAAGTAATTTCTTCATCGAAGTTCATCCAATTTCACAACAAACTCAGCATTGCAGATTTCCATACGCTAAGTTTGGGGGGGATGAAACGGAGAAAGGATGAGATGAGTTGGTTAAGAGTTAGTTATAGTTAGTTCCAATCTGTTATGGTAGTTATGTTAGTTATGATTTGAAGCTTGCATCATAAGTAATGCAGCTTAGGGTATAAATATGATATTGTATCAGATGTAATGTGTTGAGCAATTCATTAATCAAATACACCATTACTCTCACTTCATTTTTCTCTTTTTTCTCTACCTTTTCTCAACATTTTGGCCCTCATACCTTTCAGCATGCATACACTTTATATTTCATTTGAATTTAACAGGAAACAATTAGTTGTGGCTGTTCATTCCATGAACACAGTTTTGAAAATGAATTTTATCATAACAAATAAGCAGGATGCAAGCATAACATTATCAAGCAAACTAATCAAATTAAAGACATAAAATTAAGCATGACATGGATCCAATTCAAATAAAGTGAGCTGAAATTATTTTCTTACTTTTTCTTTACTTTGGAATCCTTTAGTAACCTGTTTCACTTTCTTACTCTCAACCTTCCTTCTTCTATTCCAACTTTCCTTTTTTTTTTTTGTGATTCCTTGTGTTGTCTGTCACTGTTTTCTTCTTGTAGGCCCTTATTTATAGAGTAAACCATCGCCCAAAATTGATCAACTTGCATCCTCTCTTGATGAAGCCTATGAAGCTACTGATGGCAAGGATAAGAGTAGAGCAAAGGGGCAATGATTTTTTTATTAACGTTGGCAGTCAAAATTTTTATTTTTCATTATTCTTTGGAAGCTGGATTTGGGTCGCTATCTCCTCTTCTGTTTTATTGTATTAAAGAGAAAAAAGGCTGATGCCCCCATTTTTTGTTCTTGTAATTTTTGTTTATAACAAACACAAGTTCCCCTTTTTTTTTGGGACCATTTTTTTTATTTTTTCAATTTTTTATTTTATTATTATTATTATTATTATTATTTTTCATGCTACTAAATCAATAAAAAAAAACACTTGGCAAAATTTTTTTTGTGTGATTTTTATATTCATTGTAAAATAAATATGTAAATGTAAATGTATAATAAAAAAACGATCACAATAAACAAGCAAATTTGCACCCTGCTAGAGTGTTTGAAATATTGAAATGTGGACAAATTTGAGTATCAACAATCACAGTTTAGAATATATTTTGATTAAGTTTTGTGGCTATATATGCACAAAATCTTTTCACATAGAATCATATATCAAATAACTAAGTTCATATAGGCTATACAAGTCCTGTCCACTATACATAAACTATTAGGGAAGATAAAGAACAAAATATGATTCATAACCCATGTCTGGACCCTGCCTATATTTCATGGAGCTTTATACAGCATACAAGCCATCCATGGCAGTACAAAATCATTTCAAAAAGAATAAACGACCCTTTCAAGTGGGCTCACCAAAAAGATTAACACAAGCCCTACGAGGTAAGAGAAATGGGACCCGTCTTTAGAGCTAAATTTGAAATAAAGAAGAAAGCCACGGAGTGAATTATATAACTCAGTGAGGAATAATATGCTTATAGTCAACATAAGACAAGTTTTAAACTCAAACCGTACTTAAAATTATATGTAAAGGTATAAGATATGTTCTTGCATTATAGGGAATGAAATTGTGGTTTTAATATCATAATAAAGTTCAAAGGAGGATTCTATTCCAGAAGCCACTTCCTTATTGGGTAGCCCCAGCAACTTGACTCTAGTAGTATCTAATCAATTGTATGACTGAGTAGCCCCGACAACCTAACCTCAGCAAACTTAATTCTTCCGGATATGTTGGTCAAACATGTCAGGCTAACAACCACCCTGCTAGTTAGGCCTTTCGAGGTGCACCAAAGCCAGTGCTTGTTGCCGTTAGCGAGCAGTTTTTGTCACAGTTTCCTCCTATTCAGTTTATTCCTTTCTAAAATCATTTGTCATCATAATTTTTCTTTATCACAAATCACATACTTTCTCATCCATAACGTCAGTAACATAATGGAGTTTTAAAAGAAATTTCATATATTCAACAAGTAAAAGATGGTATAGCTATTAAGTCTTACCTCATGCCCCATAATGCTTAGCATCAATATAACACAACTTGCAAATTAGTAATTATGTATTTAAACATAAATGCATAAGGCAATTTTACTAAATCTAGGAGAGTTCAATTTAAGCAAATTTTCAAGGCAAATAGCAATAGAAACACATATGCATATGCAAATTTACTTAAAAATTAACCATAAGCACATTAGCCACTAACCAAGACCTAAAGGTGAAGATTCAACTGGGTGGTGCCTCTGAACCAACGGGAAGATCCTTAGAAATACCGGAAGCTACAAAAGACATCAATATAACATTAATATGTTTTAGAAACTAAATCTAACTCGAACCAATCTTTAATTGCAAAACCCCCAATTAGGAGCCCTTGGAACCCTAATTCCCTCTAGTTTGTTCAAACTTCAAATCTATGGAAAAATTAGCTAACCCACAACAAGAAGAAGATCATAAACTCAAGAACTTACCTTAAGATGTTGAGGAAAGGAACAAAGCAAGTGAAGAGTAGTGATTGTCTCCCAATACTTAGTTTCTCTCACTTCAAAAGGGGAGAGAAAAATATGTACGAGGAAGAAGATGATGATGGTGAATTGAAAAGGTGAATTTTGTGATAAATCCTGAGGGGAAAGGATGAAGGATTGATGGGGTTTATGGAGGAGGATGAAGGATTGATGGGGTTTATGGAGGAGTAAGAGAATTAGAGAGAGAAGTTTGGAGTTGAAATAAGAAAGGGGTCAAAACCCCAAATTTTATTCTCATTGCAAGCGCCTAAGCGACCACTTTCGGGCGCCTAGGCACCCAAAGCTGGCACCTAGGTGCTGGTACCCCCTTTTTTTTGCATTTCTAAGCTTTAATCATACTTCTAAATATATCTTCACCCCAAAACTTCCAAATACTCAAGAATATTAATATAAAAGATCATTCAAAGGTCTATAATTCAAAGAAACTTAAAATTTATGTTATATGTAAGCTTGGGGTGTTACTGATGTATTCCTTTACATTGGGAGGAAGAGTTGAGATAAGTTTTCTATAGAGCCACCTAAATGACCCTTTTTCTCTTCTAAAAACTATAAGGACAAAGAAGAGGAGAAATATAACTCTCTATCTAGGCATCTTTTGGTATATAGAAATATTCTATAAGGTTCTCTATTTTAGAGGAAAGGGTTTTCATACAGGATTTTGGTATGGACAGTTTAGAGGTGAAGGTTATAAGTTTTTGAAGGACAATATCTGAAGAGAATGCCATTTGTGTTTTAGATTTTTCCTTACTTATTCTATTCATTATACTTATATTATGCTCCCTTGTCTTTAGAAATAAAGAAAGTAACTTAGCTAGACGTTTAGGCTCTAATATCACTCTGTCGGGAGCCTCCTTACCTTCAATATACCATCCTTACTTTAGCAAGACGAGTATTTCAGCATTAACATGATAACTTACTTATCTAACCACAATTACTCATAATCTTTAATATTACACTCTCATTTAAAATTAATCAAAAAATTATAGATGGTCAAACTAATTATTCTAATTATTCCCTTAATTTTTCTAGATTTATTTCCACTAATTTCCTATTTTTCTTTAATTTTAATCGGCTTTTAATTACAATATATATATATATATATATATATATATATATATATATATATATATATATCAAAAATCACAAAATGCACGAATAAATTCTAAAATTATCACTATCAATTTTTATACACTAATTATAATTTAATTAGCCTAGAGAAAAATTTTCAAAATTTTTCTAGCTATATTTCTATTTTTCCTTAATTTTTATTGAAATTCAAGCTAATTCAAATTAGATAAACTAAATCACCTAGGAAAATTCTAATTAATTTTCCACTAGTTATATACATTATTTAGGATCAAACTGGTGAGGTAGAATTTTATTAAGACTTATCTAGGGATTTTTGCTGAATTTTATGTTTATTTCCTTATTTTAATTCATTATTAAGCTTAATTAAGGGATAATAAGCACAAACACATCTATAATTATAGGGGATGTTACACTAATCATTCTTCAGCTCTTTGAAAGAAAGATGCATTGTTTCTTCAACAATCTTGCTTCTAAGATTATATACCATGTAAGATTTATAGGTAGTAGAATATCTTAAGAATACTCCCTAGTCAACCTTGATCAAACTTAGAAAATTTGTTCTTGATATAAGAATAAAGCACTCTAATCCAAAAACATGAAAAAATAAGGTATGTTAAGTTTTATTTCCCACCATAATTCATATGGGGTCTTATTCAGTATTGACTTTGTAAAAACACAATTTTGGATGTAATAGTAGGTGTTTACAACTTCTGCCCAAAAATCTTTTGATAAACCAATTTCTAAAAGCATGATTTTGACCATTTCTTGTAATAACCTATTCTTCCTTTCTACTACCCCTATTTGCCAAGGAGTTCTAAGAGTAGAAAAAAATATGAGAAATGTCATTTTTATCACAAAACTTTTAAAAATAAGGTTTTCAAATTCATCTCTGTGATCAATTCTTATAAAAGATATGGCAAAACCTTTGTCATTTTGAATATGTTTACAAAACACTTCAAAGGCCTCACAAGAATTGCCCTTATAGCCTAGAAAGATTACCCATGTATATATAGAAAGTCATCTACAATGACCAAGCTAGATTTCTTTCCACCTAGACTTGATATCCTTGTTGGACTAAAAAGATCAATATGTAAAAGCTCAAGTGGTCTCGTAGTGAATACTATATTTTTTGTATGGAAAGAACTCTTGGTTAACTTTGCTTTTTGACATTGTTCACAGGTCATGTCACGATCATAATTGATCTTGGGCACGCCCTTGACCAAGTCATGCTTAGAAAGTTTAACTATCAGTTTCATGTGAGTATGATCTTATGCCATATCCACTTCTTATCCATAAAGGATGCCAAGCATTTTGCATTTTGATTTAAGAGGTCATCCCAGTATACCACATCGGTATTTAAATGTCTCTTGGCAAAGAGAATAACTCTATCTAATGTAGAATCCTTTACAATATAGCTAGAAGGTTCAAAAATAACATTGTAGCCTTTGTCACAAAACTGATTTATGCTAAGTGGGTTGTGTTTTAATCATTCTACTAAATGAACAGTAGTAATGAGGTCAGAATCATTCTTACCCACATTACCTTTTGTAACATCTTAATAGTTCTATTCTATGCTTAAGTCATATTATGGAATTATTAGTTGTTACTTTTGTTCGCGGAACTAAAATTACTTTTCAGAAATTACTTTTTAAACGAAAATAGGAGTAGTTTATTTATTTATTTTTTTGAACAAAACAAGTAAACCGGTTTTGAAATCGAGAACCATGAGCGCATCGTGAATATATAGTACAAACGTTGCTAACCCTTACATACATTGCAATTTAACATAAACAGAAGCATTGAGAATAATCATAATCTTAGATAAAGATAACATTCATTCCATAGCCATCCCATAGTTAATATAGTAGTAGTAATAGCAGCAGTCATACACAATGATAATAATGGGTCCGATACCTACTGTCGGCCCTACAAAATACCTTAACGAAATACATGAACAAAAGGAAATACATAAGAAATCTCAATCTGTCCATACATGCCGAATGAAAATAATAACCCTCGCTATAACCAAAAAGGGGTTATCCTCACGCTCATCTCCGCATGCAGATCAACACCTCACTCATCTGGTGGGAGGTAGCCGTTCCCAAATCCACCGAGAGGAATATCACCACGTCCTCCTCCTCGAGCACGGCCACGTCCACGAGGCACGTCACGAGTATGAATGAACTAGCGACAGCGAACCGGGGGTGGAGTGTAACGAGGGGCTGCTGAAGAAGAAGATGAATCAGACGACAAACGGATCACAGATGGGTAGGAAGGCTCAGACGGGTCCGTCTCCACGTGGTAGCTCGGATAAGACGGCTCCGAAGGATCGGAATTCAACAAAACTGTCGGTGTCAGGCGGGTGTCCGAGTCGGAATCTCCGTAAGTGGGGTACCTCGGAGGATGGAAGGGCGGGCGAACGTCGTCCATAGTGATGTCCTCGAACGACTCATGAGGGTCGAAAAACAGACTCATCACAGGTGCACGGAACTGGCGGCTTTGGAACATGTAGACCCGCATGGCTGCCTGAGCAGTCAGCACAGATGCATTCAGCACCAGGTCGAAGTGCCAATGCATCACCGAAAATTCAATGAAAATCACCACCGTGCCCGACGCCGGCATCCTCTAAAGACGACACAGAAATGTAGGAGTGAGAAATACTAAATTTCTCAATAAGATCGCGACTAGACAAACACAGTGTCATCATCATCGCCCCAGCCACTTCAGGTTTAATATGAAAATAGTGGGCAGATATCGGTTCAATTTTAATAGTTTCAGAAAACGTAATTCCCGAAGCGGGTTACTTTTAACTTTATCATCATATCCATAGTGTCATACATAGGCATATAGGCTAATATACAAAATGAACATTCATAATGCACATAAGGAATATAATAGCATGCATGACTATGCAACTCATCAACTTGACCATGGCCCTACATTAACTTTCATTTCTAGCATGTGTTTAACATTCTTTACTTTCCTTTGAAATAGACTGCTTTTGGACATGAGCTCATTCCGTGACCGTCGTCACGTAGTACTAACCAAATCAGACTAAGCCGATATTGGTTATCTCTAAGTTGGAGGGTCCTCCATGACATCCTTGCCTCCCTCATACAGGTTCCTTAAGTCTTTGTAAATCGCCGTCTCTCACTTCCCTTACCGAAGTGATTGAAGGGTCATGTCCTATTGATTATTTCTTATCATTATACTTTACATGCATAATACTTCTTTGACTAAACATATGCAATGATATGACTAAGTCCATAATTTTGACGAAAATCCGGCAGCATAATGGCTATACCGGAGCTTCCCCAAAATGCTAATCATAAACTTTCAACCAATGGTTCATCATATCTACATCATATCGTCACACTCATCATTCAATCATGAGGCAAAGCTCAGTCAAACTCATCATTCCTCATGCCAGATGGCATTCACACATTCATACCCAAAAGGGGTTTATAGTTTTGTTTTTCTTTGCGAAGAATATTATGAATCATCATATGATTTCTCGTGGTTACCCATGAGAGAATCACATAGTTAGGATATGTGTTTGTGGTCTTTTAGTTACTTAGTCCTCGTATGAAAGTATTCTTTACTTAAGTATATATCTTAGGGAAGACTTGTTCAAATTAATTAAGTTGAGTGATTGTTTCATTTCCTTGAGATAGTGCACTTAGTGATTCCTAAGTTCATGGTATGCTCAGAGGCCCTAGTTATACTTCTGTTCCCAAGGAGTTCGAGATCCCTCTAATCCTTGGGTCATGACAACGCATAACCACATCATGAATCCAACAATACCAATGCTCACTAATCATTAAGAGTGATTTTTAACTTATTCAACTTATGAAGTTTTAAGCCTTCATTAATAACATATTAAGATTTTACCTTAAACATTATTAAAGTTATCATTCTTTATAAAGTAGCCATAAAGTTTTATTCTTTATGAAAGTAAGTGCCTTAAACATTAAGCTCTTATCTTAAAGATTAGATCTTTATGAAATAATGATACAAGTTACTAGCTTTTTAACTAAAAAGGCTTGTTCTTATGAAAGTTGACTCATATAATTATTCTAAGACCATCAAGGTCTTAACTTTATGACTTAAAGTTGTCTCTACATTGAAAAGATTCCCACTTTTGTCAACTAGTGATATGAAACATCAACTTTAAGGTTAAAAGTCTTGATCTTTATAAAAGTTAACACCTTTTGGCATTATTTTAGTTCAAGATCTAAACTTTATGGATTAAGTGCTACAAACAACACTTTTATGACTTAAAGGTTTCGTTCTTGATTAAAGTTTGAAACTTTATGAAAGGTCTTTTCTTTAAGGTTTGATTTCTAAGACATAAAGTAACAAGATATCATTTTATAACTCAAAAAGGCTTGTTATTCTAAAAAGTTTAGACTTTTACATGTATTTTTGTTTTCAAAATAAAACAAAAGAAGACTTTATGATGGCACTAAAACTTGCGCCACTTTTTGTGCATCAAGAAACAAACTTTTTAAAGTTTAAAGCTTTTAGAATGTTCATAGTCTTATCAAATCATGAAAACATAATAAGATGAAGCTTTTCTAATCATCAACTCATTATAAAAAGGAACAACTTTAAGCAACATACCATCAAGAACATTCAAGAACCTATTTTGCCAAAAGTAGAAACTTAAGAACACTTGAAGAACAATAAGAACATGTTTTACTAAAAGAAGAAACTTAAGAACACTTGAAGAACAACAAGAATATACCAAAAATGGAAACTTTTGCTCTTGAAGAGCATGAAGGATCTTCTCAAGTTTTCACTTAGAGATCTTGGTCATGAAAGAACCAAGCTCCAAGCTTTCTTGAGCAAACAAAATGAAAATAATGAAGATCACTACCTTTCTCTAGAAATGGCACAAAACTAGAGAAGAAGAAGAAGATGGTGGTGGTTCCTTTCCTTTGTAGATGGTGGCGGTTTGGCTTGGTGGAAGGAGAAGCTCTTGAGATCTTGTGAAAATAGAGGTTGTAGTGTTTTGATATTGTCTCCAAAGACCCAAAGATGAGGTCTTTGAAGGGCTAAGTGAGTGGTTTTTGGGTGGTGGTGGTGGTGAAAGGAAAAAGAAGATGAAGAAGATGAAGAGAGTTTTAGAGAGAAGTTGGGGATTTGGCTTTGAAGAAAGAGAATAGGATGAGTGGAAATGAAAATGTGAGTGTGTGTGTGTGTGTGCTTGAAAGTGGCATCCAACATTAAAGGAGGAGAGTGAGATATTTTGCTTAATTTTGTGTCATCTTGTGTTAATTAGTGATTAAGGGGACAAATGAGATGATGGGGAGACAAAGCATGGTCAAACTCTTACATAAAATAGTCTTATTTAATGCTTTTTGCTTTAATGACATCACTCTCTACTTTATTGTCTAGTTGACTAAATTTGAATTTAATCATGTGATTAAGTGCTCATACAACTTAATTAAGGTGATTAAGCAAGGATTAGTGATTAACACACAAGAACATAATTAACAAAAATTAATCTTACGATTAAGTTTGATTAACCTTAATTAAACTCGATTAAGCTAATTAAGGGCGATTAGTGCTTAATTAAGCTATAAGGGCTCTGACTCGCTTAATTAGAGATTATCTAACCTCGATTAAGTATTATCTTGACTCTTCTCATCCGAGTTAACCCCTTAATTAAGCGTTAATCTCATAATTGCTCATTAAAGCCTAATTACTCAGGGTTATTGAGGTAATTTAGCACGACATGAAATTGAGGATGTTACACCTTTTCCTATTATGTTAGAGCATACATTATCTACAAATGTCACAACTCCTCATTTCTTCCACAACATACTTCTGACACAAAATTTTTTCCTCCAATCATATGCCTATAACACATGTTGCCTAGGTACCATTTTCAGTATTGCTCCACTATCCTAAGACAAACTTGTAGAGGAAGTAGGTTTCAGCTTAGGTGCCCATGCTTTATTGGGTCCTTTTTGGTTAGTGACATGGTTGGACTTTTTTCTTCCTTTTGTTTGCTTTCTTTGTAAAAAAGCAACTTTTAAAAGAGTGTCCATATTTAAAACAAAAATAACAAATAGGTTCTTTATTAGCGCACTCTTGCAGATTCTTCAGTAAGTTTCTTAGCATAACTCAATCCTTCTTTGTCCAGATAAGGTCTCAAATTGAAGCATCAAATCTATATTCTTGGATCCATTGACTATCTTCTTGAGATCAAAAGTCAAAAGCTTAATAGTCTTATAAAGTTCAGCAACTTCTAAGATCTTATCATGAGAAGGTTCTGTGGTCTTTTTCTCAAGATTCTTGATATCAACCTTTAGATGATTGTTTTTATTTATCATCTCATCCTTGTCTAAGCTTTTTCTTCTCAAATTTGAGAATTCAAAATTTGAACACAATTTTTCAAAACTTTTTCTTAGAACAACATATTGTGTAGAAATAGCATGAGAGACATTTAAGAATCCATATATGCTTATATAACTCATCATAAGAAAGTTTAGATTCAAAAACTTGTACCTCAGTTTCTCTGTCCTTAATGTTGGCCATAAAACATGTTAGCAACCCGTGTTCTTTCTTCTTGATCTCCAGATCTTACTCTTTATTGAGATCTTCCCTAGTAGCCATCATAGCCTTTTTCTTTATTGGTTTTCCTTTTTAAACTTTCTTGAATCAGGGACAATCCAGTCTAATGTGATCAAGGTGCCTGCATTTATAGCACATCGATTCATTCTTAGATGAGTCTCCTTTCTTAGCTTTTTTTCTCTTTTCTGAATGAACTTTTTTTTGCTATTATCTCTTTTGTAAAGAGCTCCATCATCCTTCTGACAAGGTGATCAACTTCATCTTTGTCATCATCTTTAGAAGTTTCTACTAATTCATATTCTTCTTCAATAACCAAGGCAGAGCTTGGTCCAATAATTTTCTGAAGTGATTTGAGCACCATATTTTTCTCAATGAGTTTAGTCTTATAGGTTTTGAGGGACCCAATGTGTATGTGTATGTGCATGTGTGTGTGTGTGTGTGTGTGTGTGGATAATGCATTGAGGTCTCTAGCATCTTGGATGGTTATGACCTTCAGTCTCCATATGCTTGGTAAGGTTTTAAGGATATTTTTTTACCATCTCGCCATTGGTGCACAACTTTTTGCAGAGCCTAGCTGGTTGATGATGTGCATGAAGTGCATAGTCATCTTATCAATAGATTTATTCACGTTCATCTTGAGCAGCTTGTATTGATGTATGAGCATGATGATCTTAGTTTCCTTCACTTAATTTCTACCTTCGTGAAGAACTTGAAAGCAATCCCATATTTCCTTTGTTGAATCACATGAGATGATTTTATAATACTCACTTTTGCTTAAAGTGCAAGTAAGCAGATACTTTGCTTTAGCATTTTGGACTCATGCTTTCTTAGGATTAGTCCACTAATTTCTTGGAACAATGACTTGACATGGGTTGTGGTCGTTAGCCAGCAAGTTGAGGCCTAAGATATGGTTGCTCTTCCGTAGGAACATGATCTCCCTATCTAGTGATCTCCCACATATCAAGACTAGTTGATTCAATAAACAACCTCATTCTGTCCTTCCAATAAGGGTAGTATTCTCCATTGAAGAACGAAGGTCTATTCATATAATTGCCTTGGGCTATGTGTGATATAGGTTACAAAATTTTCCCAGATCTTTTCCTCTACAACTCTTAGGAAGTTCAACTCTAGCGGCTAAGCTCTTATTCTAACTGTGGTAATTGGCACAAGAGGGGGCATCAAATTGTGCCTTCAAGCATTTTGTCAAATATGAAAAACTCAAACAAATAATCTCAAATATGTTTTAACTTGGAATACAAAAGTGTATGAGTTTGTTGAAAGATAATATAATTTTATCCTTGAAATTGATTTTATGAAAAATCCTTGTTACTTAGTTTAACCTTTTCAAATATGTTTTTTTTCACAATAAGTCAAGTTAAGAGAAGATAAATATGCATGCAGAAAGAAGAGTTAAAGGATAGAGATTCAAACACAACAATTTATACTAGTTCGCCAAACTACATGCCTATGTCTAGTCCCTACGACAAAGTTGAGATTTTCACTATCCGAATAGTATTGTACATGCCTCTCCAAGCTTACAATTAGAGTATTATTGTACTAGTCTCTCCAACTAACTAAGTTTGAATAGTATTGTCCTAGCTTCTCCAAGTTGACTCTTTGACCACTAACGGCTCGAGTTACAAAAAAAGTATTGTGTTTGGTTGAGGATTCACTCACTAAAAATTACACCTGAAGTGTGAATAATACAATGAAGGACAAGTGAGGAAGGTTTTTCTACCTAACTCAAAAGGAAGATGTTTGTTAATGAAACTTGTAGAAAGAAATAAACCGTTCTAATACATTTAGAAGGGTATAAGTTTAGAAACTTGTTCAGAAGAGAGTTGAGCAATAAATAAATGACTTGAAAGAATTCAATGACTTCAATAACCTCTTCATTTGATCCTTGGAGTTAAATTTATAGCTAATCATGAGTTGTACATTGTGTCTTTCATGATACTAATCATTATTCTTATCTTATTTAACTTTGGGTGAGTTTCTATTTCTATCAAACAATTAGGAAACTAAAAATGGTAACTAGTTGTTGGTGTCAGTTACCCAATGTATCTACTTTAGCAAAATTCCAAACTTTTCCCAACGTTTGAATTTTTTCCTAATCAAGCTTGTAGTGTACTCTTCTTGAAATAATTCTTCAGTGGTCTTTTTCTGAGATACTTCATTTATGATGTTTTAGCTTTCTAACTGAGGCAACTTTTTTTATTCTAAACCTTGCTTTTGAGGCTTTTTCTTGTCTTCTTAGGGTTTCTTCATTCTTCTAAGAATGCACAGGTAGGCTTGAAAATCTTCAAGGTTCAAATAGTCTTCATCATCTAGGAGTATTCTTTTCTTCTTCTTATCTTGGAATTCTTTCTTTGCATGAACAAAATCATTGTTGAAGATCTTGATTGTTCTTGAAGCTTTAGATTCGTCTAATTGTTGTAAGAAAGATCCCATCTAAGTGGGCATCACCCAACAAACTTTAGTGCACACTAAGTTTTTGGATTGTTTGTTATTCATGAAACCATGCATAATAGGCATTTAGAGCAACATGTGGTGGCTTCTGAAGGGTTGTGGAGCTAACAACTATTGCTATCTCATAATTTTGTTTTACTTACTTGATTAGTATAAAATGATTAGTTACTATTTCTTAAAATTTTTTATATTTTATTTTAAGTTATAATTTTAATGGCAAATTCTAGTTTAAATTTAATTAGTAACTTGGTTGTTAGAAAAAATGACTCAAAAATAACAATCAGAATCTCAAGACTATGGAACCACATTCCTGCAAGTTTCAAACATGTTACTATTGTCAACATGATTCTTCTTGGTGAAAAGATCATTTTAATTTTCAATTCAGATAGTGTATATGCTCATTTTGTTGAGTTACTAATTTATAATATGTATTGTCCTTATTTTATGATTCTAAAATTCATACATCAATCTTTGAAATAGATATAATATTTAGGCATAAGGGAACTCTCATAGAGAGAAATTGTTGGACAATCCAATGATTTGATGTGGTTGAAAATTATGGTCAATACATGACAACAAATGATCCACATTGCATCATCTTTCACTATAGAGCTCAAGTGAAGAGATGTAATGCAAGATTGCCATATTACTCATTTCAGTTTGCTCCTTTTGGGGATATTCTAGCTAAAAAGAATGAGAAATCCAAATTAATTAGTGAGTTTATCGTAAATATGCTACTTTTTTAGTCAAATTTCTTGTCTTATTTTGTGTTTAGTATTTGAATTTACTAGAAAACTTTTTCTAATTTAGTACTATTGAACTAATCATTTAAGATGTGATTGGAACAATGACTAAATGTGGAGAACTACAAGATTACCAATATGGCAATTATCCTAGGAAGAAATTGAGTTTTGATGTTGAAAATGAAAGATAAGCATACTTTTTAGGAAAATACCATGAAAGAAGTAATGTAAGTGTTAATGTAATATTGTAATGAAGAAGGAGTTGGTAATAAAATTTTCTTTTTTATTGTAGCAAAATAACACTAAAGTGTTCCATCTTTGGTGAGTAAGCTACGCGTGGTGCCAATTGTTTGAGAGATGGAGTAGATATTGTTATTGTTAAACTACAACCTACTAGGATCAAACCATATCATAGAATGCTTATGCAATACTTTTGTTTTATTGAACTTTTCTTTAGCTTTTATTCATATTGAAATTTTGTTTGATTCAACTCTAAAATTTTATGTTTTAGTGAAATTGATATTACCTCATGCATTCTAAACTTTAATCTCTAAGTAAATAATATTGTAGATATAATAATGCTGACAAACTCATGGAATGCAAAGAGAGTCTTATTGAATCCCAATGTTCCACAAGCTATTAGTTTCGGACACACGTTTCGCATATAATAAATTCTTTTATTAATTGCATGTTTAGTAATTTAAAGCTAAAGTCAAACAATTCTAATTTATTGTCTTTTATTCTTAAGGCTAGTCGAGTTGGTCTAATATGAGATAAAACTCTCTGGTGCTATATTTTCACGTATAGGGACTTACTTTAAAAACATACAAAGACTATATAAACCACATATTGAGTTAACCTATAAATAATAATTTGCCCAGCAATACCCAAAAGAGGTTTACTTGCAATGTTACAAACTCAAAACTAACCAACACTTCATGCTCGAAATTAGGTGACTTGTGCCAAAAAATAATTCACCTAATAGATTTTCCTTTTTTTTTTTTTTTTGAAAAATGCTACTAAGCTTGAACCATTGCCCAGCATGAATGATGTGGTGCACTTGGCATGAGTTCAAATTTGACGTTCGTAGGGAGAAATTCTTCCTTCCTTTATGGAGGAAGCCTTTTTTTCCTCTATACACAATATCTACCATCTATTTTTATTGATTTTATCACTTTCTCCATTTTCCAAAATTAATTAATGGTACAAGATCCATGTGAAGGAAGAATTTTCTTCCTCCACGGTGGATATAAGAATTTCTCCATTCGTAGGGGGGCAATAACCAAAGCGAAACAAACTCTCACTCTTCACTTTAGTCACTCCGCCCCTTCTTACCAAATAACAATTAACATCACCACAGCCCCCATCACCCCCAATTGCTTTCTCTCTCTTTCCACTATCGTTGAAGTAGTTCCTGCTATCACCACCACCGCCACCATGTCACACTTCATCCAACTCTTCACCCCACTAACACCACTCACCACACTCCCTTCCACAGTCACCTCCCTACTCTCTACCTCTCCATCTCCACCTCTACACCTCTTCCTCCTAGGTCCTCGTCTTTGACAACAATGGAGTCGACTGGCGCATTGTGGTGTCTTTCTCCACCAATTTGAGCTCAATTGAGGCCGATGTAGGGATCGAGGCGGAGCTAATAGAGATTGGGTTCTACAGCAGAGCTTAGGATGAAGATTGTGTGCATTGTTGTTTTTGCCAGTAACTTGAGTGAGGCCAGTGATAGCCCCAACCATTTCCATCTTTGATCTCTTTTTTTTTTTTTTAATGTTGCAAGAGCTATTGGTAACTTACCTATTGGCTTGTAATTTTCATGTTTTAAGATCAATTTAAGCATCCTTTTCATTTTCTGCTTCTATTTCAATTTTACTTGGGTTAGGGTTGGGCCTTTGTTTTTGTCAACTTGCTGAATAAGAGCACAAAAATGAACATGGTGGTGGATGTGGAGATGGAGAGGTGGGGAGTGGGGAGGTGCTGTGGAAGGTAATGTGGTGAAGGAAAAGCAAGATTTTGAGGATAATATAGGAATTTTCTTATATCCTCTATAGAGGATACCTTTTTCTTCCTCCACCACATATTTTTACCGTTATATCTTCTCTCTCTGCATTTTTTCTCTCTTTCACAATCAAAATTAAATGTTGAGATTGCTCCATGCAAGAAGAAAGAGCGACTCTCTCTTATCCCGTGTAATAGTGCATGTAAAGCTATAACCGTTTTAAATCTTTTTTTTGTTTTAGTATTATTACATGGCAAATCTGTTAATATAATATTAATTATTCATTTTATATAATAATAATCTTGTTAAAATTACGTGGCCTTGCCAACTGTGTCGGGTCAAGGATATTACTGGAAACTCCTCGGGGGATGGAAGTCACCCAGTAGTTATAGTTAATCAAAATAATTCAAATGATAGTGCCAACCTACGAGATTTGCATGAAACTAAGATGTTAAGGTGGTTCCACGCGAAATTCTTAGGTCGCGTGTTACTGCCACCGCATCGTCCAAAGCCTCTAACATTCGAACTCTCGGTCGCTCCTCCCTTGCGTCCTTCTCTTACGTGTTGTTCCCTTCTCTCCGAAACCCCTCTTCAATTCCATGCCACTCCTTCATCTCGTGACCCTCTTCTATCTTCCCTACTCGCTGCTCTGAAATCTTCGTCCTCTGTCTCTTGCTGCAGGGTCGTTCATGCTTGTGTGATTAAGTCTCTGGATTTCAGAGATGGGTTTATTGGTGATCAACTGGTATCGTGTTACCTCAACATGGGTTCCATCCATGATGCGGAGAAGCTGTTCGATGAAATGCCCAACAAGGATTTTGTGTCCTGGAATTCTTTGGTTTCTGGGTTTTCGAAAAGGGGCCACCTCGGCAAGTGCATCAGTGTGTTTTCTATGATGAAATCTGAGTTTGCATTGGAATTGAATGAGCTTACGCTCTTATCTGTTATCTCGGCTTGTGCTTCTGCGAAGGCCTGGGATGAAGGTCAGTATCTCCATTGTTGTGCAGTGAAATTGGGTATGCTGTTTGAGGTGAAGGTTGTTAATGTTCTTATTAATATGTATGGAAAGTTTGGCTGTGTTGACTCTGCTTTTAGGCTGTTTCAGGCTACGCCGGAGCCGAATGTGGTATCGTGGAATTCAGTGGTGGCTGTTTGTTCCCAAAATGGAATCCCTAGTGAAGCTATTAACTATTTTAATTTGATGAGGATGAATAGACTTTTTCCTGATGAGGCCACATTGGTGAGCTTGCTTCGAGCCTGTGAAAGTTTGCCTTTAGGAAGGTTGGTAGAGGCCTTACATGGTGTAATCTTCGCCTGCGGTCTTGATGAAAATGTAACAATCGTGACCACCCTTTTGAACTTGTATTCAAAGTTAGGGAGATTGGACGCTTCTCAAAAGGTCTTTGCTGAGATACCTCAGCCTGATAAAGTGGCATGGACTGCGATGATTGCAGGCTATTCCATGCATGGATGTGGGAAAGAAGCAATAGAGTTCTTTGAAAGGACTGTAAGAGAAGGTATGGAGCCTGATCATGTTACTTTTACTCATTTGTTAAGTGCTTGTAGCCATTCAGGGCTTGTCAAGGAAGGAAAATACTACTTCCGAATCATGACTGATGTTTACAGAGTTCAACCCCGGTTGGATCATTATTCATGTATGGTTGATCTTCTTGGCCGCTGTGGTCTACTCAGAGATGCTCATGAGCTCATCAAGCACATGCCATTGGAACCAAATTCTGCAGTCTGGGGTGCCCTACTTGGTGCTTGTAGGGTTTATGGTAACATTAATCTAGGGAAGGAAGCTGCAGAGAATTTGATTGCACTAGACGCATCAGACCCTAGAAACTATATTATGCTTTCAAACATATATTCTGCTGCAGGTCTGTGGAGTGATGCATCAAAAGTGAGGACCTTAATGAAGACTAATGTTCTAACTAGAAACCCTGGATGCAGTTTTATTGAGCATGGGAATAAAATCCACCGTTTTGTGGTGGATGATTATTCTCACCCTGATTCAGACAAAATACACAAGAAGCTGGAGGAACTTATAATAAAAATTCAAGAGGTTGGCTTTGTGTCTGAAACCAAATCCATTCTCCATGATGTTGATGAGGAGGTCAAAACAAATATGATCAACAAGCATAGTGAGAAGATAGCACTTGCATATGGACTTTTGGTTGCTAGTGCTGATAAGCCACTAGTTATAATAAAGAATCTTAGAATATGCCGTGATTGTCACAACACTGCAAAATTTGTCTCGCTGATAGAGAAGCGTGTTATCATTATCCGAGATTCAAAGCGATTTCATCACTTTTCGGATGGATTGTGTTCTTGTGGTGATTATTGGTAGTGGTCTTTGTTGGGGTTTGGCATCACCCAAATGACATTGTCATTGATCATAAGAACCCACACGGTAAGATACTTGATAACACACACACACACACATATACATATATGTTCAAACCTAAATTAGCTCCCTCCCCTCTTGTTGGATTCCCACACTATACTACATGGCAAACAAATGCTTGAAAAGTTTTAAATCAAATGAAGTTTGTATTTGTTAAAATATATATTCAAAACAATTGGATTAATCAACATGCTCCTCTTAGGTATTTCGTTTCTCTGTGTCTGTTTCTTTACTTGCTGTTTAATATAATATTTCAATTTCAAATTCCTATTTACTTTTGATGTCTTTCAACGAAGGTCTTTGGGAAAAAAGTATTGAAATATCAATGTTTTCCTGAGTCATCATTTATAGACTATTATGCTCAACTCAATTTCCTTCCCTACTTATGAACATCTATAATGTGTGACAGAATCTGATTTATGTAGTTTCAGACTTTAAAGATGCAAGATAATGAACCAGGCAGCTGGTGAAGCATTAATGTAAGCATGGAGGTGCATGTTTTCTTTTTCTTTTCTTTTTTTTTTTTTTTTTTTGGTACATTCTCTTTCATCCATTTATTAGACTAGATAGCATTCAAAAGAAATGAAAGACTTGTAGTTGCAAAATAAAAGGCAGGTTGTATAGTTCTGAATGGTATAAATGGAGATAAGAAAATTTCTTCGAAAGGGCTGTCACAACCAACAAAGAGCTGTTGGGTATTTGGTGAATTTAGCTTGAAGTTAATGAATACGTAAAGAGAAAGATTAGAAAAGTGGATAAACCAGTTTATAATATACCATATGACTAGAGTGAATTGATGAAGTGTTAACTTCAGATATATTTGTTAAAATGGTAAACCGTATTTGCTATAAAGGATTATTTAACAGGTTTAATAGGAAGCTTACTCGTAATTTTTCTTGACTACTGCCTGTCTCCCAACTGTGAGATTTAATTAGTAGTGGTTGACATGCAGGATGTATGGGATATTATTTGTTAGAAGCTGAACTGTCATTTATTAAGTATGTCAAATACATATATAGTTATTAGCTGTTTAATAGTGCATATACAGAATTATCTTTTATTTGCCTTTGTTTCTGCTACTAGTAGATTTCAGACATAAATTCATCAATTATCAGATCTTTCTAAATATTTATAAATATAAGCCATCTTTATTTGTAGTTCCAAACTTGAATGAGGGAAGATCTCTTGTGCTGTTCAGCCTCCTGCACTTGACTTATTACAACGTGGAGAGCAGTAACTTTATCAATACCAAGGAGTTATATAAAATGCAGGTGATGGTTTCCTGTTGGGCATGCTTAAATATCGACACATCTTACTATACCAAAGGATATCTATGCCCTTCTTGTGATCAGGATTTCTGAATAAGATTCTGAAAGTTTGTGACTTGTCATGCAAGGTAATTGTACATCTCTTGCTTTGACCTATTAATAAGATGCTCTGTCCTTAAAAAGTATTCCAACTGTCAGTGCAGATTGATCCACAAACACAAAGGTCATACACGGTCATGAGTCATCTTCTGATTAGAATTCTGGAGGGAAAACAATGGAATTTCCATATTAGAATCACTACATTGCATATGAATGTTGACAGTGGTTAATGGTGCACACCCAGGATGGAATGCACTTTGGATTCTGGCCCAACCTATGGGTACAAATATGACTTCTGACCAAAAATATGACTCCTTTGGCTCTTTACTTTCAACCATTCCCCTCGTTTCTCTCTGTTTTCCATTTGTATGGACTTGTAAAACATCGAAATGGTACTTACAATAGATAATTTGGCTACTTTAAAGATGTCTTGAGGAGTCAGATTTCAGAGCGAAGGGAGAGAGGGAGAAGATTCAACATATGCTTTTCTCTCGTTTGGGAATCTTGTAAAAGAGAAAAAGAACGAGAATTTTTCTGTAAACCCTCCAAAACCCTCTTATACATTTATTTTACAGATCCCCAAGATGAGGAGTTTTACTGAGGAAAAAAGTGAATCTACTTATTTTCCCTTATTTAAATTTTTAAATTGTATTTTTACAACTCCTTTGCATTATCTCAGATCAAGTTCATTTGGAGAACCTCTACTCACTTTTTGTGCAAGCTTTTTAGAGGTATGGTGTTCTTTCCTCTTTTCTCTCAATTAGGGTTTCTAATTTCCTCTTTGTTAGAAATAGGAGTAGATATTAATAATATATTTCATGTATCTATAGGTTCATATACATAGGTAGTTGCAATCTATTTATTGTAAATTATTGTTGTAACTATTCTTGGTCATAATCTTGATTGCATATAAGGCTTGCTGAATGCCAAACGAACTCAAGCAATCTTCAGTGAAAAATTTCTCTTTAACTATTTGTCTCTCTTAAGTTGGAACTAGAGCAAGCACAGTCCTGCTTCCACAAACCTCTGTCTCAAAATTCTGTGTTTGGTCTAGTGGAACCTAGTATCTGTATCACCATCAGAAGCTTCGTCTTCACCTCAATCTCAAGGTTCTGCCTCTGGTCTAGCAAAACGTACCCCTGTAATTCATCTTCTCCATTAAGACTAGCCATGTAAGGTTCTAATTTATCCTCTTCGGTCGAGCTCAATACCTAACACAGAGTGGCCTCTGTACTATCGCCTAGGATGATAGAACACTTTGTTAGTTAGAAGAGTTAGTTGAATATAAATAAGGAGAGGAGGGGATTAGGGGGTCAATTAGAGATTGAGTGAGATTTTGGAGAGTTTGGAAGGGCCTCTTGAACTAACCCCTCACCCCTGTATTCTTGGGTCTCTAATAACATTGGTCAAGATCCTTAGTTAATAAAAATATTTCTTAAGGATTTCGTACTATTTTGCAGTTCCTTTTGATCCAGTTCTAACATTGGTATTAGAGCTCTCAATTCCGGGAGCCTCTGCAGAATTTGCAGCATGGGGAGCAGTAGGGAGCAACAAAGATGTAAGGAGGAAGAGGCATCTTGGTATGACCGTATTGATGTGAACATCCCAAGAACCTGAACTTATTTTTTGAAATCAATGAACACCTCATAGAACTTGCCCAAACGTGGTAATGAACCTGTAAGAGTTGTGGGAACCATGGCTTGTGAAGGACTTTCATTGGCATCAACGTGAAAACGACTCGTAGGATTTTGAGTTGGATTTCCATTGTTGCTACTTGAAGAATATGGATTCACATTGTCCGCTGCTACATGATTGGAGTTGTTGCTTGAATTTCTGACCATGGTGTCAAGATGTGCAGCAGAGCCCTGAAGGATCAAAGCTCTGATACCATCATATGAAAGTGAGAAAAGTAGCAGAGAGAAAGATGAACACTCAAGCGAATTGGTGAATGGCAGAAATAAGATTCATCTGCACTTTCCATTGCTTTATATACAAGAGTGATCGGGCGAACATCTCTAAGTCTACGCCCTGATGGTAGTGATCATTAACTCTACCTTGCTAACTGACATATTAACAACCTACTAACTGTGCTTAACTAACTAACTGTAACACCAATTTGCTTCTAGTAGCTTATACTTTGTTCCCTTCAGTCTCAGTAGTTCTATCAATTTCAGTCTCATGCATTAATCTTTTACTGTACATATATCAGGAATGGGTTGAATAATTAATGATAGTATGCGACTCTTGATTTCGGGATTTTGAATAGTATGTCCATCTCCATGCTGATACATGCACAATGACATTCTTCGAAGGTTAACTGCAGTTTCTATAAAACTTTAGGCAAAGAAGAATTATGAGCTTCTTTATTCAACTTTTTCCAAGTTGAGCACACCATGTATTTTATATGCTTACTAGCATCCACTTCAGAAGCTCCAGTTTCATTCACGTAGCATTGAATCGACTTAGGAATATCGCCAGTCTCATTCTCACGCTGAAAGTAGAGAAAAAAAAAAGTGAGAAAAAATTATTAGAATAAGAGAAATGCTGAATACAAGATAATTTTGTAAAGAACATAAATGAGATTTCGTAAGGGTACTTTGTATGTCCCGAGGTCATTAATAAGGCGGACAATTTATTGCTGAAAATCGAATTATGTCACAGTATTCTTCTAAGTAAACCAAGTCCTCCTTTCTGAAGGAATGTGGAATCAAAAAGTAAGCATGAGTGAGTATAACAGGTATACTTATGGAAATCCATGCATTCTCCATATGCTCTTCAAAGCTAGGCGAGTATCCACTATGGTACCACTTTGCCTCAATAAAATATGATTTACGTAGATCTGCCCGCTAAAATTTTGAGAAGTACAATGAGTTGACAACACTTTCAATTAATTGATTAATTACGATATTGCATACATAGAAATATACAATATAGAGAAAATTAAGGAGGACAATACAACAAATAATTAAGAGTAATGATAGGTGAATTTATCTTTTTTAGGATACTGTGTTGATTCACACCTCATCCAATGGTGAATGGGATGTGAGTTAGCACAATATCCCAAAAAAGATGAGTTCACCGAACGTTTCTCAATAATTAATTACTTACTGCTTTTCTTATATATGAAGTAACGTTGTACCTGCTTTGTTTTAGATTTTCAGAAGTCAATTCATTGACAATGTTATAGTGTGTAAGGAAGCATATTTTCATGTAGTTTGGGAGATTATCAATGGTCTTTGGATCCCATCTAGGATAAAAAAGATGAACTAATAATTATTTATTTATGTTGTAAAAAGTTTAACTAAGGTAGGCTAAAATGTATGATAGAGTAGCGATTGCTAACCTGTCGATTTCTTTTGTAAAGAGCTCTAGTTCTTCCAATTTTCGATACACATCATAAACATTATCAATTGTAGTTATTAGAGAATTGATCTTTGTTATGCCTCTTCTCAAATACCCAAGATCTGGCTCAAAATTTGTTCCCACGGTCCAAATGTGGTTCTCTAGGCAAGTTCTTTTCCACCATCTTAAATAAGAACAAAATATTTAGCATTAGTACAAAGCATGAGAGCTATAACAGTTTTTGGTTACACTACAGATGAAAGTACCAAGGTAGAGGAAAAAGTGGGCATCCTCCGAAGTTAATGTTACACAAAATCTTAACAAAATCAAAACATTACAAGAAGGTTCACAATTACGTAAACGTATGCAGAGTAGTCACTTGGCGTGTGTTAAGTGGTCACGAAGGTGATGGGAGTTTTTGATGGGCTCTATGCTGTTTGATTATGGAAAAGAATGTCTTACTGCAGAATATCAAAAGTGAAAGCACTTTCATGAATAGAAGATGAACTTTTAGCTGTGGAGAAAGTGTTGCAATTTCTGAGTCCAAGTTCATTACTGAAGGTAGCTGCTGTGGGTTGATAAGCAGGTCCTCATTGTTCAATCCTTGGCTGGGATAATGAAATGACAAATTGGAGATTTTATTGTGAACAGAAAAGGCTCCATTCTATCAAAGAAGGCACTTGATGATTCGGCTTAGGCGAAGGCAGAGTTGAGGAGGTTATCTATGAAGTTGTTTTCTGTCTTGTTCTAAGAGTCCTAGTTACATGTTCTGTTAGGTGCGATAAACTGGTTTAGATGGCTCTGCTATGCTTGCTTGCGGCTAGTTGAGCCTATGAGTTTTTTCCTTGTAAAAATTTTGAAAAAAAAAAAAGTGTATAAATTTGCTAGAATCTTGGTTTGGTTCAGAACTAGTTAAAAAATAATTCTTACAATAAATTATTTGAGATTAATTTTGATAAAAAAGTTTTACACTATCATCCAATTATATGCTTCTATTTGTAAGACTTTTAAAATAGTAGATGATTAAGTTAAATATTTTTGCTAATATGGCAATACATGATTGGATATCTATGTAAAACCTTTTTACACTGACAATATATCAAAATTAAATTCTTTCTTTAGAAAGTTTGAACCATTGCAATTGACAGAATTTGATATATTTAGCTTGCTTTATATTTTATTTCCTATAAAGTTTTTATTTTTAAAAGATAAAAAGGATTTCTATTTAGAAAAATAACAATTAAATTGAAAGAAGTAGGATTTATAATTTTATTTAAATGAGATAATAAAAAAAATGGGAAATAGCCAAAATATTTTGTCAATTATTTTCTGAGAGTAAGTCGGCTGGCATCTGAAAAACTTGCTATGCTATACTGATAATACAGTTTCTGAAAGTTGCTAACCACTTCCTAATATGGCCCAATTTAGCCACAATCTAAGGTCATCATAGGTATAATTAAGTCAAAGCTTTCAAGTTAAACTACGCATATGTACTAAATTTAGAAGCTTCAAACATATAAAATGGCTGCTATCTCCTTGATATATACTTCAGTTCCACTTGGTAGATGGTCTGAACAATGTTGAAGTCCAATTTAGCTAACTCAAGTAAAGCAGGATTGAAGTTTTGCCTTCTTTCATATGCATTAATGAACCACTTAGCCTCCCACCTAGGAATCCTCCAATGTAATGGAAACTCCAAAGCACGACCAATTAGGAGTGATAAATAGCTACCTTCATTCTCGTTCAAATATTCTTTGAGAAATTTTGTGGAGAAATCTCTAGCTTCATCCAATATAGTTTCATCTTCCAGTGCATAAAATGAGGCTTCATACAGTGATAGCATTCCCTGAACATCAACTGATAGATATTCAATGAAATTACCCATTCCATCATGAAAGCTAAGAAGAACATCTGCATCAACAATACAAAAACATATATATTTATATATATATATATATATATATATATATATATATATATATATATATGCAATTTTTGCGTGTGAATCTCAATCAATATTAATATTCGTAAGGAGCATACTGTCATAAGAGATGGAAAACCTGTAGATATGTCATAACCATGTTGCCTTAAGAGCCTGAACTCAAGTGCTGTGGAATGTAAATTCTTCTTCTTGGACTTGTCCATGTTGTAAATAGTGTCCAATATGTTCCTTATTTCATTGGTAAAATGATAAGCCACTCCAAGTCCTTGCAAGACATCAATAAGCTCAAGTTGATCAATCCGATTTTCCTCTTTGCAAAGCAGCATCCTTGCTTCTTCCCTTAACACTTTGATTTGCTCTTTAAAAATATAAAAATAGATCCCCTGAACTTTTCTAAATGTACAAATTGACCCATTTATTAATTTTTTTATCAATTATTAATAAAAATATCACACATTTAAGAAAGTTTAAGATATCAAGTTGCATATTTAAGAAAATTCAAAGGGTCAATTAGCATATGATCCAAAATTCATGGGGTTATAGTATACTTACATCAGCTAAAATGCACATTCATGAAAGTTTAAGGAGTTGATTTATACATTTTTAAAGTTTAGAGGTTAAAGTGCACATAATCTATAGTTCAAGAGAGTAAAGTACAATTTTTCCTTATATTTATCCAAACCAAGTATTTCTAGAGTTTTCTGCCAGGTTTAAATTAGGTAGGTTCAATATAAGAATAATTTACTACTAATCTATTTAAATTGGATAGGTTCATTATAAGAATAAAATTTTTTCAGTATTAAGGGTGCATTTGTTTCACCTTTTGAAAAATGTGATTATGAAAGTTAAATTTTATATACAATTAAAAAAGGTGAAAATAATTTTTTTTGAGATTTTGATCATTTTAAAAAAAAATCCAAATATATCAAAATTAAATTTTTTAATAAAAAAATAATGTTTAACCAAAAATTACAAACAAACACATCCTAAATTTTCTTATTTGTAAGACTCGAACCCAACACTTATTTTAAAAGAATAAGTACTAAACCACTTAATCAAGTCTCCATCTCAAGCCACAATGCTGCACATCATTTGCCTGAACACATAAAATACGCAACCAAAATTTGCATCTTTCTAGGATGAGAACCACATGTATAACTTAAGGTCCATATTCCGGAACGTGATCTAATGTAGTATCACTCAACCAACCATATCTATCTCGCATCATTGTTTAACACCCACACAACTGATATTATAACCTCTTTCTGTTCATCTATAGTTTGCACACATAGGCCCCATGTCCTCATTGGTCAGGGGACTCCTTCCCGTGCTCCCATTGCGTTTATAGGAGAAAGACTTGTTCCCTTCTTCCCCAGTTAAAATTAATTAGAATTCCGTTCCGTACCCGCACGATATATGTTACTAAAAGATAAAAGTGATATAATAATAATAACAATAACAGAAAAATTAAATTAATTATAACGTATATTCTATTACACACTTAATCAAAGTAACTGATAATAGGTGAGAGTGGTAATAATTAACTAAATAGTATACTCAAATAATTTCATAATACAATTTAATTTCTATATACTGATAGTGTAGAATAATTTTATACTATCAATCAATAGAATTATAAAAAAATATCAAATCATGGTGGGTAATTATCATAGTAGATAGTTGCCTAGTATGATTTAACACTTTATTAAAATTTTATTATTTGACAGTAAAAAATTATTTTACATTATTAATGCGTAAAAATTAATTTCTTCGTAATATGCAACCAAAAGTTAATGGCATATATACTTATATATTCTATGCACAACGTACCATATATTTCAAAAGAAAAAATATTGAAAAAAAACAAAGAGAGAGTGAAAATACTATCCACATCCTTGGGAGATGATTTTATTACACTGTCATCTCTTCTATTTCTAAAATATACACTCATTTCCCTAAAAAAATTAATATAAGCTATACTTTGATCCATTTTCAAATTTTCCATTAACTTTCCAATATCTCATGTTTGTTATTTTATTTTTAACCTAAATGCCCTTTATTAATAGTTATATATTAATTTTTTTAATAAAATAAGTGGCTTATAATAATATAAAAAATATATATTAAATTTAATTTTAAATTATTACTATATTAAGAGAAAAATTATTAACATCAATAATAATTTGTAATAATTATTTTTTAAAAATAAAAATTATATATTTTCTCAACTATTACTTTTAGAATATTGTGATTTTACTATAAATGTATATTCTTTTATAGTAAAATCACAATATTCTAAAAGTAATAGTTGAGAAAAATAAAAATTATATATTTTCTCAACTATCACTTTGTGATCGTCTTTATTGACGATATCTTGGTTTACTCAAGGAGTGAGAAAGAGCATGAGTGTCATTTGCGGATCGTTCTGCAAACTCTAAGGGATCACCAACTTTATACGAAATTTTCCAAATATGAGTTTTGGTTGGATCAAGTGACCTTTTTGGGTCATGTGGTATCAAAGGAAGGAATCATGGTGGATCCTAAGAAGATTGAAGCTATCCAAAAGTGGCCACGGCTGACAAACGTGACTGAAATTCGGAGTTTCTTAGGATTGGCAAACTATTATCGAAGATTTGTGAAAGATCTCTCCAAGATCTCGGCTTCTTTGACTAAGTTCACATAAAAGGGTGTGCCTTTTCAATGGTCTGATGATTGTGAAGAGAGTTTTCAAAGGATTAAAACTTGTCTTACTACTGCCCCTATTCTGGTTTTGCCCTCAGGAGCGGGAGGGTATTCTGTCTATTGTGATGCTTCCCGGGTAGGACTCGGATGTGTTCTTATACAACATGGACGAGTCATTGCTTATACTTCAAGGCAGTTGAAGAGACATGAGCAGAACTACCCTAGCCACGATCTGGAGATGGCAACCGTGGTGTTTGCACTAAAGATTTGGAGACATTATCTTTATGGGGAATCGTGTGAGATCTATACCGATCATAAGAGCCTGAAGCATATTTTCCAGCAAAGGGACTTGAACTTGAGGCAACGTAGGTGGATGGAATTGCTTAAGGACTACGATTACACTATTTTATATCATCCAGGCAAGGCAAACATAGTGGCCAATGCATTGAGCAGGAAATCCATGGGTAGTCTTGCACACATAGCACCGGTGAGAAGGCCCATAGTGGAAGAGATCCACAAGTTAGAATCTGAGGGTATTCACTTTGAACTTGGAGATTCCGGGCCACTTTTGGCCCATATTCGGGCGCGATCTTCCTTGATTGAGCAAATCAAAACTACCCAGTATGAGGATACTCAATTATGTAAATTACGGAATGAAGTTTGCAATGGGAAGAAGCCTGAGTTCTCCCTTGATCAAGTAGGAGCTTTGAGATGCGGAAATCGCCTGTGTGTGCCAAATGTAGGCAATTTGAGGAGGACTCTTCTGGAGGAAGCCCACAATTTCGGATATACGATTCATCCGGATTCCACTAAAATGTATCAAGATTTGAATCAATTGTTTTGGTGGGAAGGCATGAAGAGGGATATAAGAGACTTTGTATCACAATGTTTAGTATGTCAGCAAGTCAAAGTTGAACATCAAAGACCTGCCAAGTTATTGCAACAGGTTGAAATACCTGAGTGGAAATGGGAGAGAATTACCATGGATTTTGTGACTGGATTGCCTCGGAGCTTTAGGGGTTTTGATTCTATTTGGGTGATAGTAGATAGATTAACCAAGTCGGCTCATTTCCTCCCAGTTAAGACTACCTATAAAGCTTCCCATTATGCCAAACTCTATGTTGATGAAATCGTTCGACTTCACGGAGTTCCGATGTCCATTATCTCAGATCATGGACCTCAATTCACTTCTCATTTTTGGAAGGCATTCCAAAAGGCCTTAGGAACCCGACTCGATTTAAGTATGACATTCCACCCTCAAACGGATGAGCAATCAGAAAGAACAATCCAAATCCTTGAAGATATGTTGAGGTCTTGCATTTTGGATTTTGGTGGGAATTGGGATAGTTACATACCCCTAGTTGAATTCTCTTACAACAATAGTTATCAGACCAGCATCCAGATGGCACCATTCGAAACCTTGTATGGAACACACTGTAGGTCTCCAATTGGATGGTTTGAGGTGGGTGAGGCTAAGATTTTGGGGCCAGATTTGGTACAAGACTCCTTAGAGAAGGTTTGATTGATTAGAGAACGGTTGTTAGCAGCTCAGAGTAGGCAGAAGGCTTATGCTGATCATCGTAGGCGAGACTTGGAATTCTCCATAGGTGACCTGGTGTTCCTTTGTGTGTCCCCTATGAAAGGTGCGATGAGGTTTGGAAGGAAAGGCAAGCTTAGCCCTCGTTACATAGGCCCTTTTGAGATTTTGGATAGGATTGGCCTAGTGGCATATCATTTGGCCTTACCACCTGGCTTAGCCATGATTCATCCAGTATTTCATGTGTCTATGCTACGAAAGTACCTCCCCGACCCTTCTCATGTGCTTACTCCGTATACCATCCAGTTAGAGGAAGATTTAACTTATGAAGAAGAGCCTGTAGCTATAATTGATCGTCAAGTGAGGAAATTGCGCTCAAGGGAGGTGACTCTTGTAAAGGTACGCTGGAAGAACCACTCAGGAGAAGAAGCAACTTGTGAGACTGAAGAAGCCATGCAGACCAAATACCCCCGCCTATTCGATTGAAGTGATTATTGTTTTGTTTAGAATTCGGGAACGAATTCTTTTTTAGGGTAGAATTCGGGAACGAATTCTTTTTTAGGGGGGAGTATGTAACACCTTTGGTGTAATTTCAAGTTTTTCTATGTTAATCATGTTTGATCCATGTGTTTAATCCGTTTATGAGGGAATTTAGTTGGTATATGATGATCTTGGGTGTTGGATGTCTTTTGGAATCAAGGGACCATGTTTTGGGATATTGTAATCGATTACGAGGCTCTCTATATGTCCTTAGGTTAAGAATTTTCACGTCGTAATTGATTACCAAATATGGTAATCGATTACCAGTTCTGTGTTCGTGGTAATCGATTACCAGAATCGTAATCGACTACCACAGGCCAATATATATACAGAGACGCGTCCCACACCCTCATTTTTCGATTTTTCTTCTCTCTCTAACCCCAAACTCTCTTCCTTCTCTCTAGAATCCCTTCTTCCACCATTCCTTACATCTAATTCCTCCATTTCATCATTTTCCCAACCAAATCGACAACAACAACACTAGATTCATTCCATTAAACATAATCAACCATACACATTATTCCTCCTTCTTCATTCTTGCTTGGGTGGATTTAAAGTAGGAGCTCACCTCTATTCTTCCCCTCATTCTAATTCTAGAGGTAATTTCTATATATATTATTCTTTCCTTTTCCAAGCAATTCCAATTCCTTTGATCTTTAGATAAATTCTTGGAACCCTAGGATTTTAAGACTAGAGAACTTATGGTATGGATAATATTAGTGATCCAAAATTAATGCAAGTGTCCTGTTATGATGTTAGATATTCCCAAGGAACTTCTCTCCAACCTTGTGGATCCGGAGACTTAAGATTTTCCTTTGACCGGTGATCTGTGAGTAGATAGCATGCTTTTGAGTTTATTCTGTTTTAAATTTATAATTGTTTATTTACTTTAAGAAACGCTACTCATGAGTCAATGACAAATGGAATTTGAAAATGATATGAGATTTATGATTTATGAATATGAAAGAATAGGAAAGTCTGTGACAGGATCTGTTTGCTAACGACAGTAGATGTTACCCTTGATGCACCTTAGACTATGATATTACATGGCCACCCAAGGGGGTGGTGCGTGACGGATATTTCACGGCCATACATATAGTGTGGTGCGTGCCTGATTTCGGGATTCACACGAAGGAACGGCCACCTAAGTGTGAATCCTGCCTGTTTATCCTGTTAGATATTTCCGCCGTTTTTCTCATTTGAATGAAATTGTTTTAAACTTATATATACATTGACTCATGAGGTTCAAAAGTGTCCTATCTCTCACTAAGTTTCTCAAACTCACCCCGTGATTGTTATATTCTGTTTAGATATAGGTTCAGACTTGGGAGCCGACCCTTCTACTCAGCATCATTAGAATCCTTTCGGGGTGAGCCCTATATAGTAAGGGCCTTGAATTGTACTCTAATTTGTTGTAATCTTAGTTGTACCTCCATAGTACTACAGGCAGGGTTCGACCCTTGCTAGTGTGTTAAGTTATGTTTAGAGGTTGTTTAGACTAAGTGGATTGACTATTGTATGTTGGATTTGATTATGAATTGAACCTGGATATGTAAATGTGAATTGTATGAGTATGTTTGTTTATATATGTGTTGCATGCTAAGGGGTGTATTCTATGAATGCCTGGATCCCCGATGGAAATGTGTGTTTGGTGATATGCAGGATAAGTACTCTTATTTGGGAAAAGTCCTAAATATAGAGAAAACTCTACCGAAATTTCGTGAAAACCTTGTTGTGTAAGGCTTACTAGGGAGCATGCTCTCTAAGCGCCGGTCATGGCCTAGTTTGGGTCGTGATAATCGAAGTCTCTAGTTGGTCCCCTACCGGAGCTACAGATTCTTGAAGAAGCTTAGATCAACAAGGACGTTGCCTACACCGATTGAACAAATAAGAACATTGGCATCCACCATAAGGCTCAAAGGCAAGCCCTACTCGTTTTATGGTCACCATAAGGAGCCAAAATGCTAACATCTAACAATGGAAATGAGACCAATAACAATGCTCCCCCTCCTACTGTAGAGATATTGTACCGTCTAATACAACAATTACAGGAACAAAACAAGAAGTTGACAAACTAGATGGAGGCAATGAATCGAGCACAAAAGGCTTCTAGGAGGGATCATGCAGCTAGTAGTCATTGGAACAATGATGATGTTTCTCGCATCTGTGAGCAGAATGAAACCAATCGAACTACTACTACTACTACCCACACTCTTCTTACTGATCCAAGATCATTCTCAGAATTCATCATTCATCATGTATATGACCCTCCTAGATAACTTTAAATTGCCCATGACTTTACTTTGTATGATGGTATTGGATACCCCCAGCTGCATTTGACAATGTTTAAATCCATGATGTTATTGAATGGATCCACTGATCCTTTTCTATGTTAAGCATTCCCCATGTTTTTGGAAAAGTCAGCCCTCTTGTGGTTTTTATCATTGCTTACAAGATCTTTTCATGACTTCTCTGAGCTTTCACAAGCGTTTGTCAATCATTTGTCTTCCAGCTAAGTTTACCAAATGACCTCAAACTCTTTGAATGCTGTGAAGCAGGGGCCATAGGTTCTTTGAAAGAATATTTAGATCGTTTCAACACTATAACTATGCATATTCGAGATCTAGATGCAACTATTGAATTACATTATATCAAGCAAGGGCTCAAGGGGGTGTCATTTGCAAATTCTTTGGCCATTAACCCCCAAAGACAATAGCCAAGTTTAGAGAAAAAGTTCTTAGGTACTTGAATGTGGAGGATATAAGAGAGACAAAACGAGCTAAAGCTCGGAAAGAAAATGGAAAGAATGATGATTCCAAGCAGGGCCAAAAATAGGAAAAGATATCACAAAGACAAGGAAATGCAAATTAGAAAGATGAAGACCGAGATGAAAGCTAATAAAGCTTTTATTATCCGTGTTCTAGATATGAGGAGTATACACCTCTAAATACAAAGCATGAAACCATACTCAAAGGGGTGTATAACTCCCAAATTATTAAGCTTCTGCCTAATGCAAGGAAGCAACAGATACCACCAAGCGCCAATAAAAACAATAGGTGTGATTATCACCAGAATTATGGCCACATTGCCAAGGAATGCATAATGTTGAAAGACCAAACTGAGCATCTAATAAGGCAAGGTCTTCTAGACCAACACATAGCTTGGCGAAGAAAGAGCAAGAGTCGAGAACTTCAAAAGGAGAAAAGGCAAAGAAGAAGCTGAAGTAAAGACAAAGCAGCTGTTGATAACGAGTTAGAGCAAGACTCTAGAATCGATTAACCCTCAGAGATTTGAGGAGTTATTGATAACATAGCTGCATGATTTGCAGGAGGAGAAAAGACAAGCTCGACTGGAAAGAGAAACCTCCAAGCAATTATGGCTGGGGAAAAGATAGTGCCTATAAAGCCCAGAACCCCAAGCTTGGTAATTTGGTTCTTTGACTCTAATTTTAAAAGGATAGATCAAAATCTACATGACCTAGTAGTGATTTGTAGGAGGAGGGGAGACAAACTCGATCAGAAAGAGACACCTCTGAGCAATTATGGCTATGGAAAAGACAATGCCTGTAAAGCCTAGAATCCCAAGCCCAGTAATATCATCATTTGATTCTAATTTTAAAGAAATAGATTAGAATCTAAATGACCTCGTGCTAATTTTTGTGATAGCAAGGAATTATATAGTAAGAAAGGTGTTGATTAACCATGGGAGTTCGATCGATATCTCATTTTTTTTATTATGCAGAAGATGAGATTCTAACCATATAATGGAGATTTGGTCAGCTTCTCCAATGAACGAGTTAAGGTTTGAGGAGTAATTAAGCTCAAAATTACTCTCGAAATTGAACCGCGTATCAAAATAATGGACATTTAGCATTTGGTGATAGATTCTCAAACCCTATATCATATGATGCTAGGGAGATACTCATTAAACATGCTTGGAGCTCTAGTGTCAATGTCTCATTTGGCACTAAAGTTTCCAATATCAGAAATAGAAGTTAGAGTTGTTCATACTAGCCTGAAAAGGCTCGGTGTTGTTATAATGAGTGCTTGAAGAGGAAGCAAAGAGGATGTGAAACTAGAACAATCCATGAAGTACACATGGTTTAGGTAGAATCAAAGCCAAGCATGACTATTCGAGATCTCGAACCCCGTGACAAGGACAAAGATCGGCCTGAGCCTAACAAAGACTTGGAGCCAATGTAAATCAGCTCTATTCCGAGCAAAGTAACATTTATAAGGAGGAGTCTCCCAAAGGAGATGTGTTCAGAAGTGGAGCTCCAATTTCGCAGGAGGTGAGCTTCCGAACTGAATTTGAGATACTCGAGTCGTTGTACACGGCGGCGAAACGGCTACACAGCGGAGGAATGGGGGTATCTACAAAAGACTCCAACGGTCAAGTTAGTCAAAGTAAGAGGTCTCATTATTCTTAAAAGAAAAAGTACCTGTTAAGTAAGCCTTTTTATAGGGGTTCTATTGAACAACGAATTTCCAAGATTCTTGGGTAACAATCCTGGATTCACGTACGTTTATGGAATCCAGTTTGGTACGTTACAGAATCTGGAATTAATGGAATCATAACTAATAACGATTTCGATGGGTTCTTCCACCGGTTTCTGACTTGGGCCTTTGGACCTAGAGCAAGTGGGCTTGGTTGATCCATTAAGGATTTTGGGCCCTTGGCCTGATCCGTAACAAGATAAAATATACTTTAATTAAATTATTGGAAGAAAATGCACATCTCTTCGCATGGGCACTCGAGGATATGCCTAAAAGTGACCTAGAAATCATCTGTCGCAAGATAGCTAGAGATCCAAAGTCTAACTTATGGTTTAGAAGAAGTGAAAGCTTAGACTAGAAAAGTATAGGGTAGTAGCCGTTGAAATAGAGAAATTATTGAAGGTTGGATTTATCAAAGAAATCCACTTCACCACTTGGTTGGCCAATGTAATTACAATGCCAAAATCTTCAAGGAAGTGGAGAATGTGTGTAGATTTTACAAACCTCAATAAAGCCTACCTTTAGGATGCATACCCACTACTGAGCATAGAGTTGATAAAGCTTCCAAGTGCAAATTTCTTAGCTTTATAGATGCATATTCTGGGTATAATCAAATTAAAATGCACTCAATGGATGAGGAAAAAACAACCTTTATAATAGAAAGTGCGGACTACTATTATAAGGTCATGCTATTTGGATTAAAAAAATGCAGGAGCTACCCATCAAAGGTTAATAAACAAGGTCTTCTCAAAACAAATTGGGAGAATCATGGAAGTAGATGCCGATCATGTAACATCTCCATTTTTCTTAATATTAGAAATTTCAATTTATTTCACTTAGGCAGTATGAGAATTTCTCAGACATTATTATGTCATGACTATCCTCACACTAAAAACTATATAGTAGTGTGACATTGCCATTGAAATTATGGCTCTACAATATACTAAAAAATAAAAAAAGATAAAAATGTTCCTATAGTACAAACTTTTATTATTTATAGAATTACCTCAATATTTTCTATAATTACACTTAGAACCCAGAGGTTATTTCTATTTAGACCCTCACAACTTTTAGAAAATGATATTTAGGTCCTGTATAATTAGAATTAGCATAATAGGAGTTTAAGTGGAACTAAGTAACATAGCAAAATCGTAGAAATTGGAATCTCTGCTAATTGGGCCACGAAAGTATACAAGTGTGAAATGATATGGGATGCCCCTAGACTTGCCCACAATTACAGAAATTCCATTAGTTACAGAAAATAGAAAATACAGTAGAAACTTGGAAAAAAAAAAACACTAAAAGGCTTATAAAAGGCCAAAAACTACTAAAAAGACCTCGAAAAATTCCAAAAAAACTATAAATATATTTTTAATATAATTTTGAATATAAATATCAATTTTTAGCAAATTTGAGCAATATTTGCATAATTACACAAAAATAATCTCACCGAGGTACAAAATGGGCCTTGAAAACCTTATAAGACCATTCCAACTTATAGTACAGTAATGAATCAGTGGAGTTTTGGGCCTAGGCTTGTTGGGCCATGAAATTGGGCCTTCATTTGGGCCTCCACAGCTATTGCAACTTTGATTGGGCTTTTTGAAACTAATTATGGGTCAAATTACACAAAAAGGCCAAAATAATATCATAACACCTATATAAATAAAACAAAAAATATAAAACCCTAAGCCCAAGACCCCTAATGAAATTCTAACTATTCCTTAACCCCCGAGTTCAGTTTCAACCAAATGAGAGTAAAGAATAGTTGAAATGTGGCTAGAATGCTAACATCTAGTTACTTTAACATTAATTATCTTTTACCAAATCAAGCTATTTTTAACCTAAATCTATGACTAAGTCTCCATGTCTCTTTGACCCATCAAGTGGTGTGAATACCATCATATGGGCTGATGGAGATTTTAATTTTTAAGGATTATTAATTATATATAATTAAGTATGCTAATTAACCAAAAAATAAGCTTAATAAAGGTAAAAATGGTTCAAAAGTTCTATAAATTGAAAAATAAATCCGAAAAATTAAATGATAACATATTTCACACATATAAACATGGTTTTGATGAGGATTAAAGAAATTTAATTGTATGCTAAATATTTTGTCAATTAAAGGTTAAATTGTCTAAACTAGTCTTATGCATAAATGGTAATTCTTAGACTAATCATGCACTAAATCACTTCAATATTTTCTAATTTACTATTAAATACATAAGATGAGTATTATGATGTTTCTAGATCAGTTTTGATTGGTTTCTAAATTAATTAACTAAAGGTGAGACAATTAACAAATTAAACTACTTAATTAAGTTAAAACTAATCATATCATTACCTAACTAACTAATCACTCTTTTTCTATAAATAGAAACACACCCCCACACACCGTTACATTAGAAATACAAGCTTCAGCCCTTAACACCTTCCTTGGTTGAAACCACCACCACCTTCATCCTCCCTCATTATCTCTCAAAAACACTTAGAAATCTCCGTTGAAACACTTTTAAACTTTCACCTATCACCGTAACTCTCAAACAACCTTCACTTGCAAGCTCCAGTTCAAGCCCTTCAAATAGAGTAAAAACTTGAGCAAAGCTACTAGTCTAGCCCTTCTTCCATTCAAGTTTCAATTCTCTAAACCAAGTAGAGTTTTCTTTTTCACTCCTTAGGCGTCATGCATGAATTCCATGTGATTATTTTTTTTAATTTTCAGAATATATGTTCATTCTTTAAGCATCCAAAAGCTCATGAATAGTTTGGTTTTTGATGATTTCTTTCAAGGATTTGAAGCTCTAATCTTTTGTTTGTGTTTAAGCATCTAAATACATGTGTTCTTGAGAGTTTGTGAAATTAGTCTTCATATTCTTTTATATATGTGTCTCGGCCATAATAAGGGTTCATGAGCATCCTTGTGACTTGTATGAACTTGATGATTCTCCTCATAGTTCTATAGCTTAAGTTGTGTATTTTTGTGTTTATAAACTTATATACATGTTTCTTGACTTAAAAAATCTTATTTGTCATGCATGATACTCATGGGCCTCTTTTATAAGAGGAAAATATGATATGATGAATATTGATGATGTTTCTACGTTCTATGCTTGAGTTTCCATGGATTTTCATTGTTCAAGCATAAAATCCTTTCCTTTATTCCATATGCATGCCACGGCCTTACATGAACTAAGGGTGTTTTTGGATTTTTCTATATGTTTGAAGGCTTGGAGATGCTAGTACATGACCTTGATATGTTAGTTTTGCCTTATAAGAGCATGATTCCTAAGTAGTTTCATGTTTTAACACTAAACTTGTGGTTTTTGAATAATTAACATATGTTTTCCTGTTTTGATATAAGTATTCTAGCATGCTTTACATGTTAGTAAAGTGAGAAAAAACGCTATTTTGAAGTCATGTAACATGTACATTGAAGCTATGCGCTCATATGTTAATTATACTTGAGCTTGATGCATTAAACATGAGATTAGAATGAATTTTGAGGGTTGCCCTGTCTTGGTAGCACCATAACCCTTTTTATCTCACACCTTTGAAGCATTTAAATGGTTGATTTTGTGTCTTAAATGATGAACTTGCACTTGATGCAGCTGCATGCTTATTTCTTTAATCTATGCACCTGAATCAAGTTAGCAAGTTTGACTTAAAATTCTGCCCCTTGAAACCGTGACCTTGTGGCATGATTTTGAATTGTTTTAATGTCCTTAAAATAATGGTTTGATGCTTGACAGACTATATTATCATGCTATGTGCTTGTTTGCTAAGTTTCTTGAATTTTAGAATTGATTTCATGTATTAAAAGGTGAGTTTTCAAATCTACCCTCTTTTGAGCAACAAGCAATTCAATTTTATTTCTCTCATTTAAATGTTTTATAAACTTGATTTGATGTCTTAAATCATGTATTTTTTCTTGATAAGGCTTCATTCACAAGTTTGAGAAGTTTTGAAATAATATAGCTTGGTTTTTGCCTTGATGAAGCTTTTGGCCATGTGCCCTTTTTAAGCAAGGAAATTATTTTACTTAGTCTCCTATGATGAAATGTTTTCAAACCTTTGAGCATATTTGAATTAGCATGGTTTATGTGATAGCTTCTTTTGGACTATTAAGACTTAATGAGCTTCTAAAAGATACATAAAACTTGTTAAAATGAACTATGACCTATGCTATGGACTATATTTGGACTATTATGAGTCTTTGAGACTCACTTGGACTTATTTGAGACCATATATGGTCATACCTTTGCTATGGAATACCTATGCTTTGGACTTGGACTATGGACATTTGGACTTAATACACTTCTTATCATACTAATAAAAAGATTAAGTTAAAGTCCCATTGGAAATTTCATATAGACTAGCTAGTTCCTTGCTTGAAATGGGTTTTCTAAGGTTCAAGTATTTTGAATAAGCTTTCACTTGAAATTATCACTTTTGTCTATTATAGCTTATGTTTGATCTATGTTAGCATTTTCAACCTAGGGCAAATGTATTTTATAATATGATTATATGTTATTGTGTTATCTATATGAGTTGGCAAAAAGGTTTGGCTATTTGACTTGATTATGCTTTGGGGCAACATTAGTTTAAATAACCATGTGTAGTTGCTTTAATATATGAATATCCACGCTTTGTTAACTCATAAGTATATAAATATGTTATTAGTGTTCTTATCATGTGTATGTTGTAACACCCTCCCAAATATAGTACTGTGCTTAAGTTATAAGACCTATCCTAGGAGTTGTTACTATTACTTAGACGGACCTTGTATGACAGCACTCCTTGGCTGTCTTCAATCTTCCTAACTCTGCCTAGTATGATCATCTTCTAGCTCAGCTAAGATATCAGGAGATAACATGGAAATATACATAGGAGTGAGAATTTCAAATTCTCAGTAGGATTCCGTAGACTACCACATACTGTGTCATTGTTATTACTCCAGCTACTTCAGTTTATTATGAAAAGGTGAACATGCCACAAAAAATATAAATTTCATTTTAAAGTATTCAAAAACATCCGTTTTGAAGTAGGTTAATTTTATTCACACAATTGACAACTAATAGGGAGTAGATTCATAACTGTAGCAATTTGACTTATGCATATGTAAATGCTCCTCATGTAAGTATGCAGATGCACTTGTGCTTTCTTTAATTTTCTTTACTTTTTTTACTTGACACACCTAGATGTTAGTATCGTCATCCCTAGGCTGTTGGTATATATATATCTTTAATCTTTACTACCTTTAGGTAGCCTAATCTAAGAGTGAACTCAACTCATGATTATCATCACACAGTACCAACCCACAAAGGGACCCACTTGCCTCTAAATTAGAGGGACTCAACTAACAACTGCCTCCAACATAGAAGGACCCAATAGTTTTAGCTACTTTCAATGGGAGGGACCCAAATAAACTACCTCCAAGTGAAAGGATCTCATATTGTCTGATTATATTCTTTCATGATTCATATGCTCATGTATTCATATATGAATACACTTCAGAGACTTATGCACATACTCCATACCTTACTTTCAAATATTCATACTTGTATGATATTCATATACATAACATATAGACATTCATAACTGTCATATGTTTCTACCGAAATTTCGGCAACATAACGGCTTGAGACAGGCTTCCACCAGTCAAGACATCAAAATCAATATAACATCATAGTAATAATTCAGCAATAAATTAGGAAGTTTCATCACTTAAATCAAATAAAAGATCATTGACGAACTAAAAGCGTCCATGTTCTTCAACTTGGCAATTTACACCCCAACCTACTAATTCTAGTCTGTCTTAGAAAATGTGCCATAATTTCATCTTAACTCATTTGAATATGAAATTAGAATATGGTGTATCATTGTTTGTCTATTTTTAGTTCTTTTTTGTCCCATTAAGTTTTGATGAGTATAACTCAAGTTATTAAAGATTAACTTAGGTCTGCCCTGTGTTAGGTAGAATTAGGGTCTAAAATGTGAAAATTCACCAAAAATAGAAATCTTATTGGATTTGTTTGAAACTTATATCATTTTAAAATAACAGAACCAGTTTTAATTCCCCGCAAGTTTTGTTTCATTTGAATGGGTAGAACTCAAGTTATAAGCTCTTAAAATTGGCTAAAGTGATCCCCCCTATTTCAGTCCAATCAGGATATAGGGCAACTTTGGTGAATTACTGGGAGCAAACTGCTTAGGGTTTGAATCGAAATTTTTATGGCATGTTACCCTATGTGTTAGCTTTCTAACAAAATTTGTTTCATTTTATTTGAAGTTGTATAGGGCAAGTTATGCCTTGCACAACCTAGTCTAGTCAGGTCTAGAAGCAGAAATCTAGGAAAAAATAAAAAAAGTCATATCTCACTCAATACAAATTGAATGACCTATAATTTATATGGTTGAAAATCTCTAAATGTCTAGTTTCATTTAAAATTAGTTTCATCAAATTCTGATAACTGTGTATGAAGCCATACACTTCGCAAGTACGGACACTATAGGGTTTTCACTTGATTCAGATTTTGTTTTGCTACCCCTTTTGTTTTTCATTCAAGTTTCAATCCAAGCCCAATAAACACATGCTAAATCAACCATCAAAGATTATATAAACATAATATATCATCAAAAAGATAGTAGAATAGAATTTCTCATCAGCCTCTACATCACAAAAATAAGTGAGATAAGTTGAATCCTACTTTAAAATTGATATGTAGGTTAGCTAGAGTTGAGTTTTTGTTTAAGGAAATGGATGAAGCTTGAAGATGGAAAGAGGATGAAATGAAGTAGAAGAAGAACAGAGAGGGAACAGCAGCAGAATAGGGCGCAAAAATGAAAGGGGTTAGGAGGGAATTTTGAAGATTTTCTAACACAAGTTGGTAGTTGTCTTGAGTAGCTGAAGTTCAACCAACTCTCCCCCAAATTCGAGGATGCACAAGGCACCACTTTGTGGGGTGGTGGTGGCTAAATTCTAGCCATCCAACTAAGGTTTTGACAGTATAAATTTATACTAACTCGGTTCTTGCAGTATAAAATACCGAATTTTAACCGATTTTCTTCAAACCGGTGAAACATTATTGATAACCTTCTAAAATTTTCTTCATGCTTATTTCAAATTCTCCTAACCCTAATTCCTCTATAATTCACTTCTAATTATTTTTGCATATCCAATAAAATCAAATAAATCGATTAACAATGTAAATTAAACATATTGCGATTTAGAACTTTACAGAAATCGTTATCGTTTCTCTTAAATTTTCAAAACATTGCCAATGGTCTCTTTTAAATTTTCTACATAATACACGCCACTCTTTCTAATCCTAATATGTATATTTAATTCCTAATTGCTCTTATTTTTCTAACACAATGGAATAAATTAATTAACAGTGCTAATCAGACGCACTGATCTTCTGGATGTTACATATGCTCACTATGATAGCTTTAATTAGGAGCATGACATGAAGAACATGTGTTATGTATACTTAAATGCATGGATATGAGGATCCGCATAAATGTGCACTATGTGATGTTCAAAGTGAAATATGTGTGCCATTAGCCAAATTTGATACTTTTGTGGCTTAATAATTTATATGAACTTGATGATGGAATATGTGAAAGTGATTATGTGCATTATGATGATATATGCATAGTTTGATAGCTTATGGTAAGGAAATGAGATATGTGCACTTTATGATATGATTTGATGGATATTAGCTAGATTGTTAGTAAGCACGCCTTTCTATCAGAATATGTGAAATTATAATGGCTTAAAGCTATGTGTGCGCTACATGAGTTGAAGGAAAAGTTATGACGAAATGATTATGAGAATTGTGCTCCATATATGTGATCAAATATTCTATGGTTGTTAAATTAGATATGTGAAAGGATAGTTAATGTATTGGCCCCACCTCAGAGTGGACAAGTAGTACATTCCTAGGATGATGCATTGGCCCAACCTCAGAGTGGATAAGTGATACATTTACTCACGGTGACATATCGGCCCCCACCTCATAGTGGACAAGGGCTATGTTCACCATCTGGTAGTGGTCATGGTAATGCATTGGTCCCACTATGAAGTGGACAAGTAATGTGTAACATCTTATGAGATGTAATACTATGCTTTAGTCATAGTACTTCACCAGATAATTTGTTACATATAAGAAATTAAAATCTCATTTACTTTTTTTTTATAGTTGTCACGTATAAACAATTACAAATTTTAGTTCGTTTCTACTGCCTTTGCTAGGTTATTAATTTTTCGTGTGTTTAAGACGTGGCGGTGATTAGAAAAATAAAATACAATAAAATAAAATAAGCAGAAGTAATCATCACAGCATTTTTCTAACCCATCTTCATATATACATAGTCAAAGTTTTCAAGTATATGTACATGACATCAGTGACATAAAGTGGGTCGGCTAACAAAATAATTCGGCCTGTACATCATGCGGCATAACCCTACGAGCTTTTCTCAAGGCATTCCATCTAGTTTCCCTGCAAGGGGAAAACAAAAGTGCTAAGCTAGTGACCCAAAAACATCAAAAGAAGGTCACACTATACAATGTAGCTGAGTGGTAGGCATCTACTCAGTCAAGAAGCCATTCGCCATACCAGGCTTGGCTAGGGTGTAGTCAGCGTTTGGACTAGAGGATGAGGAGGGCAAGTCTGAAGCCTCAGAGGGGTCACTGTCTAAGTCAGATGAAAGGGCAGGAACCACCTAGGGTGGTAAGGCGGGTGGTGCAGGTGAAGGAGGGGCAGGGTGTGCTACATGCAAGGGGATGACCATATATGGTGCTGAAAGGTCAAATAATAGGTGGAAGAGAGGGATGACAAAGTCTCTATGGGCGAAAAAGTATAGGCATAAATGGCAAGAGCTGAAACGGTACAGAGAATCAGACATGGGATCGTGGTAAAGCTAGATGTCTAGAAACTCAATGAAAAGCACAGTCATGGCATCCATCTTTGATGTTTTAGAATGGTGCAAATACATACAATGGGGGTGAGAATTTGGTAAAATTCTCAATAAAATTCTTATAACTAGTCTATACTGACATCGCAAGCATTCTCAGTTGCTTCAGTTTTTGTTGAATTAAAAGAAAATGGATAACAGATATATCAATTCCTTTCATTTAGATTTAAGAAAACATGACTCGAAACAAGGTTCAATTTTTACTTAGAGTAGAAAGGTACAGAACAAATATAACTCATGAAAGAACATACATTTTTAACAGTGCAGTCAAAACAAAATAAAGTAACACACATATATGTAAATGTAGCAATATGGTAAAGTATAATGCACTTTGCTTCATTGGTTCTATATATCTTAAGCTTTTCCATATTTGGTCACCTGGGAGTCTTTTGGCCATAGAACTCTTGGGTAATAGTTTGCTTTTCAAGACCGAGCTCGTTCTTATACAGAAATGTCCGGTTTACTTTCCCCAACTTTTCCACTAATCTATTCCTCTTAACTTTAGTCCAGGGCTAACCCAAGTAATATGGAACTTTTCATAATTCTCGTGAATCTCATTTGCAAGGATAAATTGGATTGGGTATCATATAAATATGGGCAAGTATATCATATGTTGTGCATGGTTTCTACCAAAATTTTGGCAATATAACAGATTGAGTCTGCTTTCCCATGAATAGTGTTAGGCTACCAAGAAATCAATCATACAACAAGACCAATATAGAGCATCAAGCATCCAACACTTATACAAATTTTGTAACATTCAACCATGAATTAGGTTTCTGCTACTTCTACTCAGTTCTGTCTAATTTTGTAAATTCAACCATAAATTCTATTTAATTAATTTAGACCTAAAGTTTGGATATTTTAGAATGTTATTTGTCTAGTTTCTAACCTCTTTGGTCCCATTAAGTTTTGATAAGTATAACTCATGTTATTAACATTTTACCTAGGTTACCCTGTTATTAGGTAGATTTGCACACAGAAAAGTAAAAATTCACTAAAAATAGAAAATTAGTTGAAATTATATGAAGCCTATATCATCTTAAAGCTAACTGAACCAACTTTCATTTCCAATAATTTTCAGTTCATTTGAGTAAATAGAACTCAAGTTATGAGCTCTCAAACTGGGTTAAAGAGAACTGGCCTATTTCATCTGAATAAGACCTTAGGTCAACTTTGAGGATTTATTGGAAGTAGCTCAGTTAGAATCTAAATCTGAAATTTTCATGGGATATTTCTTATGTGCTAAATTCCTATCAAAATTGGTTGCACTCAATTTCGATTTGTATAAGGTGATTTATATCCTTCACAACTTGTATTGCCCAGAATAGAATATAGGATTCCAAGGTAAACTTCAAAAATTCATATCTTCCTCAATACTTATCCAATGGCTTCATAATTTATATGGTTGAAAAGTTCTAGATGTCTAGTTTCAATAACAATAATTTCATTAATTTCTGATGGCTTGGTGAGAGTCTGTCCAGTTTGTGAGTATGGACGCCCTAGGGATTTCAATGAACTTCAGATTTCTAATTTGTCTCTTTTTGTGTTTCCTATGCAAGTTTCAATCTAAGCTAAGCAAACGCATACTAAATCACCATAAATCATCACATATCACCATAAATCATCAGGTATATGAGTAGAATAAAACTTTCTAACCACCATCAGCCCAAGAAAATCAAACCAAGTAAGTGATTCCTACTTCTTATGAGTGAATTAACTTGTTAAGATTTAGTTATTTTGATCAAGGGAGTGGGTGAGGCTTTGAAGTGAGTTGAAATGGAGAAGAAATGGAAGAAAGAAGATAGCAGAAGGAGGCTGATTTGGGGCGACACATTGAGGGATATGGGAGGCAAAATTGGAGTTGTATGAGGGTGGGTGGTTGACTTCTTGGACCTTCATTGGTTGATGCATCAATTGGCTCTTGAGTAAACCAACAATGCTCATTTTTGTGGCATGGAGGGTGCCACTTTAAAAGGAGAAGTGGCTGAATTCTTGCCACTTAAAGTAGGGTTTTATTTATTCTAAATTTGGTTGATTTGGTTTTGGCAGTTTAAAATACTGAAATTCTACTGATTTTCCCTCAAACTGGCAATTCTTTTTCCATTGATTTTTGCTGAGGCTTTCTAATTGTCTATTCTAATTTCCTTAATTCTAATCTCTCTAGTAAATGTCTAATTAATTTCTAATTATTCTTTAGTTGGCTTCTAATTAATTATTTAATCGATTTCTTATTAATCTCACTTATTCGTTAAAACTGAATAAATCAATTAAAAACAATAAAATTTTTCAGACGTTATATGGTGCATTCACTACGACAACATCTTGGCCCCACCTAAAAGTGGATAAGTGGGACATCTGCTTAGTGACATCTTAGCCTTACCTTAGAGTGGATTAGTGGAATGATCACTTATCTAATTAGGGGACGCCCTAGTATGAGAGCTCTTACAAATTTGAATTTTCTATGGAAGACCTTGCAGACATACTCATACTAGGGATAGCAATATGTAATGCCCATTTATGACAGAGTTTTATGATAATGACTTAGCCATTAAAAAAGAGTAGAAAGCAGTAGAAAGGAATTCGACAGTTAGGGGTGGAAATAGGCCAGGCAGCCTGCCAGGGGCCTGTGGCCTGGCCTGTATTTAGCCTGGTCTGGGCCTGTTAAGATTAGATATATATGTATATATTGTATAAATTGCTAAAATGTCTAATGTATGATTTGAACCCATGTCTTCTTACAAGTAAAGACCTATCAACCACTTTAATTGCCACTACACCATCACTGTCTTTTAGTTATAATATACATATTTTATAACTTTATGTTTTCATATTATCTTAATCTCATTCAAAACAATTAAACAAAACAAACCGTATTCTTTCCACTCCATATGATCATACCCTTTCCTTCATTCTTCACTGTGCAGCTTCCATATTTTGTTGGGCTTCCATTTTCTGCTGCTGCACCATCGCACCGGTGTCATCCTATTGCTGCACCACTGCACCAGCATCGTCCTGCTCTGCTCTGCATCGTCCTACTACTGTAAGCCTGCAATCGTGTCACCGGAACTGTTACAAGCTTTCAACCGCATCGCCGGAGCTGTTGCACTATCGGAACCTCGCTGTTTCGCTAGTTTTGGATCTGTTTTAAGGTATGTCTCAACTCTCAACTCTCACTCATATTATAGATTGCTACTATGATTGAGTTTGTGTTTTATGGAAATATACATCAATGGTAACATTTTGAATCAAATTGCTATTTTGGTTTTATAGTGTTTGTTTGCTTTTTTTTTTTTTTTTTCTAAAACCCAAATTGCTATTGATTTTTGTAGTTCTTTCTTTTTTTGGTTTTGGAATTCTGATTTAGTTTATGTTTCTTTCTTTTTTATTCTTTTTTTCCTTTTTTTGGGGTTGAGCTTGAGAATTTTAGTTCTTTTAATTTTATATGAATTAATACTGAATGAAAATCAAAATTGGGGAAAGGTAACACATTCTCTATTCTATTTGCTATTAATAATGGATCTATTATGATTATGCCAATTTTCAAACAAAAATGTTGTTCTATTTCGAAATTGAGGTCTACTATTTTGGTTAAAGTCTTTGTTTACTTGATTGAGTTATCATATGTTCTACTTGGTATTAATAAACTAAAATGTCTGTTGAGTTTATGTTAATTTTAAGTCTAATTAGGTAACAACTCTTTGCTATGGGTTGTTTAAATGCAATTGAAATTTGTACTAAATGTGGGTTATTTTATATTACAAGTCTAGTTAATATCATCTAACTTTGAGAGTGAAACAATGTCATCTACTTCTGCTCCTCCCAATGCTAATGAGGGTAGTCAACCAACACCAACGCCAACAGATTCAAGTCAACAAACTAATGATCAAAATGATGGTGATGATAGTGTCATCAAGAAAAAGAGGTGGAAAACCTCACCAATTTGGGATGATTTTTATCAAGTTGAAAGTTCTGAAGGGGTAAAAGCTATTTGCAAGTATTACAAATATGTATTCTCTTACTCGAGAAAGGGAGCTAGCACTGCACATCTCTGGAGACATTCCAAAATTTGCTTACAAAGGAGGTTGCATCTTGCTTCACAACAGAAATAACCCACCATTCCATTTCAACCTTCCAATTTGAGTATTAATCCATTTGTGACCCCGGGTGCTAGATATTCTAATGAGAAGATGAGACAAATAATTGCTACTGCAATCATAGTACATGAGCATCCTTTTAACATTGTTGAGGATGAAGTTCGGATGTGGGGCTTTCAGTATGCAAATTCTGAAGACTCAATTGAAGCACTTATTTGTGGTGGGGATTGGCTTCGCAACAAGTATGGTTTAAAGAAAAAACCAAAGGTACATTTTCCATTGTTTAGATATTACTTTTTTCTTATAGTTATTATTTGTTCAATTGTGTTATGATCTAGTGATATATTTGATTTCTTATTCTTTAAGGTGTTCGAACAAGAAGAAGAAATTACATTGAAGATTTGATACTTTGCTTAGAGAGATCAACTTCACTTTGTCTTGGTTTGAATTGTTATGTGTTGTTGTATTTGGATAATTTGGATTTTATATATTGTCTTGGATAATTTGGTATCTTTAGGTAACTTGTTAAATTAGTATTTTGGATAACTTGACTGAGTTGTTATATTTTATATATTGGAAGTAGTTTCATTTTATCATTATGGACAGGTACATAGTTGTTTAGTGGCCTTTCTAGATATATTTGTAGGTCTGGCTTGTTTTGAGGCCTGTATGAAAGGCGGCCTATTTGAGATGTAAGGCCTGATTACAAACAAAAGCCTGGTTTTCGACCTGTTTAATGCTTTGGCCTGTTGGCCTGTATAAGGTGTTCTAAATTACAGGCTTTGCAAACAAGCCGCAGGCCAAGCCAGGTTGTTGAACAGGCCAGGCTCAGGCCAAAAACAAAGCCTATAATAGGCCATAGGCCAGGCTCAGGCCATTTTGTTACTATACAGGCCTGGCATGTTAAGGCGAAAGCCTGGCTTAGCCTGGCCTGTTTTATTGTTCATGCTTATTGCTATGCACTGCCGTCTTGCTTGACATTATGAGATGGATGGGATTAATAATTTATCTTATTTACTACTTTTGACTTATTCATGTGCCATTTGGCTACTAAATGTTCTAATGATTTTATGGATGTATAGTGTTGGTGTGCATATTGCTGCACTTCCACCTTATTCTTAGTATTTTTGGGATGAAGCAAGACTCCTTTGAGAACACCACTTTATTGGAAGATTTCTCTCACCCATTTTTATTTGGTATATCTAGATGGCATGAATCACGACGACCATTGAGATAGATATGGCTCTAGTATATGACTTTTTTACTAACAAAGTCAATTTGGTTATTTTAGACTGCATGCTTACTGTTGCTATTATTAGTGACTAGTAATATAGGACACTTCCTTTTTGTAATCAGGTTATGCATTTGATAATGGTATGTATGTAACCCTTATGATGGTCTAGTAGTTATGATGTATGTTTTTTGTACATGATGGTTGCCTAAGCTATGGGATATATCGACTAGTATGATGTCGTACTATTTCTGTTATGCTAAATTAGTATAATAAAGTTAAAATTAGTGACCATGATCGATGAAAAAAATTTTACCCTAGAAAAATTAAGGTGGAAAGTTAGTAATATTTTACTAATTAATTATTATTAGAGTAAAATAAGGTAAAATAAATGTAGGATAATAGTTAGCTAGTAGGGTGTTATAGATGATATGAACGTAAAGACCATAGATATTAGCGACCATTGGGAAGATCTGGAAGAGATTTTTTTCATATAGTGCAAAAGTATAACATGTGCTTCAATTTTCGGAAAGTGCGCTTTCAAAGTCCGATGAGGAAAATTCCTCAAGCTTTTAATTACATATCGAGAAATTGAGGCAAACTCAAAGAAGTGTCAAGCTATATTAGTGATAGCGGCACTAACAAGTATAGCAGATTGTACAAGTAATAAAGTCTAAGTAAAGTATCGTTCCCATAGGTATTGACTCAACCAACTACTAATTCCCTGACTTAGAATCTATTTTGGCATTCTAAAACAAATAGATTACCATAATTAACAAAAAAATCCAAGAAGATCGCAATAGTAGAAAATCAAATAAAATAAAAATGCAAAACAATTAAGAAAGATATTAAAGGAAAGACCACTAGGGATTCGATTTCACCTTGTTGATCATATAATTGATTAAGCTTCTAAATCTAATGAATATTTATCAAATTAATTTATGGAGAGAGATTCTTAATCTAATTGATACCTAATTCCTCTAATGCAAACAATCCTCTTTAGATTTTAGAACTCAATTAATTCCTCAATTTGAACCCTAAAAGTATAGGCCTTACTAATTTGTGAATCCCCTTGTAAAGCCCCATAAAATCCATAATCTCTATTCCTAGACAATTATTAATTAAGGTTTCTATTTCATTGTCTCAATCATGCACCATATTTCCACATTGCCTATATAACTCTAATATCAATTTTTGGGTCGCAAATCCACAAATAGCATTAAGAGTGGATAGTAAAAAATTAATTGAATAAGAAAAAATTCATTAAGATTGGAAATATCAAACAATCATATTCACAACAAAAGTTACATAACCACCTTAGCTAAGGTATTTAGCCAACTAACATATTTAAAAAGTACAAATCCATAGACAGAATATATATAAACAAAAATCAAAAAGAGAAAAGAGAAGAAGAATGGATCCCAATCGCCCTTCTTCCTTCTTAATGTAGCTGCCAAAACTATAGCTCCTCCTTGATGTTTCCTAAGAGAATTAGATTAGATAAGAAGAGAATGTAGCACGGCCAAGAGATAGCAAAAGATGGCCAAGAGGCCAACCAAACACCAAGAAAGTTTCTTACTTCTTGAAAAGTTCATATATAGCCTCCTTGATGACTAAGGTTTCTATCCTAATAAGTGCTCGAGGCCAAAATAATAATTTCTCCATCTAATTTGATCAATTTCGCACATGAGACAACCAAAAAGGAGCCCAATTAGCTTTGGGTCATGACTCAATTAGGTCAAAGAAGCCCAATTCATGATCTAGAGTGTATGGGCAACACTAGATTATCAAATTCTAGGCTCCGTAGCATTCAATACGGTTGGGATTAACTCTCAAGGGCAGAACATTAGTTTTAGAACTTTGAGTAAACTTTCCAACACTTCAAGAATTACTTCATTTGAACTTTTGTAGCTCTAGATATCGGCAAAATAGTGAGCAAATGTTAGGCTGACAACATTAGTAACTGTATCACATCTGATAAAGAAAATTAAAATTTACCCAAGAATGTAAAACTCAACACACAACGAAAATTTAAGAATTTAAGAATAGGGGGATTATGAGTAAAGTAAAATTAAAACATAGCAGAATCAAAATAGACACAAAGGATACTAAAGATAGGTTTCCTACTAGACCTTTGAAAAACTTGTTCTTAACAACCTAGGTCACTGGAAAGATATTTTTCCTACTAGACTTCTAAGGGAACCGCAACCTAGATCAAAGGAAATAATTTTCCCTACTAAACTTTTAAGAGAACCTATTCTTGGCAACCTAGATCAATGGGAGGCTAAACAAAATTGAAAGAACTACCACTAAGAATTACTTTGTGATTGAACCTTTCAATTCCATAATGTAATGAGCAAAGCGAATCACTCAAAGCGAATCACTCAAACCTCACTTGAAGCACAAAGATAGAAAATTCTGCATCACATTGAACTAAAATGAAGAAAACCTCACAATTGTATTGATAGTAAAACTCTGAATTGTCTATATGCCAATGTGCCTATTTATACATAAATCCTAAAATTAATAAGAACATAAATTATTTAATCCTTTCTAAAAGATTTGATTTGAAACTAAAATTAAAAAGATCTAATCTTAAACAACAAAATTCACTCCTTAAAATTCTGATTTGATCTTATAAGGATATGGATCATATTTGAATCAATCAACTAAATCTAAACTAAATCCATTCAATCAATTTAGATTAGCTCTTGATTTGTTGCACTCCAATTAGAATCAAATCAGTTAATTAATTCTGAGTTGCTCCAGATATGTAGCGCCCCCACATAATTGCTTACTCTCCAAATAATCTCCAATTCAGAAATAATCCAACTAATTAATTAAGATTTGGTCTTGATTTGCTAAGCTCCTCATGGTTGCTTGCTCTTCAAGTAATCACCAACAAGCTCTTGATGCATTTTCTCTACACATGACCTGGCCAAATTCCAAAACCTTCTCTTAACCTTTTTCCTCTTTCCCTTGTGATAGGACCCACGGTCATGACAAGATGCCCACTTTATCCTCCAGTGTTGGAATGACCAAATTGCTTGCCCTCTTAAGCTCGTATCAATGCCTCAATTATGTTTCTAAATTTTCCCCAAGAAGACTTGAGAATTGGAACTTGAGGTACAAAGCAAAGTTGGAAGTCATAGCTTGCCAAAATATCTTGAATCATCTCAATCCAACCTCTATAAAGAGAGATTTGAATTTTTGAATGCAACAAGGTCCTAGAATCTTGCGAATTAAGCACCTTAAAAACTCCAATTGAGCTCCTTGAAATTCCACTTGGAAAGACTGTGCAAAATGAGCATCTAAACTTCAGATTTACCTAAAAATTACCAATTTAACATTAGTTCTAGTAATTTCACAAAAGTTCAAACACCATATGCAAATTGGTTATTTTTTTTACAATTAAAGCACAAAATCATGACAAATTAAGCACTAAATGAGTGTATATTAAACATTCATCAATTCCAAGCACAATAGAGGTCTAATAGCTCATAGGCAGAATTGTTGCACTTACCATATTTCTATCTAGATCTGTGAAGAGGTCATACCCTTTTTCAAAATTTTGAACAAGCAGTGACTTTTGAAGGGACAGAAGAATGCGAGGTAGCCTTCCAAGATTTAAAGAGTTTTCAAGCAACGCTTTTGATTTCGGGCAAGCCAATGAATAGAGAACCCTTGTATGTTTACTTGTTAGCAATTGAGAAGGCTATTAGCTCGGTATTGATAAGGGAGGAGGAAAAGCAGCAAAAGCTAGCGTATTTTGTAAGCAAAGTCTTGTAAGCAGCCAAATCCCATTACCAGAAGATTGAAAATTTGGCATTTGCATTGATAATAATAGCTTGGAAACTTCGGCCATATTTTTAGAGTCATCACATAATACTAATGGCCGAGCACCTAGTCAAGCAAATATTGAAAAGACCGACCACGTTGGAAGAATGATTGCTTGGTCGATAGAATTGTCAAAGTTCAACATTAAATATAGGCCACAAGTCCCAATTAAAGTGCACGTATTAGTTGATATTATTGTTGAATTATTACCTACAATAACTAATCATGAACAAAAGAACACCAAGACTTTGTATATGGATAGAGCTTCCAATTGCAAAGTTGGAGCAGGCGTTATACTGGAAAGAAGCAATGGAGTTGCCACTGAACAGTCCTTAATATATTCATTTTCTTTGTTAAGAGCTTGATACTTAAAAAGGATTAAGATTATATCCCGAAAGCTTTATTCTCTTCAAAATTTATGTGCTACCTTATCTTGTTCCTTATCTTACAACATGTTTTCCTAGTGTTTTAAATTTATAAAAATGCTGCATTGAGGCTCTAGAACCAATAATTTTATGATATGTGCTTACTTGCTAAATTTTCTTAATTATGGTGTCAAAACCATATATGATAACAAAGAAATTCACAAGCTGCCCTGTTCTAGACAGTAAAGTGATTATTTTTATTCCAACCACTTAATGAATTTTAATTGTTTGCTAGATTCCTCAAGTGATGTATTTTTATATAATAAACTATTATGTGCAAGTTTGTGAAATTTGGAAACAAAATAGCCACGATATGGCCTATTTGTGCTTTCCGCCACATGCCCCTTGAAAGTATGAGATTGCTTTTCTTAAATTTCTAACTCTAGGTGTTTTCAAAACCTTTGAGCATGTTTGAATTAGCCATGTTTATGTGTTTATTTCTTTTGGGACCATTAAGACTTAATAGTCCTTAAAAGACACTTAAGACTTAACAAATGAACTATGACCCTTGCTCATGGAGTTAATGACTATTGCATATTACCTATTCTTGTAGACCTTGTGTGGACTATGTAATATCCCCGATTTTCGACTTTCGACTTTATCTTCAAGTTTGATCAACTCCCATTTCCGACTTCATCTTCGAATTCCATACAAAATGGGATAATTTCCAACTTCCGAGTTCGTCTTCGAATTTTAGCATAATTCCCGACTTCCAACATGAATGTGATTCCCGATATCCGACTTCATGTCTCAAAGACAATGTACCTGATTTTCGATCTCATAATTTATCTCCAATTTCAATAGATGTACCCGAGTTCCGACCTAAGACCTCATGCTTCAAAATAGTGTATATGGTTTCCGACCTCCGAAGTTATAGTTTAACACAATGATGCAAGTACCGACCTCCGAGATGAATGTAACAAGTTCCCGCCTTAGAGTTGAACCCAATTAGAATGGACACGAGTTCAGATCTTTGAGCTAATTTCCAAGTCATACACGAGTTCCGATATCCGAGTTTATTCCCAGGAGCCTTCCATTTCTGCTGGCGTTCCCGAGTTTGAATGAGGAGTTCCGAGATTAGGTGATTGTAAGCTATATGACTTCCGATATCTGAATTTATTCCCAAGTGTCAAATAAGGTTGGACGAGTTCTGACATCCGGCTTCAGCTCCAAACTCAAATAAAAGGGACGTGGGTTTCGACTTTACACATAATAGAGTATGAGTTCCGATGTCATTTTTAGAATACAGTGGAAGCGAGTTCTACTTTTAGGCGACGTGGAAAGCAATTTTGTCACAAAAAGAGGGATACATGGCTGAACCTTACCCACAAAAATGGTGAAGGTTGGCTGAAATTCAGCCTTGTGTTTTTAGGCCAATCAAAACCCTCCAAGCTAGCTACCACCTCAAGCTTATATAACTCATTTCTTTCTTTCCTTCAGCCCCATTTCTACACTGCCTTCTCCCTTGTTCAGCTCTCTTTTTCTCTTCTCCATCCATCCAACTCCAACACTCCTTCAAGCTTAACAAGGTTTTAATAATTCAAGCTTCAACACTTAGCTCAAATCACACTCCAAAAAGGTAGGATTCCATTTCTGTTCTTCAATTCTTTGCACTATAGCTGTATAAAACTTTATTTTTCTTTATGTATCTGATAATATATTGGATGTATATGATGGATTATGATTGGATTAATATGAAATCTTGAGTTGGAATTAGAGTTAAAAGAAGAAAACTAGGGGAAGTGGAGGATTGGGATGCTACCTAAGTGAGGGAATTCCACGGCAGTCCGTATAGCGGAGTGTACAGCTCCACCTACAATAGGTTAAATCCGATGAAACTATTTTTAGATGAAAGTAGATATTCAGGGCTTTCCATACATACATCATATGAGGTTATTGGATTAGTATTAAAAGAGATATGAATTTTTGAAGTTTGACCTAGGAATCAGGACTTTCATCTGGGTAGGTGACTTGAGGAGGGTATAACTCACCCTATATAACTCCAAATTGAGTGAAACCAATTTTGTTAGAAAGCTTACACATAGGAGAACATCCCATAATGAAATTATGAGTTTGTTATGATCTCTTTTGTTCACAGTGATTCGAGTAAATTGCCCTATGTCCAAACTAGGCCAAAACAGGATAGTTCAGGAATGACGAATTTCAGGACTTATAACTCAAGCTATACTAATGCAAATGAAATGAAACTTTTTAAAAATGAAAGGTGTCCTGTTAGCTTTGATATGGCACCAATTTTGTATGATTTGAGCTTAGTTCGATTTTTAGTGAATTTTTACTTCCAAGAGTGTAATTCGGGCCAGTGACCGAATAGGCTGAGGCAAAAGTTAAATATCTTGAGTTATATAAATCAAAATAAGATGGAACTAAAGAGGTTAGAAAGTAGACATATAAAGCCATGACATATCCAAAATTTAGGGTTAAATGAGTTGAATAGAAGAAGAGGTGGATTATACAAAATTCAGACAGAACTAAGTAGAATTGGCAGAAATGACCAAATTGATGGTTTCACAAGTGTTAGTAAACATATAAGGTTTGAGTTGATAGTTGTAAGTTTTACCCTGATAGATATGTTAGATTGATTATATTGCTATGATTGATTTGTCCGTGAGAACTAGCACTATTCATGGGGAAACGGATGTAATCCATTATGCTGCCAAATTTACGACAGAAGTCTATGAGACTATGAATGTTTATATGCAAAGATGAATTTAAGTATGACATGAGTTATGAAGTATATGAAATTAAATGAGGAAGCATATGTGTGAGTGTATTTAGCATGTCTATGCTTGATTATGCATGAAAATGAAAAGACATAAGTATATAAAATGTGAATCCCTTCACTTGGAGGCAGTTGCACTTTGAATCCCTCCCTGTGAAGGTAGTTAAATAAGATAAGATATGAATCCCTTCACTTGGAGGCAGTTGCACTTTAAATCCTTCCCTGTGAAGGCAGCTACCCTCTACCTTGGAGGTACGTGGTCAGATGAGATCCTTTTATATTGAAGGCACATGGTCAGATGAGATCCCTCAATTTTGAGGCACGTGACCAGAAGAGATCCCTTCAATTAGAGGCACGTGGCCAGAATGAGATCCCTCCAAGACTAGAGGCACGTGAATCCCCTTATGGGTGAGTCGGCATGACGACGGTCATGAGTTGAGCTGAGCTGACGAGCTTGCTCCAAGGTCGAGCTACCCAAGGGCAGTAAAGGCTAAAGACTAAAGACTAAAGATTAAAGCATATGCAAGCACCCCACTCACATGAGGCATGGCATTGACCCAGCTAGTGTGAGTATAGGGGACAGAACTTACATGAGGCATGGCATGACCCAGCTAGTGTAAGTACCGAATGAAGGTCTCATATTCCTAAGGAACGTGACATGGCAATCACGCTCTAATGGGGTATGACATGGCAATCATACTCTGGAATGTGGCATGTAAAGATTTTATGATGAAAAGAAAGATGAAGAAAGAAAAGCAAATTTTATGTATATGCATAAGTTCAAGTACGAGTAAAGTTATGTATAGATGTTATGTATCCAGTGTATTGATGCTATTACATTTTATTATTCATAATATAATTCATTCCAAGTGCCAAGTGTATAAGTAAAATAAACTTTGCTTCGGATAATATATTTTCGAACTATAAAATTAAACAGTTTGTATAGCATGTTCACCTTTTTCATAATAAACCAAAGCAAACTAGAGATGACAACGATGAAATTATGTATGATAATTAGAGAATCCTACTGAGAATTTATAATTTTCACTCCTATTTCCGTGTTGTCTCCAGACAGTTCAAGAAGTTCCGAAGATGGCTGAAGCTACTGTCAGATAAGGTTCGCTCAAGTAACAGTAACAACTCCAGGGTGTAGTACTATGACTTAAGCATAGTACTGTACTTAGGAGGGTGTTACAGACTATGTTTGGACTACATTAAATCTTTGTGACTCACATGGACTTATTTGAGACCTTTAAAGTCTTACCCTATGCTTTGGAGTATATTTGCTATGGACATGGACTATGGACGTTCAACTATAGACTATTGAACTTAATACGCATTTTAATCACACTATTAAACACTAAACATCGTGATTAAAGTTAAGGTCCCATTAGAAATTACATATAAACTAGCTAGTTCCTTATTCGAAATGATTTTCTAAAGCTATAGTTTAAATCTAATAGTTTTCCCTAAACTATCATTTTTAGCTGGTTTTAAATCTTTTCTCTTATATGTATTTGCTTCCTTATTAGACTTAAACATTCTTTACACACTCACACACACACACACACACATACATATATATATATATATATATATATAGTAGATGTGTGCAGGGACTTGTGTTATGAACCATATACACAAATTGTGCATATTATGTAAAATTGGTTATTAGAAAAGATGCTTTGCCTAAATGCCTTGTTGAATATTCTTGCCATAAAGATTTGTGAAAGTATATGATATTTGCCTTATTATGAGAATAATATGGATTCCTATGGTTGTGATCATTAGATGTTCAGTTGGTGATGAATATATGATATGTTCTTTGAAGTTGATGTGTGCACGTTATGTTTGAGAGCTTTCTATTAGCAAAATTATGTCTAAATGCTCCATATATGCTATAATGTGTTCTGTGGCTATACTGTGAAATATGAGACTGTGGAGTGAATATATCAACCCCGCCTCACAATAGACAAGTAGTATGTTCACCATCTAGTAGTGTTCCATGGTAGTGTATCAGCCCAATCTCACAATAGACAAGTGGTACACATACTAAAAGTAATATATTGCCCCACCTCGCATGGAGAAGTGGTGTATCTATGGTAGCGAGTGTCAGACTCACCCAAATTAATCAAAAACCCAATTGCATAAGATTTGTAGTATAGTGCACAATCCAAGTCATTCTACATGGATGTTAGGTGGCTATTTAATCCAAAATACAAAGAAAAAAGGCATTGGGGGGTTTTTATTAAACAATTTGTATGTATGACAACTAAAAGAAGAAAATAATAAAATTAAAAACCACTAGTCCAAGATTTTAAAGGAAATTGTGATGAATTCAATTATTGACACTAAAACACAAATAGTTCATATGCATATGATGTTGACCTTCTCTAAAATGGAATCTTTGACATTTAGAAAGGATGTTCTCACTAGGAGATCTCCTAGAATTCAATTAACATACAAGCAAGTTAGACAAGTTCATGTTAATTTAAGTATCAGAATAATTATCAACATAGAAATTTAAATCTAAATTTCTAATCCCTCCAATTCTAGCATTCATACCCATATTCATTAGTCCACAAATATGAACACAAATACAACCAAATATTTAAATATGAACCAAAATCAGGCATTCAAGTCACACATGGAAAAGAAAGGAAAAGAAAAGAACCATAAGCACTTAAACATGAAATTTCATTAAGGTCAAGTCTCAAGAAAACAAACCACAACATCTAATGAGTCTTGAACTAGCTAAAACTCATTCCTTCATAGAAGAATACAGTAAAAATAGAAAATACAAAATAGAGGAGAAGAGGAGAAGGAAAGGAGAAGAGATGGGGGAAAGAAGAAGAGAAGATGAAGAGAAGACGTTTCCCCCAAATTTGTGTCACCATTTTCTCACAACATATCAGACCTAAGATATGAAAATTCAAGATTGTCCTTAGGCCCAAATTAATCCTCTGCCTCTTAACTTTAAGTGAACATCCAATTTGTTTAATTTGGACTTGATATGAGAAAGTTATAGCTGATTTTTGTAGCATGTCCAGATTGTACCCTCTATTCGTGTTAATCAAATTCAACAACCAATAAGTCCATCATGATATCATTATTTTGGAGAGGATCTTGCTATGAATTGAATCTTTATGTGTTTCACCTTAATCCAATCTCTACAACTCAATTATGGCCTACTTAGTGCACATTGCTCAATCCAGTGATAATAGCCCTGTTCTAAATTCATGGGCTAATTTGACCCACTAAACATCTGAATTAGCTTTCATCTTCTTCATCAAAGTTGCAGAGCTTTCTTTCAACTATCCTATGATATAAAATTTATAATTTTTAGATTTTAGAAGTCTGTAACATAAGATATACTCAAAATACAGAAACAGTATAAACTGGCAATAATACTGAAAAATACGATTAAGCTCAATTGGAGCCCAAATTCATAAAATGTGTCCAATATTGATTAATTAAGTACAAAAGAGGTTCAATAGACTAAATATAAGGATTAATTAATGTATTAAAATCTTACTTATCAATTTGCCGATCTGACTAGTGGATGTCTTAGCATGAGAGCCCTCACAGATCCTGTAATACCCTACTAATTTAATGTTATGCTTAAGTCATAGCATGAAATTAAGCAAATTGCGTTACTGTGTTAATGCTCCATTTATATTCTCTTTTTTTTTTTTTTATAACATAGGAAATGGAACTCTGTATAATGAACATGGCAGACTTTAATTTATCGCAACGGAAAAGATAAGAGCAATAATATATATATATATATATGCTGTCAACAGTAAATATGTATACATATATATGTAAGAAGCCACTGTCTCGGTTTATGTACAAGTTTCAAAATAGGACACATAAGTGGGGCCGTGTACCAAAAAGACATAAGGCCCATGTCAGTCAACCTGATCCTATGTGGTCCTCAGAGGATATTTCAAAAGCCTACCACTAGATCTATGACCCAAAGCTGCATGCTGCCAAAAGAGGGTCATGCTGTACAATACTACTGCCTGTGGCTAACCTACTCAGTCAGGTAGCCATTGGCCATATCAGGCCCGGCTGGTGAGTAGTCAGTACTGGGTTCGGAGGAGGAGGAGGATGATGAGCCGGTGGCCTCTGAAGGGTCGCTCTCAGAGCCGAGCGAGATGTCGGGTACTACCTGCGGAGGTGACTCTGGCACAGGATCGGCAGGAGCTACAAGTGCTGCAGATGCAGGAGGTGCTGGCGGAGCGTATGCCACATGTAGTGGGACCTGAAAGTAAGGGGTGGCAAGATCAAAAGCAAGGTGGTGTAAAGGGACAGTAAAATTCCTATCACTAAAAAGATAAAGACGGAATTGGCAAGAGCAGGCTATATACAGTGAGCCTGCTGCAAGGTCATGGTGGAGCTGCAAGTCTGGGACCTCAATAAAAAGGGTAGCTGTCGTGTCCATCGTCCCCGTCTGAGAATGAGGCGGAAATGCAAAATGAGGTGAGAATTCAAGAAAATTCTCAGTAGGGTCGTGTAATAATCCTCAGGTTTTATTTAATTATAAAAACATGAGATTAAACTTAACTATTCATATTTAATAAGGTTGAGAAAGAGGTCTGGTCCGAGGCAAGGTCCAGTTTTACTTAAGGCAACATAAGGGACAAAATAAATTAATATCAACAATAAACAGAATAATAAGCATACAGCAGTAATTGAATTTAATAGACAAACTGTAAATGACTCATAATGACTATTCAATTTGATTATGCATTTAATGCAATCATGCAACTTGCTCTTGAGCCTTTCTTCATAAACTTTCTCATTCCTCATACACTTTTTCATTACTTGGTCCCCTGGGAGTTCTTGGCCATTTTAGACTCCTGGGTAATAGTCTGCTTTTCAGGATCGAGCTCGTTCCTATACAGGAATTGCCGGGTTTACTTTCCCCAACGTTCCCACCGATCTATTTCCCTTAACTTTCTATCCGGGGCTGGCCCAAGTATCATGGAACTTTCGTCATAACATATTCTTTGAGTTCATCATAACATAACTTTCATAGCTTTCTTGAAAATGCACATGCATCTACTTGTATTTCATAACTTATGCATATACTTTACCGCAATTTTGGCGGCATAACGGAACGTGTCTGCTTCCCCATGAATAGTGCTAGTACATCAGAATACCAATTTCTCATAGAAATTACAATATTGTATGCACAATTCATCATGGAACTCATAGAAGCATTAGTCTCCTTAAGGCAGAATTACAGCCTCAACATAAATCGTTCAACCCGGTTCTTGTAAATCATGCCATAATTTCTACTTAACTCTTTTGGACCTCAATTTTGGATATGTTAAAGTGTTATGTGTCTATTTTCTAACCTCTTTGGTCCCATCTCATTTTGATAACCATAACTCAAATTATTCAGATTTTATCCCGGCCTACCCAGCAGCTAGCCGGAATTGCACACTTAAAAGTAAAAATCTACTAAAAATCGAAAACTGGCTCAAAGGATACGAAATTGGTCTCATATTAAAGCTGATAGAACCATCTTTCATTTGCAAAAAGTCTCATTTCATTTGACTCAGTAGGGCTCGAGTTATAAGCCCCGAAACTTATCCTTCCTGAACTATCCTATTTTGGCTTGGTTTAGACATTGGGTAACTTCTTCAAATCACTGGGAACAACTGGGATGATAACAAACTCGGAATTTCTTTGTATGATGTTCTCTTATGTGTAAGCTTTCCAACAAAATTAGTTTCACTCAATTTGGAGTTGTATAGGGTTAGTTACACCCTTTTCAACCCATATTGCCCAGGTGGATGTCCTGATTCCTAGGTCGAACTTCAAAAATTCATATCTTTCTCAATATTACTCCAATGGTCTTATATGATACATGTGTAGAAAGCCCTAGATGTCTAGTTTTACATAAAAATGGTTTCATTAATTTTGAACGGTGGGAGGCGGAGCCGTACACTCCGCCGTACGGACTGCCGAGGGTTTTGAGTTTTCTAGCCTCTCAACTTCTTCATATCTTCATCCTTTCTTATTTCCAATTAAATTTTAATCTCACAAATAGCCAATAAACCAGCCATAATTCATCATGATCACTCAGTCAATATATCAGAATTGAAGAATTAAACCACCAATATACATCCAAGAATCAGAAAAATCAAGACAAGAATTAAAACCTTTACCTCTTGCTTGAGTTTGGAAATAGGGCTTGGTTGATCTTGAAGGTTGGATGGAGTGGGTGAGTGAGAAAAGAAAAGAGAGCTGAAGTGAGGAAGAGAGGACAACGTAAGGAATGAGCTGAAGAGGCAGGAGGGGAATATATATAGGCAAGGCTTTGAGGTGGTAGTTAGAATGAGTGGCTTTGATTGGGTGAAATTTCTGTGGGCAAAGTTCGTCCATGTCTTCCTCTTTTGTGACAAAATTGCTCTCCACGTCGCCTGAAAAGTGAAACTCGCTTCCAGCGTATCTAAACATGACATCGGAACTCGTGTACTTCCTAAAGTCGGAATTCGTGCCCATTATGTCTGAAGATGACCTCGGAAATCGTACACTACTTAAAGTCGGGACTAGTTTGAAGAAGTGAAATCGGAACTCGAAAATGTTTCTGGTTTATTGGAAACTTGAAATCAAAGTCGGATGTTAGAAATCGTACAGAACAGTCACCTTAAAATCGAAAGTCAAGGACCAGAATATGAAACCATAACACTTAAACCCGGAAGTCGGAGACATTGTGTGAACTTGAATCCGTTCTAAGCATAACACCGGAGACCGAGAATAACAACATTAATCTTGTGTACTAGGAAGTCGGAACTCATAGGATCTCGGCACTCTAACTCGACCTCGGAACTCGGTAATTTAGAGAAATGAAAAGCTCCTGCTAATAAACTCGAGATCGGAACTCAAAACGTAATCTCGAAAATCGGAAAAATCATAGAAATGAAAAGCTCTTGAGAATAGTCTCGAATTCGGAAGTCGTGAAAATTTTGGCCGAACTTGGAGAACAATTCAAATAAACTCGAAAGTCTGATTCGGTGTCCATCTTAAATCACCTAAGGTCGGAACTCGTATCTTTGAAGAATAAGGTCGGAAATCGTGAAAATCAAGCTGGTCCATTAGAGCCTAATTAAAATCGGAAATCCTGCCAGTCCAGTTGAGCATTGGAAATGAAGTCGGAGGTCTGGAATACTGATGAGCTCGGAGGTCTGAAGTCGCGGACGTTACAGATCCAGATTATTTAAGAAAGACCTTGCAGACATCAATCATCAGAAATTGAGCAGAAGGAAGCAATGTAAAATATAACAGTATACTTGCCCATTGAATTGTTTTTATATGATTATTATGGCATTTTGAATACTGATTTGTTGTCTTGATTTAATATTTGATTATGCACTGCCATTTTTGCTTGACACTAAATCGCTAGGAATGATAATTTATCTTGAGCTATCTTATTATTACTGTTTAATGCTTTGTTCTCTCACATTTTCCTGTTAAATGTTCTAGATTGTTATATTACAATATTCTCTATGTAGCATTGCATATCCCGTTGTTTGTATATGTGCATTTAGTGCTTTTGGGCAGTTGTGGGACTACCTTGAAAGCACCGCCTTATTAGGAGACTTCTTTCATCCTATTTTTCTTGGTATTTCTAGATGGCTTGAATCATGATGACAGTTGAGATGGATGTGACCCTAAAATATGATTTTGTTACTAACAAAGTCAATATAGTTATTTTAGACTGTGTGCTTACTATTATTATTATTAATAATTAAATAATGACCTTATAATGTAGCTTAGGGTGCCTTCTTTTTGGCATTCCCTTCTGACATATTATCATTTATAGTTTTACTTTTTGGCGCTATATTTGAGTCAAGTGGGATTGATTAGTAGTTTGAGGCATCCCTTTTTATTTGGGCATGTATGTAGACTTTGTGTATTGCTACAGTATTGTTTTATGTTATGTGTGAGGTATACTTTTTGTATGCTATAGTTGTTTTATCTGTGGACTATGTCGACTAGTATGTTATAGAATTATTTTTGCTACGTAAAGTTCATAAATTAAAGTTAAAAATAAGTAACCGCAATCGGCAAAAAATTTGCCCTCAAAAAATTAAGGAAGAAAGTTAAATAATATTTTATTAGTTAATTATTATTAGAATAAACTAAATGATGAAAAAATAGTTAGCTAGTAGGTGTGTTGTAAATCTGCCTAAAGTTCTTTGCTGATGGGCACTGCTTCATTTTTGTCATTTTAACGATTTAAAGATGGTTCATTCTGGCCCTTGCCTGTTTTTCTAGTTTACATTAACATTGATTCTTATCATCATCTTATGTCTGCGGAATTTTGCTTTAATATCCTTTAAGGCAAAACTTCACCTTTGCTTTCACCTTTTCAAGGATGAGGCTCCCCCCCCCCCCCCCCCTTCTTTTCTTTTTTTTTTTTCTTTCCCTTTTTGCGATACCTAACTAAGGTTATCTACAAAAGAATTAAATTATTGGTGTTCATCTGGCAATAAGAAAATAACGTGATTATAATGCCTGAAAAGATTAAATAATAGTTATCAATGGAAGCTGCTCCTATTCTCAAGTTCCATAAATTGTGAAGGCTGGTGCATAACAGGTTCTATTCATCTTTACATAATATGATGCATATTTTCTGTGGTTGTATAAGACTGTATTTAATTCCTTTTCCTCTTTATAGCGTCTAAAGAGTAACAACTAACAATATTATGGAGATCATGAAAAAGTAAAATAAAAGTAGATAAAATGTATCCAAGACGGACACCCCCACTACACGACTGATTTCACAGCTACAATGATGAACCCTTGACCACTACTCACCTAAACATGGATTCCCACGGTCAAGGCCTATACTGTTATCACGTGCATGCAGATGCATCTGCTCCTCTCATCTTTTGACCATTTTAACTTTAGCGCTATAGTACTAATATATTGTCGTTAACCTTAGAAAGGACTATAGGGTGAAATTGGTTTAAGACTATATACAGCAAGCAGATCATGGTGACATATAATGAGAGAGCATGTGAGTTAAGTCATGTTTGTAAAATCTAACTAAGACATCAAAATGCAATGCAAACAGCAAACTGAAAAGAGACGACGGTAAGAGTATGTTCACAAGTTTGGTTTAGAAGGGAAAGAGAGGGAAGGGAAAAGTTTATGAGAGTTCTGCCTAATTGATGAGTTTTACTTATGAGGAGGGAAAGACATACCAGGTTTTAACTAACCCTCAAAATATTTCAAAACCCCCATTTCATGGTTTCCAAAATTGGGAGGTTTTATTGAAATTTAAATTTAATTTACTTTCATATCCCTATTGAAATATAAAATGTTATTTTTATTGATCCATTATAATTTTATTTCAACTTTTTATATAAATTATATTTCTCTCTTAATTTTGTATCAACTTCTATTTAAATTTGTTCCCTCCTAAAAAAATATTTAGAAAGAAAATGTTTTAAAATTTATAAAAATATATAATGTTTCTAATTTTTTTAAAAATTATTCTTACTATAAAATATATTAATTATACTTAATTATTTTAATAAAGAGTAAAATTATAACAATATATTATAAGCTATCCATTTCCTTTTCTTATCAATTTTAAATTTATGAACAAGATTGACTGAAATCCTCTAAATCCCATCCTTCCCTTCCCCTTTTTTTCCCTCTGATGCTTTTCTTTTCCTTTCCTTTATAACTCATAAACACATCCTAAATAGAATAAATACTAGGCAAAATGGTGCTGGCAGCTCAGAAATGATAAACATTAGGGACTGGCTGGTGGGTGGTTGTAATATAGCTTACACAAGATCATATCATCCTAGTGGATAGGCCAGAGCTCAATCAGTGATCGAATTAAAAACTGCAGGATCCTCCACATGCAGAGAGGGCCAGTGGTAGTGTGGGTGCCAGAGAGGTGGAGGGGTCCATGCCCACATTTTTGCTAGGAAATCAGTGGACAGAAGTTATGGTATGTCCTTTGTAGAGTAAATTAAGAAGAGCATTAGCATGGTTGTGTTGGTGGTGGTGCATACCTCTCTGTACTACCTAGACATTGATCTCTCCTTTTATTTTACATGTCACGCGGATTTGAATGGTTTAGTAAAGACTAAAGACTTGGCTCATAGTTAATGCATATGGGAAGGGATGAGGCACAGTAGCATGTGCCCCCCAAGTGGTAGTTGCGTTGTATTGTAGCACTTTTATATCACCTGTCCCTTCCTTTCATTTTCTGGGACCAAGAACGGAAAATCTGTGAGACAGCAATATAGATACTTAGTAGATATTACTTAACGTACAATGTTCTTAATACAATCTAGCTAAATTTGTTTTTCCCATCACTTTTAGTCGATCATCATGTTGGAGGGTAAGCATCAAATCACGCACTTCAAGTAACTGAAGCGATAAATCACACACTTCCAAGTTATTTAAGCATTAAATTACAAACTTCAAGTTATTGATTAAGCCAGACTACAAACTTACATGCTACTTAACAAACCATTTTGTCATAGATCCGTTTGCATGGGTTTTTATTTCTATTTTCAAATTCAAAACCATATGCAGATATTTATAACGAAACTACAAATCCAATCCTCGAGTGGCCCTCATCTTATCCTGTTCTCGGTCACTAGCTACATTTTATGAATCGGAATGTCATATACATTAACTTCTCTTAGAAAAGGCCACAAATCTGGTTGCATAAAGAATGTTCAGTTTAAAATAAGCAAGCCAAAAGTGATATTAAAGAAGAATGTTAGAAAAAATAAAATAAAATTGTCAAACCTTAGTTTGCAGAATAATGTAGCATAACTTTTTACTCAAAACTTAGATAAACTAGCCTGTGAACCCGATGCACGGCCAAAAATTATGTGCAATACATTTAATATAATTTAGTGATTTTATTATAAAATATAAGTTTAACAAATAATTATAAAATTTATATCAAGATATGGTTACATAAAATAATTTAAATATTAACTACAAAAATGAAAAAATGTTCATATCAAAAAAAAAAAAAAAAAGAGAAAAAATATTTAGAATAACTCACCTATAAAATGAAAGTATAAATTCAAAAGTATTATTGAATAAAATTAGTGATCAGAAAGAAAAATTCTATAAATTTATCTCTTATAATTGTTTAAAGTATAATTTATTTTACAAAAGTATTTTCAATTTTTAAATGATGATCAAACAACAAAAGAAAAATTCATTCTATTTTCTTCTTCCTCTATTCTCCTTTGTCTCCTAGAAAAGAAATTAAAAAAAATCTATAGAATCATTTTATATAACAACACATTATAAAAAGTGTAATTTGTTATGCAAATGATTATCAAAAACCCTAAAAAAATTATTTTTGTTTCCCTCACCCTCACCTTTTTTCATTTCCTATAACAACTCATTATTGAAATTGTAATTCATTTTTTAAGGATATCTATTTTTAAATCAATCAACTCAAAAATTGGGAAAAAAATATCATTCCAATTTCATTTCACTCCCCTTCTTTTAGTATTCTAGTAAACTAATTTTAAATAAGAATTATATTTAACCATAAAAGTTATTTGTTTTTCTCTTCAATGTTTTGTTAACATGAATTTTTTAAAAAAATTATTAAAAAAGTCCAAAATATATATAAAGATATCAAAATACTATAGAATATTAATATTACTAATTTTCATAAAATACCCCTTTTACTTATCAAAAAATAATAAAAACAACAAATAAAATATAAAATAAATAAATAAAAGGAAAAGCATAATACCACCAAATCTTATAGAAGTAGTATTTTCTTATTCCTAAATAAATCACAATTTTTTTATGATGCCTAAGATATATTGAGTCCAAACTTAGCTACATGAATGATATGAGATCTTAGACCTATAATTTTTTATCATAACTAAATCTATCTTTATATTATGTCAAATAATATTTTCTCAACAATATTCATACATGCAGTTAACTTAGTTTCTTAAAAATTGATTCAAAGCTACTTTTACATTAGATTTTTGAGATAATTGGGAAATTTACATGAAATTTTATTTTCTGACCGTAACTTTTAGCATTGATCTCTCTTTCATGTGTCCCTTTTATTTTATTTTTATAATTTCTCTTTCTTCTATTTCTACCTATTCCCAAATCCCAAAAGCTTGTCCAATAAGTTTTTAATGTGTTGTCATTTTCTTAATAAGAAAAAAGCCTTTTCATTTTTAGTGAATGGTCTTAATTAAACTTCTCCAATAAGCTTTTAATGCCTGGTTTTAATTACTCAAATCTCAAGTATTGTGGACCATCATTGATTAGTCGATTTTAATTTTTCGCATTAATTATACATGTGAACCATCATTATAGTGGTATAATATAAAAAGAATTGAAGTGATTTGCTAATTCAAGTTCTAAATATTTTATTTTGAATTAAATTTGTATACTTTCCTAGAATAGAAATTTTTTGAAGTTTGTAAAGAATTAAGAACACTTGAAGTTGACACTTGATAGTGGTTTCCAAGTAATGCTTCTAAAATATTAAAATAGTAGATAAGTGTATCATACTATTATTTTATACCATTATATTGTTCGATACTAAATTATGTATATGAGAATATATTATTATAGGAATTGCTAACTTCTACAACTTCATATAGAGATTAACTGTAACACCTTATCAGACAAAATATTATGCTTAAGTCATAATATATTACCTGATAAGCTATTACGTGCAGTGAACTAAGAGTTAACTATTCACTTTAATTAATTTCGGTTTGGCCGTGAGATATACACTAAATAGTCGTTGTATCAGAAATAAAGTAACACAAACAGAATTGCGAAATAAACAAACTGCATCATATATATGTGTACATGCTTATACCTTTGTTTTCAAAGTTGTCAAAAGAAATACAATACAGTACAGGGTAAAATAAATGAGGCCGCTAACACAAAATAAATCGGCCTGACTATATGAACATCCCCCATACTGGTCCCCATGGGACATTTCATGTACAAGTACTAACTCCTACCCGTATGCCTATGACCCAACTGCCAAACGAGGGTCATCTTGTACATCTACTGCTGCTACGGCCAGTACTCTAGATGGACTCCGAAGAAAGGAATCCATTCGCCATAACGGTGTCGGTAGGGGTATAGTCTATGCTCGGAGCAGAAGATGAGGACAATAAGCTCGCTGCCTCCGACGGATCCTCCTCAGACATAGAGGCAGAGGGGATCGACTACAGCGGTGCAACTGGCATGGCCATGGCTGGTCTTTGCTCATCGAATCTTCTTCTTGGGTGGAGGTGGAAAGGGATGAGCCACGTGGAAAGGGATGACGATGTAAGGGACGGCAGGGTCAAAAAGCAGGTGCATAAGAGGTACAGCAAAATCTCTCCGGAAAAAGAAGTAAAGACAAAACTAGCATCTACCAAATATGTACACGGAATCCATGAACGGATCGAGATAGATGTGGAGCTCTGGAAACTCAATGAACAGAATGTAGGTTGCCGCGTTCTCCATGATCTGAGAATGATGCGGGAGTACATAATAGGGTGAGAAATAAAGATTTCCTAGTAAAAATTCCTAAATCTATGCGTATTTGTCATCACTATCATTCTCAGGTGTATCGGATTTTTGGTTAATTAGGAGAAAATGTTACATCACCAGGATGTCCTACTTTTTACTCAATTAGTTATATAAATCATAGCCCAAAACACAGCTTTGTTTTACTTAAGAAAATAAAGGAAATTAAATAGAAATTAAAAAACACGATCTGTGTATTGACATAAATAAGTGATAGCTATAAAGTGAGTAATAATATGTATATAACATCCAATGGTGCAATTTAACTCAACGCTTAAAAACTGAAATTATGGATATGCATGAAAAATGATGCACTTGATCTTAACTCATATTTTTCCATACTTGGTCCCCTGGGAGTATATTGGCTATAAGACTCTCGGGTAATAGTCTGCTTTCAGGATCGAGCTCGTTCCTATTCAAGGTCACCGGGTTTGTTTTCCCCGATTTCCCTATTGATCTATTCCCCTTAATTTTGTTCAAGGGCTGGCCCAAGTCACATGAAAATCCTTTCTCATACTTATAGAGTAGTATTGCTTGTCTAACACTTTGACCAATGCATGCATAACTTGTAAATTCACTTTAATTGCATTTTCTGCTGAAATCTCAGCAGCATAACGGATTATGTCCGCTTCCCCATGAATAGTGCCAGACAACCAGAACATTTTAGTCAAACAGTAAACTCAATACAAAACATCATGTTCATACCAAGAGTATAACAATATTGATAAGTGCAAGATTTAGAATCTCAATTATCAATCTATCTTGCAAGCTTTTAATTTCTATTAAGGTTCCCGAGTTCGACTTTCAAGATTTAATGGGTTCCGAGTTCCGATCTTATATAAGTTTCGACTTCTCTACATTATGTTCGGTCTCCCGAGATTGTATAATTGCCGACTTCCAGGGTTGTGTTCGATTTCCGACCTTACCCCACCATTGGCCTCTTGAGACTTTGATAAGCATGTTTCCTAAATTCCGAGCTTCCTAATTACTAAGTCCCGAGTTCAACGTCAAATATACTTGATCTAGCTCTCTCTACCAAGTTCCGAGTTCAGCCTTAAATATACCCGATATGGATTCCTATTCACTAAGTCCGATTTCAGTCATTAAGTAAACCCCTCCAAATTCAACCTTAAGTATACCCTTCTGGATTCATCCTCAAATATACCCTTCCGAGTTCAGCCTTAAATATTCCCGACCTAGTTTTCTGTTCTACTGAGTCCCGACTTCAACTTCAAGTATTCCCGATCTAGTCCTTTATTTACTAAGTTTAGAGTTCGATTTTAAGTGTACCGACCTAGCTTTCTGTTTACTAAATCCCGACTTCCGACATTAACTCAAGTTGTTTGTGTCTTATCCCAGACTTGTCCTACTTCTAGCCAGAATTGCACTCTTATGAGGGAAAATTCACTAAAAATAAAAATCTGGGAGAAATCATGCGAGATTTATATCCATGTAAAGCTAACAGAACAAGCTTTCAAATGAATTAAGTTTCATATCATTTGAATTAGTATAACTTAAGATATAAGCTCTGAAACTTGACCCTACTGGACTACCTTGTTCTAACCCAAATTGGACATAGGGCAACTTTCTCAACTCACTAGAAACAAACGGGACCTTATCAAATTCAAAAATTTTTATGGGATATTCTTCTATGTGTAAGATTTCTAACAAATTTGGTTTCACTCAATTTGGAGTTGTATAGGGTGAGTTACACCCTTCTCAACCCATACTATTCGGATGAAAGTCCTGATTTCTAGGTTAAACTTCAAAAATTCATAACTTCCTCTTTACTAATCCACTGGCCTTATATTATATCTGTATGGAAAGCCATGAATGTCTAGTTTCATATAAAAATAGATTCATCAACTTTAATCAGCTGTAGGCAAAGTCATACACTCCGCCATATGGACTGCCGAGGAAAAACCCTAACAGCTTCTTAACTTGTTCTCTATTCTTCAAGCTATTTGTTATCAATTCCAATTTTAATCATAATATACATGTAAAACTAGTCATAAACCATCATCATCACTCTACATAACATCAATATCTCAGGTTATACATAACCACCATGCAACCCCAAATCAGAGAAAATAAGAAGAGAAGTAGGATTTCCTACCTTGTCTAGTTGAATTTGAGTTGATTTAGTAGCTTTGATGGAAACAACTTGTGTTGAGACTTGAAGAAAGGATGGAAATGGAATGAAGATGAGAGTGAGGAGAAGAGAAATGAGAGAAGTTTCAGCAAGTGGGGTGACCGAATTTTTACAAAAGAGAAGGAAAGAAAAAGGTGGAGATTTTTAAAAGCACGATGCATGATGATTAGTGGACTTCACTTCATCATCCAATTTCGCTTAGCTTCCCTCCCTCAATGGCTGATCAAGGCGCCACATGAGGGGGTAGTTTGGCTAAATCTTAGTCATCCATCCTAGGGTTCTCACAATATAATTTCTATTGATCCGATTTCGACAATTTAAATTACCAAAATCTTATTGATTTCTCTTAAATCGGTAAACTGGTCTTAGAAAAATTCTGTGAGGTTTCCTATGTTTCTAATCCAATTCCATCAAGCCTAATCACTTCTAAATCACACTTAATTGGCTCTTTAAGTAAATGCTTAATCGAATTTCGATTAAACCCATTTATTCGATAAAAATCGAACAACTCGGTTGCTAACGATAAAATTCTTCTGACGTTACATTAACAACCTTCACATTTTATTTTTGACACAAAACCCATTCCTACCTTTCCTTAATCAATTTCTAACATTGGATAAATCTGTAATTTTATTTTATTTACATTAATTACTTATTTAAAATTTCTCTTTCATATTTAATATTCTCTCTCTTATTTTTTACTTGAATAATTTTTTTTTATTTTTATAATTTTTATATTATTTTGGGTAAATATATTTAATATTAATTTAATAAAATATTTTTTATTAACTTTGAAAAATATTTGTAAAATTCAAGCAATAAAAAAAATCAAGTAATACATTAAACAATTCACTTGATATATTGCACGTTTAACATTATTTAAATTGGCATTACTTTTATATTACATGTTTCTTGAATATCTCTCAAGAACATTGTTTTGTTTTAATTTATGCGTTTTAATAGTTTTGAGTTATAAAGAAATATCTGAATTTATATTACTTGAATATCCATCTAAATTTTACAAAGAAGTTTACTTGGGCAATTTCTCGTAAACAATTCACGTTTCTACACCTACCTTTTTAATCTTTTGGAAAAAAAAAAACCTTATTAAAGAAATATTTTATTAAATTAATATAAAAAATTTTACCTAACATATATTAATATTAGTTGAATTGAAAAAGAATAATATTATTTAAGTAAAAAATAAGAGAAAAAATAATATTAAAAATAAAAGAAAATATTAAATAGAATAATAGAAAAAAAATTAAATGAGTAATTAATGTAAATAAAATAAAATTACAGATTTATCTAAAGTTAAAAATCAATTAAAAAAAATTAAGAATTGATTTTGTATCTAAAATAAGATTTAAAGATTAGCAATCCCTATTATTATATATAAATTTATTATGCTACCTGTCTATAGTTATCACATAGCCTCCATTTTCTGCACCTTTGGAAGGGTCATACTCCGGTGGATATCAATTAAAATATCCACCGGTGAATATGTGAGGTGGCTTGATATTTCCCTCCCCTTGCCATCACTATTGGGAACCCCCACGGACCCTTCCCTTGTCCGCACCTTGCTAAACCAAGCCTTTTCAGATTCCACCCTGCTCTTCTTGTTATGGCGGAGAAGATTCGAGATCTAAGTTCAACCTGCAATCTTGACCTCTACACCGTGAAGGTGCTAATCTTTTCCCAACCACCCATCTAACCTCTTGTGCGTGCAAGCGATGGCTGGATTGGTGGATATTGGCCGAAGAACGAGGTGCAAATGGTTGCTTGAAAAGGATCACCAACAGTGTTTGAGCAGCGGTGGTTCACAGCGCGCGGAGCTGAGGCCAACAGTGCTTCCACTAAAACACAGTGCACCTTGCAACAAAAATGAGCTTGGCGTTTTGAGGGGGAAAAAAAAGAGACTTTTTTTTCTAGAAAATCCTAGTTTATTGTGTTGTATATTATGGTTGAATTGATGATAGTATGTTCTGTGATTCGCTTCTGGAGTTCTGGGTTTGGTTTGGATTAGAAAACATAATAAAGGTTAGTTTTTTTTTTTAATAGAAATGAGGCTTTTTTGTGCCTTTTTTTATTCATTTTTTTGTGCTTTAAATTTTTTGGTTGTACATGCGCATCTCAACATTAGTTCATGATGGATTTTTATTTCTTTGAAGATGAATTTTTTTTGTTTACTCACTAGCTTTGGTCACTGCTTTATTCTAAATGAACACCACCGTCCATTTGTCGAACATAGAAATGGAGGGAGTGGCTACAGTGATATGTTTTCTAAAATAGGGCTTTTATTTTGGTTTGTGATACTAGATATAAAAAATATGATCTTTATGAGTGTTGATTTGGAATGTTGGTAGATGAAAATTTATGAGTGATTCATGAATTTTTTTTTTTTTTCACTCTGTCTGAAGCATTTTTGTTCTTTAGATGAAGGTGCTCTGAGCGACGTTGAGAGGGTGCTGGCAACGCTGACAAAGAGAGAGTGTGTGAGAAATACTAAGGTGCATTAATTGTATAGATAGACTATCAACCTTTTACCACTAATATCAAGCCACCTCACATATTCACTGGTTGCCGGTCGGAGCATTACCCCCTTTGGAATGATGTGTATATAACATACAGTCGGTGTATATAACACAACAGTCATAAACTCATACACCCTACTAAAATGATTTTAGTTGTAGCTAGAATGAAAAGTGATAACGACCGCCAAGCATTAAATCTTTTGGTGACAAACAATTCGTACACTTAATTGAATATTTTAATGTGCAAAACAGCAACAATATAATGGAATGATTATCCAAATCTTTTACATTATCTAACAGTGAAGCTCACATGCACCACAGGAATATTCAAAATTAGCTTGACCTATGCTCACTTAAACATGAATTCCTTCCTTCAAAGCCTTATGTTATTCACGTGCACGCAGACGCACATGCACGCTCCCCTCCCATCATATCTTTTTGTCCATTTCAACTTTACCACTAAAATATTATATTACATCACGTAAAAAAATTGAAAAAAAGAAAAAAAAAACTATTATACCAAGAATCACACTTTGGCTTCATCATGAGCTTTGTTTAAGAATCATCAACAAATGAGATACTTATTTCGGACCGCCCAGCCGTCACTAACAAGTCTTCAACGGGATTCCACACAAACAGTCATTGTTACTAAACGACGACGCTTCAAGGTGATCAAAGGGTGACCCCACCGGAATGGATCCACATAAGTGGTTGTGACTAAGATCCAAATGCCCAATGTACTTGGCCGATGATAACGAAGCGGGTACCCTACCCTTCAAGTTATTATACGACAAATCTAAAGCCATGAAATACGACTTAGACCCGAAAACATCGGGTATGGTACCCTCAAACCCGTTTCGGCTCAAATTCAAAATACCCATGCCCGGGTTACTCAACAAACTCGAAGGTATTTGACCCGAAAGCGAGTTACTGTCCAAATTCAGAGTAGAAAGAACCGGCATTTGCCCCAAGCCGGCCGGAATTGAACCGGAAAGCCGGTTCATGGACAGATCCAAGTCCGCGAGCCGGTAAATATTTGAAATCGACGCCGGAATTGGACCGGCGAGTTGGTTTCGACTCAGCAGCGCCCGGCTCAGCATGGCGAGGTTCCCGACATTATTGGGAAGCTCGCCGGTGAGCTGGTTGTTGCTGAGATCGAGGTGCTTCAGTGAAGCAAGGTTGACGATTGACGCCGGAATCTTGCCGGAGAATGCATTGTCAGCGAGATTGAGGACGGTTAGCCGTTGCAGTTTTCCGATGTCGGCCGGAACCTCGCCGGAGATCTTGTTTCCGATGAGGTCGAGGATGCGGAGGTTGGAGAGGGAGGTGAGGCAGGCGGGGATCTCGCCGGAGACGGCCTTCCAGTCGGCGAGGACGAGGGTGGTGAGGCGGTCGAGCTTGCAGATCTCCGGCGAGATTTTTCCTGTCATATAGCCGGAGCGGCCGGCCTTCTCGAAGATAGGGTCCTCAGACTCGCCGCGGAGGTTGACGTCGGAGACGCGGCCGGTGGTGGCGTCGCAGCTGACGCCGTACCAGTTCAGGCAGCAGTTGTCGCCGGACCACGTGTTGAAGATGCCGAGGTAGGGCTCGCTCAGCGCCGCCTTGAAGGCCAGCAGCGCCGCCCGGTCCGACGGCGTACAGCCGTCGATAGCCGCCGTTGCGGCGGCCAGAATGACGGTTGCTACGAACAGAAGCGAAGACGCCATTGTTAAGAGCTTGGATTTCTCTCTCTCTCTCTCTCTCTCTCTAGAACGTAGAGAGAGCGCGAGTGCTTGTGTTCTTTCTGGTATTGGTTTCGGTGAGAGATTAATTGTATGGGTTATGTTTATATACGTCTTGAGTGACGAAAATGCCCCTTGCATGGTGGTGTAATTACATACGGTCGGTTATAGATAGTGGCCGAGCGGTTCACCGCTTTTGCACATGCTACTGCCGGTTCATTATTTTGTTACTCCCAATAGAGTGGGGTTAAGCTTTATATGCCATTTTTGTTTCCGTAATTTTACACATTTTGTTAAAATTTTGGGAATTAGTCGTAATGGAAGTGACTCATGAATACAAGTTGATTTTCCTCTCTTCTTTATTTGGTATATCTTTACATTCTAATCTCTACATTCTAATCTCACTCGGGCCTTTTAGACAAGTCCCTAATAAAACTCACAATGACATTTATGTTAATAAGTAAAATTCAAGGAATTTATTTATTTTGACAATATTTTTATTTTCTTTACTAAAAGGAAGGAATTTGTTTTAAATTAACCAAAGAGCTAGGCATTTAAAATCGCTCTATATGGCCCGGTTTTTTAGTTAAGTATTATGTGTTTCTTTGTAAAATCAGATTATGTTCAAGTGACTCTAATTTAGATAAAGTTCTGGAGATTAATATAATCAAATAAATAAAATTTTACTATAAATAAAAAATTATGATTTAAATGCTGCTTCTCAAAGTATATTATGGCATTTGCGCGAGCTACCAAGGAAAAATGATGCAATAGACATAAAAAGCTCTGTTTTCTTTTTTAAAAGAAAATTATATTCGATCTATCCATCATATATATATATATATATATGAACCAAATAACGGAAATTTGCTGTTTATATGGCACTCCACTGATTTGGATTTTGTACCGCATTTCAATATCGAGCTTTTGAGCACGACAATCAATGAGTTGTTTTTTCCAACGTTATTATCTCAATGATTATCACGCCTGATATCCACAATTCCATGATTAAACGGCTTTTGCTTTTGTAACCAAAAAAGGGAGGAAATAAAAATAAAAATAAGGTGCTATCCCTTTTGGCAAACCGTTGGATATATGTGGGTTGGGGTAATTAATGAACGTACTATTACATGCTAGTATGAAGTCTAGTAGCCTAATATCACCGACAAAAGATCCCACCACCCATTTCAGCCAATGATGGACAAGATATTTGCTTGATTGTGATTAGACTTATGTTTGCTATTGCAAAATAGTAGAATAATTAATTGGATGTTCCATAGCCTTCCACAAAAACGATATCATATATGGTAAATTTTGTCAGAATGATCACACTGACATGTAGTATGACGAATTTGTGCAATCAGAAGCTCAAACTTCGGAGTGTAGAATCCATCCCATCAGGACAAGGAGGTACAATGTACTAAATTAATTAATCAGGAAATATGCAGTAAAATATGAAAATATTTGATATTTGAAGTTAAAAAATATGCATGGCAGTCATAATGCCTCACCCTCCCCTTCTCTTTTCCCTTGTTTCTTTCTTTAAGGCTAAGGAAGATACGTAAATGATCATAGAATTAAAATGGAAAATATTGCTCAAAATAATAGTATCCACACCTTTCCTCATCCTTTTAAAGTATTTAAATCCTCATCCATTTTCATGGTAGATTCTATTTTAAACATTTTCGACATAAAATGACCAATCTCTCATTAGTCCAATTTTGTTGTCAAAAATAAAATTGTAAAAGCACAGTAATAGTTTAAGGCACGAGAATCGAAATATATATCAAAAACAAATAAGATAAATTTGGTACAGATTCAGTTCAATCTCTCTTAAAAGAAAAAGATTCCCTCTTTTTTTTTACTAATTTCATATCCACGTTTTTCTCCTTTTCACACAGTTTTTGAAGTTGTGTTGTTTTGGCCTTTACTACCAACCTTTCAACCGAATTAAAAAATATTTTCTACTTTTCCCCCCTTGATCTCATGTATGGTGTCTTTATAACACATTCATCAAATCCCGAAACAACTATAATAGTAGAATTCCTTTTACCCTAAATAAACAACATCTAGACAAAACCCTTAAATTGCTTCTTATCGAAAGCACCTCTACATAAATTAGTCCTTGAGAGAAAAAAGAAAAAAAAAATCAACCCAATATCTTTTACCATTCATAACATAGAACATATTAATCCTTCTATGTATATGATGTTAATAGAAGTGCTCATGTAGCCTATTAAGTGGTTGATGTAACCTATCAAATAGTTGACATGACTTGTTTTGTGCAACTTTGACAAATGGCAAGATAAAGTGATTTTATGAGAAATTATGAAGAGTTTAAATTAATCCTTATTATTATGTTCCTTCTTCTCAAATTCTAAGATACAAAACTCATCTTTCTCTTACTCGTTGAAGCAAAAAATCTAAACCCAATCTTCTTCTTCCTCCTCATACCCTAAAAATATCAGTCATTTATATTATATGGGAATCAAAACTACCCATATAAATGCAGATCCAAAATTAGTCAACTTCAATCATGTCACTACATTCAAACACAAGTTACCAACGTATCACCAAAAGCTCATATATGATGGATTAACAAATAAATAATTATGGCAATTGCATCCATAGAAAAGTGCTCAAGTACAAACATATAAATAAGTTACACTCACTCATCATTTTCAAGAGTGCTTAAGTAAAGTAAAAGAATTTAATTACAAATGAAAATACTCACCTGAAAAAGATTAAACTGCAAGACCGTGCATCTATTTGAATCTTTTCATCATTATCATTATTTCAAACTGCCAAAATAACCTTAACTTTTTTGGATATTTCATTACTTTCAGGTCTCATCTAAGACAAACAATTTCATCCTTGACAAAAGGGTTGTTAAGTACCTATCAACCTCAAAAACTTTTTCGACAATAACTCCATGTACTTTGCAAATTGCTCCTTTACCTTGTTGCTCCTATTAAGCAATCCGCAAATCATTTACTTATAAAAATAAGGTTGGAAATCGCCGTGGTCCTTTCTCATAGACTCTTGATAAATCCCAAGAGTCTCATCAACATTCTTCCATAGGAACTGAATTTGTGCCATGATAAGCCTCACATCCCTCACTTCTTTTGTCTTGCTCTTCTCCTTTGTGACCCAAACACCTCCTCTAGCCTCTTCATGATTGCTTCCCCTCCCCTTGCCCACTGGTCCATTAGCAAGACGTTCTTGAATAGTGCTTCAAACAATAGCAAATTCAAGGCTAGAATTTTCTTATATGAATTATGAGTTTTTAGTGTCTCTTATGCTTCAATGAGGAATAAGAAAATGAAATAAGGGTTTTAAAATATGAGAAGGAAGATGATAGCTTTTTTTCCAAATATATATATATATTTGGAAAAAGCTATCATATATATATATATATATATATATATATATATATATATATTTAGCGTAATTTGCAATGTTTTGAACTAAAAATCATATACTTATTCTGTCATGACTCAACTCGGGCCGTGACCGATGCATAGGGGACAAGTCCCCTAGCAAGCCTTTCACCAAACATTTTCAAAAGATCGAATAAAGTCTCCTTTGTATTTAGGATAACTCTTAAATATGGATCCTCTTCCTATACAAATAAGCAAATACATTTAAATCATTGAAGATCCAACCATTCTCAGAACGTACCCCAGCACACAACATCAGAATTAAAAACAAATTAACTATTCTGATCATTCAAAAATATAAATAATATATATTCCTCCAAAGTTCATTCAATAGCATCCAGTTAGCTCAGAAATAAGAGCAACAACATAAATCAAGCACGGATCAGACCCTGCCTGTGACACTACAAAGCTACACCAATCTAGGAAGTCCACAAAAAGTTTACAAGTACATCCTGCCCTTAATTAAGAAGAGTTCATCCAAAGGAAATCAAAGAGTCACTATTGAAGGGCGGAAGGATCAGCTCCCAAATCCGCATCTGTATTTGAAAAAGAGAGAAAGGTAAAAGTTGAGTTTATGCAACTCAGTGAGAGATAGAATACCCTTGACCCACATGAGACAATGTATGACAATATAGAACAACAACCATGTGTAAAGTTAAATAAAAACTATGGTTCCAAGAATATCATTGAATTGTTTAAAACCAAAGGAAAGTTATCTATAATCCAAGATGACTTATTAAGATCACACTTAAGCGGCCTTATCTTCTTATGATCCCGTATTTCATGATACACCACACCTTGAATGGCTATGTAAATAGTAACCCAAGGTGTTCCAAGGCTAACATCTACTGCCGTTAGCTATAAATCATGTCATAGATTTTCCCAAGCCTTTCTCTTACCATCATACATACCATTCTCATTTCCTTTTCAAACATACCAATTAACATAGCACATAAAAAACATTCCATTGTCCCATGTGTAAAAATTTAGAAATAATATAGTTAAAGAAAGAGTTTTAACATAATAATACCTTGATAATTACTAAAATACAACAATAAATAAGATAATTAAGTTAGAAATTTATTAAGGATATACTATCTACTCATAACTTAACCCCAGTAGTAGAATCTTAATCCCCAAATTTGAGTCCTGGGTTCTAACATTCAACTCCCCAACTCCGACCTCCACAATGAGATATGGCTAAATCTACAAAATAGAGAAAGATTGGAGTCTAAGGGATCCTTTTGAAGCCAAAAGAAGGAGAAAAATCGGAGTAGGTGTAAGTGGGTTAGCCCAAAAATCGAGCCCCACTTTACACAGCCCCTAAAACATGATGGAAGAAAAAGCACCACTACAAGTGCTATAATGCACAATGCTAGCATCTCGAGGGTGGTCGGACAGTGGTGAGACGAGGAGGAAGATAGAGGTGGAGGAAAAGAAGGTTGTGGAGGATGAGGATGAGGATGAGGACGTTGAATAGAGTTCCAAAGAAAGGGGTGAGTGGTTCGAAGGCAAGAGAGAGAAAGAAAATGAGAAAATGAAGCTACAGACACAAATCGAACACTTAAAAGCATTCTACACTACACTACACTACAATGCCAAGTTTGTGCTACGTTGGTCCCATGATCCCGAAACTTGAAACTCGAAACGCACCATGCATCACTTCGAGTTAGATTACTCTAACTCGAAACCTAGAATGTATACCATCTCGTTAATACTCAAGGAACCGTATTCGCGTGCCTTGACACCGGAATCCAATCCTATCACTATAACCTCAGAACTCAGACCCTGGAATTCAATATCCTGACAAAGAAGTGGTGATCAACCATGGACCCCAAAACCAGGAACCAAGCACCCAAACCTCTCCTCAACACCTCGCCATTCCACTTATACCACTTCGCCTATAGTGCATGACCTTAACCTTAGCCCACCTAACTCGAATCCTGGAAGCTAGACCTCAACTTTAAACTTTTGATCCCGGATCCCAAAGCTCGGTTTCAACAGGAAAAGTGAACATTCAAAGAGACTTAAAACTTGTATAGTGCAGAACCTAGGGGCATTACATTCTCCTCCCTTAAAGAATTTGATCCCCAAATTCTAAACAAAGCAAGGAAATTCTTCTTTACCTCAAGACTCAAACAAGTGGTGATACTTTACTTGCATTATCTCTTCTGCTTCCTAGGTTGCTTCCTCTCCAGAGTGATTCCTCCATATTGCCTTTACTGAGGCTACTTCTTTTGAGCGTAGCTTCTTCACCTGACAGTCAACTATGGCTATGGACTCTTCCTCATAGGTTAAATCTCCATCCAGCTAAATAGTATGTGAAGCAAGCACGTGCGATGGGTTGAGGAAGTACTTCGTCAGCATTGATATATGGAACACGTGGTGAATCATGAGCAGTTCAGGTGGCAGGGCTAAATGGTATGCCACTACACCTAACCTATCTAGAATCTCAAAAGGATCAATGTAACGAAATCTAGGCTTGCTCTTCTTCCCAAACCTCATTACACCTTTCATAGGTGACACCTGAAGAAGCACGTGATCACCCACTAAGAATTCTAGGTCCCGTCTTCTATGATCGACATAGGCTTTCAGCCTACCCTAAGTTGCCAATAGCCATTCCCTGATCAAACAAAGTTTTTCAATTGAATCTTGCACCAAGTCGGGTCTCAAGAGTTTGACTTCACCAATTTCAAACCATCCAATAGAATATCTACAACGTATCCCATAAAGGGCTTCAAGTGATGCCATCTGGATACTGGCTTAATAATTGTTATTGTAGGAAAACTCGACTAGGGGCAAGTAGTTATCCCAATTCCCTCCAAAGTCTAGAATGTAAGATCTCAACATATCTTCTAACATTTGGATTGTCCTTTCAGATTGCCCATCTATCTGAGGATGAAAAGTCATACTAAGGTCAAGTCAAGTCCCTAAGGCCTTTTGGAAGGCCCCAAAAATGTGACGTGAATTGAGCTCCCGATCTGAGATAATGGACACTGGAATCCCATGAAGCCAGACAATCTCATCCACATAAAGTTTGGCATAACGAGAAGCATTATAGGTAGTCTTGACTGAGAGGAAATGAGCTGACTTGGCCATTTTGTCTACTATCATCCATATAAAGTCAAAACCTTTAAAACTGCAAGGTAAACTGGTCACAAAGTCCATGGTGATTCTCTCCCATTTTCACTTAGGTATTTCTATTTGTTGTTGCAATCCAACTATCTTTGGTGTTCAGGTTTGACCTGCTGACGCACCAAGCAATAAGACACAAAGTCTCCTATATCTCTCTTCATGCCTTCCCACCAGAACAACTGCTTCAGATCTTGGTACATCTTAATAGAACCAAGATGAATTGTGTACCCAGAACTATGGGCTTCCTCTAGAAGAGTCCTTCTCAGGTTGCCTACATCTGGCACACATAAGTGGTTACCACACCTCAGCACGCCTGCTTGGTCGAGAGAGAACTTTGATTCCTTTCCATTGTGAATGTCCTCCATCAATTTGCATAGTGTCATATCCTCATATTGCATAGCTTTATTTTGCTCAATCAAGAAATATTGACCCCACACATGGGTTAGAAGTAGCCCAAAGCCTCTAAGCTCAAAGTGTATACACTTAGCTTCTAATTTGTAGATCTCCTCCACTAATCGTCTTCTTGTAGGGGCTATATGTGCCAAATTACCCATAGACTTTTGCTCAAGGCATCCGCTACCACATTAACCTTGCCCAGATGGTACAAGATAGTACAATCATAATCCTTGAGTAATTCCATTTTCCTGCAACCCAACCTGGGTTGTGATCGGGGCATAGGGGACAAGTTCTCCAGCAAGCTTATCACCAAATATTTTTAGAAAATCAAACAGTCTCCTTTATATTTAGGATAACTTCCAAATACAAATCCTCTTCCTGCACAAATAAGGAAACACACTTAAATTATTAGGGGTCCAGACATTCTTAGAGTGCACTTTACAACATACAACATCATAATTAAAAGCAGATTAACTGGTCTAATCATTCAAAAATATAAATAATATACATTCCTCCAAAGCTCATTCAATAGCATCCAGTTAGCTCATAAATAAGAACACCAACATAAATCAAGCACAAGTCGGACCCTACCTGTGGTACTACGGAGCTATACTTGTTTAGGAAGTCCATAAAAGGTTTACAAGTACATCCTACCCTTAATAAAGAATGGCTCACCTAAAGGAAATCAAGGAATCACTACTGAGGGGCGGAAGGATCAACTCCCAAGTCCGCACCTGTATCTAAAAAAGAGAGACAGGTAACAAGGTGAGTTTATGCAACTCAGTGAGAGATAGAATATCCCTAACTCACATGAGACAATGTATGACAATTTAGAATAATAACCATGTGTAAAGTTAAATAAAAACTATAGTTCCAAGAATATCACTGAATTATTTAAAACTAAAAGAAAGTTATCTAATCCAGGATGGTTCATCAAGATCATACTTAGGTGGCCTTAACTTTGTATGATCCTGTATTTTGTCAAGCATCACACTATGTGTGGTTGTGTAAATAGTAACCCAAAGTGTATTAAGGCTAACGTCTACTACCGTTAGCTGCAAATCCTATCATAGACTTTCCCAAGTCTTTCTCTTACCATCATACATACCATTCTCATTTCTTTTCAAACATACCAATTAACATAGTACCATATAAAACATTCCATTGTGCCATGTGTAAAAATTTGGAAATAATATAGTTAAAGAAAGAGTTTTAACATAATAATACCTTGATAATTACTAGAATACAAAAATAAAGAAGATATCTAAGTTAGAAATTAATTAAGGATATACTATCTACTCACAACTTAACACTAATAGCGGAATCTTAATCCCCAAATTTGAGTTGTAGGTTCTAACATTCAACTCCTCAAATCTAACCCCCAAGATGAGATATGGCTAAATCTACAATCTACAAAATAGAGAGAGATTGGAGTCTAAGGGATACCTTTGAAGCCAAAAGAAGGAGAAAAAGCGGAGTGGGTATGAGTGGGTCAACCCCAAAATCAAGCCCCACTTCACACTATCCCCAAAACACACAAGTGGTACAGTGTGCGAAAGTGGCATCTTGTGGGTGGCCAGATGGTGGCAAGAAGAGGAGGAAAACGAAGGTGGAGGAAGAAGAAGGTTGTGGAGGGCGAGGAAGAGGACGTTGAATAGAGTTCCAAAGAGAGAGATGAGTGATTTGAAGGCAAGAGAGAGAAAAAAAATGAGAAAATGAAGCTGCAAACACAGATCGAACACTTAAAAGCTTTATGTCCTACGCTACAACACTGAGTTTGCACTATAGTGCAAGTTCCATGATCTCGGAACCCGGAACACACCACCATCCCAGAGCACGGAATGCATCAGTTCGAGTTAAATTACCTTAACTCGGAATCCAGATTGTATACCATCTCGTTGATACTCAAAGAACTGTACTCGCAGGCCTCGACCCTAAAATCAAATCCCGTCACTATAGCCTCGGAACCCAGACCCCGAAAATTCAACATCTTGATGGAGAAGTAAGGATCAATCATGAAACCCAGAACCAAGTACCCAGACCTCTCCTCGACACCCCGCCATCCCACCTATACCACCTTGCCTCTAGCGCATGACCTTAAACTCGGACCACCTAACCTGGATCCTGGAACCCGAACCTCGACCCCAAGCTTTCGATCTCAGATCCCAAAGCCTGAAGCCATGTTTCAACAGGAAAAGTGAACATTCAAAGAGACTTAAAACTTGTACACTGTAAAACCTAGGGACATTACATATTCAAGTAATGGTTGTAACTCATGTTTATAAATATCACTCTGGCCTAATATTTTGCTATGAGCAGAAGCAAAGACGCCATTATTAAGAGTTTGGATTTCTCTTTCTAAATTGTAGAGAGAGAGTGAGAGCGTTTGTGCTCTTTTTAGTATTGGCTTGGGTGAGAGATTAATCTCGAAAATGACCTCAAACATAAATCTTTTAATAAAGGAGTATAGGACAGCTCAAAAATAGAGTTGAAATATTGATTCCACATTAAAAAAAAAGAAAAGAATTTAAGCATATCGAAGCTAATTTGTAATTTAACTTGGGTTGTAACATTACTCCCCCCATGGAAAAGGACCTTGTCCTCAAGGGCGTACTCTGTGTCTAGATTTACCATTAATTTCCCACTAGGGTCCCATTGTTGAATTGGCTAATAAGGCATTGTTCTGAACCCCTTAGCATAAAAAAAAATCTTATTACAGCCTTCCAATTAAGTTGGGCTTATCTCATGAACTTGAAATAATGCCTCTGATTTCAAGAGTCCAATTCTTCCCTCCACTAGTTTGGGCTTTGTCTTGGCCTCATAGGTTAGAAAAGGAACACTTGTGATTTGCCCTATACTCATCGTTCTTCCCATTCATGCTGCGACTATCACAAGGTTGTGTAATGGTGGCCACCACTACCTGTGGAGGCACTCCACCAACCACCACATGAGGACCCTTGTCAGTGGTCTGTTCATGTCCGCAATTGCTATTCTCGAGTCTCCCTTTCACTTTCCTCTCCTTGCTTCCATCATTGCAACCTGCCACCTTCTAGCTATTCCCTTTGTCTTCTCCATCTTTGATCAACGCCTTGCCTACCACCGCATCTTGCAGTTTTGATGGTTCCCCTAATTCCTTTCTCAAGTTCATGGATGAACCTGAAATTGGGGTTCTTGAATTTTTGCTCCAAGAATCTTGTTCTATTTTTCCAGCATCTCAAGTAACTTGGCTAATCTAGATTGAACGCATTCTTGGAAGGTTAGGTGGTCCTTCCTCATTTCACAAAGGTGATCCTCTATTCTATCTAGGCATGCTTCCTCTTCAGGAGTCAATAGCTCTTCCAATTCTACCATGGAAGACTCAAGAACGAATTGAGTTCCTTCCACTATGAAAGGCCCTCAACAAAAGCACCAATGATAGAACTATATTCAAGCCTAGCTCTCAAGCTTCACAAGTGTTAGGTTTCTTTCAAGAAAAACTAACAAAACTCCACACTTCTTGAAGAATACCTCAAGAGACTTTTATTTCACAATATATTTAAGCCTTTATTGACCTTTTATAGATTCATAGTTTACATATCAATATTCTTATGTTAAGTAACTACTCACCCTATTTATATGCACTTGATAAAAAATTATTTTCTATTACAAATATAATAAAGTCAACTAACATAGTCTGTTATTCAGCTTGGGTTGTAAGAGAATCCATTACTTACTACCTTAAAGCATTAAAATTTCGTATGGACTTACAAGAATGTGGAATGAGTCACTTGGCCCTACGACCATGAATATGGGTTGTCGCCAACCTCATGACCCCAAATCCAACAGGATAACGATTAATGGTCCTCACGATGGAACATGAAATGAGGAATCATATGACTCATATGAAGCTGTACCGTCATGTTCGAGACATCTTCTAAAGTTTTTCATGTGAAAGGGTCCAAATAGGCTTTTATTGTAATGCGAAAGAAAATGGGGTGGAAGGTGGATAGAAAGGAACTAATACCAACACATGATTGAAGCTCACGAGCATTTAGATCAATTTAAATTGCTGGATATACATGTTGATTTATTGGATAAAGATTTATCTACTTGCAAAAGCTTTAGTTACATTTGTTCGTAAAGCTTTCCTCACGAATCTTGTCAAACTTTTGATGTGATCAAACTTCACTTAGATTTTAAAAAAAGAAAACAAAAAAAAGAAATACTATATGAAAAATTATGAGCGACAACAAATAATAACTCATGCGTAAAACCGTCTAATTATTTGTGAATATCTCTCCCCTCAACTTTCAAGCATAAATTCAGAGCTTCTCCTATTAATGACAAGTATAAGAGTTCAGATTTAGACCCTCGATAGATCTAAGAAACATAAATGTTCAAGCATTTAAATGAACAATAAAGGAAGTAAAGCTGTAGGCCTTAATTCTCAGACCTTTTCATTCTCAATTTTCCAGCACACCCGTTTGAAGTTGGAAAAGTGAAAATTTCCACAATAATTGGCACGGTTATTAAGACTACAAATGATATAATCTTTACAGAATCAAATGATACAGAGAAAAGTGAATCTTTATGAGTGTGGAACCGAGTAGTTATGTGGGAGTACACTTTGAAGTCCTACTTTCAACTTCACTAAAATTGAATCTGAGACAGACATTCCCCATCTCAATACATTAGGAATATGAACCAGGTCAGAACGTGACAAACACAATTGACTATAAGAAAATTCCAAGGAATGTCCTACCTGTGTTAAAATAAATATGAACTTTAGCATATGATCAAGCAAAAATGTCTTCAGTTATAAATGATTCCTCAGCATCAATACAGCTTTCTGGAGGTATCTGAAGCTGCTCATAGTTTAGTTGTCTAGAAGCTTCATACAATGCTATGCCAACACTTACAGATAGATTCAAACATCTGACATAAGTTTCAACCATTGGGATCCGGATAGTTCCCCCACCAAATGGTTCAGTTTTGCAGTCTAGTAAGGCTTCAGGTGGCAGGCCACCGGTTTCAGAACCAAATAAAAGATAATCACCTTTTCTGTAGGAAAATTCCTGCGAGGTAAGAAAGAAGCCAAACCATAATTACTGGCCTATGCTTATTCTGCATACATCGTTTTGTTTTGGAAGCAAAGGCACATAATCCTCTGCATAATAAATAACCTTTTCTTGCAATACTGCTAGCCACCCCAACCCAGCCAACAAAAAGATGGGGCCATTGTCACAGACCAAACCATAAGGAATTGAGTTATCTCCAAGATCTTGTCCCACTTAACACTTGTTCCCCAAAAGGCGAATGCTGAATGGGGTCAAGTGTTAATAACAAATTTTTGGGAACCTTCTCTAACATAAGCTGACAGACTGATCCATATAAAAAGTCTGGGGTGTTTGGCAATGTCAGAAAACCAAACACATAGGTATAACGGGGTGAGAAACAATTTTAAGTTTATTTATTTAAAAAGAAACAATTTTAAGTTTGTTTATTTATTTATTTTTTGGTTTTAGGGAGCTCCTGGTACAATTAGGGGAAAATAGGAAAGAGGATGGACAAACAAAATCAAATCCCTGACCCAAAGCCAACAAACCCTTCTCTCTTATTTATTTCCAATAATTTGAAAAATTAATTAAACTAATTTTTAAGTTAATTTCAAACAAAAACTACTAAATTATAAACTAGTTCATTTTTCTATAGGTTAATAAAGCTCATTCTATTTTGTACCATATTAAATTGTTTTTTCATTATGCCAAATAGCCATGTTTTTATGAGTATGTCACTTGTTTGTTCATTGAAATTGTCGATTCTCTGAAGTTCTGGTGCAATAAAAGAGAAAACGAAACATTTTTATTTTGAATGAATATTGGTTCAAAAGAAAATAACAATTTAGACACAACAGATTGAAACAAAACCCCATGAGAAGGAATGACATAAAAGACAGGTTAACCATCAGGCATCAATTGAGCAATATACTAACATTAAAGGGACTGTGGCATTAAAGTTAATGATCGAAAACTCACAGAATGAACTTTTGTTCCCCTCTTTGTAAATGCTAGCAGGCGCTTTTCGCCCTCCTGTACCAGACAATGTTAACATGTGGAGTTAAAGGAAGAGTATGATGCAGGTTTCTAGAATTTATCTTTGGGAATGATAATTACCTGTTGCCTGAAATAATCACGAAAATCAGCCCAAGAATCATGAACTTTAACAACCACATATCTGCATGTCAATAATGGAAAACATATGGAAAGCAACAATGCAATTATGCTAATATTAGATCATTTGAAAGTTGAAACTACTAGATGTGCTAAATTTGAAACGCAACACCCTTTTATCTAGTCTAGTCAAAATATGATCAAAAGGAGGTGAGAAACACAAAGAGTAAGGCAGAACTTGATTTAAAATAAACAGACATAGACAACTGCAAACTGCCAGAAGACTTTTTCACTTTTTTTAGAACATCAGGAGAGATCCAATTGAGAATAAAAGTTGCAACTATAAAGAAGCAAATGTCCAGGGATACGGCCAGTAGTCCAGTCCAGCACGCTTTAGTTTGGTATCATCCACCTGAAACCCTAATGGCTGAAAAGATAGAGAAATACAAAGACTACCATTAATACTTTGCAGGCAAAAATGAAATAAAAGACAATCTTATCATCAAATGTAAAAAATGATTAGACTCAGAAAAACAATACTTACCCCAACTAAGTGTAGTCCAACAGCTGATGCCGCACAGGTTCTAGCAATGCACCCAGTGTTTCCAGGAATCTACCAAGGACAACATAAATCCAGAATCACCTTCAACAATTGAGATGTTACAATTGAAGCTAAAGAAAGTGTTTGCTGAGGCCAATTTATTACGTTAAAATTTCAATTTTTTAAGTTGATAAAAACTAACATTCACTTAAATTAAAGTGCTCGAGAACTTAGCTAAGGATTTGAGAAACAGCTCCATTTGTTTCAGTAACAAATCCTCAATTAACGCAACTACTAACAGGTTTTAGTGTAGACTGCATTCACAATAACAAAAGCAATGAAAGAAACCAGTGCTCTGCAATACTAACATTATTTTAGCCTGCTTTACATTTCTCCTGACAGTAACCATCACCAATGTCAACAGAAAAAGAAAACATTTCTGCAGCAATTAACATACAGAAAATATGGGTGAGAATATCTTATTTTTCGAAACTAGCTTCACCAACAACACTGATATTGAGCAGTCTATGAAATCAGCCATTGAACATCAAGTTCGCAACAAGAAGCATTATATTCTAATTAACGGGGACAAACATAAACCAAAGGACCATCTCAACTTACTGTCATATTGATTACTATACGAGGCAGTAGTACAGCTATGCTTTATTTTACAAAGGATAATATAATATCCATCAATGAATTGTCTTAATTTACACCACTTGTTCTAGTCCAAGATTAAGCATTTCATTCCTTTTCTTAATAGATTTTGTTACCATTTTCAAGTTCATGATATTGGTTTCATTTCAATATATTCTTAACAAATAAACTGGAAAGTATGTGATTGGTCACTCAAGTTATCAAGGACATAGTTATATAGTTATATCACTACTTTCATAGATGTCAGACACTCTTTTGAATAGGAGCCATTTGATCATAGGATTAAGCAATTTATTAGGGGAATTACATAAACCAGTCTTTCTTGTAGCATGAGAGTGATGCACTGATTGGTTTGACAAGTAACATTCTTATCTAAAACGAAGAAGAAATATAAACTATGTAATGACTGCAGGAATACTTTTGAACACTTATAAGTCATGGACAACACAATCCAATATGGTTTGCACGTGCCATAGTAGTCAATTGCACACTATAGTGGCGCGATGCGGACGGTGGGCACGACAAGATGGGGTTTGCGTCGAGTTTTGTAGGTGCGGCTATTACAGCCGCGAATCGCACTAGTTCGTGAATGAAATTGCGGTTTCACGGCTGCTTTTTGTTGCAGCAGTGAAAAAGCCTACATTGTCCTCAACATTTTACTGTTGCTGAGTAAGTATAGGGGCATAAGAGTAAATTTTGTCACACATTTTAATATGTTTGGGTTTCTTCATCCTTTCTTTCTCATGTTCAAACTCTCTGACCCAACTTTTCTTGTTGCTCTCTCTACACCAACTCTCGGCGACCAATGTCTGGCAGCAAGTCTTCGACGGCGGCGACCAGTTCTGGCGACTCAAACTCCGCAGCCATACTCCTCCCTCTATTTCTCTATTTCGTTTCTTCATTTATCCTCCGTCATCTTTATTTTTATCCCCTTTGGTTTTTTTCCTTTTTTGGCCCTTTTCTTTTTCTGATTTTTACGCATTTTTTTCCCAACGGCCTGCTGCCAATCATTTTTTCAATGTCTCTTCCATTTGTTTGGTGTTTTTTTATTCACTATTATGAACTATCATAGCTTATATAGTTATAAAATTTATTTAATTTAAAATTTTAAGTTTTAACCATGGCAACATCATCATCTCAATCACAAAGAGCTTCAAGTGTTTTACCAATTTGTTATTTATGCATTAGATTGATGGTGTTTGCATGTTTTTAGATTATGAATTATGGCTTTTGATTATTAATGATGAATATGAGTTTAATTGTGGGTACTTTTTTGTGAATGTTTGTATGTATATTGTGTAAAATACATATTAGTCATCTACGTTTATTAAAATAGTGGCCATGCCGCTATCTGCTATCCCGCTATAGCATTTTTGGGGCCGGCCGCTCCACGCTGCTATCCGCAATTGACTATTATGGCACGTGCTTACTATCAACAAAAGTTTCTTACTCATCTAATCATCTAGCATGCACCTAAGAACAGCCCCCAAATTTATAAATCCCCAATTAATAAATATGACATCATCCTTAAGAATATATATATTCTGCAACCAAAAAAATCAAATTATCCCCGGCCCAACTATATCCTCCACCTAGAATCAGAGTTCCTCTTTTGTTGGATGTAGATTGATTCACTCTCACATCTAGTGTAGAACAGTATGGTGTGCCCCACACATATTCACTTGAATGTACTATTGATTGATTAAGTGACCCACTAACAATTTTAGCCTAATTCAATCTTCCTCTGTTGAGGATTTGGCTGAGCTCGTGATTGCTACATATTTATTGTTGAAGCTTCTCCAATTCAGTTCAGTGGTTCAATAAAATATTCTTGCTCAAAAGAAATTGACTGATTGAGTGGCGTGTACTAGCAAAGTTTGCTACAAAGTCCAAACTAAACATCTAGCATTTCCATGATAAAACAACTACCAATAATTGTCACCTTTGATTAAAAATTTTTTAAAAAATTTTGAAAAAAAAAAAAAAGAAATATGAGGCTGCTTTAACGCATCATTGGCTACTGTATTATCAAACTTATCAGAAGGGTACCTAATGGTTAAGAAACCAAACCAATATTCAAAAACAGAAATGTTCAAGTTTAACTGAATCTTAATTCATACCTGAGGGGACACAAGCACAACCTGAAGAACTTTGGAACGTGATGCTTCATTCACTGCCTCTCCAACACCCCGAGGCAGAGTTCCTTCCTTGCTTATCTCAGCTGCCCCATTTCCATCTGCAACATGTAAACAACAACAAAAAAATTGGACTCGTTCGTAATGAAATAAAAGAAACAAGTACCTAGCAAAACTGAAATTAAAGAATATGCACCGAAAGAGAGAGAGAGAGAGAGAGAGAGAGAGAGATGGGGGATTACTGAGAGAGCAAAGTGGTGAGTGGCGAGGTGAAGAAAGAGAGAGAAAAGATGTTGTGGGTTTGAAGTGAAGCAAACTGAATGGACGAAAAAGGGAAAGTCTTGGTCGAAAATGAAGAGGGGTTGGTATATTGAGGGCCTTAAGACCGGTGATGTCCATTGCTGACAACACATTCACCCTCTGTGCTTCGTTCTGCTTTGCTCTCTAATCTATCATCTATCATATATATATATATATATAATCGATATAAAAGAGATATACATATAATCGATATAAAAAATTTTTATATTATTATTTAATTATATATTTTTATTTGTAAAATTTTTAATATAATATTTCACAAAAAAAAATTTAAAATAATAAATAACTAAATCAAATATATTTATCAATATAGTAATATATAATTAAATATTTATTTAAAATATTTTTACATTAATAATATATTAAAATTAAATTTATTATTATTATTATGACTCAAAATATAACATTTTCTAGAAAGTGTTTGTTTAATCCTTTAAATTTTGTTTTTATTCATTTAGTTTCTTTATTAGTGTTTCATTAGTTTTTACTGTTAGGTGTCAATGCCTTATATATGTTCGCATGGACTAAAAAATAGGATAAAAAAGTAAATGACTTCTGAAGAAGAGTTGTTATAAGGATTCGATCATGGGTGATGTTATCCCCTTTACGTTGGCACCAGAGGAAGTAGCAAGATTGGTGGTGGAAAGATATTCAGTGAATAAACTAGATATAGATGGTGGAATCGCTGATCAGCAATTCAATCTGAAACATGCGGCCTAAATGTCATTAGAAGAGCATGAAGAATGGTGTCGCCCCGGAGGTATTCTCTCATTATTAAGCTTTTTGGGGAAAAAAACTTGGTTATAGATGTTAGAATCTTGGATTCAAAGAGTTTGGGCTAAGCTCGGCGACATAAAGATCTTGGATCTAAATGACGATTTTTCTTAATCAGATTTTTTCATAAAAATGGTTAAAATAATGCATTGTACGAAAAGTCCATGGCTTGTGACTGACCATTACCTTTTGGTACAAAGGTGGAGGCTGCTATTCAAGTCATGGGGAAGGAGGTAAAAAAGAGAGCGATTTGAGTTTGTATTCCAGACTTACTGGCTGAACTCTACAACCAAAATTCATATGGAGAGTTGGAACTAAATTGAGGACAATGTTAAAATTAATAGGCTTACATCAATTCATTCTAGGGGCAAATTTGCAAGGATTTGCATTGAGATTGATCTTAGAAGGAGATTAATTCCAACATTTACTGCTTTGGGAAAAGATTTCTTAATTGCGTATGAAAGGCTGCACTTAGTATGCTTCAATTGTGGCAAATATGGTCACAAATTGGAGGAATGTCCAACAAATGGTGGCATGATTGAAAATAATTAAGGGCTACGGTGACTAGTGTAACATCCGAGTTCCGATTTCAAACCATCAATCTCCAAACTCACGATTCAAGCTTTATCTTATGATATTCTCCGATTTCCAATGTCTACGACTTCCGACTTCATGTCATTATACCCGGTTTCCGATCTCATCAAATGTAAGATACCGATTTCCGGGTTTAAGTACTTGGGTTTAGAAATGTGATGAATCACCCGAGTTCCGATCTTAAGCATCCTCATTCCGACCTCAGACCTCATGCTTCATCCGGTCTCAGAAGTTATAGATTAACAAAATGGTACGTAAAGCGAACTCAGGGTTTAATGAACGAGTTCCGGCTAGTGTTGAACTCGTTGGGATGGACATGAGTTCTGATCCTCGAGCTGATTTCCACAACACGAGTTTCGATATCCGATCTTATTACAAGGAGTCCCGACTTTGGGCGGTAGGAGTTAGAGATCGAGTTGATTGTCGGTCACCAGATGTCTTCCAACCTCCGACCTTGATTCCAAGTCTCAACATAAACAAGATTTCCTCAAGTCACAAACAAGATGATTATTCCAGTTCCGACTTAACCATGCGACGAATTCGATGTCGGATTCATTTCAGCGAGTTTCACTTCTCTCACGGTGGCGTGGAGAGCACTCGATTTTGAATAAAAGGAGGCGTGGTTGAAACTCGCTCACAAAATTTCATCCAATCAAAGCCACTCATTCTAACTACCACTTGAAACTTTGTCTATATACGATCCTCCTCCTGCCTCTTCAACTCATTTCACGTTAGCTTTCCCTTCCTCACTTTAGCTCTCTCTTTCCTCTTCAACTCTCCCACTCTATCCAAATCTTCAAGCTTTATTGCCAGCTCAAGTCATACTCCAAAGAGGTAGGATTCTACTTCTATTCTTAAATTCCTTGCACTATGATTGCATGATATTGTACTCCCTTTATGTATTTGATGAATTATTGGCTGTATTATGATGGATTATGATGAATTATGATTGAATTAATAGGAGATTTTGAGTTAGGATTATGATTAGAAGGAGAAAATTAGAAGGAATGGAGAAGTGGGATGCTGTCTGAGTGAGAATTCCATGGCAGTCCATGCGGCGGAGTGTACGGCGCCGCCTACCACCGGTTAAATCCGATGGAACCATTTTTAGATAAAAGTAGACACCCAGGGCTTTCCATACATGTATCATATAAGGTCATTGGATTAATATTGAGAGAGATATGAATTTTTGAAGTTTGACCTAGGGTTCAGGACTTTCATCCGGGCAGGGTGACTTGAGAAGGGTATAACTCACCCTATACAACTCCAAATTGAGTGAAACCAATTTTGTTAGAAAGCTTAGACATAGGGGAACATCCCAATATAAGATTCTGAGTTTGTTATGGTCCCAATTGTTCCCAGTAATTCGAGGAAGTTACTCTATGTCCAAACCAAGCCCAAACAGAGTAGTTCAGGAAGGTCAACTTTCAGGACTTATAACTCGAGGTATACTTAAGCAAATGGGAGGAAACTTGTGGCAAATGAAAGGTTGTCCTGTTAGCTTCAATATGAGACCAATTTCGTGTGATTTGAGCTTAGTTTCGATTTTTAGTGAATTTATACCTCTAAGAGTGTAATTCGGGCTAGTGGCTGACAGGCTGAGGTAAAAGTTGAATATCTTGAGTTTTATGAATCAAAATGATATGGGACCAAAGAGGTTAGAAAGTAGACATATAGAGCTATGATATATCCAAATTTCAGATCTAAATGAGTTGAATAGAAATAAAGGTGGTTCATATGAAATTCGGGCAGAACCGAATAGAAGGTAGCAGAATGGCCAAAGTGATAGTTTCACAAAGTGACCCAATTGAAGATTTCACAAGTATTAGGGAAACATATAAAGTTTGAGTTGAGGATGGCCAGTTTGATATTGATATATATGTGTTAAATTGATTTATGTTGCTATGACTGAATTGTCTGTGAGGGCTGGCACTATTCATGGGGAAACGGACCTGATCCGTTATGCTGCCTGGATGCACTGAAAAGTCTAAGAAGCTATGAATGCTTATATATAAGAAAGAATTAGAGTATGAATGGGTATATAGAAACCCTATATTTGAGAATGACATAAGTATAAGATGAGATACATGAAAATAAATGAAGTATATGTATGAGTACACTCAGTATGACTATGCTTGAATAAGCATGAGAATGAAAGAATGTAAATTTATTGAATGTGAGTCCCTTCACTTGGAAGGCAGTTACTTGAGGTCTCTTCTTGTGAAGGGCAAATTAATAAGATAAAATGTGGGTCCTTCACTCTGGCGATTATTTGAAATCCCTCCCCAGGAAGGCATTTAAATGATAAAAACATGGGTCCCTTCACCGAGGCGGTTGCACATTGAATCCTCCTTGTGAAGCGCAATAAGATTTGGGTCCCTCATGTTGGAGGCACATGGTGAGATGAGGTCCTCTATATTAGAGCACGTGGCCAGATTGAGATCCCTCCAACCTAGAGCACGTGGGTCCCCTTGTGGGTGAGCAGGTGTGACAGTCACGGTGAAGGCCAGCTCACTCCAAGGCTAGGCTACCCAAGAGGCGATAGAATGCACCCTAGGGACCGACACGTAACGCCTAGGTGTGCCAAGTAAAAGCTAAAGATTAAAGACTAAAGATTAAAGATTAAAGCTTATGCGGTACCTCTAATTTACACATGAGGCATGGCATCGTAATTCAGCTAGTGTGAGTATAGAGGGACAGAATCTTACATGAGGCATGGCTTGACCTAGCTAGTGTAAGTACCAAGGAAGATCCCACATTCCTAAGGAGCATTGACATGGCGATCACGCCTCGATGGGGTATGACATGGCGATCATACTGCGGAATGACGTAAAGATTTTATGATGACAAGGAAAAAGAAAGATGCAGAAAGAAAAGCAAGTTTTATGTATAGGCATAAATTTAAGTATGAATAAAGTTAAGGAGTGAGATGTTATGTGTGCGTTTAATATGCCACAGTTATTACTCATGGTATTATATTTGAATGGATTTTATGGATTTTCCCCAAATGTTAAGTATATGATTAAAATGAACTTTGCTTCAGAATAGATATATTTTCGAACTATGTAAAATTAAACAGTTTATGCATGCATGTTCACCGTTTACATAATAAACCGAAGCAAACTGGAGATGACAACGATGACATTACATGTGTATTATAGAGAATCCTACTGAGAATTTATAATTCTCACTCCTATTTTCCGTGTTGTCTCCAGAGAGTTCCAAGAGGTATCAGTAGCGATGGAAGTTCTTTGCCGATAAAGTCTGTTTCAGTAATCAGTAATAACTTGAGGTGTGGTACTATGACTTAAGCATAGTACTGTACTTGGGAGGGTGTTACAACTAGAGGGGTGTCATCATTCAAACTAGTGTCGAGAATAGTGAAATTGGGACATCACAGGAGTCTCCTCAAGTTGGAAAGAATTCTGAAACAAATTAAATTTCTTCTCAAAAATTGAAATAGGTGGAGGCAATTGAAGGGAGTAATGGAAAGTATGAAGGTTAACATGAAAATTGGTTTAGGCCATGGATGTTGGCCAAGAAGGTTCAAAGAAGATTTGTGGGGCGCTAAAGGGCAAAATCCGAGAAAATGAGAAAAGGGCCTGATCCAAAGGCCTCAAGTTCAAGATTTCGTATCTTAGTGAATCAACAAGATGGGGCTAAAGGAATCATGGTGGGGTCTGCAGAGTTAGTAGCCCAAACTCCTCAAGAAGATAGTATGGATAAGGGGCCAGAAAGTAGGAGCTTGAGTTAAAAGAGTAATAAGAAGGGCCCACAAAAGACAAGAGGCCTTCCAATTGTGACAAAAAAAACAGTCCCAAATCTAGAAATAGGACATGGCAGGAGTTGTGTTGGACAAGGGTAAAGAGAACAAGGTTAATGAATCGTTGGAGAGGGAGAGTAAGAAACTTGAGGAGGCAAGGCATAAGACTATTGGGAGATGTGTAAAAGAATGAACCAACAAAATGGGCCACTTTCAAGAGTGGTGGTCTGGTGGACATTATCAAAACCTCAATAGTATATGGCCTTAGTCTACAGAAGGTGGCGTTTGTAGAGCCAAAACATGTTGTAGCTCAAGTTAATCCTTCAACTTGAAATCTGTCAGATCCAAGTGACTCGAGCCAGGAGCAGCAATTAATTGGTAATACTATGGATTGTCCTGCGGTAGAATGTAAGGATATGGTCATACATGAGGTTAAACTTGGTGAGATCGTTCCAAGTAGTTAATTGCTTTCTTTATTCCATATTTTTTGGATTAAATGAATATTATAATATGGAATTGCAGAGGTGCTAGTAGTAAAGGTTTTAGATCATAGATATGGGACAATATTTTGTGTTGTTTGAAACCCTTCTCTCGGGTAATATGGCTTAGCGCCTAGTAAGACATTTTGATTTTTGATGGCTTCTTCCCAGTTAAGGGGGATGGGTTCTTTAGAGGGATTTAATGTCTATGGAAAAAAGATGAATAACATGTTGATATAATTAGAGATAACAATCAATATGTACATCTGGAATTACTCCGATCCATGGTACCTTATGGGGGTTTATTGCTCTCCCTACTTTAGTATCCTCAAGGATCTATGGGAAGGGATTTATGAATTAGTCAGTATTAAAAATGGTCCTTGGTATATTGGGGGGATTTTAATTCTGTGCTTTCCCTAAATGATGTAGGATAAGATCAAAGTTTGGCATGTGATACTTATATTTTCAATAAATGTATGTTGGATAATAGTTTATTTGATATGGAATTTTGTGGTCAACCTTTTACTTGGCAAAGGAGAATCTTGCATAGGAGACTAGATAGAGTCATTGCAAATGAAGCTTGGTCAGCTAGATTCGATGATGTTGTTGTAAAACATTTGGCTAAATTAAACTCAGATCATGTTCCATTACTAATTGATTTTAATATGGTAAACTTGGCTAAAAATCATATTAGACCTTTTAAATTCTTGGCTGCCTGGCTATTGCATAGAAAATTTAACCAATTTTTACAGGATTCCTAGAATAGGGAAGGGGATTTGATTCAGAATATAGGATCCTTTTTTTATAAAGTAAGAATTTGGAACAAAGAAGTTTTGGGAGATATTTATAGAAGAAAAAATCGAATTCTTGCTAGGATAGAAGGATTGCTAGAAATCTGACTTTTTAGGAAAATAGATTCTTAAAAAATCTATATGCCAAACTATGGAAATAATACGAAGGAATTCTTCTATAGGAGAAAGTGTATTGGAAGCAACAATCTAGGTGTAAGTGACTTAATTTTGGGGACCAAAATACTAAGTATTTCCATAATTTAGCCACTAATGGAAGGAGAAGGAATAGGATTTTAATGTTAAAAGATGAAAACGGATATTGAATAGAAGATTAATTGGTCCTGAAGAGAATAGGAGTTGACTTTTTCAAAACATAGGAGGCAAAACAAAACCTAAATAAGAAGCTTCTGGAGGAAGAAGTTACCTCAACCATTTTTGCTATGAAGGGATGGAAAGCTCTAGGCTCTGGTGGATTATCTCCTATTTTTCATCAATCTAATTGAGAATTAGTGAAATCAGCAGTATGTAATTGGGTTAGGGATATCTTTCAAAATCCCTCATTCATTCATCAAGTTAATCATACATTTCTTTCCCTAATTCCAAAGATAGACAAACCAGAAAACTTTGTTCATTTTCAGCCAATAGAATTATATGTTACTCATAAGCTTATCACGAAAATTCTTGCAACTTAAATGAGGATTTTAATGCCAAAGCTTATAAACCAAACTCAAAGTAGCTTTGTGCCCGGTAGGCCAAACCTGTGATAATATTCTGATAGCCCAAGAAATCATCCATTCCATGAGACACAAAAAAGGGAAAGTGGGTTACATTGCAATAAAAATTGATTTAGAAAAGGCATGTGATAGAATTAGTTGGAAGTTTATTAAAGATACTTTAGAGGATGTGGGTTTCCCTGCAAAGATAATTGAGCTTACTTTAGAATGTATTTCCTTCGCTTCTATAAGTTTGAGTTGGAATGGGGGCCTAACTAGTTCCTTCAAACCAATTAGAGGTATTCGCCAAGGAGACCCCATATCTCCCTATATTTTTGCTCTTTGTATAGAGAGATTATCCCAGCTTATAGAACTGTCTGTGACTCATAAAATTTGGCATTCTATCAAGGTTTCTAGGTCGCGAAAATATGTTTCCCACCTTTGCTTTGAAGATGATATCATATTATTTGCCAAAGCGACTAGAGATTAGGTTTTAACAATTAAAAGTATTTTAGACTTGTTCTGTAATAGTTCTGGGCAAAAGGTGAATCATAATAAATCCAATATCTTCTTCTCTAGGAATGTTTGTCATAATAGAATGAGGGAGCTAAATGATTTCGTTGGTTTCAAATTTAGGTAGACACCTAGGAGTTCCACTTTTTCATGAATGGTGTAAGGCTTCAGATTTTCAATTTATTTTCTATAAGATGACTAACAACTAAATGGATGGAGAAATTAGGTGTCTCTCACTTGCAGGGAGAGTGATCTTGGCTAGTCGGCCTTGGCCTCTATCCCAAATTACATCATGTAAATTTTGAAACTTCCCAAAATGGTGTGCACTAAAATTGACCAGATTTGTAGACAATTCATGTGCAAGTCCTCAGAACATAGGAAAAGGATTCACCTAATAAGTTGGAATTAAGTTTGTAAGCTAAAACATGAGGATGGCCTACGATTTAGGAAGGTTATGGAAATGAATTTGACATGCATGACTAAATTAGCTTGGGGAATGGTAAATAACCAAGACAAATTATGGGTAAAAATAATGAGGAATAAGTATGGTTGTGGGAATGATATTTTACCTGTTATAATGTCAAGGACTAAATCCTCAAATGCAAGGAAAGACATAGTTCAAGTCTAGCCTCATCCAAACTAGAACTTGATATGGAGGATTAGAAATGGGAATTTAGTGAAAATTTGGAGTGATCATTGGTTGCTTGGGATAAATAGATTGGCAGATTTCTCAATAGTTCAGTTAGATGATACTATGCTAGATCAGAGAGTTAGTGATTATGTGGGTGAGAATGGTGGTTGGGATTAGGAGAGACTTAGTCAGATTCTACTTGAGAAGTTTGTGGAGATCTTAGCTATAATCAAGACTCCAAACCCCAAATGTTGGTAATGATATTGTAGCATGGTTTCCAACTGTGGATGGGCAATTTTTAGTGAAATCTGCCTATGAGAGCTAAGTTGAGAATAATGTTATGAATAGGAATAAGCTATTTCAGAACATATGGGAAGTTAGAGTTCCCTAAAGACTCAAGGCATTCCTTTAGCTTGTGGTCAATGAGGTCCTTCTTACTAACCATGCAAGAGTTATAAGAGGCCTGACAGTTGATGAATCTTCTATTATTTATGGTTTTGACTCTGAGACAATACTCCACACTCTTCGTGATTGTCCTAAGGCAAAAGAGATGTGGAAGAGCATTGGCCATGGTTTCATAAAGAATGACTTTTTTTTTCAAGTGTCCTTGATGGAGGGGTTGGAAAGGAACATTATGAAGGAAACTTGAAAAGTTCAAGGAATAGATTAATCCTTATTATTTGTTACTAGTTGTTGTCTACTTTGGGTATAGTAGAAATCTCTTTATCTTTGAGAATCAATCCAATGCCCATGATTTCCTTCCTTGTAGGGTGGTTAAGCTTGTGGCAGATCGTGATAAAAGCTTAATAATGAGGCCTATTACAAAGAGGTGCATTCCATCAGTCAAGCTTCAACAGATAGCATGGATTCCTACACCAAAGGATTGGATAAAGATAAATACTTATGGTTCCCTACTTGGAAAGTTGGGTCTTCGCTCATGTGGAGGCATAGCTAGAGACCAAAATGCGAATTTTGTGGCTGCTAGATGTGTGAATCTCGGCAAATGTTCCATTGCTGTAGCTGAATTGTGGGTAATTCTATGGGGTCTAACCATTGGCCATAGTTTAGGATTCACCAATGTGTGTTTAGATACTAATTCATATCATACAAGAATCTTAATTGATGAAGACATACCAGATATGTTCATAGTGCTCTAGTTAACTCGACAAAAAGTTAGCTAGATAGGGACTGGAATGTTAGGATTAATCATGTGTACATGGAGGCAAATAGATGCGCAGATGGGTTAGCTAAATTAGGTCATGGGCTTCCCCTTAGGCATACTTTTTTTTTTTTATGAACTCCCAACCTCTATATCATTGGCTTGTTTTTGTTGATGCAGCTAGACATTATACTCCTAGATTTGTTCGTATATAATCTTTGGGCTAAGGCCTTATTGTTGATTAAAAAATTAAGATTAAGCAAAAAAATCATGATATTTAAAGGAATTAAATGAAAAATTATTTTATATGAAAAATTATTTATATTTATTATATACATAAAATAAATGTTTAATTAAAATTTAAATAATTTTACATAATTACTTTTATAAAATATTTATGTCAACTTGTAATATTTAAAAATCTTATATTATATTTATAAAATAAAAAATTCACATAGTAAAATACGGAAGATGTGAAAAATATTTTTTTTTGAAAAATTAAATAAAATTTAGTAAAAACATGTGTAATAGAGTTTTTAAGAATAACAAAAATGCTAGAAGTTCATGGTTGAAAAAGTTGTTGACAGAAATTCACTCAAGACAACAATTGTTCAAAAATAGTGCTAGAGATGGTAAAATGGGCACAAACCATCAAGTTGAATTACCAAACCCACCAAAAATGGTAAGTTGGGGTTGATATATTGAACTCACTAAAAAAATTGAGTCTACCTAAATCGCGGGCTTAGGCAGGGCAGAATAAAGCGGGTTGAACTCATGGTTGGAAATTTTTCTTTTAATTTTCAGGCTGATTTCAGTTTTGCACACATGTGTTTTTTTTAAAAATATATATATAGTGACCCAAGCCCACTAAGGCAATAGACTTGATCATAATCACACACACTTCATTAGGGTTTTTTCATCTTTGGAATAGGGAAAACACCGATCTCTCATCTCTGATCTCCATCACTCTCTATTTTATCTGTCTCCCTTAACTCTTAATCTTGTCTCTCACTCTCATCTCACAGCGGCTCCAATGGCCAGCAAGAAAAAAAAAAAGAAGCGAGAAGTGATCAGAACGACAAGAAGCAAAATACGACAGTGACAAAGAAGAATGCCAACACGATCAGAACGCACAAGAAGAAGCAGGATGTGATCTAGTTTGCGAGTAGGAGGCAGAAGCTTACTATGAAATATCAACCAACAGCAGGAGCAACGCACCTCATACAAATCCGTTTGGTCAAATAATATTTGAATCACTTAAAAAATTAGTAAGTGGATAGCAAGAAGGCATGAAGCTAGGGAAAAATTTAGGGGGTGTTTGGTTTGCTATTTTCTATTTTCATTTCCAGTAAAAATAGAAAATAGGGGTGAAAATATGTTTGGTATCATTGTTTTGAAAATATTATTAGAAAATATTTTTAAAATGATTGAAAATTTGGAAATAATAAATCCACATTTTCATCTTTTTAAGTTTGATTGCTAAAAATATTTCTATGCAAACGCGGTGACATTATGGTAATAAGTAGAACTTTTTCCCTTTTCTTCTCACTTGTCCCAAGTTCGAATCTAGGAAACCCTCTTTTATCATTTCCTGTTCTTTTTTGTCCCTATCCCCTGCCGCATCCTTGTATCCCCGCATCCCACTATGTCACCTCACCTCACTACTCAGTTAATCACCTCCATCTCGAAAACGTCCGGCTGGGTGTCTCGACACTTGTCGTCATCTCATCTCTTCTCTCTCACTCGTGGTCATCTCGTTCCTATCTTGATCTCTTCTCTCTCTCATGGTCATCAGGTCACCGCCACCTCTGCCTCACCTAGGTCATCCATTGTAGGTGATATTTTTCCCATTAAATCTGTTTATTTATAGTAAACTTGTTTTTAAGTGTAATTGTGTAGATCTCTTGTGGCCCTTGTGCTGTGGGGTTAATTAATCTATCATTACAAATGAGAATCATAGATTACCTTCCCAAAAACTTCAATTTTTGGGTATTTGACTCCAGATTTGATTAACAAAAGTGGTAAGCTATGCAATTCGAAAAAAAAAAAAAATAGGCAGGCCCGTTTAGGCTTGCCGGCTGATTTTAAATGAGCTGAGTAGCTAGTATTGCTTAGTAAATTTATTACAAATTTGAGTGATACAATATTTTTTGATATGGAAGTAGTTTGGTTCCAAAAAGTGTTGTGTGTAATTGGGTTTCTCAATTTCCTATTTTTATCTTAGCTTAGGTACCAGAAGGGAGATAGAAGAAACTAATTTGCTCCAATAGTTGTCTAATGCTTCCTTGGTTGTTGATGCATTAGAACCTTCTATTAGGGAAGAGTTGGTAAATAATTTCTGCAATAGGAAGCTTACTTCATATGAGCAAATTTTTGAAGGAGCTGGTATGTTTGATTTCTCTGTAACATGATTTTTTTGTGTTTGTTTATTCATAGACTTGTTGTCAAATGTCCTTAAGTTTGACTTTTTAAATTTCTTTTACATCTCGTAGAACTAGCAAAATTGGATAAAACTAAATGAAGATATGCATGGATTAAGCGCCGAATGAGATCAAATGAAGAAATTTGGAAAATCTTTCCATCTTCATGACATGTTTCATACTGGCTCTGTATCCTATCTTGTAAGAAGATGAGGTATGGTATTTCTTTATTTACAGCACCATCTTAATATAAGTTATATAACAATTGATCTTTTATGCTTTGGCAATTGGCCATAGTGAAGCATTATCTCTTCTAATGTGTTATGAAGTGACATTATAATTTATTGAATATGTATAATTTTATTGCTGCAGCATGGAAAGTTTTTTAGACTTCATTTTCTGCCTGATATTGAATTTCATTTTTTGTTTATGATGCTATGCAACTACACTTCCTTGTCATTGTTTCCCTTTCTGAGAGCTTTCATTTATAAAATAATTGATGGCTGGCTTTATAGTATTTCATTGATGGTGGTGGTAATGCATAAGTTGCTGATATAATATATTTAAACTGTGAATTCTTGGATTTTTATGTGTTATTTCAGTGTTTTATTTGTTGATTACTTGCAAGCTTTATAGCAAATTAGAGTTTGAGGATGAATTGGCTAAGAAATTTGGAGGAGGCACTCAAAATAGGAAGATTGGGAATGAGATTGAAGAAATAGGTAGGGGGCTAATTCTGGGAGTGATGCTTCAGATATCCGGAATAAGTATGAGAAAAAGCTTGCTGCTTATCAAGGAAGTCAAGGAAGTGACAATGGAATATGTATTATGAATTGTTGAAATTGGCAATATTTGTTCATAAGGACTTGTTGGAATTGTAGGGTGATGTCTTTTTCTTTCTCTTTTTTTTTTTGTATAATTTTCTTGGTTGATAAGTTGAAGTATAATAAAAATTATAATTATAGATAGTATTAATTATTTTATTTAATTATATCTCTTTTTAGTATGACTATAATTTACTCACAAATCAAATATATTCCAAATATATTTTGTCATTACAAGTAATTTTTGCAGTTTAAATTTTAATAGATGAATAAAATGTGCAAATCAAATATATATAATTCTTATTATTTAATAATAAATATAATTTTATTATCTCAAATTTGATTTTGAAAATATATTTTGAAAACAAATAAACCAAACATATTTTTATTATTTTCACTTTTTGAAAACATAATTTATTTTTATAAACTAAACACATTTTCTAAATTTAGAAAATTTAAAAATGAAAATCCTTTTCCGAAAATGAAAATAGAAAATGAAAATAGAAAATATTTTTACAAACCAAATGCACCCTTCGTCATACAAATCCTAACGCGGGTACTCCATATGTCACCAATTTGATATTCAAGAATATGCTCATCAATACTTCAGTCTATCAACTAGACTACACTAGAGGGTCCCAGATAGTAGATAAGTAATTTGTGTTTGGATTAAGTTAGTATATAAATTTTGTAGTATAATTATTTTTTTTAAGTTCACGTGAATATTTTTTTATTATATTTAAGTGAATTTTTTATTGAATATATTTTTTTTATTTTTTGATAGGTTGGCTAGGATGTTGAGTCCGTTTTCCTAAAGCGGCTCGCCTCGCCCTACCCTAGTCTTGGCTAGCCGGGGTTGGCCAACTCGCTTTGTCTATACTAAATATTGCTAAGATATAATCTAAATGTTCAATAGGTATAGAATATGTTATGTGGCACATCTAAGTTCTTTGTCTTTTCCACCCAAATTTCGTAACTTTATATTAAAGAGTTTGTTTTAACTTTTATGAAAACTAATAATTTTTAATTATTATTATTGCTATGAATTATTATTAATTATTAATTATTCTTACCAAAAAAGAAGCCTCTTTCCCATTTTGGCAATGATTCAAAATTCAAGTTTATAAGAATTTGAACTTAAGTTAAAATTTAAATTTCACTTGATTTATTTTGGAATTTAATTTCATTAGAAGATGTATATATTCAAACATTCAAGCAATAAAAATAGCAACAATTGAAGTTAAAAATGACAAAAATTATTAATTAAAAACTTCTGTAATCAAAATTATCAACAAATTTGTGATTTCCTAATTATTAGAAACATTTTTTTAGTATATTACAACATAATTTTTATGACTATATATTTTAAAAACAATATATAGTCGACATTTTTTAACAGTATTTTGACTTTTTTGCTTATATTTATTACAACGAATTTAGTAAATATACTTAATATGCATAGATACACCTTATAATTATTATTAATTTATAATAAATAAAAAAATAATAAATTAATATATATTCATAATAAAATTTTAATTAAGACATAGAATATTTTTTTTATTAATATTAATACTTAAAATAGGTGATATCAATCATATACATTACACAAGAGATGCCAAAAATATTCATTACATGAGTAATGACTTAGTTATCTTATAGTCATTATCATTTTATAATAAATAAACTTAATGAATTAATACATGTTTATATTAAAATTATATTTAAGATAATAATATTTGCATGATAAAAGAGTTTATATATAGAATAGTTTTATATTAATATCTAAAATAGGTGATACTGAACGTATGTATTGCACAATATAACATCCTGCCAAAATGATACATAATGAGTAATTAACTTAAAATAGCTTAAAATTTATCCTATTAATGAAGTTAAAATAGGTTACAATAAAATATAATTATATCCTATTATCCTATTAACTAATAGTGACAAAACAAAGAAATAAAAATTTTGAATTACATGTCACTGAAAAAGGTAATGGCAGAATAGTAATTTTACATTGAAAGTAAGGACAAAATTATCAAAAAAATATAAAGTCAAACTCAAGTTAATTACTCTTATATTATAACTACCCCAGTTTAATTCAAGTAATTATGAAAGGAGTCTCTATCAACTGACCAATAGTTGATAGTCATGATAGACAGTCAAATTCATGACAAAAATATTATGGTAAAATAGAATTTAGATAATAATTATAAAACAAAAATTTTAAATTTTACAAATGCAAATTTGTGAAATATGGTACAAAAGAGAAAAAAGAAAGTGAAATTGGTTGCCTTTTGGTGGATGAACATTTTTCTCTATCCATAATAAATATTTCCTCTCTCTTGTGATTAGTTATAAGGGCATTTGTAACAATTTCACCAAAAGATAACAGGTAAATAATTAAGCAATTGATTTAAGGTTTAGATAATTAAAGATTAATAATTTAATTAAAAATCATGGAAATTAATATCATAAAAGGGTCCAAAAGGCTAGAATAAATTCTAGAAAATTGTGATAAAATTATAATTAATTATTTAGAATTAATAATTTAATTAGAAAATAAGGAAATTAATGCATTTTTTTGTCCGGGGAGGGGGTAATGGGGGGTGGGGGGAGATGGATTCTTTAGCCACTGCCTTCCTCTGGAAGGCTTGAACCCGGGATGCATATTTACAAGGTCAAGGTATTGGCCATTTGAGCTAAGGCTTACATGCGAAATTAATACTAATATTATAAAAGTTTAAGATAAAGTGAGATGTCAAATTAGGCTCACAAAATTTATTAGATCAAGCCCAAATGAGCTCTAGAAAATTAAATGGGTCTTAGGCCCAAATCTTGTAAAAGAAAATAGAAAGGGTCCAAAAGGTTAGTAATTTAATCAGATAATTAAATATTAGTAATTTAATTAAAAATCATAGAAATTAATATCATGAAAGGGTTCAAATGACTATAATAAATTCTAGAAAATTATGATAAAATTATAATTAATTATTTGACCCAGACTAAGTATATAGAAGTAAATTATAATTATTTTTGAATTTATTTGGGTGATTTGGTAATTAATTAGAAGCTTATGGAATTTAGAATTTGCCCCATACTACATCGAAGGTCCTATGGAGAAAATAGAAAAATTGTACCAACATTGTTTTTTTGGGCTAAAATACTCTAACTATAGAGATTTACATATTTGGCCTAATCCACTGGCCACATTATTTTGAAATAAATGTGAGCATTTTGGTATGACCACATCGGTCCACAATGTATGAAGCTTTTTTTTTACTTTTTTGGGACTTGCGGTCCATTTGCAGTATGATATGTTATCCCATTCAACTTGTTAGCATACCCCATCATCATTATCTATAATCCATCCATATAACAATAAAGAAAATTTTGTCTCCCATTAACTGATGCCTCTTGCATGTCTTTATTTGGTCTACATGCCTAAAATCATACAAGATGTCTCTTGCATGTCTTTATTTGGTCTGCATGCCTAAAACCATACAAGCAGCCAAGGCTTGGTGATAGTGCCGAAAATGGTGTTTGCGGTGGAAGGAAACTATTCTCAACACCTCCTGACTGTAACCAGCCATCTAAGAAGGCAATGGAAGAAGGCACCTTGCGATAACCCACAATTATCAAAGGTGGACGCAAAAGCCAACCACAACAACAGATGAGGAATAGTCGAGACATACTTGAGCTTGAAGGGGAAGTGTTGCTTTGAGTAAGTAAATCAACACCTCTTTTTCTTAAAAATATAATAAGTTGAAAGAGTTTCACACTTCACCTAGATTATTCGTAATGGATGAATAATTTCATGTTTCAATAAGTCAAGCGCAGGTTCAAGCCAACCACTGACATGTCACTTTGTATTGAAGAGGTTAAGGCAACATTGTATGTCTATGGTGACAACATGGATGATTGGTAAGAATTACAAATCACATCCGATTTGTTTAAGTCTTTTGCCCTGTAAATTATCCACTATACACTATACTTAAAATTAACACAACTTTAATGTTTAGTGAGATTCTATGGAAAAACGGGGACAAAAACCTAGAATGACTAACAGTGCATGTGCCGAAGAAGGGAGATTGACCCACAAATACTTGAGTTGGCGGTACTTAATGCTACTTGGATGTCGACATACTCAACCAAAATCACAATGTGGTCATTGCCGATTTCTTTGTTGGTAAACCCTCAACCCTAGATTTTATAAATTTACATCATCATACCTCTTTATCCAACTAAAAAAAAAATCACATTGTTGCAAGATGATTGTCTTTCTACAAAGTTGTGGGAAGACACCTTCAACCAATATAGCACTTACTAGATTTGTCCCACTGCAACTCTCAAATATGTAAGTTGGTGATCAACAAATCATTATTAAATCTCAAACTTTAACCATAATACTATTACTTATCCGTGAAACTAACACTATGGATGTAGATTTATGTTTAGTTGTTAGTTGAGGGGGTGCATCGGCATTTGATGATGGTGTCTATACTTGTGAGTAAGTAGTATGAATTGGACTTTTTTCTAGACCCTAGTAGAGACCTCTCTAGAGCTTATGTTGTGGATGTTGTGATCAGACTCTAAATATGACTTTAACCTTACTTTTTTCTCCTTTACTCTTACACTGTGATAATTAACTAATATTTACTCATATTATTTTTCGAATACATGTATGAACTATATTTTTCTTTTTCAATATATACTTTCGTAGTTAACAAGCTTAGTGAATAACACCAAACCCATCATAGCCATATATTATAAGGCCCACCAATAGAACATGAAACCTTCTCAAATATTTTTTTTTTTTCATCTTTAATCATTTTGTAAATAATAAAAAAAAATTTAACTGATAAACTGATATTCTATTTCTCAGATTTTATATTTTTTAAATCATCCCATGCAGTGTGAAGTACTTAACACATATCTTAGATGTCAATACCCATACAGAGAATTGATGGAGAACAAGCACAACATTGACAAACGGTAAAGGGTAAATCTCAAGAAAATCCCCAATATGGGAACTAGGTGACCTCAATTATCAAACTAACTCAATAATATTTCTTTCACCAATTTAATACTCAACTAATTGCTTCCCACTTATATTATTTATAGTATGTGGTCATGCATTTTCTTACTTGATTGGCTTCTAATGAGAAGTGCATTTCAACCTAATATTCTAGGCATGGTAAGCTAAATTTTTTGCTTAATCCATTAAATAATTTATATGCTTACGTATGTGCTAAAACAAATCTTAAAAACCTACAGTTGAAAAATAAGGCTGTATGTATGAAGACGATTACAACATTGCTACTAAAGCCATACAATAAGTTCAAGAAGATGGTCAAGGAAAGGGTGGAACAAAGATGGCATGAACTTGTCCACCACCTCCCACAAAACTAAGCTCTATACTAGCTACCGTAGTTATTGTTTTTGGTCAGTGCTTTTCGTGCATCATATGGACTAGGATTGAGAGGTCATCACATTAGCATTTCTTTTGTTGGTTGTGTGGTGGCTAACACTCACACCTTTGCTTGTATTTTAGTAATCACGCTAAGGGTTATATGCAACTCTTTTAATAGAATGACTCACTAAGATGTATTTGTATCTAATGATATGAATCGAGTTTATTTCCATGTCAATCTAATTGTTCTCATCCAGACCGAATCCTATAATAAATTCTCCAAAAATTTGGTTGTGCTATTTTTATGGGTTCACTGATGAATAATAATTCAATCAATACTTATTTATGTAAAATATATTATTCATTGTTCTGTAGTTTTCGGGGCTTTTATTACTTTTTTCCATAATCAACTCTATGAATAATTTCATACCCTAATGTTATTGATATAGAGCCATGAAATCATTTCAATTTTCTGTAAAGTCTAGCTGGACTTATGCTTTTTTTTTTTCATTTTTTTTAGTTGGGAGTTGGACTTATGTTGGTTGCTAAATCGATGGTTCAAACACATTTTTTGTGCATAACCAAAAAAAACAAAATTCATACAATTAACAAAAGGATCCAACGCCCCTAATAATCACCAACAAAGAAAAAAGCTCAATATCAATACAAGTCTTCTATTGCTCATATCCATGCCTTCTACTTTTCTACATTTGCTCGTGCCCATGCCTTTTACTTTCCTACATTTGCTCTTGGCCATGCCTTGCCTTTTTATAAATTGCCCCCTTCAACAGGGAAAGATATATAGATCATTTCGTATTTATCCCCATCAATAATCGCACATAGTTAACTTCAAAAGTAACATAATTACATCACCATGCAAAAAAAAATGTACAACATGAGCTTCAAGTTACAACATTGAAATTAATTAGTTGATTAGCACTCCTTTACCAAATCGATTAGGATTAACAAAGACATATGCTAAACAACTCACATTGTCCATGATTTAAAACATAACAGAGGTCAAAATTAAGCATTCTAGCTAAAAATAAAGTGCAAATAAAATAGTACCCACAATATCAGTGTAGGTCCAATCTACAGAAATAGTACTAGAGTACACCAAGTCAACTAAAGCTTTGGTCAAATACACATTAAACCAACAAAAAAAAAATCCCACAAAGCACAAATTTTGAAACACAACATCATACAACAATGTTAGCCCTCCATGTGATGTTGATTAAACCTACTGCAACGACCTTAGTACATGATAACTTCACTAGTTTTCCAGCACATTCAATATAATTAACTACATAGATGTAATTAACTAACAACTATGCTCTAAAAATAAACCAGTCAAATCCAGACCATGGCCTCAAAATATCAAAATGCTATCTATCACAATAAAATACTATAAAAGTAACAAGTTTTCCTCGAACATACCTCCTCATCATCACTATACTTTGTATTATTGTTGTTGCCATCATCAACCTCTGTGGATGTATCAACCAATTCATTTAACAAACCATCATCTGATTCTTCAATGTGAAGCAAGCATTTCCTACTATTGTGCCCTTCATTGTGACATTTAGTACAACATTGAATGCGCTTTACTTGACTTGAACCACACTCTATATGCCTGACTTATTTGGGATCCCTCACCTCTACATTCTGTCTAGATTTATGAGAAACGGGTTCCTTTTCTTTTCCAAGTTGTTTCAATCATAGTTCCAATCTTTCGTAATAAATTTTTTCCTTTACCAATGTATAGTCATCAAAGGATCCAGCAACAAGCTTACAAAGGTCCCTACAAGCATCTAGCAAGGCTACATACATACTTAGGTAACAACTTTGCAATTAGACCCCATGCTTGCTGCTAATTTATAACACTATCCTTTGCCTTTTTAGTCCACCTATCTTAAAATAAGAAAGTCTAACAACTTTGTAATGTCCAAATGCACCAATACACTAACATTATGCAAATAAAGAACCCCAAAAGATTCCATATGAAAGCAAGAACACCTAAACTCCTTTTCAGTTGAGTAAAATGAAACATGAAATGATTTCATGGAATTGCAATGCTTCCTTACAAAAAATATGCAGCTTGTTGTTCTCTTATATCCAACAACCTCCACCATGCTCTATCAACAACACCTCCTGAAACACTTTAAAGACCTCTTTGTAAACCAACCATGCATGATGCTCTAATGCCCCTAATTGAGTCTTCATTATTGGCTCCTCGTAGCATGAGTTGTAACCGACTTGAAGTTTTCTAAATCACATGTACTCCAAATAATGTTGGAAATGTTCAATAAATTCAGTCAAATTATAACTAGAATGGATGTACTTCCTTATTTGTGAATGTAAAGCCTTACACCTAAAGGTTGTCCTAAGACCAACAAAGAACTCTCCTCTTATGTGTGCATTTGCTCACATATATCGCATCTCATATATGCCTACCACCCAAGTATCGTCTTCAAACTGAAACTCCTAAAGAATCATATTCCACTTTTTTGAAATTCCTTCACTTCATAGTCTCCCATCATGCATTTTTTGAACTCTAATGAACTTTGCCTTCCCAACATTGCTACCCACATAGCCTATGATAAGCATTTGGAAAAACTATTTAAATGGCATTCTTCATTGAAGAATCTCCATTAGTTATCACAGTACTAGGAGATTTCCCCTTCATTGCTTCTATAAATTGATGTAAAAGCCGAACATAAGTTTGTTCTTTTTCATCAAAGAATATTGCACATCCAAACATAATCGTGTTCAAGTAATGATTTACACTAGAAAAAACTACAAAGGCACTTACACTTGTTCCTTCCACAAGTAGCATCAAATCCAAGTATGTCTCCAAAAACAAGATGTTCATGATAACTGGTCCCATCACACCAAAAAAATATGTTGCAACTTTCAAGAATCATCAAGAGTGTGCCTCCAAAATAACAAAGAATTGATTTTGTGCATCTTCTCTAGATACAACAATGCACCCTTTGCATCACCATCTTGCAACTCCTTTGCTTATCAATTTCTTTATAAATTTCCTTTTTATTTAAGCCTACCATGTTGTACCCTCACGATTGATTAACCAAAGTACCATGAATTTTAGGTGTAGTAAGACTAACTCTCCTCATGCTATTTACTTGCTCCATGTCACTGTCTTTGATAATCCTATGTGACCTTAACGTTCCTCTAAATAAACTTGTTACTTAACAACTCATGATTATGGTTGTATCCAAGGTGATAACATACCAATGCCCAGTCACATTATCCATGTGAACCCGCATCCTTGCATTGCAATCACACCTAATTTTCTTTTTTGGCTCCTTTTTATGATCAATAATTTCTAAATATTTGATCTCTCATTCCCCTTAACAATAACACAAGAACTGTTGGATGACTATTTTTCCCTTACCATTACAATGAACCTTTAATCTCCTAATACTAAGTCCTTTTATCCTCCCATACTCTTTATAGAAGTCATACGTTGCATCTAAGTCAACAAAGTGAAATTTCTTAATACCTTCTGCTATTAGCCACTCAAAGTCAATGCCTCCGAAGCATCCCAGATCCTTAATGCAAATTGCTCCTCCAAGCCCGCAACTTCCATCGATTGGTATCTCCTTTGCATGATTATCCCTTAAAGACAAGCCATTCATTGCCTACAACCAAAAAAAGGTAACAAATTTTAACTTATAATTGTCAATTTAAACAAATTGTCATGATTAAAAGTACACATTTTGTTATTATAAAAAAGTTTTACACAAATATTCAATCAGATATTGTCATATTAACAAAAATATTTGACTCAACTATTCATTACTTCAAAAGTTTTACCAATAGAAGCAACTGATTATATGATAGTGTAAAACTTTTTTACATTGATAGTGCATCAAAATTGATCTCTCTCTCTCTCTATATATATATAAACTTAATTTGTATGCATTGTCATATATTAGTATAAAAATAATTTTATGCAGACATCTAATTATGTATTACCGTATCAATAAAAATGTTTGACTCAGTTATTCATTACTTTAAAAGTCTTATAAATAAAAATATCTAATTGAATGATATTGTAAAGCTCTTTTAGATAGTTAGTGCATCAAAATTAATCTTATATATATACACACATAGTAACAATAATAATAATAATAAGACTTAAGTATGTTTTGGTCCTTATAAAATTAGTGAGCGCTAGTTTTGGTCCTTGTAAAAAAATTTATTTTGATTTTGATCCAAATATTTCCAAAAATTTTGATTTTAGTCCCTACCATTAGTCTGCCTTTATTAAGTGATGATATAGATGACAGAGAGTCGCACCACCTTTTTCACGTGGTAGCTTAAATATAATATTAGTCTCTATGATTTTGACTCTAGTCTCTGATTTATTTATTTTTTTTTTTGGATTTTTATCCAAACTTCTCCAAAAGTTTTGAATTTAATTCCTACCATTAGTCCGTCTTCTTAATCCCTATAGTTATAAATCGTCTTGTTTTTAACCCCTCTATTTTTTTTTTCCAAAAAAAGTATTATTTCTTTCCACTATAGTCTCTCTCTAGCTCCACCCTTTTCCCCTCTTTTCCCCCTCCAACACCCACCACCTTCCCCCACCCCACTTTCCCTATCTTTATAAAGAGATTGTGAGCACTTCTCTATCTAGCCATCAACTGTTATAGCAATATCGTCATCCAAGCCTCCTTTTATCGCGTAGCCATTGTTTGCCGCCCAACTAGGCCGTCATTAGCCACATTGCCTTACTAACGTAAATTGTTCCTATGTTGTGTTATCTCTGCTTGTTGCCAACCATATCACTATTACATAGCGACCAAGCACCTCTTATGCAAGCTTAGCTATGAACAACTATGTCACCGTACCACACCTCTACTGCTGCAAAATCACCATCTCAACATTACCTTCCCACTGTGGTGCCATTAGCTTGGTCCTCTCTGTCGCCACACCTTTATACCCCTATTTTCCCCTCCTTGCATTATTGTTCCCTAAAGAGATTGCAAGCACAACAACACCACCACATTCTCTGCCTAACTAACGACTACTGTGGCAATATCACCATTCAAGCCTCCTCCATCGTGTAGTTGTCATTCGCTACCTAGTTGGGCTATCAATAGCTACTGTTTAGCCAGAAATCGCCTCACTATCATAAATTGTTTCTCCGTTGTGCCATCTTTGCTCGTTACTGACCATATCACTATCACTCAGCCACCAAGCACCCCTTGCATGAGCTTAGCCATGAACAACTATATGTCACCGCGTTACACCTCCATTGCTGCAAAATCACCATCTCAACATTATCTCTCCATTATGGCACCACCAGCTTTGTCCTCTTTGTCCCCGCAACTCTATACCCCTATTTTCCCCTCCATGTATCCTAGATTTGTTTTGCCTGTGTCATGTTGTTGTTGTTATTATTATTATTATTATTATTATTAGTGCTTAAATTATGTGTGGGCTTGTCTTGGGATGTTTTGGCATTTTTTCATTTTTTGGTATTGGGTAAAGTTAGCCCTTTGCGGTTGGGGGGCTAGAAGGTAGGGGGAAGGGAGAGGGTGGGGCCTAGCGAAGGAGGGAAGAGTGTAAAGAGGCTTTAATGGAGGCAAGCTAACGGTAGAGATATCAAAATTTTTGGAAATATTTAGATCAAAACAAAAAAAAAAAATTCAAGGACTAAAACCAAAATTATAAAGACTAATATCATATTTAAGCTGCCACATACGATCGATGATGTGGCTCTCTATCATCCATGTCATCACTTAACAGATGCAGACTAGTAGTAGGGATTAAAATCAAAACTTTTGGAAATATTTAGATCAAAATCAAATTGTTTGTTTTTTTACAAAGACCAAAACTAAAATTCACTAATTTTATAGGGATCAAAAATATATTTAACCCTGATAATAATAATAATAATAATAATAATAATAATAATAATAATAATAATAATTTAATTTGTATGTATTATCAATGTAAAAGATTTTACATTAACATCAAATTATTTATTGCCATGTAGACAAAATTAATTTCTTTTTGAAGTAGCAGGTGTGAGAGTTAATGACTTTTGCCTATGTGGACAACACGTAATTAGATGTCGGCATAAAACCTTTTTATATTGATAATATATACAAATTCAACTCCAATAATAATTATAAGAATTTAATTGAAATACACTGATAGTATAAAATAGTTTTACACTGTCAGCCAATAGAAATAGTAGAAAGTGCTAACTCATACAAATAACCACCCATTATAATGAGGGACCCACTATGATTTCTCACTTTCCTCTATTTTTCAGTAGATATCAATTAAACTCTAATTATAATAATTATTATAATTATATAAAATTATGTATCCGAAAAAAAGGTATATACATAAAAGTGATGGAAGCCAGACACAAATTTCCTCTAGGTCATTCTGTGAGGCTTTTTCACATAAATAAATGAAAAAAAATAATTAAATACGAAAATGTCCTCTTTCATCTTTTTTTTCGAAAATGTCCTGATTTGGGTTTCTATATAAATCGTGTGAGGCTAGAACGATTTATAATTGAACAGAAATCATGGCAGTCTTACACGATTTATGGCTTCCAAAACTAGCAACCAGAAATCGTGGGAGGGTGCCACGATTTTTGTGGCAACCAATTGAACTGAAATCGTGCCAGGGTGACACGATTTCTATTCAATTGGATCACAGAAATCGTGGCACCCTCCATTTCAGTTGATGTAAACCGTGTGAGACTCACACGATTTTCGTACAAATCCCCCCACCATATATACTCAACTTCCACCGTCCAATGTCATTTTCAACCCATCCAATTATTTTTCCAGCAAGAAGAAGAATACGTCTTCTCCCCAAAATTTGAGTGATAGATGGAGAAATTTTACATTCTTATTCATCATAATGGTGAAATCATAAATACAAATGAGGGAGTAACATTTTGCAGTTCAAACTCAGTTTGTCTGAATATTCATCCTTCTATTACTTTATTGGAGCTATGAGCAAAATATTGCAGAAGTTGCGCCAACAAAATAACAAGCATATAACACAAATGGTGTACAGGTTACCTATAGCAGTTGGGAAAGATCTGATTCGGTACAACAGTCTTGAGATCAGCTGTGATGAAGATATCGGAGTGATGTTTGATTGCCGTGCTCAATTTCCGGAGATTCGTATTATGGAGCTATTCGTTGTTTTACAAGACTCAGCTTTAAGCTCCGGAGGATCTGCTCCCGATCCAGCATCTGTTGCATTGTCATTGGCCGAACGTTCACCTACATTTGCAATGGCATCGCAAAGACCTGTGCAGATCCAAAATGTTAATGTAGAAGATGCAGATGATTTGATGGGCGGGCCAAGTTTTGCACAGCTTGCAATGGAGATAGCAGCACCACTTTTGCGATAGTCCCATTGCAGGTTATGACTTTATTGTTGATAATGGAGATGAAGAAGATGAGCGGATGTAATACGGATGATAGCGATAGTGGTGAGGATGAGGCGATTACTGCGACTCAAAGCCAACCACTTGACCAATCTCGATTTGGTTCCCATTCTCATTCTCAATCATATGCACATGTGTCTCATTATGATTCTTTAAATTTAGAAGTCATGCATGAGAGTCCAGCTTTAGGAATTGGAGGCATGGTAGATAGTAGTGATATTTTGGGTGAGGCGGGAGAAAATGAGCTGGAAATTGGGCAACAGTTTCCTAATAAGGAGGCTGTATTGTTTGCTGTTAAAATTTACAGTATTCGAAGATCAGTTGAGTACAAGGTCCTAGAATCTGATCATATAAAATATCATGGCAAACGCAAGCAGTTTGGAAATGGATGTAGTTGGAGCATACGTGTGACTTATCGCCAGAAAAAAGGAGTGTGGGAAATTCGGAAGTACAATGGACCACACACGTGTTTGTCTGCATCGCTTTCACAAGACCATTCTAAGTTAGATACTAATGTTATATGTGCCAACATATTCTCCATGGTGCAAGCTGATCCAACAATTTCTATTAAAGTTTTGCAAGGGTCAGTGGAGGCAAAGTATGGATTCAAGACTTCATATAGGAAGGTTTGGCTTGCCAAACAGAAGGCCATTGGTAAGATTTTCGGTGATTGGGAAGAGTCTTATAATGAACTTCCAAAATGGCTACAAGGGTTGCAGGCATTTAATCCAGGTACAATTATTCAATTGGTGACTCAACCATACTATGTAGGAAATTTTGTTGATCATAGCTGTATAATGTTTCATCGTTTATTCTGGACATTTGCTCCTTGCATTGAAGCATTTAAATCGCAAGCCCGATTCTGATGTTGACGCACTTGTATGGGAAGTATGGTGGAACACTATTAATGGCAATTGCTCAAGATGGTAACTCTAATATTCTGCCAATTGCATTTGCCGTGGTTGAGAGAGAGACAAGAGAAGCATGGTCATTCTTCTTAAATAATCTTCGGCAACATGTGACTCCGCAGGAGGGTATTCTCATTATTTCTGATAGGCATGGTGCTATCAAAGCTGCTTTAAATGCTGATGACAGTGGGTGGCATCCTCCACGAGCCCATCATGCATATTGTATACGACATCGTCGTTTCAAACTTTGCTCTAGCTTTCAAGAGCAAAGATGCAAGCGAGCTCGATGAATGCGGCCTATTCAAAGACCCGCCGAGAGTATGTTTATTATCGTGGCTTGTTGAGAGATGAGAATCCAGCTATGTGTGATTGGATAGACAGAATTCCCATTGAAAAGTGGGCCCAACATCTTTGATAAGGGCGGAGGTTTGGGCATATGACAGCGAAATTGTCGAGTGCATTAATCTTTGCTCTTAAAGGCACACGCCAATCTTCCACCACGCCTTTGGTGAAGCCCACCTATTTCGCTTTAAGATTGTTTGTGAAGAAAGGGAAAGCGTGAGAGGCTCGACTTGCAAGCGGACAAGTGTTTTCTACAAGCCTTGTCTGCGAGCAATTGAGATCAACAGGCAAGAAATAGGCTCCATGACTCAAGCTCGCATTCTCTCAAGAAAATGAGTCTTTTGTGGTGGAGGAGCATGCACGAATAGGGAATTACAATCAAGGAAGTTATAGGGTGAGGCTTTCTGATCGTTGGTGTGATTGTGGGTATTTTCAGGCACTTCATTACCCTTGTCGCCATGTACTTGCTGCGTGTGCATATGCACATCTTGATTGGGGCTCCTTTGTTGATGATGTTTATCGCATGCATACTGTATTTAATGTATACATAATAGAATTCTCAGCTATTGCAAATGCAGCTTATTGGCCTGAGTACAGTGGACCTCGAATACGTCCAAATCCACAACTAAGACGAGCAGATAAAGGTCGTCCAGTTTCAACTAGAACTGTGAATGAAATGGATGTTGTCGAATCAGACCAAAACGGTGTGGCTTGTGCAGACAAGAAGGTCACACAAGACGAAGATGCCCTACTTAGCCTTCTTCATCCTCCAGCCAACCTAGTGAAAGCAATTAATTTCCAGCTATCGTATATTATTTTTTTAGTTTCGTATTGTTGATTTTGGTTTGTTATTCGACTGTTGTTAATTTTCCAAATGCTTAGATAATGTAATTTCGATTGTGTGTTTTTTAATATAAATATGCACTTAGACTATATCCAATTAGAGTTTGTTACTTTTTAGCATATTCTATATATAAGTGGAATATTCATCCGCCATAAACAAAATATTAGAATCTAAATAAATAGAAAATAATTATATACATGGGTTTGAAATACAAAATATCCATATGCAAGTCAACATTATGTACATCATATACGGATATCTAGTCTCCTCTATCTCGGCCGTGGGTAGAAATGACAATAGGTGTAATCGACGCAGGACGAATCTCAGATAGGCCGACCCCTCCCATGATGGTTCGAGCTCCGCCTCTAACTCAAGCTCTCCGCTGCTCGCTGGGTCACCGCAGCTCTGTCTTGAACTCGCCGAGCCTCTCCCGGTCAATCGACCAACCTTGAATCTGATGGCTGAGTCTCGCCAAGTAAATCAAATCCATACGAGTCCTGATAAGAAGGCACTGGTGTAGATGGGTTCACATTTAGATCAATGCCATCCAACGATAGCTATACACTGGCAGCCGCCTCATCCTGGAGAGTAGGTGTGCCGTCGAAGCATTTAGGAAAGCTCTGCTCGGCACACATCGCACCTACACCGGGATCAATCACTGGCCGGCCAGGATCGGATAGCAACGGGAGCTAGGCCCAACCATATAACGCTGATAGGACCCCCATCGCTTGTGTGAACTAGGAACCCCCATCATGGTGGTAGTCGCCAAATGTGCCTGGCCGATGTATCGCATCAGGCATGGGCCGCAAATTCTGACCGCTAGCAAAAGAGTCAGTCGGCGATGCCGATCATCATCATCATCACCAAACCGGCAAGGATCCGCATAATCATCATCATCGCTGTCATCTTCGCGGGCTAGCACGTGCGTTCCGACGCGTAAACGCGCTCTGGCCGGCGGCGGTATCCGGAGCATGAGGAAGCGGCCAAAGCAGTAATCCTTTGGTGGAACATGCTCAGGAACATCTCGAGGCATCTCGGCCCGTCGAGGATCATGAAGGACTCGATCTGAACATAAAAACCGCGCATAACACTCAGTAAAACCATCTCATGTACTCACTGATGGACGATTTATCGGAAGAGGCTGAATCGAACTCATTTAGCTCGTTCGCATCCAAAAATCATGATATGCCTCATTAGTCGTGCCACCAATGATCTGCCCCACGAGCATCCTTGCCGTGTACCCTATCAAGGTTCGGCTCAATCGTATAGGTCTTTGTCCTCCAAACTCGCTGCCGGATAACACGATCCATTGCTGGAACTCAATCATAGTGAAGCAAATCAAGGCTGTGACTGATGGCCAAAGAGGGGAATCCCGAAAAATAAAGTCCGGTGTGATCTGGGCTACATCTAGGTCTTGGTACGGAGTCCACCTAAACTGCAATGTTTAACAACAATTCAATCAATCTAAAAGTAACAAATTCAAAAGTAACATGTAAGTAAGGTAATCAATGCTTTACCTGATGGTCAAATCGTCGTCGCCTGTAATGCCAAAGAATCGTCTCTTGTGGTTGTTAGAGGTGTAACGATAATCCCTCCACCTGAAACAAATTAAAGCAATAATCTTAATAATATTCAAATATGAAAGGTAAAAAAATATAAAATTAATTTATTTTTTCATAACTGTACCTCGCAGCAAGTGGAAAAGTGAGCTCAATTTGAGGAGGTCTCAATGGTAAGATCAACCAAATCCATGACTGTAAAAGGGCCAAGCACTAAATATCGCTCACTCTCATACTGGTAGTCGACAAAGATTATATAGAGTCGCAAGACTGCACTCCTCAAGCTAAAGCTCCCAAAATACTCAAAGTCGTGTAATAAAGGCAGCCACCTCAAATGAACTCTGGACCCTGACTTATCCGTCATTAATAAACCCCCAAACATCATCATAATATAATCTCAAGTGTGACGTATAACTGTCTCCGCAGGTGCATCTGCCTGCAAATCACGAAATGTGCAGACTAAACCAAGAGCAGAAACATCAATATCCATCTCGCCATCTAAACTTGGCTGTGCCAAATAAATCATAACATATGGTCCATATATCTCGCCATGATATTTGCCCCACGATCCAGTTGCATCCGCTTAATCGCTGTCCATCAACCCCACTTCTAATCGGACGCAAACATCCTCTAACGTGATGAGTACACTCTCCGTATGGAAGATGGAACGCATGGCTCTGTCGCTAATAAGCCACAAACGCTTTATCGCTAGCGTTATCGCACTTCATAATACGACCGAAATGCATACCATGCACGCACTCAAGTATGGCTCCATAAGAGGATGTGAGCAAGGGACGCACTGGCCAACACTCGAGATGGTTTGTAAAAGCATTTAACATAATATCATTCGTATTCAAAGACTCAAACAAACCTAAATTAAATTATCTCAAACTAAAGGCAAGAACTATATTTATTAAAAATATATTAATTAAATTAAACTTCATAACACTAACACTATATAATAAATCAAATAAATATTAAAATTAAACTTTATAATATAATAACAACAAAATTATCAATAATTAACTTAAATATATTAAACTAAACCTTAAAATAATAATCTTAATTAAAATTTATAAAATTTAAATTAACTTACATTTATTTTCCTTGTAATATCAATAAAAAATAAAATAATATTAAACTAAAAAAGATTAAAATTAATCTGTAAACTAAAGTTTTGATTAACATATAAATATTTTATATAACAAATGATTACTTTACTAAACTAACCAAAACTAAACTAAGCTAACTAATTTAATTTTTCACTAATCTAAACTAATCGTAACCCTAAACTAAACTAACCAAATATTTTTTATACTAATCTAAGCTAAAATAAAAAAATAAATAATTATTAATATTGAATATAACTAAATTAAAATATAGATATGTAAACAAGTACCTTTTCATGCAGATGCGCAGAAATATGTGAAACTTAAATCTGGCGTAAATTATTTTGTCAATTTTGAAATTCCTTTTCTCTCTCCTTACCTCCCACGATTTCTTTGCAAATGGCTCTCCCACGATTTCTGAACGAATGAACAGTCCTCACACGATTTTGCTTTTTATAGGGAAAACAGAAATAGTGGGAGGGTGCCACGATTTCTGTGGGATCCAATTGAATAGAAATCGTGTCCTGGCGATTTGATTCAATTGATTCTGAAATTGTGGCGGACCGTCACGATTTCGGTTCTTAGTTTTGGAGCTCATAAATCGTGTAAAGTAGCGATTTACGTTGATTATAAATCGTTCTAACCTCACACAATTTATATAAAAACCCAAATCAAGACATTTTCAAAAAAAAAAGATGAAAGAGGATATTTTCGTATTTAATTATTTTTTTTCATTTATTTATGTGAAAAAGCCCATCCTGTGACGTCTGGGTTTTTCACAACAGCGACAGAGCGCTCTTCGTCGCTAATTTGGGGTGAAGATTGGCCTTCTTTCGATTGCATCATCGAATTCAACCGAGAACATCATTAGGTTAATCTCTTCTACTTTTGTTACCAATCTAGGTTTCTTTAGATTTTGCTTCCATTTTCTTATCCCTAAATCAATGTAATTAGATTTTAGGGGATTGAGAGGGCGTTGGAATTGGACTCAATTAGGGTTTGTATTTCGTGATCATCTTGTTTTGATTGTATCTATTAGGAGCAGATGGGGGTTGATTCGGCGCGTTTCCTTGCTTCCAAATGTTTTTCACTCAAATTATCAATGCTCTATCCTTCCGTAGCGTATCGATGAGTTTAGATGCAATTGACCTAAAAGATTAACGGAATGTTGCGGAAAGATTCTTATTTTCTGAATCTTTTGTGGGAAATTTAGATTGTGTTATGCTACTGTTGTCCCGGACAGTATATCGTGGAAGCAATGGTGGCAAGGTCATGGGAACAAAGATAGTATTTTTGTGGCTTATTGATACTGGATAGTTGTAATTGGTGCGGCAATTCTGTGTGCTGTGGCATTGGTTTTGCTTCTGTCTTCCTCCATCTGTTATAGGAATTCAAATATTGTCATCTTTTGTGTTACCCTAATTAAATACTGACAATACTGAAAAATAAGGAAGAGTTGATGGGAAGGACCATTAACAATACCAAATTAGCTGTATGTGTGTGGACCAATAAACCACTCTAAATGGTCATTGCTGTTAGTAGAATTGTTGTTGGTCCTTCAAATTTAATTTTGTATTGTTAATGATTCTTCTAATTAATTAAACCACAAAATAGAAAAAGAACTAACAATTACGAGTGAACTAATTACCAACTAGGAGAGGCCACCCCTCCCCCCCTCCCAAAAAAAAGAAAATCAATTTAGCAGAGTTTCAGCATTTAATTGGGGAAATACCAAAGTATATAAGATAGAAGATTTGATGCCTTCATTATAGATGCTTCATGCCAGCATATGGACATGGCAGAAGCATAGGATGTCTATGACTGAGCTCAACTCATGCCTAATCTTGCCAGAAGCTGGTTATTCAGATCACGAAACAAGTGAAAATGTATGATGTTTAGAATGTTGAATGGGGATTTTAAATTGTATATATTTCTTTCTCACAAAGTTTTGCCTCTTATCAATAAAGGTGCTGCAGTTGAAGTGTGGGTGATTTTTAATATCATGATTTCTCATTCTGTAGTATCCGTTGTCAGTGGGTGATTTTTAATGTCATGATTTCTCATTCTGTAGTAGCCGTTGTCAGTTGATTTGATTGTGGTCTCTTTCTATTCTATTCTATTACATTGTTTTCCTCCCAACCTTCATAGTTTGATTACTGTTCTGTCAAAGTCTATTTGTCATTTATTTTTTTGATGATGTATGGTTGTGTTTATTGTTCATGATATCAGGTTTGGTATAGAATTTATAATTTATCACTTTATTTCTGATCTATATTGCTTTATTCTTTATTTATATATTAATAAATATAGAACATTAATTTTCTTGAAAATGTTCAATGTTACCGTATCATTAAAAATAACAAAGGCATAGTTAAAGTCAATGACATTATCTAAAAAGCATTGAAGCTTGCTTGTCAAACAGTGAGTTGCTGTAAACTGCATTATTCCTTTTGGCCCATAGCTAATGGACAAGGGGGTGCCACCTAGCCTGTTCGTTAATGATGGTTCATTTATGGAGAGATTCAAGCAACTTCAACAAGAGCAGGAGAAGCGGAAGAATGCCAAATTGGAGGATTCTAAACCAATTAAAGTTGTTTCAGGGTCTTTGTCTCCTAATCCCCCCATTAATAAAACATCTGTGGACTCAAAGGCTAATGATACATGGAAAACATCTCAGGCTGGTTCTGGTGGCAAACTTGCTTTCAGTTTAAAACAAAAGTCAAAGGTAGTGCCACCCCCTGTTAAGTTAGGTGTTGATGAGGATGAAGAAGAAACAGATGCTGGGGATGTTTCAAATGATGCACCGCCAAAACGGCAGAAGTTAGGTCAGGAGGATGGCACTGAACAATCATCAAGACAACTTGATGTTGGTAAATACTTCTTGAGCTTTCTAGTTTTCACTGATAGTTGGCGTGTGGTTGATATTCCTGCTAAATGCAGGTTATTAATATGAATTGTAATAAGTAACATAAATAAATAATTTTAACATAACTAAATAATTTTTACATTCCATGTATGACGTGGTGTTCCAATGCTTTCTCTTATGTGTTAATTTTTCGTAAAGATCTTTGTTGTATCCTTGCTATTCCCTGATTATTGTTTCTTTATTAATTAATGCATGCTGTATACCTTATAACTGTCATGTCATTATGATTGTGTTTTTCATGTGTTGAATATGCCTTCATTGCTAACCTACCTTCTGATTCTCTTTCCTCCTCGATGTTTCATGTTGATTTGTTCTCAGTCTGAGTCTATCTTATGTCATTATTTTCTGTTGCTGTTTCCTTCTCAATTTATGCAAATTGTATAATTTTCCCCCTTGAATGAGAATGTGATGTTCGTGCATCTTTAAGCATTTCTGAAATAAAAAATTTTGCCTTCTATAAATTTTCTTTTTTCAACGCGGTTTTTATTCTTTCACCTGGGAATGGAAGGAAGGAGGATATAAGTATAAGACAATCTAAATATAAATTTGCCATTTCATTTGTACTTATCCTTAATCATACAAAGGAAATATAGGAAAAGTAAGCAGGATTTCCCAACTTGGGTTTGTTTATGAAGCATGTTTGGAGCTTCCCCTCAAGATGTTCAGGAGAAGGAAGATGCGAGTTTTGGCATACAATCACACTATTTTCACAGTTCTTTCTCCTTCGCATTAAAATAGAGTCGTCCTCTACATTAAGTGCAGTTTCATTATTCAAGAGGTCATATTGTTATATACCTTCTTTGCTCATCAAAGCGGCATGCAGCAAAGAGGAGAAAATGTCTTGAATATTTTTGTCTCATGAATGCAGCTTATTCAAGTACCCATGAAGAATGGTGTATTGGCACGCCTGCTACAAGACTAACTTGAATTCCGTTGTTCATGCTCTTGGTATTAATCAGTTTTATAAGTGATATGCAGCACCTCCTTCCCCAAGTGATCCTACAGTGAAGAAAGTTGCTGACAAGCTTGCAAGTTTTGTGGCTAAGAATGGAAGGCAATTTGAGGATGTTACACGTCAAAAAAATCCTGGAGATACACCTTTCAAGTAAGTATAGAGTGGACTTTTAACCCTAATGCATTTATCTTTTTCTTATGCTTTCTAATGTATGATTTTATGTGGTTCCCTTTTTAACAGATTTTTATTTGATGAGAGATGTGCTGACTATAAGTATTATGAGTATCGGCTTGTTCAAGAGGAAAAGGCTCTTGCTCAGTCCAGGGAATCACAGGTTCCTCGTGATGGTTAGTATTTTTTAAACCAAGTTTTTAAGCTGTTATAGCTGTGTTTTTTTGTCGATGAGTTGGAAACTCCGTTCTTTTTTTCCCCCCTTCTTTCCATTCAAAGTTTTTAGCCTTTTGTATACAAATTTTTGGTTGTGTTCATTTTTGCTGGTGCCTGCTGTTAAAGTTTCTTGCATGTGTTAACTTTTTAAACTCAATGTTCCCTCTATTGATTCTGGTATTGATGAGCTTTAAGAGAAGAGGTAATTGGTTGACTTAGTTACCAAGGCTTTAATATTTTGGGTTTAATGCAAGTAACAAATTGTCCTCTAAACTATACATCATAACAAATAATATCCCCCCATTCCTTGTCCCTTATGTGACTCATAACAAAGTCTGTCATATTTTAATCTAACAGTGAAACCAAGTATATATTGGGTTATTTGATTGATTAGCTTATCGCCTTATTCAAGTAGTGGATTATATCTGGTAAGATAGGAAGAAAGGGATTACAATTTGTATGGTTTTAGTGGTCTATACTCTATAGTGTTGATGCAGGCTCATTTTTTTTGTTGACTTTGCATTTTAATTAGGATTATGTTATGTGATCTATGCAGGCTTATCTATGTTATGTTCTGTTTTATGGTGTTCCTCTAGCTGACATTCAAAGGGATTGACATGCATTGTTACATGGTCTATCCCTTTAGGTCTTAGCTGAATATTTTGCACTATTGCGAGGATATCTTATTTTCTTTTGTACATTCTCTTCTTTGCCAATAATATTTCTTTTTCTATCAAAAAAAAGGAAAAACTAGTAGTCATATACATGATATTTCTCTTAGCCACCAACCATCCTGCATATTTGAGGAGTCTTACTCTTACACACTCTGATATGTGGAGTATGCCTTCTCTTTTAACTCCCATCGTTTATGTTGATTTGGCATGTAATGAACATCCTCTTTTTGTACATTCTCTTCTTTGCTAATAATATTTCTTTTTCTATCAAAAAAAAAAAAAAAACTAGTAGTCATATACATGATATTTCTTTTAGCCATCAACCATCCTGCAGATTTGAGGAGTCTTACTTTTACACTCTCTGATATGTGGAGTATGCCTTCTCTTTTTAACTCCCATCGTTTATTTTGATTTGGCATGTAATGAACACTTTGATACACAGGGGGAACAAGCACTTCGTCTTCCAGACAGACAAATGGTCCTCAAAGACCATCTCAGCAGCAGTCAACGTACCAAATCCCTGCATCTGTTTTATATGAAAGTGCTGACGATCCAAGAGCTTCTGGATCTTCAGTTCAAACATTATCAGTAGGAAGATCTGGTAATTGTTATTATATTAATGTATCGTTGGTATTGGTTGTGTTGACAATCTGTATTTCTTTGGTCACCATTATCTTTCAAGTTAATAAAGATCGAAGCGTAGTGGACAGAAATGTTAAATTTATTCATTTGCATTGCACTTATTCCTGGAAGGGGGAAAAAAGATCTGAACTGTATGTTGGACTATTTCAGTTTTCTAAATTCTTCTCATGGGCTTGGTGTGCAACTTTTTTGTTGCTGTATGCTGTGTATTTCCGCTGCAGATGAGCCCAGCGGTTCATCAAGTGCTGATTCTTTAGCACTAATGGAGTTCTACATGAAGAAAGCTGCACAGGAAGAGAGGTCGAGACAACCTAAGCAGTCAAAAGATGAGATGCCCCCTCCTGCTTCTCTGCTAGGTTAAAATTTTGATTGTTACTGGCTGTTTTTTGGCCGTAACGTACATCTAGTCAAACAAGTTTTTATTGTGCACTTTTCCTTTTTGGAATAATATTTTGATTCCTTCCTTTTGGGGGACCCATCTCCAGGGAAAAAAGGCCACCACATGGGTGATTTCATACCTCCAGAAGAACTTGAGAAATTTTTGGCTGGTTGTAATGATGCAGCAGCACAGAAAGCTGCCAGGGAAGCTGCAGAGAAGGCTAAAATTCAGGCTGATAATGTTGGCCACAAGCTCCTGTCAAAAATGGGCTGGAAAGAAGGTGCATTATGCTTTTCCCAGTCATATATTCTTTTCAAGCTGAGTGCATTTCATTGAAATAAGCCTCAAGCTCTACCTGTCATCTGTTTTAAGTACTAGAAATCTGCTTCAAGTTTTTGTCTTGTCTGGATACTGTGAATTTTTTTAATTTTATTTTGAAACACTTCTGTTTGAAATCATGTGAAAAGTATATTGTCATTCCTTTCTTTTGCTAACAATCATCTGATTTCCAGGTGAGGGTCTTGGCGGCTCCAGAAAGGGTATTTCAGATCCTATCATGGCAGGTAATGTTAAGAAGAATAACTTGGGGGTTGGTGCTAGCGAACCTGGCGAGGTGACTCCTGAGGATGACATATATGAGCAGTACAAGAAGCGGATGATGCTTGGCTACCGCTACAGGCCCAATCCTCTGGTAACACAATCGTTTCCTTTTGTTTTCCATAATTTTGGAGTGGCAATATCTTTGGTGGCTGTAACTTGGTTTTCATGTCTTAATTGTTTATTTTTACAGAACAATCCTCGTAAGGCTTATTACTGAACTTCACGGTGGAAGCCTCATGTAGGTATCTCATGGGGAAAGTAGACTTTTATATGTTGGAGGACTTGTGTTGCTTGTAGGATTGAGTGTGCTTGAGTGGTTTCTGTTGAACTGCAGATTTGGAGTGATGGAAGGGTTAGTGTTTGTTATGATAACTTTTTTGGCTGACAAAGAATAATGTGTTCTATTTGTTGGTTAATTAAGTTTTTGGTCATTACACATTATATCGATTTTTAAATTGGCTCTTATATTTATTTTTCATTTTAATTAGTCGTTATAATTGTAAATACCTTAATTTATGATACTATTACCATAACGGTCAACTAATAAGACATGTTATTTCATGTCAAATGTCAGATGAGTTAATTTTGATATATTAATCTATCTTCTCTTTAGATGAGTTGAATTCACTCGTCAAAATCCTAAAAAAAGTATTTTGACTCAACAAAATTTCAAGAAGTATTGTTTTTTTTTGTCTTTTTCTCACTTTTGTTTATTCATCTGTCTTTTCATTTTCTTTCTAAGTCACATGTTCTCAATCATGAATGATGAAAAATGTGATTAGCTCAAGTTAATGGGGTTATAACCGACGGTGAGGGGGAGATTTATTTTAAAATATTTTATGATTATAGGGATTCAATTGAAAATGAAAAATGTAGATATCAATTTTTTTTAAATAGTTAATATAATGTGTAAAGAATGAAAACTTAATTTTACCCATTTTTACTCTTCCAACAAAAGCCAAAAAAAATTTTCATGCTTTTGGAGCGTGCTATTCAATGTTAGCATATTGACGAAAGTGTACCCTGGCAAGAATTTGATTTTTATTGTTGGGCCATTTATAAGTAATTAATAATGTCATATTCATACTTCAAATGTGGTTGAGGTCTTAGCATAGTAGTACAAGATACTGCTCTTAATCCACACTAGGGGATCAATTTCCATCCCACACACCCTCCCGCCACCCCGAAAATTCCGCCTCCCCTAGACCCAAAAAAAGGTGGCTTATCAACGAGTGAAGGGCATAGGAAAGAACTAACCAGCAGATTAAGATACTGGCCAATTATTAGCATACAAAAATTGGATTGTAGTGAGGCATTTTTGGTACTAAGAGTATGGTTATTGACATCAACTACTACTTGTAGTTATTCTGATATTCTCTTTAGATATTAGTGCAAATACGCCTATCTGCAAATCTGTTATGAACTTGCAAAACTTCCTTATGAATTGTTATATTATCACAACTTCTGTACCCGAAAAAATAATCACAATTACGCACATAGATAATAGCTGTTTCCGTTTACCTTAAGTCACAATCACGGAAGTTATGTTGCCAAATTTGATTATTCTATAATTATTAAATCTGGGGAGTTTATTAATTTTTTGGATTCTGTTTTTAGATACTTCTATTCACCAAATTGAAAAATTTAAAAACAATGGACCACATTAAAAATAAATAAATAAGTAAAATTAAAGGACAAAAAAGCCTTTTAGCTTAAATAGTATTACATTAAATTACAAAAAAGCCTTTGGTATTGGTTCTCTGGCTTTGTTCTGGTTTGATTTATAGTTGAGGCTATAGGCTTTGACAATGGTGGTTGTTTACCATATTGGATTGAAGTTGTATGGCCATGCTGTTTTGAAACATTTGAGTTTTGGGTTGAATTTGTTATTATGGAGTGATTTGGTTTGGGTTTTGTTGTTCTCATTTTTGGGTTTTGATTTGATTTGGTTTGATTGATTTTGGTTATTGTTTGGTTGAAAGAAGGGGAAAAGGATTTGGTTATGTTTTATAAATTTTTTAAAATTAATTTTTGCATTATTATTGACAATACGTTGTTTGTAAGGGATGTGATTGTACTGACTTTTAAACAATTAACAGAGTTGAATGTAATATTTTTTAATAAAAAAAGGGAGGGGACAAGCATAATATCAATAAATTTTAAAGGGAGGTCATGTCAATGTATTTATTCTTTTAATTTTTAGGGTAAATAGCACAAATCCTTTGAGGTTTTTCAAAATAGTTTTTAACCCAATTTTTGATTGAAAATTGCACTCTATCAATCATAAGAATATTCTAATGGAATATTCTTATTTATTTAACCATGATTAGTCCAATTATTTTTTTTAAAAAAATTAACCAACTTTAACTCACAGTCTTATTCTTTGATCACCATTTATCCTCAACAACTTTTGTTATGTATCTTATCAAAAAGTTGCAAGAAATAAGGTGAAACTCTTCCATCTTACAATTTTCATTATATCCTCATTATTTTAGATGTGCTAAAGATAGAATTATATTGATTTACTTCAACATGGAATTCCAACTAGTTGTGTAGATAATTTACTTTCTCATGACAAAAAAAAAGAAGATAATTTCTTCATTCCCCCCTCTCTTTCTCTTTATGCAGATAGTTTATTCATTTCGCTTTACAAATAAATCAATTTTTTCGAAACCAAACTGAACCTTCAAAATTTACTACGTAGTTATCATAATTCTTCAACCTTTCAATAAGATCATAAATAAAATTTCTCTCCAAAGATGGTTTGTACATTATATTATTTTAACCTTCTTTATATGTTAAAAGACATTAAATGTGCCATCTTTATTTTATTTTTTTTAAAAAAAGAAGAATAGTAGAAAAGTATCTTCTAAGGCATTCAACAATCATTTATCGAATCTCCCATATTTTTAACAAACTTCACATATTTGAAAGGTAAAAAAATTTAAAAAATAAAATGTATGTGAAAATTTTCAAAAATAAAAAGAGATTGCTAAAAAGAATTAGAATACAGAGAAATTATAAGATAGAAGAGTTTTTATCTTATTTTTTGAGTTTTTTAATAAAAGTAAAACCTCATTTATGTCCTTTATATTTAGCAAAAATTGTAGTTTTATCCCTTTTTTTTTAAAATTCTATTTACGTTCCTAACGTTTCACAAACTTTTTAATTTTGTCTTTTTGATAGATGACATCTAAATTATATATATAAAAAAATTGATATTAAGGTCAAATTACGATGTTAGTAATATCCAAACACCACCAATAGAGATTATTTGCCTTCAATTCTCTAAGGAAAATCTTCAGTATGGGTTTTAGTAGGAGAAAGATTAATTTAGTGTTAAAGGGGTTTAAATTCAAAAGAAAAACTTTCAAATCCTACAAAAATATAGGGGGAAATGATGTTAAACAATATCTTCCTATTTAGATAACTTGACCATATCAATTTTTTTTTCATTTATAATTTGAATACTGAAATAGTAAGATTGAGATATTTTGAAAACATTATAAACGTAAATAAACAAAAAAAAAAAACTTTTTGGGCTAAGTTAAAGTCATTGTAAAATATGAGTGACGTAAATAAGGCTTTACTTTTTTAATAAAAGATATAACAAAAGCTAGTGAGGATAAAGGATAATCGAAGAATGAAACTATATGAGTTAAGATTTTTTTTTTAAAATTAATATTTTGGGTTAACTATGATTAAATAAGTAAAAATATTCCATTATAATATTTTCATAATAAGGTGGAGTGCAATTTTCAAACAAAATTAGGGTTAAGTGCCATTTTGAAAAATCTCATTGGTTTCTGCTATTTACCCTTTTTTTTATGTTTAACTTATTATTTTGTCAATAAACCAAAAAACACTACTTTATGTTAATTTTTAGTCAAGTCAGCAATTCAGTTACATGAATTTGTAACTATAAAATTTTAAAATTAGGATCCGATATTTTCAAATTTTTTTTAAGGATATAATTAGGTATTTAGTATATAAAAATATATTAACAGTAAATAGTTAAGATTAAAATAACTTTATGTCCTTAAACTTTTTAAAATATTCAAATACGTCCTTATATAAAATTCCATACTTGATTTCCTATAACAATGTTTTAGCCAAATTTTAATAGTAAGAATCTAATTAAAAAAAATTTAAAATTTTAAGAACTCAATTATAAACTTTTAAAAATATAGGCTTATTTCCACTTTCTAAAAGGATAAATATCCGCAGAGTAATTAAACCTAATTATTCTTTTCTCACTTTCCACTGTTTGCATGGTTAATTTTAAATTATACGATGTTTCTTTCTTAATTTTTATCTGCTCCACTCAACTGAATTTTTGGAATCAATTTATTTATTGGCACTGCTAGAATTCAGGCTTGGCACATAATACTTGATTTGGCACTCGTATTAGGAAAACTGGCGGCTGCATATTATGCGGCTAATTACCGGAACTGGTTTTATCAGCAAACGCATTTGAACAGTACAACATGCACCATGGTCCCTGCACACTAGATTCCAAGGGAACAAATTCCACTAAAGTCAAAAAGGTTGTTGGGAGAAGCAGCCAAATAAAAAAAGATATTATTGCCTAATCACAAAGCATATCCTTCTTTCTCAGTCAGTACAAATTGGATAATCCGTAGGTATTCTGCGGAAGTGCTAAACACAAACAAAAGTAAGAAAGAACACAAATGCTTGTAAGAAGGTGAAAACGACCCATAATTCCAAGCACTAGCCTACATCATAAAATATCGCCCTCTTCCTGAAAAGTTCCCACCTACCAACAAAATTGGGTGTAATTATAAGCAGGTCACACTTTGAGTAATATTTTAAATATTAATGAAAGAATTAAACTGATGAGATTTTTAAATTTGATTAAATTTGTTATTGAATAAATTCAATTAGCCAATTCAATAAAAATAAAGTTGACATCATAAAGAGAATTTGGAGGCAGGGCTTCTGAGCTTGGTAATTAATAAGTTGTGATTCTATCAAAGGGACTTATATATATTATAGTCATATTTGTAGGACCTAATTAAAGATTCGAAAGAAAAAAAATTCCGAATTTTTCTCACCGTTGAGTTCTTTTCAGATTCAATATTGGATGACAGTAATACATCAATAACGATCAGTACACGCATGCTTAATTACTCAGCAAATTGAATTGCCAGTCATACTTAAGTTATGCTACATTAACCCACTTGCTGAAGTTAATGGTAAATCTCCGACATTAGCAACATTTATTGCCTAACCAGAGGAACAAAGATCTTATCTTTTCTGCGTGCTTGGGTCAAAATTCTTATCATCAGTTCCCAATTCTTATTCCTTAGTCCACTAATTTCACGCACTGAATCCAGATATAATGGCTTGTAATATCATATCAGTGACATATTTCAAATCAATTCAAATCTATGCTCCAAAATGGGAATGGGATCTCCATCAATAATAAGCATCCAATGTTGTTCAGCCCGAGCTCCATTATTCCAACACGTCAGCTGAAATGCCAAGGAAATTCTTTGTCCAAATATATGTGGCTCAAATTCGAATGTTCTGTGCCCACTGCTAACAAAATATAGACTATACCAAGAAAAAATATATTCTATGTTTTTGATACTTAGCCCTCAAAAAATATTGATTAAGATAAATTAGATCACAGACTTTGCATGCCTATTTCATAGTTAGGGTGCTTGTTTCTCTGCATACTTGCTAGCCAACATTCAACCTTTTTTTTTGAAAAAAATAATTTTCCATTTTTAGTATTTCTTTTCCACAATTGTCTGTCGTTAAGGATAACATGTTCAAATTAATTAAGGGAAGTGCAAAAGAAGTGGCGGCAAAGTGCTTATGCTGCATTGTCTCAGACTACGGAACCAACAATAATTAGTAGTTCCTTTCTATATTCTTTGGTCTCATAAGGTGCCTTATTCTCGCTTACAAACTTTGGAATTTAAGAACAAAGGAATTATCTGATAATGAGTGTGAGAATGAGAGTGAGATAGATCGATATTCCAATGATCAAATCAGCAAAAGCGCTGCTTTTCTTCTGCAAACCTAACCTTATCCTTTAGTCTTGCATTATATTGAAGGGTATACTCTTAGTGGCTAGTGCAAATTGCCGTCTTGGTTGGGTGTATCATATTTATTAAAATTATTAGGGTTTGCTAACAAGAGTTCATAGCACATTGGTTGAGAACCCAAGCACAAGTTTGGATCCTAATTAAAACCCATGCGTACGTTGAATAACAGAAAATAGCCATGTAAAATAATAATTATTATTTTAATATTTGATTTTTGCAAAATAGTATTTAGAAGGTAAAATTTTAAATAATAAATTTTAATTTTTTTTATAAAAATGTCATGATAGAGTAAGATTGCTAAGAAGGATGTCAAAATGGTGGGATTGAGCCAATAAAATTGAAATAAAAAATAAATTTTGCCTGATCAAAATGTAATAATTGTCTATTTTATAATTCAATGTTTCAAAATGATTTATTTGTATTTAAATTATAAAACTTCACTTAAAATTTATTTAAGATACGTATATTTATTTAATTTATCTATATCAATATGAATTTTAAAACTCTTAAATTTATGTAGTACTCCCAAAAGTTTTTTTCCTTTGTGGGGTATCCTAAATATTTGATTATGTACCTGACATGTAGGATCAGCCGAAGTCATTAAAAAATAACCTACGATCATCCATGACATCATTCAACGAGTGTATATTCATTTACTTATATTGAAAAGGATATAATCCTCAGCACAAAACGATTGGAAAGATAAGAAAAAGAAACGCACCCTATTTGTTAGACCGCCTCTTTCTTGAAATTTTAGCTTTTTTTTTTTTTTTTACTCAAAGACAAAAAGTTTGTGATATTCCCTACCTAAATAATTAAAGATAATAATTAATAATCAGAAAAGAGAAAAAGAGTATGTGTTTCTTGTTGGAGCTGTATTCCTTAATTAAAACCGTGGGTTTCTACAAAAACTGCTCATCAAACCAGAGGTATCAAAAACCTGGTTGGTTTTTGTTTTGCTTCCTCTGTTTTCTCCCTTTCGCAATTTTTATTTTGTGAAATATTTCCTTGTCTTATATTGAGAAGTTAAGCAATGTCAAACACTAATTTTTTTTTTTAACGTACAGCTTTTGCCAATTAATCTTGTATAAAATGATGTTATATTGGTAATTATCAATTTAACCTACACAAGTTATATAAATTAAATTTACGCAAGTATTTTCCTCAAACACGATCCTTCCAAGTGAATCAAGATTCCATTCTCAAATTTGGTTGCAGATCACACACGTTGACTAATTGAGGGTCATGATTAAGAGTATATGAATTGTTTGTACCAAATTTTATTTACTCGAGTGATGTGAAACAGTGACGGATAGAAAACTTTTAGGGGGTCAAATAATTTACAACATAAATTAAATGTGATAATCAAATTAAAACTAACAATACATCACATATATAAACTTTAAATCAAATAAATAATAAGATAAAATAATTTTATAGAGAAAAACTAAAAAATTAATATTTTATAGTATTAGGTATATTAACTTAAAAGTAATTTTAAAGTAGTGTGCTTTACTTTTGTATAAAAATAATTATTTTATATGATAAATTACCAAAAAAAGGTATCAAATGAGTTGTTTATATCTTATAATATTTGATATTAGAGTTATTTTGGTAAGAATATTATATTTAAAAAATAATTAGCTTTTACTTATAATTAAAAGCTTCAAAAATATGGTTTTACTTATAAATGAATTTTGCACTTAAAATTAGAATTTTTACTTATTATCTCATTGAACTTTTTACCCAAATATGTGAAATTATTTCAAAATATTTTTTATTAAAAAAATATTATTTCCTTGCAATCCCAAACACTTACACACTAATACACACACACAAACACTCACACACTCCTAATAATGTCAAAAGTTTTGTAAGCATTCTTAAGAATTAAAGTAGAGCTTAGAGTTAAAAAATTTATTACTTAATTATTGAACCTGCTATTCAACTTTTATAATTACTTATTTACTGTAACAAAAAATATTTTCATTCTAAAATAATATTCAATTGTTATATAATTTTTTAATTTTTAGTTATTTTTAATTAAAAATAAGCTGATATGCTTTTAAGTTGAAGAAACCTATTTATGGAGAGTAGTATCATTTATGTAGAATAATATATTTAAACTTAGCCAAGCTCCGCCACTAATGTGAAAGAATTACTATATCTGTGCTAAAAATTTAGAATATATATAAATCGTACCTCTTTCATTCATATTACTTGAACTGGTCTGCAAATTGTGTTATAAAAGAAAATCGTACACACTTTGTAGATTGTATATATGAGGAATATATTCTTTCACTCCTCTTTTTCTTTTTAAAGTTACCTCGATAGATGGAGGAGTAAAATTAAGAGATATTAAGAATGGAATAAGAATTCTGTCAATATAATAAATATATAGTAATTTATTTTCATCTATTAAAAACTTAGGTCATCAATCCGTTATAAATTAACATGTTTGATAGAGTTTAAATATAATAATATAGGGTAAATCCCAAACTCATAGTATTACAAAATAATAATATGACTATATGAATTTCTAGGAAACCATCGGGCTATTTATTCAAACTATTTTAGAAAATTAAAATATCCACTAATTAATAAAAATGTAAATCTAAAAACTCTAACTTAATTTTCAGTGCGCCTTCACCTATTTTACTAAAATAACATACGGCAATCACATTTTAACCGTTTAACTTTTTAAATTCCCCCCGGGGGAGTTTCCTTTTTTTCTCTCTCTTATCTCCATAATCAACGGCTATTTATCATTTTACGTGGTATTTCAACTTGAACTCTATCAGCGTATCTCTGTCTTACTTTGTACAGGAAAGTTTTAGAATAATAATAATATAGACTTAGGTTCCGAATAAATTTAAATTTATATTATATTTTAATTATTAAAAATATATTTTAAAATTATAAATATATAAATTTTAAAAAATTAATAATTAAGATATAATAGAGATTCAGATTCATTTCTTAAAGTTTTATTGTTGAGATGACCATTAATAATGGGCTAGGGACAGAGCAGGATGGTCAACAGCCACAGCTAATGGTTCTTATAATAGTGTGTACGCAGGCATTGACTTGTACGAAGGCTGAGTCCACTTTAATGCTTTTTAATGTCATATAGTATAAATATTGTATATTAATTTAAAAAATAAATATATATTAAAATATAAAAAATTGTTATTTGAACATATAAGTAACAGTGGATTAACATAAAAGCAGGAAAAGAGATATTTAAGATATACTATAATATAATTGATCTATGATAGACTAACGAATTTATGTTGCTTTTGTGGATATGTGTCGCTCTTTATATATTTAAATAATATTTTTATATGAAAAATATATATTGTATATCTTATATAAAAATAATATTATATTTGATGTTCCATTATAATATTTAAATAATATTATTCTTAATTATTAACCTAAAAAAGAAGAATTAGCTTCCCCTTTAAATGTCACTGTCAGTGTCCTAAAATAAATATAAAAATATTGAGGAATTAAAAACACAGATATCAAAGAATGATTTACTTTATTTGTGTTAACAAAAGTTTCTTATAGCTTTTATTTATAGGATAGTGATTGTATAGGATTACAATTATTATCATAAGCACATATAAATGTATAAGAACCATATATATTGACATTTACCTAATTATCGAAAAAAATTAACATTTACGTAATAAATATTTATAAAAATTTTGTAACTTTATAACTATTTGATGAATATGTACTATTATAATATAATAAAGTTTTTTCAGATAGTTCAGAGATACTAACATGTTTGCCTTTGGAACTACAAGCACAGTGGCTAGTTTTGTTTGACCAATATGAATGGGCAAATGCATTGTCACTATTTATCTTAGCTGTGCATTATATATACTGTTATTTGGTACTTATGACTATGAGTGATTTATTTATAGAAAACATTTAGTTTATGTTTATATTAACTTATTTTATTTTAAAAATATATAATCAAAATATTTAATGTGAGTATTTGATTAATCTTTTAATGTGAAATAAATTAATCTATATATATTGTAATCTTATAAAGTATAGGGATCTAATTTTAAGGTTTAATTAATCAATAAACCCCTATAATTTGATCAAATTTTGAATTAGATTTTTATAGTTTAAAAGTTTTTAAATAGATCATTACATAGGATATATTTTTGTAATCAAGTCCTTGAAAAAATCTAACATTACAAAATTTTTTAAATTTTCATATAGTTTAATAAGTTCTTACCGAATTTTGTAAGTTCAAATGTAAAAATTTATTCAATTAAATCGAAAATTTTATAATGATAAATTACTCTAGGAACTTAATTACAAAAATTTATTTAATGCAAAGACCTAATTGAAAATTTTTACACTATAAGGACCTAAATAAAAATTAAGTCAAACTATAGGGATTCGGAGATTAATTAAATCTAATTTTAATACACTATATAAGTGCCAAAGTTTTTTACGAGAGAGAAGATCAAATGAGAGGAATGATTAATTTTGAGAGTGAAAAGAATAAATCTGGATCATTGGATATCACATAAATGGTTAAATTAAAATATAAAATCATGTGATATTTTTAAGTGATCATGTGATATTTAAATAACTTTTAATCTTCACCATCTATGTGTGATCGTATGACCAAACCATACATCCTCTCATTTAGCTTTTGTAATAAATCACTCTTTTCACTTGATACACTTTTTTTTCACATTGTTCATCTAAATTAGAGATGGCAAAATGGGCTCAACCAGCCAGGTTGGCCCGCCAAATTCACCAAAAATAATGGGTTGAGTTGACATATTTGGTTTGCCAAAACTTTTCGGCCCACCTCGCCTAACTTGTGGGTTTTGGCTAGCTGGGGCGGGTTGGCCCGGCCAAGGGTGGCTCTTTTTTTTTTTTTAGGTACAAAAGTAGTTTTTTTAAATTTTTTTAGGTTTTTATTATAGATTATGTTGTTATTATACTTTATTCATTTGTGAACTTTATACTATAGACTTTATGTTATAAATTTATAGTTAATTATTATTTATAAACTTATTTATATATTCTAATTAGTTTATCATATTTGTATTTGAGTTAAATTTGGACATAAATTATGTAGTTTAATTATTTTATTCTATTTTATTTAAATAAATTTTTCATTCAATATAATTTTCTAATTTAAAAAAATTTTTAAAGTAATTTAACTCATAAAAAATATTAAAATAAGTTTTTTTTTTTGGCAGATCAACCCACAAACCCGCCTTTAAACAGGATGGGTTAGAATATTGAGCCCGCCTTCCTAATTTGGCTCGACCTGCCTCGCTTTTTATGGGTTGGGGTGGGCTGTCCTGCTTTGCCAATACTAATCTAAATTGTTAAACTGTGATTACTAATGCAGATGCCACATATTCTTTTTGCTGATGTGGTTTGTTAATATGTTTGCCACATTAGCAAATTAAAAGAATAAATGTTGAAACAAAAATTAAACTTAAGGGATTAAGGTAAAATTTAAAAAAAAAAAAAACTTTAGGGCAATTTATATATATATATATATAAGACCTAGGACACTTCTCCAGTATAATTGTGATTGAAATATATGCTGATTACCTCTCATACTCATCCTGAAAAATTTTAAGATTCCATAAATAAATTATTTGAAAAAAAATCAACACAAAATAACACCTACCATCACAAGTTTCCTAAGTCATTGTATAAATCACTTAAAACACAATTCTCAGAAGATAAACCCATGTTTTGCTTTCTAACTACACTTATCCATCTCCTCAAAATCTTTCTTTAAAAGTAAAATAAAATTATTCAACATTTTTGCTTCCTCTTACTTAACCAATTGAATGCCACCCTCCATCCAAATCGAACAACTAAAATAAAAAACTTTTCATAATTTCAAAGATACACAGAAACGAGTAAAGTCTTAATTTAGTCCCTAAAATTATAAGTGATAATCAATTTAGTCTCTAACATTTAACTAAAGATATGATGTTATATAAAAATATTTGATCTTATCATAAAAGATTTGATCTAGTCTAAATGACTAATCCTAATTTACTAATCCTACTTGGAGCTCAAATACAAATCACAAAATTAAGGCCCATAATTACTAAACTCTAATTAATGGGCCAAAATATAAATGATAGTAATAACTTCAATAAAGCTTTAATAATATAAGAATGCTCCAAAATACTCCAAATCAGTCCATCTCTTCAATTGTGGACAAATCTAACCCATTTGAATTCTTGTAACCTGATCGACTCAATCTCTTACGCTGTGATCCCCATCAATGAGTTTGGTATTCATGAAAGTGGTAGACAAAGGGCAAAAATCGATATATTTGTAAGCAAGGTGTTACATAATGCTAAGTTTAGGTACTTAAAAATTGAAAAGTTGGCACCGACCCTCATCATAATAGCCAAGAAGCTTCACTCTTATTTTCAGAGCTACAATACTGTGAAAATTAACCAATCAACCAATCAATTAGCATAACATATTAGTTTTAAAATGAGTCATCCATGTTAGCAATCACCATTAACAATTTAGATGAAGTTGGACAGAAGGACAAAATTGAAGCAAATTGACAACGTTTGAGATGTAAAGTGAAAGAAAAATTCTTTTCATGCAAAATCAAAACTTGCGTAAAACTTGATGGGTTATAAAGCTTTGTCCATTATAGTTATTAGTGGCCTTAACTATTTGTTACTAAGGATGTGTTTGGTATAAAAATAGAATAGGAGAAAAAATTTTATAGATAAATTTTATGTGTAATTTTTTCATCTTTTCCTTAATATATATATATATATTTTATGGTAGGTTTAAATTTCCAATTCCACACAAGCTATCCAAGCCCTTCGCTATTAGTCTATTTTTAGTGACTAGATTAATTAGCAAGTAAAATTTCAAACTATTATTACTCTATCAATTATCTTGATAAAATACTCAATTTAATCTTTTATCTTTATTTTTTAATTTTATTTCTTAAATTTTATCCTTTATATTTTAAATTATCTACTAATTTAATTTTCGGTCACATTTTTAACTCTATTAATAAAAATAATGGCATATTACTAATAATGTCGCGTTATAAATGGTCTAAAATGGCAAAAAAAGAAAATATAGTTAATGAATTAAAATATCTTTTAACTTAATGTCAATTTACATTTTTCAGACTATTTTTCTTTTCTGATAACATCTTGCATTCCAGTCGGCAGTCAGTGTACATATAGAATCATTAAAGACCAATAATTGTTTTTTTGGGTCAATATTTATTTATTTATTTAATTTTTTGTTTTGACTGGATGGGCCAATCATAGCTTAGTCATGAACAAATACCAGATACCAATACACTGTATCGTTGGTGTATCCTGTTTTCGAGAACCCAACTTGCCCCTTCAATTTTGTTCTTATCCATGCCGCCGAATTCTCGTACAGGTAAACGGTAGTCAATGCCTTATCCATTCAATCCACTTATTTTGTCTTATGATCATGGTGGAGTAATTCTTAAATACTTATAAATAAAAAGAATTAATAAAATTTAAATTGAAAGAAAAGTATATTATCAATTTAAAATTATTATATAATTAATATTTAGAATTTAATTTAAATATATTGATAATATAAAATAATTTTATATTATTAATTAATAAAAATATTAAAAAATATTAACTCACATAACTAATTATTCATTATAGTAAAGAATTCAACATATTTTTTTATTTTTTTTATTTTTATTAATTAATAATATAAAATAATTTTATATTATCATAATTAAACTCTAACATTTATAGTAATAGAATTAGCATTATTAAAATATTTGAAACATTATTATCTCTTATTAGTCTTCTTTTTCATTTATTAATACCAATAATGAAGATAAAAATAATTAGGCTTTTATTGATTTACTATTAAGAAATAAGATCAAATAGGATATTTTTTAAAATAATAGATAAAATATAGGGGGAGTAATATATTAGAGACCGAACAAAATTTATCTTCTCTAAATACATCCCACTTGTTATTTTTTAACTATTGTCAAAACTTTATTTATAAAATGTCAAGTTTCTGACAGCGACTAGCAACACGAGAAACACGTTCAGTTACAAATTGGATGAAATAGGCAGTCAAGTCATGACTACTAAATTTAATTAGAGTGTTTATTAATCATTTATTATGGAGATGTGTTATTTGTATATAGGTTATATTATATTTTAAGTCGATATATTATCTATCCGTAATTAGATGGATGTGAGATTTAATTTAAGTGAGAATTATATATTTATTTAATAATAAATAAATAATATATCAACTTAAAATATGAAATAAATTATATTATAATATTACTTCTCTTCATTATGAATGTGTGGCTGTAGAATATTGAACTTTTCATTAGGGTATGAATCAATTTAAAACCTGTTTAAGTACAATGAATGGTCAATCAACTTTTGTGGATATATCAATAACTGAAGACTCAGCTGTTTGTCTTGTTATCCGGATTTAATTGAACCAATGCCGTGAATCTTATAGCACTAACTGAATTTGGGGCTTCTGACATCATTGGCAATTTTTTATTTTAATTGGGGAGTGTCTAAACGCTGATAAATAAATGCTAGCCACCCTCGATACAATGTGAAAGCTATTTTTTTTTATTTTTTTCCTCCTTCGGGAAGAAAGCTAAATAATGAGGGAAAAACGAAGTCTCCGGTGAAGCACGCGCCTGAGACTTCAGATATTTTCTTTGCTTCTCCGTGCCGAAATGTAATAAGTAGGTCTTGTTTCTTCATTCATATCTATTTTTTCATTTATAATATATGAAGGTTGGTTAAGGGTTGTAAAATTACCTCATGAGTAACAACAACTTATTTTATTGTCACGTCAATAATTTCTCATGATGTTCATTTTGTTAATTAGTTGACTTCTTAATTTTCAGCACATAACTTCCCATTAGAAAAAATAAAAAATAAAAAATAAAAGTCAGCAAATAATTCTATTGAATCTCTATTTCATCAGTAAGAGTGTATTCAATTGTCTTATTATAACTTTTCTTGGTTTGAGTTTCATGACTTTTCAGTAACTGAATCAAATGTTTGCTAACTATCATTCTCATGTTGAATATTTCAATAAAATGACTAAATTGATTTATGTTCAGTTGATTATTTCAGCTGATCATGGGTTCACATCTGATTTATATAAAGTTGAAGGGTTTTCATTAAGATGTACTTTTAATATATGTTATAAAAAAAAAGATTTTTTTATTTATTTTAATTATTTTAAAAAGAAAATATTAAATACTTTTAGCAATTTTTAAAATATTAAATATTTGTACTTTTTAATTTTAATTATCACTTTAATTTCTTAATATATACTTTAAAGAAAATTCAAAAGTTGAATACTAGGATCAGCAATCTGAAAACAAGCAATCACAGCACCCATAGACTTGAAGAAAACAAAATTCTATATTTTATAGGTTGACATTTTGCTCTTCAAAATAGCCATAGCAGGATCCAAATTATGAATTTTTAGGTTTGTTTCCTTTCATTCCCGGGAGGTGTTCTGTTATTCATGCTTCATAATCATATCACCGTGTTGTATTGTCAATAATATATGAAAAACTTAGTTATTTAATTTACAGAAAACTCAAAAACAAAAAGAGAAAAGAAAATTTTAGAGTCCTTTATTTTATCATCCTAAAAATAATGCCCTTGCATATTTTCCTTAAACTAAAATGTTCAATGAAGTTTTCTTTTTTATCAACACACTTCCAAATATAGCCTATATCGTTCTTTCTACGTCCGCCGAATGATATCATTTCAGCTAACTACTACAAACAAGGAAAAAATCACAGTAGTTTAAGGATGACCAAACTATGCAGAAGGTATCTTTCTGTGTTAACCATAAATTAATTCTTGACGAATAGGATGATTTTCAAAATAAAATAATAGAGTCGGGAGATAATGCATGAACCTAAAAAATTAAGAAAGCAAGTGCCCCTTCCTGCAAACCAAAGAACACCAGCCGTACAATTTATTCTTTTTATTCCCCGCACTGCACTCACCACCAACGCATACAAGGGTTGCTTCTTCCGTAAGCCGAGCATCACTTATCCACTTCAAGTTATTCTCTACTAAACAACTACTTAGATGGCATCTTTTCCACTTCAATTAATGAATTACAAAGCCTAATCATATTATACCCACATAGAAATGGTATATAGTTAAGGATTTAATTTTAATTGATTGTTCGTGTAACAATTTTTATACACTCACTTGTTTATATATTGATACATCAATAAAATTATTTAACTTTTATTATAACTATTTCAAAGGTCATATAAGTAATAATCAACTTTCACTACTCAATGTAGACAGCAAAGTTAGATCCTTAGACCCAGATTTTTAAAGTTTGACCTCTTCTAGTTCAAGGATTTTAGTGGTCAACAGCAAGAGGATGAAAAATAAAAAGGTTAAAATGGACCACATCATGTCATCAAGGTATGATCGATATTAAAGTGGAAACATAAGGGTGATTACTGAACAAGACACTGCATAAATATGTCACGGAGGCAGGACAAGACAACAACAATCTTAGCTTTCCTCCCCACAAACTCTTACTCTTTTCTTTCTCTTGTCTCTCATATGTTTGTGACCGTGTGCATATCTTGAGGTCAGAAGCAGATTTCGGAAGCTGAAGGACCTGAACCTTGGACTTGAATGCACCAAATTTTGAGTTGCATGTGTGCCCTTTATAGCCTTTCAAGATTTTCTGAGCTTTCTAGTCCCAAGAACAACTCTGATTACGGTAGGAACAGAGTTCAAGGAAGATTCTGAGCTGAAATTTATGTTTGTCAATGGTCAGTATAATGTATAAATACTAACAATTTTGTTTATTCTTTAACTCTTGGCAGATATTGGACCTTGAAATTATATTGAAGATCTTGGTTGAATTCCCCTTCGAAAATTTGAGCATAACATTTTCATAGTTACCATAGTCACCAAGGTAATATTAACATACTACACGATTTAATTTACTTGATAAGTTCTTAGCTAGGCTTAAGGAAGGAAACATAAATATGATTTTCTTCTTGATTTTCAGGTAACTGCAAAGAGAAGATGAGTGTTATGTATAGTCCTGTTCTCAAATACTCAAATGGGGTGCTAAGGAAAAGCCAAGAAATGGATTCAAACATTAGCCATCAACAACAGCAACAACACCGTCACCAGCAAAATTCTGAACTATTGAGGTACCGTTCTGCTCCAAGCTCATTTCTGGCAAGCCTTGTTGAGAACAACAACACTGGTGGTTGTGTCAGTGAGGAAGCTTTCAGAAGTGAGGGCCCTCAGCGTTATCATCTTACATCCACAAGTTCAGAAATGGAGACCGTGTTTCCAAAGCTGATATCACCCAACAATGGATTATGGAGCAATTCAGAACATGTGCAAGAGCTTTTTGGAGGCAAGCCTGTGAAGCAGGGAGAAGCAGGAAAATGTGTCCCAAAGGAACCACAACAGAATGGTTACTCTTATGGTTCTCAGTTGATTTACCAGTCTCAGCAAATTCAAGGCTTGCCAAATGATTCTTCTTCAGGTGCTGCTGCTGCCAATGCTTTTGATGGCTCTTTTGGTGTAGTGAACTCCATGACTTCAGACCATTCCACTCAATCTAAAATGGGTGTTAGGAGTTGCTCCAATTCCAATCTCATCAGGCAAAAGAGCTCCCCAGCAGGATTTTTCTCCAGTGAAAATGGTATGCATTTTCTCTTACTTGCTAAAAATTACAGAAATTTCTTTTATGCAAGTTTTCTTCTTGTGGTTGTTATTTTTTTGGGCATGAAATCGATCTCAAAACCAACATCAGGTAAATGAATAGCAGAGGTTATAACTTTGAGGTCATTGTGTTCTTAGATTTATGGAAATGTCAAACTAATGTTCAGAATTAACTACACCTTGCAAGTTAATTGGCATTAAATCAAATGAGAATATGCGATCCCTCGTTTGTGGTGTATTGCTAATAAAATGAAGAAACTTGGGAGTCATTTTTCCGGATTATGAGATGGTTTGTTCACATTTATCCTGCGGAGAATTGACTTTTTGAGCAACACTTACCAATAAATGAAATATCTTTGAGCCAAAAAAATAGATATATTAAATATCTTGTAAATTTTTGGTGAAAAAGGAAGAGGGGAGAGGCAGTATATAAGAAAGAATCTGCCAAAAGAAATCAGAAGATTTTGCTATAGGAGTACTAAAATTTGGGGTCCTTGAATTATGTCTCGTGTGTGTGTGTGTGTGTGTGTGTGTGTGTGTTTTGAGTGTGAAAATGCCAAAAATGATAGACATTTGTCTTAGCATTATGAATACTTCTATTAATTTCAGGTCTTGCAGCATTGAGAGCCAGTGATGTCTCAAATGGACAAGCTACTGCATCAACTAGCGGGTTGCATGGTACTCTTTCCTTCTCATCTAGGCCATCCTCTTGCTTGAAACGGATGCCACAGATTGCCGAAAACGAAAACGAAAGCCTGGAAGGAAATAGTGACCAAAGTAGAAACCTGGTAAAGAACAATGGCAGCTCTAAATGTTATGTCCCTAGCTTCACCAGTGAATTCTGGGACGGTTCTGCATTCAATTCCCAAAAAACAGCAAGTGAAGATGAAATCATGTTTTCTACTTCCAGTGCTTTGGAAACTCAGGTATAGCAGAAAGTTTTGTGATTTTACTTTTAACCAATAGAACTTTTTCTTTTCTTTTTTTTTCTATTGTTGATCACTGGAAATTGTTTGATTTCAGGAATCAGATTTTTGCTCTCAAAATCTTGGTTTGACTCATCATTTGAGTCTGCCTAGTTCTTCTACTAAGATGGCATCAATAGAGAAGTTTCTTCAACTTCAAGGAACTGTTCCTTGTAAAGTTCGAGCCAAAAGAGGCTTTGCCACTCACCCTAGAAGCATTGCAGAGAGGGTAAAATTCTATGGCAACTAACAACAATATTCTACCTAGTCTCAATCTATTAGTTGTCATTCTACCATACTAGTTGAACAGTTGTTTGACTGTTTCGTATGTTCTATTATGCGATCTGCGAATTTCAGGTAAGAAGAACACGGATTAGTGAAAGAATCAAGAAATTGCAAGGCCTTTTCCCAAAATCGGACAAGGTAATCTAACTCTCTCAGAAGCACATCACATGTTGGTTGAAACATTCATATGCACTTTGATAACTTGATGCTTCACTGTTGGCAGCAAACAAGCACAGCAGATATGTTGGATTTGGCTGTTGAGTACATTAAAGACCTGCAGGAACAAGTTAAGGTACTAAAGAAGCATAAATCTTCCCCATAAATGCTGAAGAGAATAAACAAATTTAACTTACACTGAAGTCGGTATTGTCTAACTAAATTTCTTTCACCTCATGCAGATACTCACAAACAATAGGGCAAAGTGCAGATGTACAAGTAATCAGAAGCAATACTCTTGACCTTGTGCCTGATTTAATTCCTTGTAGATAGCAAAAGGAAGGAGTTTTTTTTGTCTTTTTTTCCTCCCCCTTTTATTGAATGTGCCAAAGTTAGCAATTGTAATTATATAAGATTAAAAGTAATGCTGATGTCTTCCTAGTATGAGTTTTGGTCTGGTTGAATCTCTTTTCACATCTGTGTTTCATTTCCCCCCTGATTTCTTTTCCTTTTTAGCTTGATTTAAGGATCATAATTTACTATCATTATTTAGCAGAAGTCTTTCTTTGTGGCTCTCTTCATTTTACTTAAGAAGTTTGGTAGCGTTGCAATGTAAATCTGATAGAAACTTTGATGCAATGATGAAGGCTGAATCGTACTGGAAACTACCATTGAAACTAGTGACTAATGTGTCTGCGTTCCAAAAATTTGCAGCTTAGAATACTCCCATTTTGACTCATTGCCAAGCTAAGAATACTCATAAAAACAAATGTTTAAGATGCCTTTTCATAGAAAATTAAGTTCCAAGTGTTTTAATACACAATTTATTGGGTTTTTCTGATTGTAAATTGGGTTTATCTGATTGTACTTTATATATGTATATATTCCCTCTTTAACCAAGATTCACACAGAAATTACTGGGATTAACTCTAATTATGTGGGCGCTCACAAATCAGGGTCCTCCAAAGAAAATACTTACTCCATACTATGTATGATTCTTTTGCTGCAAACTCTAATTATTTATCTCTTTTTTGGTATATTACTCTAATTATTTTCCTACCAATTTGAAAAACCCACCAGTTCATTTGGTACATATATTGCTTGGCATTTGGTGGAAAAGCAACCATCAAAAGATAAGTTCCTACCAATTGGAACTAGACGAAATGCAATATCCGAGGGAGGGAGAGAGAGAGAAGGAGGGGGGGGGGGGGGAAGAACTTTGCTTTTCAAATCAATTTCCAGAACAAATTTAAATTTCGAACCATATATGATTGATGTTAAAAGTGATTTTTGTATCTTATAATATATAAGCAACAATTTTAAAAAAAAAAACGTTCTATCTCGGACTCTTTTTCCTCCCAATAAACCCTCGATAACATAAATTTGAGAGAAATTTTAATCACAGGAACTTAAACGAGACGAATTTTGATTAGAGCCAGACCAAAAATGAATAGATCAAAATAGAGTTGGTAAAGACACATAATTTCATAAATAACAAATTTTTTTTCCAATATAAATAACTTTTACCAACATCTTGTGGCATGCATGTTACTTATAACGTTGTAAACGTTATTTTCTTCTGATCATCTTATATTACAGGAGCAGGAAACCAAATGGAGGCTTAAAGTACAAACTAAACAGTTTTCTATATTCCAGACCCAACAAGAAAAAAAAAAACAAAACCAGTTTTCTATATAAGCATCAAATACGAATATAACGCTATTATCAACTAGGCTTCGACAATGCGCATTAATCCGAGATTTTCCTTTTCTTTCTTACAATTGAGAAGATTTTAATTTCAATTAATCATTACACTTGGTTGGTTTGAATAATTCAATACTTGTTCTTATAAACAAAATCTCAAATTAGAATATTATGAATAGAAAAAAGCTAACTCTGAAAAAACTTAACTTCATAATAAATCAACCTGACTCAAATTAAATTGAGATCTATTAAACTTCAAATTGTGATAGTTGAAACCAAAATCATTATAGACGAGAAGTTGATCAACACATGCCTCAGATTACCATATTACAATTTTTGCCTCTTGGTAGTACAACAAATACAAATTCAAACCAAATCAGTAAATTGGATCCTACTATGACATCAATCCCGTTAGATAACATGATCAAATATAACCATCAAGAACAATTTAAGTGGATTTACCAAACCAAAAAGAAAAGAAAAAAATAAAAGAACAATTTAAGTGGAAATCAACACATGCCCCCTACACATGCCTTTTCACCAATCTGTAATTCAGTATTTACAGGGAATTTTTCATATCGAGGATCACTTTGATCCATAATTTAAGCATACACAAATTAATTACTTCATCAAAACAAATTACGCACTTATATATTCAATCTGGCATATAGAAGGATTTTTCGAACTATCAAAAACCAATTAGGCAAACAAATATTTGCCATGATCAGAATATCGGTATTTTTCCGCATAAAAAAGCGCCACTCATCAAATGAAACATGAAATACTTAAGAAATTTAATGGTCATAAGGAAAGAGTATATGTATGTCACTTTAGCAGCCCTCTCACTGCTCCCTTTCTTTGAAGAAGTGACCCAAAGCCAATGAAGTAACAGGCAGAAAACCAAAAAGCACCAATCACGACTCGGAAGTTTTATGAATTCAGCATTTAAGCAATTGGCATTAAGAATTACCCACCAACTTATTAATCCTATAATAGTGTCATCCAAAAGCTGCAGCAGAAAATTCTACAAGCTGTATTATGCATTGAATTTGCCTAACTTCAACTGCCAATTAAATTTGTTACAGATATTAGGAATTCTATCAAAATGAAACAATTATTACCTTATATGTCCCCCAAATATATAGTTTGTTGGAAGATTATCAGTAATTAGCCAGATGAAAAAATATTGTACTTATCTCACAATCACCTCACTTCCATTCACTCTGGAATCTGGATGTCAAATATGAATATCTACCAAATCTACTGGGAAAGGGCAGAAAAGTAAACAACTACAAAGAAAAACAAAATTACTTCTAACCGCGACTCAGCACTCTTCAATACCTGAGCAGAGTATCTGGTCAATCCAACCATCCGAAAAAGAATTTCTGATATCAAATAAATCTACCATTGCCAACAAGCCAGAGCTTATATGTAACAAAATTTCAAGCCCCGGCCTTCGGTTTTGACTTTTGTTTCTTGGCATCCAATGACGATAACCCCTTGCCCAATCCAACGGGAGCCTGTTCTTGCTCAGGCATTGATTGGCCTTTCTTGGCATCAGTTTGATCAGTTGAAGGAACATCATTTGCTTCCTTCTTTGCTCCATCTGCATTCCCATCGCTGCCCCCAGCATCTGGAGTCATACCTGAATTTATAATATTCAAAAGTTGGGTAAGGGGCGGCAAGGCTTGTACCGGTACACCATGTGGACGTACCAACAGACCCCTTGCCGCAGCCTTCTTCCTGACTTCAGCAGCTGCACGCGCAGCCCTTTCATCAATTCCCCTTCCTCTGGGAAGACCCTCGCCCATTACTGCAGCATTGAGGGATTTGTTTGCAGATGCGCCTGAACTTCCGGATCCTCCAGCAACTGCAGCAGCTTGGAATGCATGTATCAGATCAGGATGTGCCTGCCATTGTAATCCCAATTGTCAGTAGAAATTACAACCTCAGAGAAATGACAAAAAGAGTAGAAATTACACTCTGTGGTCCTATATTCTCAAGGAAATAAAAGTTCTAAGATGGTATAAACCCAGAGAGGTTGTTGCCAACCTCTGGATTGTTAGAATAGAACGGACAAACGTTGAACATGTCACAGAAGCGAATCACCAAGTCAAAACTGTATGACTAACCAAAAAGGAAAAACCAAAGAAATAGAACAGAAGCTTTGACCAAAGACTAGACTACATGGATGGAGTGTCTACTGTCATTGTTCTCTGAGTACGAAAAACCATGAAGCATACTACTCAGGATTGGCTACAGACTGTGTGAAAATAATCCATGCTATATTAAAGGAACATCAGGTACCTTCAAGATATCAATAGCCTTCTGAGCTGAAGCTGCATTCAGAGCTTGACCCTTTTGCTTTTGAGCATTCATCTGCAAAAACAAGTTGTGACATGTGAATAATACATACAATTCACAGGGGAAAATAAGGTCTAGAATGCAACTGAGACCTAAATTGCCAGGTGATTCAACCGGCCTCCAATTGCCATACTCCCACAAAATATGGGATTGAGGATCCATGTGCAGCACAATGACATTCTTATCCTAAAAGATAGTATAAAATGTGCACAATGACATGTTTGCCAACCTTCATGAAAACAAAAAAAGCCTCAACCCACTTAGAGCTCACCCCTCTCTCTCAATTCATTGCACCTTGTGCCATCTAATACTCTTGCGCTCAACTTTCTTATAGTCATTCCCTACAGTAGTCTCTCTCCCTCCCTGCTCCCTCCCGCCGCCACTCCACCAACCCCCCTGCGAGGGAGGAAAAAAAAAAATCCATCCTCATCTCTCTCCTTCCACCCTTCCCTGTTTGTACCCTAATTTTCTGAGAGATTACGCCTTAATTCCTATAATTATAATCACAACTTCTCCCCATGCCATTATTGAGAAACAAATTTGTAGATGAGTACAGAAAGTAAGGTGATACCATATGGGAAATGTATAATTCATCAGCCAAGGGGAAACAGATAGATATACCTGCAGCTCACGCATCTTAAATGTGTTCATCCAGTTCTGCGAGTCTTGTGTCCTTGAATCGTCTTCACCAAGTTGTTTGACAAGTATATCATATGTTCTCTTCTCATGCTGTCAAACCAAATGCCCAAATCAGTCAACCACCTACTTTTACTAATAGAAACCAACTTTGCCACAATAAATACCTGGTGAGAGAGCTTGAAAGCACCCATACAATTAAATGCAATGGCAAGAGCATGATAACAAACAGCAGTTTGAATATGTTCCTCTCCAAGAAGCCTTTCATTTTTCTTTAATGCTTCTTGCAGATATCGAAGAGCCGTGTTCATCTTTCCTATGTCCTGATACATCATTGCAACATTGATAAAAGTAGCTGCAACATCAGGATGATCTGGCCCTGATGACAAGCTTAATAAGAGCAAAGCTCGGGACATATGGCGAAGGGCAAGTTCTGTCTGGTTAAGTCCATGGTAGAACAGAGCCATATTGCCATAACTGCAACAACAAAATTACTGATCACAAAATGTTCTAGACCATAGTGTTTTATAATATACACACAATGTTTTGAAAACTGAACACTCCTTGAACCAATATGGGAAGAGGTTCAAGGTTTTAAAGTCCAACCAGGGTAGAAATAACTTTCTATACATATGTGTATATTCTGTAAATATCAGACAATATGTATGAAGACATAAGTATATAAATAAAATCATAGGCAAAAGACATCGAGATATTAATCTAACATGAACAAACTGCTTCGTGATGCATACGATATGACAACACCATAAAGAAGTACACAGCACTACACTACAAGCATAAAATGATAAAACAACATACAATATGGAGCCAGCAATTTATCAAAATTCATCAATCAAGGAAAGAGAAAATAAAAAAAGCCAAAAAGAAGCCCAAACAGGTTAAATATATATATATATATATATAGGGAGCGTATCACATGAGAGGAGTGGTTTATTATAAAAGTGAGAGAAGCAAATCTTGACCATTAGATCTTACATGAATAATCAAGATTAAAACATAAAGTCACATGACTTTTCTAAGTAATCACGTGACCTTTAAACAATTTTAAATCTTGACCATCCATGTATGGTTATACGGTCTAAATTTGCTCCTCTCACTCTCATAATAAACCATTCTCTCATGTACTACGCTCCCTATATATATATTTATTAACAAGAAAAAGGTTAAATACATAAAAAAAAAAAAGGTGAACAAGTTCAACTATTACAAGCTGGAAGTTCAAAACAAGTTTAGACATTAGCTTTCTAACTTCCAATTTTACAGATTTGACCAGTCCAATTCCAGGTCCAGTCTGGTTTTCAAAACCATACATAAAGCTCAATTTTATTTTATTTTATTTTATTTTATAAAATTTGATAGCCAATATTTACCTTTTGGCCATTGTAACGTTGCAGTTTGGCTTGGCATAAATAAAATGACATACAAATTTGAAAAATAATCTAGAATACAGAAACCCTAAAATATTATGGAGATGAACCAAGAAGATCAATGGAGCGGGGAATGCCTGTGAGCAGTATCGGGATGATCTAAACCAAGACATCGTTCATTTATAATCAGCTCCTTATGTTGTTGCATAATAGCCCCAGCCATGTCTCCAGCATGGTACAAAACCATGGCAAGATACCTGAAATTCAATACTTTAATTTGAGATTAAATACACAACAAGCATATACATCAACAAAAATTTGATAAGCCTAATAACAAGAGACCCAAAAGTTGGGTATAAATCTTCAACTTTACAAGGCATCAAAACTGAAAATAAAATGTTAGGCACTCCTATAATAAACCATTTGAGAAATTATGGGTAAGGGACAGGAGGGATTTGGGCTATAACTATCTACAAGGCAAGAAGGCAGTATGCTAGGGGAAAATTGAGAGGTTGTGGGGGCTATAAGCAGAGAGAGGAGAATTATAGAGGTAAGCAGTTACTAAGTGAGGTTTTGGGAGGAAGGTTACAGGTCTCTCGAATGACCTGTGTATGTTTTCCTTTTCTTCTTGTTTTCTGATTTCTTCTCTTATGGTATAATGGATTCCTTTCAACATATGGAAGTTATTACACATCCATTATGGCAAGTCTGATGTGGCAAGAAATGAGCAATTGCAGATCATGATTAAACTGTGATGAAAGTAGAAAAAGTAAAAAGACTTATAGGAGCATGCCAACATAATAGAAATAAATATTGACATACCGACAACAATTAGCAACCTCCCGATGCATCAGGCCAGTAACCTGCAGCCCATTTAACAACGATTAATTTATGCACAAGAAATAATTCCAAGAGACAAAACAATACTGAATTTCATGCCTGCTGTAGAATTGAGAATGCCTCCGAAAATGAAGTGTAGGCTTCACTAAGCATGCCCTGCATTAGAGGAAAAATCACACATATTAGCACATTTTGTCAGTAAAGCCCCCTAAAAAAGAATACATTAAATCCCTAAAATTACACATTTATGTTACAGTAAAGAAGATGCCTTAAGAATGCCATCTTAGAAACCTCAAGAAGATCACCGTTAGTATCAAAATATTTGGGTTTCAGTTAAGCTTAACACAACTTCACCCAATAAATAAAATCACAGCTTTAGCATTTTTTGGAAATATAAAAGCTATAGATACCGATAACTATGTAATTTTCACTCTTTTTCTTTTGGCAATGACAGCAGAGGTTTGAAGCTATGACCTCCTACAAACTACCCAAAAACGCTTCACCACTTCCCCATTACTTGTGGCTCAATATGCGTTTATTCTATACTTAGAAACAATATAGAGCATGGTAAATACCTCAGCCAATTGAAGCTTTCCCGTTTCCACTAATTCCTTGGCTTCTGAACAGGCAGGAACTGAATGCTTGACCACTGGACGGAGATCCAAGACATCTGATGTTTGGAATGGTGTTGTAGAATTAAGATCATATTTACGAGCTGCAACGCTTATTCCAACCTGAAAACCGAGTATTAATCATGAAACCCACTCAAGGTTAACAGCATTAAGATAGAATGGCATAAATGCTAGCAAGTACTATTCAACATCAGAGGTAGTAGCGGATGGCATCAAGATCCTTTCAGAGACTATTCATAATCATAGGCATTACCACAACCTGATAATATGTTACAAAAAAATATTGGTTGACAGCAAGAGCAATCATGCATCGCACAACACACGAGAAAAGTCAGAAAGAGCAAAATAACTAAGTATTAAAAATTAGAAAAACTAATACCACTTTCACAGACAAAAAGGAAAAGATATTGTAATATATCCCATCCTTCTTTTCTGACATGTATCAAGAAATACAAGGTTAAGATGAGAATATATTTCATGAAACAGAGATCACCAAGTAAGCGTCACTTGAAAGCAAAGATTGAAACAGAAAAGTACTTTCCAAGAGCTTCATTCTATCAGAACTCAAGTATTGAAAGATCAGAAAAGTTAGATCATGAAAAATCAGTAAATCTTATGTACACCACTGACAAATTCAAATACGAATTGAATGAACCATAAATTATCTTATACTTACCTTCTGACAGAAATTACGTAGAACAGAAATTTTCTTTACACGTGACCTTGCATCCTCTGGCAACTCAAACTGTAACAAAAGTTTATGTTACAATTTACAGTAATATAGATATAGATGTACTGTTGTAGTAACAAAGAAACACAGTACAAGCACAGACGTCCAATTTTATATGGCACGAGGACTTGAATGTTCCATATGGTTAAAATTTAATATAGGTCTACTAAGCAAACCCCACAAAGAAAACAACATAGCAACGCCTCTCAGATGCACTTCAAATCCGTTTGAAGCAACCTCAGTAATGATCCATTGTCATGGTTAAAAATTAAATATTCACGTTAGGCAATAGTTGATACCTCATATTTGACCATTGCAAATTCCCGAATGTCTGACCAAAGAGCTTCAGAGCTCATATTCATATACATAGGTTGACTCTTTCTCAAAGATGCCCTGCCTTTCCATCGTGCTTGCCCTTTGGAATGCTTTCCTGTATACCGATGCCCTGCATATTCCTGTCAATAAAGGAAATAAGGATTACAAACTAATTCACTGGAAATTTACAGCTTATAAGATTTGACAGAAAATTAAAAGTGGTTTGTACAGCCTCTGGAGAGAAAGCAGAGTTCACAGATTAATTCAAGGAATCCTGGCTGAAAAGAACCAGCAAATTAGGAAATTTAGCTACAGTTATAAGTCAACCATACTGGACATGCCTTTTTGGGAGTTTTGCACTGTGCACTATTAGCAGTTGCCTTTCCACCAGGAGCTTGACAATTTCCAAATAGGCAGTTCAAGAAATGAGATACTGCAAGTGCAAGATCATGATCCTCCGTGTCTCTCAACCAGTCCTGCAACCAGTACATGATTAGAACAAGCAAAAAAGACACTGAATATCAGAAGCACAACCTTAAATGTGTCATCAGTGCCAGGAGATTAAGTGTAAAAGCCATATCAAAATATAGTGTATCCCCTGTATGATCTAACAAATCAACGTCAAACATAGTATATCACATTTCTCATGCTATGGCATTGACAAAGTTTTTTTTTTTTTTTTTTTTTTTTTGGACATGGGCATCAACAAAGTAAGATAAGCCATTTATTGGTTAAAACATGAACAAGGGATATGCAGAGACATTAACAGGCCACCCTTGACAACCAACAGGCAGTAATAGAACAAACAATATTTTCTGATCTCACTGAAGGAAAACTTCGGAGCTTTGACCAAGGCTTGGCAAACCAAGCTCTCAAGCCCTCACAACTTATGCAAATACACAGATGAACATATATCTGGATATACTGGAGATCTCCCCTCTTACTGATTCAAATGTATCAGATTGCTCAGTTCAGGCATGAATTATAAGATCAAAGAGCGTTTCTGACTTTAAATCTAAAAACAAAGGGGAAAACACAGGTAAATGAAATACTGAAGCTCAGATGGATTTTATTACCTTGATAACATGCTTCGCAGATCTGACAACAATTTCACTATTACAAAGATCCCATAGATGAGGCAGATGTTTAGTACCTCCAGCCACCTTTCACAGGAACAAGGGCATATCAGAAGCAACATATGAATTATCAAAAGACAAAGTAAACAAATTTCAGGAAAACCACAGAAAGGAATGGCACCTAATTCACTGGACCAACTCCCAAAAGAAATTGTTACAGCAATATTGACCAAAATACATGCTACTTACTTTGCCAATATAGCGAACATTAATTCCATGAGCATGGAGTGCTTCTGTTAATGTCTGGCCATCCATAGGTGAAACTTCAAGCGTGCATAGGTCTTGTACAAACTTAGGAAGCACAACATCAGTAAGATATAGACTAACTTTCCTCACATTATCTTCATCAGCTGCTATTTCCTGGGTGAATATGATCAAATATAGCAATATATAGTGAATGCTAAGGGGCATCGCATCATTATTTTTTTCATGCAGAAAGTACACATAAAGACCACGGGGATATAAATGGGCAAACAGAACCATTAGATAGACCAACAGAGAAAGCAAAGGTATATAGTTAGGCACAGATAAAAGCAAAATGAGATTTGAAAAAACCTGGGGACGCCCAGCCAGTTTGAATTCAGTGAAGACGTTAGGATTAAAAACAATTTCCTCATGATGATCAGAGGCTTCTTCGGGTGCGGAAGCAAGTTCTTTGACATCCCCTGTTTTCTCTTCCTTTGTTACTGTTTTCTCTTCCTTTGATGTATCCTGCAGAAAGAAATCAAAGCACACTACCACAGTTTATACATGCTACATTCGAGCATAATCAGCATGAAAATACCCTTAATTCGTACAAAACTTAAACTAATAACTAGTGCAATCATTTGACATGATACTGAGTTCAAATAACAGAATATTATTACCACCAATGTTTCTGATTGTTCAACCAGACAACCAACCAAGCATACAAAACCAGTTTTCTTCAAATGCAAATGGAAAGGAATCATACTGTTAAGATAGCCATGTTTTTGTAAAAAAGAAAATGAGAGCAAAAAATAATCCTCAAATTAATGCTACTGCTTTTCCATTCCAGCAGTAACCCTTTGTGCTAGTAGTAGAAACACAATCCACTAGTCAATAGAATACTCAAGTTGTCAAGTACCTTTACTATCCTTTTAGTCCCACAAAATCTAGAAAGAGAAAATGTATGATCACCATGCAGTAGTGTTCAAACAAATGAGCAAGCAACAAAGTGACACCAGTACTAGATGAAGTTGAAACAAGTAGCTTCTTTTCAGAATTCCATTTCATATCAAACTATATAGAAAGGCAAAGTCAAGATTGTCCTTAAATGCAGCACGCGATGAAGAAAAGAATTGGTTTCAAAGAACACAAGTTAGTCAAGCACAAGCATATGTAACACTACAATAATACTTACCGGCTTCTCAGCATCAGTGGCATTTTGGGAATCCATGGCCAATTTATCTGCCCCTTGAGAATTCGTCTCCTTAGATTTTGATGTCTCTGCTGCTTGGGCCTATTGCCACAGAGCCAGCTGTGTCAAACTGAATATACAAAGCAAATCCCAACTATTGTTATCAGAGTATTGGTTACCTGACAATAGGCAGTAATTAATTCTGGTCTCAAGATACAAAATCGAGAACCAGGTCCAGTATAGTTTGCATCCCGAGGAGTTACCCTCAACAAATCAAGAAGATAATGCCTGATTTGGTTACAAAATTTACAAAATGAGAAGAGCATCAGGGCAAGAAAGTAGCACAATAGATATAGATAACACACAATGTTAAAGTTGTGATCAACGAAACTTGAACACTGTAATGGATAACATAATTTCCTTAGAGTTCAATAACATTTTTTAAACAATAAATACCATACCAAAAATTGTCAGAAAGAGCTAAAATGAATATAATATATCAACAATATTCAAATCAAAATCTTCAGTGCAGTAGGAAAGCATGCCCACCCTATAATGCACTCGCAAATCTGCAGAAAGGTCACCAACAGTGCACATAGACTGTAAAAATAACAAAATAACTAAACAGTAATACCGGTCATCACCACCAACAATGCCCTTGCATTCCACTGGTGCAGCTAATTTGAAAATATTTCCCGATCCATCAAGGACCGAGTGTTCCTTCAAATGAAGGCGCTTGGCTGCCTCTGCCACCTAACATAAGAAAAGCTTAGAGGGATGAAAAAATACATCTGATAGGGAACACAAGCAAAAGAGCGTATGGTTACAATTCACAGATAATACAAGTTACAAATGTTTTTCTCCCACTAACAACAAATTTGCTTACAATTTAATGTTACCCAGAGTAGGAATGATGGTCACCCACATAGTTCCACATAGTTCCAATAATGCTTAAAACTCAAATCTGACAGCTTCATTAAATTAAATTAAACTTCCACCTCCATTCTTACCTTAGAATGAAAATCTTCATTCCAGCAAATTTTCTTTCCATTGTCAACAGAGCCATACAAGAGAGAGTCTGATTTGTCCCCTTGAAGAATGCCTGGTAAGACACTCTGCAACACAATACACAATTTGAATGATAACAGCAAATTTAAATTGTGAACAAGGATTCATGGGTTTCAAATTAAAAGCAATGAACCAAACTTCAAGTATAAAATCCGTCAAATATCTCCAGTGGACGAGGTAAACAATTTAAAGGTGAGATTTGCTAACTAGGTGTGCTTAGGGCATTGGTTAAGGAAACATAGTATATCAGGAACTGAAAAAATATTTGATCCTTTCTTCTTTTCTAACTAGTGCCCTTACACTTGCTAGCAAAACACATTCTGTTTAGAAGTTTCTAGCCTTCATTTTATCATTATTAATAGCGATCATATTGGGACATCACAAACATCTATGCTGCAACAGGGAACAAGGCATTACTGATACAACATAGGGTGGGCACTTTAAATAAAGGTTTAAATATGCTTTTAGTCCCTATAAATGAGTCATTTTGGTTTTAGTCTCTCTAAAATTTTTGCTTTTGTTTTGGTCCCTCTTTTTTCCATTATTAGGTGTTTGGTCCCCACTCATTTAGATTCAATATTAAGTGGTGATATTTATAAACACTAAAAGAAGATTCAGAAAATATTTATAATAACAAAAAACAAAATTTCCACTATTTGTGCGGCTAAATATGCACTCTAAAGTACTTATAAGAATCAAAATTTAGAACAAAAGGGACTAAAATCAAAAAAAAAAAGAAAAAAGAGGTGAATAGAGGGAAATGAACTATATTTATAGGGACCAAAAACATACTTAATCTGTAAATAAAATATTAAAAATATATTCACATATTATATGAATATAAATTAATGAGTTAATAAACAAAAAGAAGTGAAAAAAACAATACTACCATCCTATAAGCTAATAACAATAAGAAATTCAAATGTCTTGCCATGTTGACAGCCCTTGACAAATTAATCACACTTTCACAATAACAGAGAATGTTAACAATAGTTGAGTTTGAGCTTCACTACACACCTGAGCAACCACTCTATGACCCCTGTAGTCAATTATACCCATAGCAAGATTATAAAGTCCAGGGACATCAGCTTCCTGGTAAGCCTTGGTGCCTTTCAAATCATTGTTTGCAGAAGCATATGTTGCCTGCTCATTTTCAGCCAACTGAGCTTCAGGAGAAACATCTGTAGTGACTTCTGTGCCATTAACAAGTTCTTCTGAACTTGGACCATCATCTTTCCCCCCATTGGGAACCTGACTTTCTCCGTGAACTGGACTATAAGAAGATTTATCAGAAGAACTTTGCAGAGTGCACATGCTCCATGTTTTTGAAGTAGCATCGGCACGTTTCTTTGACAGCTTCTCAAGGTCAGCATCAACAGCAAAACTAAAGAATATATTGTTGTGCACGTACCTATTACCAAAATTACACTGATTAGCCAAATACTTTCCAAGGATAAAGGAAACCTATTCTGTGGAGAAAGGGGCGATATTACAGATATTAACAAAGCATATGAACTACAACAATGACAATCTGAACAAGATCTTTTTCTTTTTTATTTTTTAATAAAAGTTTCAACAAGATTAACATATTTGCCAAAACCATCTACCATGCTTGAGAGCTGACACAGCCATGTCATGAACAAGTTATTCAAAGGCAAAATCATGGGACAAGGAAGGAGTATCTTCAATTCCCTCCCCACCCCAAAGAAGAAAAATGTAACATGCAACTTCCACTCAAGCACGCATTTCAACATTTTTTGATATTAAAATATCAGAATGCAGGAAAAACCAAAATTTAAAGAAAATCAAGAATATATCTAACAAATTGCTTAGGTTAGAACAGTTAAAGATCCACTAACATGTGAAAGCATTCTGGATCGGTTGGATTTATCGGGGGAATGCAGCCACTGATCACTCCAATAGCACCATTAATGGCTGCATCAACAAAGTCTGATGTCACTTTATAAAGTGCCCTGTCCCGTAAAATCCTGCAATAATGGAAAAATCAACCCAAGAATCAATCATTCTCAACATACAAACCTAACAGCATGCATACTTCCAAAGACACCAATTTATGAATGAGAGAAAATCAAGGTACCTCTCCTGTTGAGTTGTATGAGGAAATTCTCGACAAGATTGCAGCTCCTCATTCCAGTCTCTTTGCATACCAATTGGCTCACTGCCATATAGAAGAGTCAAGGCACTCTCGGCTCTAGCTGCATCACGTCTGTGGTCTGCCAACAAAGAAAACCGCATTGCTAAATATATAAGCAAGCCTGAGAATCTCATTTACACCTCAGTCATAATACCACAAGAGGAGTCTAAATAAAAATTTAAAAAAAAAAAAATGCACTATAAATTCATTCAGCTATTGCTTCACAAGAAGAAAAGAAAGATCATTCAAAATGCAAATCAGCTTAAAAATTTCATGCTATTATAAAGTTGATTCCAAATCATTTATGGCAAGACAATTAGCATCAATTAATATCACAATAACTCAAAGCAAGCTGATTTTCTCAATCATCCTTCATTAATACTGTATGAAGTTTCAAATCCATAATATGAGTCACAGAGCAGGACCCTTACAAAAGCTACCAGAACAGGATAAAAGCTTCAGAAATTGATTCTGATGGTTATTCTGTTTTAACAACCGAAATGTTGCAAACATTTATGTTTTTAGCAACCATTTATCATGTCAGATATTATCAAACCATAAAATAGAGGTTGTGTCAGACCAACTCTCAATAAAAAGAACTAAAGAACTACTTTGTATCGAAATGTAATTTGGCTAACATATAAATAATAATAATAATAACAATAAACAATAGCAATCAGGGTTGCAAAATTTCCAGGGACATTTATCCCTTGTCTTCATATTATTATCAAACAAAAAAGTTTTCAGAATTTATTTATCAAGCAAAATATCTAGTAATAGCATCACATGCCACAACTGGCTCAAGAAACTGCTCGCATCTGACAAAAGTGATTAAATCACGAATGGAAAAGCAGCACTATTATCCAAATCCAGGAGCAGTAAATACAACAATAGAAAGAATTGAAAACATAATGCTGATGAAACAAACCGCCAGAGGCTGAACTCACCAGGAATGGGATATAACCCAAGCCACGAATTAGGCGGCAACAAAGACTGCACATTTTCAAAAGGATGGGCAGCGGCTCTACCCTCCAATATTTCGCGGAAAGCTTCAAAAATTGTACAAAAGGGAATAAGTTTTGGTTACCAAAGCAAAATTTTGAGAAATTTAATCCTAAAGCAATTAAAACTTCAATTACATTTTACTACCTTTTTTGAACTTGGGACTGATCTTCTGTAAGAGCACAACAAGAGTGGTTGCTTCAAAAGTAGATTTACTTGGCCTTGGGTCAAGAGTGTTTGCCGTGCTTGAGTTGACATAAAACATTTTTGTACTCCCCGTAATGCAAAATTTATTACCCTCAAGAGTTATCACATCCAAATAAATCAAATCTCCAACAAGCCTGCTCACCGCAGAATAGCCTTGTTAAAAGCATATAAACTAAATGAGGCTATGAAATCATATTAACTGAAGAGGATGTTTAACAAGTTACCTTCTATAGCTCGGAGGGGGATTAAAGGATGAAAATACTAAGCTCTCTACACATTTAATATCCTTCAATGGGGATGATAGCAAATTACCCAATGAACCAGAGACATCCTCCATATGACCAAGTCCATCAAGCTCAGGAACCTCGGGTTTCAAGGTATCTGGTATTTTCGGAAATGCAGAAGCAGACTAGTAACTATATAGTAGAAGTCAACAAGTTGATATACCAAAATCCAATAAAGGGAAAGAAAACTATCCTACCTCCTGAATTTGCAACTTTATTTTGTGCTAAATCATTCTGCAGGGCAAGTGATGTTGATAGTGAAGCATGGACGTTAGAAAGGGAAAGCAACTCTCTAGTTCGGTGAACATGGGCCCTTATCGATCTATCATCATACAATGCTGCAAAGACAATATTTCATATTATAATGCAATAATGTCAATCTTATTGATGCAAGAGCATAAGTTCATGAATATACCAGGAACCATTTCCAAGGAGCAACCGCCAGTAGTAATATCAGCTACCTCGGAAATTTCATTATAATCTTCCAGGTGATGGGTGGCCCCATCCTTTGTGTGCAGCAGTAAGTCATAGCATGTAATAAAACATGTCTCTGAAGCATCAAGAAGGAACTGTCTTATATCCATAACAGAGTCTCCTGGATTCAACTGTGAACAAATTAACAACTTAGAAGATGCCTTTTATGATAATAATAATTATAATAAAATAGTATTGCAAAAATGCACACTTCATATGATAAATAGTTTAAATGTTCTAAATGCAGATTCTAATTTTATATCAAAATCAATGCATTGAAATAATTAGATCTCCGACATATTATCTAAGAATCCACAGTCGCACTAAGTGTGAAATAGTAACAACCAATAGCTTCTTGACAAAGCCAACTCACCTGAAGTTCAAGCTTCTCCCCAGTTTGTGTTTTAACAGTAACAGGGTAAAGGTGAAGATCACCTGCACTATCAAGTTGGGAAAGGATATTAGTTATGAAGTTCTATCAAAGCCATTACCAACAAGAGAAAAATTTGACAAAATTGCCATTTTTTTAAGTCAAAAACTGCACAACCACAATTGGAACTACATAAATTATCTAAAATAGTGAAAAGTACAAAATACCAGATACTTTGACAATCACCAAATAACTGGGAAAACAAATTCTTGGATCATACAGGTACGGCAAACTTGTATTATACCAACACATGAAGAAATTTGTAAAAACCATATGCTTGATAATCTTACCCTTTTTAAATTTTAAACCATAGGAAGAAAAAACAGTATCAAGGGAGTAACTGGAGAATAAAAAAGTATGGGAAACACTAGAAAAAAACAAAACAGATCAGGATTAACTAAATTATTACAAGCATAGCTGTAATAAAAATATTATGTAGTATTGTTACAAACAAATGACTCAATGACCACAAACAAGAAAAGAGATAGATGAAAACAAAAATAAAGACTAGGAAACAGACAGCTGCTGTGTGAAATGCACTGTCAAAGTGATTTTTAATCCTTAATTTAGTTTGTGGGTGTCAATGAATCCAAAAGTCCCCAATTTGTGAAGCCAGTTGAATGGAGGTGGGTTTTAGTGAGGTTAAAATCTTAAAATGGAAAATTGGCTATGCTATGCCGCTATTGACAACCATGATTTGAAGTTGGGAAGAATAAACATGCCATATAAAATTATAGTGTCACTAATTTTATTTCTTTTTGGAACTAAAGACCAACCGTATTTACAAAAAATGACTCAACATGTGTTTGGAATTGCCGTTAGATTCTAAATTTCAGAATGACTCAAATTCGCAAGAATGGATTTTTATGTTTGAATTTAAATAATCAAGTTATGCTTGGAAATATTTTCGCTAGTAAAATTGTGTATAAGGCACAGATACACTATTTTAATATCATGTCCGTGCACTAGACACATGTCTAACACAACTCTTGTACCACACTACCAACAAGTATCCAAGACATGACGACGCCAGCAAGGCTGGTACGGATCCAAACTTGGCACACATGACTTACATCAAGATGTTATAGATCTTGAATCTTATACATATGATCTCATGAATTATGAATCTTTTTCCTTGAATTTTCAATCACACACACACACACACACACACCAAGTCTGCGACCTACAATTTCCAGATTTTAGTGTGCCCCATGTCTGTGCCAGTGTCTTGCTTCGTAGGGAAATGTTGATCAGGTATTAACAGCAAAAAATATTTTCTACAGTCAGAACTTTAAAAACAACAATATGGAAATAATTCTATTGAAACCAAGATTCAATTACAAATGATAACAGGACAAGTTAGGTAACTTTAAAAAATTTTACGAGGAGCATTTAAGTCATTGATTCTTTGATTCAGTTTTGCTGAGGCCAGAGAAGCTATATGCAGCTTCTGCATTGAAGCATGAACCAAAGGACGGACCTAAATATGTACTAAGGGCAGTCAATCTACTTCGGGCATCAGGAAACAGTTTTGGGACTTTCCAACACACACAAAGATACACTTCTAGTATGACTGTATTTGGTTCAAGTAGACAAATTTTAAAATATTAAAAGACAAAAAGCAGTAAACCAAAGATCTGTCGCTAGCTACTGTCAAGTGTAGTCAAAGGCATCGAAAGGTGGGCCTAATGCCAAGTTGCCAAGAAGGAGTCAGCACAGTTTGGCACCTTAGAAGCACCATTCTGCTTCGGGCCAGCAAGGCAAACTTTGGCTCCTTATCAATAACAGTAAAATAATATCTCTGAAGGCCCCAGCCATGTAACTTGCTAACTGTGATGCTAAATGAGGCAAAATAGTCAGAATATTAACAGAGGAATTACTTGATTGTCTTTGAGTCTCTTATCAGCAAGCAGCTTAGGGTTTTGTAGATTGAACATTGTAATTTAAATTTTATGGTTAATGGTTGATTGTATGCTTGAGTAATTAATTTATATGGAAAACAAAAGCAAACTAGTCACATACGTTACTGTTTTCTTTTCCTAATGTTAACGGCTTAATGACTTTAGAAAGGCGCGTGCTTTTTGGCGCCTCTTGCCATTCACTACCTTACTACTAATATGCCACTGCAAATGAGTTTGCAGTCTTTCACGCAAAACATATCAAAAGTATGTCACTAACCAGGTTCGCCTTGCTTTTGTTGGCTCCCTTCATTTCCTACTGCTTCATTCTCCTTCACCTCAGGATCAGCACTAGTTGAATCACTAGCAGCTGAAACTTCAGCTGCTTCAGCTTTTGCACATTCTGAAGTGCCTTCCACGTTATCCTTTGCAGGAACATCAGATTGGGCCGATGGTTCCAAATAATTGGAAGAACTGGAAACATTATGCGACCCTTTTCTGCCCCTCGCCTTGTTTGATTTTCCAGCCATTTTCTCCTTTTAAAATCCAAACAATTATGTCAGTAAAACAATGAACCAGAAATGTAAATCACATAGGGAAAAGGGTATGCTTAAATAACCACGACCCATCTCTCAAAAACCCAACTCAGAAGCATGTCAACCACCATTTCTAAAACTCATGTAAAGTCCTATATATACCATGAACGGTTCAATAACACGATAATGCAACCAACAGCAGCATCTATCACACAATTCAAGAAAGAGCCAACAGAAATTCCATGTTGAGCTTAAGGCCCCAAAAAAACAATCAAGCTATGCCATGAACACAGTAGAAAAAACTCTGCAAGGGTCTAAGCCTTAGCCATAAACTTAACCAACAATCCAGTCACGTGTTGATTCCCACAAAACCACATGCAAGAGCATCAAGTATGAATAATAATTGGAAAAAAAAAAAAAAAAAACCCATTAATAACACTAACTAGCTGCTTAATTCCCACAACACCCTACATGTCAAAACCATCACATACAAACCCAAGTTTCAAAATTTCAAACATATGAAGATTCCATTTTCTCGAAATTACTGAGACAACAAAATTTCCAAAGCTTTGTTACCAGGGCTTGAACCAATTGCTGGTGAAGTGTGGATTAGATAAGAAGAAGCATAAAAAAACAGAGAAAAAGGGAGAAGAGTTTTGAAAGTTTATGGTCTAAGAGGGCGTTGAGGCTTAGGAGTGGACAGAGGTACGTACAAGGACAGAAGCAGTGGCTCAGAGGCGGCTCTGCGGGAAATAGAGAGACACCGGAAAGAGAGAACGCTGAGCTGTCCAATAATTTGCAACTCAGGTCAGTTATGGGCTTGGGCCTTTTGTTCATTTTTCTCTATTTTCTAAACTTTTTTTGCCTCATCATTTTAGGTTTACATATTTTCCTGGACCAAGACCCCAAAAAAGAAAAAACATTTTTCCCATATCACCAAAAATACAGGATTTAGAATTTTCTAGTATTAAATTAAATGATAAATAATATACATGTATATTTTTTCTCCTGCTATGTACCAAAAAAATAATATACATGTATAAAAAAATTACAATTATAGAAATAAATTGAAGTATACTTATTAATAATAAAAATATAACCTGATATAGATATTGTTTCTTTTTTGACTCTAAACGTGCTTTTGAAAATTCAATTGATGATTACATTTTGCTTTTAGTGGATTGTTTCTTTTAATTTTATTCGTAACTCGTATAGTTTAGTCTCTTACTTTGTCATATTTTGTTTTGTAGTTATTTTATCTTCTCTCAACAAATGTTAAAAATATTATTGAAAATAGAAAAGTGTGGGAACGACATTTCAATAAAAGTAAATATTAAACAATAGTTTATAATTTGCACTTTTCAAATTACATATCTGTTATTAATTTTAAATTTCAAAACCTTAATTTTAAAAGAAATAAAAGCCACTAAAAATGGACTAATGACGAGGAATTTGGGTAGTTTGCATGAAATCATAGATTTAAACTCCATTGTCACCAATAAACCAAAAGAAAAAAATGAAAATTTTTACTTTGTTATTCATTCAAATTAAATTTTACAAATGAAAAATTAAAGATTTAATCAAAAATGAATACATTAAAAAGAAAGTTAATATACTTCTACTGTGAGAAAAATAGTAGAATCTTGCATGTGTTTGATAGTGTAATCATATGTGGAGAAGACTTATAAAAATTTTAGTAAGAAGAGTAAATCATATATAGACTAACCCAATGGTTAGATATAGAGAAAGAACAATAAAATTTATAACAAAACCATTAAGAAAGATTTAAGCTTTGATTATTTGTTTATAGATATAGTTTATGATAGAGAGAGATTCTTGGGGCACAAGTTCAATGATTAATATTTATTTATATTAATAATAAAAGTAGGTTTCACCAACTTTTTTTTATGACACACTTACTAGTTTGTATATTCCACTAATTTTATTGCTAATATATCTAAATATAAGTTGTTAAACGTGTGTTTATGCAAAAAAAAAAAAATCTATGATATGATATTATACTGTTATCTTGCCATGTAGTCGATCTCGTCCACTAAAACAAAACTTGATTGTTGTTATTATTATTTTTGTAAAAATGAAACATATAGGGGACTGTTATTTTACACAAAACACAATATGAGAATCCGATATTGAATACAAATTTTTATTGCAATGCAACAAGTTAGAAAGTAAGAGAACAAGGCCACGTCTGTATTTAATAGAGAAACAGAGATGTTATTTATATATCTTTTTTTTCCATGTAACTTATTTCTTGTAGAAGAATATTTATCCCTTTCTTGCATCTTGGTAGGGTGGAAGCCCCTAATTATTTATAGTTGCGTGTCAATAAAGTGCTATAACCAGTAACTTTCTACTATTCGTGATTCTATGATAACAATCACAGCAAATAATAATAATAATAATAATAATAATGAATAAATAAACAAATTCATTTGATAATAAGCTAATAGGAATGAGATTAGAGGAATGTTTGGTTTTGATTATTTTAAAGAAAATAATTACTTTTTTATTTTTTAAAAGTTATTTCAAAAACTTTTTATTATAAGATGTTCATAATTCAAAATAAATTAATCAGTAGACATACTAAATTTAGTAAATCTTGTATATAATGGGCTCATTTGGGAAAGAATTTGGGAGATATACCTTTTCAAAAGCATAATCAGAAGCAAAAACAAAAGTAGAAATAGAAATTTGCTTTGTATTTGAATATTATTATAGAAGTACTTTTAATCAGAATAAGAAGTTGTTAAATTATATGAATATGATAAATATAAAAATATTTTTTTTTACAAAATTTCAATTAAAAAGAGAAAGAATAAGAACAAGAATGAGAGTGGGAGGTAAAATTGTTAAAGAAGCAAAAGGTAGTAGTCTTGAAATTTATGAAGCATAATTCTTTCTCTTCTACTGTTTTACTTCTGGGAGAAGTAACTCTCTATTTGTTTTTCAAAAAAGTAGAAAATTTAATTATTTTTTACTTTTTGCTTTTTTCCACAAGCACAAACAAACAAATCACAAAATTTTTAGAAGTGCTTATTTTTGAAAATAAGTATTTTTTTCCCCTCCCATTATCACATCCAAAAGCCCTAATACTCACCCTAGGAGAGGATCAAATAAGAGGAGTAATTTCTTATAAGAGTAAAAGAAGTAAAACTATAAAATTATGTAACTTTTTAAATGATCATGTGATCTTTAAATAACTTTAAATTTTAACCATTCATATATGGTTATACGATCCAGATTTACTCTTCTCATTCTCATAAAAAATCACTCCTCTCATATAATACGCCCTTATTCACCCTTATCTAACTTAATAGCTAATATTGGTAGAGTTGATTACTTAATGTCACATATGAGAGGTAGATTATCTTCGAATAACTTAGTATCTGTTTAATTATTTTGAATTGTAGGTTCTTTCTTTTAATAATGGAGTAAATTGTTCCCTCTTCCTTTGGAGATAATCTTATTACACAATCATGTCCTTTATTTTCAAAATATATATTTTAATCCAAATTACTTCATTAATTAAAATATGCATGTAGCTTTACTAAATTATTCATTATAAAAAGTACTTTATTAATTAGTATAAAAATTTTCTTTAAATATTTATTATTATTTTAATTAATGAATATTTAATATTACTAAAATTATTTTATTTTCATAAATTCTTGCAAATTGAGATGATAATATTAATGATGCTATATTTATTTGGATTATTTAATCTTTATTTAATGATTATAAAAAATTAATTATGAAATTGACATTTATTTTCATTTCAAAAACTTAATACACAAATTATTTTAGTGACATTCATATATTGACATTAATTATCACAAATTATAGTCTAAAATTGTTCCAAAAAAATTAAAAAGTATGTATTTCTTCTTTTTTTTCAAACAGTCGTCACAAATTTATTGTAATTATTCAAATTCTCATTTCTCCCATATTTTTCTTTCATTAACTATATTTATATTTAATGTATTTTATTTTGACTTTTTATTTATCAATAAATCTTTCTCACTTTTTTTTTCATTTATAACCATTTTAATCTTTCTTAACTGTTTGTTCAATAATTTTATTTACTCTTCATATTCTACAATTATTCAAACTTTATAAGATTGAGTTAAACACTATTTTGTAAAATGAAAAGTAAATAGTAACAGAGACAAGTGTTTAATACCTAAAGAAACTTACTTAAAATGATAAAATAAACGTGACAATTTTTATTTAATTTATGTATATAGAATTTTAAAAAATATATAAACATTTTCATTATATTTTTAAAAATAAAAAATTGAAATATATATTAATATTTATCTATCATATGAAAATTGTCATGAGTAATATTGAATTTATATAATCCGAGCAACACACGTGCAATACATGGAGTAAAACAATTAATATACATACACACATATACATCAATGTCTTTAAATTTAAGAAAATACATTGTTGGTTCTTTGGCATTGGACCAACTGAGTTACATGGTTACACAGCCGCGTTGATGTACTAATTACTAAAACAAAGCATATTAAGATGTTTTAGAACTTCATATAAAATGTGGATAAAATGATATTTCTAAAATAATCCTCTATATTGAAAATTAAATAGTATAAAGTGAAATATAAAGAATCAAAATTAAATGTTCATTGCACTACTGCAAATGCAAAGGTGATCGCTCCCAAAACTCCAACACTATCCCAAGATTGCTGCTGCCAACGGTTTTGAGTATGATCATGCATAGATTTCAATTTTGGCCTCTGCAACTCTCACTCTTTTGTTCTTTCTATGGTACCTTTGTATTCCAAAGAGGGCAGAGAGTGAAGAATGGTGTTGCAAGGTGCACTTTTGGGTGGAATACTCCAACTATGCTTGTCATCATGACTAACTTTTTCCTCAATGTAATTCCGCACATAGTAAAGCAATATAACAATAAACATATGACATGCACTATACCATCCAAAAGAAGTTGCAACATAACAAAAATATATGAAGAACAATATTGCATATACAAAAATCACTTACACAAACTAGTATATTTAGCATTTAAAAAAGTTATATGTAATTAATGCAACAATGAAATAATATTACCAGCCTTGGATAACTTCATTAGAAAAGAATCTACGTTATTGCTTGATTTGCTTAATATATTGCTTTGGAATAGGTTGCTAGCTAAAAAATGCTTCTTCAAGAGTATCATGACACAAATAAAAGACCTTTAGGATACTTATCCTCGAAATATCTATATTACTATAAAACTCCAGATTATTATACATATCAAGATATAAGACTTTTAAAAAATCTCTTATGCCAATTAAGAATAGAAATATAGGACGTGAATATCTTGATATGACAAATATTCTTCACAGATCTGGCACAATTGATGACGTTGAGAGGGTAGTTATCTTATAACTCTTCAAACCCTCTTCTATTTAATCAAAATGAATGTGCAAGGTAGGAGCCTCATGTACTTAAAAGGTTCCTCCCCCCCCCAAAAAAAAAGTTAATATATCGATAAATTTCTCTTCTTTTTTTTATTTGGCCCCCTCTAAATATTTTTACTTGGTTAGTTTTTTATAAATCATTTACTTAATTAGATGCTTAAATATTGTAATAGATAATATATTATGTATATATGTGTCTCTCTTTAGTTCTGATTGTAAAATATTCATTTTATTTTATATATTGTGACTTTTATTTAAATTTTAGATAAAAGTAAAAATTAAAAAATATATATTATTCTATACATAAAGTTAACTATTAAATATTAACCCCTCCCAAAAAAAAGGGGTCTAACTTTGTCCCTATGAATGTGTTATTTATTTAAATAACTTTAAAAATAAACAAAAGTTAGATATGTTACCTTGTGGACACATTTCACGAAAAATGTGTCAAAACATTTCCTACAAACCCGTATATGCCTAGTTTGCAGAGAAAATGTTTTAATTGAAAGTAATATATAAGTAGTTTTAAACTTCACATTGAATGAGTATTTATTTTTCTTTTAAGCATTGTGTTAAATTTTAGTAAAATAATTCAAATTCAAACTCCATCATTATCCCAAAAAAAAAAAAAACATTCAAACTCCATATTTAATATGTACCAAAAAAAAAAAAGTCCACATTTAATGAGCATTTATTTTTCTTTTGATGCCTCATTATCATCTTGTGAATTGGTATTTTACCGGTGGACATCCTTTAATGGAATTGTAAACCACTAAAACTTTACCAACACATGATAATCTTCTATGCATTGTGTTCTGTGCAAAAATTGGTTTTAGCTTTTTTTAATGCCAAAGAAAGCACAAGGTTAAAACATATGTTTATACTACCCACCAATATATACAAAATTGGGTTTAAAAACACAATTCATAATATATTCAAATGAATGACCAAATAGATAAGGTAAACATCACAATACATGCAAGAGAAATAATCAATGCTAGGGAATTGTAGGTTATAACATAATCTGACATTGTTGTTGTAAGAAATTAACATTTAAAAACTTGTTAAGATAATCACAAAGTTTAGCATTTAAGAACAAGTTTTACAAATTCATTTAGTGTTTTATGACAAAATAATTATATAATGCAATTATAATTAGCTTGTTGAAAGTAAAATAAACCCTAAAACAACGGTGTAATGAATAAGTATACTAAACTATATAATACGCTCTGATATGAAATGGCTGAAGAAAGTTGTTAGGATTAGTACGCTAATCCCCACATATTATATCAATCGATGATTAAGTTTAAAAATATAGTAAACTCACTTAAAATGATAAAATAAATATAATAATTTTATTTAACTTATGTATATTGAAGAGTTATTTATGAATTAGTAGTTATAACAGTTAGCTAGTTATTTCTGTTACTACTCTAAGTCAGTGAGTTAGTTAGCTTATTCATTACTTTTACTACTTGTATATAAACCTATACCAACACTTGTAATCTCAACTTCTCATTATTGAATTTCAGTCATTACTTTCATTCTCTCTAAGTTCTTGATCTCTCTTTCTCTTTCTCTCACTATTTTTCTTCCAAATTTTAAAAAATATAAATATTTTCAATAATTTTTAAAGATAAAATTGAAATATATATTAGATATTTATTTATTATATAAAAAGTATGATAAGTAATATGTACAACACACATGCAATGCATGGGACTATATATATATATATTAGTCATATATCTTTTACTTCATATTGTAAAAATGATTTCAATACGCATAACTTTTAATAAAGGATATTTTGGTAGAAAAAATAAGGTAATAAATATAAAATAACAACAATTGAATGGAAAATATAAAAACAGATTAAATTGTATAGCATTTTCATTTTTCAAGAGAGAGGAGTATATATTTTAAAAACAGAAGGGATGAGAGTGTAATAAAAGCATCTCTATTAAACTCCACATGAGAGGAAGAAGCTAAGTTGTAGAAGTAAGGAGCAAGTTGAATTAAAGCATGATGAAATTAGCTGATGTTATTTGAGTTGTGCTGAACTATTATTGTTTATGTCATGTTAGTTGTAGGCTGTTATTACTAGTTGAAGATGGAGACTATAGTATATAGTGCTTGGTGTATGAAACATCTCTACACTAATCTTTTATATAAGGCACACTCATTGTGTATCAAATTCATTCATGAATAACGAAATTTAAAGTTCATCAAATTCTCTTAGTTTTTCTCTCAAACACTAGCTCTTTAATCCTTTATAATCTCTCAAGGAAGGGAATGTAATTTACTCTAAAATAAACATAAGTTCTTTTACTTGTTTGAAACATGTTTAGATGGAAATACAGTGGTTGTTGGTTGTTCTTTTAAGTTGAAAATAGCAAACTTTTTCTTTTAAACAATAATGCTTCTAAATGTTTTTTTCTTTTTTTCACAAATACTATATGAACAAGCTCTATTAGTCTTTAAGGTATCTCTACCGTGGGACATTGCCACAACTAAGAGGCCCTTTCAACAATTGTCTTCTTAAGGGTTTGATCGTCGGTCCTCTTCCTAGAAGTGCAGCTTGTTTATAAACTTGAACATTGAGCAATCACCTCTATTCTAATGTCCACTTGCAATCCACTCATACAATAGTCCAATGAAGCTTTAGCATTTGCTTCATACACTTGATTTTCTAATGCTATAAACTCAAAATAATAATACTCACTCACAATGTTGGATTAAACTATGATACCCCAGCCCCAATCAAGTGCTACATGAGCTATTTCATAAGTGTGAGGTAGGTAATTGAGTATATTAGGTTTTGGTTTCGATAGTATTAGAGTTAGGAATGATAAGGGTAGCTCTTTTGGCAGTTTGAACCTTGAAAGGGGCACGCTCGAGCGCAGGGAGTCACGCTTAAGCGTGCTGCCAACCAAAGTGTAGGGGGAAGTTTGTGTATCATCCACGCTCGAGCATGGGGTAGCCCGCTCGAGCGTGCCTTGGTCAAAGTTGCAAAAGTTTCTGGGCCTCGCCTATGATCGAGCATGGAAGGCTACGTTTAAGTGCAATGAGGCGGCAAGGAAAAAAATAAAAAGGGGCAAATAGAGACAAATCTCTTTCTCCCTCCTTTCTTCTCTCCCTTTCTAACTTCTTCTCTTTTTCTCTCTAGAAATTTCTAACCCATGATATTTTTACCATCTTTTATTCCCGTTTAACATTATCCACTCCTTATTAGCCATATTCCTAACCTTCCTACCAATTGTTTTTCCCTTGAAAGTAAACAAGGAGCAGTTTTGGAAGGTTTTGGGATGAGAAGACTCAAACTCCTTGTCTTAATCCTTTCAATCTTTAACATCCTAGATAATTTTTGGACTTGTGGTTTTTCCCATATTGGGATTTAAGTAACTTTTCCTATTACACTGACCCCGAGTTTAGATTCTAGGAGTCTAGAATCATAAACATGAGGGTTTCAGAGGATATAGGCGCAGTCTATACTGATCTTTTTTGGCTATGGCTAATATATGGCTATGTTGTCAGATTTAGAACTCCATACCTGTTCCAGAAACAGCCTGTTGGCTTTGTGGCTTCCTAGAGAATTCTTGTCTTGTGAGTCTAGTACTATGAGTAGATAATCTATTTACAGTAGTTTTCTATCAGCTATATGCACATGTATCTAAGTTTAGCTCAACTTATCTTGATAACACTACATGTTTAATGAAACATTTTTTAAATTATATATATAGGACGAAAGGAAATTAGTATAAATTTATGACTTAAGAAGTGCATAGGATTGGAAAACATTTAAAATATTAAGGAAAAAGGATTTATGGAGTGAGCCTTTCATAGAACCGTACGGTAAACGTTAGCCTTGGTGCACCTCGTAGGAAACCCCAACTAGTAGGGTGGGTGCTAGCCTAGCAGGTTAGATTGACCCAACCGGATTACAGATCACTGAGAGCTATGCTGATGTTGCTGCTCAGGTTATGTTAGCAGAAACTCTATGATTGTGGTCTCGCACCAGTACATATATATTTATGTATGTTTTAACTCCGCATATTTTAGAGAAATATGTCCAAGGAATGTCTTTTTAGAAAAAGTAACTAAGATTTGTCTTTAGTTTTTTTTTTCTAGCACCGCAATGGTTTTCATATGTAGTCGTTCCATGCTAACTGTAAATAGATTATTCCTCACTGATTTATATAACTTACTCCATGGTTTCTCCCTATTTCAGATTCAGGTGTGGATTCAAACTCTACTCCACCAGCTCCTTGATCAGCCTTGGAGCACTTTTGGTGAGCCCGTCTTTGAGCATGGACCTTTGTAGGTACATTTTGTATAAGGCTCCACTGAATACCAAGTAGGATCCATCTGTACAAGGTTATGGGCAAGGGACTAATTCATGCCCTTTGTTTGTTACTAGTTATAAAGTTATATGTACTTAAAAAGCTTGGATGGATGAAGCAGAAATCAAGCTGGATAGTCAAGATTGAAAATCCCAAACATGCATCAAGAAGACCTTTCTTGGTTTCCACCTAGAGAATGGAAGAACTTCTCTCTAAAAGGCATCGAGGGGTGACACGATAGTGATTGCAAGTCTGAAGTAATCTTGGATGAGGCCTTAGAGGAGTAGAGGATAGTTGGAGGATCCTTGGAAGAACTCATCTAATTACATACCTTGTTAAGGTGAAGTTGCTATTTTTCCTTGAAAATAGAAAGAAGATGGAGGTGTGGGAGCAAAATTCAAAAGATCCTCCGAGAGAGAGAATGTGGTTCCTCTCCTATTAACTTGAAAGTGAGAACACTCTTAGGCCACGATAGGTTAAGAGAATAGGCCATGGCCCACATCCCCTACCCATTAAAGAATTGCAGGTGCTAGTCAAGTTAATCTAAATGTCAACAAACTCCAGGAACCAGGAGAGTTATGCCATAAGAACCATCTTTGACATGTCATCGAAGAAAGGTTTAAGATGCCTGATGACAAGAAGAGGATATGATGATCACCTTTAGATAAAATTGCAAGCTCTGAGGGTGAAGTAATTTGATATTGAAGCACCTGAATCTAAGATGCGGTAATGAAGGTTAGGAACTTACTAAGGGGTATGTTGCAACCAAAGGAATTGTGATCGATCTCAAAGAGGCTAAGATAGCAAAAAAATAGGAGACTCCAATGGGCCGAGATAAAAAAAATAAGCATTCCCACTGGAGCGATAGGATGCCACCAGAAGTAATAGAAGAAATCTTATCTTTAGAAAGGCCCCACTAGAAGGAAGTATACCATTTAGTTTGACCTTTGGGTGGAAGTGAAAGCTTATGAAATCTAGCACGCTGGCTTATCTCAATATCGGTAATGACGTCATTTGACCTACAAGACTATTTTATGATTGCTTGATGCACCCTAAGAAGGACTAGGTGATGCACCAATACAAGATCAGAGAGCTGTAAGTCATGCCCTATGATAGTCAAGGCTACATCATAGAACCAATGGACTTTCAAACCTCGAGCACCCATAATAATTCTCCGCACTCAACGTTGGATTCATTGCGAGATACCTACAACCTCAGCTTCATTGAAGAAAAGTCAGATATACAGTAGATAAAGCAAAAGCAATTCCTTGAGGACTCCCATGTTAGAGAAAGATGTTATCCAAGCAAGGGAAGCTTAGGCCAATGCAACCAATGAAGAATCTCTACATATACCTAGGTTAACACCATGAAAAAAAGATGTGATAGCAAAACTCTGCAACCTCAATGGGAAAGCGAGATTGTCAATTCCCTCTCTTACACTAAGCCAATTATATCATGGTAACAATAAATCAAGAATGGGTATCGAAAAGTTCAGTAGTGATCGAGGCATGAATACTAATTAACGAATGACGAAGGATAGGATAAGCCTACTAGGAGTGAAAAAATTCCAAGGCGAAGTTCATGGGCAAGACTTCAAGAAAACGATGAGCCTACACCCTAAAGGAAAACACCAATAAAGAGAGACACTCAGTGTTAGCAAGGAGTTATCAGGTAGGCTAATATTCCAGATATTGTTCCCTATACCCAAGGGTTGAGATTGGTCAATGGACTCAGAGAAAACTATTGAGGAATTATCCAGATGAACATCACACTCCTTAGTAACATATCAACCACAAACTAATAGTCACACCATAAGGACCATTCAAGTGTTAATAGGCATACTGAGAGCGAGTGCACTGAGTTAGCTAAGGAAAGTGAGGTAGTCAAGGATTGCTGACATTGTAAACCCAAAAATAGAGCAATCTCGTAAGAGACTCTATGCGAGATAAGTTACTTCCCGAAACACCGCAATGGGATTGAAGAGGGTTAAAGGCATTGGGACTTGATCCTGTACAGTGAGAGTTAGAGAAAGGTTGATAGCTGCACGCACTCATGGAGACCCTATAAGGGGCGAAATGAGAAGAAACCTTTGGAAACATCGATAAAGGCAACAAGCTCTCTCGCAATTCCAACACCTAGGGTTGGGATTATGTCTAAGACCAAGCAAACCACCCAAAAAATGAGTGAGTCTTAATGTAGTCCTCATAGAAACAGGATTGGATAAGCGATCATTTAAAAAAGAGTAGTCATTAGCCTTGACTAGTCTCGCTATGTGCCTCACGACTCTTCGCAGCAACAACGAAAGCTTCATTTTGTATGCTTGGTGAATCGAAGATCCCGACAATCAAGAAAGTGGGAAGTTTGGACACTCTCGAGACACAGGGGCAAGATCATACTTAAGACTTGAGTAACTTAAGATAACGGAACTACTCACAAGTAAATTTGGAGACAAGAAGTAAAATTGAAGAGAGGATTTTCCTTTATAAGTTAAAGACAACGAAATCTTTTAGGGCAAAAATTTTATAAGGAGGAGAGAATTGTAACATCCCCAACTCTGAGAAGAGCTGGTGTAGAAGGAAGCCCAGTCTCGAGACAATGGCAAAATGGTAAATAGTTGGACTATAGTTGAAGAGTGGCAAAACTATGAACAATGACTTACGGTTATCAATAGAGGCATTAGAGGAAAAATCTCGATTCCGAGAATATATGAGTCCCAAGGTAGAGACAGGTAAATAATATACATATAATAACCTTGTGAATGATGTTTTATGCACATGGTTTCAAATAAAAGTGTAAGACTACTTACATACATCAATAATATCTTGGGTAACTTTACGTACCCAAATTAATTATCGCACACATTAAATTCATCCTCAAGAGTCCTATATATTTTGAGATGAGTCTAAGAGTAACATTTTATTCCTTCGAGCATAGTAAATCAAGGAAATAATTCTGCATAGATTAAATAGGCACATCATGAAGATAGATAGATTAAGTGGTTAATTTGTGGCACGCCCTAAGTTATGCAGATTAAGTGGCTTGGAAAAGGCCACACCACCCAAATATTAAGACTTCATTTCCACCACACCTCTTAAATTGAAGCCACCCAACTCCATCTCCCTCCACACACCAAACACAGAAGAAACACTACTCTTTCTCTCCTCGTCAAGTGGCTAAATTCTTTCCCTTCCTTAGTTCCTCCATTATTTTTCTTTTATTTTTTTGTCTTCAATATTTCACTCAACGCACCAAGAGCCCTTGAAAACCAACTAACTTCCTACATCGAAATCAAGAAAAGGACCTCCTTGGGAGCTTATTGGGCTACGATTTTATGGAAGAGGAGAGGGACTGTCTTGTTTGTTTGGAGGCATCTTGAAGCTTTAAAAATCAAGCCCTCACAAAGGTTCTCCTTTAGCTTGGAGTTGAGGTAGGAGTTTAAGGTTTGGTTATTTTCCTTCTTAAATCATGAATATATATGTTAATGATGATAGGGTATTGCTGCAGTTTGGCCTTGAAAATAATGATATTTGGCTTGTATTTTGATGATTTAAAAGCTTTAGAACTTAGTCTTTGGTGCTACTTGGTTTGATGACAAAAGGAACTTGAAAACAAAATTCTTCCCAAGTAACAATTCTAGACAATATGTGGTTCGAACCACATATTTGAGGGTAGGAAACTTGAAATGGATTGGAGTAAATTTTAGCTTCATTGGATTTAAGAAGAGTAAGATATGAATTTTTTGAAGTTGATTGTTGGATGCATAGAGTCAAATAGAGTAGTCTGAGCTCTAGTCCACATAACTTGAGCTATACAACTCTAAGTTGAGTGCAACCAATTTTGCTATAAAGCTAATTAATAAAGAAACTACTCTGTAAAGTATCATGTCTGAATTCCCTGTATTATGCTCCTTGTAAATTTTCAAATTTTATTGCTCACTACTGAGGTTGTCACATGACAATTGGTGTTCAAATTCTTATAATTTAAGCTAAGTTCATTGGATTAGAAATAGAATTATGGCAAATTTTAGAAGTCTGCTACCTTGTTTAGGCAAAAATTCGGGCAGATTAGAATTAACACTACTTAATGAATGCTAGAGAGCTTAGTTTTGAGTAAGACTAACTTTAAACAAAAGCTAAGACATAATATTACACTCAGGTAAAATTTTGTGATTTTCTAATCAAAGATAAAATATTGGGAATTTTTGTAAATAAGCTATCCAAACTGAGGTCTAAAAACAGAGCAATTATGGTGTTTAAGAACTACAATTAATTGGGTAACCTTATAAGGCTAAAACTATTTTTGACTGTCAGTTTAAGATGATTAGAATATCAGTACCAAAAATCTTGACCATCCAAGGCCAATTGAATGAGATGTGAATTTTTAAGTAAAATAGGACAAAACTAAGACTAATATGGAAACCCTATTTTGTATTGTCAATATCTCTATCCCTAGAGCTTGAAATTGAGTGAGACCAAGTTCAATTGAAAATCTAATCCAAGAATAATCAAATTGGAGAAGATTAGGACTTAGTTAGCTATAATGAATTTATTATAGATTTTACATTATTGTTGCCCAAGATTGAAGTCAAAACAGGACAGTCTTACTTAAATTGATATAACTTGAGTTATCTTTAAGCAAATTAGATGAGACCAAAGATATTGGTTAGAGAATTCAAAGAAGGTTGTCCTTGCAAAGTTCAAAAGCAAAATGAGTTAGAATGAATTTATGAAGAAATTTTAAAGTTAGAAGCAAATTTGCCATGATTGGAAAAAGGACTTATTACTTTGATTCAAGAGTGAGAGGTTATGTCTAGAGGTCCTAATGCAACTTCAATTAAAAATGTCTATACTATATTACGTGGCAATGCATATTATGTGCTTTTGATCCCTAAAAATGTAATGCATTCGTAATTATATGAAGGCAATGACATATACCAAACAGTGGACTAGGACAATATAGACACAAGTGACATACCAAGCCTCCATTTAATAGTGGGCTAAGATGATATGGTCACAAATAATGGACCTAACAAATAAATTACTTGATGTGTGAGGATATTATGAATTTCATTGCATGAATCATGATATGCATTTAATCATGAGTGTCAACACTATATTTTGTCCGAACCTTTTGTAAATAAATAAAAAATAAAAAAAAATAAATAGACAAAAAGAAACCAAAAAAAAAAGAGAGAATAAAAAGCCTAATTTTTTGGTCCATGTCCAAGTAGCCTTTTATTCCAAAAAATAATAAATATAAAAATAAAAAAGTCAAAAAATAAAAAAATCATAAAATAAAAATCAGCATCTTTTAAATTGTCAATTAGTGTCAATCAGCATCTCTTAATTAGTCAATCAGCATCTTTTAATTGGTATTAATTAATATCAATCAAATTAAATCTCACAATCAATATTAATTTAAATTATTTTGTCATTAATTCTATTGATCCTCTAAGCATCTATAAATAGACATCAAGCATCAACAATGGAGAGGGGGTCAAAAATAAAAAAAAAAGACCATCAACAATAATAAGAAAGCATAAGGAGTTCTCTATTTTCTCTATTATCACATCATTTTTCCACGTAACAATAATAAGAAATATGGAAAAATCACTCATCATCACTCCTCCTGTTGTTTCCCGTTACCTCTCCCTGTGGTATGTCTGCGCTGCATAGTCCCCTTCATGGCCATTAGCGCTGCGCAATTCCTTATCCATGAATGAGGTATCTCTTAGTTTTTAGCTTTTTTTTTTTTTTGTGTAAATCGATGCTTTTATTTGCTTTTGTGGATATTTGATTTTTATATTGATCCATTTTTATTATTTCACTCTCGGCTTCCACTTTTTTGTTCTTTTTTTTTTGTACGCTAGTGTAGTGTCCTGGTCTTTTCTTTTCTTTTCTTTTCTTTTAAATTTTAGTCAAATAAGATTAAAAAAAATATTTGAATTATTTAGATGTGTTGATTTCATTTTTTTCTTTTTTAATTATCTTACTAATCATTTTTAAATTTTGACTTTTTAGTGCTTCTCAGCAATTATAAAAAATGGTTTTTCTTTTTGATGAAAGCACTTCTTTTTCATCATTCTATCCACGCAACAAATTTACGATACTGATGTATGGTTTAACCATCCTTAAAGATTGTAAAGATTATAAGGATTTATTGTATAGTTCGCACTATCCTAAATTCTGTGCAAGAGTAGATTTATCTTTTTTTTAATAAAAGAATCTTTTCATAAATAAAATCAATCCAATACACAATTATTTTCTACAAGAACTATGCAATTTTAAATTCCTCATTGCACCAGATGATACGTAGGAGCGGATAATTTCCGTCAAATCAAATATTAAATTTTCTTAAATTTTGTTCAATTTTAACTCCTTAAATAATTGTAACATTAATTTTACTTTATTTTTCATTTATAAATAATTATTATATTATTTTTTATTTCTTTCGCAAATAATCATAACATTAATTTTACTTTCTTTTTCTTTTGTAAATAGTTGCTATATTAATTTTTGTTTCTTTCGTAAATAATTGTATATCTATTTTTTTTTTTGGAAATAATTATCATATCAATTTTGCTTTTCTTTCCCATTGTAAATAATTATCCTTTTTTTTTTCTTTCCTTCTTTTTTTATAAATAATTGTTACATTAATTTTGCCCTTATTATACTAGTTTTGCTTTGTAAATAATTATTATATTAATTTTGTATATTCTCTTTTGTAAATAATTGTTATATTAATTTTACTTTTATAGTCTTTTGTAAATAATTGCTATATTAGCTTTGCTTTGTTTTTCTTTTGTAAATAAATTATTTTATTTTAAAGGGGAAAAATAAATATTATTAAGGTTATTAATTAATTTGCATAACAACTCTAGGGTAACTGTTAGAAAACGGATATATTAGGGGTGCAGTGGGATTAAGTTTTCGCCCTTCCTTATGCATAATTGGACTCCCGAATTTAATCTCTTTAAAAGACCAGTTTCGCAAAATTAAAAGATTTTTCCGATTTTTTCCATGATAAAAATTGGTGGCGACTCCATTGAAATTAGTTTTTTCAATATTTTGTTTGTTGCCTTTCGTCGCGGTACCCTCCAGGTACTTTGTGATAGTTTGGCGACTCCACTAGGGATGGTTAGAGAGTCAAGCCCATTAGAAAAAATTATGCAAATTTTGTAACTAAAATAATATTTATTTTCCCCCTTTCTTGTTGCTTTTCATTATTTTGGTTGTAAATAATTATTTTTGTACATAATCTTTATTTGTAAGTGTTTATTTTATTTGTAATTATTTCTCACTCAAACCTTAAGGCAGCTGATTTCCTTTGTCCTTTTCTATATTTTGTATATATCTCAAACCTTAAGATAGTCAACTTTTTGTATATATTTTTTGGGCTTTATTATATAGTTTTAAGGTTTTAAGGTCTCTATGCTCCTTGCACACACTTCACCATCACTTTCCTCACACACTATTTGGGTTCTATACCTGAGCCTTAGAAAACCGTAGGGCAAAAAAGGTGCTTTGACAAGGTTATTGTGAGGCTTATGCTTCCTTGATAGTCGTTGACTCTTTGCTCAGATTGTTACTGGGATTGTGAGCTACCATATTGTGACTTCTGTGTCCCTATGGCTTTGTTCATAAGTCTAGGTTTTTATCCTATGAATAGAGGCAATCTAAAGACCTTGACTTTTAAGATATCTAGATCTGTCCCAAGATTCATTCACTAATAGATCGAGCTTAGCGGCTATCCAACTTAGGGTCTTGACCTTAGAAATATCTAATCACTAGGTCCCGCCTTTCTAAGATACAAAGGAGCATAATTTTCTCATCATAATCTAATTTTTAAATCATGCAATATAGCATACATAAATAGGCAACAAAAAAAAGAAGAAAAAACTCATTGAACATGCATTTTTCATTCGCCCTTTTATCATTTCCATGCATTCATTAGGTAGCAACAAAGCATACAAAAATGGGCCCAAAAAAAAAGAAAAAAACTCATTGAACATGCATTTCTCATTTGCCCTTTCCATGCATTCATTAGATTGCAACATGGCATACATTCATAAGCACAAAAAAAAAAAAAAAATTATTGAACTTGCATTTTTCATTCTTTCTTTTTAATATCTCTTTCACATATCATGACATGCATAAAAAAGCCAAAAAAGGGGGTACAGTCATAACATTGCTTCTTTCTTTTTGCCTCTATTATTTCCATGAATTCATAATATACAAATTAATAAAGAAAAGTCACTGAACATGCATTTTTCTTCCCTTCCCTTTTTATCCTTTCCATGCATTCATCAGATTGTAACATAGCACACATACATAAGCAAAAAAAAAAAAAAAAAATCATTGAACTTGTATTTTTCATTCTTTCTCTGTTATATTCCTTCTATACATTCATCATATGCATAAAAAAGCTAAAAAAAAAAAAATCTCATTCATAACATTGCATATTTCCTTTTTCCTTATATCCTTTCCATAAATTCATAGCATGCATAAATTTTTTTAAAAAAAAAAGAGTCAAACTTGAATTTTTCCTTTCTTCCCCTTCCATATATTCATGACATCCATAGATAAGAAAAAGCAAAAAAAAGGGGATCATTCACAACATACATCTTTCTTTCATGACATAAAAACAGAAAAAAAGAAAAAAAAAGATCATAATATTGCATACTTTTCCTTCCTCTTATCTTGTAATTTGAATTTCAAATCATGCATATGCATAACATGCCATGCATATTCTACTTTTAGCTCTCTTGAGTTTTTCTCTTCCACATCATTCATTGCAACATGCATAGCATTTTCTTCTTCATCACACATGATAGCATACATAAATAACTAAAAAAAAAAAAATCATTGAACATGCATTTCTCTCTTTCCTTTGTATCCCTTCCATATATTTATGACATGCATAGAAAAGCAAAAACAAAAAAAGGAAAAATAACTCATGACATTGCATCTTTCTTTCTTTCCCTTTTTTTCTTTTCTTTCATACATTCATGACATGCATAGAAAAAAAAAAACCTCATCATAACATGCATCTTTCTTTCTTTCCATCTATCACTTCATTACATTTATAACATGCATTTCCTTCCCCTATATCCTTTCCATACATTTACCACATGCATAAAAAAGCCAAAAAAAAAAAAAAATCCATTTAACATGCATTTTTCTTTTAACGTTAAACATTCATAGCTTGCACTTTTTCCTCATCCTTCTCGTACATAATAGCACACATCAATAAATATTTAGGAAGAATTCATCTAACCTGCATTTTTTCCTTTATCTTTTCCATATTACTCATGCATATCATACACATTCTCTCACTTCTAACATGCATTTTTCATTAAAAATAACTTTGGAAAGAGGATGCATCGTGTAACACCCCAATATGAGTTGCGGTTACCTGTCGATACCGAAGCCTGAAAAATTCTGAGTCTGAACCCTATGCCTCCTTGGAGGGCTATAGGATTGAGAAATTTTCTTGAGATCAAAAGTCTCGGTAATGGTTCTCTAGGCATCAATAAGTCAAAGAGGGATTTTTAACGAATTTTAGGGAATGGATAACCCCTTCGTTTTCAACCCTCAAGTTTATAAAAACGCAAGTTTTCGGAGAACTGTACTAAAACCCAAAAGTTGGATTCTAATTCTTAAGGATTTTGAATTTTTAGATATTTTTATTGAATCCAAATGGGAGGTATTCCTTTATTTACATTTATGTTTTAAAGTTAATGGAGAGTAAAGTTAAAAGGGGAAGAAATGTAAATAAGTCTGTGTAATATCCTGGACCTGGGAAAGGATTGCAGAAGGAGGGAACCAAGTTTTTGGAGTTGGTAATCGATTACAAAGGATCTGTAATTGATTACAGTCCTCTTTGTATGCCCACGGGTTGAAAATTTTCGCGTGGTAATCTACCACGATTACCATCTTTGGTAATCGATTACCAGATCTGGGTTGGTGGTAATCGATTACCACAGGTCAATATATAAGCCGAGATGCGTCCCTTCCCCTCATTTCGCGATTTCCTTTCTCTCTCTACCCTCAAAACTCTCTCCCTTCTCTCTAAAACATATCTCCCTTCCTTCTTAAACCCAATCCTTCACATCTTTTCATCAAATTGCACCATTCCCATTCACTTAAACTCAATTTCTTTCTTCAATCTCAAATCATACCCTCATCCAAAAATCAACATATTTGGTCTTGGAGCTTGGAAGAGGTGACACCAAGGCTCCTAAAGGTTTCTTCTTCCATTCTCCCTTCAAAAAGGTAATCTTCAAACTTCTTTCCTCTTCCCTTCCTTTGAATTATGAATTATTTCCTCTATAATGAGTTTCTAGAGAACCCTAGGTTAGAAGAATTAGGAATTTTCATATCTGGGAGTATAGTGGATTAATCCTTAGTCTAAGTGACTGACCTTGAATTAAATTTCCGTATTATTGATAGTATATACCACTGGAGGACTAGCTTTGGCTCTCAAAGTTCATGGGATTAGGAGTTCACTATTGGCGTTAAGTCTGTGAGTAGATAGTTTATCCCTATCATAGTTTTAACGTATTTTTGTCTATATATATTCATATGCAAATGATTTGGTATGTCTTAGTAACATAATTTAAATTTTGGTAGCTTATTTATTTCTACTTGATCACATGAGGCAATGACTTGATTTTCGGGAAGAAAATATGACAAATGTTTGTTGTGTTGGTTTCTTATTAAACTTTGTAAAATTGTTCTTGTTTTGAAAGGTTTTTGGATAAAAGCTTTGGACTTTTGTTCGTTTTTGATTTATTAAAGTGTTAAAGCTTTATTTTCTTTGAAGTTACAATTTTATTGTTTATTATAAGGTATATTGGTAATGTTTTATAAGAATCCTTATTAACTGTTCTGTATAATGGAAAGGAAAGATTTGGGAAAGTCTAGACCAGGATCTGTAGGCTAACGGCAGTAGGTGTTAGCCCTGGGTGCACCTAGGATGTTGGATTTCATGGCCACTCAAGGGAGTGGTGCGTGCCTGTTATTCACGGCTATATATGTAGTGTGGTGCGTGCCTGATATTCACGACCACGGGAAGAGTGGTGCGTCCTGATTACGGGATTCACACGAAGGGAAGGCCACCTAAGTGTGTTTCCTGACGGATTTATCCTGGAATAGATGGACTCTGTTTTGGAAAAGAAAACTTGGATAATATTTGATTAAGATTTCTATTTTTGGTTTCGTTATACATATTATAGTATCACCTTAATATCTATAAGTTTGTACATTGTCTCATGTGGGTTAGGGACACTCTTTCTCTCACTGAGTTTCACAAACTCATCCTGTTGTTTCTTTCTCCTTTTCAGATGCAAGTATTCTGGTAGGATCTAATCCTTCAGCCTTTGTGATTAAACTCCGAGTTTTATGGATAAACCCTTCTCTACTTAAGGGTATAATGTAAATAGTTGAACTTTGAGGAACTCTTAGATAGTAGTGGCTCCATAGTACTACAGGTAGGGTCCGACCTTGACCTGATTATATTGTTTCTGTTGTTTTTCATTTGCTTATACTATGTTGTTAAATTTCTTAAAAAGGATTTGGTTTTCTAAATAACTCAAATTATGTATTTGGATGAGTAATTGTAACTATTTGCATATATATCTATAATTCAACTTGTTGGAATTAAAGTTGTGTAAAGGATTCGCTTTCTGAAGAACTTAAGTAATGTATTTTGGACATACGATTATATTCAGATATTTTACTGTTATACTGTGTGCTGAAGGGTGTATTCTGAGAATACCTAGATCCCCGATGGAAGATTGTGTTGTTTGTCTTGTAGGGTAACCTTTTGTAATTGGGAAATATCCTAATTACAAAGGGGGCTCTGTCGAAATTTTTATAAAATTCTGTGGTGGAAGGCTTGTGTAGGGACTTGTCCCTATGGCTGGTCATGGCCTGGGTTTGGGTTGTGACACATCGTTTTGTCTTTAAACATCGCTCATTCGAGTAAAACTTTGTTCAATTCAAGTAGCTGTGTTTGAGAGTCATTGGCAAAAAAAAAAAAAAAATGAAAAAAAGGAAAAATAGAGAAAAAAAGGAAAAAAGAGATAAGGTGGAAGTAAGAAAATTAGAAGAAAGGGACATGACCCAATAAATCACTGAAGAGAAAATCCTGCATATTTGAAAGTTGATCATGCATACTTGGAAGTTGTTCAGGCCTTGGCAGAAGCTGCGGCACTCGATCCTAATAAGTCCATTAAAGCTTTGGAAGATATGAAGAGACGTGTTTATTGCAATGAAGAGGCGTTAGACAATTAGTGATGTGAATCTTAATCTGACTTGATGTATCTTGAATATTGAATAATAGGCTTTTATTGCCTTTGTATTTGAGATCCATTGAAGTAATGAAATGATTATGCATGGTTTCTTCTTTCAAATCAACACATTATACACTCTCTCTTTCTTTTGCACCCTTTACAAGGTCATTTCTTCTTTTCAGAATCTCTGTCCCATGCGGATAATCATGAAAAATCAATCAATTGATTCTTCTGTTGTAGTGGGCATGAACTATCATGAACATGATAAAGGTCCTTAGCTATGCAAACAATTTGCTGAGATATTGAATTTAGTGGCAAAATGGCAAGGTAGTTGTAATTGGAGAGCGAAATGTTACCCCTCTTAGTCCAATTTAATTATCAACTGGGGCAATTTTATGTTTGTTGTATAAAGGCGAGAACTCACAAAGAGTTGAATCTGATTAAGGAGAAATATTGAGCTATTGTGGGTAAATGTACCAAAGATGATGGGTAGAGCATTCTAGCTCAAACAGTTTAGCTAGATGACTTCTCAATTCAAGAAGACAACTGAGGCAGGAGGGCATCAAGAACTTCACAAGCTAATCAAGTCAAGTGCAATAAAAAAGTGTCTCAAAAAAAAAAGGAAAAAAGAAAAGGCTTGCTAGATCAAAAAACTCAAAAGGTCGGTCTAGGCAAACGTTAGAGCCGAAAAATAAATAATTAAAAGGCTTGCTAGATAAAAAAATGCAAAAACGGTCTGGGCAAAAATTAGAGCCCAAAAAACAAAAGGTGCTTGCTAGGTTGAAAACCTGAAAGGGCGATCTAGGCAAAAGTTAGAACAACAAAAATATTACTAGGGTGACCTAGGCAAAGGTGTATCACTTGAGAAGTCAAACAAAAGGGCAATGAACAAGACGTATCAGAATTTAATCGTGAGAAGTCAACCATCAAAGGCAGATTTTTTTGATGCATAGCAAGGGATTTTAATTATGATCATGAGTTCTGGTCTAAGTAACTAAAGAATCAATGAAATGGGTCAATTATGTGAAATCTGTATTGCAAGTCTTTTCAACCTCTCTGTACTCCATTTATCTCTCCATAGTTGTCCATGTCTTGTAAACACTTCTAGTTTTGAGCTTAATAAATCTATCTTATTCTTTTACTTTCCCGCTTACTTTCATTCTCTACTCTATCTCTCTCTCTCATTACCATCATCAAAAGGTGCATTTTGGTTGGTTCATATGTTCTCTTTTAATCATGCATAATCAGAACATTAGATTTAGAATTCACATTGCAATGGTAAAAAAAAAAAAAAAAAAAAGAGAGAGAACTTGCTAGATTGAAAACCCGAAAGGGCAATCTAGGCAAAAGTTAGAGCGAATATATATATATATAGGCAAAAATTAGAGTAAAAAAAAAAAGGCTCGCTAGATCGAAAACCAGCAATGACGGTCTAGACAAAAATTAGAGCAAAATAAAAAATAAATAAAGATCCAAAGCATGCCAAAATAAAAAATTAGTTGAAAGTGAAGGTTAAGGAAGAGAAGAAAGCAATTCACAAGAAAGGCTATTCAGCATACAAGGCCACACATCAGAAGTCAAAATGGAGTCAGAGAAAGGAGCATGAGACAAATAGTTCACAAGAGTAGTTAAATGCAATGACTCTTTAAATGGAACAACTTATTTGGATCTAACAAAGATTTTCCCTAAGAGAGCAATGTTTGGAAACCACAAACTGGCACAATTTTTTCTTTTGATTCTTTCTCTTCGTGTGAAGTCATTCATCTTTTGCATCATTAAGTCATCCAGGTCTTGTAGTCAATACACATGTTATTCTTCATATCATCATTACCATATCATTCACTTTTCATATCATTTCATAAACTGGGGCAATTTTCTTTGGAAAATTTTCTCATCATCATTGATCATTCAATTTTTATACATTATCAAAATCATGACATCATTCGTCATATCATTGTCACATCATCATCCTTAGGCATTTTTCACTTAACAAATCATTTTGTCTTCTGTAAATATCGCATATCATGGATCGTTCATTTTTAACAGTTATCACAAATCTCCTTTTTGTAAATATCCCATATCATGAAACATTTACTTTTTAGTCATTATCACCATCACTTTACTTTATCACCACCATTTTACTTTTCAACCATTATCACCATCATTTTATCTTATTGCAATCATCATAAGTCATTTACCTTTCACATATTTTCTGCACTACAAGCATTTAACTTTCACATTTCATCTGCAAGGCTGCATTTCATTGGCAAAACTGTAAAGCTACATTGCATTTCATTCCAAAAGTCTGCATCTTATCCGCAAAAGCTGCATTTCATTTAGCAAGGTCGTAAGGCTACATTTCATTGGTAAGGCCATAAGGCTGCATTTCATCCGCAAGGCTAAAAGGCTACATTTCATCCGCTAAGACCGCAAGACTACATTTCATCTGCAAGGTCGCAAGATTGCATTTCATTTGCAAGGCCGCAAAGCTAAATTTCATTTCATTCGCAAGGTTGCAAGATCGCATTTCATCCGCAAGGCCACGAGGCTGCATTTTCATTCGCAAGACCACTAGGCTGCATTTCATCTCATTTGCAAGGCTGCAAGGCTATATTCCATTTCATTCGCAAGGTCACAAGACTGCACTTCATCCGCAAGGCTGCATCTCATTCGTAAGGCCATAAGGCTGCATTTTATTTCATTCGCAAAGCTGTATTTTCATTTGTAAGGCTGTAAGGCTGCATTCCATTTCATTCGTAAGGCCGCAAGGCTGCATCTCATTTGCAAGGTCGCAAGATTGCATTTCATTCGCAAGGCCGTAAGGCTGCATTTCATCCACTAAGACCGTAAGGCTACATTACATTTCATTCGCAAGACCGCAAGGCTGCAAGGCTGCATTTCATTCGCAAGGCAGTAAGGCTGCATTTCATCCGCAAGGCCATAAGGCTAGATGTCATCCGCAAGACCACAAGGCTGCGTTTTATCTGCAAAGTTACATTTTATTCGCAAGGCTGCACTTCATTCGCAAGGCCGCAAGGCTACATTTCATCCACAAGGCCGTAAGGTTGCATTTCATTCGTAAAGTTGAATTTCATTTGCAAGGCCGTAAGGCTGCATGTCATTTGCAAGGCCATAAGACTACATTTCATCTGCAAAGTTGCCTTTCATTCGCAAGGCTGCAAGGCTGCATCTCATCCACAAGGTTGCATTTCATCCGTAAGGTTGCATTTCATTTCATTGGCAAGGCCATAAGGCTACATCTCATCCACAAAGTTGCATTTCATTAGCAAGGCAAGGCCATAAGGCTGCATTTCATTTCATCTGCAAGGCTACATCTCATCCACAAAGCTGCATTTCATTAGCAAGGCAAAGCCATAAGGCTGCATTTCATTTCATTGGTAAGGCAGCAAGGCTGCATCTCATTTGCAAGGCCATAAGGCTGCATTTCATTTCATTAGCAAAGTTGTAAAGCTGCATTTTATTTTATTTGCAAGGCTGTATTTCATTTGCAAGGCCACAAGACTGCATTTTATCCACAAGGCTGCATTTCATTTCATCTCCACAAGGGATCTACTCCCATCATTTTCCTTATTCGGACATAAAATGTGTTCATATCTTTACTAGTTCCTTACCACGGAAATATCAAAACCCATGGTTTTATATTTTCTAGTAAGAAACAAGTAAAAAGGGATAACTGTCAACAATATTTTTTGTCCGAACCTTTTGTAAATAAATAAAAAGACAAAAAGAAACCAAAAAAAAGAGAGAATAAAAAGCCCAATCTTTTGGCCTATGTCCAAGTAGCCTCTTATTCCAAAAAATAATAAATATAAAAATAAAAAAAGTCAAAAAATAAAAAAAAATCATAAAATAAAAATCAGCATCTTTTAAATTATCAATTAGTGTCAATCAACATTTCTTAATTAGTCAATCAACATCTTTTAATTGGTTTTAATTAATATCAATCAAATCAAATCTCACAATCAATATTAATTTAAATTATTTTGTGATTAATTCTATTGATCCCCTAAGCATCTATAAATAGACATCAAGCATTAACAATGGGGAGGGGGCCAGAAATCAGAAAAAGACCATCAACAATAATAAGAAAGCATAGGGAGTTCTCTATTTTATCTATTATCACATCAGGAAAAATCACTCGTCATCGCTCCTCCTATCGTTTCTCGTTACCTCTCCTTGTGGTATGTCTGCGCTGCATAGTCCCCTTCATGGCCATAAGCGCCGTGCAATTCCTTGTCCATGAATAAGGTATCTCTTAGTTTTTAGCTTTTTTTTTGTGTAAATCGATGCTTTTATTTCCTTTTGTGAATATTTGATTTTTATATTGATCCATTTTTATTATTTCATTCTCGGCTTCCATTTTTTTGTTCTTTTTTTTTTTTGTACGCTAGTGTAGTGTCTTGGTCTTTTCTTTTCTTTTTTTTTAAACTTTTAGTCAAATAAGATTAAAAAAATATTTGAATTGTTTAGATGTGTTGATTTTGTTTTTTCTTTTTTAATTATCTTGCTAATCATTTTTAAATTTTGACTTTTTAGTGCTTCTTAGCAATTATAAAAAATGGTTTTTCTTTTTGATGAAAGCACCTCTTTTTCATCATTCTATCAATGCAATAAATTTATGATACTGATATATGGTTTAACCATCCTTAAGGATTGTAAAGATTGTAAGGGTTTATTATATAGTTCGCACTATCCCAAATCCTGTGCAAGAGTGGATTTATCTTTTTTTTTTAAATAAAAGAATCTTCTCATAAATAAAATAAATCTAATGCACAATTATTTTCTATAAGAACTACGTAATTTTGAATTCTTCATTGCACCGGAGGATACGTAGAAGCGGATAATCTCCATCAAATCAAAAATTAAATTTTCTTAAATTTTGTTCAATCTTAACTCCTTAAATGATTGTAACATTAATTTTACTTTATTTTTCGTTTGTAAATAATTATTATATCAGTTTTATTTCTTTCGCAAATAATCATAACATTAATTTTATTTTTTTTCTTTTGTAAATAGTTGTTATATTAATTTTTTTTCCTTCATAAATAATTGTATATCTATCCTTTTTTTGGAAATAATTATCATATCAATTTTGCTTTTCTTTCCCATTGTAAATAATTATCATATTATTTTTTTTCTTTCCTTCTTTTTTTAGAAATAATTGTTACATTAATTTTGCCTTTATTGTACTAGTTTTGCTTTGTAAATAATTATCATATTAATTTTGTATGTTCTCTTTTGTAAATAATTGTTATATTAATTTTGCTTTTATATCCTTTTGTAAATAATCTCTACATTAGTTTTGCTTTGCTTTTCTTTGTAAATAAATTATTTTATTTTAAAGGGGAAAAATAAATATTATTAAGGTTATTAATTAATTTGCATAACAACTCTAGGGTAACTATTATAAAACGGAAGTATTAGGGGTGCAGTGGGATTAAGTTTTCATCCTTCCCTATGCATAATTGGACTCCCAAATTCAATCTCTTTAAAAGATCAATTTTGCAAAATTAAAAGATTTTTTCAATTTTTTCCATAATAAAAATTGATGGCAACTCCATTGAAATTAGTTTTTCAATATTTTGTTTGTTGCCTCTCGTTGTGGTGCCCTTCGGGCACATTGTGACAATGAGCATACACGACATTCAAGAAAAGAGATGACGACTTTAAGTATGCCAAAGCGAGTGAATCTGGCTTAACTTTAGTTGACTAGAGAGAATGATTCTGGTTATGTTAGAGAGAGTGAATCTGACATCCCCTAGAACTGAGTCAGGGAGAGTGAACTTGACTAAGAATAGGTCTGTGTGAGATTCAAAGAGAGTGAATCTGTTGATTACGTATAGGAATAAGTTCGATCCTGATAAGCATACATTTATCCTAAGGTGGGCAAAAAGCCCTTTTTATCAAGGCCAATATAAGTAAAGAGCATGTGCTAAAATAAAGAAAATAAAAGATAAGTAAAGGAAGCATGACATATATGTTAAGAAAGTCATTACATCCATTAGGTTGCATCATACATCATTTGGTTATGATTTATTTTGCTTACTATTGATGAGATAATTGCTATAAGTGTATGATTAAAATGAATCTACTTTGGAAGGAATGTTTTCCAACTTATTAATAAACCTTTATGTTTATGTATCTCACACACCTCTTTTTTAATAAACCAAAGCAACAGGGATGATGATGATGACATTGGTTGTCGCAGCTCAAAGCTCTGCTATTGAGAATTTATAATTCTTACCCCTACATGTATTCCCATGTTATCTCCAAATAGCACGGTTGTAAGCGGTATGGGGAACGGGTCCTGCATCCCTCGAAGAATGCAGGACGTTTGTAACTAGGAGTACTTCATTATGTAAACATACTTGTGTAAACACTATTTATACTTATCCTCTAGTGTCTATGGATCTTGATTTTTTGGGCAATGTAAAGACCTTGACAAGTTTCTATGATATTGTAATAAATGTAGTGATGGAAAAATTAATTGCATTTACCCACGAGTACTATGTCTACAGCTCATATACAGGCTCAATGTTAAAAAGAAAAAATTATATTTTTGTATTTACTATCCCTATGTTCTACAAAGGTATTAATAAGCAAAAGAAAGAACAATGGTATCAACTTTTAATTAGGTATTGTGACTTAAGTATAATGCTATAATTAGAAGGGTGTTACGAACCTTATTAATAATTAAAAGATCTATTTTTCCATGCATAAAACAAAGAGGTAAAGGGAGAGTGAATCCCCTTATCTCATACCTCTAGTACATGAAAAAGCAGGTAATCTAATATCATTCCACACAAGTGATAGGGAGGAAGTGGTCCACACCACATAAACCAGTGATCTGAGAAGAAAACCCAAATTCTATCAAAGCATCTGTAAGAAAATTTCAACTAACTTGATCTTAAGCCTTCGATATTTTCTTTTCTTTTAACTTTTATTAAAATATCTTTTACTATCATAATTAATAGACCTTTTGAATTGCCTTATCTAGAACTAGGGGTGGCAAATATAACTCGACCCACAGCAGGACAGATTGGCACGGGGTGGATTTTCATTGCGGATGGGGTCGAGTTCGAGTTTAGAGTAAACCTGCCCCTATTCGCCGGCACCCCATATATAATTTTAATAATATATATTTATTAGTGTCTTGTGTCAGTGCAATGCATGGGATAAAAAAAAATTTTTTACATGTAATAATTATAAAAAATAAATTAGATCAAATTATTAGATTATAGAAATCAATATATTTAAGTAATGAATAATTAATATAAAATAATAGAATATCGATTGACTACACCTTTAATCAAATTAATAATAAAGTATAAAACGGAAAGTATCTAAACAATAGAACTAAAATTGTATAGCAAAAAGAATTTTTTTTATCTTTCATATTGCATTGAAATAAGAAAAAAAATTAACAATAATAAAATAATAAAATAATAAATCCAATAAAATAAATAAATATAAAGTATTTTAAATTGAAAAATAGTAGATTAAAATTAAAATGTCATAATTATTTTAATTGATGACAACTACCATCACTAAAACATTTTAAACAATGTTAAATAATCATTAAAAATAAAATTGAACAAAATTCATATTATACAGTTTACATATGTAATTTTTTTATTTTTATTTTTTGCTTTTAAATGTTAAGAATATAAAAAGAAAAAATTTTATTAAAATAAAATGATTGAAAATTTTCAAGGAAAAAAAAACCCACCTATTAATAAAACTTGTAAAGAAATTTTCTTCAAATAACATCAAAATCAGAATTATTAGTATGATAGATTTGTCTCAAAGGAACGACAAATGGCTTTGGAAAAGCATTGTAACATAGCTCTCCACAACTTTTTTATTTTTAGGAAGTTTTTTAAAATAACATAGAGAGAGAAAGTTCACTTGAAGCTGACAAGTGGCAAGAGTTTCTAGTTTATCCTTCTGAATTATTATATTTAGTAGATTTAAACGCTAGAATGCAACTCGATTATGATGCACTCAACTTTTATTATTAAGTTTGTCTCAAACATAGGGTTTATGATTACGTACGTGTACCCAACTTTCATGGAGAGAATGGTCCAATCAATGATTGCTTAGCTGCACAAAGAATAATAATAAGGGAATAATTATCATCAAATTTATCTTTTATCATTTTATGTTAGTATAATTTTATGTAAAATATATAATTTTAAAAATCCATTCTTTATATTTGTGTATTTGCTTTCACCAATTAAAATTTATAGAATTTGTCTGCATGTGTAAATTGAAATTTTTAGCTGAGAACTAGAAGAGAGAATTCACACTCATACTGTGTCAGCTTTGGTCAGTGAATTAAACGCCATATCGACTCATTGTACATTGCACTTTTCACTTTGATTTCCATTTATTTATATAATTATAAAGCTTTTGTAACTACTACTTTAAGGATCACATTTATAATATAATTAGATGATAATATAAAATTTTTTATATTAACTATGTGTTAAATTTAATTTCTATTCATATTCTATAAGGTCTACTTTTTTCCTATCTTATGATATTTCCTTCCTTTTGCTCCTTATTTTACTACTCTTTTTTCAGCGTAAGCAATAGAAATATTTATATGGTCTAGAAACACCATATAGTTGTATTTTCAACCAATCATATAAGTATATTTTATATGGAATTATATGTTAGTAGTGGGTCCTATATAAAATATACTTATATGATTTATTCGGAAGCACGGCCACATTATGCTTTCGGACTATGTAAGTATTTCTTGTGTAAGCATTGCCAACTCTTCTACTCTTCTCTTCGCTTTCTTCTTCTTCCTTTTTTTTTTTTTTTTTTTCCCTCCCTTCTATTCTAGGATGGCAACCATTAAGAGCTAAGTTTGCTCTCTTGGATGTCGCATGTTCCTTTGTTTGCACACATTGCAACTTCCGAAGCCCTTGGAAGGAGAGTGTGTTCAACAATAGCTTGCAGTAATCAACCTTACGGCAAGAACATCTTCATTTTGAACATTGTAATAAAATTCTTATACTTTCTTCTTTCACTGGAGACAGCCTTTGAAGCTGTTGGGAATGTGGGATGAAAACCATTGAATTTTGTTTCCTTGCCAAGTGCTACAGTAGATTTGTAACGAATTTCAGTTATTGGCTTTTTTACTCCTTTCCCCTTCTCCGGTGTACACATTGTACCAAATCATTAGGAAATAGGGAGAAAACATTAATAAAATTTTTATAATTATACTTCATTAATACTTTGAAAATGGAATGCAAAACTACTTTGTGCAAAAGGGAGAAATCATGCCATCCGAATCTTCTAACAGTAGTCATTCAGCACCAATTGCATTGATGGTGATCTCTCTTGTGAAATATTGATACCACACAAAGTATGCATGACTAGCATGATGACTTCTCGGTTAGAACAGTTATGCTGCATGACATGAGCATACATGTTATAAATACGGAAAACCTTAGTGATTCCCAGCATATAGTAGCAAATTAGTTTTCACTTAGATAGTGGAATACAAAGCAATTCAAAGATGAAGCTTTTTAGCTATAGGGCTCTTTCATTGCTATGGTTTTTCTTGTTCATGGCAGCTTTGGTGGCACAAGTTGAAAGCACTCCATGCACAAGCACCTTCTTCTCTGCACTTGTGCAGCTCATTCCTTGCAGGGCAGCTGTTGCTCCATTCAGCCCTATTCCACCAAGTGAGGCCTGCTGCAATGCCCTTAGGGCTCTTGGCCAACCATGTTTGTGTGTTCTTGTCAATGGACCTCCAATATCTGGGGTTGACCGTAATATGGCCTCACAGCTCCCAGAGAAGTGCACTGCTAACTTTGAACCATGTGCTCTCTCTCTCTCTCTCTCCCTCTCCCTCTCCCCAATATTTGTTTCTTGTTTGACTTTTAATGCTTCTTTCAAATGTTAACACTGAATGTGAATATAACAAGTTCTAAGTTCTTGAAATGAATCACATTCAGGAACACCTTCTACATAGAACTAAAGTGTTTTAAATTGCGGTTGCAGTTGTTGCGATGGCTTATATCGCGTCCATTGCAATGCATATCGCAGTTATAGCATCATGAAATTTTCGTGTTTTTGCAACTTGAAATGGAGCCTATTGCCGTCCATTGCGATTTGTTGAACTTGTTGCAACTCTAATGCAGCCGTATTGCGATTACATTGTGGCCAATTTCTGTAGTTGTGGTGTTGTGTATTACGACCGCATCACATGATCTAGTCCGCAATTTAATATAAACTTAATCCCAAAATATCGTTGGCTTTATACAGTGTAGTTGAAGGAAAAGTTAAAGAGAGTTGTCTGAATCAAAACTTTACTCACTTGCATGTGAGCAAGTGCAAGTGACTTTTTCCCCTTTTTCATTGCGCCTTTTTTATGTTTTGTTGGTCAAACAATGATAGATCTTGTTCATCTCTTTATGCAGGTGTTATCATATGAAGTGAAGCTGAAGCATGAAGCTGGGATGCTATTAGAAATAAGTTCTAGAGTAATTTATGGAGTGCTTCTCACAATAAGATTACATGAGACCATGTAATCGGCCGGTGGGATTAAGTTTCAATCTATGTGTATTTTCTGATTGTTCTCAGTTTGAATAGTAAATTGCTCAAGTAATAAAACATGCAAATTATTATGTAGCAGAAAGTTCATTCAATCCTCCAACCATCGTAGACCATGGAAATTAAGAATATTTTGGAAAAAAGATTGGAATTAAGGATGGGGATTTTCTTTCGCAGAGATGAGAGAAATAAAAATGAACGATATGTCAAAAGATAATGGAAGTCTTTATCTATTATATATGTCCTGAGCCTCTTAGTAGTTTAAAAAAAAAAAAAAAATTAACCGAAGAATCGATGATCTAACCATGAATTTAGTCCATTTAAACCTCAAAATTGGCCAATAAGACCAACAAGAGAGAGAGAGAGAGAGAGAGAGAGAGAGAGAGAAGATTGAACCGGTACTTAGAAAATTATTTAGGGCCAATGGAAGTCTAATAGACCACACTTATTACTTCTATGATGCTCCCCCAATCCTCCATGGGTAGAATAGATACAAGTGAGAGGTGGCTTCTTGGTTTTACAAGGAACAAGAGGCTAAACGTGTTAAGGTGTGTTTGACGTGGGACTTTGCAATATTCAGTCATAAATAAAAACAAAATAAAGAGAGTTGGGAAGGACGAAATTGAAACCCACGAGCTTATGAATAAGTCACGCTCCTTTTTTTTTTTTTTTTCACAGAAATAAGATTTTATTTATAAAGTAGTCTAATTTTTTTTAATTACAATAACCCCCGCTCCCAAAAAAAAAAAAACAAGCAAAGAGGACAATGAAATCTCTACAAAGTGTACCACAAAAATAAAACAAAAGACAAAAAAATCTAAATAGTGAAAAGAAAAATTAAACCGTATGAATGCCACCAAAAAAGAAAGATGACAACTTCTCAGCAATATTCATATAAGGGAAGACGGTAGAAAGATGAATAAGTCACAATTTAGGTATTACTTATCCACTAATATTATATTGTTACCTAGCTGATATTATTATATTTATTACATTGTTTTAATAGCATATATTATGTTTTAGTCTTTTTTTTTTGGGAAGAATATTATATTTTAGTTTTAAATATGTTTAAATATACATTAACAAGAATTCAACCACAGTCAAATCACTAAATCGTGAGTTCAATATCCGTTCCAAATTTTAAAATATTGCCTCTTAAAAACAATATTGTCATCCTTTTATGTAACACCTTCCTCAGTACAATACTATGCTTAAGTCATAGTACCACACCTTGGAGTTACTATCATTCACTGAATCGGACCTTATCTCGACAGCCAGCAGCTTCAAATTGCCTTCGGAAATTTCTGAAACTATCTGGAGACAACATGGAAATAGGAGTGAGAATCATAAATTCTCAGTAGGATTCTCTAATCATCATACATAATGACATCGTTGTCATCTCCAATTTGCTTCGGTTTATTATGAAAAAGGTGAACATGCTATACACACCATTTAATTTTAGTTCGAAAATATATTATCCGAAGCAAAGTTCACTTTTACTCATAAACTGGTCATTTGGGATGAATCCATTCAACACCAATTTGTAAACTATACTATAAATAATAACTGTACATATTAAAATACATGTAGCATCAATATATAGGGAACATAATTTCTGCACATAGCTTGACTTGTACTTGAGCTTATGCATATATATAAAATTTACTTTTCTCTCTTCATCTTTCTTTTTCATCATAAAATCTTTACATGCTACATTCCAGAGTATGATCGCCATGTCATACCCCATCAGAGTGTGAACGCCATGTCACGTTCCTTAGGAATATAGGATCTTCACTTGATACTTATACTAACCGGGTCATGCCATGCCTCATGTAAGTTCTGGCCATTATACTCGCACTAGCTGGGTCGAAGCCATGCCTCATGTGAGTGGGGTGTCTGCATATACTTTAATCTTTAATCTCTAGTCTTTACTTGGCACTCCTAGGCGTTACGTATCGCCGTCCCTAGGGTGCTATTACTGCCCTTGGGTAGCCTGGCCTTGGAGTGAGCTCGTCAGCTTCACCCGTGACCGTCGTCACACCGACTCACCCGCAAGGGGACCCACGTGCCTCTAGTCTTTGAGGGATCTCATTCTGGCCACGTGCCTCTAATTGAAGGGATCTCTTCTGGTCACGTGCCTCAAAATTGAGGGATCTCATCTAACCACGTGCCTTCAATATAGAGGGATCTCATCTGACCACGTGCCTCCAAGGTAGAGGGATCTCATAGTCTTAGCTGCTTTCACAAGAGGGGATTCAAAGTGCACTGCCTCCAAGTGAAGGAATTCATATCTTTATCTTTTAACTACCTTCACAGGGAGGGATCTCAATTAACTGCCTCCGAGTGAAGGGATTTACATTCATTATACTCATGCTTTGTCATTCTCACATATGGTCATACTGAATGTACCTATACTTCATTCATTTTCATATATCATTGCTCCCATGATCTTCACGTATATCTTCATCACACATAAAGGCCCGTAGCCTCTTTACCATTCTACCGGCACTCATACATGTGCTACATCATTTGCCCTTACATATCTCATATCATACTTATGTCATTCTTGAATATAGAATTTCCATATACATATTCTCACTTTAATTCATCCTTACACACAAACATTCATAGTCTCATAGATTTCTGCCGTAAATTTGGTAGCATAACGGATCCGATCCGTCTCCCCATGAATAGTGCCAGCTCTCACAGCAGTTCAGTCATAACATTATGCTCAATCTAAAACACACACACACACACACATATATATATATATATATATATATATATATATATATATATATATATATATAAATATATATATATATATATATATCAATGTAAAACTGGTAATCCTCAACTCAAACCTTATGTATCCATTGACACTTGTATAACCATCAGTTTGGCCATTCTGCCAATCTTACTCAGTTCTGCCTGAATTTTGTATAATCTGGCTTTACCTCTATTCAACTCATTTAAACTTGGATTTTGGATATGTCATAGATCTATATGTCTACTTTCTAACCTCTTTGGTCCCATATCATTTTGATTTATAAAACTCAAGATATTTAACTTTTCCCTCAGCCTGTTCAATTACTAACCCGATTTACACTCTTGGAGGTATAAATTCACTAAAAATCAAAACTAAGCTCAAATCATGCGAAATTGATCTCCTATTGAAGCTAATAGGACAACCTTTTATTTGCCATAAGTTTCATTCCATTTGGTTAAGTATACCTCGAGTTATAAGTCCCGAAAGTCGACCTTCCTGAACTACTCTATTTTGGTCTGGATTGGATATAAGGCAACTTCCTTGAATCACTGGGAACAATTGGGACCATAACAAACTTGAAATTTTATATTGGGATACTCCCCTATATGTAAGCTTTCTAACAAGATTAGTTTCACTCCATTTGGAGTTGTATAGGGTGAGATATACCCTTCTCAAGTCACCCTGCCCGGATGAAGGTCCTGATTCTTAGGTCAAATTTCAAAAATTCATATCTTTCTCAATACTAATCCAATGGCCTTATATGATATATGTATGGAAAGCCCTGGATGTCTACTTTCATTTAAAAATGGTTTCATCGAATTTAACAGGCTGTAGGCAGAGCCATACACTCCGTCGTATGGACTACCGTGGAATTCCTCACCAAGACAGCATCCTACTTCTCCATACCTTCTAATTTTCTCCTTCTAATCATAATTCTAACTCAAAATCTCCTATTAATCCAATCATAATCCATCATAATACATCCCATAGTTCATCAAACACATGAAGAAGAGTACAATTTCATGCAATCACAGTGCAAGTAATTTAAGAATAAAAGTAGAATCCTACCTATTTGGAGTATGGTCTTCCTGAATTTTTGTTTTGGATTGATGGAACTTTGACCAAGCTTGGAGATTTGATGGAGTTGGTTGAGAGAGGAAGAGAAGAAGAAGGAGGCTGGAGGGCAAGAGGAAGGGGAACGTAAATCAGACCAAAATGGAGAGAAGAGTCTGATTTAAATACATGAAAGTTGTGGTGTTGATTGGTTGGAGTTTTGTGGTTGAAGTTTGGCCATGTCTCTCTCTTTTGTCGCTAAATTGCTCTCCACGTCGTCCCAAAAGGGAGATACGCTTATGGACTACCTGAAATCGGAACTCGTCCCTATTAGCTTAAAGTCGGAACTCGTGTCATTTTTGCCTAAGCTTGGGCTGAAGCCGGATGTCGGAACTCGCCCCTCTTGTTTGTGACTCGATGAAATCTTGTCTGGTTTATTTCGAGACTTGGAATTAAGGTCGGAGGTCGGAAGTATTCCAGCTTACAATCATATAATCTCGAAACTCCCCATTCAAACTCGGGAACGCCAGCAGAAATGGAAAGCTCTAGAGAATAAAATCGGATATCGAAACTCGTGTGTAACTTAGAAACTAGCTCAAGGATTCGAACTCATGTCCATCCTAATTGAGTTCAACTTTAAGACCGGAACTCGGGTGCCTCGGTTGACACTGGAGGCTACATCATCAGACCGGAAATCGGGTACATTTCTTCGAAATGAAGTCGGATATCGGGAATCACTCATGTTGTTCGGACTTGAAGATTAAACTCGGAAGTCGTGGAAATAATCCAGATGAAGTCAGAAGTCGTAGGCTAATGTTGGACGAACTCGGAAATCGGAAGTTATCCATTTAACTCGAAACTAAAACATGAAGTCGGAAATAAGAAATAATCAAAATTAGACGAAATCGGAAGTTAGAAAGGTCATGAAGTCGGAAATTGAGCAAGACTAACTCGGAACTCGGAAATAATTTTTTTTATCAGAAATTCAAAGATGAAGTCGGAAATTTGAATTGATCAATCCTAGGGCGAAGTCGTAACTCGGAAATCGGGATGTTATATTTTACATATTCCTCCAACATCATAGTCCCACATTTCTTAATAAAGTATTAGTCTAAATTTTACTAACCATGTGTATATCTATCCAACTTTATAAAGGTAACTATGTATATAGAAAGCCCTCCATTTCTTGGTTATATATATATTGCTTTAATTTTTTTTAATCTAAACCGCCAATATATCGATTGCTTCAATCTTGTTTGATGGGGCATTTGCAAAATATCTTAAGGGCATATTTAATTTGACTCTTTTCTATTTCCATTTTCATTTGAAAATAGGAAAGAAAAATGAAAATATCTTTAGTTATATTTTATTGAACTTTTTTAAGAAATTATTTCATAAAATAAGTGAAAACGTGAATGCATGAAATCTTTATTTTCATCATTTTTCATGAAAATTTTGGGAACAAAAAATGAAAACATGAATTAATGGTATAATTAAAAATACGTAACGGTTAACTTTCGAAATATGAATTAATATTATAATTAACAATTTATCTTTTTCTTCAGAAAAATAAAAACATGAATTATGTATTATTTAAAATTAATTGTGAATTAACAATGCAATTAATTGAAAATGATTAATAGTATACACACTAATTTTTTTATTACATATATACACGCTATTAACAAAAGGAATTACTTTTTATTGTTTATTATTTGTTCTTTATCTTGAAAGAAATGTAAAGATAGAAATTGACATGTATGTACTAATTGTACACACACACACACACCTCAAAAAGTGTTTATTAATAAAAACAAAATCATTTTAATAATTTATTCATAAGCTTAACGGCAAAAGGACACAACAAAATATGTTGCTAAAGGACATTCAGTCGACAGGCTACCTTTTTTCAATGATGAATACTGCCATTATCGGTGGAACAGAGTGAAACTCTTTACTGACTTGAACGCAGACTTATGCGACGTCAAAAAAAAGAACGATCCCAAGTCGTGAATAGAATTATGGTCGACTAATGCTCTCGAATTACGGTCAAGTTTGAGGGCTGCGAATTATATTTGGAATTTCGGATCCATAGCTTGACACACTCCCTAACCTCAGGCTTCTCGAAGGAGGAGAACCGAGCTTATCCAAGAAATTTTAGTCCCACTTTAGTTGAATGAAGAGTGCATCGCTTCTGCCAATTCAAATGCCTCATCTCTTCAGGGATATCTCGAGTATCACAGGATACTAAAACACAACCCAGAAAAAGGTCAATTCTCTCCTCTTTTATAAACACGAATTCTTCCTTTCAACTAAGTACAACATGCAACCGATTTTTACTTCCATTTCCTCCTTCATACACTATGAGCATCAAAATCTGTATGCAATCAAAATCTCTTTGCAAGTCATTTAACCTCAGATCATGATCTACTCAATCTCTCAATTCTTCAGATAAAAACAAAAATTCAAAAAGCCTATACAATAGGCTTCTCAACAAAAGAATAAAAGAAATAAAAGCTAGAGTCAGTGCTTTATGGCGATATTTCAATATTGATTGAGAAACTATCTAGTTCTCAATTACCCTGGATCCAAGGATAAGTGAAGGTTCCTTTGTTAAGATTGTTTGTAGCAAAAAGAATGACAATTTGTGACTTGCACCGCTTCTTATGCTAAGAAGGGGAATTTATATACAGCAAAGACTAGAATACTACGGTCTACATGTGCTTGAGGAGACTGCCTTATAACCTTAAAAATTTGAATTGTGAACAACACTTATGATGAAAAAATAATATTACATACACTCAAAAGTGGAGGGGACCAAAAAAATACCAATCCTTAATACTCCTACAAAACTTCAAAGGCAGGTGACTTCCCGCCCAGTTGAGCATGATTTTTTAATAAATGACTGCTGGCAACTCTGCGAAAGTTTCATCCAGAAGCCGAAGCAGCTCTCTCTTTTTCAAATTCCCCTTGCTCTTCCTTGGAAAACTCTTCGATCAATTCACGTTGTCTCTCTGTCAGGTTTCTGCAAATTACAAAAACAGGCATTTATATTAAAAATTATCTATCACAAAGAAGATTCTTTCCCAGAAAAATCTGAGCCTAGCCCACTTTTATGCTTGGGAAGAACAAGACGAGTTAGCAATTCATAAACTATGGTGAACAATATCACATTTAACACTCACGCTGGGATGCTGACATTAAAATGAACATATTGATCCCCGAACGTATAAGAATTTTTAGTCTTGATCCCTGTTAAGTGAACAAACAAGTTAATAATGGTGAAGAATCAGCTTAAAATTACGACTTTTGACTTAAAAACGTCTCAAATTTTGCATAAATCATATCCACTTGCTTACCTTTCTTTTTCAGAACCACCTTCTGACCAGGTTGGGTGCCAGGATGAACCTGCCAAACAGGACCCGTCATCCAAACTTCAGTTACCAAAACCAAAATGCTATAAGAAATCATATTGCAATAGCAACACAAACCTTAAGAACAACATCTCCAGTAAGAGTTGGGACCTGAATGGTTCCGCCCAAAATTGCCTGAAAAATGCAGTATTTTGATTATTTTTAAGTAATAGTTTAATTCCCCAGAATGCAATGCAAACAACTAACAAGATGTTTGAGATCCAAAACAAGACAGGTCAGCAACAAAAGTCCCAAGACCAGCGACAAACACCACTGACAAATCAAAAAAGGCCATAAATCTACCAGAATTAGGCACATTGATGAGTGCCAGACCCCCAAGCTCCCAAATCCTATTAAATGTATATAGCCTCAAGTCAACCAGTAAGTTCAATAACTACCAAGCTGTCAAACCCAGTAGTTTTCATTTGTCATCCATGAAAATTTATAAATGTGGGAGAAATTTGATTTTGCTAGTGATTTTGTCTGCAAATTTAAAACCTGACGTCCATAAGAGCATGTTTAGTATGCTGAATGATATTTTGTGGAATTGGAAAAAAGAAAGGATGAATGGAATGAATTAGAATGTTTAGTATGCTGAATATATTTTGTGGAATTGAACAAGAGGAATGGGTGAATGGAATGAATTAGAATGGGATAGTCATTCCCATTCCAGTGCTTGGTAGCATCATGAATGACTCCGTTCAATTTTTATATTTGGTAGCTGGGATCTACATGGGATAGAATAAGAATTGTCACCAAATGACGCAAATAACCCCTATAAATCAGTTATAATTATTTAACAAATATTATGCTTACATTGTTTCTACATTAATTTAAATTTTTAATTATTCTGCAAGTCCCTATGTTTCATTTACTTTTCAATTAGATCCCTATAGTTTATAAATTTGTAATCAAATCCCTACATTGTATAAAATTTTTCAATCAGGTCCCTATTTGCGTTTACCATTACAAAAACATTAACTGAAACAGAATATTCCCAGAATATTACATCTCCTTCTTCACCCTCACCTCCAACCACCCAGTACTCACACACACACACACACACACACAAAACAACACAGCATTTGCACCCACCAAAAATCCAACCTTGTTCTATAAATTATTCAATCTCCACCCTTAACATTCCCCCTCCTCCATCAAACCCAACAAACTCATCTTGTATTGGGGCACCCTCATGGTCAAACTCCATTGTAATAAATACTATGTAACAAGAAGTAATGCCACCTTTTATGTTCTGTAATGCTGGAAATAAGACACTGTGGGGGAAGGAAATGGGGAGCGAGCAGGAGGAGGAGATGGCATGGGGGGCAAGGAGGAGTGGGAGGGGGATGGGGAGGGGGAGGTGGCATGGGGGAGGAAGGTGGTGTTGGTGAAGGGGGTGTATTGAAGGAGTGATGCTGTGTCTAGAATGCACTATATTAAGTGGGTGTATTGATACTCCATATTATTTTTAACCATAAATTTTCATTTTATATATATTGAGCGGTTAAGATCAATAAGATATGTGATGAATCTTACTTCACTACGAGCACCACAGCATTGCCAGAAATTTTTTATAATTGTGGTTTAACATTCAGACTTGATTACAAAATTTTATTTAATGTAGGGATCTGATTACAAATTTTTAAACTATAGGTACCTAATTGAAAATTAAATGAAACTATAGGAACTTACAGAATAATTAGACCTAATTTAAATGAAAGAAATGTGATTATTTCATGTTTGTTTAAATATTTTCTTTGAATTATGTTATGGATTCCAAACTAAGATGATAACTTGTAGGTTAAAAAGAGTTATTAAATATAAGACTAAATTGATTTGGTAGCATAGCAATTTTTAATACTAAGACTAATGTAAAATCAATAAAAAAAATTGATTTTAAGCATAAATTATTGGTATCCAAGACCAACATGAATTTTCAAGACATCCAAATAGAGAGATAATTTTGGTTATCTTACAAAAATAATTAAAGGCGAATTTGTCAAGCAATGGAGTTTGTTGGCTATGTGGATTCAGGGCCTGCAGTGGAATGGCCATTCCATGCCTACTTTCTGCACCAAACATAAGTAGTGCCATTCCTATAGAAAAGGTGCACATATAGAAACCTCAATCCAGCACAAAGAACACATGGGAAGGAAACTATTCCCTTATTTGGGAAATTTTGAGTTTAAAAATTATGGAGGAAAAGGGAATGCGATGGGAATCATTCCCCTTTACTCCTCATTAATGCACGCTCTTGTTCCCCTGCAAATTGGGGATTAATGATGGGAATTTCAACCCAAAAATATTAAATTTATAAGGGATATATTAAAATTTTACTCATATAACTTTGAAACTACCCCTTTCTTCCCTCATTAATTAATCATTCGATTCAAACACAGGGCAGGTGACATTTTTCCATCCCATCCTTTTCTTTTTTCTCATCTCTAGAACCTCCAAACACAGACTAAGTCAACACCCTAATAATTGAGCATTAGGCAATCCAAACATAGACTAATGCCGCTAATTAAATGCAGACATAAGTTAATTGAATCTCAAACTCAACCAGACGTTTGCTCAACAATTTGTACATTAAGGAACAATACCTGAGTGATACTTAAAACAGCATCCACATGAATATCAGATCCTTCTCTACGGAAGACGGGATCTTCCCGGACCTGCAAAAAGAGAAAAGGGAAAAAAATATTATTGGGCTTATGAGAAGATATAAAAGGAAAAAGAAACTGACCCCAAGCTGTTGAAGAGAATAACTCTTGTACCTTTAGAGTAACATAAAGATCACCAGGGTGATCTCCATCAGGATCTGCACCACCACTTCTATAGATTTTTATTGTTTCATTGTTGTCCATCCCTGCAAATGTATAAGTGTGTAAAACGGTCAACCTTTTTCATTTATGAACTAAGTGGAAAACAAGTCAACAGGAGGGGTGTGCACTATCACAAGCAACTATTGATAATTGTCCTTTTGCCAGCATAATTGGTAGAATTAAATTTAATAACAGAAAGGCACAATAAAGTTAACACTTCTCCAAATTATTGAAAAATTAGTGTTCTAATTTATTCAACTTTAGTATGCTAAAAATCAGTTGCTTCTTTCTGTGTATGATGTTAATAATATTATCGTACATACAATGGCAAAACTTGGCTTTAGTATTTAGTCTCTTCCTACCAAACAAATATTATGCTGAAAAGCAGGAAGTAGTAGGCATTGGAATAATCTTTCTTTCTTCTTTTAAATATATAAATTGGCAATTAAGTATTCATATAATCTGTAAAAAACTGTCTACATAAAAATAGAATAAGATGCAGATTGACACACGTCAATGGGTTTGAAGGTAATTGATTATAGATTATCAAGTTCAGTAGGCATGGTTAGCACAATTAAAAGGAAAATCCACAGAGAAATTGCTTGTTCATTTGATATTTTGTCTTTTTATGCCATATGAACATGATCCACACAACAGCACACATCCCAAACTTTCAAAAATAATGGTTACCAGGCATAATATCCAATTTGACCGACTTTGTTCCTTTAATAACTTTCGCACCCCTGCATGACTTGCAGAAATTCTGATGCCAACGAGAAAAGAACAACATTATTAATATCTTTCCACAAATTAGTAATTGTAATTAAAGGCCAGCACAACCGTATGCTGCATATGATGAACTTAGTGTGATTCATCACATGATTTATTGATAAAAATTAAGGGCAAAGTGAAGTGGGAGAAAAGACCTCCAATGATGGTTTACTACGAAATAAGAAGCAAATAAGATCAACAATAAGCAAGTTATGTGAATCACATCTAAGTCCATCATATCTGAACCCTTGTACTCTACAATATACTAAAAATAATAGAATTAACCCCCCCCCCAAAAAAAAAAAAATTGAATCCTTAAATCATACCGATACAATTTTGCCAGTTCCCTTACATGTACCACATGTTTTCTCCATCCTAAATATGCCAGCTTGTACAAATGTCTGGACATGTATATCAAAGCCATCAATTTAACAAGAAGATATTTTGAAGTTTAAACTTGTAACACGATTGAAGAAGTGAAATTTTAATTTCAAGATAGTACTGACCATTCCTGACCCTTTGCAGCGCTTACAGGTTTCAGGTCTCGTGCCAGGAGGAACACCGCTCCCACCTGCAAAAGTTGAGAAGAGAGAATTTGTAACAAGTGCAGTATCTTTACAAACTAAGTTGAATACAGTATTGACTAGGAAAAAAACATTGCATATAAAAAATAGTGAAATGATGAGCATACCACACGTATTGCAAAGCACATCCGTTTGAAATGTAACAGTTTTGGTGCATCCTTGGACAGCTTCCATAAAGGATAGTTCAATGAAAGTCTGTGAAAAAACAGATTAAGATGCATTTCCACAAACAAGTCCTTGGCATATTTAAAGTCGACCAAATATGAAGAAAGAGAGAACCTTGACATCCTCTCCACCAATATTCTGATGAAAAAAGCTCTTGACAAAATCCTGATCACCAATTTGTCATTGATGAAATTGCCAGAGAATTAAAGAAAACCATATTAGACTTCAAATATGTGATATATAACTAAAGAAAATTTCAGACACACTTGTACTTCATTAAAGAGCAGATACTTTCTTAAATTTTTACTACAATTTAAAGTAGAAATAGAAACATAACCAAACATATCATATAACAAATTAAACTGCCTGTATGATTGCTTAAGCATACATATTTATACAGCTGTTTTAAAAAGTCAATATATCATTTTGCCTTCATGTTGAACTAATAACCGAGGTGGTTGTACAACAACTTAAAGCCAGCTCTCCTAAAGCATAAATTTAACCAAAGACTTCTATAAAAAAAGACATCTATGAATTACAATTCCTTATATAATTCCTACAACTACAACAATGCAGACTGACCTTTCAATAAAAATAAATAAGGATCTACTGAAAGCAATGATTAATTAAGAAGAGGGAAGAAACTTGTAAGGCATTACATGGTCACGGAATATCTGCTCAAAGGGATTAAAGCCGCTGCTGTCTCCAAAACCAGTGCTTTGTTGATTTACATAAGCATCATGGCCAACCTACATATCCATGTTAAAATAAATACAATGAAAGAGGAAGCATAGAAATAAGAGGAAACAACAATACAGTGACAAGACATATATGCACCATTGTTTCCCAACCCCTTCATCTATTTTCTCAAATATCTCTATATGAGCTTCTTGTTCACCATAAAACAGAGGTCCTCTGCTTAATCCTACTATTCCTTTGTTATGTTCTTATTACTGATCTACAATTTAAGGTTTCTTGAGTGTAAAATCAATTATCTATCTACAATTTATCCCAATGCAGTAATGACAATAAAAATGTTCAAAGAAGGAGCCAAAAAATATACCCATAAACATGTAATACCTGATCATACTGTTCACGCTTTTCCTCATCCTTCAAAACCTAATGCAATTACCAAAAGGGAAGCAAATGTCAAGAAACCAGCTCCAGTTCATTCATCATATGATCATTTGAAGTAGACCTCTGGATAGTGACAAAGAAAAACAACAACAACAAGAGTAAACCTCATATGCCATTGAAACTTCTTGAAACTTCTTTTCAGCCTCAGGATCATCTTTGTTTGTGTCTGGATGGAGCTTCTTTGCAAGCTGCAGAACATGGAGAGAAATTGAGACAGAAGAAAAAGAGAAAAAGATAGAATTATCCAAGCCACATAACCCATGTTTGTCAAACATGGTTGAAGGATTCATGTAAAGAGAGAAAGAAGGAAGAATGAAAGGGACTAGAATATCATTCAGAAATTAACAATGTTTGGCATAGGATGTGCAGATGTAAAAATAATACATGAAGGGGCATATTCTGACAATGAAAATCATAGAGATAATAGCATGTGCAAAATTTAACCACCAAAAAGCAAAAAACATATGTCCATATCAAAAAATGCAGATAAGTGATTGCATACTAAACAAAATGTAAGAGCAACATGATATAAACAAACTCTTTTATATCCATTTTAAACTATTATTTTCCAGTGCTACCCTTGGGAAATGGCCCAAGTATCCACTTACAAAAAATTAACAGTTTCCTTGACATATGGAAAAGACATGAAAATTTTAAAAAAAAAAAAAAAATGGCAACAGGATCCCACAGACCAGGAAATGTATAAGAAATTTGTAGCCAGGAAATGGGCCAGATTTTTCAAAAAGTTGCATATTCTACTATCAAAAATACATGTATATTGCCACTGGTTAAGCAAAACCTACCCCATAGTATGCTTTCTTTATTTCAGAAGCACTTGCATTCCTACTCACACCAAGAACATCATAATAGTCTCTTGCCAACGATGCTGTAAAGGAGTTGAGGGCCAAAAGAAAGTAAGTCATTGATGAGGAAAGGAAAAAATGCATAAACTTCAAGTTCCTCCAACTTTGTTAGAAGACATTATGGGAGAGTGAAAATTCAGCTCAGCCATCCTAATTCCTAAGTTCCTAACCAATGGGAGAAGAAGAAGAAGAAGAGAGGACAAAATACAAGCCAATAATTAACAAGAACAAAAAGTAAATTTCCAAATTTTTTCCACGTGATTCCATGAAGAACAAAAAGGAAGGCATGCATGTGACCCATAATTTAATAATTTATACCCGAGCCATGAATGGACCTAGATGCCCCCCAATATGTATTTGCTGCTCCCAATGGCAACCAGTTCTTCAAATTAACACCATCTCCAGCTGCAATTAGATAAGGTAGGGAACGTTCAGCTAAAACAATAACAGAAAAAGTACAACCTTAGAACTTCTTTTTTTTTCCTTTTTCTGCTTCAAAAAGAAAAAAGCTTAATTCAACATCCCAATGAAAATAAGCATTGGAACAATTTATTCAGAAAATAACTGAATCATTCAAATGATAGTCAATGCTCTATAACTGCACAACCAAATCACAAAAACCCAAATTCAAAATTTTTTCTTGAAAAAAATGAAATCTGCCTTAGTAACTACAACAAAAAAGGTCAATAAAACACGTACCATAGGGAGAATGACTTCCGATAACTCTAGAAGGATTGCAAAGTCCTGAATTCAATGTCCTATAACCCCTTTGCAACACTGTTCCATATATCTGAAATTCAACACAAGGAATAAAAAAAATCCACAAAATTGCTGAATCACAGTTCACAGGAAAAATGTCAAAGAAAAACGAAATTGATTCCAAAAATCGAGGAGAGAGGGAGAATGAGTGGAAGACTGGAAGCGTACGGATTCGTTTGGGGAGAGAGCTCGACAAGCAACCCAGTGAAGGATCCTGACGCCATTGGAGCGAACCATTGGGGAGCTCTAAGCGCGTTGAAATGGAGAAATGATTAGGGTTTGGAACGGAGATTTGGGATTTGGGGTTTGTTGCAGAGACCAATAGCCCAAAACCCCTTCAATAAACCCTAACTTTTTTGATGAATTGGAAGGTTCTAGTAAGACCTAAGAGGGAGTGAGGAAAAAAGGACAAGAGAGAGAAGGTTGAATTTTTATTTTAATTAATTTTAATTTTTACGAGAGAGACGTCCGACAATCTGGTATGGCCAATTGTCCACGTGAGACATGCTATGTTCCTATGGTCATGGAAGTTGTGTCAAGTGCATGCAGCTTTTATTATGATGCACCTAATGTGCGTCACTGCCGATAAGTAGAGGTAATTTCACTGTAGAGCCGGTAGCATATCTTTTTTTTTTTTCTTTTGTAAGTTCTTCTCTTTTTTATGTGTGATCAGAAACAAAAAAAAAAAAAAAAACTTGTTCAGTCCTTCACCCCTATGAAATCGGCGATCTTGGTTGGTTGTATACATATAGTGTCGGCATCGTGAGACGACGGACAACCTTGGTGCATTTGGGACATAAAGTCATGCCTTTAGAACCTTTGATCTACCTCTGCACTTGTTGTCCCATTATGAGAAGGGAAAACTGTGTTGCTTTCAACCATTACGAACTAGCCTGGAAGGTGTTCAAACAGAGCCTAGTACAAGGATTTGGTGAGGGACCGAGCAAGTGTCTCTTAAGGCGTGCGAGTTTCAAGTACTAGATATTCGGATATCTTGGATCTGATCACAGTTCCGTTAATTTTAGTTTGTGATTTATTTATTATTTTTCCAAAAATCCGGTAAAGCATAAGAATGCCAACCTATTCATATCCAAAAATTGATTGATTTTGTTTATTTGACCAAAGATCCACAACAAGAGCTTAGATTTTTGTTGAGAATTTCGTATTAATTAATTTGTAGATCAGTTGGGTGGGTGAGGGAGGGGGATGGTGACATTTGTGATTAGTGTGCTTCATGTAGAAAGAATATTTGAATGGAGGTTGCTATCAAGCTGGGTTCTTGCTATCATTATCTTTTGTTGGGTGAAGATTAGTTATCTGTCTACTTGAGTTTGCAACTTAGCCATTGAGGTTAGTTGGAATATAATTTTAAGTGAAGTTAGAACTTAGGAACAGTTAGGAAGCAAGGTTAAGGCTGATTCTCATGTCAGGGTTGCCTGCAACTATTAAATTGCAAGATGAATGTTTAGGTTTTTTTATTTGTTAAAAGTATGTATTTATTTGTTATTTTATTTTTATATGGATGCATTGTTAACTGTGTGAAGGAGAAAGAGAAGTATAAATGGCAGAACTAATTGAAGATTCTGCTTCGAACCAGTTGAATGAGAAGGCGACAGAGGTAAATTTAGTTTAGTGTTCAGTGTTGCTTGATCTGGGCTTTCATTTGGCTATATGCACTTGGTGTGACATTTTTTTATAACATAATGAAGTTAAACTACCCATAGGGAGTAGGAGGAATGGATGACAGGCATCGAGTTGAGGAGGGTAATGATGAAGAAGAAGAGTTGTTCCTTGATTCTATTGAGAGTGTTCATAGAGTAGACTACATCTCTCTGAGTGGAGAAGAGGTTGAAAAGTATGAGTTTGCTTATTTGGACATGGCATTTGCATTTTATAATCTGTATGGCAAATCCCATGGGTTTAGTATTCGAAAGCACAAAGTTGGTCGAAGTGTATCTGACAACCGAATACTTTGGCAAACATTTGTTTGCTCTAGACAGGGGCATCGGGAGGCAAAATATGTGGAGAATAGTAATAGAAGAAGGGAGCTGAAACCATTGACTAGGTGTGGGTGCCAAGCTCAGTTACGCATGTATTCTAGTAGCATGAAGAATCAATTGTATGTGATAGAATTTTGATGATAACCACAATCATGATCTATTGAGTCCAAATTATTGTAGGTTTCTTTGGTCGCATAGAAATATGGGTGGAGGTGACATTTTAAGGTTTAATAGCATGAGAAAAGCAGGTATTAGCCCTCCTAAGATTTATGGGCTTTTTGCTAGTCAAGCTGGTGGTTTTGATAAAGTAGGATTTCAAAAAAAGGATATATACAACCAAATTCAAAAAGATCGGCAATTGGGAGGTGGAGATGCAAACAATGCAATCGGGTACCTCCGTGTGCAGGAAATGCTAGATCCATTATTCTTTTGGAGGCATGAACTTGATGAGCAGAATAGAATGCGGCAGTTGTTTTGGTTTGATGGTAGAAGCCAAGTTGATTATGAACTGTTTGGGGATGTGTTGGCATTTGATGCTATATATGGAAAGAATAAGTATAAGTGTTGTGTGGTTGTGTTCTCCGGAGTCAATCATCATCTCCAAACAATTGTTTTTGGTTGTGGTGTAGTTTCTGATGAATCTGAAAGAATGTAGTTTCTAATGAATCTAAAAGAACTTATGTATGGCTATTGGAGAAATTTGTGGAGGCAATAAAAGGAAAATCTCCAAAGTCAGTGATTACGGACAGAGACTTGTCAATGAAAAATGCAATTCGGAGGGTATTTCCAGATGTAAAACATCGATTATGTGGGTGGCACTTAATAGGGAATGCAACATCCAATGCGGCGATTCCAAGGTTCACTTAGGAGTTCAAGATGTGTATGTTAGGAGACTATGATGTTGATGAATTTGAGCAGAAGTGGGCAGCAATGGTGAGGAAGTTTGGTGTCAAGGATATTACGTGGGTTCAAGATACATATGAAAAGAGGGGTATGTGGGCAACAGCACATATGAGACGTAATTTTTTTGCTGGTTTGAGGACCACATCAAGATGTGAAGGCTTACATTCTCAAGTGGGTGGGTATGTGGGTTCTGGTCATAACTTGACAGAGTTTGTACAGCGCTTTGATCATTGCTTGGAAGCCATTCGTGACAATGAGGTAGAGGCTGATTTTAAGTCTAATTTTGGTTTTCCCGTCATGCAAACTCAATTGGAAGCATTGGAGCAGTCGGCAGCAAAGGTTTACACTCGGGAAGTGTTCTATATATTTCGTGCTATCTTGAAGAAGTTAGCAAGCGTGAAGATTGTTGTGTGGAAGGAAACTGCTTCCAGTGTTATCTTTGTTGTTGGTAAATACTATGATTCAAATAAGATATGGCATGTATCTTATTGGCCACGGAATGTGGAGTTTAGAAGCTCTTGTCAGCGCATGGAATCATTTGGCATTCCATGTGTGCATATAATTAATGTAATGGTGTTTCTAGATATTAACAAGTTGCCTGAGTCCTTAACAATAGAAAGATGGACCATGAAAGTAAAGGAAGGACATGCATTGAGAAATAGGCGAGTTTCAGGATTTGAAGATAGTACATATGTGAGTCGCATTATCTCTATGAATGATAGTTGGAGAGAATTGAGCAATGTTGCTTGTAGAATTCTTGATGACTATAATGATGTGATGGACTGGATTGCAAGTAGAACAGCAGAATTATGTGGGAAGCCTGAGCAGGAAATAATATTGACACATAATGCTGGGCAAGCTGCATGATGTAATGTTAAGGATCCCAGGCAAATCAGGACTAAAGGATGTGGTGAAGCTACTAAACCTTCCGATGGCAAGGCCAAGCGAGTGATCTGGTGTAGTATATGTAGAGCAGAAGGTCATAATCGCCGAGCCTGTCTTAAAGCTCGAAAATTGAAAACGATTGCTCGATCTCAAAGTATGGAGTCTGAACATGTTGATGAAGAGAATGATGAGTTCGAGGGTAGTGATGGAGACTATAATACTAAAGAGGATGATCTGGTTAGTAGGTACTACGGATTCAGTTTGTGTTATATTTAACAGTAATTATTTTTGCTTCTAACTTACACCAGTGTTCATGATGCAAGATTTTTACACTTCCCTTGGCGATGGGGTAGTTAACATTTCTGGGTGCTGAGCATGCATTCATTTCCTTGGTAGTGATGATGTAGTCTGTGCTCAAACAAAAATAAAATAGATGTTATGTTGAGAAGACAATATTAATATGTAGTGATGGATTAATTTAGGTATCATGAGGTCATCATCAGTTCATCAAGATATAGGGGTTAGCGCAGTTAAGTGGTTTGTACTATAACTTCTTGTTTGTTGCTTGTGTGTGGATCTACTATGGGATTGAGCAATATGTGATTTGATTTACTTAAACCAGATGAATTAATCACTGGTCATTGAGTTAGGTTCCAAATGCTTTGTCACTGGGATATACCCCAAGTAACATAAAAAAAATGTGACGCTGGTAATGTCCCATTGAAAGCTGGTAAATTTCAAAGAAAATGCTAGTAAGTGTATGGAATGCGCTGGTAACTCTCTCTGGCTGAAAAATTTTTGTGGTTTTAATTTTGTTTCCAGAATCCTTTTTTTTTAACAATTATTGACACTAATAGCTACACCTAAGAGGCTAAATACTTTCATAATAATATAAAAAATTTAGAATTGATTAAAGTCGTGAGACGCTGGTAAATTCCTTCTTGATGCTGGTAGCCTTGCACAAAACACTGGTAATTAAATGGAATGCGCCGATAACCTTCTCTAGTTGCACTAATTTCATGGAATCAAATTTGTTCTTTTTTCCCACTCCATTTTTTTTTTTTGAAAACAATTTTTGACACTACCAAGGGCACCTAAGAGGCTAAATACATTCATAAGAATAAAAAAAATTCAGACTTGAAGTAAGTCATGAGACGCTGGTAAATTCCTTGTCGACGCAGGTAGACCTTGCACAAAATGCTAGTATGTGTGTGGAATCCGCTGATAACCTTCTTTGACTGGACTAATTTCGAGCATCCAAATTTTTTCTTTTTTTTCCATCTCCATATTTTGCTTTTTTTTTTTTTTAAATTTTTGATGCTGCGGGAGGCACCTAAGAGACCAAATACTTTCATAAGAATATAAAAAATTCAGAGCTGATGTAAGTCATTAGACGCTGGTAAATTCCTTCTCGGTGTTGGCAAACCTTGCATAAAACACCGGTAAGTGTGTGGAATCCGCTGGTAACCTTCTCTGGCCAGACTAATTTCGTGCATTCAAATTTTTTCTTTTTTTCCAACTCAATAATTTTTTTTTTAAATTTTGACACTGTGGAAGGCACCTAAGAGACTAAATACTTTCATAAGAATATAAAAAATTCAGAGCTGAAGTAAGTCATGAGACGCTGGTAAATTCCTTCTCGGCGCTGGTAGACCTTGCATAAAATGCTGGTAAGTGTGCGAAATCTGCTGGTAACCTTCTTTGGCTGGACTAATTCATGCATTCAAATTTTTTCTTTTTTTCCAACTCCATAATTTTTTTTAAAGAATTTTTGACATTGCGGGGGGCAACTAAGAGACAAAATACTTTCATAAAAATATATAAAGTTTAGAGCTGAAGTAAGTCATGAGACGCTGGTAAATTCCTTCTCGGCACTGGTAGCCCTTGCACAAAACACTGGTATGTGTGTGGAATTTGCTGGTAACCTTCTCTGGCTGGACTAATTTCATGCATTCAAATTTTTTCTTTTTTTCCAACTCCATATTTTTTTTTTTAAAAAAAATTTTTGACGCTACTGGGGACAGCTAAGAGACTAAATACTTTCATAGGAATATTAAAAATTCAGAGCTGAAGTAAGTCATGAGACACTGGTAAATTCCTTCTCGGTGCTGGTAGGCCTTGCACAAAATGCTGGTATATGTGTGAAATCCGCTGGTAACCTTCTCTGGCTGGACTAATTTCATGCATTCAAATTTTTTCTTTTTTTCCAACTCCATATTTTTTTTAAAAAAAATTTGATGGTGCAGGGGATAGCTAAGAGACTAAATACTTTCATAAGAATATAAAAAATTCAAAGCTGAAGCAAGTCATGAGACGCTGGTAAATTCCTTCTTGGCGCTGGTAGACCTTGTACAAAACGCTGGTAAGTGTATGGAATGCACTGGTAGCCCTCTCTGGCTGGACTAATTTCGTGCATTCAAATTTTTTCTTTTTTCCAACTCCATATTTTTTCTTTTAAAAAAAATTTTTTGATGCTGCGGCCGGCAGCTAAGAGACTAAATACTTTCATAAGAATGCCAAAAATTCGAAGCTGAAGTAAGTCATGAGACGCTGGTAAATTCCTTCTTGACGTTGGTAGACCTTGCACAAAACGCTGGTAAGTGTATGGAATGCGCTGGTAACCTTCTCTAACTGGACTAATTTCGTGCATCCAAACTTTTTCCTTTTTTCCAACTCCATATTTTTTTTAACAAAAATTTTTGACGCTGCAGGGAGCAGCTAAAAAGCTAAATACTTTTATAAGAATAGCTAAAATTCGGAGTTGAAGTAAGTCATGAGACGCTAGTAAATTCCTTCTTGGCGCTGGTAGGCCTTACACAAAATGCTGTTATGTGTGTAGAATCCGCTGGTAACCTTCTTTGGCTTGACTAATTTTGTGCGTTCAAATTTTTTCTTTGTATTTTTTTTTAAAAAAACTATTTTACGGGGGGCACCTGAGAGACTAAATACTGTAATAAGAATATAAAAAATTCAGAGCTGAAATCATGAGATGCTGGTAAATTCCTTCTTGCTGGTGGTAGACCTTTCACAAATCGCTGGTATGTGTGTGGAATCCATTGGTAGTATGTGTGTGGAATCCATTGGTAACCTTCTTTGGCTGGACTAGTTACGTGTATTCAAATTTTTTCTTTTTTCCTGCTCAATATATTTTTTAAAACAATTTTTGACTTTATTAGGCAGCTAAAAGAATTATTATATAATAAGAGTCACCTAACATTTATCATGTTTCTATATCTTATTCGCCAAATACATGGATTAAAGTATTGAAAGAGATACACAATGCCATAGTTATATATATATTTGTATTGCCAACCACACAATTGTCTAGTTTAAGGCCACATGCCCCCCCAAATTAAGGTGTTTTGGTATATAATTATAGGCCCCAATGTAACACCCTTTATTATATAAGCCATGCTCGAATCATGGAGTTATATTAAAAAGTTGTCACTATGCTAAGAAATCTTTAAAATATGGAGAATATAATACATGGCCCTTGAACTACTCATTTTATTACTGACTAATAATCTTTGATACATAGAGAATAAAATAACTACACTTTAAAAAAACTGTAACTGACATAGTACACAGCGTTTACATCCGACTAGTTGTTATCTAGCTTCAATAGTTTCCTGGTCTGGTTTACGCCCGATCCTTGGTCAATGGAAGGCTCAGTACTCCACCTCGCACTTGATTTCTAACTTGGGTACTAGAATGTTTACGAAAAAGAAAAACATACAAGCAGGCAGTGAGAACCTAAGGTTCTCAGTAGGTAAACTCAAACCAATCTTACAACATCATCATAAACATTCCAGCCGCTTTGGTTTATTATGAAAATATGAGCACATATAAACAAAATGTGGTTCAATTTTAAGTTGAAAGCACCTTACTCGAAACGGGATATGTTTTAACAGCCACTTGCCATTTCATATGATAGACATAGAAACATGAACAGAGTAATATACTTCAACAAGAATCATAACAATATCATGACATAATGAGATAATTAGAAATGCATATGTAAATGCTTGTACTTGATTGTATGCAAGTGCACTTAACTTAACTTGTCTTTTTCTTTAACTTGCAACTTGATCTTGCTCTTTTCTGTACTTGGTCCCCCGGAAATGAATGACCTCTCTCACCCCTGAGTGATAGCCTGCTTTTCAGGTCTGAGCTCGTACCTATACATGAGTGACGGGTTTACTTTCCCCAACCCTCACACCGGTCTATTCCCTTAACTGTCTGGTGGCCCAAGTCTTAGACAATACCGCTCTGGCCCACGCTAGCTGGGTCTATGCCATGCCTCATGTGGTAGCTTGGTACGTCTTTCTTGCAAGTTCTTATTATCTTTTCCTTTTCATATCTTGTCTTGCAAGTTCTTGCATGCATGATGCACATGAATATGACATGTAAACGTAAATATATTCAAAGCATAATCATCCATAGCATAAGTTCTCATAAATTCCTGCCGGAATTTTGGCAGCATAACGGATCAAGTTTGCTTCCCCATGAATAGTGCTAGACTACCAGTACAATCTTTCAAACTTGCAATTCAATATGGATCAGCCATTATATAGATATTCATAGAATCATTCATCAAGTTCAATTCAAGCATCTATGAGGTTTTCAATTTACTCCCTCCTATTCTACCCGATTTTGTTATAATCCACTCTTTGCTCAATTCAACTCATCTAGGTCTAAATTTTGGATATATTATAGTCTTATGTGTCTAGTTTCCAACCCTTTTGGTCCCATCTCATTTTGATTTGTATAACTCAAGATATAAGTATTTTTCCTCAGGCTGTCTTGTTCTTAGTCAGAATTGGGTTCTTATAAAAGAAAATTCACTAAAAATAGAAAACTAAGTGAAATCATATGAATTTTATATCAAATTAAAGCTAACAGAATAAGCTTTCAAATGAACTAAGTTTCATGTCATTCGCCTAAGTATATTTTGAGTTATGAGTTCTGAAACCTGACCCTACTGGACTTCCCTGTTCCAGCCTAGATTAAACTTGAGTCAACTTCATTGGTGTGCTGGGAACAAATGGTAATGAATCTGGTTCTAAAATTTTTATGGGATGTTCTATTATATGTTAACTTTAAACAACTTTAGTTTTACTCAATTTGGAGTTGTATAGGGTGAGTTATACCTTTCTCAACTCATATTGCCCGGCTAAGAATCCAGATTTCTAAGTTAAACTTAAAAAATTCATAACTAATTCAATACTAATCCAATGGACTTATATTTTATATGTATGGAAAGCCCTGAATGTCTAGTTTCATATAAAAATAGATTTATCCACTTTCTACAGCTGTAGGTAGAGATGTACATTCTGCCAGTACGGACACTGTAGGGTTTTCTCACAAAAACATATTCTGCCTAGCTCCCTTTTGAGTTTTTGATAAATTCCTCAACTTAAACCAAGTTTCCTCACCTCAAAACATTAGAAGAACATCAAAGCACCATCATACAAGTATGGCATAAGAGGAACATAGCAGCCACATAGTCACATAATACATCAAACAACTAAGGATTTGAGCTACCTACCTTGAAATCCTTGAAGGTGTGGAAGCAAGGAGGCCAAGAACCAACTCCTAGCCTTCTTCCTTCATCATGGCAGCAGCTCACATGAATATGGGGAGGCTCTATTTGATGCTTAATCATGAAATTGTTAGAGGGATTTTGTAGAGAAGGAGATGAGGATCAATTTTCATAAAAGGAGCAAGAGGATTTGAGGTCAAGAGGACTTCCAATCTTGAGCTTGAAGTTCTTGGTCATGGAGGTAAGGAAAGAAAGGAAGAAGAAGGAGAAGAAATGGAAGGTGGCTGAAGCATGATGGAGGGTGCATAATGAAGGGAGGTGGGTGAGATTTTTCTAGACTTTATGACCTAGATAAGGATGGCTTGAGATATTTGGTTTCAATGGTCATGATTTGGCCAAATTTCCCCATCATATGGCTGCCATATGGCGCCATCTATGGTGGTGGAGGTGGCTGAATTTCAGCCATTCAACCTAAGGTTATCAGTGTAAAATTCTACTAATTCAGTTCTGGCAATTTAGAACACTGAATATTTCCCGATTTCCTCCAAACCGATAAAACGTTACTTAATAGTTTGTAAGATATCTACATGTTCATTTTAATTTATCTTAAGCCAAATCTCTCTAACTAATATCTAATTAACTCTTAATTAATATTTAGTTAACCTTTAATTGCCCTTACATAACTATTGAAACCGAATAAGTGAATTAACGGCGTAAATTAGACATTTTCGCAAATCCGGAGCCCTTTTGTTTCCTATTTTCTGTAACTAATGACATTTTCGTAATTTTGAGCAAGTCCAGGGGCACCCCACGTTATTTCACACTCGACTGCCTCTATGGCCTAATCGGCAGAGATTTAAACTTCTACGGTTTCACCATGTGATTCTACTCTGTTCAAGACCCCATTCTGCTAATTCTATAGGTGTGGGGATATAAAGGTCATTTTATGAAAAGTTCTAGGGTGGACATAAAGGTCATTTTATGAAAAGTTCTAGGGTTATTGTGGAAATAAATTTTTGGGGTCAAAACATAATTTCTAAAAATTTAGGGTATCACTATGATTAACAAAAGTTTGCAAGGGCATTTTTGTCATTTCTTAATTTTTAACATATGGCAGTGCCATATTTTCAACGGCAGTGTTACACTACCCTATAATTTCGAGTGTGAGGATCGTCATGGCATAACGCTGCTTGAGAAATTCTCACACTGCCTAAGGGAAATAATTCGAAGTTCCCATTACGTTCTGTTTATGAAAGTGGGGATGTTACACCCAAAATATTCATCGTAGAGCACTAACGAATGTTAGCCTAACTAACATCAGCACAATAGGTCCTTGTCCTTGGTTTAGTGGATGAATTTTAGTTAGCATAACACTCAAAAAGTGTGAAATTACTAGTCCTGTGTCTGAAATATGAACACATATGTCATCAAAATACAAAATATGGAGCCATAGGCATGGCCGTGCTAGGCTAGTAGTAGTGAACCCCACCTTGCTGCTGCCCATGCTTGCACCATATCTTGGAACTCATTATGGTCTCCAAGAATCATGGCCAAGAGTGCCCTTATCCTAACAGGCAACTCTTCAATTTGGCATAACACATGCAAATAGAAAGTGAACATGAAAATAGTCATTCATAATATTTGGTCAAGATTGAAACAAGTATTCACCATTTCAACACTCACTTGGCCAATTATATTTGGCTAGAAGGCAAACTCCATGTCCAGCCAATCAAGAACCACAGAGCGGACTTTGAACTGTAGTTCATGAAACTAATGACTAATCATGTGGTTATATAGTTAAGTGAGGTTGCACAAATATAATAATTTGTATTTGTTTACGGTATCCTTTTGCTATATGGCACTGGATTCCTTAATATCAATAATCAGAAGAAGTTTGCTTAGGTATGAAAGGACATACCTTGTGCCTAGTTCAGGAACATTTTTGACCTAACATGTTGACCATTTGTCCATTGGTGGTTTGTTTGCCAACCAACCAGTTTCAAAGTAATATGATGTTAGAATACTATGTAATGCTCCACATTGAATAACTATATTATCACAATTGAATGAAAATTAGCCCACGATGAACAATATCTGCCCATATAGACAAATTGGGCATTCTCTTCGCATCCTATGTTTAATTGTTTCTTACTTATGTCAGTAATGTTTTCCATGCTTACCACAACATCTATGCCAAATGCTTTGAAGGGTGCTCTACCAACATCTTTGAATGTGTCCAGTTGATATATCTTGCACTCATCAATAGATATGACGATCAAGAATCAATGAAACACATCGTCTATCAAAGGGACATATATCTGGGAAACATGTTAACCGTTATTATTAATGTACAAGCATGGGTGTTTTATACAATTCAACATATTTCTATTAAACCCTTTGTACACAATAGTTTCTTACATATTTGAGTTGCTAAGAGGGAGGCATCCACTTTGATCCATATATTTTGAAAGCCTCTTCTGCGATTGTCACTCCCTTGACACTCTCTTGAAGTCCAAAGCTTACCCATTGGTTGTATTTTCGACAGTAGGGAAAAAATATGGAAATACACCATACTTAAATGTTGAGGACTTACCCCAAATGATGGGGGTAAACACCAAACACTGATATTCCCTAAGCTTTTCTGACTCCACATAATCTTAAGTGCTTTTAGCATCAACATCTACAAAATTTAAGGTTGTGGCCTTTGAATGTTAGCTAGCCATTAGCTACTTAACATATTATATACTTTTATGATAGTGGAGTATACCTTGTTAGAAATTTCCTTTCCAGGGCAAAGGAAATTAAAAGTCTAGCCTTGTGATCTGAATATCTCCATTCTTGAGTAACAGTTTACTGTGTCCAATTGTTTTGTGTCATGAGATGGAGTTCAAGTGCTATGGCTATTGTGGAAATAAATTGCTATGGAGAGGAAACAAAATGATTGACAGGTTACCTATCCTCCAACTCATAGCCAAATACATAAAGGCACACTTGGCATTCCATCTTGGATAATTGCACCTCCAATGTAGGTCTAAACTTGCACTTCAAAGCCTATATGTTCACATATATATAAATTTATATCAACAATAACTGATCCAAAATTATATTCAAATTACTACAAGAATAACTGAATAATAAAGTACGAAGAACGAAGGATATAATGCACAGAAATCATCATACCATAGGTATAACTTCCCCCTTTTGCATTGTCAACAATCTACATCCCACCATGTTGGTCGCTTTGCCCTGTTTGGAGCCACGTTTAGGGCAAGTAAGGGCTTCTAGTGAACGGGTTTTCTTTTGTGGCCTTATTGATGGAGTAGGAGACACGAACAACTTCTTTTCAACCCACTTTGTGGTTGTCGCAGATTGGTTCCTCCTCCTTTGTAAACACATGTCATTGGAGGGGTCAATGTCCACTGATATTCATCATGTAGAATACTACAAAGTTAATTCATGTATTACCTTCGAGCTAGCGGACTTGTGATAGTTTGTCGACCCTCCTTGTACGACTAGTTCGTCATCTAAGTTAATCACTTTGACGTTTAGACCCTCAAATGAGGTAACATAGTCATTCCACGAGACTGGTACCTTAGTCAGGCGAGTCACAGGGGTTAAAGGATGGTCGTCTTCATCAGTTGCTCCGATCAAAATGGTAGTGTCCTTCTCTTGGTCACCATCGCCGGGATTAAGAGCTTGCTTTTCTTTTTTTCCTCGAGCTTTCAACTAGTATTGCGTCTTGGGAGGGGGTGTCTTGAGGACGATTTGCATCTACCCCAGGCACGCCACCCACGTATTGACCATCCAGGTGCAGCTACTTCGTAATTGCCTTCTCCATCACATACATGGAATCCTTCATCAGGGAGCACAGCCTTTCCACCTCCATTTGTCTCGATGAAATCCTCTACAAACATCTTTCGTTAATGTCACTATAGAACGACTTAATGAGGTTAATTTATTAAATATTGGATGCAGTGGGCGAAGTTAGGGTTTACGATTTTCACCTCCGTTGCATCCAAGACCCAATGTAGAATACTTGTCATTGACACCATCTGGCGATGTAGTCTGGACTCTTCAGTGCTTGACATCCCCTATTAATATATATTTTCAAGAGTTAAATATTACACATAATGACGAATACGTACCTCGATTACATGGAGTGCATTCTTATAGTAAAAGAGATAGGAGTTGGGGTGTATCATTTGATAAGATACTGCCCGTGGCATGGTCTTGGACCTCGCTAATGGGATCTCTACAAAATGACACTGGCAAAAGTTAGTCCATTGGATGAGAAAATGGGGTGGGTGGGGATGATAATGTTTAGAGATGATAAAGTGAGTGTCCAAACTGCAAGTCGTTAAAATGTCGTTGGCATTCATTCTTAGAGATTCGAAGATAGTCTTCTCCATGAGTCAGTTTTTCTCGGTAAGGCAAACTCAAATTTATGTAAGTCGTCTTGGGTAAGGGCAATGTACAAGCAATTTTAATCGGAGACATGTATTCAGAAAAGGGATGCAGGTTTCCATGCACATTGTGGGTAGTCAGTTTATGGTCACCTCTAAACCAGACCTTCCATGTAAGTGGTGGTTAAGGGCATGTCAAGTTGAGGGCTAACAAGACGAATCAAATTATCCTAACCAGCCCCTCCAACTTTGACCCTAATTACACTTGAGTTGGGCTACGAAAGTGGGCACTAATTATCCTAACCAGCCCCTCCAACTTTGACCCTAATTACACTTGAGTTGGGCTACGAAAGTGGGCACAGATGGTTAGCTGCATCCCTTTGTAATCTTGGTGGAAGTCTCAAGCCACTGTGTCACTCTGAACGAGGGACTACAACCCTGATATTCCCATTGCCGCTGTTGCAGACTCGTCCTTGTTTCACCATGATAGACATAAAGTTCTCGATTGGCAGCCATCGCGAAGGTAACCATAAAATAAAATCTATAAAAATGTACTTCTCAAGGAAACTGAAAAAAAAAAAAAATTCACACAAAACTATATCCTACACTCCAAGTGTAAGGGAAAAAAGAAATTTAAAATGCAAAGCGATATAATATGGAAAATGATCCAGGTAAAAATAACTTACAAGCGTCTTGAAGGAATCTACCAGCAATTTGGTCAACTTGCCAGCGTTATTTCAGGAATTTACCACCGCCTAGACAATGAATTTGATTACTTTGTAAGTTAAGATTCAGTGACATGCAAGCTTGGTTGAGGAAGAAATATTAAAATGCCAAAGCAATATAATATGAATAATGATCCATGCAAAAATGCCAAATAGAGGCACTGGTAAAATTGAAAATGACTTTTGTTTAAATTTATTTACCCGCATTTGTGCTTAATTGACCAGCTTCAAAAGATCTCATTATTGAGGTAATCAAATTTTAATAGGTCCTAAAGCTGATGAATTTTTTAAAAACGCTGGTAAATTCGTTCAAGTCACTGGTAATTTTTCCTTTTTCCCCTATGCATGGTCGTTTTTAATTATCTTTTATTTTAATTTTTTAACCTCAATTATAATACTTTCATCTAATTGTACCATAAAGCAATAGTTCTTTATGTTATTATTATTATTCATATCACATCAAATGGATATAATCTTCTTTTTCTTTATATTTCTTTTATATCACAATGTTTTTATTTTCTCTTTCCTAATGTTCATTACTAATTATCTTTTTATTTTTTTCAAATAGTTATTTATCAGTTATGTAATTTTGTTATTTTTCTACTTCATCAATAGACTAATTCCCAAATTAATAGTCAGGGGCTATTTAATATATGATAGGATAAGAATTATTTGTGTGATATTTGATAGTATAAAACTTAATTGTATATGGTAGGATAAAATTTTCATAAAGTACAATATTTGTTATATTATTGTATAAGATACTATATTACATAAAATAATATTATCATTTCACTGTACCGAATAATTATAATAAAAAGCAAAAGCATAATAAAAAAAAGTATGATAAAAAGAGAAAATTTTATTAATTGAAAATTAACAAATAAATATTATTACTTGAATAAATTTTATTTTTATATTAATTATATTAAATTTTTAACCCTCTTGTATAATATACAATTACGGTTTATATTGAATAATAATTATTTATAATTCTCTTTCAAATATATATAGAAGTAGAAAATGAAATAAAATGGGCATATTCAAATTAAATTTCTTTCAAATTTAAAATAAAAAACCTGCAAATAACCTAACCTAAAATTTTAAAATATAAAACATGAGTTGTAATTGTTAAAAAAACATAACTTTTAATTTCACCATCTTGTTACCTCAATATATTGCCAAGGCCTAACAATAAGAAAGAACAAAGTAATTTAAATCACTTATTATGAATAACAGTTCTTTTGATACATTGTATAAGGTTTAATTGTATAAACTAATATACAATTTATTATGATATTATTATAACCCTAAAACCTAAACATTTGGTTATACATTGAATTGGCTAAAACAGTGTTTAAAACTACACCATTGCTTCCAAAATCCAAGGACCTTATACATATATCCTATTTTGGTTCAAACATTACAACAATCATCCTTACTCAATTGCCAAACTATTACTCAATGCCTTCTGGTGTAAAATTCCTTAATAAGTTGATGGCCACATTTATTTCAAAGATTTTTCTATCCTTATTACTGTAAAAGATACAAATATAAAATGAAAAGTACGAATTAATTACCAGCCTTGTAAAAGTTAACATAGGAATAATTATAAGCATTATTTTTATAATAACATACCATACTGGTGGTAGATACAAGGATACCAACACTCAATACAACACATTCACCACATTAACCAGCATAATAGGCCCCCTAAAAAATAAAAAGAGAGAAAGCGCAAAATACATGGATTCCCAACCAAAACCATCGACGCCAGAACTACCTCAAGACTGATCATGTCGCTTGATGTCAACTTCAAACACATTTACCTCATCCCCCAGAACCTTGGTAATTGTAGGCAAGTCATATTGACGAAATTTGTATCTCCTAGCCATGATCTCCCACCCTCTCCCTCCAACCTTTGCATGCCTTGGTGTAATGACCTCAAGTTTGCAAACATAGTGTCTTTGGTCATGGGAGACAACAAGCACCACTCTCTTATGCTCTGCGTTCACATGACGAGTGACAAACTCAATTGGCCAACACTGCACATGATGAACAAGAAATTAAAGAAAAAAAAATCCCTATAGTAAGTAAGATCAAAAGAAGAATAATCAAAGCATCAATAAACAAACATTAGAAACCAACGTTTACAACCTGGCTACGGCCGATTACTCCATAGCCGTCAATCATCAGTTCACATGACGGTGGCCGGTCCAAATCCCAATCATCGGCTGTGCTTCCCATTGATGACGTAGGGCTTCAAGGAGGAGGGGTGATGGAGGGGCTTTGGGGGTTGCTCATGGTCGATTGACCTTTCGTTGCCACTGTACTTCACAAGAGGAAGAGAGGAATAGCGTTGAACAGTTGCCAGGGAAGGGGATGGGATTTATGATTAGTGGTGCAGTGAGCATCTCCTTTTAAAGTCCATCTTGTTAGTGGTTCCATGCCATGCGAATTGTATTCTACAATTTTATTGCATGGGTAAGACACACCTGTTCAAGTTTCCATGCAAATGACGACCACCTTTTAAAAATATCATATTTGGAAAACAAATAAATTTTTCATAATTTTTTTTCTTTTTCTTAAAATATTTCTTGGTTTTTAAAAAAATAAAATTTAGTCAAAATTATTGCACACCAGAGTATTGTTAACTTTTATGAAACATATTTTATTCACAAAACAAAATACTAGTACCACTTTTTTTTTTTTTTTTTTGCCCATTCTTTGTCCACACATTCATATTTAATCTTTTAAATAAAAAAACATTTGTTTAAGACAACATTACTTTTTATAAATCTTTAAAATTTTGAAATTATATAATATCCCATTGTATTGAAATTATAAAATAATTAATAATTCCCAAATTATCGCAATAATTCCTTGTCATGGTAATAATTCCGTATTTCATAAGGCTAAGAAAATCAGACCTGGCATTGAACCAGTCAAGGTACTAGTTCAAAGATTCAGAGGTCCAACCGGCTTAACCGAGGTTCGACCAGAATATAATAACATATATATATATATATATATATATATATATATATATATATATATATATATATATATATATATATATATATATATATATATATATATATATATATAATTAGAAAATAACAAATTATATTAACTCATTTACTATAATCAAATAAAAATAAAAAAAATCAAGTAAAGACTATCAAACACCTTAAATGGTGTCACACACCTTCAACTCTCCCTTTTATCACCTCCGCTTGTCAAATTTTTGTTAGGCCACATTAAATCAGCATGTTGCAAACAAAAAATTGATCTGCACCAGAGCAAGCACCATCGAAAAGGCAGGTTTTATCCATTTTCCATGGATGCTGGTAAATTCTTCAAAAATGCTGGTAAATTTGGTAAAAACGCTAGTAAATTCGTGCAAGATGTTGGTAATTTCCCCTATTATGCATGCATCCTTTTTAACCCTTTGCCTTATCATCCTTTTTTATCCGTAATGATTACTGACTAAAAGCACATTTTAATGGACCAAGCTAAAATGCCCTTGAATCTTATTCCCTAATTAATCTGATTTAAAATTCCTTTTTTGGACGCGGGTAAATTATTGAAAAACGCTGGTAAATTTGCTGAAAATGCTAGTAAATATGCTAAAAACGCTGGTAAATTTTCTTAAAACGATGATAAATTCAAGACAGTTCGCTGGTGATTGTCCTTATTTGGATTCTTTATTCTGCTTATTCAATTTTTTTTCCCCGCGATTATTGGATAAGTGTAGCAAAATCAATAAATGAAACATATCAATAAAATGCTATTCCTTAGGGCTTAAAATATTTCATATAGTTCATGAGACTACTAAATTCATTCCAAAAGCTGCTGGTAATTTTTCTGTTAAATTTCATATTAGGAGCTAGAGCGGATCCTCAAGTGGGACTAATTTAGCGAGCAAGGCAATCTCCAGCATTTAGAGCAAAGCTTAATAGTCATTATCTAGCAGATGAGTTGCAATCTCGAAGTGCCAACAAGTATCATGACCAGTGGTATCTAGGGCCTCAAAACTTTACTAATATGCTTGCAGTACCCTTTGGCTCGGCCAAAAAGCATAAGACACTACCAACTGATTGCATAATTTTGGCGAAAAAGATGAGCAGCCTGTACACAAGGAACAATTATCAATGCAAAACTTCATGCACCATTGTAAAAAATGAACGATACACGAGTTGCAAATAACATTTTTCATACAATTTGAATTGCAGAACATATTAGCAGACTACATGAACCAAAATAACGAAAAAGAAGTAGGGACTACATTGTTTACTAAGAAAGGGAGAATTTCCATATACCCACCATGCAAGGTTGACCTACACAACTATTAGACTCCCAATATCTCTTCATCTTGAACAAAAGTTGTTGAAGGTTTGTTCAATCTGCTCTGGATAATATTCAAGCACTCAGCTTTTTAGAACATTGGGATTTATTCTTCTCCATTAAGTTAAGATCAGGAGCATCAGGTCAGGGCTAGCCAGCTTCGACAACCATCCGTCTTCAAAAGCACCCTCAAACAAAGGATGACAATCCATGTGCACCTATTTTTGCTTTCGCTTAAGATCCCCTGCGGTGTAAGGAGGTCTTTCATGTGGCCCTGTCTTCCACTTTCTCTAAAATTTCTTAACCCGGCTTGCAACATTTGATTTCATTTTGTCAGTTTTATGATCCTGATCTCCAACTTCTCTGCCAGCCACTCCTGTTAAAGTAAACCATAGAGATATACAATTGGCAAGTGTATGCACATCATCTTATAGTAGATTAATTCATAATTATCGATGTTAACAGCCTTTGTTCATAAATTTATAATTATGCACAAACCTGTCACATTCTCTGGATCTTCTTCACTGATGCAAGAATCCTCTACATTCAGAGTTTTAGCCGGAGGAGATGATACTTTGCCATGCGATGCACTCAAAAGCAGTGCATCAACTTTTGTAGCATGTAACACTCCTGCTCTTGCCTCATTACTATCATCCAGGACCCAACGCGTGAGTAGCTAACGTTGAATGTGATTAATATCAGTCTGTGGCCATTATATATTTAAAATTACACAACATTATAGCAATATAATATAATCACAACATACAGAGAAGAGAAAAGGAAACTAACCTCAGACCAAGGAGGCATGGTATGCCCTCCATATGTCTTAACACCATCCCACATCTCCATGTATTTGATGGTGTAAACACCACAGCCATTTCTTTAAGATAAACACAGAAGAAGCCACAATGAATTAACAAATTGAGGACGAATATTCAACTAAGATTAATAGACAAAACCAATCAGCCCCTACCCATTATGCTGCAATGGCACCTTGACTATCTCAATTTTCAGATCATCACAACTGGAGAATGTCGATTCCAACCATGGTATTAGAACCTTAAATTAATGAGTGTAACATCCACAACGAGTTCCGACCTCTAAAATTGATTTCCAAGTGTACACGAGTTCCGATCTCCGAGTTTATTCGTGTTCCCGAGTTTGCCTATGACTGACTTCCAAGATTGAGTTGGGAGTTCCGAGATTATATAAGGTTCGATTTCCCAATACATAAGGTTAATATTTTGATTCCCGATTTCCGGTTTCATGCTTAGAATCGATCTCCGAGATTGATCCTGGACCGAGTTTTAGAATTTCGTGTAATAAGAGTTTTAAAGCATCCTAGTTCTCAACTTCCAAGTTTACATTACTATCTCCGACTTCCGGGTTTAAGTATTTTAGGTTTCACATTCTTATCCTTAACTTTCGATTTTGAGGTGATCGTGTGCTACATGATTTCCGACCTCCGACCTTATGTGTTGTGCATGATTTTCTGACTTGCTTCCAAGTTTTGAATAAACCAGACAATATTTCTTATGTCCGACTTCATCTCCAAGTTTCAAATAGATGGTCACAAGTTTCGACTTTACGTAGAATCAAGACGATTTCTGATTTCAGATTGAATGGAGGCGAGTTTCACTTTTAGGCGACGTAGAGAATAATTCAACCACTTGATCCATGAAAGTGGTGCCACCTTGACCACAAGAAAGGAGGAAAGTTGGCTGAAATTCAGCCTTGCATTCTTGAACGAATCATGTTGCAAGAAGCCAAATACCACCTCAAGCTTATATGACTCATTTCTTTCTCTCCTTTAGCCCTATTTTCTGTGCTGCCTTCTCCCCTTTTTTAGCTCTCTTCTTCTCTACTCCACTCGCCCAACTCCATCCAACCTTTAAGCTCAATTAAGTTCTGTTAATTCAAACTCCGAAATCAAGTCTAATTACATAACAAGATGTAGAAGTTCAAATTTTGTTCTTGTTGTTCTAATTGTGGGTGGCTGATTTTGATTTTATTTCCTCATTTCTTGATGTGATTTGTGAATGAATATGATGATCTATAACTATTTTTGTGTTTAAATTTGATTAAGGAATAGGAAAGGGTGAGGATAGGAAGATGTGAAAGGCTGGGAGACCAATTTCCCTCGGCAGTCCGTACGATGGAGTGTACGACTCTGCCTATAGCCGGTTAAATCTGATGAGACTATTTTTATATGAAACTAGACATTCAGGGCTTTCCATACATATATCATATAAGGCCATTGGATTAATATTGAGAAGGGTGTAACTCACCCTACACAACTCCAAATTGAGTGAAACCAACTTTGTTAGAAAGCTTATATATAGAAGAACATTCTATAAAGAAATTTCGAGTTTGTTACTATCCATTTTGTTCCCAGTGATTCGAAGAAGTTGCCCTATGTCCAAATTAGGCCAAAACAGGGCAATTCAGGAAGGTCAAATTTCGGGGCTTATAACTCGAGCCCTACTGAGGCAGGCAAATGGAATGGAACTTTTTGCATATGAAAAGTTGTTCTGTTAGCTTTAATATGAGACTAATTTCGTATAATTTTAATTAGTTTTCGAATTTTAGTGGATTTTTACTTTTAAGTGTGCAATTCTGGCCAGCTGTAGGGTAGGCTAGGATAAAACGTGAATAACCTGAGCTATACTTATCAAAATTAGATGGGACCAAAAAGGTTAAAGAAATATTCAAAATTGAGGTCCATATGAGCTAAATAGAAATTATGGCCTGATTTACAAAAACCAGGTTGAATGCAAGTATTGAGACAGCAACCATGTTTTAATTGCAGCAATTGTGCCATGAATTTGATATTTGGAATATGAATAAAGTGTTATGACTTTTCTGAAAATTTGATGTTCTGAGTACTGGCACTATTCATAGGGAAGCGGACACGTTCCATTATGCCGCCGAAATTTCGGTAAGACCTATGCATGAGGCATAAGATACATGTGCATTTTCAAGATATTCATAAAGATTATGATATGATGAGCATAAAAGTTATGTTATGATAAAAGTTCCATAATACTTGGGTCAGCCTCGGAATAAAGTTAAGGGGAATAGATCGGTGGGGAGGTCGAGAAAAGTAAACCCGACATTCCTGTATAGGAACGAGCTTGATCCTGAAAAGCAGACTATTACCAAGGAGTCTAAAATGGCCAGGAACTCCCAGGGGACCAAGTAATGGAAAAGTTTATGAAGAAAGGTTCAAGAACAAGTTTTGCATGATTGCATTAAATGCATGATTACATTGAACGATCATTACAAGTTGTTACAGTTTATCTGTTATATTTACTTACTACTATATATTCATTTATTCTACTTATTATTCTGTGTTTTACTGTTAGTTGTCTATTCTGTTTCTTATGCTGCCTTGAGTAAAACTGAACCTTGCCTCGGACCAGACATTTTTCAACCTTATTAAATATGGATAGTTAAGCTTGATCTCATGTTTTTATAATTAAATAAAAACCGAGGCCACTGAGAATGAATATGACGTCAGTTAAACACCATACGTGAACCCTACTGAGAATTTCTTTAAATTCTCACCTCGTTTTGCATTTTCGCATCATTCTTAAACACTGGTGATAGACTCGACAACCACTTTCGTTATTGAGATTCTGGACTTGCAGCTCCACCATGACCTGAGTTAGACTCGCTGTACAGAGCTGGCTCCTGCCAATTCCATCTCTACTTTTAGCAATAGGAACTTTGCTGTTCCTTTATTTTACGCTGCTTTTGAAACATATATATAAACTGAAGCGTTGGCTTCTAACCTATATCGGCATGTATACAGTTAATGATGTATTATTTATTCTTACCTTTTCTGTTGTGATTTTTTTAAAAGCTTTATTACATTCGTTATATACAGCGCACCGTCTTGACTGTAAAAAAAATAAAAAATAAAAAAAATAAAAAAAGAGATGTGACATGTAATTAGTAATCGGAGTATTAATACTGTAACACCCTACCAACTTAATGTTATGCTTAAGTCATAGCATGAAATTGGATAGGTTGCGTTACCGTATTAGTCTTCTGTCTAAAGCTGTATTCATTATTTTATATTCTGATATATATGTATATGACTGACATATGTACCTAAGAAATAGGGCGCTCTATATAATGAACGTGATTAGCATAGAAATATCATTAGTTGCATATATACATATATGAGTTGGAAGCCAAAGCTTCAGTTTATAAATATACATATCAAAAGCAGAGTGAAGTAAAGGGACAACAAAAATTCCTATTGCTAAAAGTAGAGATGGAAATGGCGGAAGCTAGCTAGGTACGGCGAGTCCAACTCGGGGTCTTGGTGAAGCTGCAAGTTTGGAATCTTAATGAAGAGGGTAGCCGTCGAATCCATCGTCCACGTCTGAGAATGAGGCAGGAATGCAAAACGAGGTGAGAATTTAAGGAAATTCTCAGTAGGGTCGTGTATGACGTTTAACTGATGTCGCGTTCATTTTCAGCTGCCTCGGGTTTTATTTAATTATAAAAATATGAGATTAAACTTAACTTTTCATATTTAATAAGGTTGGGAAAAATGTCTGGTCTGAGACAAGTTCCAGTTTTACTTAAGACAATATAAGAAACAGAATAAACTAATATCAACAATACATAGAATAATGAACATACGGCAGTAAGTGAATTTAACAAACAAACTGTAGATGACTTATAATGATCATTCAATGTAATTATGCATTTAAAGCAATCATGCAAAACTTGCTCTTGAACCTTTCTTTATAAACTTTTCCATTCCTCATAAACTTTTCCATTACTTTTCTTCATTTTCCATTACTTGGTCCCCTGGGAGTTCTTGGCCAGTTTAGACTCCTGGGTAATAGTCTATTTTTCAGGATCGAGTTCGTTCCTATACAGAAATTGCCGGGTTTACTTTCCCCGACATTCCCACCGATTTATTCCTTTTAACTTTTTATCCGGGGCTGGCTCAAGTATTATGGAACTTTCATCATAACATAACTTTCATAGCTTTCTTGAAAATGCACATACCTCTACATGTATATCATAACTCATGCATATACCTTACTGCAAATTTTGGCGATATAACGGAACGTGTCCGCTTCCCCATGAATAGTGCCAATACTCAGCATACCAACTTATTAAGGAAACCATCTCATTCCATTCATAATTCAACATATTTCAGTCATGTCTAAATCATCAAATTTAAGTCACAAGTATTGCGATTTAAAACATGTTTACTGTCTCACTACTTGTATTCAACCTATTTTTTTGTAAATCATGCCATAATTTTTCTTTAACTCATTTGGACCTCAATTTTGGATATATTAAAGTGTTATGTGTCTATTTTCTAATCTCTTTGATCCCATCTAATTTTGATAACCATAACTCAAGTTATTCAGGTTTTATCCCGACCTGCCCTGTGGCTGGCCAAAATTGTACACTCAAAAGTAAAAATCTACTAAAAATCGAAAACTGGTTCCAATCATACGAAATTGGTCTCTTATCAAAGCTAACATGACAACCTTTCATATGCAAAAAGTTCCATTTCATTTGGCTTAGTAGGGCTCAAGTTATAAGCCCGAAGTTTGACCTTCTTGAACTACCCTATTTTGGCTCAGTTTGGATATAGGGTAACTTCTTCGAATCACTGGGAACAAATGATATGGTAACAAGCTCAAAATTTCTTTGTAGGATTTCTTCTATATATAAGCTTTCTAACAAAATTGGTTTCACTCAATTTGGAGTTGTGTAAGGTAAGTTACACCCTTTTTAACCCACACTGCCCGAGTGAATGTCTTGATTCCTAAGTCAAACTTCATAAATTCATATCTCTCTCAATATTAATCCAGTAATCTTATATGATATATGTATAGAAAGCCCTAGGTGTCTAGTTTCACATAAAAATAGTTTCATCAATTTTGAACGGCGGTAGGCGAGTCGTACACTCCGCCGTACAGACTACCGAGGATCTTAGGTTTTCCAGCTTCTCAGCTCTTCCTATCTTCATCCTTTCTTGTTTCCAATTCAAATTTAATCTCATAAATAGCCAATAAACCAGTTATAATTCATCATAATCATTCAATCAATATATCAAAATTAAGAAATTAAACCACCACCAATCATCCAAGAATCAAAAAATCAAGCAAGAAAGAAACCTCTACCTCTTGTTATGTGATTAGGCTTGAGTTTGCAACTAGAACTTGGTTGAACTTGAAAGTGGGATGGAGTTGGGTGAGTGGAGAAGAGAAAAAGAGAGCTGAAGTGAGGAAGAAGTCAACGTAGAAATGGCTCTGAATGAGAGAAGGAGAATGTGTTATATAGGCATAAATGCTAGTTAGCTTGGAGGGTTTTGATTGGCCTAAAACACAAGGCTGAATTCCAGCCAACCTTCCCCATTTTTATGGGTAAAGTTCAGCCATGTATCCCTCTTTTTGTGACAAAATTGCTCTCAACGTCGCCCTCTTTTTGAGACAAAATTGCTCTCCACGTCGCCTAAAAGTGGAACTCGTTTCCATTATATTCTGAAAATGATATCAGAACTGGTACTCTTCTTAAAGTCAGAACTTGTGCACATCTTGGAGATGAAATTGGAACTCGAAAATATTGCCTGGTTTCTTCGAAACTTGAAAGCAAAGTCGGATATGAAACCAAAAACTTAAATCCGGAATCGGGGACATTAGGTAAACTTGAATCGATTCTAAGCATAGCACCAGAGACTGGGAATCAAATCATTAATCCTATGTTCCAGGAAATTGGAACTTATGGAATCTCGGAACTCCAAACTTAATCTTGGAACTCGGAACTCTGGAAAATCAAGGGAAATGAAAAGCTCTTGGTAATAAACTCGAGACTGGAACTTGTGCTAATTTTGGTCAAACTTGGAGACCAATTCAAAGATCTGATCTCACGTTCACTCCTAGTTGAGATAAACTCGGATGTCGGACGTCGTGTACATTCTTATTCACCTAAGGTTGGAACTCGTATATTATATACATAAGGTCAGAAATCGAAAAATCAAGCCAGTCCATGAGACTTTGAGATTAAGTCAGAAATCAGGAATTCTAACATTTTATTGCTAAGGTCAGAAGTCTGAAATCAGGACGTTACAAAGACAGTAAGGCAACCTATCCAATTTCATGCTATAACTTAAGCATAACATTAAGTTGGTAGGGTGTTACAATGAGCCTGCAAAATTGAGATACTAGTAACACTCATAAATTTCAATAAACAATAGAGACCTTAAATTTACTAGGCAGTAAATTTAATTTTTCATACTGCCAGCTGATCAAGCTTAACCTTGTCACCCCTATGAGATCGCGGTAGAGAATCCAGCACATACAATGTCCTTTTATCTCTAATTAAAGCATAGCACCACCAATGGCCTACAAACATACCTGGCATAAGGATCTGCAACAACAATATAATGTTTGCAAAACCATGATATCATTAAGAATGTGTATGGGAATATATCTTGAAGGGAAAGGGATGGAAAGGAATGAATTTGGGAGTTTTCTCCATGTTTGGGAGTGCAATGCCAAGTCAAGGAAAGCACGGGCTTTCAAGGAACCATAACATGCTACAATGATTGAAATTAAATACCTCATTGCAAATGCCAATGTTAGAATTAAAAAGTGGAAAATGTGGCGAAATATCACTCGAAAGTTGCAAATGCCCTTTCTTGGATTCTCGAAGTCTTTTTACTAGCTCATCCTGCGATAGCAAAAAAAATAACAACCTTAGTCTTTTCATGCAGGAATTTAATTCATAGATTCATATTAAAATTGTGCAAGTAAGCTGTACTCACCATGAAATAGGATGAAAGACAAAATCGAGACCTCGACATTCGTACATTGTCGTTGTTAAGGAGGGTACTTGCAAAGGAAACAAGCTGGGCATAACAAGAAAATATAAGGTCATGAGGTAATTCTAGGCATTTATACAATTAACAGGAAAATATTAGTATTGATGAGATTTATTACATGATTGTTGACCCACTCTCCAGGTGCCAATGTCACCACATCGCAACGCTCTAAAAAAGTATGCCCGGCCCGAAATAGTGCCCTAAAAAGACCCAAAGGTAAATATATAGTCAAAAGACCCTAAACACAAAATATATAGTCAAATATTCAACTTTAGTTTTAAGTGACTGCAAATGAGTAGATTTTGATACAAAAGGAGGAAAATATATCCTTACTCGGTTTGAGGACCAAACTGATGGGAATGCACTTCACTTTGCTTCCCAATGCATTCGTCATATAATGTTTCAAGCAAATTTTCTTGGTCAACTCCGTCACTGATCAGAACAAGTTGTCCATTGACAATGCCTTCCCTATCATCATCTTCTTCGTCTTCTCTAGCATCCATGCTACCCTCGGCCTCGTTGGCATCCACGGTACCTTCATCAACCTCCCTGGTGTAACGTTCTCCTCTGTACAGTACTATGCTTAAGTCATAGTACCCTAAGCGGACCTTATTTGACAGCAACTTCAGCCATCTTTGAATCTTCTCAAACTATCTAGAGATAACACGGAAATAGGAGTGAGAATTTTAAATTCTCAGTAGGATTCACTAAGAAATTTCATACGATGTTATCATTATTATCTCTAGCTACTTCGATTTATTATGAAAAAGGTGGACATGTTATATAAACTGTTTAATTTTATAGTTCGAAAACATATTGTCCGAAGCAGAGTCCATTTTATTCATGCACTTGTCATTTGGGAGAGCCAATACACGATAAAGTCATGAATCATACTATGAATAATAACTGTAACGTATTAAAATATAATAACACCAATATACTGGAAACTTGAAATCTGCATCTGTCATACATATTCCAGAGTACAATCGCCATGTCATACTCTCTCGGGATGTGATCACCATGTCACACTCCTTAAAATATATTCATCCTGCCACGTCCCAGAGTATGATCGCCAAGTCATACTCTCTTGGGGTGTGATCACTATGTCACATTCCTTAGGGGGTGGGATCCACAATCCAAAGTATGATCGCCATGTCATACCCTATCAGAGCGTGATCGCCATGTCACGTTCCTTCGGAATATGGACTCATCGTCATATCTTTTATCATAGAATCATAAATACATAGGTTTTATACCTTTTTCTCAAATAATAATACTTGCTTAATATTCATTCATGTTGCATAATAATATTAACACACCAACATTTAGAACTATCACTAATTTCTGCCGAAAATTCGGTAGCATAACGGATCGAGTCCGCTTCCCTGTGAATAGTGCCAGGCTAACAGTAAAATCAACCAAGCAAAAGTTCAACATGGAGTAGCAAACATATCACAATAATGTCAATCATGTAGGGATTGGACCCTTATATATCACAATAATGTCAATTATGTAGGGATTGGACCCTTATGTTCAATTCTGCCCGTTATATCAATTCTGCCCAGTTTTTGTAAAGTTCACCATAATTTCTATTTAATTCAGTTGGACCTAAATTTTGAATATGTTATAGTGCTATGTATCTAGTTTCCAACCCTTTTAGTCCCATATCATTTTGATTTGTATAGCTCAAATTATTAGCATTTTACCTTAGATTGCCCTATACTTAGCCAGAAGTGCACTCTCATAAGTGAAAATTCATTAAAAACAGAAATCTAGGTGAAATCATATGAAATTTATATCAAATTAAAGATAACAAAACAAGATTTCAAATGAAATAAGTTTCATATCATTTGCATGAGTGTATGTTGAGATATAAGCCCCGTAACTTGACCCTACTGGACTACCCTGTTCCAGCCCGGTTTGAACTTAAGGTAACTTCATAACTACTTCTATACTGATCCAATGGCCTTATATTTTATATGTATGGAAAGCCCTAAATGTCTAGTTTCACATAAAATGGATTCATCAGATTTAAATGGCTGTAGGTGGAGCCATACACTCCGTCGTACGAACCGTCGAGGAAAAACCCTAACAGCTTCTTGGATTCTTCTTGAATTCATGTTTTCCTTAAATTAAACCATCCAATTTTCAATTCAAACTCACATATATACCTTAAACGAATCTTAATTCATCATCATCACTCAAGATAATATCAGAATCATGCAAGAAAGTAGGAAGAAAGAGGAGTCCTAATTAGCCCAATTCAAAGAAAATAAGAAGCTAGATTGAATTCATACCTCTTCTAGGTGTTGTTGAGCTAGATTGGTGCCTTGGATTGAAGGAATCTTGATGAAGAGTAGATGGAGATGGAGTGAAGATGAGTTGAGATAGAAGAGAAATAATGAGGGTTCAGCAGGTTATAAAATCCAAAAATAATCAAGGAGATAGAAGGAAATAATTGGAAACTTTTGGAGCAAGATTACATGTGATTGGTGGATGTGTTTTTCTTCTCCAATTTGATTTGGCTGCCTTCTTGAAGGCTGATTGTGGTGCCACTTGTAGGGTGTGTTGGCTAAATCTTGGCCATCTATCCTAAGGTTCTTACAGTATAATTTCTATTGATCCGGTTCCGATAATTTAAAATACCGAAATTTTACCAATTTCTCTTAAATCGGTAAACCAGTTTTAGAAAATTCCTAGGTGGTTTCCTATGATTTTAATCTAATTTCCTCAAGGTTAATTCTTCTAAATGTTACTTAATTGGCTTTGAGTACATACTTGATTGAATTCTAATTAATCCCAATTAATTGCTAAAAATCGAATAACTCGGTTAAAAATGATTAAAATTTTTTGGACGTTACATCTAGCATCCATGGTGCCTTCGTTGTCCTCTCTAGCATCCATGGTGATGCCTTCACCCTCCTCCCCGGCATCCATGCTGCCTTCATCATCCTCCCTGGAATCCATGGTGCCTTCACCGCCCTCCTTGGTATACATGGCGCCTTCACTATTTTCCCTGGCATCCATAGGGCTTTCACCGTCCTCCCGAGCATCCATGGTGCCTTCGTCGTCCTCCCGGGCATCCACGGTACCTTCACCGGCCTCCTTGGCATCCATGGCACCTTTATCACTGTCCCTAGCATCCATGGCGCCTTCACCGTCATCCCAGGCATCCATGGTGCCTTCATCGTTGTCTCTAGCATCCATGGTGCCTTCATTGTTCTCCTTGTCATCCATGATGCATTCATCATCCTCCATGGCATCCATAATGATTTCTGATTTTTTGACGCTCGGTGTTTTCGGTATTTGTTGTTCGGGCCTGCTGCAATCATCAAACTCATGAGCCGGAATATGGTCATCTACTGACTTCCACATATTTAGCTGCTCCCGAACCTTCTGTTGCACAAACTGCATATGCCAATTTATTCAAAAGTTAGTTAGTTAATTAATTAATTACTTAATTTGACAAAATGGCTTCACCAATGCACCCATTTTTGTTACATATACATAAATGAATCCACTAATCAAAATCAGACCCAAGTGCATTGTTCAATACCTCACTCTTGTAGATGGTATGGAGTTCAAGCTCTTCAAAAATGTCATCTTCATCATTGACACGGTTCAGTAATCCCTATCACAGAATAGTGAACATAATTAACTATTATTTGGCTAATCAGGTTGATAAATCATAACTTCAATCTATATGATCTCATCAACTATTATTTTAATATTTAACTTCACATATAAACCTTAGCCATAGACTTAATTTAAATGGTATTGAGCCTAATGTACCTGTTCATTGTTCTTTTCCTCCCGAATCCGTGACTCCACCATACCGTCATCTCAGTATTTAACCAATGGAAGCTCTATACTTGGTGGGATCACAGCCAGTGGTCGACCATGGAAATACATGATCTGTGTAGTGCCAAAATATTATTGAGATCGATGTATCTACATGAACAAGCCATACTCAAGTCATTACAAAGGTGTTGAATTACATACCATCAGGCAAAAGAGGCAGCCTCCAATGCTCTTGGCCTTTCCCTTCTTCGTCTTCTTGAATGCTTCAATTTGCTTTACAAGCCAATCAAATATGAATTTGCTCCAGTGATAGTTGCGCGAATTCTACACATCAATAATGGCCCCCAACAACTTTGGGCTAGGTGCCATATCTGAGGTTGGGCACAAGAAACATGACAACACATATAGCAAATATGCTCTTCTAAATTGGTCGTTAGTTCTCCCGTCAACAATCATTGCTTCAAGCTGACTGCATTTGATGCGTTTAAAATTCATCACTAGCAATTTTTGCTCATCATTGAAAGACTTTGGAATAGGCAACCCTATTATATCCAATGTATTAGAATTGTCAAATCCATAAATTTTAAATATGAACAAGTAATAGAAAATTATCATTTCATCCAAATAACAATAAATTCATCATGTTAACCCAAAAGGGGAAAAAAAAACTAATGCCATAGAGGTTTAATTGGTAGGAAAAAATTACTATTATCCGGTAGCCCAAAGGCCATGCCACCATCATGGTGGGTAATGGGGATATTGTGTCCCTTAACAACCATTACGTGCCGCCACAAGTCAAAAGATTTCACAAGCCTTAGGCACAATATGCGGTTGAAGGACTTGCATCTAAGATCCAACAATCCTCCAAACCCCATATCCACAACAGTCTTGGCTTGCTTTTCTATCAACTTTGCATACAAACTATGCAACCGACTAGGTGAGCACCGCGTGAGGAACACAGCCTTCATTTAGCATGCATTACAAAGGTACATCAGTCCTCAAACGTCACTATGGATGAAAGAGAAAATGTTTGACTAATAATGAGATAATGATATAGGGAGTTAAAATGCAAATTTGCTTTCTAGACCTTTTATTCACACCAAAATAGAAGCACACGGCCAACACAGTGATTCATTTAATTGTACTAGTCAAATTTAAATTATTTGTTACTCAAACACATACCTTCCCTGATTTCTTCTTAGCCTACTTCTTCTTTTTTCCTGCAAAATCCTCAGCAAGGGAACTACCTAGATCAGTAGAATTACACATAAAATATTGTGATAAACAAAACAAATTAAACTTCAGTAATTAAATTCAACTATAAAGCAAATTAGCTACTCTCACCGTTCTCAAGTTGAGGAAAATCAAGTTCCAAATCTCGCATGAGTTCTTTTGCGTGCGAATCTGTTAATTGCATAAATATCAAAGGTCTGGATAAATGATGAACCATATATAGTGACAAAAATAGCTAAAATTCTGGTCAACCTCGCTTGCCAACATTTACTTTACAAAAAAGAATGTCGATCATAGCATGACATACCTTGTACTTGACTACGTTTGTCTGCTTGCCTTTGCCCCATTTAGATTTATAATACTTTATCACAGCAAATTCGATTGCAGTACCTACAAAGCATTTTTCATCTCTTTCTCAATTTTTAGAGAGGGCACCCTCCAACGAAATTTAATTGAGTATTTCAAGTGTAGCATGTATCCATGAGCTATGCCAATCATTCTAACACACAATACCAACACAATTTCGTTTCCATTCCAACAAACCTACAAGCCAACTCAGCCTAAAGCATTCCCAACTGTCTCATTATTTTCCTTTTAATGCTAAGTATAGAGAGACCCAGCGCACCATGCTCAACACCTTTGTCCCACCTATTTCAAAACAATTTTTAGGCCTTATATGTTAAATTCGCTCATTTAGGTTCCCCTAGCCAATAATTGTTGCAAATTTCAACAACAAAAGAAAGATATAGACAATTATAAGCATTTCCTAAGAATTTTCAGGGTCTTATGTAACCTTCAAAATCTGTTTCTATCTAATATGACTTATGTTAAATTTATTGACTAAAGGCAACATTTAGCATATCACAAAATCTTATTCTTAATAAAATAATATTTTCAAGAGTTCGTAATACGCTGGTAAATTCTTTCCAAGCGCTGGTAAGTTTTAGCAAATTGCTGGTAAGTTTTAGCAAAACGCTGGTAAGTTTTAATGCTGGTAAATTTCTCTAATTTCCTATTTCTATTTTTTTTCTCCTTCTCAAATATTACAACAATTGCACCTAAATCAATAAATTATCATCTCTCATTATTCACAAAATAAGATTTTCAATAGGTCCTATTATGCTGGTAAATTCTTGCAAAATGATGGTAAATTCTTAGGAAACTCTGGTAAATTCTTAAAAAAATGCTGGTAAATTCAATCCATACGCTAGTAAAGTGCATACAAGCAACACACTGGTAAATCTTTTCTATAGTTCCACAATAAAGTAGTAAATAGAGGAAGTTACTAGCTTATTGCATATACTTACTAGCGTCATGCAACAAAGTTACCAGCATTCCTATGAATTTACCAACATCAGTTCACAGGTGGAATCCGTGAAATGTACTACTATTTAATAATGACCGAAGCCTAAACTCATACAAACACAACCGCAAACAGCTACGCTTCACCATTGACAAATCAGATTTTCAATAAGTCCTATTACGCTGGTAAATTCTTAGCCAACGTTGGTAAATTTGTTTACTTGCATTTTAGAGAATTCATGGACGCTAGTAAATTCTTAGGAAACTCTGGTAAATTCTTAACAAAACGCTAGTAAATTTGATCCATATGCTGGTAAAGTACATACAAGCAACAAGTTAGTAAATCTTTTCTATAGTTTCACAATAAAGCAAAAAATAGAGGAAGTTAGCAGCGTATTGCATATACTTACCAACATTATGCAACAAAGTTACCAGCATTTCTACGAATTTACCAACGTAAGTTCAGAGGTGGAATCTGTGAAATGTACTATTATTTAATAATGACTGAAGCCTAAACTCATACGAACACAACCGCAATCACCTACGTTTCACCATTGATAAGGACTTATACACAAAGACATGAATGTTGTGATTGTACCTAAGATAGAGTAATGGACTGCCTCTGGGGCTAACAAGTGACAAGAAATGGGTGGTCAATGAGACAGGAATAGTGATAGTGTGGAGATGAGTACCCAATGACAGAAGATGAAGAAATTCCTGAAGAAGGGGAAGTAGTTCTTGAGTAAGCGAGTGCGGGAGCTGTTGAATGGGTAGTTAAATTTCAGACGAACGTGGAGGGTGGAAGCAGGGTGGTCGGCATAGACGTAGGGGGTTGGAAGCGAAGGTTTGCTGCGGCGTTTGGTTTAGTTTCTTCAATTTCAAATTTTTTACGTTTCATTCATTTACTATCTTACTGTTTTACTTTTACCATATTAATTGCTCTAAAACCGGGAAGCTAGGTTTCCTTCAATCGTTGATAGCCGTCCGATTAGCGCTAACTCAAACTAGCACTAGAGATCCAACTTAAGGTGGATGTACACCCGCGGTGCATGGAAAACTAGGGTGCATGTTAGAAACGGCTCAGTGGAAGCAGTTAGAATTGATTCAATGAATATGAATGTTCAAATCAAATCAATATAGAATTCATTCAAATCGATGTGGATAATTAATTTAGTATAAATAAAAAATTAAATTAAATTAATTATTATTATTTTAATTTTAGATTTATATTTTTTTAATTCAATCTCTGATCAATTAATTTTTTTTATTTATTTTTAATTTTTCAAAATTTTATATTTGATTTTTAATAATAAAATTATTTTTTATCTTTTTATTAATATTTATTTAATAAATTTGTCTATTTATATTATTATTAAGTATATTGTGATCAAATTTTATATTATTATTAATTGTTATAAAAATAATTTTTTTAAAAAAATACAATTCTTTATTTTTTTAATTCAACTTGATGACATAAATCAAATAAAAACAACTCAATCTTAATTGGATCAGTTTGATTCGGATTTGTTAAAAAAAAATTAAAAAATCAAACTAACCCAATTAAATTTAATTAGTTTGAATTTAGACACTTATCAAGTGTGCGTGGTCCAAGTCCACCTCAACATTCCAAAGAAGTTTTTAGTAGTGCATATAATGCATGATTTACTAATTCTTTTTTGGATGAAGCCCATTGGTTCATTAGATCCTATTATTAGGAATCCAACTAGGCTATCTCGATTGATAAAGGTCCAAGAAGGGGCCTTTGGTCTCTCAATCGGAATTTTTTTCATTCCTAGGGCTTAATCCTGGACACTTGGTTAAGGGGTTGAAACACCTAACCATTTTGACCTACTTTATGTTGATGCATGATTCACTAGTTATAATAGTAAACTATGTAATTTGTTATGAAAATTATTATTTGATTATGTATTATTATATTAAAAAATTAATTGCATTATTTATGAAATTTAACTTTTTAATAATATGCTAATATATTGTTAGTGATAATAATATGAGCCAACATGTATGTGATTTGACAGGATCTATATTCGGGTCTTATAAATGAAAAAAAAATTTTGAAAGGGCATTTATTTCAAGGTTTAAAATTTATTTTCAAGAATCATATTATTGGGAATATTATATTCAAGAATATCATTTTTGAGTATCCTAAAAAATTTGTTTATTTAGCATTAAAAATTTCTGAAAATCCTTTTCATATTTCTGAGAATAAATTAAAAACTTGTTTGATTTATAATACATACTCCTACATCAAAATATCCCTAATATATTTAATTATGTTATTATTATTATTATTATTATTATTATTATTATTGTTATTATTATTTAATTCAGGGCCATTTTAGCATTTTTATCCAATAATTTTTGTTTCTATGTTATAAGAATCTTTCAATCACAATCCCCATTATAAAAATAAAATCCTATTAAAACACGATAATTTAATTTTTCTGGAAATGATTGGTAGCCAAGAATACTTTTATAAAACTTGTAACAAATATGGGCACTCTTGATGTCTGATACAATAATAGATTTTTATTATATTTTTTTAATAAGCTATGCGAATCATAAGTTCATAACCTTTTTTTTTTCTTGTATTAATCTTAATTGAAATATTAATATGTAAACATCTTGTATATCCATACCACACCATATAAGCATCCTATGTAATTTCAGTATTTTTTCTATCTTTTGATTATAATAATTAATTAATTCTTACTTAAACTTCTTTTCACATTGCGTATTCATTTTTTTTTTATGTGCATATTGTTTACTGACTAGGTTTGTTACAAGAAAAATGTTAACGGGTACAAAACCATTTGCATGAAACAACATATGAAAATAAAATAAAGTGGGTGGGTTGCATTTTGTGGGTGATTGATTTCTCTTACCTCACTTTATTTTTCACTCTTCCCCATGATTAGTTATTAGGACAATCGTAACAGTTTTGCAAAATTCATTTCGTGCCATATATCATTGCCATTGTTTCAATGATAGATTTTCATTATTTCTTATCAATTTATTTTGATAATTGTTTTGGATTCACATCTGGATCATGATAGGCCGCTACCAAAAAAGGCTTTAGCTCCAGAGAGGATGGAGAGACAGGAGCTCCAGAGAGGAGTAAGAAGTGCCAAAGATAGGAGCTCTAAAAAGGAGCTGGAGGTGCTTGAGATGAGAGCTCCAAAGAGGAGCTAGAGGCACTAGAGACAATCAGCAAAGTGGATCAAACCTAACTTCAAAGGCCCATGGACCAATGTTTAAAAACCAATCAAAACATGACACCTTTACTCAAAATAGAAAAAGATGATTATATCCTCAATATTACCTATAAATAGGAGGTGAAACTATTCACTTGGGAGATTCTTTTGGTTAGAGATTAAGAGTAAAAGTGATTTAGAGAGAAGTTAGAGAGAGAAGCTTAACAAGTTCTATTGTAATAAAGAGGAATTAATCAAATAAAAAGAGAAATTTTAATCATTATTCTTGTCTCATTCTTATTATTTTATTATTTAATCTTGGCTTATTTACTTTTCTTGTCTCCTTAGTGTTTATAGAACCCGACTCTGAAACATTTCGCAACTCCACTAGGGAGATATGGAAGTAGCTAACCATGGCGAGACGACCTTTCTCTTTGGATCTAGAGAACCTCCCAAGTGACAATGAGGGGAGCAAGAGAGATGATAGAGGAAAAGGATGGATGGTTGATGATGATGAGGGCAACCTAATTATGGATTTATTGAGAAGTGTGGACGCGAACAATGGGTCGCCCTCGAGAGCATCAAATAACATCAATGTGCCAGTAGATATGTGGCAAGCGCTTCTCAAAAATTTAGAAACAAGACGAGAGCTAGAGCATCGGGAGCTAGCATGCTATGCTCGAAGAGAGCCGAGCTATATAAGGAAAGAAAGAAGAAGGGAGGTGACATGGGATGGCTATGAAGATTCCCAAGAGCGAGGAGAAAAGTATGTGACTCAAGAAGAAGTGATAAGGATACCAGAGAGCTGTAAATCGAAATAACCTACTGCCTTTGATCTAGATCCGTCGTACCCCATGAGATAGCTTGGAGACCTTATCTTTTGGGATATTGATAAATGGGATTTCCATACATATATTTTCTCTCATATCTAGTGCATTAGCCCTCTTTTATGCTTAATTAATTTAATTTGTGATAACTACTCAGCAAGTGCATTGAATCATTCAAGTAGTAAACACGATGAATGAGTATCGTCCCACGAGGATTGATATTATCAAACAACAGTTCTCTAAATCAACTTCTATGTAGATTAGCACAAATTTTTGGATTAAAGGAAGTCCTAAATTAAAATTTAAAATAAAACAATAAGCAATTAAAATTTAACTAAAAAGAATTCTAAAATTAAAAGAGGATAAAAATTTTCTTTAAATTAACAATTATTCAAATAAAGTTAGGGGTTAGGTTTATCTGGTTTCTCTCAAAGATAAGTGAATTCCTATAACTTGAACTAAAAATTTTGGATTAAAGAAAAGATGTTAGGTAACTAATCCCCAATTCCTTGGTAAACCAATTCTCTTCTTCTTATCTAAAGCATATCAATTCCTTAATCATACTTTAGGGAAAAGAAGGATTAAGCAAACAAACTCATCCACAATTCACACAACTTCAATATATATTCCTAAACCTTGAGAGTTATGAAGTTTATCCCTAGAGCAAAGAACATATACGAATTTCCTAATTCGCATATGAACCCTAAGTTAAATTATGAAAGGCTAATCCACAATTTGCAATAAAATCAAAGGATAAACTTTTAATTCCATAAAATCCAATATCAAAACATAAGAAATTCATCCTACGAATACCCAAATCAAAATACACCCTTACCCTAACTAAAGATGCTAGTGACTCATAGAAAATAAGAAAACAAGATAGAGAATAAGAGAGAAATGCATGAAAAACCCAAGATTTGGAGCGACCAAATCTTCAATCTCCCCTCCTCTTGCAATCCTTGGTCTATTCCTAGTGTTTCTCCCTTCTTTCTTAACCTAAAAGTACCCAAATGAGTGGCTTATTCCTCTTTTATTCCAGAAGACAAAAAAACAAGCACTTATTTGTGCATCACAGGCACCTGAGCACCAGACTACTGAAACAACATTCCTCTTTCAGATGTGCTAGCACTTGAGCGCCAGCTTTTGGGCGCTCGAGCGCCAAGTTGCCTGAAAGCTTTTCCTTTGCTCTGTTGTTTTGCTTAAGCGTTGGGACTATGGTGCCTGAGCACCAAACACTTGACAAGCACTTTGACTACCACTTCCCAATTAGCTGTAGCAAACTCAGAATCTGTAACTGCAACCAAAACACATGCTTCGACCACAGTAAATCCTCAAATAAGATAGAAAACAAATGAAAACTTTAACTTCTAGAAATTCAAATAAAAACACTTATCAAATACTCAAAATAACGGGAATTTAAAACTAAAAAGCTCTTAAAAACTCAACCATTTGATGGAACATCAATTTGGGTCATATTTTTTAATTGGGTTTTGGTTGACCCTTAATTCTACTTTTCTAGTATTGTGTTTATTCTGATACTATTTTGTATTTTAACCATAACTTAATTTTTAGACCTTATTTGATTGTGATTTTTCATTCATAGGAAAGCTAAGAGCTAGGCCTACAACTTTCATGAAGAGGTCAGAGGCTGATTCTCAAGCTATGGATTTAGAATTGGGACTAGAAGTGGAGTAAAGGGATGCAGTCATGGCTCCTAAGCAAGGTGTATTGTTTAGGCCATATATCAGCCCATAGGAGCCCAATTGAGCCCATTCTAATGCCATTTGAAAGCTAACATCTAGGACTTTAATTCATTTTTAGAGCTTTGAGCCAAATAGAGGCATCTTCATGGCCAAAAACATAGTGGAAGTCTACTAATGGGTCCAAGCAACCCAATTGAATGCTTTGGACCTAACCTTCCTTCCAAAATTCCAAATTATGCAAATGTAGTGTCCAAATAAAGCTTAGAGAAAGAGGATTAGTGTAATGAGAGTTTAGTTCATTAGCTATAGCTATAAATAGTGGAAGCCCGAATTTGAATAGAGTTTTTAGCATTTTTTGAATATTTTGAGATTTGGAAAAAAAAAACACTTTCTCTCTTTTTCTTCTTCTTCTTCTTCTTTTTTCTCTCTCTTATCTCTGAATTCTCATTTTCCTCCATTAATGGAGGAGTAGATCTTCATCTAATTCAAGAATTCAAGTGAAGCATTGATGCTTTTGAGGATTGATTAATAGGGTTCAATATCCCAATTCGGTTTCACCTACTCTTCTTCTATTCTTGATTTAGCTTTTGAATTGAAGGTTTTTATTCTGAAATATTTATTATGAATTTGATTGTCTTCATATAAATCAGTTGATATATGTGATTCAATTGGTAGAAGAGTGTGAATTAGATTTTAGATTTGAATCTAAGGTTAATGGCATTGGTGCTTAAAATTTACATATGTCAATAAGGTTCTAGAGGTTTTTGAGTTTGATTGATTTCTTGTGTTAATTGAATGCATAGAGGTCTTCATGTGAATGTTGGATTCGGATTGAGATTTCATTCGAATCCAATATTGGCCACTGATTTGGAATGTTGATAGATGCTTAGAATCTTATGATAGAGTAGCAATATTTCCTCTTGATTCTTGGATTAGAGTTTTAAATATCTTTTCATTTTGTTTTAATTCTTCTTGTTACATTCTACACTTATACTGTTTGATTATTAAACCCTTTTGCATTTCTAATCCAGTAGCATTAACATCCTTGTGAGACGACTCCGATTGCACACTACACTACAAGTTTGTAATTCGATTTTAAAATAATAATTTGACCGAGCTCGGCACTCGAGTTAGATATCAGGTGCCTACCTTTAAGAAGTTCGATGGGAGTTGGAGTGTAAGGGAGAATTTAATATCATTTGCGAATGACTTTGGTGTTCATAGAGAGAATAAGGAGCTCAGGCTGAAGGAGTTTTCTAGGTCGCTCATGGAATATGCCTTTACATGGTACACTATGACCAAATCTATCCATATGTTAGAGGAGTTAGCCAAGGAATTTTGCAAGTTCCAAAAGGAGGAAGGAGTGACACACATCACGAACCTTGGAAGGGTGAAGCAAAGGAGTAATAAAGGGTTGACTACTTTTATTAAGCATTATAAAAACAAGGAGCTCTAATGTAAAGAGACATTGCCCGAGGCAGACTTGGTATATGGTTGTATCCAAAACATTAAAGGAGAATCTCAACACTTGTTGTCCATAAGAGGGATATGTACAGTTGCCAAGCTACTAAAGTGAGTCGCCGATATCTCCGAGTCCTTGAAACGATAAGGATAGTGCTTGAAAGAAGTGGAGCCGATATACAAAATGCATGCCACAAAAGGAAAGAGCAAAGATAGGAGGAGCAACTATGATTAGATAGATAAGAGGAAAGGCTATGATAATTGCTCAAAAGGAATAGGATGGAACTAAGAGTTTGATGGTGAATCTAGGGAAAGTTACTTCCAATATATGGAGGAGCTACCCCTGGTGCCATTGTCAAGTGATGAGCTAGATCAACTAGTAGATTATTAGCTTGATGAAGGTTCGTTGAGGACTAAGAGCCGAAACAGGTTCACAAAAGAAGAGGGCTAGGCCCCATACGTTTGTTTTCTTCACAAATCAAGGTCCCATGGGTTGTGAGATTCGCACCGAGTGAAGAAAGTGTTCTATAAGCTAATGAAGGAGGGACGAGTGATGATGTCTAGAAAGAATGAGGCAACTGATGTGCATCAGTGCCTGTTACCTCGCCATGATGTGTACGCATTGCAATCAAGTAAGCCGCGAATGGAAGAGCCAATCTTGATAGAGGGTGATGAGGAAGAGCCAACAAAGGGAGCCAGGACTCAAGAAGAAATTTCAATCAAGGGGCTCATTAAGGCAGAGGAACTCAACTTGGCCTTCAACTAATTAGGCCTAGATGAAGAAGGAAGAAGGAAGTTACAAAAGCTTTGGTGAAGATTATGATGAGAAGAAAAGTATGTAGTTTCAGAGGAATATTGATAGCCAAGTTGGCTAAAGCATATGGCAATGCCATCCTTTAATCAATAAAATACAACAAGATATTGCATAAGTTTTAGAATTTTAATTTCATTTATGTTATTTGTGAGTATTTGTTATTAAATTGGACTAATAATGACCAGATTATCGGAGAGAAACTACACTTGCTCATCAAAATATAAGCAGAGGCCTTTGCCTTAAAAGGCTAAGTAGGGGCTAGAATGAAAAGCACCACTGACTCATTAATATATGAGCGGAAGCATTTGCCTTAAAAGGCTAAGTAGAGGCTAGAACAAGAAGCAGCATCTGCTCATCAAAATATGGGTGGAAGCCCTCGCATTAAAATGCTAAGTGGGTAAATACGACTAGAACAAGAAGCAACACCTGCTCATTAAAATATAAGCAGAGGCCCTTGCCTCAAAAGGCTAAGTGGGAGCTAAAACGAGAATTAGCACCAGCTCATCAAAATATGAGCGAAGGCCCTCACCTCAAAAGGCTAAGTCAGGGCTAGAATGAAAATTAGCATCAGCACTTGCTTATCAAAATATAAGTGGAGGTTTTCACCTTAAAATGTTATATAGGGGCTAGAACAAGAATCAGCACCTGCTTATCAAAATATGAGCGAAGGCACTCGCCTTTAAAGGATAAGTTAGGGCTAGAATGAGCCAAGTCCCACTCATCAAATCTGAGTGGAGGTCCTCGCCCGTTAAGGCTAAGTGGGGGCTAGAATGAGCAAAGACCTGCTTATTAATATACGAGCAGAGACCCTCACCCATTAAGGCTAAATGGGAGCTACAATGAGCTAATATACACTCATTGAAATATGAGTAGAGACCCTCACCCATTAAGGCTTAGTGGGAGGTAGAACAAGTTAAGACCAGCCCATTAATATATGAGTGGAGACCCTCATCTAATGAGGTTAAGTAGGGGCTAGAATGAGCTAAGATCCACTCATCAAAATATGAGTGAAAACCCTTACCCATTGAGGTTAAGCAGGAGCTAGGATGAGTCACTACAAGAAATGAAGGGATTTGTGGCAGTTTCATTTCGGTGTTTTTTAATAACCACTGTTTTACCCAAAATAATATGCTAGGTTTGTAAGTGATGTAAAAGGATAGAAATTATGACAGTTTTCTTTTCTTGATGTTTAGGCATTTCGATTGTCATAATGTATAGATATTAAAACTTTTCACTTCGCGGCTTATTTTCCCTCGTGCACAAAAGTCTCAAAGAAAATTAGAAAAAGCAAAAACCCCCTTTCTCCTCTTCTATAACATGATTGAGCCTCATTTTCTATCCCTCTAACATAATTGTAGCAATTAGTGTGGCCAAATGAAAGGTTCCAAGCGGTTTAATGCCATCGACAACCAGCTAGATTCTCATCGTCCACCTCAAAGGCTGTCAGCGGCAAGGATCCTTGCTTTGCCTCCATCTCTAAGAACTCGAACGTCTCAGGTTCTTTCTCATCCAAAGTTTCTATTTTGCTTCCTCTCCCACATCTCCTATGCAGGCTACCTCCACGTCCAACCCTAGACATTGTAGCCTTCGCGCTATAAGCAAAGTTGTTGCCATAGTTTGTGAGCAAGGTTGTTGTCTGCTTGGCCTTTGCCTAACCAAGACCTAACCTTGGCTTTTTCTCGTTCCAAGGATCTAATTTGTTTGGAGAAAAAATGTGATAAATTTTGTATACCCTTTTTGTGTTGACAAAAATCACCATTTTTGAGAGTGTGCCTTACCTTACATTCTTTCTCTCACTCTCACTAACAAGTTTCTATCCCTTGTCTTCCATTCCTCATTTTTGTTGGCTCTAAATGAAATTTTAGGAATGGGAAGTAACGGTGCAACTATAATTAGTAGAGAAAATGGGTCTTTTCATTATACCAATTATTGAAATCTATTTTGTACAAGGGTGAATTCTATGTGTGATTAAGGAAAATCCTATTTCAGTTGTGACCTACATTTACTAGTTAATCATGCGGAGGTTCAAGAGCATCTGGTTTATTGCTATGATAATTGAACTCTATTATATTTTTATTCACTTTTTTCAAAGAGGGCAATGGCATTTGTAACTTTGTTGGGCAAGTTTATTTACTTTTGAAGCGCTGGTTTTAGTCTTTGTTTCTTCCATTTGTTTGATGATTTAGCTTTGCCATTTTTGAGATTGGTTTTTGAGTGTGGAATTATAGAGCGATTTGTGTTATTGGTTGCAAGTTGTAGGTTATGGAGTTCACAAGCTCTGGGAGTACAATAATTTTGGAGTACTATATTTGCTTCACTCTATGTTATATATCGTCATTTATCTTTCGATTTTATGTGGAATGCCTTGTTGATTACTGCTTGTTTGTTGAGATAATAAATTTGACTGATTACATTGAAATGATGCTTTTATTTGGATCTTTTATCGGTGAAACATGGAAGGGGCTCTTTTCTTTTTTCCCCCCTAAAATTTACAATCTTCCTAATAATCTTGTTTTTAATTATTAAGTTCTTTATATGATATATACCTTAAAATAGATTAAGCTTATACAATTTGTACTATATGCAATCCAATGATACCTCATGACATTTTGATTTTTATATGGCGTGGCATGTCATGTTTGATTGAATTGGAGTCTATGAGATTTCTCTAAGTAAAAGAGTGTGCGAGCAAGACTTTAATTTTATCTATTTTCTTCTTGACTTCATTTATAATACATGGACATAAGATACAAAATTGTTTCAATAATTCTGCCCAAAAATATGTGAAAAGCATATGCCTTATGTTGTTTGAAGCACCATCCCTTAGTCACTAGGCACAATGAGCAATAGTGCAATACTCAAGAGTACAAGCCATGGCACCCACCTTACAACAAATCCAATACAATTTTGACTCTATTTTGGCCATACAATGAATATGTCCATTTTTTTGTTTATTTTTAAAAAAATTAATTTATCTTCTAAAATGGGTTTTATCCCTTTGTGTTTATGCATTTTTATTGTCAACACCTTGTTGGATTAGAATTTCGAGTGGTCATGAACTACTTTTATAGTTTGTAATTTCATAATTTTTTAATCTTGCTATTAAGAGTAATAAATTTCTCATTCCCCTAGACATTTCGAGCAAAATCGTTCAATCCTACTTGTTAAAGGACAAGACTTTTACTTTAGAAGCAATATGTCACACCAAAAAAACCATAAACACTCTTTAGAGAATTTTAGAGAAAATACTTAAGCATTATCACCACACCATCTTCAAATTGGATTACCAAGCACCATGATTTATGTATATCTGACTTTATTCATACCTTCAGGTGAGCAGCATTTAGACTTCATAAGGCCAAGTGATTCAAGAAGTCATTCTGCTCAAAGAATGAGAAATAAGGTATAGCCTTATCAAATATTTGTGATAAATCTGACTTCAATAAATCATAAGCATGTTGGGCTGGAACAAAATGATTCTAAAGAAAAATATCAAATATATTATTATTGAAGTTCATCCTATGGATATTTAGTCTACAAGCCAATGTAGCCGTACCCTCCTTGGTTCTATTTCTACAACATGATGCTCGTTCTAGCATTTTGTCCTACTTTTTTGTTTGTGCTGTTTATTTAGAGTGCTTTATTTGTAAATGAAACTAGAAAAAAGAATTGTATAGCAACCTTGGTTCATGTTTGTGCTTTTATTTGGTGCTTAATTACCTTATCATTTTTATATTATCATTATTAGTAACCACTACTGTGGGTGTGTTAGATGGTTCAGAGGATGTGGGTGTGGGTTTTGAAACATTTGATGCAGGTGATTTTGCATTTTGAATTATGAACCAAATTTATTTCATTGAAGTGCTGTTTACTTGAACTCTTATGTTAAACTATAATCATGGGTTCTGCCCAGTCTTTTACATTTCACGATCCATTCCTGCACATTGGTGAAGCACACATATTTATAATGTTAGTTATGTTCTCTATTAGCTACCCATACTATTTGCACAAATTTCTCTCCACATTCTATTCTGGCTAATTTTATTATCTACCCTCTTGCTTGCTTGAAATAAATTGCACTAGAGTAAGAAATTCATTCAAATGAGTTTAAAAGTTAAGAGACATTGCTTGTTCGTAATTAATTACCATATATTTACCATTAAATATTTCTAAAGTTAAATTTAAAAAATATTCTACATAGAGTGGCTATTTACTATTCCATATACTTGTTGGGATATTCATTTATTCATTTCTGTTATAGGCATTTCAATAGACTCAAATTGGTAAAAAGCGTCTTGAAATGTGGTTTTCATCTGCTTTCTCTGTTCAAACTTTTGCGAGTCTCTCTCCAACTCAGGTACATTCTAGTTACTTTATTCAATTTTTTGATATTATAGATGGCTTGTTATTCTCCTAAACAGCCAAACACATTTAACTAATCATGCATAAAGTTATTTTACTAAATTAGAGTTCTTAATAGCATTTATTTGCCTATGTATGTTATTCTTAAGTCTTAATTCATACTATTCTAAAATTTTTCCTTGTGCTCTATTTGTTTGTTTTGAGTTTATGCGTCAAATTTTGAATGAATTATTAGTTTATTAGTTTCTTGATTAGCATGTGGCTTGTCTTAGATCAATAAGCTAAGATTGATAAATCATTGTGTATAGGCTAATCTAACTTGATATTCTATATGTGCAGGCTAATATAATTTTGAACCTTGTAACTTCGGGCTAATCTAACTCTCTAGTTATGCCAATTGATGAATCTTGGATCAATAGGCCACAAACATCAATTGAGTACTTGGAAGGATTAAAGAAATTTATAAAATTTGCATTTGAGAGAAAAGCTATTAAGGATAAAATAACATGTCCATGTCCCAGTTGTGGTTTTTGGAGGTTACAAACTAAAAATGTTGTCTTTGATCATTTAATTTGTAAGCCATTCCCAAAAAATTATAAGTCATGGGTCTTACATGGTGAATCAAATGAACAGGTCTTAATAGATGCTTCTAGTAGCTCACCTTTCATATAGGAGTTACCATACCCTAAGATTCAACAATTGATATGATAAATGATGTATTTCCATTTTGTATGCCTCATTCCAATGAACCCAATGCATTAAATGAGGGGCAGTTGAAGATGGAGTATTCAATGAGATGCCAAGTGATGTCACTCATTCAAGAGTTGCTCAAAAATGGAAGTCAAGAATTGTATGAAGGGTGCAAGAAATACACAAAGTTGTCATTCATAGTTAAGTTGTACCATATCAAGTGTTTATGTAGAATTAGTAACAAAGCGATGATTGTGATAATTAAATTGTTAAGAGATGCATTTGAGGCTATTAAGCTTCCACTTTCATTCTATGAAGTGAAGAAGACTATCAACAAACTTGGGCTTAATTTTAAAAAGATTCACACATATCCAAATGATTGTATACTTTATTGGGTGGGACTGGTGATGAGGAAAAGCAATTTTGCACATAATGCAAAGCCTCTAGATGGAAGGATGTGGGAAAAAAGAAGCCTGCAAAGATTTTACATTATTTTCCATTAAAACCAAGGCTGCAAAGATTATTCATGTGCTCTAAGACTGCTGAGTCTATGAGCTGGCATAAATTGAAATACAATAAAGATAGGTTAATGAGGCATCCGAGAGATTTTGAGGCATGGAAAAAGTTTGACTTGATACATCCTAAATTTGCTTCAGATCCTCAAAATGTTTGACTTGGTTTAGTAATTGATGGTTTCAATCCATTTGGAGTAATGAGCACTAATTATAGCATATGGCCAGTGATTTTAATTCCTTATAATCACCCTCCTTGGGAGTGTATGAAGCAAACTTCTTTCATCCTTTTAGTGAGAATTCTAGGAAAAAAAATGCCTGGAAATGACATAGATGTGTATTTGCAACCACTTGTGAAGGAGTTAAAAGAATTATGGTATGATGGTGTGCCAACCTTTGATTCTTCAAAAAATAAAATGTTTAGAATGCGTGCTACCCTAATATGGACAATCAATGATTTTCCAGGACTTGGCACCTTATCTGGGTGGAACACATATACTGGCTATGCATGCTCTTCTTGTAACTTTAACACCATCCCTTGTAGACTTACTCATGCTAAGAAATATTGTTTTATGGGTCATCGGCATTTTTTATCTAGGGGACATAAATTTAGATTGAGCAAGGGTTACTTTGATGGTCATGTGACGGAAAGAGACCTACCTATAGTATTGTCCGAGTTAAACATTTTAAAACAAGTTGAGGGAATTGAAATTATATTTGGAAAAGACCCTGAGTTAGAGTTAGGAGAGAAAAGGCCTCATGGAAAGTGCCAACAATGCCAATCCAATCAATGGCAAAAGAAAAGTATATTTTTTGACCCTCCATATTGGAGTTCCAACTTGTTGCGTCACAATCTTGATTTTATGCACATTGAAAAAAATGTTACACTTTGTTGAATAACTCAAAAACAAAAGATAACCTAAATGCTTGTAGAGATTTAATGGAGATGGGAATAAAAAGAGATCTTTGGCCAAATGAGAATGGAAAATGCTGCTTAGCTGTGTTTACAATCCCAAATAAGAAGAAAGATCCATTCTTTAATACCATGAAGAATATTAAAGTGCCAGATGGTTATTCAAGCAATATTTCTCATTATTTTGACCAGAAAAAGATATTTGCCTTGAAAAGCCACGATTGTCATATTCTAATGGAATAATTATTACCATTAGCAGTATGTAATGTATGTCTAGACAATGTGACTGTAGTGGTAGTAGAATTGTGCTCATTTTTCAGACAACTTTGTGGTAAAAGTTTGAATATCTCAGAATTGGACAAGTTACAACAATGAATCATGGATACATTTTGTCATCCAGAAATGATATTTCCACCATCTTTTTTCACAGTCATGGTGCACTTAACTTGTCATCTAGTGGCTGAAGCAAAACTTGGGGGGCCAGTACATTATTGTTGGATGTATCCTATTGAAAGGTAAATGCATTATATATTTTAATTCATGTAAGTACATTTATTGATTGAAGCTTCTCTATTGGTTTTGTATCTAAGAGGCTTGATTGTAGGTACTTGGGACATCTAAAATCATCTGTACGAAATAGGGCACAACCTGAAGGCTCCATAATTAAATGTTATCTGGCTGAAGAGGCTCTTAACTTTTGTTCACAATATTTAGAAGGGATTGAGACTAGGTTTAACAGACAAGGGTGTGTTGATGACATCCTAATAGCAACAATTTGGATGAAGCATGCATCATATTTCCTCAACTTGGAAAATTGGTTGGAAAACCATCATCTTTTTTGTTGACACCACTTGAGAGATTACAAGCACATCGATATGTGTTGTTAAATTGCTCACATGAACAACCATATGTTGAGTAAGTACTTGGATAAACCATTTTTTTTAGTGGCTTTAATATTGAGTATGGTATCTAAGATTGACATTTATTGTTACCATTTAATATAGTGAATTTAGAGATTTTGTTAAGAAGCGATCAAGGGGTCGTAGAGTTTCAACTACAAATGTAGAGAAGAGAGTGACTAAAGAATTTGCTGAATGGTTTCCTCAAATGGTAAGATGTTTGGATTTTAATGATTAGTGTTTACTATAGAAATGTGACTAACATAATGATATATTTGGTCTAGATTGCAAATCCAGACATTGTGGCAACTGTGCCATCTATTTTGAAAACTCTAGCTAAAGGAACTATGCAACAAGCTAGATGATTTACTGCTTTTAACATTAGTGGCTTCAAGTTTAGAACTATAAAACAAGAAGAAGGGTTGAAAACCCAAAATAGTGGAGTTTTTGTAACTTCAACCACAACCTGTATGGCAATTAGTGTTGACAGATACCTAAGAGAAGCTGACCTACCATACTATGGGAAGTTAGAGGATATTATTGAACTAATATATCTTCAGTACAGAGTAACACTATTTAAGTGTAAATGGGCCGATACTACTCAAGATAGAGGTTTTTAGAAAGATAAATGGAATTTTACTTTTGTCAATTTTTCTCAATTAATTCATATGGGTGAAAGTGAAGAGCATGATCCATATATTGAGGCTTCACAAGCACAAATGGTGTACTATGTAGATGATGAAATAAACAAAGGTTGGAGCATCGCTATCCATTTAAAGCCTAGAGACTTGTATGACACGGGAAAAGAGGAGGATAATGGGTTATATGAAAATGAGCCTTTTTAAGAACAAGATCTTGGTAATTATTTTGATAGTGATGGAAATATACCATTGACAAGGAAGTTGCACCAAATGAATTGGAAAGTGGAGCTGATAATGGAATTGAGTTTCAAGATAAAGGGCACATGTCTGAATAGTTTAATGTAATTGAATGGCTCTTTGATGGTATGTGTTAATGTATTTGGACTTCTAATTTTAAAACATATGTTTATTATTGCTTATATGTTTATATAAATTAGTTGCTATCAACTTTTCAATATATTATTTGATCATTGTGTGTAAACTAATATATTTGTCATTCAATATGCAACCATGCCAAAACCCAAGAGATTTAAGACTATGCTCAACTTGGAGTTAGAGAATTCCACACCTATTCAACCTACATTAGAGGCACCACTGCAACCTATGCATATCATTGAATCCAATCCTCCTTGTCTTACTCTACACCAACCATCTTATTTTGCCCTGCCATACCTACTCAATGACAATCATCTCTTAGAGCTCCTATACAATCTTTCTTTTCGCATGAGGCCTTTCTACCTCCACAGCAACCTTCAATTGGAGCTCAAATATAGCCTTCTAGTTCAGAAGCCTCTCCAATAGCCTCAGAAGTAAAAGCTCCAAACTCATCAACCAGAAAAAATACGAGGCATTAATCAAAGCGGTTTTGGACTGTAGATGGTATAGGTACAAGTATTTAGATGAATTCTAATTATCTATTAGTTTGTATTTACTATTTAAATTACTATATCATTATCACAACATGCTTTTAATTTGTGAGTGATCTCTTTGATTATCACTATCTACAGATGCAAAAAGAGCAACTAGAACGCTCAATTGAAAGTGTTAGACATCTTAAACTTAAAACAAGGACTACGTGTAGTAGTTGAGTTTGGTGAACAATTAGCTCCTTATGGTGAAGCTGCTGGTTTACTTGCAGGAGTATGTGGGATGATGGCAATTAAAATCGACACCTTTCCTATTAGCTTTGCAAGGTGGTCTGATATGCCTAATGATTATTTTTAAGATTGTTGGAATGATATATTTAAGGTAAAAGTATGCTTTTTTTCTACTTGGATAATTATGTAAAGTTTAACTAATGAAACTTATTTATTCTTCAGCCTTGATTTTGTTTTAAGACTTTTGAGATGATTGCTAAGTGTTTTGTTAGTCTCTCAATTTCCAAGAAGTGGAGGGAGAAAAAGGAAAAAATGTGGAATACTATATATAATCCTACCATGAGCAAGAATGCTGTCATGTCTAACGTACCCTCTGAAGTTACACGAGACCAATGGACAACCTTTATTGATTATCGTTTGAGTGAGAAAACAAAGGTAATGTGTATTTAACTTTTCTATTTGCTACTACACAAAGATATTAATAAATTTCATTACAAACAACTTTTGTTTCAGGAAATATGCAAGAGAAATACTAAGAATAGGAAGAAGCAAACTATTCTACACACTTGTGGTGCCAAAAGTTTGTCTAGAAGAATGCATGAGACGGTAGATCATTTTTATTTCTAATAATATTAATTGTTATATTTTCACCATAAGACATAATTATATAATTTGTGGATGTTTTAGTTTGAGGAGATTGGACAGCGAGTAGGTCGAGGACCTATGCATCTTATGACTCACAAGAAAAAAAATGGCAACTTTGTGAATCTTGAGGCTGAGCATATAGGCGTAAGTTAAACCCAATCAATTTGAGTTGTTGCATATTCTTTTCTCTTTCATTATATGCTTTTGTATTTGATGGAAACTAAAATGTATGCTTTATTGAAATTTTAATATTATATATGTAGGAGAAAATTCAAGAGATCTTGATGTTGGATCTAGCAAGTGCTTTTGAAATCTCACCTCATGATCCTGTTGGTCAAGTACTTGGGAAAGAGCACCCTGGATGGGTTTGATCCTTAGGCATGGGTGCTGCCCCCACTAGTGCTTGTAGATAATCCACTAGACATTTAGGTGGTATACATTTATCTTTAATGGGTGAATCTAGTAATACTACTTTAGACAACACTGGGGTATCTTTGAGAAATGAGTCCAAAATGCTTTTCTTTCCTACACACAAATGAAAAAGGGAGGGATTCCTGAAGAATTTGATGCTATCTTTGGTCAAACTTTTTCGCAGGTAATAAATTTTGCTGAATAAATAAGACTTTAGGCATCCAAATTTTATTTGTTGTTTCGATTGTTATGTTTCTTTTGAACATATTTCTGATCATAATAAATATGAGACAATATTTTGGTTTTCAATTGAAGCGCATTTGTTTGCACTTCATTTTCATACGGTGGAATTTTTTGTTAAATATTTAGGGTCAATGTTTGCTTTGTGCTGGTTCAATTTGTGCTGAGTGTATATAAATAAATTACATGCTTGGTCTTAATAAAGAGATATCATAACCAAATTATTGTCTTATGATCTTGAATTCTAGAAGATCATTGTGAGTTTGTAGTCAATGAAATCCATAAGAAATGATGTATTGCTATGTTAATGGACTTTCTATAAAAATTACTTGTGCTATCATTGACATCTTGTGTTATATGCTTTATTCCACCATTTGTGTATTGCAGCCATATCTTTATCTTCTTCTCCTATCATCTAGTTTTTGTTCTCGCTACTATTTATCCATGAACTTGAAAATCTCTTGGAATCCTATCTCGTGATTATAAATGGTTGAAATTATCTTACGCTGCCTCAATTGCTAATTCTAGTTATTTTTTCTCTTGTTATGCATAAGGAAATAAATGCACTATTTTTTGTTGTGTTTTTTGGTCACTGTAGCTTTTCCTCTTCTATTAGCTATTATGTTCTAAGCATGTATCCTACATAATGTCTTCATATTATGTATCTTGTCACATGGGGATTTGACATTAGTGCTGTACAAAATGTCTTTATGATTAGAGAGCAGAAGATTAACATTAGCTTTTGGTTACTTGTGTTATTATTTTGTAAAGTTCTTTTATCACTCAATAGTATAGTATTTATTGATTCTAATTTTATTCTATGAAATATTTGTAGCCTGGAGACATAGGAAATAAACTAGAGTCACCTATGAATGTAAGGGGATCATCTGGTGGTAGCAACCAAGGAAACTAGGCAGTCAAGCCCCTAATAAAGCAACTTTTGGTTATACTATCAAGATTCAGATTTATCTTTCAAGCTGTTATGGCACATATGATGCTAGGATTTAGATAGTAAATATTACTTAATGATATTTAGAAAAATGTGCATCTAGTTTCTTGATTTTGAATGAGATTAATGAATTGTTACCTTATTGGATGTGATTTCTTAAAGATGTTGCTGCATGTGTTAGCTTTGTAGTAGGATTGTCATAATTGTTGTTGATGCTTCGAGATGAATTAAGGGTTAAACTTGTCTTTGTAATCAACTTGGAAAGGCCCAAAAACAAAAGTTTGTATCATTTAGGGGAGAGGTTGAAAAAAAAAAAAGAAAAGGTAATTACGACGGCTAACCCGTCATAATTATAAAACTAAAATGGGTCAAAACGATGATTAAAGAGCCGAAATAAACAAAGCACATATTATTGGAGCAAAAAATAGGGCGGTTAAACCGCCATTTTATCAGGCAAAATAGCTACCGTTTTAATATAATGGGAATAACGGTGGCTTTTGAAAACTGCCGTTTTTTCCTAATGGCAGCGTATAACGCAGCGGGTCTATAAACCGTCGTTGCAAGAAAAAATGGGGGTTATAAACTGCCGTATATCCCTTTATAAACCACAGTTTTTCCTTCCATTTTTTGTAGTGAGTCCAGTACCCACCTTTGAGATTGAAAGTGGCTACGACAATGTAAGAGGATGCTTAAAGTATGCTCCATAGAGAGATGTGCTCCCCATTGAGCAGGGGGCTAAAGCTCTAAAACAGGTGGCCAAACTTTGAATGCGTAAAAGAGAGTTATTTAAAAACAAGATTTGTGAAGAGTTATTGAAGATAATCCAAAAAGGCTTAAATATTTTGGAGCAACCTTAAAACCATGCCAAGACCGTTTTTAAGGAAAGTCAAAGTGCCCCCAAGAGGTGCCCAAGGTAAGATTATAAGGGCACTAAGATAAAGTATTGTAGCCCCTTATGGAGGTGTCAAGGAATGGACATCACAACATATGTAGAAGAAAAAAATCATGCAAAAAAATTAAGAATATGGCCAAAATGCCCTCAAATAGCGCTTTTTTTAGGCTAGAAATAGATTAATCAGGTTTGCCATGCCCATGGGCTCGTCTGGAGCTTTTCGGAAAGGTATAATAATAGTTATTTTAAATCTTGAATCAAAAGTTATGGCTATTTAAAGATTAAGGCACCTAGAAAGCGCCAAAGAAGGAAGGGCATCATTAAGGACGCGACAAAGAGAGAGAGAGAGAGAGAGAGAGAGAGAAAACCACCGCAAGTGCTAGAGCTATACAAGACCCAGTCTGGCATGCAAACCCATACCAGACCCGAGCTATTTAGGCCGAGCCAGACCCAGTTTTAGTGAAAATTTGGGTTGGGTTTACTAAAAACACATATGACCTGCTACTTTGTATGATCGGGTTTGGGCCAATATTCGGGCTAGCCAAGCCAGCCTGGTATATGTATATATAATTTTTAAAACTAATTTAGTAATAATACTACAGTGTACCTATCTTTTCTTCCTTCACATTTACCTTTCCCATTTCTACATTTCACCCTAATCCCTAACACCTTTAGCCCTTCTGCCCCTTCAATTTCAGTCTTTCACCATCACATTTCACTTCCTTTCATTTGCTGTTCGAGGCTCTGAGCTCAGCTCTAATAGGTCCAATGCAATCCTCAATCCTCATAATTCTTCACCTTCACCTTCTAAGTTGGGCTTGATTGCCATTACGCATGACCTTGACGGCAATAACATCAACACTTGAAACTCTAAGGAGCACTTTGAGGAAGCTAATGAGAACGAGGTAGGCATTAATATGGCATTATCATTGTTAACATAACTCTGTTCTAGTTAGTACTTAGTACCAATTTTTCAGTTTTAATTTTTGGGTTGGCTTAACTCAAGTTTTCATGTTTAGGTTTTTGAATAAATATGCTCTTTTTTTTTTTGTGCTTCTAAACTCAAAATATGCTCTTATTTAATTCCACAAGAGCTAGAGTATAATCATGATTTCATTCTACTCTAGTGATTGATTCGGGTGTCTCCTATCAGCCACATAAAAAGTGCTTCAGCTTTCCGCAAATTTTCTACACAATAAAAAGAGCATAAGGTAAGCCTAAGACTTATTAATTCTCCTAACTGTTTTACTTTTTCAGTTAACATTTTGGTTTTGTTTTGTGCCTTTGGCTATGAGTGTGTTTAGTTCACCACTTGATTATTATTATTATTATTATTATTATTTTGCTTTAAACTCATTGTAATTTTTCTTAAAGATTGTTAATTATTTATTGCTATTTTTGCTACCATTTAGGTTTAGTTAAAAACAAATGGGAAAAGGAGAAACAATCGATGTAGGAAAAGTAATTTGTAACCCAATCCCAAACCCCTCTACGAACATAAATCTTACATCTTTGACTTCTACAACTAGTTCTTTCATCCTAACAGTGAATGAAAAATATTGGGGTTGAAGGAGAGGGAAGTAAAAGTAAAAAATCAATAGCTTGGGATCAGTTCACCAAGCTTCCTTTGGCGGAGACTAAAAGCACAAGGCAAAATGTAATCACTTTCATGCAGTATATAGTTGTCAATTGAATAAACACAGAACAAACTCTATGATTAAGCATTTGCATAAATTTCACAAGTGGCTATTTAATAAAGTTAGGAAGAAGGGGATGCTTCATGGGAATATGCCAAGGATTAGTGAAGGAGAAGAAGATTGTAGGAAGGCAGTGGCTAAATTTGTGATATGTGATGAACTGTCATTTAAGATTATAGAAAGGCATGGGTTTCGTAAGATGTTAAACCGATTATAGCCTAGATTTATAGTACCATCTTCAAGAGATTGTTATCAACTATTCTTAGATGAAAAGAAACAACTCAAGGCTTGGTTAATGAAATCATGCATCCGTGTTTGGTTGACAACATATTGTTGGACATCAAATCAAAACTTAGCCTACATGAGCTTGATAGCACATTTCATTGATGAAGAATGGAAATTACAAAAAGAATTTTGAACTTTTGCTTGATTGAGAACCACAAAAGTGAAACAATAGGAAGGGAAATTAAGAGATGTTTGAGATAATAGGGAATTGAAAATATTTTCACAATCACAATAGATAATGCAAGCTCAAATGATGGGGCAATTTCATACCTTCAAAAGAAATTAGATGCTAGGAGTAGGCTAGTGTGTAGTGGCAAATACCTACATATGAGACACTGCACTCATATCTTGAATTTGGTAGTAAATAAAGGCATTAAGTAACAACAACCTTGCATTGAAAGTATTAAGAATTCTATTCGATTTGTTCGATCCTCTCCACAAAGACTAAAAAAATTTAAAGAATGCTTTGAGGCTGAAATGATTAAGTCTCAAAGTCTTGTGTGTTTGGATGTTCTAACTAGGTGGAATTCCACCTACATCATGTTAAAACATGCTGAAAAGTTTGAAAAAGCATTTGATAGGCTTTATGACCAAGAATCAAAATTTAGAAAATGGTTTTGTGAAGATGAAAAAGGGAAAAAGAAAGCTAGCCCATCTTCAAGTTCTGATTGGCAACATGCTAGGATATTTATTTAGTTTTTGAAAATTTACTATAAAGTGACTTTGAGTTTCTCGAGTTTTTTGCATGTTACTTCAAATAAATGCTTTCGTGAAATTCCATCAGTACAATCCTAGTCGATATCATGGAGTCAAAATCATTCTGAGCTTTTTTGGGGACTATGGCATGTTCTATGAGTTCTAAGTATGATAAATATTGGGGAAATTTTGAAATTTTTAATCCATTGTTATTTGTTGGTGTTGTTTTGGATCCTTGGTATAAACTTGATTATATCACTATATATGATAAGGAATTGGCTTCTAGTATGTCCACTATAGTTAAAGACACCTTGGATTCATTATATAAATTTTATTCAAAAGAAGTTCCTGACTATAATGAAGGTGAAAATGGTGGAGATTCTTCCAAGGGTCTTGTTTTGGATAAGAAACTTAAGGGGTCATTTTGTCTCAAAGGTGTTTCTAAAAATAGGGTGAATAAGCGGAGAAAACGTAAAAAGGGCGAAAGCTAATTTAGATAGTAAATCAGATCTTGAGATATACTTGGCAAAGGATACTGTGAAAGAAAATGATGATGGAGACTTTAACATATTGGATTAGTGGAAGACAAATTCTTCAAAGTATAGGATTCTTTCTCTCATAGCTCATGATGTATTGGGTATTCCTGTTTCTACAATTGCATCTGAGTCATGCTTTAGTACTAGTGGACATGTGCTTGATGTCTTTCATAACTCTTTGTCACCAAAATTGGATGAAGCTCTCATCTACACTCAAAATTGGTTATCCCTTACTAGACAAATTCGATGATCAAGATTTTGATCAATTTGATAGCACTGAGAGAATTGTTCATGGTTAGTTTGATGCACCGTCATAAGTTTTATTTGATTAATACATATAATTCTTTCACATGATATAAGTTGACTTTATAATTTTGTAGATGTTTCTACTAATACTAATCTGTCACAAGCAGCAAGTTCACAATAGGAAGCCATGAATATTGATTGATCACTAATGGATGCTTGCAGCTTTTGTTTTTTCTAGAATAAACAAGCTAAAAGTCATCTTCTGCTACAGTATTTTTTGGATAAGTTGCATCTATTTTAAATCATATCTTTTTTTGTGTATATAAGCCTAGTACATAACATTTGCATTGCTGCAGCTTTTTATTGTATCAACTATAGCTTCAAGTTAGATTTTTTAATGGTGTATAGAAGCCTAAAGAAATTAGAAGAAATGGAAATCATGTATATGTAGTTGCTTTTTTTTTTTTTGTCCAACTACAGTTTTTATATGTTTACTTGGTGTATAGAAGCCTAGAAGGCTTTGCTTAGGACAAACTATGTATATGAAAATCTCTTATGTAAGTTTGTGCATCTATAATGAATGCAACAAGGCTAAGTATTTTTCTGTCACATTTTTTTATTTGTCTTTCTATAGTGGAATTCAATAAAGCTCAAAGATTGTTAATTGAGTTTTAGCTAGATTTTTGTATTTGCATTCTTCAGAGGGAACACCACCTATGAGTAATGGTAAATGGGTAATTATACATTGTAAGAAAATGATCATGTGATAGCCATGGGTGAGTCTTTGCTTGATTGTATTTGAGTTTACAATTTTAATTTTTCTTCCTATTGTTGATTGGATTTACTACTCACTTGTCCTTGTTGGCTTTTTCTTCTTTTTTTTCTTCTATAGGTTTCTAAGACTAAGGGGAAGATTCCATTTATGTCATCTAAAGGGTGCTAAAGACATACTGATAATAGGTATGATGCAAATTTAAAATGTCAAAGTCACATGTTGTATAAGGAAATAAACATATCATACTCAAATCCAAAGGTTAATATCAATGGATCATGGATGTTCTTCCTCCCCTTAGATTTGAATTCTTACTTTGCTTTGTAATTGAATGTTGATTGCAGGAGCAATACTCATCCAGCACTTCACTACAAAAGTTGCTATTGACAAAAGCTTCAAAGTGATGTCACTACTATTCTTGAAAATCTTCAAAAGGTATGATAGTCCTTTTTCTTAGTGATTAGCACACCTTGATCATTGTTTGTCACATTGATTTAAGATAATATCCCTTTTGAATTATGCAGAAACTAGTTTATTTACTGATATAGTTTATTCTTACATCTCAGTACTGTCAAGTGTGTTTGCAGTGTTAACCATATTTTTAATTTGCATCTTAGGATTGCTCTCAATGTTTACAATTTTGAACTAGTATATAAGATCATAAGTTTGGGGTTCATTAGCCCATTCTTGGTAGAATATGCTAATGAGTTTATATAACAAGTTTGAGAGGATAAGCACACACAAGACACAACTAAAACTCATTCTACAAACTAGTTTGAATTCTATTCCTTGTTTGCATTATATTACTTAATATCAAGTTTGCATTCTATTCCTTGTTGCATGATGTGGCATTTAGTCACTTATGAAAACCAGATCATGAAACTTAATGATAGTTGATGTTACTTGATTAGAACATTTTCCCATTTTTAGGAATTGTTTATAAGGTTTTATTCTTTTTAGATAGTTTATCCAATTTCAAATTTACATTTTTGATTGATATTGTTGCATGATGTGATAAGTAGAACCAAATTAAATATTCTAGCACAAATTTACATGATCTGAATTTTATTTTAATCATTTAGAACATAAGTGATGAGTGCTTGTTCTCTCTGTAGCTGCAGCAACACTTTGCAAATTTGGTTTGTGAGTCCTTACTAATAATACAGGTTTGTGAATCCTTATTTTGTAATCTTTAATTGTTTAAATATATTTTCTAGAGTCTCTTATATAGATTGGCCCGATCTAGACCCAGTCTTAATCTAGCCTGAACGTGATCGGGTTCAACCAGGTCTAGGGTTGGGCTAAGGCCTCTAAATTTGACTCGATCAAAATATAAGGCTAGGTATGGGCCAAGTCAAACTTGTCATAACCCGGCTTATGTACACCCCTACCAAGGGCACCAAAATTAGTGAGAGACGCCCTCAAGGGTGTTAGAAGTAGAGAGAAGTGCCCTAAAGGCTCCAAAGATAGTGAGAGGCACCCTCCAAAGATAGAAAGAGCACCCCTGAGAAGATAAAAGCACCCTACGGGCGCCAGAAGCAAAGAGAAGTGCCTTAGAGTGCTGGAAGGAGGATAAGCGCCCATGAGGTGCCTAAGCCAGGTTGTGGCACCCTCATAAGCACTTGAGAAAAAGTCAAGATGAGAAGAGAAGAGACGAAACAAGATGAGATGAAAGCTTTGCATGAGAGAAAGCCAAAGAACCCTCAGAAGCCAAGTACAAAGAAGGTGAGCTGTATGTAAAGAGCTTCAAGCCTACCATCATATGAAGAAGTTTTGGAGATGCCTCGAGCACCCCAAGGACTTAAGCACTCCACCACCTTCCAAGCATACCATCATCTTTGAAAACCATCAGCTATGTCGCCCAACAACAAAGAAAGAGCAAACACCAATTCTAATCATAGCTCAGGTAGTTTTCTTCCTTATCCAATCTTACCTCCTTGCTTGACTTGAGCACTAGAGTCCTTGCAAGTATACACCCCCAACTTGGTGAACATGGGTTGAATTGGTAGCATTTCCATAGTTGGAACTCTCGATTAACTACCATCCTCTTAGTTCACCTTCGAAGGAGAGTATAAAGTCGTTGACAAAAGAAAAAAAAGAATAAAGTCATTGACCAAATATGTACAAAGTTTATTTAATTTATTTATTAGTATGATGATTTTCAATAGATTGAGTTCACTTAATTTAATTAATGTCTTGGATAGATAACAACTCATACATGATCCATCAATATTCTTCACTAAAAATAATCTTGTTTGGGGCACGATATTGAATATGTGTATATCTCATAGTTGAGATTCGAACCATAGTTTATCAAGATATAGGGGACTACTCCTTTCCACTACACCCAATCTATGTTGGTAAAACTCACTACTCTTAAAAATATAAAAAGACAACTTTTTTTAAAAAAGAATAATATAAGTGGCTTTTATTATGTCGTAAATGAATAAATAGCCTGTTTTTGATAAATTTATTTTATTTTAATTTAAAATTTATTCGACCTTTTCTTTTTTCATCCTACTTTATTTAAAACCTTACCCACTAGTTAGTTTTTTTTTTTTTTACAAAAAAGTTAGTATAAAAAATTTACACTTTTTCACATTTTCCATTGAGATTGGTACCTTGAATAATTGTTAAAATAATTAACTTATTAAATGATGATAAAACTAGGTAATAAAAATTCCTAAAAAGGTGTATATCATTTTTTAATTACCTAAACAAGATTATGGATAAAGAAAGAGGTAGGATTTCTATTCCGGATTGGAGTATACGAGCCTAACTTGGCCCAATAGTTAAGCCCAATTAGAGGTCGGATTCATCACTGTCCGACGCCCATCTCGGATTCACATGCAAACGAGGCCCAAATCCAGATTTGGCATAACGGTTCTCTAACATTATGTAGCGATACTCACCTTGCGTGTTGCCAATAAACTCGGACCCATCCATTAATCCCATGCTAATGGACGTTCCGAGTTATCCTCTACGATAGTGGAACCAGACCCCCATCTTCTCAACTAGCTACTCGTATATATATGAGCCCAGTTGTGGACCTCAGGTACTTTTCTTTCCTACCTCTCATACACTCACCTGCACTCACTGACTTGAGTATCGAAGTCCTTGCAGGTACCCTCCATTGCGATGGACATCAGCTTCATCAACTTGCAGACCCCATCAAGAGCAGTTTGAGATCTCAATCATAGTTCGGATTCCCTTCAGGTAACCCACATCCGAACAATTTCATTCCCATATTGTGATACCATCAGATCCAAGTTTTAAAAATTGTATACAATCTTATTTATATTGTCTAACTTTAATACAAAAAAAATATAGAAGTAATTCTAAGATTATAAACCATTGGTTTGATGACTACAATTGATATAGTTGCTTTTACAATTGCATATATACTATAGTATTCCAGCACCATTTTTGGCTATTCAATTATGAGAGAATTAGCCTTTCAAGATAATTACATTTTTCATTTTTGTACACGATAACCGAGTTGATAAGAATTAAAAATATATGAGGAAAGTAATAAAATTTGACTCTCAGAAAAGCAAGAATTTTTGTTAAGTAAATTATAAAGGGCTATAAATCACTTACCTATTAAAAATAAATACATAGTTGATATGATTTTGACAAATAAATTCTCATAACAATTTGTCTATAGCACTTTTGCTCTTACAAATACTCCAATTTTACTCATGCCTATGAACCTAGGCCTATTCCTTAAAAGAAAAAGAAAACATAAGCTACTTTCTAGCAATTGCTGCCGGTATCTTTAACCATTCGTGGTTCCTAAGAATTTCAAGAACTTGTTCTATTAGCTCAAATTTTTTCATCATCAAAGACACATAAAAATGACCACCATCACTAACAGCAGGAATAGTGGGAGATTCAGTGTTTGTGAGTTCGTAGCATATGTAATTCAAGGTCGATGGTTCATGGTTTGCGCCTCCTTCTTCATCATGGCAGGAGCAGGAGGTACCTACATCTTTGGATCTTACTCCAAAGCCCTCAAATCTTCACAAGGCTATGATCAAAGCACACTCAACCTTGTGGGGTTTTCCAAGGATCTTGGTGGCAATGTTGGCATTCTTTCTGGCCTGGTTGCTGAGGTGACCCCAACATGGTTTGTGCTCCTTCTTGGTTCAGCCCTGAACTTTGGTGGCTATTTCATGATCTGGCTAGCTGTCACTCATAGAATTTCCAAGCCTAAAGTTTGGCAAATGTGCCTTTACATATGCATTGGTGCCAACTCTCAGAACTTTGCCAACACTGGAGCACTAGTCACATGTGTCAAGAATTTCCCAGAAAGCCGGGGTGTGGTCATGGGCCTCTTGAAGGGTTATGTTGGACTTAGTGGAGCTATCATGACACAGCTTTATTTGGCTGTTTATGGGAATGATTCTGAATCTCTGGTCCTCCTCATTGCATGGCTCCCAGCTGCTATATCATTGGTATTTGCGTACACAATTCGGGTCATGAAGGTTGATAAGCAATCAAAAGAGCTCAAAATTTTCTACCAGTACTTGTTTGCTTCACTTGCACTTGCATTGTTTCTCATGGCAATGATCATTGCTGAGAAACAGATTACTTTCTCAAAAGCAGCCTATGTTGGAAGTGCTACTTTGACATGTTTTCTGCTCTTCTTACCTGTGTTAATTGCAATTAGGAGGGAGTTCTTATTATGGAACATCAAGGAGAAAACTGAAATTACCAAAAATGAGGATCATGGGGTTGACATAGAGGATCCAAAATCAGTTGAATCCAAACAAATACCATCACCCCCAAAAATTTATGGGGAGGAAAAAGTAGAGAACTCAAAAACATCTTTCTTTGCCAACATATTCAATAAACCTCAAAGAGGGGAGGATTACTCCATTTTGCAAGCACTGTTAAGTATTGACATGTTGATATTGTTGATTTCAGTGTTCATTGGCTATGGATCAAGCTTAACAGCGGTTGACAACTTGGGACAAATTGGTGAGTCTCTAGGATACCCTGCCAACACAGTAAGCACATGTGTATCACTTGTAAGCATTTGGAACTACTTTGGAAGGGTCATCGCTGGTTTTTCATCTGAAATGTTACTTCAGAAACACAAAGTTCCCCGCCCTCTAATTTTGACCTTGGCACTACTCTTGTCATGCATTAGCTACCTTCTTATTGCTTTCCCAACACCTGGTTCAGTCTACGTAGCTTCAGTCATAATAGGATTTTGCTGTGGTGCACAATTGCCACTTGTCTATGCAATCGTTTCTGAACTCTTTGGCCTAAAATACTTTGCCACACTGTCCAATTGTGCCAATTTGGTTAGTCCCCTTGGATCATATTTGCTAAATGTCAAGGTGACTGGTTTCCTTTATGATAGAGAGGCTAAAAAACAGCTCAATAGGAGGGGCAAGGAGTTGGTTAAAGGCATGGAGTTGACTTGTATTGGAGCTGAATGCTATAAGCTTTCTTTTATAATTCTAGCTTCTGTCACTTTATTTGGAGCGTTGGTTTCGTTGATATTGGCGATGAGAACCCAAGAGTTCTACAAGAGTGACATATACAAGAAGCTCACAGAGGATGATGCAATAACTACTGAAACGGGGTTGGCAAAATCCTCGGATCATGAAGGGTGAATATCGAATTGATGTAGGTGGCATCCTCAAATTAGTATGTTGAATACATTATTCACTGCAGTTATGCGTTACTTAAAATGTGTTTCTGTTAACTTTATTCGTAGCTTGACATTTAAATATTAAATAGAATAAAATCTCAAATTGATTCTTAAAATATTGTGTGGGACATTAACTTGGTTCTAAAAAGAGTTATATCATTAATTTAGTCTTTAAAAGAGCTAAAACATTAATTTATTTCTCAAAAGATTAAAATTTATTTTAAATTAATCTAAAAGATTAAAAAAATTTAGACTAATTTAAAATAAATTTTAATCTTTCAAGAACTAAATTGATATGACAAATTTTTCAAGAACCAAATAAATGTCTCACAATTCTTTCGATGACTAAATTGATATCACAAATCTTTTAAGAATCAAATTAATGTCTCATAACTCTTTCACAGACCAATTTAGCGTTTTACTCTATTAAATAATAATGAAGAACTCAATGAGTTGATTTCTATAGTGCTCCAAATATATGCAATAAAATATTTTTCATAAGTAGAATATATTTAAATGAATTGAATTTATTTATTGATTTATTTTTTTATTGTTATTAATCATAGGTAAAATAAATAAATTATTAGGAACAAAATTGTTAATTCAAAAAATTAAATTCAAACAATCAAATAACTAAATTCATTTAAATCCAAGAATAGGATTTTACTAGGGATTATGCTCGTGCATTGCACGGGTATGTTAATAGTTATTATTATTATTTTAAATAAGAATTTTATTTTAAAAAAAATGTAATAGTAATTAACAATTAAATATGGCAAAAAATATATTTTTTAATTATTCCACACAATATTTTTAATGTAATCTATATATTTCTCATTTTTCTCAATTATAAGAGCTCTCACCCCTTCCGGTAAAGTTATTTGGGACAATACAACATATATTTGTCCACGACAAAATATATGTTTTGACATGTATAACCCCATATAATTTAGTGATTACCCTTAATTTTTGTTTATTATCATTGCATAGCACACCTGTATTTGAACTTGTCTTTTTCTTGAAATAAAAGGTCACTTTAAGTTTTCTCAGTCAAAAATATTCAAGAGATAAGTACTTTTATATCGACATTGCTATAATTATTTTTGCTTCTATTATTTAGTCTCCTACGTGAATAATCAATAATCTTATTCCATTGCACATTCCTAATGCAAGATTTATATTCCTTAATAAAATTTAAAAATAAAATATTGATATTGTTATGTGCAACTAAACAAAGTGTCATGTGAAATTAAGTTTTTTTGAGGATGTTAAATTACTTCTTCTTTCAAATTTGACTATTCAATAATTTAAAAGTAAAAATACTTTATTTGTCAGTTTTAAAAATAAATTTAATTTTTAAAATTTGAAATTTTAAGAAAATTTAATTCTTAAAATTAAAATCATGAAGATTATGTAACCTAAAGCCCCTCCTTTTCGTCTATTATCATTTCCACTCAATAATTTTATTTATTAGTTTTTCTAAAATACCCTTTATTATCTTTCATAGTTAACAAAAATATTCAATTTCATAATTTTTTTATAAAAACCATTGGATTAAATTTTCAAGCAACAAAAAATAATAAATAATTTAGATGTAACCTATATTTATTATCATAATTATGAAAATAATTTTGGAGTCAATCTTTACTTCATATATATTTTTTAATATATAATAAGTTTTATACTTCTAAGGAGGGTCAATTGTTATTCCAATTTCTCTATTATCATTCCTATTTAATTAAAATTTATTTAGTTTTTCTAAGATACTCTTCTTTATTCGTTAATTAAATTAATTGTTTAAAATTATTTTCATTATAACTCCTTATTTTATTTAAATTCTTCAAAGTCTTTTAATTTTTTATTATCACGCTTGATTTTAAAATTTTTTTGAGACAACTAAATATTTTATGAATTTATAAATTTACTTATTTAATGTAAATTTAAATCTTAATTATTAAGTTAACATGATTTTAAGTTTTTTAAAAATTCTTTAAAAATATGATAAATTCATATAATATGTTTATTATAAACAATATTTCTTCTGAATTCAAATTTTGATATATTAATAAAAATTTATCAAATTTTCTTCTTATTTATTTTAAAAAAAAATTACATTACAATTTAAAGTATAAAAAATATTATGTCTTAAAAAAATACGTGAAGTAAGAATTGAATTCAATATCCAAGCTATTTTTACTATCATGAAAATAAATATAAGTGATATCTAAATTATTTTATTTATTTTATGATAAATTCATGTGTTGAGGTTATCAAACACTATTCTTTTGAATTCAAAATTTGACATGTTAATTAAAATTTATCAAATTTTCTTGTCATATATTTTTTAGATAATATTACAACATAAAAATATAAAAAATATGTGAAGTAAATATCGAATTATCCTGCAAACTAATTTATTATCATGATAATAAAAATAGGTCACATCTAGATTATTGTAATTAATTTTTTGTTATATAAAATTTAATCTAATGTATTTCATAAAAAATGTGAAATTGAATACTTTTGTTAATTTGACTATGAAATATAGTGAGGGATATTTTAGAGAGATTAGTAGATAGATTTGTTAAATGGGAGTGGCAATAATAAAAAAGGAGTGGCAATAGCCATTCCCTAAACTAAGATATAAACACAATTATTTAAATTTTAATGCAATTAGCTTCAAAGACAAACAATTGATATTGTTTCTGCAATTATTGTAAATTAGAGTGGATTTAAATTACAAAATGTCATGAATAATAATATAATAATTACAAATTACGGTGAATATTAATTATCATCATAATCTTAATCTATTAAATAATTTAAAAGTAAAATCGTCTTCTTTGTTAAATTTAAAAATAAATTTAATTTTACAGAAAAAGATTAATATTTTTATTTGCAATAATATTAAATAAAATTGGTATGTTATTATCTGAAATTATAGTGAATTTTAATTACAAATTATATTACTAATTGAATTTTTTTTGGTGTACATATTGCTAATTGAATTATGTAATTATTACAAATTAGAGTAAATTTTAATTATCAAACAATTCATATTTTATATCCTCCCAAATGGAAGATTTCAATTATAGATAAAATCAACTTTCAAACTTGGTGGTTCTAAACATACGCGTAGAAAATTTTTAAAATTTCTCAAGATAAAAATTGAATTTAATCTACATTTGTTTACGTGGTAAAATTTTTAACTAGGAAGATTCTCTCTAATCTTGTGGCAAATTTTCATCCACAAGAAGTAATTAACAACTTCAAAAAGGATCAATATGTATATTTGCCAGAACTAACTTTTAGTTAAAATATACATATATATCCCTGCACGTCCTTTGTTCTTTGCTTATCCTACATGTTGCCTTGTTTTTTTGGGTTGCATGAATGACTTGGCCTAGCTTAAAAATTGACACCAAAGCATCATATGATTCAACTTTAGGCAGGGATTGAGTTGGCTAGCGAAAAAAAATACTCTCAGCAATCTCAAGATAATGACACTTATAATATGCAATCTTTAAAAGAAGGAGGAAAATAAAGCACAAGTAAAGCATCTATGGGCAAGGTTCACAAGCCCAAGAGCTAACTTGCCTTTGCTTTCTAGCAGCTTCAAATTTGCCTTTCATGCTCTGTTCATTCACTTTTTCTTCACTTTGGCATTGCTGCACATAGAAGAAAGAACTGATCCTTTCAAGTTTCAACTAATCCCTTTAGGCAAATACCCCCGTTCATTAAGTAACCACATTACACTGACAAATTAACCTGAAAATCATTATGCCGCATGAATGAGTTAAGAATCAAATCATGTTTGTTCATTCTGGATTGGACCAAAAAGTAAAAAGCAAATCAAAATTCTGCACCATTGTTTACCCATTTAGCATTCCATGTTTCAGACCCAGAAGCTTCATATTTAATGTTCACTTAAAATATAACTCTTTAACAATTACAACAACGTTCACACCAGAAAGAATGGCCCAGCTTTACGTTAGATCAACTTGAAGCTTTCCCTCAATCCTTTTCTGCTTTCCCATCTTCAGATTACTAAAGCTCATGCAGCTTCTTCATCAAATTATTCCTTACTTAAACCATAGTAAGGGCTTTCTACTGTGTACTAACAAAGTGAGACAACCATAAATGTGTCTTCTTCTACCTTTTGCATTCATAAGTAGAACTTCCTTGCTTCAGAATGGAATATTTGGGTTACTTGTGGATAGCCACTTGAGTTATTGCTTCCTGTGGCAGAAACACTAGGAAGAAAAAGGATATGAAGCTGGTGGTGGAGGTCATTGATGCTCATGATCTTATGCCCAAAGACGGTGAGGGATCAGCAAGTCCATTTGTGGAAGTAGACTTTGAAAACCAACTAAGCCGAACCAGAACTGTCCCAAAGAACCTCAACCCCACTTGGAATCACAAACTGGTATTCCATTTTGATGCAACCAAACCTTACCATCACCAAGCTATTGAAGTCTCAGTCTACCACGAGAGGCGACCGATTCCCGGCCGAAGCTTCCTTGGAAGAGTCAGAATTCCTTGCTCTAATCTTGTCAAGGAAGGTGAGGAAGTTTATCAAACTTACCCTCTAGAGAAGAAGTGGTTTTTCTCATCTGTGAAGGGTGAGATTGGCCTCAAAATTTATATTGCATCACAGTCCAAACCCAAAACTCCTCCTTCCCTTTTAATTTCCGAACTAGAAAAACTCCCACCTTACACTTCACCTCAAGTACTACAATCCAAGACTACTAATCTTTCTCCTCCTCATCCTCATAGTACTCCCTCAACCACAGAATATACAGGCCTTACTGAAACAACATTAGAAGCTGACACCAAAGCAGAAGGTGCTGCATTTGACACCTCAGAGGAAATCACAGAAGAAGCAGAGGAAGTAAACTCAGCAGCAGTGACAAATTTCCCTGCTGCAGCAGCTCAGTGTTGTGGCATTGATACTGACCAAGAGCCAAAGGAGGAAAGCAGAGAACCTGTCCTAGAGACAGCACAACAATTGCACAAACACCAAGTTCACCAGCAACCAATGATTTCAATAAAGAGACGACAACGAGGTACTCCAGTTGCAATGCACTCAGTTAATCCTCAACAAGTCCATCCCACAAGCCATGGCCAACCAACTAGCCATGGCCTTCCTAGTGTCCACGACCATCCTAGTAGTCATGACCATCACAGTGGCCATGATGAAGAAGACTACAATCTGAAGGACACCAACCTGCAGCTCGGCCAGCGCTGGCCTAACGCGGGAGCTTATGGTGGAAGAGGGTGGATGAGTGGTGGTGAAAGGTTCTCAAGCACATATGACCTTGTTGAGCAGATGTTTTATCTTTATGTCAGGGTAGTGAAAGCCAAAGATCTTCCCCCCAGCACTCTCACCTCAAGCTGCGATCCTTATGTGGAAGTCAAGCTTGGGAACTATAAAGGAAGAACAAAGCACTTCGAGAAGAAATTGAACCCGGAGTGGAACCAAGTCTTTGCTTTCTCCAAAGACCGCATACAGTCCTCAATTCTAGAAGTCTTTGTGAAAGATAAAGAAATGGTGGGAAGAGATGATTATCTTGGAAGGGTGATCTTTGACCTCAACGAGGTTCCAACCAGAGTTCCACCAGATAGTCCACTGGCTCCTCAGTGGTACAGACTTGAAGACCGGCGAGGAGAAGGGAAGGTAAGGGGTGATATTATGCTTGCTGTCTGGATGGGAACTCAAGCTGATGAAGCTTTCTCAGATGCTTGGCATGCTGATGCTGCCTTTGTGTATGGAGAGGGTGTTTTCAATGTCAGATCAAAGGTTTATGTGTCACCAAAACTGTGGTATCTCAGGGTCAATGTCATTGAAGCACAAGATGTGATACCAAGTGACAGAAATCGCCTTCCGGAGGTTTTTGTCAAAGCTCAGGTGGGCAGCCAAGTACTGAGGACCAGGATATGTCCAACTAGAACAACTACACCACTTTGGAATGAAGATTTAGTTTTTGTGGCAGCTGAACCATTTGAGGAGCAATTGACAATCACTGTGGAGGATCATGTGCACCCTACAAAAGATGAGGTACTTGGGAAGATAATCTTACCATTGACCCTCTTTGAGAAGCGACTAGACCACAGGCCGGTTCATTCTCGGTGGTTTAATCTTGAGAAATATGGTTTTGGGATGCTGGAAGCTGATAGGAGGAAGGAGCTGAAATTCTCAAGCAGGATTCACCTGAGAATTTGCCTTGAAGGTGGATACCATGTCCTAGACGAATCCACTATGTACATAAGTGACCAAAGACCAACAGCTAGACAGCTTTGGAAGCAGCCACTTGGGATCCTTGAAGTAGGAATCTTAGGAGCACAGGGGCTTCTCCCAATGAAGATGAAGGATGGCCGCGGCAGCACAGATGCATATTGTGTTGCCAAGTATGGCCAAAAATGGGTTAGAACCAGAACAATTCTTGACACTTTTAGTCCCAGATGGAATGAGCAATACACATGGGAGGTTTATGATCCTTGCACTGTCATAACACTGGGGGTCTTTGATAATTGCCATTTAGGTGGAGGAGAAAAAGTTCATGGTGGAAATGCAGCCCGGGATTCACGAATTGGAAAGGTAAGGATTAGGCTCTCAACACTGGAAGCTAATAGAATTTACACTCATTCTTACCCGCTTCTTGTTTTGCACCCACATGGTGTCAAGAAGATGGGTGAGCTTCAGCTAGCAGTGAGGTTCACAACACTCTCAGTAGCTAATATGGTTTATATTTATGGACAACCCTTGCTGCCCAAGATGCATTACTTGCATCCTTTCACTGTGAACCAAGTTGACAACTTAAGGTACCAAGCCATGAATATTGTAGCTGCGAGACTTGGCAGAGCTGAACCTCCTCTCCGGAAGGAGGTGGTGGAGTACATGCTGGATGTTGATTCCCATATGTGGAGCATGAGAAGAAGCAAGGCTAACTTCTTCCGCATCATGTCGCTTTTCTCCGGAATGATCACAATGGGGCAATGGTTCAGCCAAGTTTGCCATTGGAAGAACCCCATCACATCAGTCCTAGTTCACATCCTTTTCCTGATACTGATTTGGTACCCAGAATTGATACTTCCAACCTTGTTCCTCTACATGTTCTTGATAGGCCTGTGGAACTATAGGTTCCGGCCTAGGCATCCACCTCACATGGATACTAAACTCTCATGGGCAGAAACTGTTCACCCTGATGAACTTGATGAAGAGTTTGACACATTCCCAACTTCAAGATCACATGATGTGGTGAGGATGAGGTATGACAGGCTTAGAAGTGTTGCAGGTAGGATTCAAACAGTTGTTGGGGACATAGCTACACAAGGTGAGAGAGTTCAGTCTCTACTGAGCTGGAGGGACACCAGAGCAACCAGCCTCTTCATAGTGTTCAGCTTCTGCTCGGCAGTGGTTCTCTATGCAACACCACCAAGAGTGGTGGCTCTGGTAACCGGATTGTATTACTTGCGGCATCCAAGGTTTCGCAGCAAGCTGCCTTCAGTTCCCAGCAATTTCTTCAAGAGGCTACCGGCTCGAACAGACAGCATGCTGTGATACATTTTTTTCAGTTTGAATTTTATCTATTTTCTGCTTCTTCTTTTTTACTCTATAGTATCTACTCTGTTTCTAGTTCCATCCTCTCAGAAAGTGACTTTGAATATTTAGACGCCAGATTAAGATTGTGTATCACTGAATTTACCTCTTGTACAATATTCAAATGGTGGTTGTAATCTTTATCATGGTTTGCTAAGTCTGTAAACTACTCGAGACAATATCAATGTTAATCTCAGTGGTCTAATTATGTAATTTGGCACTTTTTTCTGAAAAAGTAAAAAGAGCAAAGAGAATTTGAAATGCGAGGTCTAAGATCTGAGTATCCAGACCCACACAATCTTAATTGGCTTCAGCAAAGCTCAAATTTCAAGTTAGAAAATGTAAACAAGGTGAATGTGGCAATCAGCACAGCACTCATTAGTTGGCAGCAGAAGCTCAATCTTTAGGTACTATTTACTAGTATATACACGATTATATCACCTTCATTGGTTTCGTGTGATTTATTTCCTTCATGTCATGGTTTCCCAACATGCATAAGGTAATTGTCAATTTCAATCAACTTCCTCTTGGTGTATCATTCTACTATTCAATCCTAGCACACAAAAAGACAAAAAGAAAGGACATATCATGTTACATCAGGTTGTACTAACATCCACAAAATAAGAAGAAAATGATATAACTAAGAATCTACATAGCATGACTAGAATTCCCCTACCAAGTCCACACAAAAACTGGTAGAGCTTGATACCCATTAATCTGTGACAAAACACACTACTAAGATTAGACAAAAAAGGGGCATGGCCCGAATTAGGCAATTAATAGCCTTATACTTAGCAAAATGCATCAACTAGCACTACTGCACAAAATACCATTCGTGCAGGCACAGCCAAGAAAGCCCTACATAATCAAGGAACTTAATCAATGATGTCTAGGATGGTACAAGAACTTAATCAAGAAACTCCATTGGCTAGTATTCTTTTCTTAAGCCAAAAAACAAATAAAAAAAAAAAAAACTTCAATGCTCGATTGTCTACCATGGCAAACCATCCCCAATTTGCTTCAACTAGAAAAGATTAATGTAAATTCATCCTATTCCCTTAATCTTTTAAATAAGAAGTAACATTGACCCATTTCTTCTCTTCTTTTTATGGTTTACTAATTGCTATTACTAGTTCCCTTCTATTGCCAAAAAAAAAAAAGAAAAAAAAATCCAAACATAATGAAATAGTATTTGATCGTGTTCCATCACTTTCAATCCATCCTAAAATAGGCCAAAACTCCAAAACGATAAGGAAAGCGCTCTTTTACTTTTTCCACTTCCTTTCTCCCCCAACAACTCTTAAACTAAACATGGCTTCAGAAAGTGAAGGGATAAGGCTCAATTTATTTGATGCTACATTTGGTTTCAATGGAAGTGTGGTATCACCAAGGAAAGCTGCTACCCTTCCTTTCTTCCTTCCAGCTACATTCATGGAGAGGCATACCTTTATTAATTTAAACTTCGTTTCACTTATTCTTTTATAATGTTTATGTTATGTGAAATTACAATTTCACTATGTACCAGTTATATATGACAGAAGTCTGATGACGTATATATCGCTCATCCTTGACTTACTTCAATGTTTGTAAAAGGTGTACCCTCTAAGGAAATTTAATTGAATATTTGAATTATGACATAACTCTGTGTTCTATACCTATCAGTAATCAGTCTAACAGTTTGATTATTCTGACACAAAATTCGAAGCAAGGACTGCATACAGAAGAAGAATGTACGCGCTGGGATGAAATTTACATATGCTAGCATCCCCCAGGGAAAGAAAATGCCAGTGAAGTTGCTAGCTAACTAACAAGAGTGACAAATAGTTTTCTATGTCTACATTGTCTCAGTTGGATCTGGCTGAAATGGCAGACATAGAACTTAGATTCATATGGGATATAATCATGAACCTTAGCACAATTAACTGGGAACAACAGATAGCTACAGCTTTCAAGCATTTACAATTATAAGTGAGTGAGCAGCGAAATAGTGTGATTTATTCTGAATCTGCTGCTGCTGCTGCAATTTGGAGTGATGTGAAGGATAGCTTCCAACATAGCAATGTCCCTAGAATTTTTCAGCTGAAAAGAGATTAGATTGGTTGTTCTCAGGGCACTTTAACTGTTACTCGGTACTTCACCAAAATTAAATCAATTTGGGAAGAATTGAGTTGCTATCGCCTTATTCTTGCTTGTAATTGTGTGGGAGCTCAACCCTTACAAAATTTCTTACATTTAAGATGTTCTCACTTCTCAGTTTCTTGATGGGGCATGATGAATCCTATTCTCAGAGTCAACAAGGTTATCTCCTTAGTATTGCAACAAATAGATAGTGACAAGTTGGTGGTACTCACTCTTCTGTTGTCTCAAGCCAGATAGATAGCGTTTGCTGTCAAGAATGAGAATTCCAAGTCTGCTCCTCATGAACAGAAACAAGGCAAAATTGATCACCCACTATGTACACAACGTGAAATATTGGGGCATAACACACACAAATGTTACAAATTGAGCAACATCGTATTTAGATTCTAGTCATTTTTCAGCTAGCCATTCAAGATCTTATTTAGATTCTAGTCATTTGATTCTAGATAGTTGAGCAACATCACATATTAACTCCTCAATATCTATCTTTGACAGTCACAGACCATTAGCATTTCTCTTTTTTTTTTTTTTTTTTATTGGTCACTTTACCTAATCAACTTAAAGTGCCTGATCATTCTATTGGTTGTGTTACACTTACTCCTTTTTTTTTTTCGATAAATTATTCAATGGGCTTAACTGATAGAACAATGACGAGCAGAGTACATCAGTAAAAAAAACCAGAAAAACTAGTCCTAAAACACAAAATCCAGACCAAGAAGGATCAGTCATAAACACATACCACAAGTACATCAGTAATAAAACAAACAAAAAAGACTAATTCTACACACAAAAACCAGACGAAGAAGGATCAAGTCATAAACACATGCCACCTAAAACATCAAAACATCATCAACAAGACTAATCCTCATAAACGACAGCATGAACTCCTGATTCGAACCAAATTCCTTCCCAAGTTCTTCAAAAACCAGCATTCAACACATGTTAATATACAATATATAAATAAGTGTCTCAAGAATCTTCAACGAACTTCAGAAGGTGGAATCCATTATTCTTTTGCCATAACCTTTTCCTTCTTTAGCTTCATGGCTCAGGCACTCACTTTTTAATATCTGAACTAGACTGTAAGTCAGCAAACCTTTTAGAAGCAAGGCAAAGAACATATGCATAATTCTCTTGAAGAACTCAATTTTATTAATCGATAGGTAAATGGCAAGTACAATAGACAACGTCAATTCTTAAACACTCAGAGTAGATAACTGAATCTGAACATATTTCATCTACTTTAAAACAAAAACAAAAGGAAAGAAAAGCAATGGAAGAAGACAAATCAACTCATAGCATGCCATCTGATTTTGCAGGCATCCTCCGGAGGAAGTTTTGGGGAAATGCAGGCATATCAATGCGAAGCCTTGGAGGTCTTAACAAGTAAGTGACCAAAATGAAGATTATATAGCAAAAAGGAACAAGGTAGGTCACAATGGCAGCAACCAAACAGAAAATCACAAATAGAGCTGTTGCTCTTGGGTCCCTCCAACTTAGCAAGGACTGCACCCTCTCTCCTTGAGTTGCCAAGTCGCCCATCACTGCTAGAACCCTCCCTGAAATACCTCTCAATCTATCATATTTCTTCTTTAGATTGTCACCGGTAAATTTCGTTGGAAAGGCATCAAATTCTTCTTCTAATTCTTCATTAGTAACTGTATGAGCATGAGACAATTTCATATCCATATGGGAAGGATATCTTGACCTTGTTCGATACCGCCAGATCCCAACCAAGAGGAGTAAGGAAAATATTGATGGCAAAACTACTCCTGGACAGAAAATGACTAGGAGAAAGATGAAGTAACTGATTATTGTGGTAACAGAATTCTTCCAACTACGTATCTCATCAACCAGTTTACAAATAGAAACCAAACCATTCAGAAGACCGGCAATCCTGTGAAATTGAGCTCTTCCTCTCCTCATACTCCACATATTTTCCCTCACATCTAGCATATACTCCACAACCTCTTTAGTGAGTGGTGGCTCAGCCCTCCTAAACCTCAATGTGGTGATAGCAGCAGCTTGGTTCCTCAAACTATCCAGCTGAAATATAGACAATGGACATATGTAGTGCATCCTTGGGAGCAAAGGTTGGGCATAAGTTTGCAAAACATTCAGCAAAGATGGAACGGAAAATCTCACAGCCAACTGAATTTCTCCCATCTTCTTGACTCCTTGAGTGGTCAAGTTTATAAGTGGATAAGAGTGAGTGTAAATCCTATCAGTTTCAAGTGTGGAGAGCCGAATTCGCACCTTACCAATTCTCTTATCCTCAGCAGGTTTCCCTTCTTGCAAGTGTCCATTATCAAACACTACAATTGTAATGACAGTGCAAGGATCAAACACTTCCCAAGTGTATTGCTCATTCCACTTTGGAGAAAGCCTATCAATAATAGTCCTTGTCCTCACCCACTTGGGACCATACTTAGCTACACAATAGGCATCAGTGCGATTTTCCTTCTTCATTGGAGAGAGCCCCACAGCATTCAGAATGCCCAATTCCAGAACACCAATACTGGGTTGGCACAAAAACTTGGATGATGGCCTGAGATCACTACTGTAGTGAGTAGCTTCATCAAGAACATGGTAACCTCCATCTAAAGAAGTCCTCACATTAAGTCTGCTAGTGAATTTAACCTCCTCCTCTTCACCCTCAGGGGCATTAGGATTCTCAAGGTTGTACCACACACTCTCCAGTGGCGTATCATCTATTCTCCTCTCCACATCCTTCAAAGGAACCATGCATCTTCCCAAGCTTTCATGCTTGTGGGGAGTCCCCACCTCAATGCTCACAAGCAAGGACTCGTCAAAGGGTTCTGCTGCAACAAACATCAAATCCTCATTCCACACGGGGTTTGGACTAATTTTCAAGGGACGGCTTCTCAAAGCCAAGTTCCCCAAAACGGCCTGGATAAAAAACTCCAAGTTCCCACTCTTGTTTTTGAGCAACAAATTCTGGGCTTGGATCACATTAACTCTGAGGTACCAAAACCTAGGAGAAATATATACCTTTGAACGAGTGTAAGCAATGTTTTCACCACCACTAGCTTCTGTTGTTGTTGCAGCATCTGAATGCCAAGCATCAGGGAAAGCCTCATCTGCCTGAGTCCCCATCCACACAGATACCATCAACTCTCCTTGAAGTTTCACTCCATTCTGATCCTCAAGCTTGTACCATTGTGGTGCCAATGGGCTATCAGGAGGAACCCTCATAGGAACATCATAAACACTAACTGCAACACGACCAATGAACACATCAGGGTCTTCAACATCCTTGTCCTTCACAAGAATCTCTAGAACTGGCGCCTGAATCTTCTCCTTAGCAAAAGCAAAGACCTGGTTCCATTCGGGGTTTGCAGTTTTCTCAAGGGACCGTGTTGTTCCAACAAAAGTTCCCAGCTTCACTTCCACGTAAGGGTTCCAAGAATCACAGCAACCATCTTCTGACAAGCCTTTAGCCTTCACCACCCTGACAAATAAAAAGTGCATTCGTTCAACAAGGTCAAAGGCAGTGGGAAGCCTGTCACCAGTTATGACCCTTCCTGCATTGATGTTTGGAGTTGTCTCCTTCAGAGAGAAATCCTCTTGTTGTTGCTTCTTTTGCTTCTGGTTTTGGTTTTGGTCTGCGTTCGCCATAGCTCCGGTCTACAACAGTTTAAAAAACAAAATATGTTAAAATTGTTCTAACTTCTAAGAGCATATGCAATACATATACAATGAACAAAAACGATTTAGAAGAAAGATAACAGAGAAAAGAAACAATGAAAGAACAGTGAAATCTTACATTCAAACAAGGAACACGACAAGTAGAGAGACCTTAGGGAAACGAAGGATGGTAGCACGTAAGGAACTCAAAGCACTGAAGCAGTGGTTTTTGATATGTGAATAAAATCATAACTGTTTCTTATTTTAAAATCATAACGGTTAAAGACATTAATTCCTTTAGGATGCAGTTTCTATTTTATTCCTTTAATCTTTTGCAATTAATTTTTGATACCCAAGCATTTTATATTATCATCAAATTACGTGCTAATATAAATAAGATTTTTGAGAAAATAAATACAAAAGTCATTTGATATAATAATTTATAATTAAATATTTATGTAAAATACTTTTAACACTGTATAAAAATTAAATTCTCCACATTAAAAAAATTAAATTCTTATTTTTGTGTTATTCTCTCTCCTTAATTTCTCCGTCCATTGAAAACAAAAATTATGATACATGAACATAATACAATTTTTATAAAATTTGAATCATTCTAAATCAATCATTGGTTTTATTTAATTATAAATCAAAAATTATTTTTATGTAATCATTATTTTTGTTCAAGCTTTATTATTATCATGATTTATTGAAAAATTTAATTAGTTTTTATTATAAACTAGTATAGTTTTTTTTTTTCAGAAAATGAATATAGTATAACATTTTGAAAAATGGGTCTATTCTTTATCTGTACCAGCTGCTTGCCAGGCCCTAAGTGTCTATCAAGCCGCATTTTTTTATTTTTTAGGTATAAATATAATTAAATAGGATTATAAATTTGTATTTGTATTTTTTTTGGATATTAATGTAACAAATAATAATTTAATATAAATAATAATTTCATATTAATACCTAAAAAGAAAAAAATAAAAATAAAAATATATGTGATGTATCTTACATCTTATATGGTAAGGCTATTTATTTCTTATTAAAAACAAAAATAATTTAAGATGCATACTATATGATAGAATCATTAATTTCCTATATGGTAATTACCATTTGTTTGATTATTGTAAGGAAGCAAACAATAAGCTTGAGTTCATGAATTGTTTTTTAGCGATTAAAGTTGATGTGAGCGTGTAATGGTAAAAGTTGTAGAGAAGTTGCTTATGTAAGTGGAAAATGATATAAATAGTAGTCTGCTAAGATGTCCACCAGTCTTACACAAGGTTCTCATTTGTTCAAAATATTAGGATGAACTACTTTCACAAAATTATATTTAATTGAGACCAAAAAAATCCTTCTAATATGTTTATACTTTTTTAATTTAAGATTAATTTTAATATATTATCAATATAAAGTGTTTTATGCTATTAACAAATTAAATTATGTTTTTATATGATTTTTTTTAGGTAGTTAATTTAATAATGTGACTATATATGATAGGATATTTATATAAAAAATTCCTAATCACTTTGGTAAACCACAACTGCTCAGGAAAAGTCCTAGCAAAAACACAAAGGTTACCCACATGACTATATGTATCAAAGATGTTGATGACAATGCTCTTTTAAATGGAAAATACAGCATTTGCAAACATTATGTCAGCTCGATTTTAATCTTCTAACTGCTTCAACACCCTGATAGTATGCAAGGAGACAGTGCAAGCATCTCTATTGTTGAATTCAAGGGGCTACCTTCTGCGATGGAGATCCCAAACCTGGAACTCTTGGCTACCATCCAAAGTGATTATTCTACCCTAACCTTTAGTCTAACAACAGTACAAAATAATCTCTAATGTTGTAATTAATAATTGATTATTGTAATCTAAATACAGTTGACTACATGGTGTGACATATGAATCGCTCAAAACATGTTAAGTAAGCACCACGTCAGCAGTACACAATTTTAAGCTAAACATCACTAAAAGCCAACAAAGAAGAACAAGCAGCCAAAGCATAAAAAGTGTACGAGAAACCTAAACCAATCAGGGAACATGTCATCGGTCAAAAAGATTTAGTCGCATTACCCATTCCTTGAAGGAAAATGTGTAGTAAACAAACAATATTAAACAACATCTATAAAATGTGTAACAAAAATAACGCACATATGATTGTTTCATTTGAGCACCCGCTAAAACATCAATGGTAATAACACAAATGGTAATAACACCAATGGTAAATAGTAGCAATACTAATCATAATATTGATAAAATTTTGAATTTTAAAATAGTAATCAAGAATCTTGTATATCGGCAACATAATCTGCATTGCCTATCAAATCTTTTGTATTCCAATCTAATATTACATTAAAAACATATCGAAAATGTTGTTTTTTTTTTAATATCCTTACAGAAGTTTGAAAAAATGGTCCAACTCATGGGGAAAGAGGAAAATCCAAGGTCATAATCGCCTTTTTATCATTTTATGTTATTATGATGACAGCACAAGTAAGTAAAATAGTGAACAACATTGCGCGCCAAAAAAGATGATAAAACGATTACCACATAACAGAAAAGAAAAAAAGGAGAAAATGATGGTAGATTTCATTCAACAATTGATTAGAGAAGAAAAGAAAAGGAGAAGCTTCTAGGGGCCAGACGACTTAGTCGAGGTGCCAATGTTGGCTGCAATTTGCTTACTAATGGTCTCCACTGCTTTCTTTGTTGCCTGCGTACATATTTACGGTTCAAAGTTTAATGTTTCTTCTTCTTTTTTTCTCTATGGATCTTCAAGTATTAATTGTGGTAAATGGGAATGTCCAATGAAACAAAATAGATAGAGGGTTTTTAGAAGGGAATACCGCGCAATGAGAATGCAAGCGATAGAGATTTCCCAGCAGCAGCAAGGACAGCGTGGCTTAGTTTTGTATGATCCCTGGAGGCTGGAGCAGTAAAGTGACGTGAATCAAAAATAGGAGTAGAAAAACTGCAGGTGAAGGTTTAAGCAGTCTCAGAACAAGGAATATAAGACTGCATGTGTAGTTACATTTTTAACCTCAAAAAATATGGTTAAACAGATTATTTATAAGAGCAAAAATGGTATAAAAAGTTGGACACCAAAATTAGATATGTAAACAACGGTTTTCAGTTCTCTGAAGAGAATCATAACTATTTACTATTTTGAAATTGTATTTAACATTCATAATTGAAGGGAATCAACCTGAGGTTAAAATTCAAAACAATATAATTTGATTTGATATTAATTATATTTTCTTTTTTTTTTTTTAATAAAATACATTAAATTTTATTAAATTCTGATATGATGCTCTTATTGGAGATGTTCTTGCACTGCTGAAGCGTGATTTTTGTGCAAACATTCTTGCCAATCTTTCTGCCTGTAAACTTAGCAACATGATCCGCTAGAGGAGAAATTTCTGCAACACCACATAGTTATTCTCACAGTTAATAATATCACAGTATTTTAAATGGGATTTATCACTAATTTATACATACCACCTCCAATATTATGATATTATTGATTGTGAGCACAATCACGTAGTGCCCCAGAACCATGTAAGTATTTCTCTCCGCTGGAGTTCTCCTCTCCCATGACTTGGTGGCCATCTTGTAGTAGCCGCATGCTTCTCTAGGATGTAGCACGAGTGTCCTCCTAGTTAGCATACTAATTTCTTTCCCCAAAAAAAAACTCTCATTTAGTCTTTCTTTTTTTAATTTATATAACTATAACATATGTTTATTGTTAATAAATATGTAATTTAGAAGAATGGTTTATTATAAGAGTGAGAGAATCAAATTGGGGCAATATAACTATATATGGATAGTCAAGATTTAAAATTGTTTAAATATCATATGATCACTTAAAAAAGTCATGTGACTTTATATTTTAATCTTGACCATTCACGTAAGATCCAATGGTCAAATTTTGCTTCTCTCACTCTCATAATAAATCACTCATCTCATGTAATATGCTCCACTTTATTGAATTGTGAAAAAAAAATTAAACAGCATGCATGAAAGTAAAGTACAGTTAAATGAAATTTAAATAAAAAGTATTTAATGTTAATTAATTCAAATAAATAAGTTTATTCAAGATAATCACTACTTATAAATAATATTTGTTATAATACCTGTGCATTGCACGGGCTTAATTATATTTGTTATAATTATTTTTAATTAGAATATTTTTAAAAATAATTCTGACAGTGATTACAAATTAGATATGATATAATATATCAATATTCATTTTAATTATTTTACATAATAAAATAGATCAAAAGTACATTGAATTAATTAAATGCTTTATTGTAGGAATATTTTTCGTATAATTTATGTATTTCTTATCCTTTTCAACTATAATTACGCATAACCTTTTTGGTGAAGTAGCTTTTGTCAATACAACATATAATTATTATATAGATTTTACAAAATACAACTCAATATAGTTTAATGATTGGCTTTTAACTTCAGTTTGTTATCATTGCATTATATTCCTTTATTAGGAATTGTTTTATTCTGATCAAAACAAAATGCTACTTTGAGCCTTTTGTCAACAAATTTCTGTCAAAAATAAAATGACAAAATTTCTAATATAATGGTATAGATAAAAAAAAGTTAATTAATAGTTAATATATAAGAATACATTGTTTTTTATTCTCATCAAAAGTAATTTAATTTTGCTATCACATAATATTAGTTTTTTGTGACATAAAAAACACATAAAATTTTCACCTTTGATTAATAATTTTTTGACTTATTTTTTAATTTTGCAATTATTCTCTTAATATTTACACAAGCCCAACTTAAAATTATATATATATATATATATATATATATATATATATATATATATATATATATATATATATATATATATATATGTCATAAATAAATTATTTTATCTCAAATACATTAAAAAACTTTGGTGATTAACTATATAATGTATCTTAATGAACAATTTATGCATCTCTTATTTATATAAAAAATTACATATTCAATAGTTAATATAAAATAATATAATATTTTATGTTCTCAAAAGTAATTTAAATTTATTGTTTGTTGCATAATTTTTTTTTAACATAAAAGAACCTATATAACTTTTTCACATTTCATTATTAAGTTTTCGAAACAATATATTTTAATTTTTTTTCAATATAGTTTAATGACAGGTTTTGACTTTTGATTATTATTATTGCATAATATATCTTTTTTAAGAATTGTTTTCTTTTCAAAACAAAATACACCGCTTTTTGTTTTTTTACAAATATTCCTTAAGTTATTTTATATGAGATTAATTTCATATTATCAATTAAATATTTTTTTTGGACTTGATTTGAAGACTTGTAGACCATCATTTAATCATGTAATACAATATTCGTGACTTTTAAGATAGTAATTGTAAGAGAAAATCACTTTTGCTAATGTGATAATATTTGATTGGATGACTGTGTAAAAATTCTTTTTTCATGGATTATACATCAAGATTAAATATACTTTATATAATCCATTTTAATATGAATTTTGTAATTATTTATTAAACTTATATTTTATGGTGAAATCCCAACAATAACTTATTGTATTTAATCTGTTACATATATTAAACACTGCACATCCTCTGCATTGCCCAAGTTTATACACTAGTAAAGTAACAGGAAAATATAATTAGAGGCGACGATTCTTTTTGGGTTAAACTATAATTTTATTCTCTATATGTGTCATTAGTTTTGAATTTCACGAAAAAAATTTTAACTCAGTCTCTATGCATACAATTGTTTGTAGAAAAAAGTCTCTATTGTCAATATGAGTTATAATTTTGTGAATCTTACATAATTAATAGAGAATAATCTGACTATTTTACTTGCTTAATTCGTTATAATGTGACAAATGCTAAACAATAGAATATATACTAAAACCATATCATACTTTATTAACCCCATCGAGTTCACAGAATCATAACTACAGCTGATTGTAGAGATTTATTCGTGTTGGGATTAAATTCAAAATTTATGACATTTATAGATGCTACAATTATATTATAACAATTTGTTTTTTAACAATGATTTGTTTAAATTTCAGTAATGGAAACTCTTTAGCAATTTAACTTTTGGTGAAGATTAGTAATTTTCACTCTCTTAGTTTGACTAAAATCTCTTTTTATCTTTTTCTTATTTAAATTAAGTAATAATGTCTAATTTAGTAATTTAATATATTATCAATTAAAAATAATTTCTCTTTTAATAATTACTAACATTATAAATTATTTTTTCAAAGACTAATTTCATAAGACAAAATTATTGTATTATTATTTTTTAAAATTGAAACTACTTAAACATAATAATTGAAATAAAAAATTAATGTTTCTCAAATTAGATTATCATATTATTAATATTTAAAGAAAAATTTAATAAATTATTATATTAAAAATAAAAAATTAATGTTTCTTATAAGTAAATTATTATATTATAATTTTTTAAAAATAATAATGACAGAAAAATGTTATTTTTTTAATTTTTTAGATAGAACTAAACTCGATTTTGTTTGATGAAATTTATTAAAAAAATTAATTACAATGCTAAATAGATATCATCGCTTAACTCGATTAAGAAAAAATAAAAAGGATATTTTAATTCAATTAAAAGAGTCAAGGTTACTAGCTTTCATCCAAAGCAGTGAAAGTTAGCATTCATCATTTAAATAAACTTACATTTTTATTATTTATTAGAAGTGGCTACCATTAACTTAATACGTGAGCATTTACCATTTAATCTATAGAAACTCATAAAACTAATACATTAATCTCAAAAATCATTGATGTATTATAAAAAATAAAATAAAATAAAATAATAAATAAAGCAAGCTTTTTTCAACATACAAATATATTGTTAATGTAATAAATAAGAGAGAGAGAGAGAGAGACCCCCTGCAGTCGCACGGGCACCTTGCTAGTTCGCCGACTGTATGTATGCTTAAAATTTTTCGTTCTTTTGCGCGGCTTCCTTTCCCTCTCTATACCAAAAAATCTCGAACAAGAAAAAGAGAAAAAAAAAAAAAAAGCTCCCATGCCTGGAAAACAAACTTCAAAAGAAGAAGAAACTCCTTTCCCGTCTTCCATCTTCCATAGCATTGTGCCTCGTCACCTTTTCAGCCACCAACATTGTGCCACGAAACGCTGCTCAGACCCATTGTTCTTTCCCCACTATACGGTTTCCGCTGCTCCAGCTTCCAAAAGCATCTTCTGAGGTACCTTCTTTTCTCTCTACATTGCCCTCATTCTTTATAATCCCACTCATCTTGATCCCTTTGCCTTTCTAGCATCTTTGATCTTTCAGTTTTATTCATCTTACACTGCATTGTTTCTGTGTTTGAATTCAGGTGTAGCAGCACCAGTACCATTTGGTACTATTCAAAAAAACATGAAAAGTGCTTTTTTTTTAAAGAGAAAAATATTTTTTAATTAAAATAAGAAAAATAATAATATAGACTCGAATTTATAATAAACCCACCGCATAATAATAGAATGGTTGAGATCTTATTGTATGTAGGGTTTACAGTAAATCCGAGATCAATAGTATATTACTCTTAAAATAATGATGCCCAAACAAACTTACTGTATCTGTTTATGTTAGCAATAATGCTCCTTTTCTAGTATTTATCTTCTTTGTTTGTTGATTCATATAAACAAACCAAATGCGTATAATGCTATTCTCAAAATTGAGCCAGTTAATCTTTGACTTGGCTCTATGATAACCATCAGATGATGGCGATTCACAATGGAAACCTAAATGTATGGTACTACTTTTGTTACTTGTTTACTGGATAAGGTGAATGGTTCTTTTTCTTTTAATCCAATTTGAACCATTTGATAGATATGTCACCCGTTATGAATAACAGCTGTGATGATGCGATTTAATTCAATTCACCATGTCAGGTTTATTTAATTTCCCATGTCAACAGTTTTTTGTGATGATGTGATCTTAATGGGACAGGCTCCCTTAATTTCTCTAAATTTTGCCTTCATTAAAAGAATTATAAATTATAATCTTTTTTGTCATTAGATATAGGTCTGTAAATTTACAAGTCTAACTCGTCTACTTACTCTTATGCATCTTTATTTTCCTGTATTAAACGTTCATATATGTTTTAGAATCTAGCAGATAAAAATGGAGGGGTTGTGTGCAACCATTATTATCCTTCTCAAACATAAGGAATTGCATACACATCGTGACACTCAAATAAGTATAATCCCATAAATGAAAGATAAGGATGCAACAATGATAGAAGTGTGTGCTTAATGTCCCGTGGCTGCAACTTATGTCAACGACCGGTGGCTGAGTTTAATTCTAGTCATGCAATCAATTCAGTTTAAAAAAAAAAAATCAGTTCTTTCAAGGAACATGAAACATACGTTAGTATCTGATTAAAAAAGGGGTTCATCCAAAGATTTCAACCTGTTTCTAAATGGGTTAGTTTTAGGACTTGGTTAAACTGTTGCTTTTTGGATTACTAATTTCCCATTTAAATTGTGGTTAACTAATGACCGTGTCCATGTCAGTTCCCTGGTGAGTGATTCATGTTACATTTTTAGTTTTGGGGTGCAACAGAAGGAATTTATTTGCTTATTTGCTATGTGAAGATGTGCTGATGACATTAGTTATTAGTTATATTAATATATTTACGTTTTTTAATGTGTTTTAATGCAAGAGTGGAATTTTGTTGCGGCTCATCAGGTAGCCCTGTTATTCAGGCATAAGTGAGACTAGGATACAAGTGTAAGGTTCTTTCACTTGTCTTTGTTGTTGGAAACTCTGGTTACACCTTGCTACATGCAACTAAATAGCAGGGAATTCAATGAGACCAAAAGTGATGGAAGAGGACTAGAGAGCTGTCAAATTTGCCAAGTGCTAAGTGACTCGGCTAATTCATATACCTTAATTTTAAGAGAAGTCAAAGATGGGATACAACTTTAACAATGGCAACACCATTGATGAGGGGAGTGTTGAAGAATAATTGGTCCTAATACATTTCTGTTAAAAATGTAATTGGCTAGGCATCCTGCATAGTAGCTAAAAGAAAACGAATCACGCAATTTAGTATAAACTGAATGATAGGAAATTGATGAATATAATTATTATTAATTTTTTATTTCGTTTCTCTGTTGCTTATACTTGTACATTAGGGGAAGGAGCTGGTGTTTGTCACCAATAATTTATTTCTAGAAGTCCTGAAAAGTTCCGGTCTATAGGAATCTGTGTTTCCCAGGTGTTCATGTCATTTTACCTCACTTCAATTTAGATTTCAATTTCAATTTTAGTAATCTTTTTTCCTTGATACCCTTTTATGTTTTGCAGGATGAGATATTCTCCTCATCTTCTGCAGCTGCCGGGTACTTGAAGGTCAACAATTTCCCTTCACAAAACAAGGTTTGTCTCTTGATATTTAGTCCAAATGCAGTTTTCAATTCGTTTTTCTTCCCCCAAGCCGTAACTTGTAGAAGAGGAACGGTTCAAATATCTACTGGCATGACCAAAAACACTGTTAAAATGCTTTCACGAGAGGGATGGAGTAGAAATTTTATTTATTAATAATAAATTCAAACGGTTAAAAAAAAATCTCTTTCCAGGCCGTGCTTGCATTCTTTTATTGCACACAGCTTTTTACTTTCAAGTTAAATGCTTCAAAATTAAAATAAAAAAGATTGTGGTTGGAGTAGAGGTGTAAGAATATGAGGTTGATCCAATGAGCTCAAAAATTTAAATTAAATTAAATTAATTATTATTTATTTAATTTTGGATTTTTTTATTTTTCAACTTGATCATCAGAATATTTCATTTGATTACTCGATTAATTAATTTTTTTTAAAAAATTTATAATTTTTCAATATTTTGCATTTAAGTTTTAGTAATAGAGTCATTTTTTTATCTTTTTTGTTAATATTTGTTTAAGAAATCTTTTTATTCACATATATCATAATCAAATTTTATATTATTATTAATTATAAGAATAAAAACTTAAAAAAAAAATACAATTCTTTATCTTTTAGTTTAATCTGATGAACTGAACCAAATCAACTTGATATTGATGGGATTAGTTTAGTTCGAATTTGTTAGAAAAAATTTAAAAGTTGAATTAAATTAATCCAATTAAATTTGAATGATTTAGATTTATTTTTCATTCAAATTTGATTCAAATGAACCTATTTACACCCTTAGATAAGAAGATTACTATAACCAAAACAATTGAAATGTTTATTTCATAGATTGGAAGAATCAACTTTTGTTATTACTATGAAGAGAAAAAGAATAACTTTTTTATTTCCTTTGACATCAATTAATTATTAGTCAAACATTTTTTTACCTATACTTTAATATTTATTGTTTAAATAAAATAATTATTTGATTTTTAAGTAATTTTTATTAATATAAATGAAATTATTAATCATATAATGATATTGTTTCTTTTGCTCTTTGTTTTATTTTTTAATTAGTTTTAAATTTTAGTTTATTTAATTAAGAAATAAGTTTTACTTTTTCTCAAATAATAGTATACATATTTATAGGTGAATTACTTCCATATAATTATATTAAAATAAAATAAAAAGAAATGTTAAAATAAAATTAAAAGAAGTATTTAATATGTTTATATTTTTAGTCTTCTTAATTTTGTTCTCAAAATTATATTCAGTATTTAAAGATGTAAATTGTATTAATATTGTTAATTATATAAATGTTATAAATTTTTAAACAATTATTTTTAATTTTTTAATTAGAACATTTCAGTCTTAATACAAATTATTATTGTCAACCTTTTTTTTTATTTCGATTATCCATTTGAACATTTAACATTTGAAGAATGAATTTTTTGTAGTTTATTCTCTTTCTTTTATTTAAAAAAAAGCACTATTGGCACGAGATAGTTTTAATTCAATCCAAAAATGGAATTAAAAAAATAATTCTCTTTTTGTAGCTTTTAATGACTCATTTATAATATATATTTTTTATTTTCTAAATCTAATGAGGTGGCAAGGTGCCTTTATATTTATTTTTTTAATAAATGAAAATAAATAGTTAATTTTTGGATTGACAATTTAGTATTATATTTAAAATATTCTTTTTCTTTTTTCTTAAATTATTTTTTATTCTAAAATAAATATATGTGAATTAATGTACTTAAAAAATTATATAAGAATGAATAAGAATATATACAAGTTAATAAATTTATTATTCTAACGTTTATATTTGTTATTAAAAAAACATAGAATTAAATACAAGAATTAATTTTAAGAATCAATGTAATTTAATAATGAATTTAGTTTAAATGTATTGTAATTTTATACTATCAGTCAATAGAAATGATGGAAAGTACCAACTCACATAAATAACTACTTATTATAATGAGGAATTCATCATGATTTTTCACTTTTTCCTATTTTTATTAGTTGACAGTATAAAATAGTTTTATATTGCCAGTATGTACCAATTAAATTCTTTAAAAATTTGATTATAAAATTTAAAAGTTAAGAATAATTATTTATAAATGACTGAGTTTGAAAGAATACATTTTTTTTAATTCACTCAATCTAATTAAAAAAGATTGGTAAAAAAAAAAATTCAATTTTAATATGAAAAAGTTTTACATAAATACTTAATTATATATTATTAGATTAATAAAAATATTTAATTTAATTATATATCATTTTAAAAATTTTATAAAAAATATATAATTAAAAAATAGTATTAAATTTGTTTCAGCAAATTAAAGGGTTTAAAAAGGAAAAACAAATGGCAGTAAGCGTAAATTTGGGAGGAACCGAGGCCATTTCGACAAACACGAAATAAGTCCGGCCAGCCGCACCGCTTCGCAGTTCCCAGAGTGAGCGCCACTTACGAAGTTTCCCGCGCTACAAAAATATTTCGCATTTAATCACCCTTCCCACGCTCCTAAATCTCGTCACTCACATCACGCCCACCCCAAACCCCAAACCCCAAAACCCAAAAATATGTGTTCTTGTAATCCTGCCCTAATAAACCCCTAAACAACAGCGCCTTTAACTTCATCCTCAAACTCCTATCCTACGCAGTACGCAGAGCCACATTTTGCGGCACCTCAAAATTCACTCTCTATTCGTTGGTTCAAGGAGGCAAACGCAGCAGCGACACTCTTTGCGGCCACCACTCTCCTCAGCCTGCACTCGCCGGTTAGTTCATCCTCCATCTGCTGCAACGAAAGTTTCTTTTTTCAAAGTTTTTTATTTAATTTTCTTATATGCGTGGTTTTTTTTTTCCTTTTTCTTTTTAAATTTTCTGTATGTTTAGGTTTGGAGTAGCATTTGAGTAGCATTTATTTTGAAATTTGAAATTAGATTTTTTTTTTCTCTCTTCTGTGTTCATTAAAAGTAGATTCTTTATTTTTGGGGTTCCGTAAGTGGATTTGAACATAGGTGTGATTGTTGATTGGTGTGGCTAAGGCTATTGTTGTCGGAGTTTATACGCGGGAGTTGTTGACTGGTGTCTTGTGACTGATTTCTCTTAGAAATGGTGCTCTGATGTTTTTGAAGTTAATGTTCAAGACAGTGGCGTGAATGTTGAACTGATGTCGTTGTGTTGTTCTGTCAGTGGTTTTGACATGCTTCATGAATAGAAGAATTGATTGTGAAGAGTATGATATTGTTGTATTGTTTATGGCATTATTATTACTATTATTTTTAATTTTGGATTATATGATTATAGTTCTAGTATTTGATTTTGTTGCTTTTCCATGCTTGAAGTTTTTATTTTGTTGTTGCTGGTTTTTTTTTTTTTTTTTTCCCTAGTGACCGAATCATTCCTCTGTTCTTTCTCTCTCTGCAGCTCCCATCTCATCAAAGAACTAGAGCAAAACAAGAACATCATCACTTCAACACCAACGGGAGGAACAAAGAAAGGGGATGTTTTATTCACAGACATTTTTGGCGCGGAAAGGGCCACTTTCAACAGTGTGGATCGCTGCTCACCTCCAACACAGGCTCAAGAAGTCCCATTACACCTCCACTGACATTCCCTCCACCGTTCGTAAGTCATCCCGCCCTCAAAAAGTCTAAAGTTTACACCTTTCTGTATAATTCCAGAAAATCCCATTTTTTTATTTTATTTTATTTGTAATTGTTTTTCTTTCCCTTTTAGGGACAATATGCTCATTTTAATGGGTCTTCATTTTTCATAATAATTTACAACTTTTGATTTAGAACTTGCCTTTTTGCCAATAAAAAGGGGTGTATTTGTTGCTCTTGGCAGTGGGGACAGTTGAGGTACATAGAAAGAACTAAGCTAAAGGCAAATGCTTTACATTTTGGAAGTCATTCCTGTCTCTATTTGTTAATATGAAGAATTTCCTTAACTCATGTTTAGTAAATGGTGTTTTTGTTTCATAAGTTCTTATCCTGCATGCTAGTTTCTGTGTCCTTCAACTTACATTTGGTGAATTTTCATTTTACCAAAGGGTACAAAGCTCCTCCTTTAGAATGTAATATAACGCTTATTATTTTTTTAACTGAATCTCTCTTTTAGAACATATCATGGATCCAGGGGTTCCCATTGCGCTGAGAATGTCAGGCCACCTTCTCTTGGGCGTTGTTCGGATATATTCAAAGAAAGTTGATTACCTTTTCCATGACTGCAATGTTGTTTTGACTGGTTTGAGCAAAGCATTTGCTTCTATACAACTTACTTTGCCAGAGGATGCAAGGCAGGCACCGGTTCAATCTATCACTTTACCAGACACATTTGACCTTGATGCAGTGAACTTAGATGATGAGCCAGATCATAATGGGTAATGTTTCTTGGGATTTTTTACTCTCTTTCTCTCTCTTTTTATTTTTTTATTTTTTATTTTTTATTTTTTAATACTGAAATCTTTATGTGATGTGGATTACTGGGTATGTCTCTTAGGATTGAGGATATTCACCGGAAGAGTCAAGAAGAGATCACTCTAAGAGGTTATAAGAGTGGATTAGTTGTATTAGTTATCTGTCTTCTTCAAGTTTGTGAAAACATGACATTCACAATCTTTTTAACGCTCCTACATGTGCAGATCGAATTCCTATTGCAATGGATCATTACATAGCTATATCTTTTGATGAGGTCTAACCTTATTTCCTTCCTATTACCTGCGCATAATGCCTATTATTCCTTTTAATAATGAGGTTTTGGAGTTGCAAATTTATTTCATCTACTGAATTTTTGTTATTTAGGATATAATGATGGCTTCCTCAAACACAGAAGTGCTGCCAGATTCAGGCACCGGACTGATGGAGGAGGAGTAAGCTTTTGTTGCTTTTGAAGTTCTGTTGCATTTTGGTGTTTTTGCTTATGAACCAATGGAATAATCTGCTGTTTTGTGGGTACAGCACTATCCCCCAATCTCCATTGACAAATGTGGGTTTCCAAGACGGTGGTCCAAGTATCCAAAGGAAATCACCTACTACCCAGCTTAGTGCTGGTGACCACCCTCATAATGTTCAGGATCCTGAGGCTACCTGTGACTTGGGTCCTGGTGATAACACTGCTCCACAAGCAGCCCAACCCACACCTATTGAATTTATGCGTCATGATGCCAACAATGATTATAATCTGGAGATCCCTCTAGTAAATCCAGATCCTGAGGATAAAGATACTGAACCAAATAGAGATCTTGACGGAACTATTAATGAAAAGGATCATATTCCTGAAATGATTGATGCCTTGAATCCTGAAGGGATGACTGAACCATCCCAGCAACATTTTGGACCACAAACTCCAGTTACTTCTCAAGGGGCTGCCTCTGATGCACAAGTCAGTGGAGGTCAGTGCATCCCTGCTTCTTGTATTTACATATGGATCCTAGAATTACAAAATTCTTATTCTGTACTGCTTTTCAGGGCATAGTTACCCCAATTTTGTGCTTAATGCAAGTCCACCAATTCAGCAACCACAAAGGAGAGGAAGAAAGAGAAAACAATTCTTTGATGAACCCATAGTCTTGACAAATAGGTGATACTTTAATATTTGATTTTTATTGAAGTGCTTCTTTCTCCTGCAAATTGAAGTCATTGCTGTAACTTTCTGTTGTTATTTTCATGCTTATTACTCATATAGGGATGTATATTTGTAGATTCATGAGGGGAGCACTTAATAATCCTCGTGATATACTGAGGAACAGAAGGGATCGGCCTCTCACTACTTTGGGTACTTGGAAACTGAACAACAGTCGAAGAAAGGAACAAATTTTTGATCAGCCCTTATTAACTGGTAAGCTGGCTTGTTTTGCGGCTTGTGATACCTTATAGTTTTCATTAACTTGTCATCTGAAAACCCATGGCTCCATGTTCAGGGTTTTGCAAGGATCTTTTAGACATATCCAAAAGGGAATATATATGTTCAAAACCCCATTTGGTCATCTGTGAGGAAGATCATGAGGATGCTGGTATTGCCAGAACTCCTTCTCCAGCTAACCAAATCCCTGAAGAGCCTAGACCTGTTACACCTCCTGTTACTTCATCTGCACTGGATATGGAAATTGAACATGGACGCTTTGGTAGTATTGCTGCTTCTCCCCCTCTTACTATCCCAGCTCACAATGTGGGCATCGAACTCAATATTGAAGGTGATAGTCGGAGCCCTGTTGGAAGAGATGACTTGACCCCTGGTTCGGCTCAAAATTTTAGATCAGTGTCAGTTTCCCTTGAGAGAACAAATGTTGCAATGGGGACAATGCAGACACCAGATTTAGCAACACCACCTACTGCTCAGGGATCAATGATGGGAACAACACCCATGACACATATGGATGATACATTTCAGAACTTTGAGCTTTCAGATACTCATCAGTTGATCAATTCTGCTGCAACAGAAGTGAGCTTTTAGATTTTGTAATGAATGCTTTTGTATATTCTCATTTGATTAATCATATCTCATTCCTGTCTGTACATTGCATTTATCCTGATTGTTTTTTTGCATGAGGTATGTATGAGGAGGATATACTTATATTTGTAACCTGTGGTACCTTAATGTGGATATTGATGTATATATGCCATGTTGTTGAGTCGTTCCAAATCCAATAGTAAAAGTTCTATAATTGTAAGTTTCTGTGGACTTTATTCATGTTTTAATGTAAATACCTGTGGGACAAGTTATCTGCAGGACACTTGTATACAATTTTACTTAAATTATTTTGGTTTTGGATTGTCTATATTCACAAAAGTTCTATATGAACTTGCCTCTCCTCTGCCTAGAGTGTGTGCATTTTTCTTTTCCCCAATCATCTATGGTTTCTGGTTTTGTCAAGAACAGAAATTTGCTGCAAGTGATGTTGCCTTCTGATTTAATGTTCTCAAAATGATTGAATTGAAGCATTACATCTAATAGCTTATTAAATCTGTTTCTGTAGGAGCTTTCTTTTCTGGAAGTGGACAACAACTCGCCAGCCAGTAGGTTCTATTTTTATGTCATCTTCAATTTGATTATTCTGTGATATACCATTCTTTTATCTGTTTATTGTGGTCATACTTCTATGGTGCTCAGATGATATTAGATGGCTACAGTTTCCGTTATTTCCATAAGTAGTAATATAAATATTTTAATGGCAGGTTTGCAATGTACCAGTGAAGGTATCAACTTGTCTGTGAGGACTAGGTACTTAATTTATTTATCTTTACTATTATTGACTATATTTGTTCTGGTTTAGGTAATTCATATAATGTAAAGTAAGTCTTTTTACTCCTTTATGAGGGCTCTTGGAAAGCTTTTTACACTAGATTGAGGAATGACATGTTTGTGCTGCTAAATAGATAGCTATAAACACTCTGCTCTAGTCCCTTGATCTGAAGAACAATTATTATTGGGTCTTAATTATTTTCTGATCGAATACTGAAGTTAATAAAATCAAGAGATGTGATACTTGCACATGTCTTCCTCACAAATCCCTCACAAGCTCCTCCTTGGTGGTGGATTATTTGGGACCATTAAGAGAAAGTTACAGTGGGTTCAAGGTTTTTTGCCAATGACTTGCATGAGAGATTGAGAGTGAGGGTTTTGTTGGGCAAAGGATGTGCGTGTATCATTACTGTAGAATTTTTTTTTTTAGATACTATTCTTATGGGTTGTACTTCAAATTAAAAATTTACATCCATTGTGTTTTCAATGAACAATTTATCTATTTTTTTAATAATTTATTTTACATGTATAGCCCGGGGACTTGCATGTTGCAAATGTGCCATGTGTACTTCTACTTCATAGGATCTGAGGTCTTCCTTTCTTCCCTCTTTCTTGGGCTGGAATAGATTATTATTTGACACATCATAGGACACATGTATTTGCATTAGGAGTGAAAATTTAAACATTATATAACAAGTCAGAGTAAGTATGACAACAAAGAGTGGTAATTATTTTTAGGAAATGTATATATTTACGAATGATGGTGAGGGTTTTGTAAAAGAAATCATAAAAAATAAAACCATACTTTCAGAAATGCATTCTTTTGTCCATGTTGTATTTTTTCCCCTGAAGTTTAAGAGTTGGTGTTAATTTGTGCTGTGTATAAGTTATTTATGTACAAACTTATACCTGGCACAAATTAGCACATGCTCTTACACATCGGGGGAAATATATAAACATGAACAAAAGAATGCATTCGAAGAAAATTTATCATAGTTATAAAACCGGTGATGTTGTGTGGGACTAAATGTTGGCTAGTAAAAGGCCAACAAGCAAATGAGGTTGATGTTGTAGAGATGAGGTTTTTTGCATTCGATGAATGGACACACTAGACAAGCTGGGATTAAAAATGAATGCGTTACAGGGAAAGTAGGGGTAGTGCCTATTGAGGAAAGGTGGTAAAATCTCATCTTAGGTGGTTTGGGCACGAGTGGAGAAAAGCCTCGATAAGGAGAGTAAATAAGATGGAGGGTAAACCAATAGCTAGAGGTAGAGGGAGAGAAAAGAAAAACCATGGGTGAAAGCTATCAAAAAAAATTTAAATTTTAATGGTTTAAATGTGAACATGATTTATGATTGGATACTATAGCGTCGTGTGATCCATGTTGTTGAGTCTACCTAGTCGGACAAGGCTCAGTTGTTGTTATTGCTGTAGCATAAGTTGTTTATGTCCTTTTGCTTTGACATGGTACATCTTTAGTGATTGAACATTGCTAATATTCTTGACTTGTTTAACTCCAGGGCTGTAGCTGAATTTTTGAAAAGGCCAATTACCCCAATTTTGGAGGACCCCACTGAAGATCTCAGCTTGGACAAGATCTTGGAAGGGAAAACTAGAAGGATCTCTGCCCGCATGTTCTTTGAAGTATTGGTGAGTTTTCAGAAACATTTCCATCTGTTAGAAAGGGAACTCAAATATGCAATGTGAATATGCGAGAGGATACTGAATATATATATATATATATATATATATATATATATATATATATATATATATATATTGGTTTCATATGGGCCCTTGTGTTTTCATATGATTATAGTTTTGAATCCGGCTCTAACAGATAGTTCTGCAAATGTTTTCTCAAAAAATTATGTTGTTAATCTTATCATTTAAGGGATATATACTTGTTTATCATCTTTTAATTAAAGATTGATAGCAGAATTATTATTAGAGGGGTCTGCAATAGGAAGAGGAGGAGATTGAGCCTTTCATAAATGGGTCTGTGATATGCAGACTAGTAGTTAGAAATCAGTTAACACTTAACAGTCAGGATGTAGTTATGAGAGTTAGTTAGCCAATCATAGGGTTGAGTGGTAAGGAGTAGTCCGTTTTGAAATGCTGGGAATTCAAGATTAGGGGGATATAAAAGATGTTTTACAAATGTTAGGGGAAGTATGACAAAGAATTCAAGATCAGGCTGAGTAGGAGAAGTACTGCGAGTTCAGGGCAAGTAGGGTTAGCACAACCAATTCAAAGGGGAGGGGTTCAATATCTGGCTCAAGTGTTTTTGGGGCCACTGGAGGGAAATGAGAGAGTTAACAGAAGTGAATAAGAGGGGTAGGAATTTTAGACAGTTGCTGGAGGCAGAATATAGTGAAAGACTGAGGAAGGTGCTATTTCTTTTATGTAATAAGGAATTTTCCTCTGATCATGCGTGTAAGAATAAAGAGTTGACAGTGATGTTGCTAGAGGCTGAGCTTGATGACCAAGAGGGGCAGAAGAAGAGGAAGAAGTGATAGAATGAGAGGGAAGCTGCAACCACTGCAATTAGATCTCAAAAGCATGGCTGGACTTAACCACCAATTGATCCATAAAACTATGGGGAGGTGATGGGCAGAAAGGTCATGTTGATAGATTGTGGGGTATCTCACAGTTTTATTTTCTACGAGGTTGTATCAAAACTTAAATTACTAGTTACAACCACTTCACAATTGTGTCCAGCTGGGAGATGGACATCAAGTTAATAGTAGCAGTGTTAATGTGCAGTTGCAAGACCTAACCATCAACTAGAATTTTTATCTGTTTGCACTCGATGGGGCGGATGTGGTGTTGAGTTTAGAATGGTTGGAAGGGTTGGCAGAAATTGGAGGTAATTTTAGGGAGTCAACTTTAAGCTCAAGGTTGATGGCAAAAAGTTCTTGATTTGTGGGAATCCAGCCTTCTTCAGTGGAGCATTATCCTTGAAATTGAAGCTAAAAGCAAGGAAGATCCAGCTTTGGCAAAAGGTTCTTGATTCGTGGAGATCTAGCCTCGTATTGATAGCAAACCTATTATTAGGCAGGTCTACCCTAGGAAGAGGAGGGGATTGGGCCTTCCATAAAGGGCCTGCAATGTATAGACTGGCAGATATAGAATATAGACTGTAGTAGTTGTAGTTAGTCAACTACTACAACCAACTACTGCAGAGTTTCTCTTACAGACTGATAGGAACTGTGCCTTTGCAGCGTTGAAGGAGAGTGGGAAGGACTCTCGAATTCCCTACCACCATTGTTTCTTGGTTCTCAAGCCACATTTTCCTTATTCCCTTTCAATTCTCTGGATCAGTACTAACAAGGTCCGATAAATTGTGTTTTATCATCCTCTTGAACAATTGTAGTGTTCTTTTTTCTCTTTTTTATTTTTTTTTTTTATTTTTTTGAAGTTTTTTTCTTTTTCTGATTTATGCCAATTTAAGTATTATGATTGATGTGGGAGTTAAATTTTGCATTACAGGTTTTAAAGAGTCATGGACTTATTGAAGTACAGCAAGAAGAACCTTATGGTGATGTCAGCTTGAAGTTGACCCCTACTTTAAAGCGTCAAATTTGATATTTTCATTAAGTTATTTGTAATACTTCACGGGCGCTGATGTAAATAGGTAAGAGTTCTATACTCTTTTTGAGACTTTAATGATTTGAGGCTGATAATAGAAACTACTCATGGTGCTTGTGATAACTAACTAATCAAATGGGCAATGAAAATGTTGGAAATATTAAATTAAACTGACAATGGAAAGGTCATTGGTCGTGTATTGTAATAACTCTTTTTGGCTCATGCATCAAGTTCAAAGCTGTTTCCAATGCTCTAGTTTCTTTTGTTTAGTGTTTTGTGCTGTTTTCTTACAGTATATGCATAGAACTCAGGCTTTCCTGTTACTATGTTTTAGAAGACATATCTCAATGCATCTTGTTAAATTATGTGCAATTTTGATGGGAAAAAATGATTATTTGCTATGTTTTTGAATGTTCAAGGGATTGTAAATGTAAGTTATGCTTTGAAAACTTGATGAGTGCAATTGTAGAATTGGTGTGGTGAAATTGATTTGGTTGAAACTTTTAGGAGTAAATCATAATTCATGACTGTATTGTATTGTATATATTTTTTTGTAATTTTAAAATTGAATGCAAGCTAACTTAAACTGTCAAATTTAGAAACAACATAACCTAAAAGTGTTTTGTAAAATGGAAAACAGTGATCGAGTGAGGGTGTGGTTAATTTTAATAGCGGGTTCTTGATAAATATTTATTTCTTTATTTAAGACACCATGAAAAATGTTTTCTTTGTATAATTACATTGTTTTATAGCAGTAGTCCTGATTACAGCCACTATAAATTTTAGGTAATAATTATTCACCAAAATAAAAGTTAGGTATTAATTATCAAGAGTTTATGTGCTCAGTAAAACTAGGGGTGCCTGGAGATAGACTTACTTCTGACTGCCAATATAATGCATAAAACATAAACTTTGTTAACGTGTGGTTCTTAATTGTGATGGTTAGGCATCATGAGCTTGAAGATTCCTCGTCCTGCCCCCTCCCAAAAGCATCTCTTTTTTACGATTTTATTTCTTATGTTCAAATCTATGCGCAACTCACATTTTTCAATATTTCTGGTATTTTTCTGCCCTATAAGCTGATGCCTTTGCTTTCAATTTTAATACTCCATCATCATATTTGTTCTCTGGCAAAATCAGATGAAGGGAGAAAATGAAACAAGGAAGTGAGGAAAAGTTCTATGCGAAGAATGCTTTTGCCTTATACTCTTAATATAAAACACCCACACACACACACAAAAAAGTCTCTCAGCCATATGAAATGTACTGTGTGACTGATCAAGTTAAAAAGTAGTTATCTCTAATTTAAACTTTTATCTTGATTGACTTGCAGTTAGGTGTCTTGGTAAGAACAGAAATGCAGTTGGATTGTATAGCAGAATGGCAGACTCAAGGCAAACTCTGACCAGCTTGAAGAGAAAATGGTTTTTTGTAGTTTTGCATGTATAGTAGTGTCCTGTTTAATTTATATAAAACTGATTATTGACTTATTTCTTTAATTCAATCTATATACAGTTAGTGAAAAATAAGGCATAAATTAAATTAAGCTTTTAACAGTGTAGTTTGGTCTGATTTTAATGTCTTCTGATAAGCATGTTCAACATAACATACACATGCTTTGATATATATAACTTGCGTTAGTTATGGAACTAATATTGTAATGGAACAGGACTGAGCATTGGTGCCCCAAGACAATCAATCCAACATCGATAAATTAATTCCTCTTGTAGTCAATGGATGCTAGTCCCACAGAATGTTGCAAGGCACTCATGGGCCAGATTTGTTTGTTAGGGTTATGATTATATCTTCGGTGGATTGAATTGCTCTTGCACTCCACTAGGAAATATGATTTAAATTCTAATAATAAAATTCAGCTAGTAGCATGGCTTTGTTCTGCAAATAAGAACACCACATGAGCACCTTGTGAAATTCGAGTTGTTGACAGTTTCAAATTCAGACTGACTTAGGTTAAATACAGCAAGAACAACATTATCTAGGATTAGCTAACGTAGTAGTGATGCTCAAAGCCATCACAACCGTAAACGCTGCAAGAAACAATCACTGTCTACTTTATGACTGCATCATCCTCCAATCGGATCACTGTTGGCACGCTGGTGAGCTTGAACCTAGAATCCATCCTTCATGGATGCTGGTGGTGGTTCCTCCATGGTGGCATACTCAAACATAAGCTTTTATAAGTGCAATATCACACGGTGAGGCCTCCAGCTTCTTGAAGATCACAGGTTCAGCTTTCACACAATCTTGGGGGGAAGAGTCAAATAATAAGAAAGAAGAAAACTGGCCATATTCATGTATTCTGCTAAATTGATGAGATGTCATGCTTTTCAAACTGTCAATGAATTCTGACAGTATCTTATACGAAAAATTATCAATCAATATTAAACTCAGCTTTTTCTTGTTCATATAACATTTCTATTGGTTGTTGATAATTCAACATTCACCACCATAAAATGAAAAAGACAAAGCCATCGTAAGTTGTATAAACTAGAATCTTGGATGACCAATCTATGGGCAGCCCTTGTTCCCCAGCAACTGGAAAAATGAAATTTTCTACCATTTTTGGGCCTTCCATCTGCTATAGTATCTAAGAATTCTCACTGCCTGCCAAATGCTCCATCTCATCAGGTGTATCATCAATGTACATTTTTTCCCCCAAATTTCAGGACTTTTAATGTTTCGTACTTCAATTGAGATTTGTCTTTAATGAAAAATTTAACATATACATCGAAACCCCAACCCCCCCCCTCCCTCTTCCACCCACAAAAAAAAAAAAAACAAAAACAAAAACAAAATGAGGGGGAAAAAGGGCAGGTGTTTTACTTTAGCTACTTGGATTCGGACTAACGGGTCAACCCGACCCAAATTCGCATCCCAAAATTTCATTTCCAACACCAAGAAGATGATAAAAGGATAAACCTCCGTATGCAACAAACAGCAAAAACCTCCGTCTATTGTTGATTCACTCCCTCGCGTGCCCCACGACAATGGCTACCACTCTGCACTCTTCTCTGCTCTCACCACCCAAACTCCTCTCCCTCACAGCCCCATCAAGTTCCCCTTCCACTCACGCCATCACCTTGCACTTGAAACCCGTGCTCAATTTGGTGCCTTCCCTCGCAGTTGGAGGTCCCAGACACAGACACAGACACAGACACAGACGCTGTCTTCGGAGACCATTTGCGGTGGTGGCTGAAGAGGCTGCTGCTACTGTTACTACCTCGGCTGACCCAAAGTCCGAGGCTGCGAGGAGGCTCTACGTTGGCAACATTCCCCGCACCGTCACCAACGACGAGCTTAAGAAGATTGTTGAAGAGCATGGCGCTGTTGAGAAAGCTGAGGTATTTTACTCAATTCATTCAATTTTTTTTTTCAAGAGAAAAATACTCAAATTATTGCTCCAAAGATACACGCAAACGTAGGTTAGTCCCATTTTGGACATCAGTTTGGTCCCGCAGTGCTCAAAGATGGACATCAATTAAGAATATTCAATGTATGTTTTGATATCAATGTAGTCCTTAAGTTAATAGATATTTTATAGTACCAAATTCACATAAAAAATGTTTGAAGAACTAATTTGAGATTCCACTTATCTTTTGAAGATCAATTTTAGCATTTACTCTTCTTTTGAAGTTATCATTTTTGCCTCTATGTATCCAATTTTTCTGTTGGGAACTCTTTTTTCTTTTTCCTTCCCCACCCCCCTCCCTTCTTTTTCTTTTTTTGGTTTTTTGGGGGGAGGGGGGGGGGTAATATATGACTCTTATTGAGGATGTTTGCTTATTTAAACTTTCAAACTGGGGTAGTTGCATTTTCTTTTGTTTTTGGTTTTGGGAAATGGGGGTGTTTCAAATTGGTTCTTCATACTGTATGTTGAAGTGGGAGGGTTTCAAATTGGTTCTTCATTAACTTCAGCATTGACGTGGATATAGACTTTATTAACAGGGTATGAATTGGAGATGATTGTCACATTAATATGATGATAGCAGAATTGCGATTACAAAGCATTGATTGACATAATCATGAGTCTCGGCAATCTTAGTTTTTCAAGAGTAGCTTAAAGGAAAAAAGGAGGTGTTGTAAGTAGTACTACTAATTGATCTAGAATAAAAACATTGAAACCTCAATCAACTTTTTTATGATGCTAAACTGCTCAACGGAATGATTGTTGATTTGTATTGACAATATGAACTTAAAAATCTAATGATGGATATGCAATAACCCGGGGTTTTAAGAATAGACAAAAGGGTGCGTTGATATGTGCATTGTTTATATCCTTATGAAGTAATTCCAGAACTTCGTTTGCACAGTGCACTGCACAATGTAGGATTGCTCAAGTATGTCATTCACTTTTCTTTATGTCTGATTCATAGGTTATGTATGATAAATACTCCGGAAGAAGTCGTCGCTTTGCATTTGTTATGATGAAAACTGTTGAGGATGCAAATGCAGTGATTGAGAAACTTAACGGCACTGTAAGTTATATTGCAGAATTTACACCCCCCCCCCCAAACAAAAAAAAAAAAAAGAGAAATATTGTTAATGGTCGTGCAACAACTTGGATTTCTTAAAGGACTCATGAACTTTGACAGGAAATTGGAGGACGTGAGGTTAAAGTAAATATAACTGAAAAACCTTTGTCAACAGTAGATCTGCCTTTACTCCAGGCTGAGGAATCCGATTTCATTGACAGCCCCCACAAGGTATATGTGGGAAATCTGGCCAAGACAGTAACAACAGATAAACTTAAAAACTTTTTCTCGGAGAAGGCAAAAGTTCTTAGTGCCAAGGTCTCACGGGTTCCTGGGACCTCAAAATCGAGTGGGTTTGGTTTTGTTACTTTTTCTTCGGATGAGGATGTAGAAGCTGCAATCTCCTCTTTCAACAATGCTGTAAGTTGTTTACTGCTCTTCTTGTTTGTTTGCAAGCTGACACATCAAAATTTGAAATATAGTTCAAATATGCCACCTTAATAAAATTTAGAGGATGAGTTCCGTTTCCTAATCTTCTTATAGGTAATGGTGGTGCAGTTTTTATGTACTTGCTATAGTAGTTTGTGGTCAGCAATGTCTTATAGATATGTTAATATCAGATACATTCTTCTAACTGCATCTAACTTGAATTCCTATTTTAGTTCATTGCATATCTATGTTATCCCAAAAGACTTGCTCAATTTGCATATACATTTTTGGATATAATCTAATAAGAAATAAATGACATGTATGTTGGCAAAGCCCCAATAGTCTGCTTATTTTCCATTATCTAGTTTGCTTATGAATATAGAAGTGCAATTGCACGAATATATGAAGCAACTGATCTAATAGCTGGTCCCATTTCTCTGTTTCTTTCTCTCTCTCTTTGGTTCTTTTATAATGTCTGCTTGTGCATATTTTGACATTGACTGCCTCTTTTTAATTAATTTTCCTCGGATTTTCCTATATTTATCTTGATGCTCACAATACAAGTTCCTTATATCTTAAGATGTTAACATGACATAAAAAACTCCTATCATGATTTGATCTGATTGTTTAATGGGATTGGGTTTTGTAGATTGAAAATAATGGGAAATTTAATGAGTGATTAGTTTGCTTCTAAATACTATACTGACATTGATTTGGTATTTGTCTGATGACCTGTTGACTGTAGTTGCTAGAAGGGCAAAAAGTTCGTGTGAATAAGGCATAGAGAATTAGCTATGTTCCAGAGCATGTTTATCAAACGGTCCTCCAGCAAGTACAAAATGTATTGTGTTAAGCTGAAGTCACAAACAAATTCCCTTTTTCCTTGTATAGCATAAACCTAATCATTTTCAGTTGATAAGGTTCTAAGAAGATGCATGAGCGTAGCATAGCGGTTAAAAGTTTCTATAGCAGGTGCTGCACCTTTACTCCATTGTATTGTGAACTCCCTACTTTCTTTATGATTATGTTACTGCTTTTTTCTTTGCTTCAATGTGACTATTCTTGTTGATGTTTGCACGTATTCAGCTCCATTCTTTGTGCCTGAATATGAACATGCACATGCGCATGCAAATGTGTGGAGTCTTTATCCAATGGCTTGTCATTGCATCCTGCATGAATCCTCCGCCAATTTTAACTGAGTATTGCCCATAGTTAATTTTAACTCAGTATTCTCTCATTTTAAGATAAGTATAATATAAACTCATCATATTAATTAGAAATTAACGGGGTTTCTCAAAATGTAAGTGAAGGGCAGATGAAAAAGAAAATGTCCTGACGGAATATTACCTGCTCAGTATAATTTATTGAATTGTACTATCAAAGAACAACAATAATCAATCCTTTAGCAAAGCAAACTTGTAAATTATGAGACCATGCAAATTTACCTCTACTTTAACTTTTTAAGTAACAAGCTTACAACAATCTGATGTGGATAGATATAACTCTATAGCTATAAAGCAGTTCAAGTGCCAAGATTTTTCTTGGTACTAACAGCGTGAAAGAAGCATTGAACATTTCAAATGCACTTGAAAGAACAACTACAGTTGATGCTCCAAATTCAGAGTCTGAAAGTTTCTATCATGTAATTACAATAGAACAGATTAGTAACTTTACATAGCTAGTGTTTCGTATTGCAATGAGAGGACTCTCTATTTCTACAGCAAGAAAATGCTTTTATAGTTATCAAACTCAGGATCCTCCTCGCTTCCTATTGCAATTTCGTAACTGATATTATTGGAGTGTTCATTTAGGCTCTGACTTCTAATTCCAGTTGTGTTTTATCTACCATGGAGTATGCTAATAAGACAGATTATTAACACACCAATGGTAACGATGAAATCCAATACAAACACCATAGGGGATTCCACTCAGCAGGATCAATTACTTCCTTGTGCAAAGGATGATGGTGTTTTGAAACAAATATTCACTTCTACAGGAAAATTTATTTTCTTTAGATAGTCTTTCAACTGAATGTCTTGCTGATGGACATTGTTACTAGCAAGATTGACATTAATATCTTTGAAAATAGAGGGATCTGTCTCAAAGGGTATATTGTACAAATCTCCTGCACAGTTGATTCTAATATTAAGACACTCACTGCTGGAAATTCAAAGCTTGGTTCTTTGGCTACAAAAACCACATGTTAGAGGCAGCAACTGCACAGAGTTCATAGTCAATGGATGTTGGAGTCCAATAGAAAGTTGCAGCCCACCAATGATTAGCCAGCATAATAATGAAGCTCAAATTCAACAACAAAACCATAAACACTATGTAAGAACCATCATTTATCATTATTGGTACTAAACATTTATTATATTGTTTACCAGCAAAGCAATAAGCCCAGTATGTGAAGGGTGAATTGCTGGTATTAGTACACCATAAACAGTTCTAAACCATATGCGATGCCAACTATATAGGACACATTGACAATCATTTGTCAGTAACAAGAGCTTCAATCTTGTTTTCAAGGTGAGCCTCATAGTCCTCCAGGCGACCTTTTACCGCGTCGTTCTCCCAACGAATCAACGTTGGCACGCCGGTGAGCTTGAACCTAGAATCCACCCTCCATGGATGTTGGGGGTTCCTCCATGTTGGCCTGTCTCCAACATAAGCTTTCAGAAGTGCAATATCATCTGATGAAGCCTCCAGCTTCTTGTAGATCACAGGTTCAGCTCTCACACAATCTAGGAATAAGGAGTCAAATATTAAAAAAAAATAATAATAATACTAATAACAACACACCAGTCATATTCATGGATTATTCTAAACTGGAGGGATATAATGTTCTTCTAACTGAAAATGAATTCTGATACAAAATTCTGATATATTTTATAAAAAAAGAATGTTAAAATCAATGTTATCTCAGCTTTATCTTGTTCAATATCAAAATTTCCATTGGTAATTGACAAATCACCAATAACCACTATAAAATGAAAGGTACAAAGCATCCAAAGACGTATAAACCAGAAACATAGAAGACAGTCTGCGGGTAGCTCTTCGTCCCCAGCGAGTCAAATACCATCCTTTTCCCATTTTTGGATTAAAATAAAAAAAAATACTCTCCTTTCTCCCATTTTTGGGGCCTTCCCTCTGCCATGTTATCTAAGAATTCTCACTGATATTCCCAAATGCTTCATGGAACAAGGTGCATTATCAATGTACAATTTCCTTTTTACAAATTTCAAGACTCTCCAAAAAATTCACGAAAAGAAAACAAAGAATTCTTTGAAATATTCCATCTGGGGATGTCGCAAAGAAGGGCGAAAAAAAAAAAAAAAACAGAAGCACGCATATATATATATAAAAGAAATACACAATAATGTTCCGTGAATTCCAAAAGCAACTTTTTCTGAAAAATAAAAAATAAAAAATAAAAAAAGAGAGAGGAAATACCAGGGCACCAGCTGAGGGAGGTGGCAGGGTCCTTGTCAGCGAGGAAGAGGATGAGGTTGGCCTTGTTCTGGGGAGCCTCTGATCGGAACTTGTCAAAGACGCCATCGAAGGTCGACACTGTGGCGTCAAACACCTTCAACGGCATCTTTCAACTCTGCAAAGCAAGCAACAAAAACAACCAAGACGCAGATTCTTTTGTTTTTGGGAGAAGAATAGGATGCGTTTGTAGCAGTGGCAGAGGTAAATGAAACGAATGCGTCCCCCTGCGTTATATAAATGTTTAGACGAGGTTAATCATTGTAGACGACAATCGGGTCAGGTTCAGCTTGGTGGGTCATCGTAAAATACAGATATTTATGTGGTGGTCAAAAGTTAAAGAGATTAATTTTGGAATACTAACTATGATCAACCGATTATATTGCGATTTTTGAAATAATTATTGTAAAAATTAAATATTTTTAATGATGTATATTTTTTTAGTTTTTTAAAATATCTCCTCACTCAAGAGAACTCGAAATATGGTTTGGCATCTAAGTGCATGATAATTAATTATTGATTATTAGTGTAAAAAGTTTTTTTAATAATAATACATTGTTTTCTTTTGAGGAACTGGATGGATAAGTATTCATCATGATTGGTGGGTAACAGTGAGTGGAGGCGATGATGGTGATGGATTTAGTTTGGACTTGGTTTGGTTTGGAGAAGAAATCTGGGACAAGATTTTGAGTTCCCTTTATATGTTTTACAGAGAAATCATATCGGGAAAACCATTCTTTCAGTCTGAGTATTTGAGGACTTGGCGGGATTTTATTTTTGAATTTAAGCAGTTTTGGAAATGAGGAATTATCTAGATGTACCTCAAATTGGTGTCCTCTGAGATGGAAATCAAACTTCTGGATTCCATACTTAACTGCCAAGGTTTCTTTGTAAGTTGTATGATAGTGAAGCTCTCTTTGGCAGGCCATCATTAGCATGTCATGATAGAATCTTTGGCCTTCAATTTCTTCTATCAGGACGGCTCCCTAGTATTAGTCACTAGCATCTATTTGCAAAATCCTTTTTCCTTCTCCAGGTATCTTGAGAGGAGGTGGATTCTTTGCCGCCCGTTTCAGACGCTTTACAGCTTCAGTTTGCTCTGGTCCCCATGGAGGAGCTCTTTTCTTCAGAAGCTTGGACAGCTTCGTGGTGTCTTTGGAAATATGAGGAATGAAATCCCTTATGTAGTTCAGGATTCCTAAGAACTGTTGGATCTGCTTGATAGTCATATTTTCATCAGGAAACTTTGGAAGTTCTTCAGCAATGTGTGGCTGTGGCACATATTTTCCTTGAGCAAAATGCATTCCCAGAAAATCTACTTCAGTCGTTCCGATCTAGAACTTTCTTGATGATAGCATTACTCCATATTGGTCACAAATTTTGTAGAATTCCTCTAAGAGCTGCTTGTGACTGTTTTCGTCAGGAGAGAAAAGGAGTATATCATCAATATAAATGAGAGCACGATCAAGGAGGGGTTCAAAGACTTTGGTCATGGCCTTTTGGAATAGTGATGGGGCGACTTTGAGCCCAAAAGGTAAGACAGTCCATTGGTAATGGGCATTAGAAATGCAAAATGCGATTTTTGGTCTGTCTTTTGGACTAAGGCCCAATTGCCAAAATCTTGACTTCAGGTCAAAATTTGAAAAAATATGGGCATTCCGGATATAGGAATAAAGAGAGTAAATCTTTCGAAGAGGAAACTTATCATCTTTAAGGAATTGGTTTAGCGGACGATAATCGATGACAAGTCTCTTTTTTCCTTGAATCTGCTCAGATTTTTTATTCACATAAAAAGTTTGGCACGCCCAATCAGATTTGGTTGGCTCAATCAGCCCTTGCTTCAGCAATTGTTGGCATTTTTCAAATGCTGCTGCTCTGTCGGATGGTGACATTCCAGGATGAACTGCCTTGGTTGGATTGATGTCTTCATTTAATTTAAGTGGCAAATCCACGAAGAATTTTTCATTTTTCCAAAGTGGACGAGGATGTTTGAAGATATCATGGCTGTCAGCACTCATCTTAAGGAGTTTGTCCCTTATGTCCTCATATCCCAATGGTGCATCGGCAAGAGTGAACAATTTTGGGATAGTAGAATAAGGCTTGAACTCCCGTTTAAACTTAATCCCTTGAGAAAGGATTTGAAGTCTATGATTTTGAGTGTAAACATCCATGCCAATCACAAGATCCTTGTTGGGTAAATCTGTTCCAATAACTTTGGTCCAGATAATGCATCCTGGGAAAAATTTGATTCCGATCTTGTGTTTAGTAATCAGATTCGTCCGAAAAATCTTGCCATCTGCTGCCTTGAAGAAATGAACACTGGATTCCCAAGCAGATGAGGGGCGAATCACCGGATTCATTAATGTCTTTTGTGCTCCTGTATCCATGAAAGCAATGGCTTTGATCGGCATGTCATATTTGGAAGGAAGAATATGAATCTCGATGTTCGGCAATGGTGGAACTGGATCAAGTGAACTAATTTCTGGATTTGGAAGTCTGGGGACTTCTTCTACTTGTAGGACAGGGAAGTGTTCTTCAGAACTAGAAGATTCTGATTCACTGCTTTCTTCAGAGTCTGTGTATTCTAGCCCGAAGACAGTTGAGGCATCTGGTTGATCCTGCTCATCATACCAGGATTCAATGTCTTCATCTGCGACTAAGTCAAGGGAATGGACTAGTTTGGAAGCCTTTTCCTTGTTATTTGGATAATTTTTTGAAAAATGTCCTTTCTTGCCACAAATGAAATATCGTTTGCCATCTTTTCCTCGGAAAGGCTTTCTTTTAAAGAACTTGACCTTCTTCTTCCTTCCCTTCTTGTTCATGAAGACTCTGTTTTTCTTTTTGGTAGTTGGCTTGTAACTGCAGCTACAGTCTTTCTCTTTGCACTTGATCTCCAGATAATTCTTCTTGCAGGCTTTGATGTACTTCTTTCTGTCCTTGAGAATGTTTTCAAAGAGGACTTGTTGGCTACATAGTTTGTCCAATGCAGCGAGGCATGTCTGGTGGATTTCTCCAAGAGTCTTGCTCACAACGTCTCTTTGCATGGTGGTGATCATTCGGAACATTTCTGCCTGGAATTCTTCGGGAAGAGAGCTGACATAAGTGTTTTTAAGGCTAGGGTCATTATAGCTATTTAGTTGATAAAATCTCTGAGCCATTCTTTTGAAATGACGTTCAAGGTCAGGCTTTTTCAGAGAGCAACGCTTCATGTCAAAGTATTCCTTCCGAATTTCCTTTTGGACAAGGCGATGGTCACCAAGAAATTCATGATGGAGTGCTGCAATAACAGTATCGGTATTTTCTAGTCTGTGGAGTTCGTCTTGTCTTACAGAACCAAGACTACAATACCATTCTTTGAGGACTCTAGTCATGTGGGCACAGAATTCTTCAATGACTCGATACCGATCAGCATCAGGTGAAATCATCTTCGCATCCATCCAGGCTTTAAAATCTAAAAACCTTTTTCTCCACTGAGATGGAGGGATGTTATCGATAGTGAACAACGGTCCTCCAGATGGTGGAGGAGTATTAATCTCTTGAGGATTTAGAGATGACGGTTGAGCCCCTCTTGTTGTCTCAGTCTCTACAGTTGTGGCCATGAGGACCTTAGTGATGTCAGCATAGTCATCATCAGTAGGGGTTTCTACAGATGTTTCGACACTCTGGTCATCGCTATCTGTTTGCTCCTGGTAGGCATGGGAGGCTATCATGGCTTGAGATAGTGGGACTATATCAGGGTCAATCTCTGATGTCTGAGTCTTTTTTGGAGATGGTTCGGGTTTAGGAGATTTTGGATCTTGAAGTGGTTGTTTTGGAGAAACTGAGGAAGATTCAACAACTTCTTTCCTCTTTGGGTTTTCTCTGGAGGGTCGAGATCTTTCTCCAAAGAATATTATTTTTGGTGGTAAGATTGGTGGTAATAACGGTGGAAGTCTATGTGGTTGTGAGGATAGTAGGAGGGCATTAGAAATGGGCATTAGAAATGCAAAATACGGTTTTTGGTCTGTCTTTTGGGCTAAGGCCCAATTGCCAAAATCCTGACTTCAGGTCAAACTTTGAAAAAATATGGGCATCCCGGATATAGGAATAAAGAGAGGAATCCACTATGATTTTTGATTTTTCTCCATTTTTATTGGTTGATAATGTAAAATTATTTTACACTATCAGTACATGTCAATTAAACTCATATTTATATTATATAAAAATCTCTTATATTAGCCTTAAAAGTCTTCATTCTTTCGCAGAGGTTGCTCTAAGAAGCTATCTTGAGAAGGTGAGAGAATCTTTTTCCCCTTGGTGGGAATTCGTTTGCCCCACCTTAGTGTGGGATTGTATGAGATAGGGGTGTGGGTCTAGTTTGCCTCTGTTACTTCTCTGTTGAGGAAAGAGGGAAGCTCGAATTACTATCGGTAGCAAGACTTAGTTTTTTTTCTGCCCGTTACAGGTGCAAATGGAGGAGGAGTTGACAAGCCACCGGAAAGACCTGAAATTATCAGAAGAAGAAGAAACATTAGCAGGAGTCATTATCCAAGAAGGAGAAGGTTCAAGTACAAATGAGTCTTACAGTCTTGTTTGATCTTTGGTGTCCATTAGGCCATTCAATCATGGAACTTTAGGCAGAATGATGGAAAAGGTTTGGAGGCCAAGACAAGGCATGGAATTCAGAAGATTGGGTGAGATATGTATGCAATTCATTTTCTTCCATAAAAAGGATTATGAAAGAGTCTTATTTGGGCATCCATGGAGCTTTGACAAATTCTTGCTAGCTATCCAAGAGTACAACGCTGAGATCCGCTCATCGGAAATCTCCTCTGATCACTCCCCTTCTTGGATATACATTATTGATTTACCAAGAGCATCTATGACAAAAAAGACAAGCCATATTATTAGAAATGCGATAGGTAAATACATTAAAGTAGATGTTGATGATAGAGGGATGATAAAAGGAATGAGTATGAGATTGCAAGTCCTAATAAACATTAAAAAGTAGCTGAGAAGAGGTGTGAAGTTGCAGGTGGGAGCAAAGAAGCAAGAACAGTGGTTTCAGATCCAATACGAAAGACTGCCGAGTTTTTGCTATGGATGTGGAATCTTGGGGCACGTTCTTGATGACTATTATCAAGAATACGCAAAGGATGATTCAAGACAGTTTGGGGATTGGATGAGGGCCAAAGGCAATAACGGGGACTTCTGGCTATTAGGGAGCAAAAGATACCCAAGGTATTCAAGAAGCTCAAATGGAAGCACAAATCAAGAATCTCAAGCCAAGGAAAGCAGGTTGAAGAAAGCAACAAAAAAACTTGAGGTCCTACATTTGCAAGAAGCAAAGGAAAAGGAGGCTGAGCAGGAAAAAATTCTGAACCTGAATATAGAAGATATATCTGAAACTAGTGCTACAAGCCCGGTGATTTAGCCTCGCAAATGCAACTCAATGGCAGTAATAACTGAAATAAAATTATTACAAGCTAAAGAAGATAAAAAGAATGAGGAAGAAAAAGGAAATGACTACAATCAATCCAGTCAAGTGGATCCAGGGGCAGGTAATGAGGCCAAATCAGACCCAACTGGGAAGAAAGACAAGCTGGATAAGAAATGGAAGAAACGGGCCCAAGGAAGCAGGACACAACAGCGACAAGGTATAACTTCTATTTTGTGTAAAAGAACATTCCAGGATGGCATATATGGAGAGGTTAGATCAGGTAATGAGGGAACTAAGAATAGTCTGAAAATTCAGAAAGCTGTTCACGAAGTTGAAAAAGGAAAAGGCAGGGAATTAGTGGAGTTGGGTGGCCAACTCTGCCGCAAGCAATGAAAATCCTTGCTTGGAATTGCTGAGGGCTTGGGAACCTTGTGGCAATTCCAGCTCTGCGCCTTCAATTAAGGCACCAAGATCCTAATATAGTATTTTTGTGTGAAACTAAATTATCAAGCCATGAATTTGAAAGAGTTAAACGGAGAACAAATTTGACAAATGGAGTTGAAGTTGATAGTAATGGCAGAAGAGGTGGGCTTGGTCTATTATGGAAAAAGGGATATGGGTATTGATTTGTTGTCTTACAGTAGCAATTTCATAGATGTAAAGGCGAAAAGAGAGGAAGGCGATAGATCATTTAGGTTCGCTAGGTTCTATGGGAATCCAATTACATCTGAAAGGGACAGATCTTGGCAGATGTTAAAAATTCTTAGAGGTGAGAAGGAAGACTATTGGATTATTGGAGGTGACTTTAATGAAATTATCTACCCAGAGGAGAAAGTTGGGGGTATGCCGAGAGCATAGGGACAAATGGAAGCATTGAAGGAAGCCATTAACTACTGTGGCCTCCGCAATTTGCAATTCTTAGCATATCCTTTTAGTTGGTCCAACGGAAGGAATGGGGACAAACAGAGACAGGACAATCAAGAGTATAATCAGGTGTTTTCTATATCATCTTAGTACAAAAAAGTTTGGCAATCAATTTGGGACATGAAAGTTCAACCAAAAACTAAGATTTTTACTTGGAGAGTAGCTAGAAATATATTACCTACCAGAGCTAGACTTATTTCAAAAAATATTCAGGTAGGAAATGGGTGTTACCTCTGTAATGAAGCCACCAAGGAGGTATGACACCATTTTAATTCTTGTCACGACTTTCATACTACCTTGGGTGTTTCCGATATGCAAGTATAGGTACAAAACGACATCCTGGATCTCCATGCATGGCTTGATTGGATGCAAAAGGATTTCAACCCTTTGCCTCTAAGAGATCGCGAACCAGTTGTGTCAATTTGGGAAGGTGTATGGTACCAAAGAAACCAAGCATGGCATGGAAAACCTACCTCAAGCCCGTTCCAAATTCTTTTATAGCAGGCTACGAACCTTAGGAGCTTCAAAGTAGCTCGAGTGAGTGAAAACCTCCATCAGCCTTGTCCAGCTCTGTCGCCGGAAAGGTGGGAAGCTCTGTCGCTTGAGTTGTTCAAAATCAACACCAATGGTGTCGCCGCTGAGGATGCAAGGGTGATGGGGTTAGGAGTGGTGATTCGCGATTCTAGGGGAAGATTCATAGCAGCAAGGGCAAGAAGAATCATGGGGGAGGCAGATGACTTTTTGACACACCTACGTTACTTTTACAAACAATTACCATCTTATCGTCCTTTACAAACTTATTCTGTGTCTATAGTTGTTTTTGCCAAGGTGGAATTTTTAATATTTTTCGTTTAAGTCAAATGGCGCTATGCCAATTAGCGCCAACATGGAGCCTCTGACTGACGAGATAGGACTGACACGGGCGAGAAGATAGTGCTGACCAAGGACGCGCCACCAGGTGCTGCTGTAAGTTGCAACTGAAATGACCACTCCTGCAACTGAAATGACCAGGCGAGCACGCGAAGAAGGTGGCACAGAGTCAGATGGCGCCACCTTGGGGAGCTGACACGTGGCACTGCAAAAAGGTGGTGCGGAGTGAAAATGCGCCACCCTTTCGTTTATCTCCTTCCCTCGTCCCCCCTCTTCCCCCCCCTGAGAGTTCAAACCACGCACCAATGACGAAACACATAGCCACAACTTGCCCTCATTTTCATCATTTCTCTCTCTCTCTCTCTCTCTCTCTCTCTCTTTTCTTTTCAATGCAAATCAGCTGCTCCTATTAAGGTAGTATTCTATTCATTCATGAGTTCCTTTTTTTTTGTACAATTATTATTTAGTTTTATCAATAAACTCAAATTATCACAGTTTTTAGTGAATTTATTTTTATGAATTTAATTTTTAATAATTTTATTAGAATATTTATATTATGAAGATATATTTAGTTTTAAACATTAGATTTTATTTTTTTCTGTAAGTTCATTTTTTTAAAAATAATTATGTTAAAAAATATTCTATTTATTTATGTTTGTAGGTGTTTTTTTTTAAAGATTAGAGTTTAATTTCATCAATAATTTCAATTTGATTCAAAATTTATTAATTTATTTAAAAGATGATTTAAGAGCATTTGGCTAATTTTTTTAAGAGTTAATTTTTTTGGAGTTTATTAGGATAAAATACTTATTAGACCAAATATTAATTATTGTAATACGATTACAATTTTAATTTATATTACTAAACGAATAAAAATTATCATACTACTATTTTATAATTTAATAATTAATACTTTTTTTATTTTACAGATAGCATCTAGTTCTTCTTCTTCATCATGTGTCATTCGTCCAGGGCCAGAAGATGCATCATTATTGACGATGCAAGAGACACATGTTTCACAGTATATTTGGAATGGGCATCTTGATCGGGTGCTAATGGTTAAAGGAAAACCTTCTGTTCACAGCAGGAATGAGCAAATTCTTGCCGAAATTATTTCGTACTTGCAACAGGCAGGGTTTTATGAAGTTGCAAAGCTCGAATTTTTTCTAATTGAGCACACATTAGTATCTACTTTAGTAGAGCGTTGGAGACCGGAGACACATACTTTTCATTTGCCTCCAGGGGAATGCACGATTACGCTGCAAGATATTGCTATCCAAACGGGTCTTCGTATTGATGGGAGACCAGTCACTAGCAATACTTCTAGTACATGGCAACCTATTATGTAGCAACTACTAGGCGTAACTCCCTCGCAAAATGCTTTTCACAGTCATCGATTAAAAATGGCATGGTTAAATACATATTTTAGTGATATAAATGACCATAATGATAATGAGGTCCAGGTTTAGCAGTTCACTTGAGCATATATTTTGCAGTTGATGGGGTTACTTCTATTTCCAGATCATTCTAGAAACTTGATACCCTTAAGACTTCTACCATTGTTAGAGGATTTGGCCACAATTGGACAATATAGTTGGGGATCAGCTGTGCTCTCTTATTTATACTGTGAGCTTTGCAAGTGTATGGATTATAATCGGCGTGAGATTGGAGGCATGGCTGTGTTGGTTTAGCTATAGGCATGGGATAGATTCCCATTAATTGCCCCAACTCCTCCAATAGAGATCGTTGATGGCCCATGTGGTGTTCGGTATGACTTTTTTCCTTTTTTATTTTTTAAAAAAATTGTTTAAATATTCATTACATGTTTATAATTTTTGCTTGAATATGAGAAATAATAGATGGATAGGTGGTGGAACTTTTACGGCCGTACGACGAGACTTGCCATACTATCGTCGCTTGTTTAATCGATTAAAGTGAAAAGATGTAAGAAGCTCTAATTGATCCCTCTATAATTTTGATTATGTTAACTTTATAAAATTTTTAATATTAATTATTATCATTTTGCAGATTATATGGGAGCTGTATCTGGAAATTTATGGAGCACTCCCACATATATGCCTTGAAGGCTCTCATGTTTGGAGAGCTATTGTGCCACTTATATTTTTTCATATTGTGGAGTGGCATCAGCCGGATTGGGTAATGCGTCAATTTGGCTTATAGTAGGGTATTCCAGACCCATCACGTCAACCTGAACAACTCCATGATCTTACACTGCGTGGAAAGGAAAATGATAATTGGATGCTCTTGTATGCTTCAGTTATCCAACTATGGCATGATAAGGCACAATATGTGGTAATTAGTGACCAGCAAATAGGATTCTTGAGTGAGAATGATCCCTAAATGCGGTGGTACTCAAGGCACACTCGTCGTTGGATTAGTAGAGATGGTACATGCAGAGGACTGATAGTAAGTGTTATTACTTTGTTTGATTAAGTTATTTTGTGCTATTAGCACCTCTATATAATGTTTGTGTATGTTTGAATAGCATAATCAACTGGAGCGGATGCATCATTTATCATCTATCAATGACTCAAGCTTTTCGATGGAGGATGTTAGAGACGTGATAGCTGAGTTATTGCAGTAATTTGAAGAATTAGACAGGGTTACTGAACCTGCGGCAGCTCGTGTTCAGCAGTAGCCTCTTCCACAACTTGATGTCAATGCGGCAATACCTCCGGCTTGGGTGGAAGGTGGAGGACTTCAGCGACGCAGAAGGTGAGAGGCGACAGAGGTTCATACCCTTCCCCTACTTCCTGAATGCGGTCATGGCCAATATTATATTTCATCAGCATCATCATCCAACCAAATGGGTTCAGGTCAAGAAAGAACTTATTATTGGCCACCTCAACATCAAATAGCAGGAGCATCCTCTTCCCATGTTGCATATTACTCATACGGCCCAGTTGAGGCTTATGTCCCTTCTGCACCAACTCCACCACAATTTACACTACCTGCATATATGCCAACTGAGTTTACACCTAATGCATCTATGGGATTTATGAATTTCTTATCATAGGAGACCCTTTACACTCCGCATGGTGTAAATATTGTTTCTCCACAGGGTATTGACTGGAATGAAGATTTTTTATTTGTAGCTAACCCTGAGGATGATGAGGGTGACGTGAGAAGAAACCTGTATCGTAGGGCGAGAGATAGGCGACGTAGTTGTATATTATCACCTGACTCTCCACATGATTGATATAGATGTATTTTCTTGTTTATTAATGAAAATTACCTATTGTTAGCTAAGTCTTCAATTTATTACAATTTAAAGTTTTTAGATTTTATTCTACTATAACAAAAAATCACTAAATATCTTCATTATTTATATTGTTAATATCATATTGTGACAATTTAAATAATTAATAAGCAAATGATAGAGGACAATAAGTAAAAAATATGTAAAAAAAAAATAGTTTGCAAATAATAAATAACAACTTTGTACTAACAAATTTATTTCCATGATTAGGGGTGATTATGATCAATTTTGCCCTGAAAATTCAATCTGATTTGAAGTTTATTAAGTTAAATTTGTGTTCTGAAAATTGGTCTAATATGCTTGTAAAAAAATTAAAAAAAAAGTCTCATACATTTTGAGATTGAATTTGAATTATAATCAAATTACAATGACAAGAAATTAATTAACAACCAAATGAGTCAGGATAATTTGACACAATTAAATATCTTCATCGTCTATACTGTTAGTATCATATTGGGACCTTTGACTTGCAATAAGATGAGGACAAAGACGTTGATTATGACTTTCCTTTTTACATATTCCGCACCGTTGTCTTCACTGCGATTCTCTCAAGTCCATTTCATTCCTTTTACGTGTAGACTTCGACCTACCCTTAGCATGAAGGGTTGACAGATCTGGAACCAATGTCCAGTCTAATGTGGCTGCAATGCAATCCTCATTACCAATTGGCCACCACTGTCCACTATATTCATTGACAATATTCTGAATAGAATAAATTGGACCAACTAAACTATAGTAGTCTATACTCACAGCAGCACAAGCAGCAATTGCATGAAAGCATGAATATTTATATGCTTGAAATCTTTTGCACTAGCAAGTACCTCTCCTTAAGTTTAGGGCCCAAGTATGACCGCTACTTTGTGTTACAGGGTTGAATGCCTTTTCAACCTCAAATCTTGAGGTCTCTATGTCATATCTGCGAACTTGGTGGGAACATGCATCCTCCTGATTCTTCCTAATAGCGTCGACTAACTTCTTAGAAAACCTATTTACAGCACTCAGCTTCGCCCTTGCCTCTGCACCTCTTTGGACAAAATACTCAACCATCCTCCCATATGTGCACTTAACCAACGCAGTTATTGGTAGATTTCTAGCGCCTTTCAACACTTTATTCACAGCCTCTGATAAATTTGTTGTCATGTGCCCAAATTTACATCCTCCTAAATCATATGCCTGACTCCATTTCTCCCTTGGTATACTCTCAATCCATCTCTGAATTTTCGGGCTAATTTGACGAAATTTCTCTAAATTTCTATGAAGCCAGTGCATGCAAGTCGTATACCCTACATAAACACAAATTAAATATTACTTCCAAAAAGAACAAAAAGATCAAAAAGATCATATTTTGAAAATGCACTTCTTACCAAGTTTCAATAGGTCTTGCTTCAAACTTGTATTCTTAAACTTATGTTTGAAATTGTGGGCAATGTGGCGAATACAGTACACATGATACGCATATGAAGGCTGCCAACCAAGGTTTCGATTTGCCACAGCTCCTTTTATACTTGCATGATGATCAGAGATAAGACATAGATCTTGTTTTTTTGTCACATATTGCCGGATGTTTCCCAAAAACTATGACCAGGCATCTAAGGTTTCTCCTTCAACAATAGCAAAAGCAATATGTAAAACACAACTATTGCCATTCTGTGTAGTGGCAATTAAAAGTGTACTGCGATACTTTCCATATAGAAATGTGCCATCAACTTGTATAATGGGTTTGCAAAAATTGAAGGTATCACAACATTGCTTGAATGTCCAAAACACCCGGTGAAATGTGCGAAATCGATTGTCTACTTGATTATTGATGACAAATTTGGTTGTCTTAATTTTGTAGACAGAATCTGGTGCAAACATTTGCATATATGCAAGCCATCTAGGTGGCTTTGCAAATGATTCCTCCCAATCACCAAACACTTTTGCTATTGCCTTTTGCTTACCCATCCATGCCTTCTGATATGATACTTGAAATCCATATTGGCTATTAATTCTTTCTCTAATCAAAGAAATTAGGATTGAAGGTTCCAATTTAACCAACCCTAACATAAATTAAGTAATCAAATTATTATTAATAAATGAACTTAATAACCATAAAGTACGTAATTGATATATAGATAAGTGACATACCTAGTATATTTGCACAGATAAAATTTGAATCTAATTTGCAATGATCTTGAGATAGCATTGGATTAAGACAAATATGACGACCACCCCATTTGGTAATTTGCCATTTATTTGTCTTCTTTCCTAAAATTGCCCTCATTCGCCAAGGGTAACCTTCTCCGTGTCTTGTGAACTTTATACAAAAAATTGTTGGTGTTGATTCGACTACAATATATGTTTGATAGACCTTCATAGATTAATGTTTGACAGCTATCTGGACAGCTTCTTTGCTATCAAATCGTAAACCAATATATAGCTCATCTCTAATGCGCCAAGAACCAGGGGTGTTTGGCATACTGTATTAGGTATGATAGGATAAGGTAATACAATACGTTATGATCTTATCTGTTATTTGGCGCAGTCAACATATTGTATAAGTTTATCCATTAAACCTCCCTTATACGTTATAATGATGGATAACTTAATACGGCCTAGGGAGGCCGTATTAGGCCTGATTAGCTTTTAATGTATAAGGATTTTTTCATTTTTTTTATTTTTTAATATATTTTAATAAAAGAAAATTAATTATTAAATAAATAATAAAAATAAAAATATATAAATAAAAAATAATATTATTTAATAATAAATAAATATTTTTTAAAAATAATTGTAAAATAACTATTCAAACTGAAATAAAAATATAGGAATAAAAATTTATTATTAAAATATATAAATAATAATATTTAATATAAATTTAATTATATATAATAAAAAACACAATCAAATATAGGAATATGATACTAAGTCTATTTAGATTTTGATGTATAAAAACTCCATATCTATTTCACTCACACTCTTTCTCTCTCTCTCTCTCTCTCTCTCTTTCTTATATTTTTTATATTTATAAAAAAATATTAAAAATAAATAAATAAATAATTTTTAATATAAAATTATTTTTATATATAATAAAAAATAGCTTAAATAATTATAATAACTATTTAAAAATTATATTTATTATAATCTCTTCTTTTGGTTATATTTTATATAATATAATATCTTATACAGTGACATACCAAACATTATATAGTATTAAATTTTTATCAGGTCTTATACAATCAGGCCTTATATTATCAACCTTTATCCTATCAGACTTTATACTAACATGCATACCAAACGGGCCCCCAACCCAGGAAATTCATCTGTCTCTTGATCAAGGTGGTCCCAATTGATATAATTATAATGTGGAGACACATTCCAGAATGAAGTCTCCATCAAATGTGTTGCATCTATAAAGATATTATCAAATCATGAAAAAGTTCTAATAAAATCACAATATATACAAATAATTATACGAAAACTAACCGCCTTGTTGTGGAAATTGTTCTCTAATATGCAAAGATAATGCAACAGGAGAAACTGCAATAGCCGGAGAATCCATTTCAGCCTTAGAAGAATCGCTATTCGGAATCTCACCCTCATCATCATCTTCATTTTCATCTGAAGATAGATCCCTAACATAATCTTCGTCTTCATCTTCATCTGACAAGCATATATTAGCATTAAAATGATCGCCGGATGCAACACCAGAGTGAATAGAAGGGGTAATAGGCAATAATGAACTGCCTGCAATATCAATCTCAGCATACAGTTTGAGCACCGTTAAAGGAGACTGTTGCTCAAAAGTGCTAATCATGCAATCAACATCATCATCATCAACTATCTCAAGAGCAGTATATGTACTGTTCTCTTGACAAATTGGAAATGTAACATCCACAACGAGTTCCGAGTTCCGACTTCACCTTCAAGTTTCCATGATTTCCGACTTCATCTTCGAATTTCACATAAAATGGGATAATTTCCGACTTCCGAGTTCGCCTTCAAATTTCAGCATAATTTTCGACTCCTAACTTCATCTGGCATAATTTCCTACTTCCCGACTTAACCTTCAAGTCCAAACAACATGGACGTGATTCCCGATATCCGACTTTATTTCTCAAAGAAAATGGACACGATTTCCGATCTCATAATTTATTTCCAAGTTTCAAGCAAGATGTACGCGAGTTCCATGGTTTCCAACCTCCAACTTGATAGTTTAACACAATGGTTACATGTACCGACCTCCAAGTTTAATGTAATGAGGTCCGACCTTAGAGTTGAACTCAACTAGAATGGACACGAGTTCAGATCTTTAAGTTGATTTCCAAGCTGTATACGATTTCTGATCTGCGAGTTTATTCCCCGAATCTTTCTATCTGTTAGTGTTCCCGAGTTTGAATTAGGAGTTCCAAGATTATGTGATTGTGTGCTATATGATTTCCGACATCTGACTTTGCTTCCAAGTTTCGATTAAACTAGACAATATTTCTAATATCCGATTTCATCTCCGAGTGTCAAATAAATGGCACGAGTTCCGACTTTAAGCAGAATCGGGGCGAGTTCCGATTTCAGATAGAATGGGAGCGAGTTTCACTTTTGGGACGACGTGGATAGCAATTTAGCCACAACAGCGGGAGACATGGCCGAACTTCAATCACAAAATTTCAACCAATCAACACTCATAATTTCAACTACCCTCATATATTTAAGTCAGACTCTCCTTCTCATTTTTGGCTGATTTACGCCTCCCTCTCCCTCTTGTTCCAGCCTTCTTCTTCTCTTCTTCCAACCAACTCCATCACTCCTTCAAGTTTAACAAGGTTCTAACGATTCAAGTTTCAACACTTAGCTCAATGCCTAGCAAAATCACACTCCAAAGAGGTTAGATTCTGTTTCTATTCTTGAATTCTTTGCACTATGGCTATATGAAATTCTATTCTTCTTCATGTATTTGATGATATATTGGATATATGTGATGGATTATGGTTGGATTAATATGAAATCTTGAGTTGTAATTAGAGTTAGAAGAAAAAAACTAGGAGAAGTGGAGGATTGGGATGCTGCCTAAGTGAGGAATCCCACGGCAGTCCATATGGCGGAGTGTATGGCTCTACCTATAGCCTGTTAAATCCAATGAAACCATTTTTATTTAAAAGTAGACATTCAGAGCTTTCCATACATATATAATATAAGGCCATTGGATTATTATTGAGAGAGATATGAATTTTTGAAAGTTAACCTAGAAATCAGGACTTTCATCCGAGCAGTATGACTTGAGAAGGGTGTAACTCACCCTACACAACTCCAAATTGAGTGAAACCAACTTTTTTAGAAAGCTTACACATAGGGGAACATCCCATAATGAAATGTTGAGTTTGTTATGATGCCAATTATTCCCAGTGGTTCGAGGAATTTACCTTATGTCCAAACCAGGCCAAAATAGGGTAATTCAGGAAGGTCAGATTTCAGGACTTATAACTCGAGCTATACTAAAGCAAATGAAATGCAACTTCTTGTAAATGAAAGTTGTCTTGTTAGCTTTGATATGACACCAATTTCGTATGATTTGGATTTTCTTTCGATTTTTAACAAATTTTTACTTCCAAGAGTATAATTCGGACTAATGACCGAATAGGCTAAGGCAAAATTTAAATATCTTGAGCTACACATATCAAAATGAAATGGGACGAAAAGGGTTGAAAACTAGACACATAGAGCTATGACATATCCAAAATTCAGGTTTAAATGAGTTGAATAGAACTAATGGTGGATTATACAAAATTTGGGCAGAACTGAATAGACTTGGTAGAAATGACCAAATTGATGGTTTCACAAGTGTTAGTGAACATATGAGGCTTGAGTTGACGGTTGTAAGTTTTACCTTGATAGGTATGTTAGATTGATCATATTGCTATGACTGATTTGTCCGTGAGAACTGGCACTATTCATGGAGAAACGGATTTGATCCGTTATGCTGCCGAATTTACGGCAGAAGTCTATGAAACTATGAATGTTTATATTACAAGAAATTTATGATATGAACAGCTATACAATTATGAATATATATATGGAAATTCTATATGCAAGAATGATATAAGTATAATATGAGCTATATGAAAATAAATGATGAAGCATACGTATGAGTGTATTCAGCATGTCTATGCTTGATTATGCATGAGAATGAAAAGACATAAGTATATTAAATGTGAATCTCTTCACTTGGAGGCAGTTATACTTTGAATCCCTCCCTGTGAAGGCAGTTAAATAAGATAAAATGTGAATCCCTTCACCTGGAGGCAGTTGCACATTGAATATCTCCTTGTGAAGGCAGTTAAAAGATAAAGATGTGGGTCCCTTCACTTGAAAGCAGTTGCACTTTGAATCCCTCCTTGTGAAGGCAGCTACCCTCTATCTTGGAGGCACGTGGTCAGATGAGATTCCTCTATATTGAAGGCACGTGGTCAGATGAGATCCCTCAATTTTGAGGTACGTGACCAGAAGAGATCCCTTCAATTAGAGACATGTGGCCAGAATGAGATTCCTCCAAGACTAGAGGCACGTGAATCCCTTTGTGGGTTAGTCGGTGTGATGACGGTCACGAGTTGAGCTGATGAGCTCACTCCTAGATTAGACTACCCAAGGGCAGTAAAGGCTAAAGACTAAAGACTAAATATTAAAATATATACAAGCACCCCATTCACATGAGGCATGACATCGACCCAGTTAGTGTGAGTATAGGGGATAGGACTTACATGAGGCATGGCATGACCCAGCTAGTGAAAATACCGAATGAAGGTCCCATATTCCTAAGGATCGTGACATGGCGATCACGCTCTGATGGGGTATGACATGGCGATTATACTCTTGGATGTGGCATGTAAAGATTTTATGATGAAAAAGAAGGTAAAGAAAGAAAAGTAAATTTTATGTATCTACATAAATTTAAGTACAAGTAAAGTTATGTGTAGATGTTCTGTCTCTAGGGTATTGATGCTATTGTATTTTATTATGTTTCAGTTATTATTCATAATATAATTCATGAATTGATTTTGTATGGGCTCTCTCAAATGCCAAGTGTGTGAGTAAAATAAACTTTGTTTCGGATAATATATTTTCGAATTATAACATTAAACAGCTTGTATATCATGGTCACCTTTTTCATAATAAAATCGAAGCAACTGGGGATGACAACGATAACATTATGTATGATACTTAAGGAATCCTACTGAGAATTCAAAATTCTCACTCCTATTTCCATGTTATCTCCAGATAGTTCAAGAAGTTCTGAAGACGGCTGAAGTTGCTGTCAGATAAGGTCCGCTCAGATAATAGTAACAACTCCAGGGTGAGATATTATGACTTAAGCATAGTATTGTACTTGGGATGGTGTTACAGGAAATCTGTAAGTAAGACTTGAAATTATTTGATGAGATTGAAGCTTCAATTTGGTAGTAATTTTCCTCTTTAGTGCATTATAACCAAGATTTTTTTCTATTCTAATTGATCTTTTATTACCTTCAAAAGTACATCCCTGTGGCCCATCAAATTTTCTACCATTCCAATTTATAAATACAATAAAACTACTCATTTTTAAAATAAATTAAAAAAAGACAGTAAACAAAAATAAAAAAAGGAGAAGCTATAAATTTCTAAAATATGATAGAATATATATATATATATATATATATATATATATATATATATATATATATATAAAGATTAAAAATTACAGGCTAGAGTTTTATAAAAACCTAAAAAATAATAAAATTTATTTTATAAGGAGTAGACGATTTAAAGATTAAAAATTACAAATAGAAATAAAAATTCAAAATACTTAATGCAATAAGATGATATAAAGATTAGAAAATTTAAATGAAACTAAAAATTCAAAACGCAAAGCTTAATCAGAAGGTAAATAAAGATTGAAAAATCAACATGCAAATAGTCGGACACAGTGCTAGAATTGGGGGGGGGTTAAAAGGAGCTGAGTGGAGTGCTGTCAACCAGTGCCAATCGAGATCAACTGCCACATGGCAGCATCTGACAAGTGACACATATTGAGTTTGCGCCAAGTGCATTGCGCGTGGGACACAAGGGAGTGGCGCTCTGTCACCATGCGCCATGTGTCCAGGTGGCACTCTGTCACCCTGCGCCTTCTGTTCGGACATCCATTGGGTAGTGGTGGCGCTCTGTCACCCTACGCCTTCTGATGGCAACTGTCTTGTCTGGCAGGGATGTGAATGGGTGGCGCTGCTTGAAGTTGTGCCATCTGCCCTGGCAAAAGCTACCCCAGATAAGAAAATTGTTTCGAAACAACTATAATCCTGCAATTTGTTTGCAAAAGTACTATAGGTTGATGAAAAAGCCGGAGGCAGATGCGATGAAGGCGAAAGCTTTGGCCATAATGGAAGGGCTGGAGCTCGCTCGGGATTTGGGGATAAGGGCTTCAATTTTGGAAGGGGATGCGAAGACACTCCTAGAAAATTTTGAGAACAGCTCTAACATGTTATCTCACAATGGGTTTGTTCTAGTAGAGGCTTTTAGATTGGCCTCTGAATTTATGTACTTTAGGGCCTAATTGGTCCCTAGGAGCTGTAACATAATAGCTGATAAGCTAGCTAAATTAGCTATAGATGGATTAGTTCAATATTGGACTGGTAAAGCCGTTCCATGTATTAAACATGATTTAGCCTTTGGGGCTTTCCTTTGAATAAATTCATAGTTCATATAAAAAAAAAATATTTTACATTGATAATATATATAAATTAAGTTTTTTTATTAAAATCACAAAAATGATATCCATACATATATGTGATTTTAAAAATACAACAATGATACAAAAAATGAAGGGGAAGGGGAAAGAGGGGACTCATCTGAGAGTTTACTTTACCCTTATTTTAGAGTGTAAAATAGATAAACAGAAGGAAATAGAGAGCTACAATCTTACTCTTTAATAAAATAATTAAATATAATTATTATGTTTCATAATGATATAGATTTTTAAAAAATTTTAAAAGTATTATATATTTTGTAGAATTACAAAATATTTCATTTTCTCTAAAACATTTTTTCTCTCTAAATATTTTGTCCAAATTTTTTTTCTAAAAAATCATATTTCCAAAATTTTATAGCTAAAACTATTTTTTCTCTTCAATTTTCCCTGAAAAGTCTTTTAATTTTTGTTCTATAAAAATAGTATCCCAAATTTTTGCTTTCTCTCATTTTAAAATTTATTTATTTTTCATACACATCAGTAAATTAGAAATAATAGGTAAAGTAAACATTTCAATATAGTAAAAGTGATATAAATTTATAGATTAGGATTCTTTAAAGTGAGAATAATTGTAAAGTAAAAAAATAAGAAGTTATTTACCTTTAGATTAATAACTTCTATTGTGTGTGAGTCTCACTAAAATAATTTAAGGATAGATAACCCCTCATTTTCTTACTTTGCAACCATTCTCATTTTAGAGGGCTAAATCCAAACTTTAATCCCGTAAATCCCTTTGCTTTTAAATCAGGGGTGAGAGGGAGTGTTTGGGGGATTAATGAAAACCCTTTTCAGCTCTCCTCTTTGCTTTTAAAACACTCCGAAACAAAAGTTTAACTCTATAAAGTCTTTACCTCTCCCCTCAAAATGGAACTACCAAACACTCCCTTAAAGATTAAATGTCAACCAATTACCAATCATTGGTACTTTACTATTATTATTATTATTGGACCGGCCCAATACTCTACCCAATAAACTCAGAACATTTTATCTCCTGAGTCGCCTACCTTAATGGCATAATATTATCATTGACTAATCAAGATCACCTACTATTTCAATCATTCTGCTACTTGCAACTAGCCACTTACTCATTCATAGTAGTGCCATATATAAGAATCTCCTTTCTAAACTAAAGGAGAAATTACTAGATGCTCATCGAGCATTATATATTATGCTCTACCCAATAATAAAGTGACATTTTAGATAAAGAGTAAGTTAGTAATAGAATCTACTACAAACTAAAGCCGAAATGTCTATCATTGGCTAGAGCACAATTCTACCTGTATGAGCACCCAATAGTTTCTCGAGTTATAGAACATTAGAACATGTTTCATCTTGCCTATTTGCACCCTTTATCTAGGGACCTCATTGACTAGTTCAATCTTGACTAATGACCACCCAAAATATCGGTTGGAACATTTATTTAAGAGTAAAATATACTTAACACCCTTGAGGTTTTAAGAAATAACACTCTATCCCATTTATTTACAAAATATGCACTCCACTCCAATCCACAAAGATTGTGTTTGGATTGGTTCTTTTTTTTAAGAGAAAAACACCTTTTTAACTATTTTTTATTTTCAAAAAGTGCTTTTATATGTTTCAAAAATTGTGTTTGAATACAACTTTAGAAAAAAAAAAAGTTACTTGTAACAAAAAAATAATTTACCATTTTTTTAAAAGTTAATAATACCTGGCTTTTAAAAAAATAGATGTGACTTTGAAGAATCATCTTGGATGCATTTGTTTCTGTTTCTAGTACAAAAAAAGTAGTTTTTTTTCAAAATTTTCAAAAAATTACTTATAAATTTTTTAACATTATTTGTTTGTGCTACTCTAAAAAGTATAAGCAAAAGAAAAAATTTAGCTTTTTCAAAAAACAGATAAGGAATTACTTCTCCCAAAAGAAGTAGTAGAAGAGCGAGAATTTTGTTCTTCAAATTTAGGAACCACTACCTTCTCAATAAAAAAATATTACTCCTTTATTACTCTTGTTCCCTTTCCATCTCTATCTCTCCATGTCCTTAATTATAATTTTATTAGAAAAATACTTCTATATTTATCACATTCAAATAGTTTAGTAACTTTTAATTTTAATAAAAAGTACTTGTACAATTATATATTTAAATGCAAAACATTTTTCTTCTTCTACTTTTAGTTCTACTTCTACTTTTGTATCCGAAGAAGTATTTCTCCTGAAATCTTAATCAAATAGACCTTTTATTAAAAATTAGATAAAATACCTATTTTAGTCCCTGAGGAAAATTGAAGGGGACAAATTAGTCTATGAAGATTTGAAAGTCCACAAATAGTCTCTCGTCATTCCAAAAAGGGGACATATTAGTCCCTTCAGATGAATCCGCATGCATCTATCTTGCCAAAAACCTGTATGGATTCTGTACGGAGGGACTAATATGTCCCCCTTTTTTGAATGGTGAGGGACTATTTGTGGATTTTCAAATCTTCAGAGATTAATTTATCTCCTGAAATTTTTCTCAGGGATCAAAATGAGTGTTTTGTCTAAAAATTACTATTGCTTCTATTTTTTTTTTTTTAGTTGAAGCTTGGTATTACTAATTTTAAAAAAAGTGGTAAATTATTTTTTTTACAGGCACTTTTTATTGTGGGTATCCAAACACACGAGGGAGTGTTTAGATAAGCTTACAGAAAAACAATTTTTTTTCTCTAAACTTTTTTTTTTTTTTTAGTAAAGCATTAAATTTTTTAGAAAAAATTATTTTATATTTGGATAAATTATCTGAGAAATACTTTTAATGATTAAAAATACCAGTCTATTTGGATACAAAAGAACAAAGGTACTTCTTTTATAGCCAAATTATAAAACAAAAAATTCAAAAAGAGGAAAAAGAACTAGATTTTAGTAAAAGATAAGAAGAGAAGGATATATATTATAATTTTAAATAAAAGTAAAAGATATTTTTTGAAGATAATTTTATTAAAAATCACTCCTGCTTCTATTTTTTCAAAGTTGAGTGTTTCTAACTTTAGAAAAAAGTGGCAAATTAATTTTTTTTATTACAAGCACTTTTTATAAAAGTAATTCTTTTAAAAAAAGGTGCTTCTTTCTTAAAAAAAAAAAATCCAAACAGGCTCTAAAACTTATAAAATGCACTTTTTTTTAAAAAAAACTTAAAAAATTTTTTTTTTAAAATTAATCCAAACACATTCTTAATAAATTGGGATGGAGTGCATATTTTATGAACAAATAGGGTGGAGTGTTATTTCTTGATATCTATAGGGTATTAAGTGTATTTTACTCTTTATTTAATTATATATACTAATATTTTAATTGATATAACACAATGAAAATAAACTATATTTAAAAAAATAAGAAGTTAAAAATAATTATTGGAAAAATCATCAAATAACAATGCCACTAAAGAATTAGTTTCATAATTTGAGTCTCCCTTTCAACCTTTATACTCAGATTTAACGGCAGCTAATCATTCAACACACGGCTTATCTTTCTAGAGTCATTCAAAAACTTATCCTTACGGCGGCTGACATAGCAATTTAATGTTTATCGTTACCGAGTGTTGGTGAAAGCCGCACATCTTTATGTGCTTTTTATTATTATATATATGTTTTGCTAGCTATATATATGTGTGTGACAAAGGTCACTTCATAGTCTTCATTATTCTAACTACACGCGTTTCTCAATTGGCATTTAGAACCAAGTTGGAGCCAATGTTTCTGCTCAGAGCTTTTCTCAGCTGCTTCATGTTCTTCTCACCCTTATCCTCAACATCTCCATTCTCTGATGAGACAGAGGACGCAAATTTGGAAATTATGTCTGCAAGCAAAGCAAGTTCCAGTGGAGAACCAAGTTCTGTTTCTTATTTCCTAGTTACCTCTTTTCTTGCACGCGTGTAAATTGGCCATGTTACGCATCTGAGTATATTCCTAATAGAAAATAAAAATCAAAGGGAGCTTCACTAGTGGTGATGGCTTCTTTAGTTCGCAGTTAACTCTTATATGAGTAAATATTCAGATTCTTTTGAGTGCTCTGCACCATGATTTTGTGTAACATCTTTTCAGTTTTATGTTTTCAGGTGTGCTCTTTTTTCTTGTGCGCTATGCTAAATTTCGCAGGTTTTGTTTCTGTGTCGTCCATGATTTCGGTTACTTTTGTATATTATTTTTGGTGCACCGTTTACATTCGTATATGTGATTGTAACATTCGTTTCGCATGTGGAGAAGATGTCATGTGACACTTATTATATTTTTTTGGCTTTTTAATTATGATTTTATTTTAACTTTCACAATTTGTTTGATCTTTCATAATTTTTCAATTTTTGAAATTTATTTTTATTTTTATATTATTTTAAGTAACAAGTAGTTAATGTTGCTAATACCCATTACTATCGAATGCAAATAAATTTGTTTGAAACTCTAAGAAAACAATTATCAAAATACAATCTTAAGTGAAAAATCTATTTTTGTAAAATTAAAATAAAAAAACCAAAAGAGTAAAATTGTATAACTTTAGCCAATGAAGGTTAACTTATCTAGTTAGTTTTCTGCTTATGTATTGTCATGACTTACATTTAATTTTCAGGTTTTTCTATTAGTTGGTGATTTATAAGTATCTCTATAAGTGTTTGATGAATTCAAAGATATATTCTAACCCTTGACTACGGTGGTCATTCTCTTCAACCTAGACTTTTTGTTGATAAAAAAAATCATATAAGTTTAATCTCATAGAAAATCTGTCAAAATAAATTATAATTGCTTCCGGAAAGAACCAGGATGGTAAGAGCAGTTTTGGTGAAGAACACGCAGGGGAAGCCTTACGTTGCTGAATGAATTTCGAATCCCTCTTTTGGCATCGAGATTTCAGTTTTTGTTGCCCTGGTTTTTGTACTTGAAGAAACTTTCATGCCAGCGATCAGATCGTGAGGGGCTACAAGATCAATCAATAAACTTTGAGCTGTCAATTACACCATTTAAGGGGTAAAATACATTTAAGGCATAGTTTAAGAAAGATAAGTTATATTTTAGCCAAGAAAAAAAATTCTAATTCATTGGAGCATATTTGAGCGAGATAACACAAATTCACTTGGTAGTCTACAAAGTTAAACCAAAAACTTACGTTGATAGTTAAGAAAAGAATGTGAACAATGAAATTAAAAACAAATTAAAAATTGAATAAGATCAAGCACACAATGCAATGAAATTAACATTTTGGAGAATGAAAAAAAAAAGAAAAAGGAAGAGTATGCTCAATAAGAGGAAGGGGCAAATAGAAGAAACACTTAAATAGATGAAGTGACACATCCAAATTGTTGAGCTCCTATAAAGTGTTAATGTGATATCTATGATTAAGGACCGTTTGGTTTAAATTTTGGTAGAATTATTTTTGAAAATTAAAGTTAAAAAAATTATATTTAGTAGACTTGAAGTTAAAAGAATTGAGTTGTGTTTGAGAATGATATTTTAAAAGTAAATTTGAAAGAATTGTGCTTGGATATGATAGATAAAATTATTTTTAGGTATAAAATTACCAAAAAGACATACTACAATTTTAAAAGAGAGTAAAGTAAAACGTTAATAGGGATAATAAGGTAAAAACATCACTTCACTTTGATGAAAGTAAAATAAAAAGTATCTTTCAAGTTATTTGAGAAATGGTAATTTTACTAATCGAAAAGTACTTTTGCCACCAATGAAATAAGTATCAAACACAATGAATACTGTATAAACTTATTTTGCTATAAACAAAGGTGGATTCACTATGAAGTGGTGACTTGGGTGAATGGAAAGCAACAAGTAGATATTGGGGCCAGAAGCTAGTCAAAGCTCATTAAGGTGCTTTGGAGGATTATTGAAACTCATCATTTTGCTTAACCCATTAGTGAAACTCACCATTTTCATTAACCCAATACAGTAAAAATTAAAAACAAACACACACACACACACACACACACACACACACACACACTCACAAACCTAGAGAGCATCCCTTCCCCATCGTTGTTGAAGTGGAATCTTCCCTTTTCCGGCCACCCTCCTAGCCTGTGAACACCATTACTCGTTGAAGGTCAAAGTCCGCATCATTTAGCCGTGGCATTGTTGGCACAGGGTCAAGGTACTGTTCATCCTACTCGAAGGCATGGTGGAAGCAATGTTGTTGATGGTTGAGGAGTCATGGATGAGCATAGACTTAATCAATCAAGTAAATAGTGTAGAAGAAGTGGTCCACAAACACGGTGAGTAGTGGAGGCATGGGAAACCTTATTCACGAAAGGATTTGTTGGGTAATAGCATTTATGATGTATGTAACATCCACCAGATTTTTTTTTATCGTTTTTCGCCTAGTTGTTCGGTTTTTATCGAATAATTAAGGTTAATTAAAATTTGACTAAATATTTATTTAGGATCAATTAATTAGCAACTAATTGAGTTCAGATATGAGGGAATTAGGTTAGAAGCATAGAAGATTTCATAAAAAATTTTCCTAACCCGATTCACTGATTTAAAGGAAATCGGTAGAATTTCGGTATTTTAAACTGTCGAAACCAAATCAATAGGATTATGTGATGAAAACCCTAGGATAAGTGGCTAAAATTCAGCCACCATTCTTCCACCTAAGTGGTGCCAAGTAGCCGCCCAAAGAGTGGAGAAACTTGGCTCATTCACCACCACCAAAGCCTCCACCAATCACAAGCCACAAAACCTAACTAACCATGTTTTAAAACATCAAAATCTCTCCTAACTCCCCTCATTTTCGTGCTCCCTCCATCAGCTGCCCATTCTTATTTCTGTCATCTCCAATTCCACTCCTTCTTCCTCCCATCTCCAAGCTCTACCTACTTCCTCCACCAAAAACTCAAATCTAGCTAGTTTTTACATCAATTTGAGGTAGGATTCAACTTTTGTTATTGATTTCTATGGATTGTGGCTGTTTGCAATTCTACTTTGCTTTATTCATTTGGTGATATATTGGATGTATTTGATGGTTTATAGTTGGATGATCATGAAATCTTGAGTTGGAATTGAAGTTAGAAGGAGAAAATTAGAAGAAGTGGAGAATCAGGATGCAAAGTGGAGAATCAGGATACTGCCTAGATGAGAAACCCTATGGCAGTCTGTACGGCAGAGTGTATGGCTCTACCTACAGCCATTTAAATATAATGAAATTATTTTTATATGAAACTAGATATCTAGAGCTTTCCAACCATCTAAATTATAAGGCCATTGGATTAGTATTGAGTGAGATATGAATTTTTGACATTTACCCTAGAATTCTGACCCTGATTCTGAGCAGACTGGAATTCGGGGGGCATAACTTGCCCTATACTCCTTAAAATTGAGTGAAACGAATTTTATTAGAAAGCTAAGACATAGATAAAAGTCCCATAAAAATTTCAGAGTTAGATCCCAGTGGTTCAAGGAAGTTGCCTTAAGTCCAAGCCGGGCTAAAATACGGCAGTTCAGAAGGGTCAAATTTCGGAGCTTATAACTCAAGCTACACTAAAGAAAATGAAATGGGTCTTGTTGAAAATGAAAGCTTGTCCTGTTGGATACAAATTTCGTATGATTTGAACTGGTTTTCGATTTTTAGTGGATTTTTAATTTTAAGTGTGTAATTCTAGCCAGCTACAGAGTAGGCCGAGATAAAACTTAAATAACTTGAGCTACATTTATCAAAATTAGATAGGGCCAAAGAGGTTAGAAAATAGACACATAACACTCTAACATATCCAAAATTTAGGTCTAGATGAGTTAAGTAGAAATTGTGGCCTGATTTGCAAAAATCGGGTTGAATGAACTGAGGTAGTAACTATGTTCTAAATGCAACAATTGTTCCCATGAAATTGATGATTGAATTGTGAATGAAGTGTTATAATTTCTCTGTAAAATTGGTTTTTTGAGTACTAGCACTATTCATGGGGAAACAGACTTGATCTGTCATGCTGCCGAAATTTTGGCAAAGCCTATGCATAGGTTATGAAATACACTTTGATACATATGCATTCATGATTATGATGAAAGCTATAATAAAGATTCTATGATGAAAGATATGATGATGAGTCCATATTCTGAAAGAACGTGACATGGCGATCATACTCTGGAATATGGCATAATGATCCCACACCCTAAAGGATGTGACATGGCGATCACACCCTGATAGAGTATGACATGACGATCATATTTTGGGACATGGCAGGATGAATATATTCCTAAGGAGTGCTACATGGTGATCACACCCCTATGGAGTATGGTGATCGTACTCTAGAATATGTATAACAAGTAAAGGAAGATAAAGGAAGAAAAGAAAATTATGTGTATTTGTATAAATTCAAGTTCAAGTAAAGGATTTTATGTTTTCAGTATATATTAGAGGTATTATATTTTAATACATTTCAGTTATTATTCATAGTATAATTCATGAATTTATTTCGTATTGGCTCATCGAAATGACAAGTGTATGAATAAAATAGATTTTGCTTCGAACAATATGTTTTCGAACTATAAAATTAAACAGTTTATATAACATATCCACCTTTTTTCATAATAAATCGAAGCAGCTGGAGATAATAACGAAGACACGGTATGTAATTTCTTCGAGAATCATACTGAGAATTTAAAATTCTCACTTCTACTTCCGTGTTATCTCCAGATAGTTCGAGAATTTTTCAAAGACGGCTGAAGTTGCTGTCAGATAAGGTCCGCTTAGGTAACAGTAACAACTCCAAAGTGTAGTACTATGACTTAAGTATAATACTGTACAGAGGAGGATGTTACAATATATGCAGGATATGTGAATGTAATATCCTAACTTAAAATGAGATATTAGTTATATAACTTCAATCCTTTTATTTGTTTGAGCTCTTGAAAATTTTCTTAGAGCATTTTTCTTGCTTGTTCAGGTGTTACTAAAGTGAAAATATGGTTAAAAATACTCTTGGAACCTTTCTAATGCATATTGCATTATTTGGACAAAAGCTAAAAATGTTGGTATTGATCCACCACCTGGGCACCCAAAAACTAGTGCCTAGGCATTGGCTGTCAAGAGAGGATTAGGTCATTAGTTGCCTAGGTGCCAGGCATGAGATTTTTTTTAAAAAATGCTTGCTCTCTCTCTTTCCTCCATTTTCTCTCTTTTCAAGAGCTCTCTCTAGATTTCGTTCTTTAAACTCAATCTTTATCATCCTAGTTCCTTTCGATATTACTTTTATCTCCCACCTATTGCCAACTAAGTATCAAGCTCTTCTATCAATTGATTTTTCTTTGGAGCAAGTAAAGGGAGTCTTGGGAAGCCTTGGGTAAAGATCCAGGCTCCTCACCTCATTCTATTCCTTCTTTGACACTTTGAGGTAACATTTTTTTTTCCCTAATAGTTTGTTCAAGGTAACATTTAAATTATTGGGCTAGGATTTGGAGACCTATAGTTATATATCTTGAGATTTATGAGTAATATATATTAATCTTTCGCCTTTATGATTGATGTTTGTTTATGTTGTCATAGTTATGGTGCTAGATCTGTTCCTAAAACAATCTATTGGTTCCGTGGCACCATAGAGGAACAGCCATCCCGTGGTTTAAGTATTATGAGTGATAGCTTATTCAAACAATTTTAGATTAACACGAAATTTTATAGAGATGATCACACACACACATATACATATATCCAGCAACATATGGGAAAAAGGAATTAATATGATTTAACTTCATTAAAAGAGCATGGGACTAGAGTGTTTATGAAGTACTTCATACTTGCATTTGAAAGAAATATGAACTATGAATTTTATAATTGTTCATGTGAAACAAAGGAATTATTTCCATATTATGTGGTGATAAAAAAGGCTTGAGCTATGTTCAATAACAAACTGAGTTTTGTGGAATGAGCCCTTCATAGAACTTGTAATGCCCCAAAGTTCTGCACAACATAAATTTTAAATCTCTTTGACTCATGAACCTTTGAGTAATCTTTTGAATTCACATACTTGAGTATTTGAATGTTCATGATTCTTAGAATGCTCAAGGCCTAGACATGTGCTGTGGGTTGCATTTTGTTCCTTATCTTCCTTGTATAGTTTTCTTGAACTTACTTATTGATGTATGACTCATATGAAAGATTTTATGCATGTATAACCTTGATTGTGATCCAAAATATATTCTGAAATGTTATGAGATATCTGGCTAAGTGTTGATAGGTTTTGATTACTTGGGGAATGTCTTGGTTTCTAAGGACACTCCGTTTGGTTTTTGACTGGGTTCTGGGTTTCGAGATAAGAGGCTCTACAGTCTTGCATTTGGGGTAGATGGTCTGGGGTCAAGATTGTGAGCTGAAGGCACTAGGTGGGATGGCGCATTATTGAGGTGAAGTCAAAGGATCTGGTTCTGAGGTAGATCACCACTTCTCCGTTCATTTCTAACACTGATTGTGAATCACCATGAGCAGCAGGATGTTCAGGTCTAGGGTCCAAGTTCAGGGTCGAGGCATAAGAGTGTTTGAAATGGAAAAATGTGGAATTTGGAATCTTGGAACTAGTGCTTAGGCACTAGCTTAAGTGGCTTAGGCGTTGGCTACATTTTTTGGAGTGTGGTTTTGCGACCCCACTGCCTAGGCAGTCCCTGCGCAATAAAAACTTGGGGCTCACGATTGCTCTCCCATATCTTTCTCAAACACTCTTCCTGTCTTGGCTCTCTCTCAATCCTTTCTCTTCTACATAAATTCCATCAATGCCTCGCCATTTCTTACCTAAATCGTCCATAACATTCGTCCTTTTCACTCCTTATCATCATTCTTCTCTTGACTCTCTCTCTCTCTCTTCCTATATCGAGAGAAAACGAAAGTTAAAGGAGAACCACGACTTCTTGCTTTACTCCTTTATTCCACTTTCTAAGGTAAATTTTGAGCTCATTCCTTTTTTTATTACTATGGATTGACTAGTTTTGTCATCGATTCTTAAAAGGGGTTAAGGTTCATAGAATTAGGGATTTTGTATTTTGAGAGTAGTTTAAGTTAGTTTTGCTTTGTCAAAGCTAACTAACGATGGATTATTGCCTTTTGTAGCATCGGGTACCTCTAAGGATCTCCCTATTGGTTCTGAAGCCCTACCAAGTTGAATCCTCGCTTCTTATTTTGACTTGTAAGTAATAGTAAATCTATAATTAACATTATTGTGGTATTTGTGAACAAATATAACATGTGGATTATGGTATATTGATTGTTAACGTGTAAAATGGATTGTACCAAATTTTGTTGTTGTATTGGATACACTGAATGTTTCTATGTTCAGGGAACAAGCATATGGAACTTATGATTGAACTTTGAGTGGCACATTGAATTGATTAGTGGTATGGTATATATATGTATACTTAAGTGCATATATGAGAATTGGCGCTTTAACCTTCGAGGACCAGCATGCCACAGGTCACGTGATACTTGGGGGCTACTTCTTAAATCCTAGAAGGGCTAGGACCATCGTGCCATGGGTTAGGCAGACCGGGAGCCACCTCCTGAATCTTGGGTATTGATTGAGTGTTCAAATATGATGTGTAATATGATACCCATTGCCACTAGATTGTATTTGAATTGAAATGCATATGCCAAATGCTTGTTCCTTTGGACTTACTCTTTTGCCTCTCACATGTTTCAAACTCTTTTCCTGGTCAGTGCCCTAATCCTCCTGCCAGTTAAAGCATGTAGTTGCCTTCTTGGTAAGCTCGACATTCTATCGTGTGGGCATGAAATTATTTTGATTTAATTGTATATATTTTGAAACTTTGTATATAAGTAACGTAGTACTCCATAGATTATAGGTAGGATCCTACTTCTTTTTGTTTGTGAACTTGGTTAAATTACTCAAATGTTTGATTAGTGGATTATTTCTATATTGGCTAGTTTGTTTATCTGAAAAAAAAAATTACAGGGAATATATGTATGATCTTTTGAGGGAAGTCCGATTTTTAGAGAAACCTCTTTTCATTTGTTTTTAGATGGTTTGGTTAAGCTTGCTAAGGGTCAAAGATCCCTAAGCACTGGTTGCGACTCTAGTTGGGTTGTGATAAAGTGGTATTAAAGTCTAGGTTTCCCCTTGGTCAATGAAGCAAATGTCCTTTAATAGAATCACGATTGTATAAATGGAAGCCAGCCTATTCCACAAAATGTGATGCTAATAGAGGCTTATAGGAGTGTCCTACCCTGATTTCTATATCTCTTAAATGTTGTTTATGTTCTCTTTCATTTTAAAAATTTTCTCCATTTCTTGATTCAATTCATTATTCTATAGATGGAGATGCAACCCAGGATTAGAGTTCATGGGCAAGGAGCCAGAGGTCATGAGGCTCTAGATGCGAAGTTTGATCAGGCCTGTTCTTTCAGAGCAAGAAGAAGAGGTCATGGTAAGGGTAGAGGTTGTGGAAGAAAGGCTCGACAACCTGAAGAACCTACACTTGGCGAAGGTGCGCCAGGAATGGTTGAGGAGATCAGAGAGGTGCACCGGGCCATTGAAAACCTGGTTAGACTACTAGCTGATCAAGCACGAGCTAGAGCCCCACAAGGGGCAGTGCTAGCTCCTCCTATTCAGGGACAACCCCCACTTGAGGAAGATATAGACATTAGTCTTCCTAAATTTCTTAAGCTGAAGCTGCCCTCCTTCATTGGGAATATAGCAATGGAGGACCCTCAGCTTTTCCTCAACAAAGTTAGTAAGATCATTACGGGTATCAGGTGCTTAAGTACGAGAGTAGTTGAGCTAGCTGCATATCAACTGGAAGATTTGGTAGAGCAGTAGTACGATACTTTCCTCTTTAGCCGATCAGCTATTCACCCCCACTTTCTTGGGAGGAATTCTCTGAAGCCTTCGTGGAGAGATTTCTTCCGACCAGTAAGAAGGAGAGCTTGGCCAGGGAATTTAAGAGGCTAGAGCAGATGCGGACATGTCAGTGGCTGAGTATGATGCCCGATTTACTCGACTTTCTAAATATGCACCACATATGGTAGCTACAAAAGCATTAAGGATGGTGAGATTCTTCCGTGGGTTGGTAGACCTGATGTTCATTACCCTTTCATCCCAAGTTAGGAAATTGACCTATGCTGAAGCGGTTAATGCTGCTATGCATATCGAGGATGGGAGAAAAAAGAAGAAGGCTGCTAGGGAGATAGTTAAGAAGCAAAGGTATGAGGCACTTTCTCTGGTGGTTCTAGCTCAGGTGGAGGACCTAAGCAATTGAGTCCACCAAGAACACCCACATCGAGAGCTATGTTGTCATAGCCTCCCTCTGTGAGTGAGCTAACTCTAAGATCTAAGACTAGAGGATTATTCCAGATGAGTACACAGGGTACTAAATACTCTGGTAGTGCCAGACTTCCTTGCCAGACCTATGGCAAACCTTATTCTGTGGTATGTCATAAGGAGACTGATTCTTGTTTTGCATGCAATCAAGTTGAATATCTCAAGCGAGACTGCCCCTAACTGCAGAAGAACTCTAGTCAAGGCTCAGCTTATCCAGTCACGTTAACTTTATCTTCCTCAACTTAGCCTTTTGGAGATGTTTCAATTTCTTTTAGGAGAGGCACCAAAGGAAGAGCTACGGATGGCAAAGGATCTATCTATTTAGGTTAGGATAGGACAGCCATGTGTATTTGCCCATACTCATCAGGATGCACAGGCATCCCATGCAGTAGTAGCAGGTACACTTTCGGTCTATTCTTTTAGAGAAATGATAATATAAACTTGGGTTCATCGTAAACTCGAGTCATTATTACATCTCAACCATTGTTCTCTTAATATTTATATATTATAATTTAAAAACATGTTTTCAATGGTTGAGATGTAATATAGACTCAGGTTCATGGTGAACCTGAGTCTATATTGTCATTACTCGTTCTTTTAATGCTTACATCTTATTTGATTCGGGATCAACTCATTCCTATGTGTCCCCCGTATTTTGCTTCGTGGTTTGACTAACTGCCATGTTTACTTGATCATTCTTTTTAGGTGGGAACACCCGCCGCAGACTCCTTGATGGTTACATCAATTTATAAAGATTGTCTAATTTGTATGAATAATAGAGATATGTTGGCTGATTTAATGGTCTTGGACATGGTCAATTTTGATGTCATCTAGGGTATTGACTGGCTAGCTTCATGCCATGCTACTGTGGATTGTCATCAAAAGACAATCAAGTTTGAAGTTCCAGTTGAACCACCCTTAATCTTCTAAGGTGATAGCCATTTAGATTTCGCTAGCTTAGTGTCTTTTCTAAGAGCTATGCACTTGTTGGATAGCGGTTGTTAGGGATTTCTTGCAATTATTCAAAAGACGGATGTAGAAGTGTAGGTGCTGGAACAAGTCTTGGTAGTGAGAGAATTTCAAGATGTGTTTCCGGAAGAACTACTTGGGATACCTCTGAATAGAGAAATTGAGTTCTGTATCGATTTGGTCCTTAACACTCAACCCATATCCATAGCTCCATACTGTATGGCACCAGTTGAGTTAAAGGAGTTGAAGGGATAGTTGCAAGACTTGCTGGACAAAGGTTTTATTTGCTCTCATACTTCTCCATGGGGTGCTCCGGTATTGTTTGTGAAGAAGAAAAATGGATCCATGAGGTTGTGTACAGATTGCTGGCAACTTAAAAAGGTGATGGTGTGCAATAAGTACCCTCTACTTCATATTGATGCCTTGTTTAATCAACTTCAAGGAGCCTCCTATTTCTCTAAGATTAACTTTCATTTAAGATATCATTAGTTGAAGGTGAGGGAAATGGATATTCCGAAGATAGCTTTTCGCACCTGTTATGAATATTATAAGTTTTTAGTGATGTCTTTCAGGTTGACCAACGCACCTGCCGCTTTTATGGATCTAATGAATCGGGTGTTTAAGCCCTTTTTGGACTATTTTCTAATTGTTTTCATTGATAATATTTTAGTCTATTCAAGGAGTCAAGAAGAGCATGAGCATCACCTGAGGATTATCCTTCAAACATTAAGAGATCATCAGCTATATGCCAAGTTTTCAAAATGTGAATTTTGGTTAGACAAGGCAGCCTTTTTAGGGTATATAGTGTCCAAGGAATGTATCTTGGGGTTGGTAGGTTATTATCACTACTTTGTCAAATAATTCTCTAGGATTGCAGCCCTATTGACTTGATTAACATAAAAGAATGTGAAGTTTCAATGGTCTGATGCCTATAAGGAAAGTTTTTAAAAGCTCAAAACCTGTCTAATTACAACCCTATTTTTGTCTTATTGTTAAGCTCAAGTGGCTTTTTAGTGTTTGTAATGCTTCAAGGGTTAGCCTAGGGTGTGTTCTTATGCAACATGGTTGAGTTATTGTCGATGCCTCTAGGCAACTTAAGAAGCATAAGCAGAACTATCTTATTCATGATTTAAAGATAGCAACAGTGGTCTTTGCCCTAAAAGTGTGGAGGCACTACTTGTATGGTGAAACGTGTGAGATTTATACGAATCACAAAGGCTTAAAGCATATCTTCCAACAAAATGACTTAAATTCAAGGCAGCGGAGGTGGATGGAATTACTCAAGGACTATGATTGTACTATCCTTTACCATTCAGGTAAAGCCAACAACATAGTTGCTAACGCCTTAAGTAGGTAATCCATGGGTATTTAGCCCATATAGCCCTGACAAATGACCCTTGGTAGAAGACATACACAAGTTATAGACCAAAGGTGTACAGTTTGAATTACGAAGTTTAGGGGTGCTTTTAGCTTACGTGAGAGCTTAATCCCCTTTGATTGATCATATTAAGCCAGCCTAGTAAGAGGATCCAAGGTTAGTCAAGTTAAAACAAGATGTCAGTAGTGGCAAGATTTTTGAGTTTGCTTTGGATAAAAAAGGTGTATTACGATATGGGGATCATCTTTGTGTTCCTGATATTGAAGGCCTGAGGGAGCTCATTTTACAAAAGGCCTATAACTCCAAATATTCCATCCATTTAGGTTCCACTAAGATGTATTAAGACCTAAAGCAACTGTATTGTTAGGAAGGCATAAAAAAGGATATTGGTGACTTTGTATCTCGTTGCTTAGTGTGTCAACAAGTTAAAGTTGAGCATCAAAGGCTCGTCACCCTATATCAACAGATTGAGATTCCCGAGTGGAAATGAGAAAGTATCACTATGGATTTTGTGACTATTTTGCCATATAGCACAAATAGGTTCAACGCCATTTGGGTGATTATGGACAAACTAACTAATTTAGCCCATTTTCTTCCGGTTAAAGACCACTTATAGCACAACTTAGTATGCCCAACTATATGTTGATGAAATAGTCAAGCTCCATGGGGTACCCCTATCAATTATATTGGATCAGGGGCCTTGATTCACCTCCCACTTCTGGAAAGCTTTTCAGGAAGTCCTAGGGACACGTTTGAATCTTAGTAATGCTTTTCACCCTCAGACAGATGGATAATTTGAGAGGACTATTTGCATTCTAGAAGCCATGTTGAGAGCTTGTGTTTTGGATTTTGGCGGAAGTTGGAGCATTTTTTTAACCTTTGATAGAGTTCTCCTATAACAATAACTACGAAGCCAGCATTTAGATGGTGCCTTTTGAAGCTTTATATGAAAGACGTTGTCAACCCCTAATTGGCTAGCTTGAGATTGTGAAGTTAAGCTCTTGGACTCGGATTTAGTGCAAGAGTCAATGGAGAAGGTTTGCATGATTTTATAGAGGCTTTTGGCCACTCAGAGTAGGTAGAAGGCTTATATTGATAATCGAAGATGAGATGTAGAATTATCGGTTGGAGATCATGTGTTCCTCCGAATTTCTCTTATGAAAAGAGTTATGAGATTTGGTGAGAAAGGGAAACTTAGTCCTCACTATGTTGGTCCCTTTGAAATTCTCAAGCACATCAGTTCAATGACTTATAGATTAGCTTTGCCACTAGATTTATCCATTATTCACCCAGTTCCATGTTTCCATGCTCTAGAAGTATATGCCAGATCCCTTTTATGTCTTTGTATCTCAGGTGGTTCAACTAGATGAAAACTTGTGCTAAGAGGAGGAGCCAATGGCTATAGTAGATTGTCAGGTGAAGAGACTTTGTTCCAAGGAAGTTGCTTCGATAAAAGTAATTTCAAGGAACCATGTTATTGAGGAAGCTACGTGGGAGCCTGAGGATCTTATGCATTCCAAATACCCATACCTATTTCGCAATCAAGGTTAGTATGTTTCTTTTGAAATTTGGGAACCAAATTTCTTTAAGGGGAGGAGAATGTAATGCCCTAAAGTTCTGCACAATATAAATTTTAAATCTCTTTAACTCGTGAACCTTTGAGCAATCTTTTGGATTCACATACTTGAGTATTTGAATGTCGGTGAGTATTAGAATACTTAGGGTCCGGACGTGTATTGTGGGTTGTATTTTGTTCCTCATTGTTCTTGTATAGTCTTCTTGAACTTAGTTATTGATGTATGACTTTATGTGAAAGACTTTGTCCATGTATAGCCACTGATCATGATCCAAAATATATTTTGAAAGGTTATGAGATGTTTGGTTGAGTGTTGGTAGGTTTTGATTACTTGAGGAATGCCCTAATTTTTTAGGACACTCCATTTGATTTTCGACTGGGTTCAAAGTTCCAGGATCGGAGGTTCTAGGGTCCGGAGTCCTAGGTCTGGGGTGGATGGTTTGGGGTTAAGGTTGTGCACTAGAGGCGAGTAGAATAGATGGCAGAGTGTTGAGGTGAGGTTTAGGGACCTAGTTCCAGGGCAGATCACCACTTCTCCATTCATTTCCAATAGTGATCATGAATCATTATAAGTAGTAAGATGTTGAGGTCCAGGGTCTAAGTTCCAGGGTCGAGGTATGGGAGTGTTTGAAACAGAAAAATGTGAAATTTGGAATCCTAGAACCAGTGCCTAGGCATTGTCTACATTTTCTAGAGTGTGGTTCTACCACCCCACCGCCTAGGCATTGGAAACTGACCGCCTAGGTAGTTCCTGCACGATAAAACTTGGGGCTCGCAACCCCTCCCCCATATCTTACTCAAACACTCTTCCTGTCTTGGCTTTCTCTCAATCCTTCCTCCCCCACATAAACCCCATCAATCCCTCACTATTTCCTACCCAAATCTTCCATAAATTCATCCTTTTCACTTTCTTATCTTGATTCTTTCTCTTTCTCTCTGCTCCTGTAGCAAAGAAAACAAATGTTAAAGGAGAACCACTACTCTCTTCTTGCTCTACTCCTTTATTCCACTTTCTAAGCGCATTCTGCTATACACCTGAATAAGTATGATGCATAGTGCACCATTTACAAAACTTTTGCCCCACTATATTATCTCACTTTAACTTAGAAGAAGAAAAGGCAATAGCTGGTTTTGGTAGTAGGTAGACATGACAACTCGCTGATAGACTAACCAACCCATGTGCATCCCTTTCTTTTTTTTTGGTTTTCTCAATAGAACTATTGGTGAAGAATAATTTATAGTTCTCATCATCCACTGCTTTTCATTTCAATTCTTTTTCTAAGCCATAGGCAAGAGCATCATCAACTTGAACCCCAGACAAAAACAGAGTTGATCCTATCAACAGCAGTAAGAGCTCCATGAAGATCTCCAAAAGTATTAACTAGTCCTTGAACAGCAAATGTTAAAGTGAAAGTATATCCAATAAAAGATGCCATAGCTCCAATAGAAAGCTCACCTACCTTAACTTTGCTCTTTCCAACACAATATAATGCAATCAAAGAAATATAAACAGCAACCCTAGTCATGGATTCATTAAATAATTTGAAAGTACCAAGCTTTATCCCACTTGATTGGAAAGAAAGGACTTGGTTAGCAAATGTAAACATTTGGTGCTTTTCACCACCAAAGGATCTTACTATTCAAACAGCAGAAAATGTTTCTGGTTAGCATCCCTTTCTTTCTTTGTGTACTCATTTACTTGGTTCTTGTTCTTCCAACAAACCATGGCCTGGAAGAAGACAATATTTCCCTACAAACAAACCTTTTCCTGTATCCATTTCACCCTTATATAAAATGCCCAATTCCTGATCTCATGCCCATCTTCGCCATGGCTAACAATCATGCAAGCACTGGAATGCTGCCACAGCAATTCCATGTGAGTACCAAGGCGAGTAACCTCGTTGAGGCAGTAACTACGATTCCTTCATGATGCAAAATCCTTCCTTGTTACTTTACACTCTTCCATTACGTTGACTAACTATGTTCATGGTGCCATTTTATATGGGCCACTATTTTGGAGACATTCTTTTGCAAAACCAAGCTATTTTGCTCCATTGCCATGATTTCCTCCATCGACAGCAGAACCGCCTAATGACCTTCCTCCTTACTAAACAATTAATAATATGCTTTTGTTTTTTCCCTTTTTAATTTTAGGGTTTCGATCTAAATAGAAAAAAAATTTCTAATTAATTTTGGTTAATCTCCTGCTTCGATAACCCACTTTAAATCTAGACCCTTCAATATGAACGCTACCCAATTGACGCTTCTCTGCATAGCAAAACACGGTTGGGCCAAAGTTTTTGTAAATGGTGCACTATGCACCATATTTATTCATGTGCATAGTAGAATCCGCCCACTAAGGTAAATTTTGAGCTCATTCTTCTTTTTATTATTATGGATTGACTAGTTCTATCATCGATTCAAGATTTTGATCAAATAAGAAGGGGGTTAGGGTTAATAGAATTAGGGATTTTGTATTTTGAGAGTAGTTTGAGTTAGTTTTTGTTAATATGTGAAATGGATTGTACCAATTTTTGTTGTTGTATTAGATGCATTGAATATTTCCATGTTCATCGAATAAGCATATGGAACTTATGATTGAACTTTCAATGGCATATTGAATTGATTAGTGGTATTGTACACATATGTATACTTAAGGGGGTGTTTGGCATGCTGTATTAGGCATGATAGGATAAGGTTATACAATACGTTATAATTTTATCCGTTGTTTGGTGCAATCAATGTATTGTATAACCTTATCCATCAAATCTCCCTTATACGTTATAATGATGGATAACGCCGTATTAGGCCTGATTAGCTTTTAATGTATAAGGGTTCTTTCACTTTTTTTATTTTTTAATATATTTTATTAAAAAATTAATTATTAACTAAATAATAAAAAATAAAAATATATAAATAAAAATAATATTATTTAATAATAAATAAATATTTTTTTAAAAAATTGTAAAATAATTATTCAAACTAAAATAAAAATATAAGAATAAAAATTTATTATTAAAATATATAAATAATAATATTTAATATAAATTTAATTATATATAATAAAAAATACAACCAAATATAGGAATGTGATAGTAAGCCTATTTAGATTTTGATATATAAAAACTCCATCTCTATTTCATTCACTCTCTCACTCTCTCTCATATTTTTTATATTTATAAAAAAATATTAAAAATAAATAAATAAATAATTTTTAATATAAAATTATTTTTATATATAATAAAATAGAGCTAAAATAATTATTATAACTATTTAAAAATTATATTTATTATAATCTCTTCTTTTGGTTATATTTTATATAATACAATATCTTATACAATGACATACCAAACATTGCATTGTATTAAATTTTTATCAGGCCTTATCCTATCAGCCCTTATACTATTAAATTTTATCTTATCGCCTTTATACTATCAAAGATACCAAACACTCTAAGTGCATATATGAAAATTGACACCTTAACCTTCTAGGACCAGTGTGCCACAGGTCACATGGTACCTGGGGGCCACCTCCTAAATCCTAGAAGGGCCAGGACTAGCATGCCACGAGTTAGAAAGCCTAAAGGCCACCTCTTGAATCCTAGGTATTGATTGAGTGTTCAAATATGATGTGTAATATGATATCCATTGCTACTGGATTGTATTTGAATTGAAAAGCATATGCTAAATGCTTGCTCCTTTGGGTATTATGGATATATTATTGCTCACTAGGTTCCATTAGACTCACTCTTTTTCCTCTTACATGTTTCGGACTCTCTTTCTAATTAGCGCCCTGATCCTCTTGCCAATTAGAGCATCTAGTTGCCCACTTGGTGAGCCTGGCAGTCTATGGTGTGGGCATGGAATTATTTTGATTTAATTGTATATCTTTTGAAATACTTTGTATCTAAAATGTGTAAAGATGTGCTCCATGGCTCTAGTTGGGTCGTGACAGAAGTGTTATTTGCTGATAAGTAATTTAATGTGATTATGATATTGTAGCCATGTGGACTTCCATGCTAAGATGTAGTTGGAACCATCATGAAATGCTTTAGAACTCTTCATTATCTATTGAGAATTTTTAACTTTCATTCTATTTCTGGTGGTTTCAGATTAGTGAAGTAATGCTCTAGAGGAAGATAGACTCCTCTAGTTGCTAGCAATGTATAGAGTTGTATTTAAATAAATTGTAATTTTTTTTATTTAGCTTAAAAATGTTTAGTCTATGACTAGTAGAGTTTTATTTTTACTCATGAGTATTTCAGTGTATTTATGTATATTAATATTCAACCTAAAATTTCATGTATAAATTTATGCTATTAGCTTTATTATAAATGGGTCTTAAAATAAACATTGGCCAAATAGTCTTAAGCAATTTTTTTTAATGTATTTTTGGTGCTTCTATTTTTATATTGTGAGTTGTTGTGAAAAGATTTGGGTTGACAAAATATGTTTGTGTTTTCTTTTCGTAGAAATCTCGATATGGGTAGAGTTCGAAATCATGAGGAAATGACTTTGCAGTGTGTTTGAGTAGTTTAGTTAGGGTTTAGGTTTTTGAAGGTCGGTGAAGGTGAAGGTTGGTGAAGATGTCTTGAAGGGTAATTTTGAAATTTTATAAATTATTTAAAGGTAAGGAAAATAGATATAATTTTAAAATTAAAATCTACGAAGGGGAGCGTATTTTTGATAGATTTTAGAAGAGGTCAATGTAATTTTTTTTTCAAAAAAAATTTAAGATGGTACATTGCACACAATACAAATGTAAGAGAGTAAATTATATTTTAACTTAAAAATTTATAGAATAGAACTAACGATAATATCACACTCTTTTTGAATTTAACCTATGTTATTATTTATTAGTTATCCTATAATATAAGATAGTTTCATTGATTTTTGTGGCAAGAAAATTGTTGTAGTTTTGTTTTGAATTATACCAAAAAGAGATCTTCATTAAGTTACTCTAGTCATACAAGATGGAATTTACAAAGCTCGTATGTTTTTATTTTATTCCCTAATTATTGCATGCAATTTTAATTTTAGAATAGCATGTAAGTAAAATCTTTTTTTAAAGTAATGCGTACAAAAATTCTAAAATTAGTTTTATTTTTTGGTAGACATAAAATTAGTTTTATGTGTCCTCTTAGTTACAATGCCGATTTTTTTTTTTTTAAAGATGCATTATCTTATTATTTTTTGTTATTCAATTTTGATATTTTTAAAGATGAATTATCTTTTTTTTTGTTATTTAATATCACTATAAATAATAGATTTTATTTTATTCTTAGTATTTTGAGCCACTTTTTTTTTTTTTTTTTTTTTTTTTTTTTTTTTATAATTTCTGATATATGGTTCTTTGCATTAGAATACTACAATTCCTTCTACATTTTGGAAAACTAATTTACTCATTAAATTCAAGATAGCTCGATTACCAAATTATTATTATTATTAGAATTTTGTTAACAGATAATTTAATTTTTGTGCATAAAAATATATTTTTATGATTTAGTGTATTAAATCTCTTTACATTTTTTCTATTTCTATTCATACGTGAAAATAACTTTCCAATGGAGAAGACTTAACCAACGAAAATGAAAACCTCCGTTTATTGTCCCAACATCCCAACCGCCAAAATTCAAGAATATACAGCAAAAGTTCTGGAGCATTCCACGGCAAGACAAAAAGAAGCATGATAAACCACCCGTTGGAATCCAACGGCCCAGATCAAACAGAAGTTTCAAGACGCAATCCATCACCACTCATTCATCTCGTTACATCGTAACAATAATAATAATATAAACAAAATAAATAAAAAACCTAATCCCTCGTTCACTCTATTATATCTGCTCGACAACCCGACGCGGCACACCAAAACGCAGTGTTTGCAGCGTTATCCAAAAACCCCCCAACTCAATACCCCACACTGCTTAAACCCTAATCCAGCAATTTTCCCCAATCCGATTCGAATCCCAAATTCCCCAATTCAGTTCAAGTCAAAGTTCGGGGGAAGCAAATGGCATCATCATCAACCTTCTCATCAGCAATGTCCCTTGCGGCGCCGCCGCAGCAGCACAAGCTCTCCTCCTCCGCCGCCATTTCTTCCCTTCCCTTCTTCGCCGGCGGCAGAAGACAACGAAACGGCGTCGTTCTCGCAAGGAGGAACCGGAGTCCCAAGGTATCCGCTATGGCCAAGGAGTTGCATTTCAACAAGGATGGCTCAGCTATTAAGAAGCTCCAGGTATAGTAGTAGTAATGGTAGTAGTAGTAGTAGTAGTAGTAGTAGTAACTGTAACAGTGACAGTGACAGTGACAGTGACCGAGAAAGTTAGTGAGTGAGTGAGAGACACTAAGCCGTTAAATTGGTCGTTGAGATTATAATCGTCGATTAAAATAATTTCGATATTTTAAAATTGTATTATTGTTTTTATTTCCTGATATTTAATTTTAAGGTAAATTAGTCCGTAAAATTATTTCCAGATTAGTTGAACTAGTACTAATTCGTTATTATAGAGACTGATTAAATTAGATTACAATACGAGGGGTTAAAATGGTATTTTTCCTCTTTAATAAATTTCGGGGACTATTGTAATTGATAGTTATAATTTCAGGGAATAATTTGAGGCTTTAGTGAGTAATGCTAAAATGAGCGTTTTGAAATTGTGGGGTTTGTTTTTTCCTTATAAAAATTGCATTTTGTTGATGCACATGACGATATTTTTATTTATTTATGGTTTTTATTTGTGTTGCAGATTGGTGTAAACAAGCTTGCGGATTTGGTTGGGGTTACACTTGGTCCTAAAGGAAGGAATGTTGTTTTGGAGAGCAAGTACGGCTCACCTAAGATTGTTAATGATGGTGTTACGGTTGCCAAAGAGGTGTGTACTGTGTAGTTTTCTATCTATTTATCTCTATCTTTGGTATGAATTCAGGCTTTTGTTTTTTCAAGGAAAAAAAAATGGTACTGCAATTGAATTTCGTGATACTTTTGGTTGTTGTATATGTTAGAATAGTTTTGTTGAATCTCGATGCTCAGAATATTGTATATATCCCTGAGTTTTATTTAGGATGCCTTTATTTAAATTGAAAAAAAATCCTTTTATGATATAATGTTTTTAGAATTTTCTTTCAAGAAATTACTCTTTAATTTATGACAAGAAAAGTGCAACTGCCGTTTTTGAGGTTTAAGCCTGTTTGTAAAAAAAACTTATCTAATTATTTTACTTTCTTTTACACATGTTTTTTAACTGATTTTTTTTTCTTCAAGAATACACGAATAAACCATCCTTAAAATTTAAATTATATTTGGCTTGAATAGGTTGAGTTGGAGGATCCAGTTGAGAATATTGGAGCCAAATTGGTGAGACAGGCAGCTTCCAAGACAAACGACTTGGCTGGTGATGGAACCACTACTTCTGTTGTTCTTGCCCAGGGTCTTATTGCAGAAGGAGTCAAGGTAGGTTTGTTCTTTGCACAGAATTGTACACTAATAGCCGCTTTGTTTGTTTTGGTTTGGCTTGCTTTTGCTTATTGTCACAGTTAGGCCTCATTTCTGGGCAAATTTGACAGGTTGTTGCAGCTGGTGCCAACCCTGTGCTCATCACCCGTGGCATTGAGAAGACAACAAAAGCTCTGGTATCTGAGCTTAAGCAGATGTCAAAAGAGGTGATGCATTTTTCCTCTTTTTTCCTCCCCTTTTTGCTTTTAAGCATGTTTATTACATGGGGTATTCATTTTCTTAACATATTCTGGTGTTTAATTTCTGAGTAATTATATCAAAATTTATATGTTAGGACTTAAAGTTGTGTTTGCATGTATTGCAGGTTGAAGATAGTGAGTTGGCAGATGTGGCGGCAGTCAGTGCAGGAAACAATTATGAAGTAGGAAATATGATAGCTGAAGCAATGAGCAAGGTTGGTAGAAAGGGTGTTGTGACACTTGAGGAGGGAAAGAGTGCTGATAACAACCTATATGTTGTTGAGGGGATGCAATTTGACCGTGGCTATATTTCGCCATACTTTGTTACTGACAGTGAGAAAATGGCCGTTGAATTTGAGAATTGCAAGGTTTAACATCTGTTTTTTCTGGTAACTTATTATTAAATTTAACATTCTTTACATTTCATTATAATCTTATGTGGTCTGTATATTGTGCAGTTGCTGTTAGTTGATAAAAAGATAACCAATGCAAGGGATCTAATTAACATTCTGGAGGATGCAATTAGAAGTGGATTCCCTATTTTGATTATTGCAGAGGATATTGAACAAGAACCTTTAGCAACTCTTGTGGTGAACAAACTTAGAGGATCGCTGAAGATTGCGGCACTTAAGGCCCCTGGATTTGGAGACCGCAAGAGCCAGTACCTTGATGATATTGCCATATTGACTGGCGGTTTGTAAATTTAATAGTTCCTTGACTCTGATTTTTTTTTTTGGGGGGTTTAATTTGGAAGTGCATTTAGTTTTCTCTCTCTCTCTCTCTCTCTCTGTTCCTCTTTTTTTTTTTTTTGGGTTCCATTTGCCAACTATCGATATGGTATGTATCTTCCCAAATGGCTTACAGGTACTGTAATCAGAGAGGAGGTTGGCCTTACTCTAGACAAAGCTGGGAAAGAGGTTTTGGGTCATGCCTCCAAGGTGGTGCTCACCAAGGATACAACCACAATTGTTGGTGATGGAAGTACACAAGAAGCAGTGAACAAGAGAGTTGCACAAATTAGGAACCAGATTGAGGTTTGTCTTCTGCCTGTCTCTATCATTGTCTTTTCCCCTCCGAACTTTTTGCGGATGCAAACATGGCATGTGCAGGGTTCCTTGGAGACATTGTAAAGAATGCATATCTATTGAGACTCCCAAGAAGTGAGAAGTTCTGTACTGCTGGTAGAGATGCTCATTCTCCTCCTGGTTCTAACAAAATATGTTATTACAGGCTGCAGAGCAAGAGTATGAAAAGGAGAAGCTTAATGAAAGAATAGCAAAATTGTCAGGTGGTGTTGCTGTGATACAGGTAACTAACTCACTGACATATGATAAAATGCTAGTTTTTTACTCTCTGCAAGCGATATTGACTCGTGCAATTTTGTTGTATACATGTGTAGGTTGGAGCACAAACTGAGACAGAACTCAAAGAAAAGAAATTGAGAGTTGAAGATGCTCTAAATGCTACAAAGGTGAAATCCTCTTTCCTGAAACATTCATTAGTCATTTTGTGGATTCTGTTTTGGTGTGCTAATATTTTTGTTGATTCTTCAGGCAGCTGTTGAGGAAGGTATTGTAGTTGGTGGCGGGTGCACTCTGCTGAGACTTGCATCAAAGGTGGATGCTATCAAGGATGGCCTTGAAAATGATGAGGAAAAAGTGAGCCCTTTATTTGACTGGGCAAGATATATTTGTTTGGGTGCTTTGAAATGTTCCCGACTTATTTTCCCCCCCAATAACAAATGCTTATTACTTAGCTTTTTTGACTGTGAGTATGGCTTCAAAATTACTGTGTTTTGTTGTATTGCAGGTTGGAGCTGATATTGTGAAAAGAGCTCTTAGTTACCCTCTGAAATTAATTGCCAAGAATGCTGGTGTAAATGGCAGTGTTGTCAGTGAGAAGGTACTCAGATTTGCTAACATTTGAATTTCTCTTTGTTCTGTCAATGTGCTTCAGTGCTTGTGGTAATATGACTTGGCATGTTGTGGTTAGGTTCTTTCCAGCGACAATCCAAGATATGGATATAATGCTGCCACTGGAAAATATGAAGATCTAATGGCTGCTGGAATCATTGATCCGACAAAGGTCAATTGCTGTTCGAGTATTGAGTTTTTTCAGTTTACTTGCGTGTGATTTTCTAGCTATCCCTAGTTGCATGTTTGAGGTACCTGATAAATTAAACTTAGGGGTTGTTTAATATGCTGGCCTCTTTACTCTGGTATCCTAGATGTCAGGCTTGTGATCCTAACATCATCTGAAAAGGAGGCTACCTGGGAATCAATGTTACTAAACATGGGTATCCTATGTATGTTTTGAACTATCCTTTTGTACTAAACATCAGGTTATCAAATACCTGAGTGTATCTGTGTTGGGGTGTTACTGTAGTATCTTGCAAACTATTGCAAGATTGCCATTGTATTACTATTATTGAGACCCCCACTACAACCGGGGAAACTAGACAAAATGGCTTACTATTATCAAATTTTCTTGTTTGTGCCTGCTCGATATGAAGCTTGATAACTTAAGCATCCTATTCTTTTGTGCAGGTGGTTAGATGTTGCTTGGAACATGCAGCCTCTGTGGCCAAAACCTTCTTGATGTCAGACTGTGTGGTCGTTGAGATTAAGGAACCTGAGCCTGTACCTACTGGCACCCCCATGGACAATTCAGGTATGTAGTTTAAATGGAGCTTGTAAGGTTGTATTCTTGGGTGCCATCTGGTATGCCGATATATTCAAACCAGTGAGTCTGCCATATTTTTAACTTTCCCTGTCAATATCATCGAAAGCGATTAATTTTGATGTACTTACAATGTTAAAGTGCTCTATATTGTCATTTAATTAAATGCTTGCATTTATAAGATTTTTAAGATAGTGGATGATTAAGTTAAATACTTTTATTGATATAGCAATATTTGATTGAATATTTGTGTAAATTTTTTTTATATTGATAGTACATACAAATTAAATTCTTATGTATGATAATTTAAGGTCTCTACCTTCTTGTGTGCTTGGGGACAATAAATTTTTTTATCCTTATTCTTATCTTGTAATTATTTTTTACCAAATAAGAATGTGGAATTCAAGGTGTTTTGATAGTAAGACTATATACCAGGCATCTCATGCATATATCTTTCGCTGCTTAAGTGTGTGTTCGTTGAATGTGCTTTTCTTTTCTCCCAGGGTACGGCCTCTAGGGGAACGGCTGCATCAGTGAGAACAGTAACTTTTCCCGCCCTTTGATGAAATACAAAATTTGGAAGTTATTTTATTTGTATCAACGAGTCCAAATGTACGACGGACACTATAGTGTGGTTAACTGGATAGTGCGATGTCCTTTTTTGAAGTTAATAAAATATAAAAAGTTCTGCTGATAATTTCCCTCGCGATTTTTCTTTTATATTAACAGTTTTTTGTATTTTGTTTTTTATTTTCTACTTTTGCCTAGTTCCAAATGTTGCTAGAAGAAAATATGTATTTTTCCTGCTCCTTTATATAAGTCACTGTTTAAACCAGTCTCGAGGATGTAATTTAAAAAAAAGAAAGTCTCATGGGGCTCACAGTCATAATGACATTGTTAATGTCATTCACCTGTCCAACTTGTTCGAAAGTGTATGACAGTTGTTCTATGTGCCTATTATAAATATTTTTTGAAAGTCTTGTCTTGAAGTTTGTTTAAAAATTCTGTTTTTGGTGTGTTAATTCGGTCAAACCTATTTAAAAACTTAGGGGGCATTTGTTTCGAGTTTTGTCAAATTATTCGTGAGAATAATTATTTAGAAATAATATATTTTCATGTTTGTTATAAATTTTAAAAAAGCATTCTTGGAATTCTTAAAAACTTTAGTCGCCAATTAATTTCATGTAAATTATCTCATTAGATCTAAACACAAAGGGGGGAAAAAAAAACTGAACACAACCTAGTTTATTAGTTAAAAAACCTTAGTTGCCGATTAATTTCCTATTTGATAAACTCTAAAGTTTAAATTTGAATTACATAAGTGGGTTATGGCCTGATAAATAAATCGGTTAATTAGTTTTGATGAAAGGTTAAAAACTTGTTATCCAATAAAAGAATAAGTGCATTGACTGACATTTTAGTTTTCTGCCAAAATAAAATTTTTAAATTAAGGCAAGTAAAATCCAATCAAGAAATTATTTTAGGAGACAAATGTTATAATGTATCTTTTTAAATAACAAAGTCAAATTTCATATGTTCTAGTCAATCCAAAGCTTTTTTTTTTTACATATATTATAGGCTAAAACTAGTTTTTGGTTCTTTTGGTTTTAGTCCAAGCTCTAAATTATTTTTGGACATATATAGGATTTAAAAGCTAGTTTTAACCTCTATTATATTCACGTAAAAAAAAAAATGCTATATTATATTATAATTTGATAAAATACTATCTTCCTACTGTTTTTTGTGACGTGGTTTATATATTATCTCCTTATTATAAAAAGAGTTTAACTAAAAGTTCCAACTTAAGTGATACCAGACCATATAGAAGGCAACTCATTTTTCGAATTGAAAATAATATAATCAAACATCAATCTTCAGATCATTTGTCATCTCATGTAGGAGATGTATAATTTGTGAGTCTTAACTCTTGAGACATTGATGACTACTTCTCGACTTAACGCAGCTTCTGAGGACTATTCCTGTCACATAGAACCAATAGAACAATATCAAGTGGGATTCTTGTAAGATATAATTTGACCAGGCAAGATTAATTCAGCCATAAAGATTGAACAAATTTTCTCCAAAAAAAAAACCTTATGTGGACCCTTATTCTCCTTGTTCCGTAAGTAAATGAACTTAGTATCCTCCAAATTTTAGAAATAAATTAAAAGAAACAATTTTTTTATCACTTAAAGTGATAGATACTCACAGATATCTTTTATTTTTAGAGTTGAAAAAGTATAATGTGACAATAATAAAACTGTAGCGGCCTGTATTTGAGAGTTTATAGATGTCTCTAAAATGGAATGTATAAAATACAACTCATAAAATAACTATAAGAGTGAGGATTTGACTTTAATGTTCAATACTTTTTTAGAAGAGAGAGGTGGACAAAATTGCTCTTATCCTTCTTGATTAAGCCAACTCCTAGCCTTTCATATCTCTTCTCATTTATGCTCAATGCATACTCTCAGCACTACTTGTGGTACATCAAATAAGGAGAAAATTCTTGGCTAAACAATATATGTTACATTATCTTTTAGACATTTTTTAATAGCTAATATATATATCAATATTATTTAGAGATTAATCTATTTTTAATATAGATTCCATTAATAAACATTAATTTAATTTATAAATAAAGTGTATAGTAGGCACTGTCTAACAAAAAAGTAGAGAAAAACCTGATTCTTATGACTATTTAAAATAAAATTTATGACTTCTACCCTAATTTTATCTATGACTTTTCAATTTCTTAACCATGCTGATCATGACTCTTTCTTGACTATATTTAGGAAGCTTTAAGCAACTAACTCTTCTCATTATACAACAAAATAAACACGTTTTACGACTACATAAGGCCAAATTAGTTATCAACCAACAAAGACCATGGGGATTATTAAAATTGCCAAGTGGTCCACAGGTTCCTTGCACCCCAGGCATATGGACCAACTTAACAAATTCCTTGTACATGAATTATATATCATATGGTACTTTACAAAGACAAGGTTAAGCTGAATTGCGATTCAATCTCAAACCTCCTACATATAGCACAACATGTGTCAAACATTGTGTACTGGAATTTGTTATAGATTAGTTACATATATGGTTACTAGTCGTTGTATGAGTTAGTTACAATTACTTGAGTATAACCTTGTACCTTGTTCATATAGTAGCAAGCCCATTGAGCGTGCACGCATCTCCTTAGTTACAATGTGTCCATCGTTGCTCTTGGAGTTTCGTCTAGTCTTCAACTTTGGCAACCATAGATGATCTATCAAGTCCCTTCTTCATTCATCATTCTGATAATCCTGGCCTTGTCCTGGTTTTGCAGAAGCTCACCGGAGACAACTATGGATCATGGAGCCGTGCCATGAAGATTGCCTTATGTGTGAAGAATAAATTCGGTTTTGTCGATGGCTCCATACCAATGCCAGATCCTAATGATGATCCTGGTCATCATCAAGCTTGGATGTGCAACAATAACATTGTAATTTCTTGGTTGCTCAATGCTATTTCCAAAGGAATTACGCCTACTGTGATTTCTTATCCTTCAGCACATGTGATCTGGGTTGATCCCAAGTGCAGGTTCCAGCAACACAATGGTCCATGCCTATTTCAAATTCAGAAGGAACTAATGAGCTTGCACCATGGTTCTGCTTCTGTTAGTGCTTATTTTCTGAAGTTGAAATCAGTTTGGGAAGAATTGAATAATTATCGGCCCTTAGCTATTTGTACCCATTGTGGTTTAAGGCCATTCTTGGAGCATTTGCATCATGAGTAGATTATGCAATTTCTCATGGGTTTGAATGATAACTAAACTCAAGTCAGGGCTTAGATACTTCTGATGGACCCTCTTCCACTGGTCAATGAAGTGTTCTCCCTTGTAGTTCAAGAAGAGAGATCTTCTTCAACAATTGATGCACAAGTTGTTTTTGCCATCAAAGGAGTTCAATCCAATGTCCAAAAGAAAGAGAAGCCTCTTTACACACAATGTGGAATTCTAGGCCACACGGTAAACAATTGCTTTAAGATTCATGGATATCCCCGGGGACATAAATCCATGTCCAAAGCCTTATCTCATTTAGTTAATCAGGTGTCAAATGAAGAGAATAAGGCAATCTTTGATGCCACTCTAGTTGGTGCAGAGAAATTTCAGCAAATTTTGGGTATGTTAGCATCCCAATTGTCACAATCTTCAACCTCCAATAATGAGCATCCTGAGCATGCAGTTTCAATGGAATTAGGTATCATTTTATCCACTCACACTTTCTTTTCCCTTTCCAAATATCATTGGGATAGTAGATTCTAGTGCTTTGTGTCACATTGCCAAAATGTTTCTTAATTTTCTGTTCTTAAACCAATTCTCAATGTATTTCTTACTTTACCAAACAGAACACAAATCACTACGCATTTTGTAGGGAATTTCAAATTCACTCATCAATTTACACTACACAATATGTACCTTGCTTCAAATGATTTTTAAGCCTTTCAATTTCTTCTTGTTTAGGACAACAACGAATCGAAGATGATTAGGGCTGAGCTACATGAGGGCTTGCATGTCTTAAATGCCTCTTAAACTCTTCCATGATCTGAACTTGTTGCTCTGTTACATGTTTCTCCTTTTGTTCCTAATTTTCTTTATGTCTAATTGCCATTTCACTCAAAATACCCTTAGATATATCTCATGATAGGCTAGGCACTTGTTAGATCAACGACTTTATATTCTGAGGCATGACCTCATCTTATTTCAAATAAACTTAATTTTGTACCACATTCTACCATATGTTCATTAGCTAAGCAAAGAAGGCTGTCCTTTATTGCTCCAATGAATAATGTGTGTGATAATGCTTTTGATCATATACATTATGACATTTGGGTCCTTTTCTTGTGTGGGGTCTAGCCATGGGCATTTGAAAGACTAATGATATGTAGACATAAAACTTCTAATGCATGGGGGACGCATGCCACCAAAAGCAAAGAGAAAGAGGGAAGATGGCATATGGTGGAGAAAATAAAGCACTCATAAACCTTGCTTTTGGCGGCAGCGTCCCATATGCGTTGAAATTTTTTCGGCCACATATCAATACTCTATTTGAAATCAAAGAAAGAAAGGAATGGAGACAAAGCAAAGTGCCAACAGTAAAAAATTGGATGAAGGATGAAAACATTGCTTCAGTGCATGAATGCATGCACGAACAAAATTTTCATGGCCTAAATGCAATAGACTAATAATAGAGGAGCCAGTAATTTCAACCCACGAGTCAAAGTTTTGCAAAGTTTTCACACTGTAGAGAACCTCTATAAATAGAGGTGAATTTGCTCATTTGGAAGCGTAGCAAAGCAACAAGAACAAGTTGCAGAGTGAGAGGCATAAAAAATAATTTGCCTCTAAGAGTAAGAGGAATACACTGGAAATATTTTGAATATCATCTCTAATACTTCTTAGTACTGTAATTGCCATAATATTGCAATATTTGAATACGAGGGTTCTCTTGAGGACAGGTTCATTTAAGCGAAAAAGGATTGCAAATTTTGGCTGGGAAATCTCTCATTCCTTATGCCAAAGATACAAAGCTAAATCCTTAAGATTATTGTTTGTTTGGCAAGCATTATAGGGTGTCTTTTAGCAAAACATTGAAGTTGAAAGAGAACATTTTGGATATGATTTACTTTGATGTATGTGGACCCATGAAGGTAAAGACTCTACGTGGTAGCAGATATTTTGTGACATTCATTGATGAAGTTTCACGAAAGGTGTGGGTGTATTTTCTAAAGAGAAAGGACTAGATGTTTCAATACTTCAAAAGATTTCATGTTGTGGTGGAGAAAAAAATTGGGAAACCTTTGAAGTGTAGTGACAATAGGGGTGAGTACACATCCCAAGAATTTAATAATTATTAATTTGAACATGGCTTTAGACATGAAAAGATAGTTTTCGATGCCCCACAACATAATAGTATGGTTGAAAGAATCAACACAACTATTATAGAGAAAGTTAGATGTATGCTAAGAATGGCTAAACCATATAAGCCATTCTGGGGGTGAAGTTGTTCAAATAGCATGCTACCTTATTAACATATCTCTGTTTATTCCTTTGGGCTTTGACATTCCTAAGAGAGTATGGTCCAAACATGATATTAATTACTCTCATTTGAAGCCATTTGGATGTAGAGACTTTGCTCATGTAAGTTAGGAATAGAGACAAAAGCTTGATGATAGAGTCATTTCTTGCATATTTATGGGCTACAAAGATGAGGAATTTTGCTATAGGCTATGGGATCCAAAAAAGAAGAGAATTATTAGAAGCAGAGTGGTAATGTTCCATGAGCAAGAAACTATGTAGGATTCTGCTTTCCTAGAAAAAAACTAGTTAACCTTGTGGTAAGGTCAATTTTAAGCCTCTCCTCCCAGAGAAAATGCCACAGAAGGGGGAAGTTGCATGAACATGGGATGGATGATGACCCAACTACTAATGATGTTGGAGATGGAGGAGGTGTTGAGTAAGGGAAGCAAGCTGCTACATCACAACTCAAGAGAAATGACAGAAAAGTGTCTCCATCAAGCAGGTACCCAGTTCAGAGTACATCCTTCTTACTAATGAAGAGGAGCCAATGAGTTTGAAGAAGTTGAAACTCATAAGGATAAAATCCATTGCATGAAAGCTATGCCAAAAAACAAGGATTCCTTGCAGAAGAATGATACTTATCAGCTTATGGACTTACTTAAAGGCAAGAAGGCCTTGAAGAACAAATGGATATTTAAGCTTAAGAACGATGGCAACAAGCTAGTGAGTATAAGGCTCGCTTAGTAGTAAAAGGTTTTGGACAAAAATGAGGGATAGATTTTGATGAAATTTTCTCTCCAATTGTCAAAATGAGTTCTATTTGGATCATACTTAGATTGAAAGCTAGCTTGGATTTGGAGCTTGAGCAATTGGATGTGAAGACTATGTTTCTCTATGGAGATCTAGAGGAAGAAATCTATATTGATCAACCCAAAGGAGTAAAGGAAGTTAGGAATGGGCACATGGTTTGCAAAGTAAAGAAGAGTTTGTACGAATTGAAGCAGGCTCCTAAACAATAGTACAAGAAGTTTGACTCATTCAGGATGGGTCATGGATATACAAAGATTGATACAAATCATTATGTGTATGTCAGAACTTTTCAAAACAATAAGTTCATCATCCTTTTGTTGTATATAGATGATATGTTGATAATAGGACAAGATGTGAAGATTATTGGTGATTTGAAAAAGGAGTTATCAAAATCCTTTGATATGAAAGATTTAGACCCTGCAAAGCAAATTCTAGGTATGCAAATTTTGCCATGCCAAAAGGGTAGAAAGCTTTGGTTGTCACAAGAATGACATGTGGAGCAGGTTCTAAAAAAATTCAATATGAAGAATACTAAGCTAGTTAGCACACCTTTGGCCAATCACTTTAGTTAACCCACTACTGATGAAGAAAACAAAGAGATGGTTGCTATACCTTACTCCTTTGTAGTTGATAGTTTGATGTATGCCATGGATCATACTTGGCTAGATATCACTCATGCGGTTGGAGCTGTTAGCAAGTTTCTTTTCAATCTCAATAAAGAACATTGGGAAGCTGTGACATGGATCTTGAGATATTTGAAGAGTAGTTTGAGAATGCGCTTGTGCTTTGGAGGATCAGAACTAATTTTGAAAGGTTATGCACATGTGGATATGGCAGGTGATCTAGATGATAAAAAATCTACTTTTGGATTCTTGTATACTTGTGCAGGGTGAGCTATGTCTTGGTAATTAAAATTGCAGAAGTATGTTGCCTTATACACTGCTGAGGTAGAATATGTTGCTATGGCCAAAGATAAAAAAGAAATGCTTTGGTTGAAAAGATTTCTTCAGCAATTAGGAATGAAGTAACATAGGTCTGCTATCTATTGCAATAGTCAAAGTGCTTTGAATTTAAGTAATGTAATGTACTACTCATGTACAAAGCACATTAATCTTATATATCATTGGCCATGCCAAGCAGTTGAAGAACATCAATTTAAGCTAGAAAAGCTTTAAATTGATAGAAACCCTGTTGATATGATGATGAAAGTTATGGCACGAAATAAGCTTTAGCTTTGTGCCGAGTTGATTGACATGGATCCCAGCTAATTACTTGCAAGATTATTTCCCTTAACAATTGGAGGGGGAGAATTGTGAGGTCCAGTTGTGGGTATTTGAAGTTAAAGAAAGAAAACAATGGAGACGCCAACAGTAAAAATTAGATGAAGGAAGAAAACATTACTTTAGTGCATGAATGCATGCGTGAACAAAATTTTCATGCCTAAAATGCATTAGGCCGATAATAGAGGAGCTAGTAATTTCAACCCATGAGTTGCTATTTTGTAATGTTTTCACATTGTGGGGAACCTCTATAAATAGGGTGAATTTGCTTATTTCAAAGCAGAGTGATGTAGCAAGAACGAGTTGTAGATGAAAGGCATAGAAGAGAGTTTGCCTCTAAGAATAAGAGGAAAAATAGAGAGTATGAACAAATTCTAAAATATGTAGGGTGTGGGTAAATATACTAGGAATATTTTAGATATCATCTCTATTACTCTTTGGTACTGCAATTGCCATAAAATTGTAGTAGTTGAATAGAAGGGTTCGTACCAAGACATACTATATTTACTTCTTGTGTAAGAGAGTGTAGAAATGATACATTGTAATTATCCTAAATATAGTGGAATATTTTTTGGAGTTTGTTCTATGGTTTTTCCCTTGGTATTTGAGAGTTTTCCACATTAAAATTTGCTGTTCTTTTTCGGTATCTTTGCACATATTTATTACCACTGTGTTACGTAAATTAGTAGATATAATTATATCGAATCTATTTTGGTGCTTATTGCCATATTTGCATCATTTAATTTATACTGAAAATCAATCCCAAAGCCCAACATCATGAACCACCATATGTTCATCATCGATATTTTCTCAGCATTGTTGATGATTGGTACTCTAATTAGGGGCCTCAACGTTCTTTTTAGATAAGATAGAAATTGAGAGAAAGCTCATATGTAATGGAATTGTTTGCATCTCCTATGTGTTAGTATTATCTATTATTAATTCTTGTGGGCTTCAATTGTGGGCTTTTGTTTTGGTAAAAGTAGGCTAATATATGATCCATAGTAGGACAGAGTTTTAAAGCCTAATTAATAGCTTGAGTGATCTATTTATTATGGGCTTGGACATTTGTATAATATTTATTAATGAGGGTAACAACAAAGGCTTTAACTTAACATGCTTTTGATAGGAAGCCCTATTAGGCTATATGTAAAATCCCCCCAAGTTCCAAGTTCCAAGTTCCTACTTCACATTCAAGTTCCCATGATTTCCGATTTCATCTTTGAATTTCACATCAAATGGGTAATTTCCGACTTCTGAGTTCGCCTTCGAATTTTAGCACAAGTTACGACTTCTGACTTCATCTGGCTAATTTCCCGACTTTATGTCTCAAAGAAAATGAACCCTATTTCCGATCTCATAATTTATTTCTAAGTTTCAAGCAAGATGTACGCGAGTTCTGACATCATACTTCATATTTCAAAATAGTGTACATGGTTTCCGATCTCCGAATTGATAGTTTAACACAATGGTACAAGTACCGACCTCCGAGCTTAATGTAACGAGTTCCATCCTTAGAGTTGAACTTAACTAGAATGGACACGAGTTCGGATCTTTGAGTTGATTTCCAAGTCATACACGAGTTACGATCTCCGAGTTTATTCCCAGGGCTTTCCATTTCTGTTAGTGTTCTCGAGTTTGAATTGGGAGTTCTGAGATTATGTGTGTCATATGATTTCCGACATCCGACTTTGCTTCTAAGTTTCGAATAAACCAGACAAGTTTTCTGATATCCAATTTCATCTCCGAGCGTCAAATTAAATAGCACAAGTTCCAACTTTAAGCAGAATTGGGGCAAGTTCCAATTTAAGATGGAATAGAAGTGAGTCCCACTTTTGGGACGACATGGAGAGCAATTTAGCCACAAAAATGGGAGACATGGCCGAACTTCAATCACAAAATTTCAACCAATCAACAGTCACAATTCCAACTACCCTCATGTATTTAAGTCAGACTCTCCCTCTCATTGCTGGTTAATTTACGCCTCCCTTTCTCTCTCTTGTTCTAGCCTTCTTCTTCTCTTCTCTCAACCAACTCCATCACTCCTTCAAGCTTAACAAGGTTCTAACAATTCAAGCTTCAACACTTAGCTCAACACCTAGCAAAATCACACTCCAAAGAGGTAGGATTCCATTTCTGTTCTTGAATTCTTTGAACTGTGGTTGCATAAAATTTTACTCTTCTTCATGTATTTGATGATATATTGGATGTATGTGATGGATTATGGTTGGATTAATATGAAATCTTGAGTTGGAATTAGAGTTAGAAGAAGAAAACTAGGAGAAGTGGAGGATTGGGATGCTGCCTAAGTGAGGAATCCCACGACAGTCTGTATGGCGGAGTGTACGGCTCTGCCTACAACTAGTTAAACCTGATGAGACTATTTTTATATGAAACTAGACATTCAGGGCTTTCCATACATATATAATATAAGGTTATTGGATTAGTATTGAGAGAGATATGAATTTTTAAAGTTTGACCTATGAATCAGGGCTTTCATCCGGGCAGTGTGACTGAGAAGGGTGTAACTCACCCTACACAACTCCAAATCGAGTGAAACTAACTTTATTAGAAAGCTTACACATAGGAGAACATCACAATGAAATTTTGAGTTTGTTATAATCCCAATTATTCCCATTGATTCGAGGAAATTACCCTATGTCCAAACTAAGCCAAAACAGGGTAGTTCAGGAAGGTTGAATTTTAGGACGTACATCTCGAGCTATACTTAAGCAGATCAAGAAACTTGTTGCAAATGAAAGGTTGTCATGTTAGCTTTAATATGAGACAAATTTCATATGATTTGAGCTTAGTTTCGATTTTTAGTGAATTTTTACTTCCAAGAGTGTAATTCGAATTAGTGATCGAATAGGCTGAGGCAAAATTTAAATATCTTGAGTTATACAGATCAAAATGAGATGGGACTAAAGAGGTTAGAAAATAGACACATAGAGCTATGACTTATCCAAAATTTAGGTTTAAATGAGTTGGATAGAAGAAAAGGTGAATTATACAAAATTCGGGCAGAACTGAATAGAATTGGCAGAAATGACCAAATTGATGGTTTTATAAGTGTTAGTGAACATATAAGGTTTGAGTTGACGATTGCAAGTTTTACATTGATAGATATGTTAGATTGATTATACTGCTACGACTGATTTGTCCGTGAGAACTGGCACTATTCATGGAAAAACAGATCTGATCTATTATGCTGCCAAATTTACGGCAGAAGTCTATGAAACTATGAGTGTTTATATTACAAGGAATTTATAATATGAACAGCTATACAATTATGAATATATATATGGAAATTCTATATGCAAGAATGAGATAAGTATGATATGAGGTATATGAAAATAAATCATGAAGCATATGCATGAGTACATCCCGCATGTCTATGCTTGATTATGCATTAGAATGAAAGAATGTGAATATATTGAATGTGGGTCCCTTCACTTGGAGGCAGTTATTCGAGATCCCTCCCTGTGAAGCAGATAAATAATAAAGATGTGGGTCCCTTCATTTGGAGGCAGTTGCACATTGAATCCCTCTCTGTGAAGGCAGTTAAATGATAAAATGTGGGTCCCTTCCCCTGGAGGTAGTTGCATATTGAATTCCTCCTTGTGAATGCAGATAAAACTTGGGTCCCTCTATATTGGAGACAGTTGCATATTGAATCCCTCTAACCTAGAGGTAGTGGGTCCCTTGTGGGTTAGTCTATGTGACGACGGTCACGAGTTGAGCTGACGAGTTCACTCCCAGATTAGGCTACCCAAGGGTAGTAAAGGCTAAAGACTAAAGACTAAAGATTAAAACATATGCAAGCACCCCACTCACATGAGGCATGGCATCGACCCAACTAGTGTGAGTATAGGAGATAGGACTTACATGAGGCATGGCATGACCCAGCTAGTGTAAGTACCGAATGAAGGTCCCATATTCCTAAGGAATGTGACATGGCGATTACGCTCTGATGGGGAATGACATCGCGATCATACTCTGGAATGTGGCATGTAAAGATTTTACGATGAAAAGGAAGATAAAGAAAGAAAAGTAAATTTTATGTATCTGTACAAATTCAAGTACAAGTAAAGTTATGTACAGATGTTATGTCTCTAGTATATTGATGCTATGTGTATTTTAATATGTTGCAGTTATTATCCATGGTATCATTCATGAATTGATTTTTGTATGGGCTCTCCCAAATGCCTAGTGTATGAGTAAAATTGAATTTTGCTTCGGATAATATATTTTCGAACTATAAAATTAAACAGTTTGCATAGCATGTTCACCTTTTTCATAATAAACTGAAGTAAACTAGAGATGACAATGATGACATTATGTATGATAATTAGAGAATCCTACTGAGAATTTATAATTTTCACTCCTATTTCCGTGTTATCTCCAGATAGTTCAAGAAGTTAGAAGGCAGTGAAGATCTTTGTGAGACAAGATGCGCTCAGTGCTATGATAACAACTCCAAGATGGGGTACTATGACTTAAGCATAGTATTGTACTTGGGAGGGTGTTACGCTATATTTATATATGACTAGGTCAGTTCATAGCTTTAGTTTATGGCGACTATTCTATTTGCCCAATCGATAACTTTGTCTTTAACCTTCTAGATTCTCATAATGCTTCAAAGATTTATCTAGTATCTTATTGACTCATTGCACATTTAACAGACTTTGAAATTATTCTGAGATCAACTAATTTATTTATGTTTATTTGTCTTACCATGTGGCAGTAAATGTCTTATTAGTAAACATTCATGTGCAAAGCATTTTAATTTAATTTCTATTTTGCAAAAAAAGTGTTTTTTTTTTTTAATTACTCGAGGACGTGATTCAACCCCATTTTCTCAAGTCCTTTAGTACCATCATGCACTTTAAGAGAGTTATGTACATTTTTCTTTATTACAATCTTGTACGAGGGTAAAGTAGCCCTCAAGAGAGACAAGGGTGAGGTATGTAACACCCTTTATTATATAAGCCATGCTCGAGTCATGGAGTTATATTAAAAGGTTGTCACTATGCTAGAAAAACTTTAAAATATGGAAAATATAATATGTGGCCCTTTAATTACACACTTTATTGCTAACTAATAGTTCATAACTCCGTCGTCTCTGATACATAGAGGGTAAAATAATTACAATTTAAAAGTAATTGTGACTAACATAATGCACAGAACTTGCTTTCGGCTGGTCACCAATTAGCTTCAATAGTCTCATGGTCAGGTTTGCGTCCGAGTCTTGCCCAGAAAATGTCCCAGTACTCTGCCTCGCACTTGATTTCCAACTTAGGTGCTGGAATGTTTACGGAAAAGAAAAACATACAAGCAGGCAGTGAGAACCTAAAGTTCTTAGTAGGCAAACTCAAACCAATCTTACAATCTCATCATAGACATTCCAGCCGCTTCGGTTTATTATGAAAGTATGAGCACATATATGCAAATAGTGGTTCAATTTTAAGTTGAAAACACCTTTCTCGAAGCTGGTTATATTTTAACAACCACTTGCCATATCATATGACAGTCATAGAAATATGAATAGTATAATATGCTTCAACAAGAATCATAAGAACATTATGACTTACAAGATAATTGAAGATGCACATATGGATGCTTATACTTGACTGTATGCAAGCGCACTTGACTTAATTCGTATCTGTCTTTAACTTGCAACTTAACCTTGCTCTTCTGTGCTTGGTCTCCCAGAGGTGAATGGCCTCTCTCACCCCTGGGTAGCCTGCTTTTCAGGTCCGAGCTCGTACCTATACATGAGTGACGGGTTTACTTTCCCCGAACCTCACACCGGTCTATTCCCATTAAATCTGGTTGAGAGCTAGCCCAAGTCTTAGACAGTACCGCTCTAGCCCACGTAGTTGGGTCTACGCCATGCCTCACGTGGTAGCTTAGTACGTCCCTCTTGCAAGTTCTTATTATCTTTTCCTTTCCATATCTTATCATGCATGCGGATGCTTTGTGCATTCATGGATATGCCTCATGTCTTACTTCTTATATCAGATTTTAATTATGCTTGCATTCATGACGTACATGAATATGACATGTAAATGTAAATATATTCAAAGTATAATCACCCATAGTGTAAGTTCTCATAACTTCATATCATACTTAAACTTATCCTTGCATATATGAACCTTATGACATAACATATAAATATTTATAATATTCATATGATTCACATATTTTTGCCGGAATTTCGGCAGCATAACGGATCAAACCTACTTCCCCATGAATAGTGCCAGCTCCCACGGACAAATCAGTCATAGCAGTATAATCAATCTAACATATTTATCAATGTAAAAGTTGCAACCATCAACTCAAGCCTTTTATGTTCACTAACACTTGTGAAACCATCAATTTGGTCATTTCTGCCAATTCTATTCAGTTTTATCTAAATTTTGTATAATCCACCTTTAGTCCAATATAACTCATTTAAACCTAAATTTTTGATATTTCATAGCCCTATGTGTCTAGTTTTCAACCCTTTTAGTCTCATCTCATTTTGATATGTGTAGCTCAAGATATTTAAATTTTGCCTTAGCCTATTCGATCACTAGCCAGAATTATACTCCTGGAAGTAAAAATTCACTAAAAATAGGAATCTAAGTGAAACCATACGAAACCTATACCAATTTAAAGATAACAGACAATATTTTACTTCTAACAAATTTCATATCATTTTCATAAGTAGAACATAAGTTATAAGCCCCGAAAGTTGACCTTTCTGGACTGCCTTGTCTTAGCCTGATTTAGACTTGAGGTAATTTCACAGAATCACTGGGAGTTATTGGGAATGAATCTGATTTTGAAATGTTTATAGGATGTTCCCCTACATGTTAGCTTTCAAACAAGACTAGTTTCACTCAATTTGAAGGTGTGTGGGGTGAGTTACACCCTTCCCAACATGTACTACTCAGAAGGAAACCTAGATTTTTAGGTTAAAATTCAAAAATTCATAACTCACTCAATACTAATCCAATGAACTTATAATTTATATGATGGAAATCTCTGAATTTCTAGTTTTACATAAAATTAGTTTTATTTTGTTTCAATTGAGGTAGGCGGAGCCGTACACTCCGCCGTATGGACCGCCGTAGGTTCTCCTAGGTTTTCAGATTTTGGTTTGCTCTCTATCTCATGTCCAAGCAAGATTCACTCTTAATCCCTCCAAATACTTAATAAATCAGCCATAAATCATCACACACATCAAGTATATCATCAAAGAAGTGAAGAGAGTTGAACTCTCATATAGCTTTAATCCATGAAAACAAGCAGCAGAAAATAGAAATCCTACGTCTAGATTGTTGTAAATGTTGGCTAGATGCAAGTTCTTGGTGTGGAAGAGGGATGGAGCTTGAAGGTAGAAGTAAGGTGAAGTGAGGAAGGAGAAGAATGAAGAAAGAATAGAGAAGAGGCAGCTGCTGATGGGGTCAAAAATATCAAGGGAGGAAAGTGGAAGTTAGTTGAATTTTATGGTGGTTGAGTCATGGTGTGGTTGGTGGCTTGGGTGGTGGAGACTTGGCCACTCCTCCCCTATCTAGTGGCTCAAAGTGGCGCCATCCTAAGAGGTAAAGTGGGTGAGTTCTCAGCTATTGGATCTTGAGTTTGGAGTGTTGAATTTGGCTAGTTCAGTTCTTAGGTTTTTAGCTCCGAGTTCAAGCAGAACAAGCAATATCAAGTTCCGAGCTCTATGTTGATTGCTGAGTTTAATCGGAATGTACACGAGTTCTGATTTTCGAAATGATCTACAAGTTCAAATAAAATGAACTAGAGTTCCGACTTTGAGCAGGAATCAGTGATAGTTCTAAGTGATGGTGCGTTAATATTGTTATGTGACATGTATGAATACTAGATCAAGTTTAGTTAATATCAGAACTTGGAACTTATCAACCAGAGAGCTAGATCAGGTATAGTTAATGTCGGAAATTGGAACTTAGGAAACACATTCATAAAAGTTTCGAAAGACTAATTGTGGCTTAAGGTCGGAGATCGGAAATCACGACACATAAATTGCCTTAAAATCGGAAGTCAAGGACAAGAGTATAGAACCTAAACCCGGAAGTCGGGTATTTTCAACATAAACTTGGAAGTTGGTACCAGAACGTGAAACCTTATACCCGAACGTCATAATTCGAGAACTAGGACGCTTTAAAACTCATACACGTAATTCCAAAACTCGCTATCTCATTAAACATATAATCTGGAAACTCGGTCCAGAATCAATCCCGAAGATCGATACTAAACATAACCCCGGAAATCGGGAACCAAAACATTAACCTTATATAACCAGAAGTCGGGACTTATATAATCTCAAAACTCAGACCCAATTCAATCTCGGAAGTCGGTCCTAAGCTCAAACAAAATGGACAAGAGTTCCGATCTCCGAATTGATTGCTGAGTTCAAATGAAATGGACATAAGTTCTGACTTTAAGCAGAATGGAGGCGAGTTTCGATTTCGGACAGAATAAAAACGAGTTTCCAATTTTTTTTGGCAAAATGGAAAATAATTTAGCACAAGGAAAATTGGGGATGTTACAAGATATCCCCTGGTTTATTGTAACATCCCTAAGTCTGACAGTAACCCAGTGTAGAAGGAAGTCTAGTCCCAAGATAATGACAAAATTGTAAATAATGACTTATGGTTGTTAGGAGGGGCATTAGACAAAAAATCCTGATTTTAGGAATATATGGGTCCAAGGCTAGTAATAGATAAATAATATACATATAATAATCTTATGGATGATATTTTATACATGTGGTTTCAAATAAAATTGTGAGATTATTCAAACATGTAAATAATGTCTTCAGTAACTTTAAGTACCCAAATTAATCATCGGGCAACTTGAATTCATCCTCAAGGATCCTATATTATTTGAAATGAGTCTAGGAAATAATTCTGCATAGATTAAATAGATATATCACAAAGATTGTTTATTAGATTAAGTGGTTAATTGTGCGACACACTTTAAGTTAGGTAGATTGAGTAGTTTGGAAGAGATATTTAGACTTTATCTCCACCACACCTCTTAAACTTAAGCCACCTAGCTCCCTCTCCCTCCACATACCAAACATAAAAGAAATATTCTTCTTTCTTTGCTATTCAAGTGGTTGAATTCTTCCCTTTCCCTAGTTCCTCTACTATTTTTCTTTCATTTTCTTGTCTTTAATCATTCACTCAAGATACCAAGAGCCCTGAAAACCAACCAACTTCCTACATCAAAATCAAGAAAAGCACCTCCTTGGGAGCTTGTTGGGGCTACGATTTTGAGGAAGAGGAGAGATACTATCTTGCTTGTTTGGAGTCATCTTGGAGCTTCAAAAATCAAGCCCTCATAGGGGTTTAAGTTCTCCTTTAGCTTGGAGTTGAGGTAGTAGCTCAAGGCTTGGTTATTTCCCTTCTTAAATCATGAATATATATGTTGTTGATGATGGTGTGTTGCTTTAGTTTGGCCTTGAAAATAATGATGTTTAGCTTGTATTTTAATGATTTAAAAGCTTTAGAACATAGTCGTTGGTGGCTACATGGTTTGGTGACAAAAGGAAGTTGAAAACATAATTATTCCTAAGTCATAATTCTGGATAGTATGTGGTCCAAACCACATATCGGAGGTTAGGAAATTGAAATGAATTAGAGCAAATTTAGGTGAAATTCAACATGTAAATGAGTTTACTCATAAAATTTTAGCTTTATTGGACTTAAGGAGAGTACGATATGAATTTTTGAATTTGGTTATTGGATGTAGAGAGTAAAACAGAGCAGTTTGTACTCTGGTTTACATAACTTGAGCCATACAACTCTAAATTTAGTACAATCAATCTTATTAGAAAGCTAATTCATAAGAAATAACTTTATAAAGTTTCCTATCAAAATTCCTTACATTCTGCTCCTAGTAAATTGCCAAAGTGTATTACTCTCTACTAAAGTTATCATAGGACAATTTGTGTTCAAATCCTTATAACTTAAGCTAGGCTTCACTAAATTAATTAAAACTAGTTTCATTGGAAATAATACTTAAGAGCCTTAGGCTGTAAAGTTTTAGGTCCATTGGATTAGAAATGAAATTATGGCAAATTTTAGAATTTTGCTGACCTATTTAGGCTAAAATTCGGGCAGATTTGGAATAACACTACATAGTGAATGCTAGAAAGCTTAGTTTTGAGTGAGACTAACTTTAAACAAAAGCTAAGACATGATCTAACACTCGGATAAAATTTGGTGATTTTCTTATCAAAGATGAGATGGGAACTTTTGAAAATTAAGATATCCGAACTGAGATATAAAAATATGACAGTGATGATATTTAGAAATTGCAAATTGGGTGACCTTATAAACTGAAACCATATTTCCCTATTAGTTTAAGATGAGTAGAGTATACGTACCAAAAATCTTGGCCATCCAAGCCCAATTGAATAAGATATGAATTTTTAAGTAAAATAGGATAGAGCAAAGGCTAATCCAAAAAACCTGTTTTGTATAGTCAATATCTCTATTCTTAGAGCTTGAAATTGAATAAGACCAAGTTCATTTGAAGTATCAAACTGGAGAAGGTTAGGACTTAATCAGCTATAATGAATTTATTATAGATTTTACATTATTACTACCTAGTATTGAAGTTAAAATAGGTAGTCTTAATTAAATTGATATAACTTGAGTTATCTTTAAGCAAATGAAATAGGACGAAAGATGCTGGTTAGAGAAATCAAAGAAGATTGTCCCTGCATAGTTTAAAAGTGAAATGAGTTAGAATGAATTTATGAAGCAATTTTAAAATTAAAGGTATATTTGCCATGATTGAAATAAGGGCCTATTGCTTTGATTCAAGAGTAAGACCTTATGTCTAGAGGTCCAAATGCAACTTCAATTAAAGATGTCTATACTTAGATTGCATGGTAATGTATATTATGTGCCTTTGATATTTGAAAATCAAATGCATGCATAATTATATGAAGGCAATGACGTATTGGGCCTCCTTCGAGTAGTAGGATAGGGCGTTATGGACACAAGTGACGAACTAGGCCTCCACCTAGTAGTAGGCTAGGATGATATGGTCACAAACAATGGACCTAACAAATAAATTACTTGATGTGTTAGGATATTATGAATTTAATTGCATGAATGATGTGCATTTAATCATGAGCATACACAACATTTATTCGAGAAAAGAGATTACTACTTTAACTATGCGAGAGAGAGTGAATTTGGCTTAAGTTTACTTGGCCATAGAGAGTGAATTCGATTATGTCAAAGAGTGAATTTGACATACCCTTGAACTGAGACAAGGGAAGTGAGACTAGCTAGAAATAGTTTTGTGTGAGATTTAGATAGAGTGAATTTGATGATGATGTACAAGAATGAGCTTAGTCATAATCAGTAGACTATTACCCTAAGGTGGGTAAGACCCCTTTTTTTTTATCAATGGCAATATAAGAACAGAACACATGCTAAAGTAAAAGAACTAAAAGACAAATAAAGGAAGCATGACAAGCATGTCAAGAAAGTCATTACATCCATTAGGTTGCATCATACATCATTTAGTTATGATTTATTCTGCTTAGTATTCATGGAATAATTGCTACAAATGTATTCGGAAGGAATTTTTTCCAACTTATTAATGAACCTTTATGTTTACGTATCTCACACACCTTTTTTTCATAATAAATCGAAGCAGTTGGGATGATGACAATGGCATTGGTTGTTGCAGCTTAGAGCTTTCCTACTGAGAATTTATAATTTTCACCCCTATATTTGTTCCTGTGTCATGTCCAAATAGCATGGGTGAAAGTGGTATGGGGAATGGGTCCACACCCTTTGAGGAATGTAGGACGCTTGTAACTAGGACTACTCCATTATGTATACATACTTGTGTATACTAGGCAGTTGTGTAAACATAATTTATACTTGTCATCAAGTGTCTATGTATCTTGATTTTTCGGGCAATGTAAAGTACTTTGACAAGTTTCTACGGCATTGTAATAAATGTATTGATGGAAAAACTAATTGCTCCACAAGCTCAATGTTGGAAAAAAAAAAGAAAATTCTATTTTCATGTTTACTACCCTATGTTCTATAAAGGTATTAATAAGAGAAAGAAAGAACAATGGTAACAAAGAAAGAACAATGGTAACAACTTCTAATTAGGTATCATGACTTGAGCATGATGCTATAATTAGAAAGGTGTTACATTTGTAAGACTCGTACAAGGATGGGATATCCCAAGGTTGGTGGAGTGTTCAAAGTCTGTTAATTAATGTATTCAATCACTCATTGAAGCTTGTCATTAGTGGAAAAATATTGGATAGATCACTTGGGATTTGGACTAAGGTCACTAAGAGTGGTTGCATTAAGATAAACATGAGTTTGCAATTCGCTAACCCTATCTTTTTAGCTATCCAAATTTAATTTTTGATATCTTGAATCTTTTTATAATTCTTGTGTATTTGAAAACTTGTTTGAGCTATTTCATCATCTATCCATTTTTATCTCTCCGATAGTAACTTCAAGAAAGAAAACAAAGTTGATTTTGTGAAAACATTTATGAAAACTTTTTTCAAAACCCAGTTCAACCCCCATGAGCTCTTGAAGTTATTTGGTAACATGATTGATCTTATTTTATTGGATTGTTTATGATATATTTATAATTACACAAGAAAAATTTAAAATAAATGGGGCTAGGTTTCGTATTAGGTAGGGCCATGTAATGCCTATTCTTACCTAAATGATATAAATAAATTTTAAGTAACTACTAACAATTTGTTAATTGAGATGATTGTGATCAGGGATTATTCTTATAGCAAAAAGACTAATAGCATATTTGGGTTTTAAGAGTATTTTTAAAAAAATGATTAATTTGAATACTAGTACAGTGCTATTCATTACGAACTTTGTCTATATTTTTAGTTTTTTTTTAATCGCTTTTAAGTACTACTTTGAAGAGAATTATAATCAATACTTGATCTAAAATTGCGCAAACAATTTTCGAAGAGTAAAAACCACAAACATTAGGATTAGTGAATGTGGTAGACTTCTAGTCGAAACTAGCCTCTTGGGAGACTATTCATTATAAAAGAAAGAGAGTCGAGGAGATTGTACCTGAGAAGGGAAGTACGTATAAATATTGAGAGAACAAATCCCTCACGTGAAACGAAGTGCACAGAATTATTGCAGAAGACCCTGAACTCCCAAATTTTTGGCCTTGTATCACATGCGGCCCTATGTCAAATACTTCCACCCACTCATGCAAATGGGAAGTGTGAAATTTATATTTTAGACTAAAAAAAATTTTTATTCTATATTACCTCTGTTTTAATTTATCTATTTATTTAGATAATTTAAAATAGAGAGAGTATTATCTACTATTTAACATTTCAGTTACAATGTCAAAAATATAAAATGAAAAATAATAATAATTTACAAAATTAAATAAATATACATGAAAATTGTTATTTGGCCCACGGTTTGGGCGACACATATGGTGTCCACCGTATAAAAACAAGCAAAATGACAAAAGCCAGGTCTAAATACAAAGGCAACTTACAGAGAGAGAAGGCAAGTGAAAATTCAAAAACAAAAACAACCCGCGAGACCAGAAGTCTTCCTCCCCCACCCCGCGAACCTTACCCTTTCCCATTGCACAGTCACTGACTCTCTGAAACTCTTTCCCCCTCCCTTCCCCCTTTTGATGGACTCACTCATTGTTTGAAAGTCTCCCCTTGTGAGCTTGTCCCTAATTCGACCACCACGACCTACACCACCAGCAATCCAGCTTCCACCACAACTGAAAGTGTGAGCGAGCAAGGAGCAAGCCACGACCTAGCCTCACCGGAGTGCCCCCACACCAGCCACCTAGCCTTGCCGGGGTCCGACCATGAAACCCAGCACCATCATCACAGTACCCATATGAACAATGTTATCTATTCTGGCTTTTAGGTGCAGTCTTGGTTTTGCCTCTCCTTCTTGATCCTTTTTTAAATTTCAAGCATCCATTCCAAAGTTTTGCAACTTGGAGAGTGCAAAAGATGAGATTTTTTGAGTTGGTTTTTGTCTGTGTTACTTGTAAACCAGATCTTTCCTGGGTTCGTTTAAATTTTGTTTATTTTTTTAATATATATGTGAAGTTGATCTAATGTAACACCTACTAATTTAATATTATGCTTAAGTCATGACATGAAATTAAGTAGATTGTGTTACTGTATTAATGCTCCATTTGTGTTCTTTTTTTTTTTTTTTTTATAACATAGGAAATGGAACTCTGTATAATGAACATGGCAGACTTTAATTTATCGCAACGGAAAAGATAAGAGCCATAATATATATATATATATATATATATATATATATATATATATATATATATATATATATATATATATATATATATATGCTGTCGACGGTAAATATGTATACATATATATGTAAGAAGCCACTGTCTTGGTTTATGTACAAATTTCAAAATAGGATACATAAGTGGGGCCGTGTACCAAAAAGACATAAGGCCCATGTCAGTCAACCTGATCCTATATGGTCCTCAGAGGACATTTCAAAAGCCTACCACTAGATCGATGACCCAAAGCTGCATGCTGCCAAAAGAGGGTCATGCTGTACAATACTGCCTGTGGCTGACCTACTCAGTTAGGTAGCCATTGGCTATATCAGGCCCAGCTGGTGAGTAGTCAGTACTGGGTCCGGAGGAGGAGGAGGATGATGAGCCGGTGGCCTTTGACTGGTCGCTCTCGGAGCTGAGTGGGATGTCGGGTACTACCTGCGGAGGTGACTCTGGCGCAGGATCGGCAGGAGCTACAGGTGTTGCAGGTGCAGGAGGTGCTGGCAGAGGGTGTGCCACATGTAGTTGGACCTCAAAGTAAGGGGTGGCAGGATCAAAAGCAGGGTGGTGTAAAGGGACAGTAAAATTCCTATCACTAAAAAGATAAAGACGGAACTGGCAAGAGCCGGCTATATACAGCGAGCCTATTGCAGGGTCATGGTGGAGCTGCAAGTCTGGGACCTCAATAAAAAGGGTAACTGTCGTGTCCATCGTCCCCGTCTGAGAATGAAGCAGAAATACAAAACGAGGTGAGAATTCAAGAAAATTCTCAGTAGGGTCGTGCAGGACATTCAATTGACGTCGCGTTCATTCTCAGTTGCCTCGGGTTTTATTTAATTATAAAAACATGAGATTAAACTTAACTATTCATATTTAATAAGGTTGAGAAAGAGGTCTGGTTCGAGGTAAGGTCCAGTTTTACTTAAAGCAACATAAAGGACAAAGTAAATTAATATCAACAATAGACAGAATAATGAGCATACAGCAGTAATTGAATTTAATAAATAAACTGTAAATGACTCATAATAACTATTCAATGTGATTATGCATTTAATGCAATCATGCAACTTGCTCTTGAGCCTTTCTTCACAAACTTTCTCATTCCTCATAAACTTTTCCATTACTTGGTCCCCTGGGAGTTCTTGGCCATTTTAGACTCCTGGGTAATAGTCTGCTTTTCAGGATCGAGCTCGTTCCTATACAGGGATTGCTGGGTTTACTTTTCCCGATGTCCCCACCGATCTATTCCCCTTAACTTTTTATCCGGGGCTGGCTCAAGTATCATGGAACTTTCATCATAACATATTCTTTGAGTTCATCATAACATAACTTTCATAGCTTTCTTGAAAATGCACATGCATATACTTGTATTTCATAACTTATGCATATACTTTACCGCAATTTTGGCAGCATAACGGAATGTGTCTGCTTCCCCATGAATAGTGCCAGTTCATCAGAATACCAATTTCTCACAGAAATTACAATATTGCATGCATAATTCATCATGGAACTCATAGAAGCATTAGTCTCCTTAAGGCAGAATTACAGCCTCAACATAAATCGTTCAACCTGGTTCTTGCAAATCATGCCATGATTTCTACTTAACTCTTTTGGACCTCAATTTTGGATATGTTAAAGTGTTATGTGTCTATTTTCTAACCTCTTTGGTCCCATCTCATTTTGATAACCATAACTCAAATTATTCAGATTTTATCCTGGCCTGCCCAGCAGCTAGCCAGAATTGCACACTTAAAAGTAAAAATATACTAAAAATCGAAAACTGGCTCAAAGGATACGAAATTGGTCTCATATTAAAGCTAATAGAACCATATTTCATTTACAAAAAGTCTCATTCCATTTGACTCAGTAGGGCTCGAGTTATAAACCCCGAAACTTAACTTTCCTGAAGTGTCCTGTTTTGGCCTGGTTTAGACGTTGGGTAACTTCTTCAAATCACTGGGAACAACTGGGATGATAACAAACTCGGAATTTCTTATTATGATGTTCTCCTATGTGTAAGCTTTCCAACAAAATTAGTGTCACTCAATTTGGAGTTGTATAGGGTGAGTTACACCCTTTTCAACCCATACTGCTCGGGTAGATGTCCTGATTCCTAGGTCGAACTTCAAAAATTCATATCTCTCTCAATATTAATCCAATAGTCTTATATGATATATGTATAGAAAGCCCTAGGTATCTAGTTTCACATAAAAATGGGTTCATCAATTTTAAACGGTGGGAGGCTGAGCCGTACACTCCGCCGTACGGACTGTTGAGGGTTTTGAGTTTTCCAGCCTCTCAACTTCTTCATATCTTCATCCTTTCTTGTTCCCAATTCAATTTTAATCTCACAAATAGCCAATAAACCAGCCATAATTCATCATGATCACTCAGTCAATATATCAGAATTGAAGAATTAAACCACCAATAATCATCCAAGGACCAGAAAAATCAAGACAAAAATTTAAAACCTCTACCTCTTACTTGAGTTTGGAAATAGGGCTTGGTTGATCTTGAAGGCTGGATGGAGTGGGTGAGTGGAGAAAAGAAAAGAGAGCTGAAGTGAAGAAGAGAGGGCAACGTAAGGAATGAGCTGAAGAGGCAGAAGGGGAATATATAAGCAAGTCTTTGAAGTGGTAGTTAGAATGAGTGGCTTTGATTGGGTGAAATTTCTGTGGGCAAAGTTCGTCCATGTCTTCCTCTTTTGTGACAAAATTGCTTTCCACGTCGCCTGAGAAGTGAAACTCGCTTCTAGCGTATCTGAACATGACATCAGAACTCATGTACTTCCTAAAGTCAGAATTCGTCCACGATGAAGTCGGAACTCGGAATAATCGTCTTGGCTTATTCAAAACTCGAAAGTAAAGTCGGACGTCGGAATCGTAAGGTACAATCACCTTCAAATCGAAGGTCAAGGGCCAGAATGTGAAACCAAAACACTCGAACCCGGAAGTCGGGAGACATATGTAAACTCGAATCGATTCTAAGGATAACACTGGATATCAGGATTCAAAACATTAATCTTGTGTACCAAGAAATTGGAACTCATAGAATCTTGGCATTCCAACTCGATCTCGGAACTCGGGAATTTAGAGAAATGAAAAGCTCTTGCTAATAAGCTCAAGATCGGAACTCAAAACTTAATCTCGAAAATCGGAAAAATCATAGAAATGAAAAGCTCTTGGGAATAGCCTTGAATTCGGAAGTCGGGAAAATTGGCCGAACTCGGAGATCAATTCAGATAAACTCGGAAGTCGTATATCGTACACATTCTAATTCACCCTAAGGTCGGAAATCGGAAAATCCAAGCCAATCCATTTGAGCCTCAGTAAGGTCGGAAATCGGAAATGTTTTGAAAATACATTCACGAGGTCAGAAGTCGGAAATGAGACGTTACATCTAATATATTTTAGCTTTTGGCCAATTATTCGAGTCCTTTGTATGTACAAGGTTGAAGGAGTTTGGTGAATTATGTGCCAACTATGTGACTTGTGTTTGCATTTGTTGAGTTTGTAGTATTTGATTTGCTTAAATTGATTTCTATTAAGTTGTGTTAGCTTAATTTGTTTAACCTCTTGCATACTTGAGTTTGTTGAGGTTAGTCATACTTATAGTTGTGCCATAGGTTCTATTTTGGTCTTTTGAATGATGAAGCTATAGTCATTTAGATGCTACTCCTGAGATGTTTATTGTGCCAAATGCTGCTTTAGCATGTAGTTTCTATTGTCTTATATTTTGTTATATTACTTGTTGTCACATTAGAGTGTTACATGTTTCGGATATAAGCGAGCTAAATCTTCCAAGGTCTTGTACCATACAATTCCCCAATGGCAAAGATGACCTGATGAACTATGAAGTTTCAATTCGACTTGATGATGGATATTACTAGTAAGGAAGTTTCCATGTTGTCTGCACAATATTTTAAACATGATAAATTGACTCTTGTTAGAGGATTTGATGTCCGTATGCCATCTTCCTATTTTTTTGTTAATGCTAAATATAATGTATAATCTGGCATGGTCTATTTCCCCATTTCCAAAATGAAGAATAACAAGATAAATTCCTCATTAGTCTCCACTATGTTTTGTTTGTTGTTACAAAAGTGGCACATTTTTGTATTCTTTCCATGTATCTCCCATTTATCCACATGAGGTACTAAAGGTTAAGTAGAAGACAAAGGTAGGTTGGAGTTGCTTATCTTTTATATCATACTTGAATAATCTATTATATACATAGTGAGTGCTTAGTTTTGGTTGTGGGGTATTATTGTCGTTTTTCTATTGTATTGTAGTATCAAAAATTGATTTGTAACATTATCTTGTATATGAAGGTCTACCATCCAAATATTACTTTGGAAGGAAATGTTTGGCTCGACATCTTAAGAGTGGCCTTGCAAATAATACATTTATGAAAGCATATCGAATTGTACTAGTTTATTACTTATAGTGGCCTTGCACAACTTGGCAGTTTTATGGAAGAACGATGATTTATATAATGTATTCATTTGCTAACAAGAGTTCTCATGTTGAGATTTCTTAACCTTTACTGTAGATTTTGATGTACTTTGTCATTTTGAATGGATGGAAGTCTTTTAAATCTTCTATGTTAAATTCTTTTTATGTACCAAAGACTAACAAGTTAAAATGACATAGAGAGAAAACAGAATCTGTGAATAAATTACTTGTCTCCTATATGAAGTCACAATTCATTCCTCTCCAATATATTGAAAACCACTGGTTTGCAATTTATAATTCTACGTGAAGTTTCTAATAGTATTTGTGCTGACTAAGCAGCCTCAGTTTGTGCTGTCTTTCTTTGATAAGCATAATATGTTACCTTGGACCTGCACGGTGCACTAAGTGCAACATGATTCTTTAGATTCATTGAGAAATATGGTACTCATATCGTGGCTAGGGTGAAAATGGGAGGTAAGGATTTGGTTCACATCAAGCAATTAAAAGATTTAGATCTTGGCCCTAGTGAAGTGGAGAAATTGCTTTAGCAAGTAGTTGATGAAAGGTTGCTGAAGATTCAACTAGAAGTTTCAATGGAAGTACTGCTAATATATCAAGAAATCTAAAGTTACAGTGGATCAAATGCATTACTATCATGTTTAAAATTTCACTAGCTGCATCTAACCTGGAAGAAGATGTTATACCTGCTATTTCATTTCTTGTTATTGAGAATCAATAGACAAACATCAGGTTTTTTTCATTTTGACTTTTAGAATATAATACTCTATAATTTTTGTGTAGGAACCAAATTATGAAGATCTACTGAATCATGATGGTGCTGCTGTGCTGAGAGAGAATCCAAAATTGTGTGAATGTAATGTGAGAAGGGGCACGACTGGTGGATATGTAGGGCAAACCTACGGCATGGCTGGTGGATATGTAGGGCAAACCTATGTCCCTCATTGTATCTAGACCTTTGTTCGATACCTTCAAGTCCCTATTCAAATTTATTATCAATGCTTGAAGTTGAAGGCACATGCTTTGTAAAATTTATTCAAAAATTAGATTTTCCTTTCATCAACCTGTTATTTTTTTGGGTGTAGCAAGAGGACAAGTTCCAACCAACCACATTTTAAAGCCAAATAGATAGAATGTTATTGTAAGTTTTTGTGCTTTATTGAGTGTTGGCATATTCTATTCTAAAGAAGACCAAGCAGAAAATGGGTTAAATGATCAATATTAGTACTTTGTCTCCCTTTCATTTTCTGTTGATTCTTTTCCCCTTTTTTCCCCCTAATTTTCCTTCTTCAGAAAATCTAATGATGTAGCAGCATTGAAAAAAAATTAGTAGACAATAGGCGCATAGCTTCTTAGCCGGGAGTGACTATTGAATTATGGATCAAACACTGCTTAGACTGGAAAATAAAAAATCTGAAATAGAGAAGATAATAAATGGTATGGTTCGGTTTCAATTTAAAAATGAAATAAATTTGTTTAGAGGGAATTAGTGTTGCTGCCACTCACGAGAAGAGGACTACCTATGATCATAGATTCAATTTTGCCATGGCTGAACAAACTATGGAATTATAGGACTAATTGACTATGAAGCATAATTGGTGAGGAAAACCTCATCCCGACCTAGGTGGTGCCTTGCATAGGCTAAGTGAAGATGTGGTCTTGACTTGTTTGGATCCACCAATCCACTCCACAAGGCCAATAGAACCAAAATGGCAAATAACTGTTAAGTTACCAACTTTTTGCAAAAGTTACTAGTTTATTAAACTAAAGTTATTAGCTTTTTGGTGGTAGTTACCAACCAAGTGTAGTTCCTCACTTAGCCTATGCAAGCTACCACCCAAGTGGGGATAAAGCTTTCCTCACCAATCTAGTATGAAGGGATATGGTCTTGACTTGTTTGGATGCATCAATCCACACCACAAGGCCAATAGAACCAAAATGGCAAATAACTGTTAAGTTACCAGCTTTTTGCAAAAGTTATTAGTTTATTGAACTAAAGTTATTAGCTTTTTGATGATAGTTACCAACTAAGTGCAGTTCCTCAGTTAGCCTATGTAAGCCACGACCCAGGTGGGGATAAAGCTTTTCTCACCAATCTAGCATGGAGGGATGTGGTCTTGACTTGTTTGGATGCACCAGTCCACTCCGCAAGGCCAATAGAACCAAAACGGCAAATAATTGTTAAGTTACCAGCTTTTTGCAAAAGTTACTAGTTTATTGAACTAAAGTTATTAGCTTTTTGGGGGTAGTTACCAACCAAGTGCAGTTCCTTAATTAGACTTTGCTACTCACTCCCCACGTGGGGATGAGGCTTCCTTCACCAATGTAGCATAAATGGGCATGGTTTGGATGCACTAATCCATTCTCAAGGCCAATAGAACCAAGAAATCAATTAACTGATAAGTTACTAGTTTCTTGCAAAAGTTACCAACTTATTGAATTAAAGTTACTAGCTTTTTGGGTCAGGTTACCAACCAAGTACAGGTCCCTATTTACGATTTGCTAGTCACTCCCTATGTGGGGATAAGGCTTCCCTCACCAATCTAGCATGAATGGGTGTGGTTTGGATGCACTAATCCATTCCCTAAGACCAATAGAACCAAGCTATCAACTAACTGGTAAGTTATCAGCTTTTTGCAAAAGTTACCAGCTTATTGAACTATAGTTACAGCTTTTTGGGTCAAGTTACCAACGAAGTATAATTCCTCACTTAGGCTTTGCTAGTCACTCCCTACGTGGGGATGAGACTTCCTTCACCAATCTAGCGTGAAGGGATGTGGTTTGGATGCACCAATCCATTCCCAAGGCTAATAGAACTAAGATATCAACTAACTAATAATTTACTAGTTTTTTCCTATAGTTACTAGCTTATTGAACTATAGTTACTAGCTTTTTGGGTCAAGTTACCAACCAATGCAGGTTCTCACTTAGGATTTGCTACTCAGTCCCTACGTGGGGATGAGGCTTCCTTCACCAATCTAGTATGAATAGGTGTTGTTTGGATGCACCAATCCATTCCCAAGGTCAATAGAACCAAGACATCAATTAATTGATAAGTTACCAGCTTTTTGCAAAAATTGCTAGCTTATTAAACTAAAATTATAAGCTTTTTAGGTGAAGTTACCAACCATGTGTAGGTCCTAACTTAGGCTTTGCAAGTCATTCCCCAAGTAGGGATGAGGCTTCCCTCACCAATCTAGCATGAAGGAGTTTTGTCTTAACTTGTTTGGATGCACCAATCCATTCCACAAGGCCAATATAAACAAAACTCCAAGAACCTGAAAAGCTACCAGCTTTTTGAAAAAGTTATCAGTTTATTGAACTGAAGTTACTAGTTTTTTAGTCCCAGTTACCAACCATGTGGAGGACGCATATTTCCTTACTTAGGCATTGCTATTCACTCCATGGTTTGTTCAGCCATAGCAAAATTGAATCTATGATCATGGGGAGTCCTCTTATCATAGGTGGCGACAACACTAATTTCCTCAAAATTAATTTGTTTCATTAAACTAACAGTAAGAGGTGCAAGTGGATGGGATTAATCCAACACCTATTATCTAATCTAGGTTTTTTTCTTTAAGATTTAGGATTTAGAGTTTAGGGTTTAAAGTATACCTCTTTAAAAGTTTGGCTTGGTCTAAAAACCTATTTAAAGACTTAATTGATAATAAAATTCTCTTCTTTTTGTTTTTGGTTGAGGATAATAAGACTTCTAGATAGACGAAAAAACCTTATCTTAAATAAATCAAAACAAAATTATTACATAGACCAAAAAATTTCCTAAATATGCAAAAAAAATTTATTTCTAAATAGACTAAAAGACTTGTATTATCATTAGATTTTTGAAATAATAATATAATTTAATTTACATGATTTATAATAATAATAATAATAATAATAATAATAATCTATTAGGCCTAATAGACCTTTTGCCTAACTTGTAACTTGACCTTTTGAGTTAAAAAAAAAAACTTTTTGAAAAGTCTTAGCTCAATTTTTTTATTAAAGAAGCTAAGCTTAACGTTAGTTAGGCCGAAGGCACCCGCCGAGCCACCTAACCTATTTCTTACCCCACATACATTTTTGGTTGCAAGGTTCACGATAAAAGGACCTTAGAGAAAACACCATGCATTGAGTTTAAAGAATAGATGCAATGGGACTTCATTGCCTATGTTTGATGTGTTATGGGGATACCATTTGAATTTCAAATCACATAAACCCCCCCCCAAAAATAAAAGGTTGCACGCCAATTTTCTTTATTTTTTATGAAAATATTTCTATTTTCCTATCATATATTAATTTAGTACAGAACCATAGATGTTCTAACATGAGTGTTTGTTCCATACAGGAAGAAATTTCTTTTTACAGGGGTCATCTTAGCCTTTCCTTACTTTAAGAGTGGAAAGGAAGTGAAAGAGAAAATTAATGGTAAATATCCTTCATGGCTTCCTCCATATGCTGATGTACTGCTAATTGTCATGCAAAATTTGGCAATGACTATTATTGATTTGTTGGCCCAAATCTTTCTGAAGTGATATTGCTTCTTAGCCCCATTTGTCATGCAAGTCTAGCCCGCCTTTGAGGCAGCTTCAACAATTTGATTAGCTCATATGTTTTGAGACCTTGACCAAAGTATAGGCAAATATCAAGTGGAGTTAAACCATCTTGGGACAAACAACAGAGAAAATCCCATTTGAAGTCAACGCAGAAAGAAATGGCAAGCAATAAACAACTAGATGAAGGAAACTGAACACTCAATCACTGATCTAGAGCACATCTTAAATCAAAAATATAGGCAAGGTGATGAATACTGTAACACCCTTTATTATATAAGCCATACTCGAGTCATGGGGTTATATTAAAAGGTTGTCACCGTGTTAAGGAAGCTTTAAAATGTGGAAAATATAATATATGACCCTTTAAATGTATACTTTATTACTGAATAATAGTTCATAAGCTTTGTCGTCTACGATACATAGAGAAGGAAATGATTACAATTTAAAAGAAATCGTGACTAACATAATACATAGCATTTGCTTTTGACTAGTTGTTAGCTAGCTTTAGTAGTCTCTTGGTCTGGTTTACGCCCGAATCTTGCTCAATGAATGTCCCTGTACTCTGCCTTGCACTTGATTCCCAACTTGGATGCTGGAACGTTTATGGAAAAGGAAAACATACAAGTAGGCAGTGAGAACCTAAGGTTCTCAGTAGGTAAACTTAAACAATCTTACAGTGTCATTATAAACATTCCAGCCGCTTTGGTTTCTTATGAAAATGTGAGCACATATACACAAGTAGTGGTTCAATTTTAAGTTGGAAACATCTTTCTCAAAGCGAGTTATATTTTAACAACCACTTGGCATATTATATGACAGACATAGAAACACGAATAGTGTAATATACTTCAGTAAGAGTCATAATAGCATCATGACATAATGAGATAATTAGAAATGCACATATAGATGCTTGTACTTGATTGTATGCAAGTGCACTTGACTTAATTCATCTTTTTCTTTAACTTGCAACTTAACCTTGCTCTTATCTACTTGGTCCCCCGGAGGTGAATGGCCTCTCTCACCCCTGGGTGATAGCCTGCTTTTCAGGTCCGAGCTCGTACCTATACATAAGTGACGGGTTTACTTTCCTCGACCCTCACACCGGTCTATTCCCCTTAAATCTGGTCGAGGGCTGGCCCAAGTCTTAGACAGTACCGCTTTGTCCCACGCTAGCTGGGTCTATGTCATGCCTCACGTGGTAGCTTGGTACGTCTTTCTTGCAAGTTCTCATAAATCTTATTCTTCTTTGGACATGATTATACATGCATATGCTACATGCATTCATTCATATACTTCATATTATACTTAAATCATTCTTCCATATATGAATCTAATGAGCATAACATATAAATGTTCATAACAGTCACATAATTCACATATTTCACTTTGGAATTTCTAAGAAAGATAACGGATTGAGTCCGCTTCCCCATGAATAGTGCCAGGCAACCAGTACAAATGTACAAACTTGCAATTCAATATGGACCAGCAAATATATATATATATATATATATATATATATATATAGCATCATTCATCAATTTCAATTCAAGCACCAATTGGGTTTTCGGTTTATTCTCTCTTGTTCTACCCGAGTTTGGTATACTCCACTCTTATTGCAATTCAACTCATTTGAATCTAATTTTTGGATATGTCATAGCATTATGTGTTTAGTTTCTAACCCTTTTAGTCCCATCTCATTTTGATTTGTATAACTCAAGATATAAAAATTTTACCTCAGACTACCCTGTTCTTAGCCAAAATTGGGTTCTTATAAGTAAAAATTCACTAAAAATAGAAACCTAGGTGAAATCATACAAAATTTATATCAGAATAAAGCTGCCAGGACAAAATTTCGAATGAAAAAATTTTCATCTCATTTTCATGAGTATATTTTGAGATATAAGCCCCGAAACTTGACCTTACTAGACTACCCTGTTCCACCCCAGTTTGAACTTGAGTCAACTTCATTGATGTGCTGGGAACAAATGGCAATGAATCTGACTCTTAAATTTTTATGGGATGTTTCCTTACATGTTAACTTTCAAACAGCATTAGTTGCACTCAATTTGGAGTTGTGTAGGGTGAGTTATACCCTTATTAACTCATACTGCCCAGATGAGAATCCAGATTTATAGGTCAAACTTCAAAAATTCATAACTAATTCTATACTAATCTAATGGCCTTATATTTTATATGTATGGAAAGCCCTAAATGTCTAGTTTCATATAAAAATATTTCATCAAATTTAATCAGCTGTAAGCGGAGCCGTACACTCCGCCGTACGGATCGTCAAGGGAAAAACCCTAACAGCTTCTTGAATTCTTCTTGTATTCATGTTCTTCTCTAATCAATCCATCCAATCTTCAATTCAAACTCATATATACACCTTAAACCAACCTTAATTCATCATCCTCACCCATCACAACATCAGAATCATGGATGAATAAGGGACTCTAGGCAGCCCCAATTCAAAGAAAAGAAGGAGAAAGTTGAGATTCCTATCTTGGTGGTGTGACATCTTGATGGAATTTGATCTTGGAGTGAAGTTGATGGTTGAGGCTTGAGCTTGGGGATGAGAGGAAGTGGAAGAAGATGAAGGAGAGTGGGAAAATGAGGGCTGGTCTGCACCTCTTATGGGGAGGCCGAAAATATAAAGGGGAAGGAAGAAAAAAAAATGAAAACTTATGAAGGAAGTTGGCTCTTGATTGGTGGATTTCAACCCTCATTCAAACTTGGCTTGGCTTCCCTCTTTTATGGATGATTTGTGCGTCACTTGTGAGGAGTGTTGGTTGAATCTTGGCCATCCATCCTAGGGTTTTCATAGTATAATTTCTATTGGTCCGGTTCCGGCAGTTTAAAATACCGAAATCCTACCGATTTCCTTTAAATTGGTAAACCAATTTTAGAAACATCCTATGAAGTTTTCTATGGTTCTAATCTAATTCCATTATACCTAATCATTCTAAACCACACTCAATTGGCTTTAAGTGAATGCTTAATCGAATCCTAATTAATCCCAATTATCCGGTAAAAATCGAAAACTCGATTAATAACGATAGAATTTTTCGGACGTTACACTCTCCAGTCACTTGACAGCCAATTGGCACCATCCATTAGGGTAGAAGTGGCTCAATTTTCATCCACTCAAGCTAGTGGTGTTAGTGTGAAATTATACTGATTCGGTTCTGGCAGTTTAAAGTATCGAATCTTCGCTGATTTTCTTCAAATCGGCAAAACTTTACTAAATGACTCTGAGAGAATTTTTTTTTATATCTCTATCCTAATTGTTCCTAAGCCTCATCCTTCTAATTAACATCTAATTAACTCCTAATTAATATTTAATTAACTCCTAATTGTCCTTACCTAACTATTGAAACCGAATAAACAGATTAACGACGTAAATTAGACATTTTCACAAATTCGGAGCCTTTTTGTTTTCTGTTTTATATAACTAATGGCATTTTCGTAATTTTGAGCAAGTCTAGGGGCACCCCACGTCATTTCACACTAGACTGCCTCCATGGCCCAATCGGCAGAGATATAGACTTCTACGGTTTCGCCACGTGATTCTGCTCTGTTTAAAATCCCATTCTGCTAATTCTACAGATGTGGGGACATGAAGGTCATTTTATGAAAAGTTGTAGGGTTATTGTGGGAATAAGTTTTTGGGGTCAAAACATAATTTCTAAAAATTATGGGCATCACTGTAATTAACAAAATTTTACAGGGGCATTTTTGTTATTTCCTAATTTTTAACATATGGCAGTGCCGTATTTTCAACGGCAGTGTTACGCTACCTTATAATTTCGAGTATGAGGATCGTCATGGTATAGCGCTGCCTGAGAAATTCTCACACTACCTAAGGGAAATAATTCAAAGTTCCTATTATGTTCTATTTACGAAAGTGGGGATGTTACAAATACCATGAGGGAAGTGGTAATTCAATATATATCTGCAATTCAATACAAACTAATTCTTCTAGGAAGACACCCAAAAGTAGGATTTCAATGGAGCAGTCAATCAACAATCGATCAAATTTTTTTATTAGTGTACATGCCCATATTCAAGATAGCTTTTGACCTATGCATTACCATGAAAGATAATGCTCAACATAGAAAACCCAACACATCCAGGGTGGTGGTGGCTGTGTAACAGCAAACAGAGACACATGAAATGGAAAGATGGGCAAATGAAAATAGAGACACTCTTCAATTCATATTAATTGGACTCATGGCAAACTGTAACAAGACAACACTATGACAAGCACTTATCATACTATATAGTATATTACAATTTTTCATTCAATAATTAACTTGATTACCTCATAGACTCCAGGATTCATGAACAATAGGTCACGACTTCCAAATATCAACTCCCAATAAAAGGCCCCTTAAGCAATCAGGAATTCCTTTTCTTATACACCTTTTGACAACATGAGGTTTTCTCCTTAGATAATGCTTCCAGTCACTCCCACTAACCCCAATCATCTTCCTCCATTTTCTAAACCTTTTGTCCTCCCTAATTCTGATGAAAGATAATTGATAGTAAAGGTAAAATCATTAGCCATTTTTTATGCTCATTCATGCTTAAAATAAAACAAAAACATATAAATAAAAGGTTTATAGGAGAAAAACAAATTACCTCTCATATTCATATGCTGATATACTCTTCACTAAACCATCACAAGTATTAACATCCTGTCTTACAAACCAAAATTTATCCAATGATCTTGGTAAAGGAACTGGACCTGGTTCATGTTCATTGAAACTTTTCTTCTCCATTCAAAATGCACAAATTAGCTTTCTCAAATGAAAAGTTAAATGACATTGCTTGCTTCCCTAAACATTACAATGAGGAAAACCTGAAAATAAAAGTGCAAAAGAAAAAATGATGTCATTATCATTTCACTAAAAGTTGAGAGACAAAATCATCAACTTGCACATACATCCATTTCCTATTTTTGCTTATTTAATCTAAAATACTTAACATACACTTCAAGTATGGAATAATCATGATTAAACGTAAACAATATTATAGCTTACTAAGTGCCCAATAATAGAAAGACTACAACCATCTGAATGTTACTTCTTAATTATCTACAAAATGATGTCAATTAAGGTGCTAAGCAACTAATAAATAACCCTATAAATGTAAGCACAAAGGAAAAAAACAAAACGTCATGGTTTAACGGGATAGTTTCGTTCATTTTTCATTCAATTATAAGTGAAGGCATATGGCAAATCGAGGAATATGATGCGCTCCCAAAGACACATTATTTTCTAATACAAATTCTAGTTTTCTAATTCAACTTTAAACAGAAGCACTAAAAGCAAGAGAACAGCTACTACTAAAGCTTTTATTATTAAAAACAAGGGGAAGGGAACTAACAATTATATCAGTTCATACATTTAGCTTCAAATTTTCATTAACCCCACAATTATTCTATGCCAACCTAAATGCTAATTACTTTTAATTGAAAAAAAAATCAATTCTGGGTATGTGATTTCAACTATCTTGAAATTACCTGTTATTATCTCCAATGTGAAAACTACCAATGCTTCACAAAAAGGGACAAAATCAAGAAGACAAAGGGGCACCCAAATTCTCAATCCTTATGAATAAGGCAGAAGCATGGCGAAAATAAAAGAAAGAAAGAAGAATATCAAACGTTGTGTTATTGAATTGAATTAAGGGATAATGAAGGGATTGGGAGATGAAACGGTGGTTGATTGGTTGAGGCGCTGCACAGAGAGGCAATGTGTGATTGTGAGGGAAGACAAGATTGCCGGCAACAACCTCACAAATCGGAAATGGGTCTGTTTTGTTTGGCACAGCAGACTCCATCATCTCTCATAAATTAGGGCTCGATTGAAGGAGGGCCAAGGCGACAGAAAGGGCAACCAGAGAAGGAGCACACTGCGATGAAGACGATGTTGTTGAGGATTTGACACAAAAAGGTGTGCGACAGCAATGTCACTTGGTCAGCATCGATTTTGGTGCGACATGTTTAGTTCTGGTGCGATGTGTTTTGCGATTTTGGTGTGGCACATTCTTGCATACTTATGGCATCACTTGGTCACAGTGAAAAGGGAGAAAGAGGTCAAGAGTGGTGGTGGTTTGTAGTGTTGCGGTGCACTACAAAGGGTTAGGGTGGAGAGGAGATTGAGAGATTGGTGATAGAGGGGTTAGGGTAGAGTAGGATTGAGTGTAACATTCCTCTATGGAGAATGATGGTAGCAAGGTATGTGAATGACTGAAGAAGAGCGAGAGAGTTTGTGACTGCAGCAAGGGATGAGAATGAGTGAAGAAGAGCAGGAGAGTTTGTGAGTGAAGAATAGTATTTTTTTTTCTCTTTTATTTTCACCGTATGCTCACGTTCCCTCCCTACTTTCTTTTTGTCGTTTTGCTTCTTTTTATATGGTGGACACCGCATATGTCGTCCTTGAGGATGTCAAAATAACATTCCTCAATATACATACATATATATATATATATATATATATATATATATATATATATATACATACTTTAGAATCTTAAAATGTTTGAAGGAGTGCGATTTCATCCCTCATTTGGCATATATGGCATGTCTTGACAAAATTAATTGATTATGATAACAGTTGACCCCCTAAACATAGAATGCGGTACGAACATAGAAATTCCACATACACTCATTATATTGCACCATAGGATGAGATCTAAAGCTGCCACTTATTGCCTTATGATATGAATTTTCAAAAGATCTATGTGGTCGCATGCTCTCCTTGGCCCCTGAGCAAATGGACCAACATGGTAACTTCCTTTTCTTTTTCTTATCATATGGTACCATAAATAGGCCAAATTCACTCAAAACACTACATTACCACTTCAGCTTTGCCCGCTTTCAGAAATCGTAGTTCAATTTAAAATTGCACCTCACTCTACACCTAATTGTTTTATTTTATTTTATTTTATTTTTTCCATTGGCCTTAGCTAGGGCATCTTCTACTGAGAAATCAAAGAACAAATCTAAATCAAATGGAGTACCAGTGGTGGTATCTTATTTTCCAGTTAACTCTCATCTCTCACGCTTGTAGAGCATTTGTTGGGACTTGGGATTAATAACGATTTCTATGTTGATTGACAGATCAGTTATGCTTCATGTGTTTCATTGAGGGGGGGGAAGGAAAAGAAAAAAGAAAAAAGGTTATGCTTCATGAGCAATCTTCAAGATCTTATAGACTTTGTACCTTCTAGACTCCTTCTGGGATGTGATTGAAATGAGAGAAAACTTGGATAGAAAACTTGGATGAACATATGCAGTGTACCAAAAAAAACATGTGATGTATAAATAAGATGATATTATCTACTAAGTGAGGTCAGATACATGAATAAGACAATACTAGAATGTTTTGTCACGAATCATATTTTACATACCACAAAAAACATGTGATGTTTGTTGGGCAAAGAACTATATGTGCGCTGATATGCTTAACCAATGTTATTCATAAACTTGTAAATTTGTGTTTATTAGCAACATATGATTTATATTAAATCATTGTCTAACACATTGTGCATACCATGTGGTTTTTCAGGTTATAAAATGGTGAACTTAAGAGAAGTTGACACGGTAAGAAAAGACTAGAAGAGTTAATTGAGTGTATCAAGGCCTTGTTGGCTTAAAATTAACTCCCCCCCCCCCCCAAACACACACAAAAAAAAAAAAAGGAAAATATTTTTTGAACATTGTAAACCCCAACACTCCTAGAGACACCCCACTAGGATTTTAGAAAAAGTTGAAATAAAAAATCTAAAATAAAAAATTAAATAGATTGAATGGTTGAACGTAAAAGGGTGTTGATAGGACACCCATTTTTGGGTGTTCAAATAACACATCTGAAAAAAAAGTTTAGTCAAGTAGTCGGGTCAAGTAAGAAGCAGCTTGTAACCTCAACAAGTGGACATGCTCAAGTCCTGAAATTATTATATCAGAGAGAATTTCTCTTAAATTAGGCTTCCCGAATTAACTATTTTAATTTCAAAACAAAAAATATTTTCTCTGTTCAATCCGTATAGGTTAGAACAAATACCTTTAAACTTCAACGTAAAACATCCAACTAAATAAAAAGAAGAGTAAATCTACATTTTAATCCTTAAACGATTTTTAGTTTATCATTTTAGTCATTAAGAGATTTAATGCATATACTTTAGTCATTACAAAATTTCATGTCAAATACATTAATCCCTTTAACAAAAAAGTTATATACACATTAGTCCCTGAAATATCAATTTTTGATTTATTAGTCCATAAAAAATAGGATTTTAACATATTAATCTATCTTTTGTCCATGAAAAAAAATAGGTTTTTAATATATTAATTTCTTACCAACGTGCAATTGATCAAGATGGTAGGTGCTTTAACCTCTTAATCAAATGTCTCATATTCAAGCTTTGAAAATAGAAAAAATCATAACTGAGAGACCCCTACCCCCTTTGGGGACCTCCTCGAGTTGGATCAGATTAGTCGAATTCTTGGTAATAGGGCCTAGATACCAGTGTTTTAATAGAGACAAAAATATATTAGTCTTTTAGAGAATAATATGCATATGATTTTGCTATTAAAATATTAATATATTTAACATGAAATCTTTTGAGAATTAAAGTATATACATTTAATTTTAATCTTTTAAGGACTAAAATGTTAAAATGAAAAGTTTTTAGAGACTAAAATGTAGACTTACTCTAAAAAGAATGTTTAAAACATGGAAAAACCAAGGAAAATAAAACCCATTGCATAAGCGCCAAGAGTAAACTATCGTAGGCAACCACAAAGGGAGATAGAAAGAGAAGGAAAAGTTCTCTGCTATAAGATGTCAACATATGAGCGTAAAGATATAAATTGAATAAATTTGAAAGGAGAAAGGTGATGAACAACACACAAGATTACTGCTGACTTGAATATCAGTTAAATAATTGGCTAAACTCAATTTTTTTTTTTTTTTTGATACATGAGTGGCTAAACTCAAATTTGAGTATAGGTTTTAAAAAAAATCAAGTCGTAATAATGTTTATAATAAAAATGTTAAAATATTTTTAGGGAATTTAATGTAGATTTTAAGGAATTTAATGTTAAAACTTCAACTCGAGCTTTATTGATGAGGTGTCTTCCTAGGGGATACAATTGTTGTTTGCTGGTTTAGGATGTTTGGGGTTATTAGGTTTTGAGTGTAAACTTTTGACTTCTTGATATTGGTTTGTGCTCTTTTGTGTGTTGGTGCAACTTTAGCTCCTCTCTTGTTTAAGAGTGTTTTGAGCCCGTTTCAATTATAAAAAGAATTGAACTCAAGAGCTTTATTTAAAATTATGATAAGTGATTATTCTTATTAATTAAAAAAGTGTTTATTGTTTAAGAGCAAAGGATTCCTAACTAGAAACAGTCTTTGATAGGAGAGATTTTCTGTTGAAAAAGCAATCACTAAGCTACTAGACACGCAGCAACTCAATTAGAATTATTCCTTCTGAAGAGCACGTTCTACAATACTATTCAATTAGAAAAGAGCAAGACTGCAATCTTGTAGTTTTATATTGGTTTAATTAATTTGCAAATACCCATAATTTGACCCAATGTTTAATTTGTTCGGCAGTAATTTAAATATTTTTAATCAGGTCCATATCTTAAATAAATGTTCATAATCAATTCCTCCAAACAATTACCGTTACAAAACACTTTTAAATTTTTATATAATTTAATATGTCTTTATCAAATTTTATAAACTCAATGTGAAAATTTATTCAATTTAACAAAATTTTTTGCAATAATACATTATTTCAGGACCTTGGTTACATAATTTTATATTCCCTTTCTTTTAGAATATCTACCCAAAATAAAATAAAAAATCACACAGATTAAAGAAAAAAGTTGTATAAAATTGTATAAATAGACTAATTACGCATGTCTAAAAAAATATACTTTTATTAATATAATCAATACTATAATTATTTTCTTTACATAGAATTCTCTTCCCATCAATTATCATAAATCAATATCCCCACTCTTTCCAAAAAAAAAGAAGAAGGAAGAAATACCCCCCGAAACTGCCGTATCACAATTGGCAGCACCATACATGCACGTCCAAGTCTAGGAATCACAATCACCAGCAAATATGTTCAACGTAAGTGCTGCAAAGTCTTTCTTTTATTGTTCTTTTATTGTTTACCCATTACTTTAGTTTTAGAGTTATTGGATAGTTTTATTTTTTTTTAAGAAAAAAATCTCATTTACGTTAATTTTAAACACATATTTACATCACTCGTTTGTAGACAATTGCAATAATAGATTGAATTATAATAATATGTTGAGAATTAAAAAAAAAGGCAGTAATATTATGGTTAATATTTCCATAAAAAATATTACGATTAACATCTGAAAAGTTTTGAATTTAACCAATATTTTTTTTAGAATAATTAGATTGTACTTTTTTTTTGTGTATATTGCTTTCTTTTTATGCCTTTTTTTGTGTATTTATTTTAAAATTTCAGCTATCTCAAGTCTTTTTCTAATATAGGAAAATAGAGGAGTATTAATTTTTTTTAAATATTTTAATTGTCGCCATACTCAAATCAGCTCCATTGTGTGATGATAGTGGGTTGGTTTAACATATTTTTCAACTTTAATTATGATGATAGTATGTGGCAATTAAATTAAGGATATTATTGAAAAAAATTAATATTATCTTAATATTAGAAATGGACATATATTCTGAAACCCTAAAATGTTAAAATTGGATAGATATTATGAAATGGATGGAATATGATATAGTAACTTGATTAAAAACTTTTAAATTATAAGGGCTTAACTAAAAATTAGATTAAGCAATAAAAATCTGTAAATTAATTAAACCTTTTATATATATATTTTGTGCCATTCATTTGCCATGAAAAAGTCAAACTGGAGTTTTGCGTTGGTTAATTTCAATTATAAACTATTTGAGTGGGATATATAGAATTATTAAAAATTTAACTACTATTTGGAAACTCTAAAATTACACCTTTTTTCTTGTATATTTGAAGCTAACAAAAAAAGAGAGACAACTTTCTTCCCATATACCGAACTTGTAGTCGCATCTCATCCGCATTTCTCACACTTATGCAAAAGGCACGTGGTTTCGTCATTCATCAAGCATATATCGGTGTTACGAAAGTTCTTCTCAACTTAAGGAAGGTTCTAGATGCTGACCCTCTCAAGTAAAATCCTAACAAAGTAGCAAAGACCCCCGAGAATATGGGGTGATAGGTCAAAGCCGCCCCAAAAGACACCATAGATTTTTTAATGGGATAGTGGTCCCATGTTTCCCTAAGCACATGGATCTATCGTGGTAACTTCCTTTTTCTATATAGGTTGCTATAAATAGGCCACGTTATTACCTCAATTCCGTCCACTCTCCCAAGGCCAGCCATTACAGCTACATCATTTCATCTTTGCTCACTCAGAATTAGAATCCGCGCTTCAATTTCAAATTGAGCCACAGTCAATTGCCCTTAGCTAGTCCAACCCCCTTCCTATTGCTTTAGTTAGAAAGAAGAATAAGAATTACCCACAAATAATTTAGCTGAACCCGTAAAGGAAAAAAGGGAAGGAATCGAGGAAGAAATGGCTCTGATGTCAGCTTTCTTCGATTGCTTTGCTCCCTCATCGTCCTCATCAGCTCAAGTCTCTAATTATGCTGAAGGATACCAACTGAAATCTCCTTCTTCAGAGAAACCAAAAAGCAAATCAAAATCCAAGGGAGCACCAATTGCGGTTTCTTACTTCCCAGTCAACTCTTATCCCTCACGCTTGTAGGTGGTCTTAACGTGCATCTGCATTTTGTTACAAAAGTGCTATGGTATGCTTCATGAAGCCCAAAGGACACGGTGCTATTGGTGGCGGCTTTCTCTCTTGTTCTGTGACGTGATAGCTAGAAAATACGACCATGTAATATTTTAAGAATTGATATAATTTTTTTATTTAAGTTTCAATCGAGTTTTTGTTAATTATATATCAAATAAACATTCATTTAATTTTATATGAATTTAATTTACATTAGTTTCTTTTAATTGTTAGTGTTAGATTGATAATTTGTTTTTATAATTAATTAGTCCTTCATCATAATTTAAGAACAGCAAAGTGAATTACAAATATAAACTAATTCAATTCAAATCATAAGAATTAATTTCAAGATTAATTCAAATAAAATTAAATCAAAGTCCTATTTTTGATAAATACGGCAACGAATTTGAATTTTAGCACAAGTTAACAGAGAAAACAAACTGTGAAACTTGTTCTAATTGTAGCGCATTATATCGCAACAGTAATAATGTTCCCAGATATTATAATTATGTCACTTTCATAACCATATGTCTACTCATTTGCATCAGTAATAATGTTCCCAAATATTTTAAATATGTTATTTTCATAACCATATCTCCACTCATTTGCATAAATTTATATTAACAAATATAACTATTAAGTTTTAGCGTACCTTTTTAAAAATGGTCCAAATTGCGCAAATATATCGCATAATTTTTGCAAGTGGTGCTTTCAATATATGTCATCATGTGTGTTTGCAAGATTTCTTCCCCCAAAATATTAGTTACGGTTTAAACAATCTATTTTTTTTTATATATTCAAATTCCACGTAAATTATGAGAGATTGGATGATTCAGGATATCTGCTTGCACCCCAGGCATATATGAATAGTGAACCTACCTAATAAGTATAACTTCCTCTTTACATTCATGCTCGATCGCTATTCTCAGACCTTTCTCTTTTTCTTAATGCAATTGATCTTGACTTTTTCCTGTCTAAATTGAGCTTTTAGTAACCAATTAACCCTCACAAAAAAAAAAAAAAGCAAACACTAAAATACGCAGGTGAAAAATAGCAGCCACAAATGACCACTGAAATTTTTTTGTCATACATTACATATTATTCAATCATCATAAAATAAAGTGATGTAAAAAATAATACAAGAGAGTGGATAGAAAATAATAATTTTTCTTATATATATAGTTTGAATTCAAATAAAAATTTAATTATATAAAGTAAATATTTTATTATTTTTATTGTAAAAACTGCTCGCGTAATTTTAAGTCGAAAATAGTGGTTAGATAAAACTTTATCTAAAGTATAAATTCAATATTCAAACCCCTGCTTAGATAAAGTTCACTTGGATTCATAATTCACTTTTATTACGACTAACTATTTTTATGTAATAAATATTTTATTATTACATAAACATATTTTTATTAGCATAGTTCATACAATACTAATATTTAATTATTTAAAATAATTTGACACTTATTACCTTATTAAAGTGTTGAGTTCAAGTGCTAGAAAAGAAAAAATAGTTCTAAGAAAGCTTTACTTTCATAATAAATAAGATTTAATTTGAATTAAATTAATTATATTTTAATAAATTTTAAATATTAATAGTTCATTTGAAAAAAAACTAGCTCTCGAAACCTGTGTGCGAGAATTGTTCAACCCCCTTATCTTATTAGCTTCATCTAATGTACTTCCACAAGCTGACGCAAAAGAGTCCTGGTTCCCTCGCATATGTTGATGACGACAAATTCTTCTCAACATAAGGCAGCAGGTTCTATGCACCAAACGTCTCAGATACGAAACTACACACACACACTCACTCGTTGCACGACAGGGCAAGGTCAAAAGCAGCCACAAAAGACCCTATGCATGATATGAATTTTCAAAGTGCTATGTGGTCCCATGTTCTCCTTGCTTCCTAAGCAAAACGACCAACGCAGCAACTTCCTTTTTAAAATCATGTCATATATGGTGCGCTATAAATAGGCCCAGACTCTAATTCCATTCACTCACATCATAACCCAATACATACAGCTTCATTTTCAGCTTCGCTCACTCACAAACAGAAATCCCGCTTCAATCTGAAATTGCAGCTCACTCTGTTGCCTTGGTTTTCATTGCCTTTAGCGAGGACACACACTTCTTGTTTCACTATAAAGAGGAGCTACGGTTAATTAATAAGCCACAGATACTTTAGCTGCTGAAGTTGAACCAACCCAAGAAATTAGAGGGGAAGGAATCAAAACACCAAATGGGTCTGACGTCATCCTTCTTCAATTGCTTTGTTCCGTCATCGTCTCAAGTGTCAGATTATGTTGAAGGTTCTCAATTGAAACCACCATCTTCAGAGAAACCAAAGAGCAAGTCAAAATCGAAGGGAGCACCAATTGTGGTTTCTTATTTCCCTGTCAACTCTTATCCTTCACGCTTGTAGCGCGAGTTAATTTGCATCTGCTTCGTTTCATGAGTGCTATGCTATGCTTTGCTTTATGAAGACGAAGGAAGTGCTCCCACCAGACGATTGCACGACACGCTTTCAACTATCTTGTTTTTTTTTATGTGATAGAAAATTAAGAGTACTCAAAAAATATTTAGAATTGATTTATTTTGTATTTAAGATTCCATTAATTTTATTTTAATTTTGTAAAATTTAATTAATTGAAATTTAGCATGATTTAATTAAATTTAATTTGCTTTTAATTTTAAGTATTATGGATTGATGATTTTATTTTCATTATTAGTCCTTCATCATATTCTAAGAAGAATAAATTAGATTACAAGTATAAACTAACTCAATACTATAATTTTATGTGCTCCAAATGAAGAAAGTAACAAGAAAATGCTTTTAATTTTTTTTTCATTGATTTTTAAGTAAAGAATTGATTTTTCAATCAATATAAATAAATTAAATATAAAATTCCAATGTTTAATAACTACTGTATCGAATTTAAGTTTTAGCACAAGTTAATAAAGAAAACATGCTCTGAAACTTGTAATAGATTTTTTTTTTTGGTACATAAACTTGTTCTAAATTAAATGTATCACATTGAATCGCAAAAATAATAATAACAATAATGTTCCGTGATATTATCAATATGTCATTTTCATAACGTTGTCTCGACACGTGTGCATAAATTATATTAACGCCTATTATAAATATATCATTTTCTTAAAAATGGTCCAAGGTGCGCAAATATCTCATATAATTTGTCAATTATGTTTCGGGATAATTATATTAACTTTTCCTATGTCTGTTCTTACAAGAATTTTCCCCCTAAAATGTAAGCTTTTTTCTTCATAGGTTAGGTCTCAACTATTTGCATCTTCATACAACTGGCCCACAATTAATTGACACATTTAATTGCATACATATACCTTTATAGATGATATGTACGTTTACATCCTATTTTCATTCAATTTTAAAACTTGAATTTCAAATCATAATCTATATTACCTTCTTTTTCTTCTCCAATTTCCTTTTATGAATACTATTCCAAAAAATTATAAACAACTTCTAATTTTATAATTCATATAAAAAAATTCTTATTTTATAACAACAATAAATTGTATTTTCCTTACAAAAAAAACAATATATTATAGACAAAATATCCATTTTGGTCTCTGACGAAAATTTTGGGAGATAAAATAGCCTCTCAAGATTTGAAAGTCCATAAATAGTCCCTCACTATTCAAAAAAGGGGGACATATTAGTTCTTTCATACAGAATCTGTATAGATCTGTATTGCCAAAAAATCTATATGAAAGGACTAATATATCCCTTTTTTAAATAGTGAGGGACTGCTTATGAACTTTCAAATCTTGAAGAATTAATTTATTCTCCGAAATTTTCGTTAGGGACTAAAATGGATATTTTGCCTAAATTGTATTTGCACAGGAGCTTGCTAAGACAATGGGGCAATCTGTAACATCCACCGTTTTTCGCCTAATTATTCGGTTTTATCGAATAATTGAGAATAACTAAAATTCGATCAAGCAATTATTTAGACTCAATTGATTAACAATCACTTGAGTTTAGATAAGAGAGAATTAAGTTAGAATATAGGAGATTTCATAAACATTTTATTGAAAACCGATTCTGGATTTAAGGAAATCGGTAACTTTACTGATATTTTAAACTGTCGGAACAGAGCCAATCTGATTTTAACTCATCAACCTCTGGCCGGTGGTGATAACTCGGTACTTAATCCCTCAAGTTGGCGCCACCTTGGCCACAAGAAAGGAGGCAAGCTTGGCTGAATTTCAGCCAAGCCTTTTGGACCAATCAAGATGCAAGAAAGAAGCCACCTATACACCGTTAAGTGGTCAGATTTTCTGCTGCCTTTATCACCAAATCAGACCCTCATTCACGCCACTTTTCTGCCTCCTTTCAGCTCTCTTTCTCTCTTCTTTACACTCACAACTTCAGCCAACAACAAGCCCACTGCCTCGCTTCATCCAAACCTTCAAATTCTAGCAAAAACACTTGGATCAAAGGTAGGAATTCTGATTTCCTGCATCAAATCCATGCATTTGGCTGGCTGGGCTGGAATTATTCTCATCCTATTTGATGTGTTAAATGAATGTTTATGATGATATATGATTGGTTTTGGGCTGTTTGATTGATTAAAATTGAAGTGGAAGCAAGAAACCATGAAACTAGAAATAGCTGATGGGTTAGAGAATCAAAACCCTCGGCAGTCCGTACGGCGAAGTGTACGGCTCCGCCTACAACCGATTAAATTGGATGAAACCATTTTTAGATGAAACTAGACATCTAGGGCTTTCCATAGACATATCATATAAGGCTTTTGGATTAGAAATGAGAGAGTTATGAATTTTTGAATTTCAACCTAGGGTTCTGACTCTGAATCTGGGCAGACTAGCTTGTTTAGGATAGAACTCGACCCATACTACTTGAAAATGAGTGCAACTAACTTTTTTAGAGAGCTTACACATAGTAGAATGTCCCATAAAAATTTCATAATTAGATAAGGTCCCAATTGCTCCCAGTGCCCAAAGCAATTTGCCCTATGTCCACACCGGGCTAGAACAGGGCAGTTTAGGAGGGTCAGAATGCGAGGCTTATAACTCGAGCCCTACTAAGCCAAATGAAATGAAACTTCTTGCAAATGAAACTTTGTTCTGTTACCTTTAATAAGAGACCAATTTCGTATGATTTGAGTCAGTTTTCGATTTTTAGTGAATTTTTACTTTTAGTTGCCTGATTCTGGCAAGCCACTGGGCATGCCGGGATAAAATCTAGATATCTTGAGTTAGAGAAACCAAAATTAGATGGGACTAAAAAGGTTAGAAAATAGACACATAACACTTTAACATGCTTAAATTTGAGGTCCAAATGAGTTAAATAGAAATTATGGTTTGAATTATCAAAATCGGGTTGGTTGAACATGCTGAGGCAGGAATTCTGCTTTGATTAATTTAATATTGATATGAGTTTAATGTTAAAGTATAAATGTGATATTGTGTTCTTTGTGATAAAATGATGTACTAGTTAGCTGGCACTATTCACGGGGAAGCGGACATGTTCCGTTATGCCGCCAAAATTTCGGTAGAATCCATGCACAAGTTATGAATTCCATGATCTTACATGTGCATTTCAAGAAATGTTATGAAAGTGTATTAAGAATCATGTTATTAAGAAAGTTCCATGCTACTTGGGCCAGCCCCGGATAAGAAGTTAAGGGGAATAGATCAGTGGGAAGGTCGGGGAAAGTAAACCCGGCATTCCTGTATAAGAACGAGCTCGATCCTGATAAGCAAACTATTACCCAGGAGTCTAAATGGCCAAGAACTCCCAGGGGACCAAGAGATAGAAAAATGATGAAAGGAAATGAAAAGTTTAAGAAGGAAAGTTCAAGTATGAGTTGCATGATTACATGAATGCATAACTGCATGAAATAGTTATGTCAAGATGTTACAGCCGTCTACTATATTTATTCACTGCTGTTTACTTAGTCATTCTGTTTATCCTTCTACATGCCATTGTTAGTAACCTATTTTATTTCTTGTGCCGTCTAAACTAAAATTGAACCTTGCCTCGGACCAGATATTTTATTGAACTCATTAAAATGGATATTTCAGTTTGAACACATGTTTTTATAATTAAATAAAACTCGAGGCAACTGAGAATGTATGTGACGTCAGACAATCACTATGCACCAACCCTACTGAGAATTTCTTGAAATTCTCACCCCGTGCTATATTTTCCGCATCATTCTCAGACACTGGCGAGGGGCTCAACGACCACTCCTTTTATTGAGATCCCAGTCCTGTAGCTTCACCAGGTTTCCATGTTGGACTCGTTGGATGCAGTCGGCTCCTGCTAGTTCCGTCTCTGCTTTCTAGCAATAGGCATTTTGCTGTATCTTTACTTCATCTGCTTCTAATATATATATGTATAGACTGAAGCATTGGCTTCCAGCCTACATATGTACATATACAGTTGGTAATATGCCACTTATTCGTATCTTTTCTGTTGTGTTATATTAAATTGTATTACGTTGTATAATGCTATTCATATCTATTATATAGCAGCGCGCCGCTTCGACTGTTTTGTAATACAAATCACAAAATTTAAGCAGAACATTAACACCGTAACACAGTCTACTTAATTGAAAGCTATGACTTAAGCATAACATTAAATTAGTAGGGTGTTACACCATCCCCTTTTTTTTTAAAAAAAAAACTACTTTTATATATAGAGAGAGAAGTTTTTTTTGATATATATGCTTTAATCTTAACATAATACTCTACACACACACACACACACACACAATGAGAGAGAGAGAGAGAGAGGATTTCTCCAACTTAAAAGTCCATTAACTTATTTTTTAATTAAAAAACTAAAAACTAAAAAAATCACATCACAATTGAGCATTATTTTAGGATGAAAGTATTTTTTGTTACAATAGATAAATAATTACAAAAGTCAAATAACATGTTTAATGATTAAGTAATAGATTTATTAACTTTAAGTAGTGCTTTGATTCCCAGGAATGCTAACAAAACTTTTGACATTGTTAAATATGTGTTTGGGAATGTTAGAAAATAATTTTTTATTTTCAATAAAAGCTGTTTTAAAATAATTTCACATGCTTGAGTAAAAAATTTGAATGAATTATAAAGAAAAAAAAAGCTAATTTAGTTGTAAATTAACTATGAGATTAAAATGATTAGATTGTCACAAATACCTTGGTTTATTGTTACTACTTTATTAGGTTGTCACAAAATACATATTTAAATGACAACTTATAGCAGCTGTCACATAAATAAGAGATATTTGTCTGACAACTTTTGCTAGTTGTCACTAAATTCAAATTGTCAACTGTATTTTGTGACAATATAATAAAGTCATCATAATAGACTCGTCGTTAGTGACAAGTTCTTAAAGTCATCACATAAGACAGTACTTTTAATGACAACTTATAGAAGTCATCATAGAAATAATTTTAATTTTTATGAAAACCTTTTTAGTTGTCGCTAAAATCGAATTGTCAACTGTGTTTTGTGACAACATAATAAAGTTGTCACAATAAATCTAGTTATTAGTAACAAATCCTTAAAGTCATCACACCAAATAAAACTTTTAATGATAACTTATAGAGTTTGTCACATAAATAATATTAATTTTTGTCACAACTTTTGTTAGCTGTTACTAAATTTAAATTATTAGTTATATTTAATGACAACTTAATAAAATCGTCACACTAGACCTAGCTTTTAGTGACAACATATATAAGTCATCACAGATATAATATAAATAAAATATAATATTTTGATAATCCTAAAAAACTAGTTACATAAGTTGATAGCACCCAATTTTTTATTGAATTTTAACATATAATAATTTAATCGATTTTTTGTATGTTTATAATTGATCTCAAAAATAAAAAATGAAAACTTCAGCCCAATTTATTTTTAAAAAAATGGCAACTCATTGTAAAAAAAATGACGAATAGATTGCTTTGAAAAAAAAAAAACCATATTAGTTAAACAAATTAAAATAAAATAAAATAAAATAAGTTGCTACACTTGCAGCACATGTCATGTCCTTTTAAAAAAAAAAATTAATCCCAAAACATGCCAAATCTATATATAAACACGCTCAATATATAAATGGACTAAAAGAAATAAAGCTATTATATATATATATATATATAGACACACTAGATGAAACGATGTAATAATTTTTCTATAAATTTTTATTTACATTCATAGCTTAAGTAAATTGAAGGTCAAGTTTATGAGAAACTTAGGCAACTTTAGGTCAGTTTATGTTGCAGCACAATTTTTTTGTGTATATAACAATATTTGTTTATATATGCACACTGTATAATTGTATCATATTATTTAAATTTTAAATAAATAAATTTATAGATAAAACAAATATAAGTATCGCTAAAAAAAGGTAAATAATAAAAGCTGTACAAGAACAATTATCTCGTACTTTGTAGCCACCCTATTTCAAGGAATGAACAGGACCTAATTAAATAGATATAGATAAAATAATAATAATAATAATAATAATAATAATTTTGAACCATCGCCTTTTTTTTTGTGTGTGTGTCATATCCACTTTCTCAAATTTCAAAAATAAGTGTCTCCTCATATCTCTTCCTCTCTTTCAAGATGCTATTCTTTTCTTTCTAACTCATTCACCTTTGTGCGCTATCACTCCCTCTCTCTAAGGGTGGGTATTTTTCTCGTGTATAGTTACATGCCTGTAATGATAAAATTGTGAATAGGTTTTTGCCTCTTTTTTTCCTCAGGTAAATCTTGCACCTACTTGCCTGTTATATTTCTTTCCTTTTAATACATGTGATTGTTCTTTCTTTGGTCCACATTTGGCTGGTAGTTTTCACCTTTTTTTTTTTTCAAGTAAAATTGGTTTCTTCTTTCTTTTTTTTTATGACGTCATATCTTATGAATGTGCTTCTGTTAATTATATATATTGGTTGGTTAAAATTTGGGTGTTGCTGAAAGTTTCTATCTATTAATTATAGCTGCAATTGTGTGTTTTTCATTTATTCCTCTTCCCAATTTTATACGAGTAATACAAGAAATTAGTAAAGCAATATTGAATAGGACGAGGAAGCGATATATGTGCTCCACAATTTGCATTTGATAGGTTCATAATGTTTTGCATATCTTATTCTTAGTGAATGAAATTTCAATAATATGAATAAATATTTCGATATAGGACTAACAAGAATGACCATTGTCTCTTGTTTCTTGATTGACAATAATATCCCCATTTATGTAGAAAATACTTCAATAGAAAATTTTATCAAGAGTAACCATAGTTGTGTCCTCACATATCTGAAATGCCTTTTAGCCAAACGTAATCGAATTAATTTTATAATTAATATTTCCTTTTAAATTTCTTAGTTATATACATATTTATTAGTTAAACATGTTTAGTAAATAGGTAGTTGAGGAACCTATATAAAAATTGTTTTTGTAACTTAACACTACTTTGTCTTTTACTTTATATAAAAATTGTTTTTGTAACTTAACACTACTTTGTCTTTTACTTTCACTCAATCTCTCAGGGTTATCATCATTGTGCCTTTCTACTACTCTTTCGTGGATTCTTCTTAAGGTTAATTATTGTTGATGTGATCTATCTCTATTCAATAAGTTCTTCTTACAGGCAATACATGTAACTTTTCTCTCACACACACTTTTGTTTTTGTTATAGTATGATCTCTATATTTCAATATGTTTGGGTGTGCGCTTCTTTGGACATTTTCTTAACCTGAGCTTTTTTCTGGCTTCATGTGAAGTCATCAGAATTTCACTCTTTGTTGCATGATGTTATTTCTTACCATTTTCTATATATATGGGTGTGGTTTGGGTGGTACTTTTGTTTGGGAATTTATCAAATAGCTATATGGCTCATTTTTTATAAGATAGGACAAAAAATAGTAGCCTTAGCCAACACAATAACAATTAATATTTGAATTTTAGAAGCTTTCGCAAAAGATATCTAGAACTCGATACCAACTTAGTAATAATCGCTCTATATGACATAGTTGCATGTTACTACTTATTAGAAATGATTTTTTGTGCTTGATGAGATAATAGTTACTTCAATGTCACGTCATAGATAATTACATGTTATTAGTAAAAAATTAATTTATTCTTGTAATTTTTAATTGCATATACCTTCCATTTGGTTCATAGGTAAATAGTGCATAGAACTATTATCTGCATACAATGGAAAATGTGTGTAGCACAAATGCAAATTCATGCTATTAATGCAATTAGTCTTCTTGATTCTGTAGAATGCTATGATGGATAAGTCTTGGATAAGGATTAAAAATAGAGTTGATCCAAGGCTCATTAAAAGGGTGGATGTTTTTCTTGATTTTGCATTTAGTCAGTCTGGAGTGAATAATAGAATTTGATGTCCATGTATACAATGTAGAACCATAGAGTTTGCATCTAGAAGAACTGTGAGGGCACACATATTTGATAAAAGGTTTTTGAGAGCAATATTGTGAGATTTGGGATCTTCATAGGGAAATTAGACAACCCAATAGTCCAATTCGAGATAATGAACTAAGCTTGGAAGAATCGCTTATTGAGGATGACATTATTGGAATGGTTCATGATGCTTGTGGCTTTATGGACATGGATGTCACAAGAAATGATGAAGAAATACATGAGGAGCCAAATGAAGACGCGAACAAATTTTACAAATGATTAGAAAATACCAATGCAAATCTTTATCCTAATTGCAAGAATATTTCAAAGTTGTCAGTTACTCCATTTGAAATGTTTTAATCATTGGAATGACACGTCTACAGATATGTTATTGAGGTTGTTTAAAGAAGTGCTTCCTAAAGGAGCATTAGTTCCTAATTCTTACTATAAGGCTAGGAAAGTGATTCTTGATTTGGACCTTGACTATGAAAAAATAGATGCTTGTAAGAATGACTGTATTTTATATTGAGGACAATTTTAGAATGATAAAAAGATAGCTCATAAGGTGCTGCAATTTTTTCCTTCAAAATCAAGGTTGCAAAGGTTATACATGGAAAAAAACACTGTTAAGGAGATGAGGTCGCACAAAGAGGAACACATTGATGATGAAGTGTTAAAGAATCCGATAGATTCTGCAGCTTGGAAATCATTTGATGATAATCACCCATCATTTGCTAGTGATCTTAGGAATGTCAAGTTGGGTTTAGCAAATGATGGATTCCAATCTTATGGAAACATGAATGCTTCTCATAGTATTTGGCCGGTGGTTCTAATTGCATATAATCTGCCACCATAGAATTGCATGAAAGACCCACACTTTATGATGTCACTTCTTATTCCAGGTCCTAAATGCCTAGGAAATGACATTATATATACTTACAACCATTAGTTGAGGAATTGAGAGAGTTATGGGAAGAAGGTGTAGAGACATAAGATGCTCATACAAGGACAAATTTTAAAATGCATAAAGTTATTTTTATGGACAATTAATGATTTTTCTGCATATGGGTACTTATCTGGATGGTCTACTAAAGGAAAGCTTGCTTGTCCTTGCTGCCATATAGATACTTGCTCTCGAAGCTTGCGTAATAAGCTATTTTACATGGGCCATAGTCGCTTCTTACCACTTGATCATCCGTGGCACCAAAATAGAAGAGCATTTGATGGAGAAATAGAAAATAGACCTGCACCTAAGGAGCTAAGAGGTGATGAAGCATTTCAACAATTAGAAGGTGCTGGGAATGTTACATTTGGAAAAGGGCAAAAGCAAAAGCAAGATACGTTAGCTGCACATAATTGAATGAAAAGGAGCATTTTCTTTGAATTGCCATATTGGAAAACTCTTATGTTGCGACACAATCTTGATGTTATGCATATTGAGAGGAATGTGTGTGATAATGTTTTAGGAACAATAATGAATGACAGCAAAAACAAAAGACACATTGAAAAGTTGCCTTGATTTGGTTGATTTAGGCATTCAAGAAAAGTTACATCCGCAAGTTGATGGCAGCAATGTTAACAGTATGTTGATTCCAGCTGCTAGTTATGTATTGTCCTTTGCTAAAAAATCAAAATTTTGTAACTTCTTGGCTAACTTAAAGGTTTTGGATGCTTTCTCATCTAACATTTCATGATGTTTGAATATTCAAGACAAAAGGATTTTTGGATTCAAGTGTCAAGATCATCATATATTGTTAGAACATATTCTTTCAATTGCAATACGTGGATTATTACCTAAGGATCTCTTTGAGGTTTTGATAGGCATGAGTATATTCTTTGAGAAATTATGCTCAAAGTGTTTGGTATTTGAAGGGTTATGTAGTTTGGAGGAATAGATCATAAAAATTTATGCAAATTAGAAACTATATTTCCACCAGCCTTCTTTGATGTAATGATTCACTTGCTGGTCTACTTAGCTACAGAAGCAAAAATTACTAGACCTGTATAATATTGTTGGATGTATCATATTAAAAAGTTATCCTTTTTTCTTTGGGCTCTTTTGTCTTCTTCTAAGAGATATATGATTATCATAATTAAAAAAAAAAACAAACTTTTATTTTTACAAAAAAAAATCTAATATAGGTACTTACATCAACTTAAGCCATATGTTGTCAACAAAGCTTATCCAGAAGGTTCAATTGTAGAAGGTTATCTTGCAAATGAATGTCTTGCATTTTGTTCAGGATACTTGAATAATGTTCATGAGTGCTGTGGTATGCTTCATGAAGCCAATTAAAGGACTAAGTTTTCAACTACACAGACACGGTGCTATTGGTGGCGGCTTTCTCTCTTGTTCTGTGACATGATAGCTAGAAATAAGATCATGTAATATTTTAAGAATTGGTTTAATTTTTTTTTTATTTAAGTTTCAATTGAGTTTTTATTAATTATATAACAAATAAAAATTCATTTAATTTTATATGAATTTAATTGATATTAGTTTCTTTTAATTTTTAGTGTTAGATTGAGAATTTTTTTTATAATCAATTAGTCCTTCATCATAATTTAAGAACAGCAAAGTGAATTACAAATATAAACTAATTCAATTCAAATCATAAGAATTGATTTTAAGATTAATTCAAATAAAATTAAATCAAATTCCTATTTTTGATAAATACTGCAACGAATTTGAATTTTAGTATAAGTTAACAGAGAAAACATAATGTGAAACTAGTTCTATGTAACACCCTCCCAAATACACTATTATACTTAAGTCATAGTACTACATTCAGAGTTGTTATGGTTACCTGAGCGGACCTTGACTGACAGTAACTTAAGCAATCTTTGCAACTTCTCGAATGATCTGGAGATAATACGAAAATAGGAGTGAGAATTTTTGAATTCTCAGTAGGATTCCTTAACTATCATGCATACTGTCATCGTTGTCATCTCCAGTTTGCTTCAGTTTATTATGAAAAAGGTGAACATGTTATGTAAACTGTTTAATTTTATAGTTCGGAAATATTGTATCCGAAGCAAAGTTTATTTTACTCATACACTTGGCATTTGGGAGAGCCCATACAAAAATCAATTCATGAATTATATTATGAATAATAACTGCAACATATTAAAATGCACATAGCATTAATTTACTGGAGACATAACATCTACACATGACTTTACTTGTACTTGAAGTTATGCAGATACATAAAATTTACTTTTCTTTCTTTATCTTTTGCTTATCACGCCATATTCCAGAGTATGATCGCCAAGTCATACCCCATCGGGATGTGATCACCATGTCACATTCCTTAGGAATATGTTCTTCCTACCACAACCCAAAGTATGATCACCATGTTATACTCCATCAGAATGTGATCGCCATATCACATTCCTTAGGGTGTGGGATCATTATGCCATATCCCAAAGTATGATCGCCATGTCATACTCCATCAGAGCGTGATCGTCATGTCATGTTCCTTAGGAGTATAGACTCATCATCATATCTTTCATCATAAAATCTTTACATGCCATAATGAATTTTTGGCACTTACACTAGCTTGGTCATGTCATACCTCATGTAAGCCCTGTCCCCTATACTCACACTAGCTGGGTCAATGCCATACCTTATGTGAGTGGGGTACTTGCATATGTTTAATATTTAGCTTTTAGTCTTTAGCCTTTACTGCCCTTGGGTAGCCCTGATCTGGGAGTGAGCTTGTCAGCTCAACTCATGACCGTCGTCACACAGACTAACTCACAAGGGGATTCACGTGCTTCTAGTCTTGGAGGGATCTCATTTTGGTCACGTGCCTCTAATTGAAGGGATCTCTTCTAGTCACGTGCCTCAAATTGAGGGATCTCATCTGACCATGTGCCTTCAATGTAGAAGGATCTCATCTGACCACGTGCCTCTCCAAGGTAGAGGGATCTCATAGTTTTAGCTGCCTTTATCGGGAGAGATTCAATGTGCAACTGCCTCCAAGTGAAGGGACCTACATCTTTATCTTTTAACTGCCTTCACAGGGAGGGATTCAATATGCAATTGCCTCTAAGTGAAGGGATTCACATTTAATATATATTTATGTCTTTTCATTCTCATGCATAATCAAGCATAGACATGCTGAATACATGCATACATATGCTTCATCATTTATTTTCACATATCTATTCATAATTGTATAGCTGTTCATATCATAAAATTTCTTGTAATATAAATACTCATAGTTTCATAGACTTCTACTGTGAATTCGGTAGCATAACGGATCAGATTCGTTTTCCTATGAATAGTGTCAGTTCTCACGTACAAATCAGTTGTAACAGTATAATCAATCTAACATACCTATCAAGTTAAAACTTACAACCGTCAACTCAAGCCTTATGTTCACTAACACTTGTGAAACCATCAATTTGGTCATTTCTGCCAATTCTATTCAACTTTGACTGAAATTTTGTATAATCCACCTTTACTTCTATTCAACTCATTTAAACTTGAATTTTGGCTATGTCATAGCTCTATGTGTCTAGTTTTTAACCCTTTTGGTCCCATCTCATTTTGATATGTGCAGCTCCAAATATTTAAATTTTGCCTTAGCCTATTCAATCACTAGTCCAAATTATATTCTTGGAAATAAAAATTCACTAAAAATCAAAAGCAAATCCAAATTATATAAAATTGGTGTCATATCAAAGCTAACAGGACAACCTTTCATTTGCAATAAGTTTCATTTCATTTGCTTTAGTATAGCTCGAGTTATAAGTCCTAAAATTTGACCTTCCTAAACCATCATGTTTTGGCCTGGTTTGGATATAGGGCAACTTCCTCGAACCACTGGGAACAAATGGGATCATAACAAACTCGAAATTTTATTATGGAATGTTCCTCTATGTGTAAGCTTTTTAACAAAGTTGGTTTTACTCAATTTAGAGTTACGTAGGATGAGTTACACCTTCTCAAGTCACATTGCCCAGATGAAGGTCCTGATTCCTAGGTTAAACTTCAAAAATTCATATCTCCCTCAATACTAATCCAATGGCCTTATATGATATATGTATGGAAAGCTCTGAATGTCTACTTTCATATAAAAATAGTTTCATCAGATTTAACCGGCTGTAGGTGGACCTATACACTCCACCATCTGGACTGCCGTGGGGCTTCTCACTTAGGCAGCATCTCAATCCTCCACTTCTCCTAGTTTTCTTCTTCTAACTTTAATTCCTACTCAAGATTTCATATTAATCCAACCATAATCCATCATATACATTTAACATATCATCAAATACATGAAGAAGAGTAAAATTTCATGTAGCCACAGTTCAAAGAATTTAAGAATAGAGATGGAATCCTACCTCCTTTAGGTGTGATCTTGCTGAATTTGAGTTTGGATTGATGAAACCTTGACCAAGCTTGGAGATCTGATGGAGTAGGTTGAGAAGGGAAGAGAAGAAGAGGGTTGGAGTAAGAGGGAGAGGGGGCGCAAGTCAGTCAGAAATGAGAAGGAGAGTCCGACTTAAATACACGAGAGTAGTTGGAATTGTGAGTGTTGATTGGTTGAAATTTTGTGATTGAAGTTCGTCCATGTCTCCCTCTTTTGTGGCTAAACTATCCTCCACGTCGTCCCAGAAGTAGAACTCGCTCCCATTCTATTTCAAGTCGGAACTCGTCCCTATTCTGTATAAGGCCGGAACCCGTGTCCATTTTATCTGAACTTGTAGCTTAAGTCGGATTCCGGAAATCATGCCCACCTTATTTGAGACTTGGAAATAAATTCCGAGATTGAAACTCGTGTAAATCTTGATCGAACTTGGAGATCAATTCAAAGATCTGAGCTCTTGTCTATTCTAGTTGAGTTCAACTCTAAGATTAGATCTCGTAAAATTCAACCCGGAGGTCGGCACTTGTGACCATCATTATCAACTTGGAGAGCGGAAACCATGTACAGCTTGTTTTGAAACATTAAGTTGGAAGTCGGAAATGAGAATACTCGATATGGTTAAGGTCGGAACTCGGGAATTCGGAATCATTCATAATGTCGGAAATCGAAATCACAAGCACATAAAACACTTTGAAATCGAAAGTTATCGACAAGAATATCAAACCTAAAATACTTAAACCCGGAAATCGGAAATTATATACAATATATTTGAAAATCGAAGTTGGAGGTTGGAACTCAAGAACCACTCCATGAAGATGGAGTCGGAAATCGGAAATAATCAAACTTAAAAATTAAGTCGGAAATCGGAACTCGGGAATGCTACATTCTAAATGTAGCGCATTATATAGCAACAGTAATAATGTTCCCAGATATTTTAATTCTGTCACTTCCATAACGATATATCTATTCATTTGCATCAGTAATAATGTTCCCAAATATTTTAAATATGTTATTTTCATAACCATATCTCCACTCATTTGCATATTATATTAACAAATATAACTATTAAGTTTCAGCGTAGCTTTTTAAAAGTGGTCCAAATTGCGCAAATATATCACATAATTTTTGCAAGTGGTGCTTTCAATATATGTCATCATGTGTGTTTGCAGGATTTTCTCCCCCCAAAATATTAGTTACGGTTTAAACAATCTTTTTTTTTTTTTTAGCATCCAAATTCCACGTAAATTATGAGAGATTGGATGATTCAGGATATCTGCTTGCACCCCAAGCATATATGAATAGTGAACCTACCTAATAATGTATATTTGATTCTATTTTTGTAGAATTGATTTTAGATAGAATTGATTTTGTTAGAATTGATTTGATTAAAATTAATTTTGAGGTAAAGTGATTTATATTTAGTAGTATCTCTAAATATAATTCTGATAGAAAGTAAAAATTTTTTACTTTTCTCAATCCTAGAGATAAGAATTGATTCTGAAAATATGAAATTAAATATTACAAAAATTATTCAGATTCAATTTTGGACAACCAAAATCAATTCTAACCCTTTGATACGGGTTACCATACACTAACTTCCTCTTCACATTCATGCTCGATCGCTATTCTCAGACCTTTCTCTTTTTCTAAATTGAGCTTTTAGTAACCAATTAACCCTCACAAATAAAAACAAACACCAAAATACGCAGGTGAAAAATAGCAGCCACAAATGACCAATCATTCTGAAATTTTTTTGTCATACATTACATAGTATTTAATCATCATAAAATAAACTGATGTAAAAAATAATACAAGAGAGTGGATAGAAAATAAATAATTTTTCATATATATATATGTGTGTGTGTGTTGAAGTTCAAATAAAAAATTAATCATATAAAGCAAATATTTTATTATTTTTATTGTAAAAACTGCTCGTATAATTTTAAGTCTAAGATGATGGTTAAATAAAATTCTCTCTAAAATATAAATTCAATATTATATTCAAAACCCTAACAGCGTAGATAAAGTGCCTTTGGATTCGTAATTCACTTTTAGTCGACCAACTATTTTTACTTCATAAATATTTTATTAAAACATAAACATATTTTTGTTAGAGTAGTTCTTAAAACACTAATATTTAGTTGTTGAAAATGGTTTGGCACTTATTTTTTTATTAAAATCTTGGGTTCAAGTATTAGAATCAAATAGCTGTTAGAGAGCTTTGCTTCCATAATAAATAAGATCTAATTTGAGTTAAATTGGTTGTGGTTTAAACCTGTGTTCGAGAATTGTTCATCCCCCTTCTCTTATCGGCTTCGTGCCTTCATCTAATGTAATTCCACAAGCTGACGCAAAAGAGTCTTGGTTTCCTCGTTTATGGGGCATATGTGGATGACGACAAATTCTTCTCAACACAAGGCAGCAGGTTCCGTGTACCAAAGGTCTCAAATACGAAACTACGCACACACACACTCACTCATTGCACGACAGGGCAAGGTCAAAGCAGCCACAAAAGACCCCACGGTCATGATATGAATTTTCAAGGTGTTATGTGGTCCCATGTTCTCCTTGCTCCCTAAGCAAAATGACCAACTCAGCAACTTAAAATCATGTCATATATGGTGCGCTATAAATAGGCCCATACTCTAATTCCATTCACTCACATCATTACCCAATACATACAGCTTCATTTCAGCTTCGCTCACTCACAAACAGAAATCCCACTTCAATCTCAAATTGCAGCTCATTCTGTTGCCTTGGTTTTCATTGCCTTTAGCGAGGACACACACTTCTTGCTTCACTGTAAAGAGGAGCTACAGTTAATAAGCCACAGATACTTTAGCTGCTGAAGTTGAACCAACCCAAGAAATTAGAGGGGAAGGAATCAAAACACCAAATGGGCCTGACGTCATCCTTCTTCAATTGCTTTGTTCCCTCATCAGCTCAAGTCTCAGATTATGCTGAAGGTTCTCAATTGAAATCACCACCTTCGGAGAAACCAAAGATCAAGTCAAAATCACAAGGAGCACCAATTGTGGTTTCTTATTTCCCTGTCAATTCTTATCCTTCACGCTTGTAGCGCGAGTTAATTTACATCTGCTTCGTGTCATGATTGCTATGTTATGCTTTGCTTCATGAAGACGAAGGAAGTGCTCCAACCAGACGATTGCAGGAGACGGTAAAATTGGCAGCGCGGCTTTCAACTATCTTGTTTTTTTGATGTGATAGAAAATTAAGACTATTCAAAATATATTTAGAATTAATTTATTTTGTATTTAAGGTTCCATTAATTTTATTTTAATTGTGTAAAAATTTAATTACTTGAAATTTAGCATGATTTAATTAAATTTAATTTGCTTTTAATTTTAAGTATTATTGATTGATGATTTCATTTTCATTAATTAGTCCTTCATCATATTCTAAGAAGAATAAATTAGATTACAAGTATAAACTAACTAATTCTAATTTTATGTGCTCCAAATAAAGAAAGTAACTAGAAAATGCTTTTAATTTTTTTTTCATTGATTTTTAAGTAAATACTTGATTTTTCAATCAATATAAATAAAATTAAATATAAAATTCCAATGTTTAATAACTACTGTATCGAATTTAAGTTTTAGCAGAAGTTAATAGAAAAAACATACTCTGAAACTTGCTCTAGATTTTTTTTTTTTTTGGGGTACATAAACTCGTTCTAAATTAAATGTATCACAATGAATCGCAAAAATAATAATAACAATAATGTTCCGTGATATTATCAATATGTCATTTTCATAACCTTGTCGCGACACGTGTGCATAAATTTATATTAACACCTATTTTAAATATATCATTTTCTTAAAAATGGTCCAAGGTGCGCAAATACCTCACATAATTTGTCAATTATGTTTCGGGATAATTTACTAACTTTCCTATGTCTGTTCTTACAAGAATTTTCCCCCCAGAATATAAGCTTTTTTCTTCATAAGTTAGGTCTCAATTATTTGCATCTTAACTGGCCCACAATTAATTGGCACATTTAATTGCATACATACCTTTATAGATGATATGTACGTTTACATCCTATTTTCATTCAATTTTAAAACTTGAATTTCAAACCATAATCTATATTACCTTCTTTTTCTTCTCCAATTTCCTTTTATGAATACTATTTCCAAAAAATTATAAACAACTTCTAATTTCATAATTCATATAAAAAAATCTTATTTTATAACAACAATAAATTGTATTTTCTGTACCAAAAAAAACAATAAATTGTATTTGCACAATGGCGGAGCTTGTTAAGACAATGGGGCCATCCCCCCTTTTTTTAAAAAAATTAACTTTTATATATATAAAAAGAAGATTTGTTTAATAAATATGCTTTAATCTTAATATGCTACTCTACATAGAGAGAGAGAGAGAGAGAGTGAGTGAGAGAGAGAGAGAGAAGCTTTGTATGATAAATATGTTTTACTTTGAACATGCTACTCCACATAGATGATGCTACTTTACATAAATTGGTTTCTCCAACTTAAATTCCCATTAACTTATTTTTTAATTAAAAAACTAAAAATAAAAAATCACATCACAATTGAGTATTGTTTAAGCATGAAAGTAATTTTTTTTTATAATAGATAAACAATTACAAGAGTCAAATTACATGTTCAATAATCAAGCAATAGATTTGTTAACTTTAAGTAGTGCTTTGATTCCCAAGAATGCTAACAAAACTTTTGATATTGTTAAATGTGCATTTGGGAATGTTAGAAAACAATTTTTTTTCAATAAAAGTTGTTTTGAAATAATTTCACATGTTTGAGTAAAAAAATTGAATGAATTATAAAGAAAAAACATATAATTTTAGTGTAAATTAACTATGAGATTAAAATTATTAGATTGTCACAAATACCTCGGGCTATTGTGACGACTTTATTAGGATTTCACAAAATACATATTTTAGTAACAACTTACAACAGCTGTCACACAAAAGTCACATAAATAAGAAATATTTGTGCGACGACTTTTATTAGTTGTCACTAAATTTAAATTGTCAGCTATATTTTGTGACAATATAATAAACTCGTCACAACAGACCTAGTTATTAGTGACAAGTTCTAGAAAGTATCACATTAGACAATACTTTTAGTGACAACTTATAGAAGTCATCATAGAAATAATTTTAATTTTTATGACAGCTTTTTTTAGTTGTCACCAAAATCGAATTGTCTAATGCATTTTGCGACAACATAATAAAGTCGTCACAATAAATTTAGTTATTAGTAACAAATCCTTAAAGTCATCACCTCAGATAAAACTTTTAGTGACAACTTATAGAGGTTGTCACAGAAATAGTATTAATTTTTGTAATGACTTTCATTAACTGTTACTAAATTTAAATTGTCAGTTATATTTAGTGACAACTTAATAAAGTCTTCACACTAGACCTAACTTTTAGTGACAACATATATAAATGATCATAGATACAATATAAATAAAATATAATATTTTGATAATCCTAAAAAATTAGTTATATAAGTTGATAGCACCCAATTTTTTTTATTGAATTTTAACATATAATAATTTAATCAATTTTTTTCTATGTTTATAATTGATCTAAAAAATAAAAAATAAAAACTTTACCTCAATTTTTTTTTAAAATGGCAACTCATTGCAGACAAATGATGAATAGATTGCTTTGAAAAAAAAAAAAGCATATTAGTTAAACAAATTAAAAAAATAAATAAAGTTGCTGCAGTTGAAGCACATGCCATGTCCTTTTAAAAAAAAATCCCAAAACATGCCAATTCTATATATAAACACGCTCAATGTATAAATGGGCTAAACGATATAATAATTTTTGTATAAATTTTTATTTACGGTCATAGCTTAAGTAAAATGAAGATCAAGTTTTTGAGAAACTTATGCAACTTTAGCTCAGTTTATATTGCAGCACAATTTTTTTCTGTGTATATAACAATATTTAGGTATATATGCAGTGTATAATTTTATTATATTATTTAAATTTTAAATAAATAAATTTATAGATAAAACAAATATAAGTGTCAATAAAAAAAGTAACTAATAAAAATTGTACAAAAATAATTATCTCATACTTTGTAGCCACCTTACTTCAAGGAATGAATAGGACCTAATTAAATAGATATTGATAAAAAAATAATATTAATTTTGAATCATCATTTTTTTATGTGTCATACCTACTTTCTCAAATTTCAAAATAACTATTTCCATATATCTCTCCCTCTCTTTCAGGGTGCATTTCTTTTCTTTCTAGCTCCTTCACCTTTGTGCGCTATCTTTCCCTCTCTCTCAGTGTGGATATTTTTCTCTTGTACAGTTCCACGCCTGTGATGATAAAATTGTGAACAACTTCTTGCCTCCTTTTCTCCTTAGGTAAAATTTTCACCCACTTGCCTGTGATATTCTTTCTTTTTGATATATGTGATTGTTCTCTCTTTGGTACACATTTGACATGGTAGTTTTCACATTTTTTTAAAGTAAAGTTGGTTTCTTCTTTCTTGTTTTTAATGGTGTTCTATCTCGTGAGTGTGCTTTTGTTAGTTATATATATTGGTTGGTTAAAATTTGGGTGTTGCTGAAAGCTGAGCTATCTATTAATTATAGCTGCAATTGTGTGTTTTTCATTTATTCATCTTCCCAATTTTATATGAGTAATAAAATAAATTAGTAAAACAATAATCAATAGGATGAGGAAGTGATATATTTGCTCCACAATTTGCATTTGATAGGTTTAGTCTGTTCTGCTTATCTTATTCTTATTGAATGAAATTTCAATATGTGAATAAATATTTCAATATAAGACTAACAAGAATAACCATTGTCTCTTGTATCTTGATTGACAATAATATCCCCATTTGTGTAGAAAATACTTCAATAGAAAATTTTATCAAGAGTAACCATGTTGTGTCCTCACATATCTCAAATGCCTTTTAGCCAAATGTCATTGAATTAATTTTACCATTAATATTTCCTTTTAAATTTCTTAGTTATATACATATTTATTATTTAAACATGTTTAGTGAATAAGTAGTTGAGGAATCTATATAAAAATTGTTTTTTGTAACTTAACACTACTCTGTCTTTTAGTTTCACTCCATCTCTCAAGGTTATCATCACTGTTTTTTTCTATTTCTCTTTCGTGGAGTTTTCTTGAGGTTAAATATTGTTGCTGTGATCTATCTCTCTATTCAATAAGTTCTTTTTACATGCAATACATGTAACTTCTCTCTCACGCACACTTCTGTTTTTATTATAGTATCACCTTTATATTTCAATATGTTTGGGTGTGTGATTCTTTGGACATTTTCTCAACTTGAGCTTTTCTCTCGCTTCATGTGAAGTCATCAGAATTTCACTCTTCATTGCATGATGTTATTTCTTACCATTTTCTATATATATGGGTGTGGTTTGGGTGGTACTTTTCTTTGGGAATTTATCAAATAGCCATATTGCCCATTTTTGATAGGACAGGACAAAAAATATTAGCTTTAGCCAACACAATAACAATTAATATTTGAATTTTAGAAGCTTTTGCAAAAGATATCTCGGTACCAACTTGGTAATAATCATTATATATGACATAGTTGCATGTTGCTACTTACTAGAAGTGATTTTTTATACTTGATGAGATAATAGTTACTTCACTGTCACGTCACAGATAATTGCATGCTATTAGTAAAAATTAATTTATTCTTGTGATTTTTAATTGCATATTCTTTCCATTTGCTTCATAGGCAAATAGTACATTGAACTATTATCTGCATGCAATGGAAAATGTGTGTAGCATAGATGCAAATTCATGCTATTAATGTAATTAGTCTTCTTGATTCTATAGAATGCTATGATGGATAAGTCTTGGATAAGGATTAAAAATAGAGTTGATCCAAGGTTCATTAAAGGGGTGGATGTTTTTCTTGATTTTGCATTTAGTCAGCCTGGAGTGAATAATAGAATTCAATGTCCATGTAAATGATGTAAAAACACAGAGTTTGCATCTAGAAGAACTATAAGGGCACAAATATTTGATAAGGGTTTTTTGGAGCAGTATTGTGAGATTTGGGATCTTCATGGGGAAATTAGATGACCTAAGAATCCAATTCGAGATAATGAACTAAGCTTGGAAGAATCAGTTGTCGTGAATGACATTATTGGAATGGTTCATGATGCTTGTGGCTTTGTGGACATGGACTTCGCAAGAAATGATGAAGATATACATGATGAACCAAATGAAGATGCGAACAAATTTTACAAATTATTAGAAGATACCAATGCAAATCTTTATCCTGATTGCAAGAATATTTCAAATTTATCATTCATACTTAAGTTACTCCACTTGAAATGTCTTAATCATTGGAGTTACACATCTATGGATATGTTATTGAGGTTGTTTAAAGAAGTGCTTCCTAAAGGAGCATTGGTTCCTAATTCTTACTATGAGGCTAGGAAAGTCATTCATGATTTGGGTCTTGGTTATGAAAAAATAGATGCTTTTAAGGATGACTGCACTTTATATCGAGGACAATTTTAGACTGATAAAACGATAGCTCATAAGGTTTTGCAATATTTTCCTTTAAAATCAAGGTTGCAAATGTTATACATGGAAAAAAAATATTGCTAAGGAGATAAGGCGGCACAAAGACGAACTTATCGATGATGAAATATTAAGGCATTCGACGAATTCTGCAGCTTAGAAATCATTTGATGAGTATCACCCATCATTTGCTAATGATCATAGGAATGTTAGGTTGGGTTTAGCAAGTAATGGATTCCAACCTTATGGAAACATGAATACTTCTCATAGTATTTGGTTGGTGGTTCTAGTTCCATATAATCTGCCACCATGGAATTGCATGAAAGCCCCATACTTTATGATGTCACTTTTTATTCAAGGTCCTAAATGCCTAGGAAATAACATTGATGTATACTTACAACCATTAGTTGAGGAATTGAGAGAGCTATGGGCAGAAGGTGCAGAGACATATGATGCTTATACAAGGACAAATTTAAAATGCATGCATGAAGCTATTTTATGGATAATTAATAATTTTCTTGCATGTAGGAACTTATCTGGATGGTCTTCTAAAGGAAAGCTTGCTTGTCCTTGCTGCCATATAGATACTTGCTCCCGAAGCTTGCGTAGTAAGCTATGTTACATGGGTCATTATTGCTTCTTACCACTTGATCATCCGTGGCGCCAAAATAAAAGAGCATTTGATGGAGAAATAGAAAATAGACATACACCTAAGGAGCTAATAGGTGATGAAGCACTTCAACAACTAGAAGGTGTTGGGAACGTTACATTTGGAAAAGGGCAAAAGCAAAAGCAAGACAGGCTAGCTACACATAACTGGACGAAAAGAAGCATTTTCTTTGAATTGCCATATTGGAAAACTCTAATGTTATGACACAATCTTGATGTTATGTATATTGAGAGGAATGTGTCTGATAATGTTTTAGGAACAATAATGAATATGACAGGAAAAACAAAAGACACATTGAAAAGTCACCTTGATTTGGTTGATTTAGGCATTCAAGAAAGGTTACATCTGCAAGTTGATGGCAACGTTAATAATATGTTAATTCTAACTACTAGTTATGTATTGTCCTTAGTTGAAAAATCAAAATTTTGTAACTTCTTGGCAAACTTAAAGGTTCCGGATGCTTTCTTATCTAACATTTCATTACGTGTGAATGTTCAAGACAAAAGGATTTTTGGATTGAAGTGTCATGATCATCATATATTGTTACAATATATTCTTCCAATTGCAATACGCGGATTATTACCCAAGGATGTCTGTGGGATTTTGATAGACTTGAGTATATTCTTCAAGAAATTATACTCAAAGTGCTTGGTACTTGAAAGGTTATGTAGTTTGGAGGAATAGATCATAAAAACTTTATTCAAATTAGAGACTATATTTCCACTAGCCTTATTTGATGTAACGATACACTTGCTGGTCCACCTAGTTAGAGAAGCAAAAATTATTGGACCTATCCAATATTGTTGGATGTATCCTATTGAAAGGTTATCCTTTTTTCTTTGGGCTCTTTTATCTTCTTCTGAGAAATATGTGATTATCATAGTAAAGAAAAAATAACTTTCATTTTTGCACAAAAACATTTAATATAGGTACTTATGCCAACTTAAGCCATATGTTCACAACAAAGCTCATCCAGAAGGCTTGATTGCAGTAGGTTATCTTGCAAATGAATGTCTTCCATTTTGTTCAAGATACTTGAATAATGTTTAAACTAAGTTTAACAAAGCACCAAGAAATGATGATAGAGGTGTAAGAGAAGAAGGTATATCTATCTTTTGGAAAACTAGTCAAGCCAAAGGGGCACAGAAATCAATTTTTCTTATGATCAAGCTTGCATATATGTGCTTCAAAATTGTGAAGAGGTTTGGCCATTAAAAGAGTGAGTTTGATTAGATTCTTTAAATAAATTTCATTGTCAATAGTTATAATATATATCTTACGTAATAGTTTAATATTGTAGGCAATATGAAAAGGAGATCGAAATAGAAATTAGAGATGGACATAGAAAAGAGTTTCATGAGTGGTTATATGAACATGCTTGACAAATTGCAAATGACGAGCTTATGAGGTTACCAGTTGGTCTTTCAAAAATGATGCATTGTTATGGAACTTACATTGTGAATGGGTTTAGATTTCATACAAAGGATCGATCTTTGCAAAGGAAAACTCAAAATAGTGGAGTTCTTGTAAGGGGAGATGATGAAAATATGAAAAAAGAATATTATGGTGTGTTAGAAGATATCTTAGAATTATCTCGTGAGGGAATAGAAAAGTATATCTTTTTCAATGTCATTAGTGGGATGTTGCTTGTTTGGGAAGAGGATATAAAATTAACAATTATGGATTCACAAGTGTGAATATCCATGGTTCTTTAAATACCAATGAGCCTTATGTCTTGGCATCTCAAGCAGAACAAGTTTTCTACATAGAAAATATTGTTGAGAAAGATTGACTATTTGTAGTCAAGACAATTCCTCGTGACTTATACAATATACCTCATGTGGAAGATAACAATATTGATGATGGAAATGATGATTCATGTGTTAATAAAGAGGATGCTTACCAAGAAATTGAGATTGAATATGACATCCCACACAATGATATCATAAATAATGATATTAATGTAGTATTGCATGGAGATGACGTTGAACTGGAAAAGATAATAAGGTGTGAAAGAGAACAATTGGTGAGGGATTATAATAGACACGATCACTTTATTAATGACAATGACTTGGATGAGGATTGGAGTGATGAAAGTAATGAAGATTTCCTTGATAATGAGACTAGTAATGAAGATAATAGTACATAAAGGTTGGCATTTTTTTAATTAAAAAGTAGTTAGCCTTTCATTTTGTTGCACTTTTCTTTTAAAAGATAAATTGTTATTTACTCATATTTATACTATGTTGACTATGTTGTTGTTACTTGGAAATTGGGCTTTTAAAATCAATGAAATTATTGATTTTTTTTTTTTTGGTTATGCAGTTTTGTAGAAAATGCATGGACGAGGAGGTGCAAATGGACAAAGAAAAGCAAACTTATTGTATTCTTCAAGGAATGATAAAGCAAAGAAAGGTGACGACACTTTAGGCTCATCTAGGCAACTGATCAACACTCATGTGCACTGCAAATTCAACAACTTATTCAACCAATTAACAACCCACTTAGCCTAGTCAACAACAAAAAAAGAGACCTGTGTATCACATGGTGGAGCAAATATTGTTTCTACACCAAGTACTATAGGTATAATAATATGCCAACTTATAGTTCTAAAGATGTAAAACATATTTATAAGTATCCCAATTCTTGATTTTTTTTTTTATAGGTTCTTCTAATCTAAACAAGAAAACTAGAGGGAAATATAAATACATATACTTGGACATGAAAACAATGGGTGGAAAACTTAATATTCATGATCCTGATGATATCTTAAGAGCAATAGGAGAAAATGCTAGGAACCTTGCAAACTATTATGGGTTAGTGGTTAGGACAATAGCTCCATTGACAACAATAGATTGGAAAGAAGTGACAGATAAAGTGGGTGAGCAATGCTTATAAAAATTAAGGTAATAAATTTGTTACTAATTGTGTTGTTTATTTTCAAAATAAAACTAGTAAGTTATGTGTGTTTGTTTCTTCTATTCAAAGGAAAAGTGCAAGGTTAGTGAAAACATGAAATATCATTTGGATGCATTTGCTTTGGAGACTATGCACAAACTTTACAAAATTTGGAGAGGTCGGTTGAGTAAATGCTATAAACAATTTCAAATTGATGAAGAGAGATTAGCCAATCAGCCAAATGATATTGATATAGATGATCGGAAGCATTTGATTGATTATTTTGTTACTAAAAAATTTTAGGTATAACAAATTTATTGACTTTTTTATTTGTTTTTATTAAATAATGACCCAATAATTTAAGATAGAAAGTAAACAAAAGAAATGCAATGAATAGGCAAAAGCTAGTTGTTAAGCATACATGTGGCACTAGATCTTTTGCTGAAGTTGAGGAATCAATGGTAAATTTTTTTTTTCACACTTCTTTTTATATAAAAAACACATTTTAATTAAACTAATGAAGTTTAATGTATAGAGAGATCTTGAACAAGTTGATGAAGTTTGGTATGTTCAACATATCAAAAAGAACAAAGAGGGGGAAGTTATGTGGTCTGATCCAAGGTCACAAGAAGTCCATGTAAAACTCGATTATTTTCTCTTGTGATTTGAATCTATTTACTAGTTTAGTTTGTAATACTATTTGTATTATTTATGTAGAAGAAATTGAAGGAACTTGTGTCTTAACCAAGCCCAGAGGGTTCTACTCCAATGACTGAAGATGAGATGCTGCTCATGAGTGTGCTTGGTGAGAGAACGGGGTATTTTAGAGGAAAAGGTTATGGAAAGAAAGCTCCATCAAAGAGGGCAAGAATTCAAGAAGCTAAAATTAATGCTAGAATCAATCAAGCAATTGAGGAAAGAGTTGAACAAGTTGTGGAGGTAAGAGTTAAACAAAGAATTGAACAAGTTAGAGCTAAGTTCAACAACAACATAGAGAGTATTATTGAATCTCGACTTGCTTCTATACTTGGCATCTTATCCCAATCAAATATCAACAATATTGTCAAGGGTCGTAGTGAGGTATTGATTAATAAAGTATTTGATCTTTCGGATGTGTTTTAAAATTATTTTTGCAATTAAGTATTTTTGTGGTTATTTGAGAAATTATGAATAAACTGAATAAACTAGGTACTTGCACTTCTTGTAATGTTGAAAGTATAGGGGAGGTTTTGCCCAATTTTGGTAACTTTATATTGATTTTTTGTTTTTTTATGTTTTAAGAATGTATATCTATTGGAGTGTTAGGTTATAAATGTTTATCTATATTTATAATGAATCTATAATAACTTTTTATAGGTTTCCTGTCCAGGCAGCAATACACGAGACATCAAGTAGTCCGAGCAGGGAACCAAACACTTGAATTTGGATTGTAGTATTTTGGAATGAGATCAAGCATTTAACTCTTGAATTATAATTATTTTTTTCTTTTGAAAAGAAACTAAGTATCTAGCTTTTAGATTTTATTTTATTTTTTGCATAGAACTAAGATCTAGCATAGACAAATTTTTTATATTTGTATCAAGCACTTGACTTTTGGATTATAATTTAATATTTGATCTTATAGTTGTTATTTAATGAATTTGATTTGATAATTATTAATGTGAAAACTAAAGTTATTTATATTTTTAATCATATGCAATTAATATAGTATGAGAAAAAATAATATATCATTCTAACTAAAAATGATAAACTTAAAATGTGTATAGTGACAACTATAAGTGGCCGCTAAAACTCTCTTTATGTTACGTCACCTATAAGTCATCACTAAAAGGTGTTATAGTGATGACTATTTTCAGTAACTAAAATTAAAAATAATTTATAGTAAAAATATTCAATGATGAAAATTATCATCACTAAAACTCTTTTTTTGCGACAACCTTTTATGTCATCACTTCATGCGCAACTTTTTAGTAACGACCTTTAGTTGTCAGAAAATAACTCTTGGTTTAGTGACAATTGAAATTGTCAAAAAATGTGTAACTTTTAGTGATGACTTATGTTATTGCAAAATATGTCATCTATAATATCAACTTTAGACATAAAAAAAGGTGTTACTTTTAGTGACGACTATTTAAAGTTATCACTATTAACCTTTTAGCTACCGTGCATATGGGATGACTTTGAATCCTCACAGAAAATGCAAAAAGTCGTCACTAAATGTTTTTGTGATCATATTGAAATATTTTAATGATGACTTTAGTCATCACATAAAAACTTATTTTTTGTAGTAATTTCATACTTTTTTTTAGTAATTTATAATATATTTCATACAATTTAAACAAAACATTATTTTAGAATTACTTTTAAGTTAATACATTTGAATATAAATTTGATTTTCAAATAATCAATTATATTTATAATTGATTATTAAAATAATTTTAACCTTATAACTACTACAAAACACACATTAGTATTTGTACTCTTATTGACAAATACTATCATATAGACGTCATTGAGTAGGAGAAGATTAATTTGCCTTTTCAACTTCGACATTTTGTTCTTGATGCCCGTCACCAATCAAAATTGAAAAACTTATCAACTATTTATAAATTATGTAGATATTTGATGGAAATATTAAAAGAAAAATGAAGAAATCTACTACTTGATTCACCTTTTCTTAGCTCTTTCAATTTTTTTGGCCCCCAAGAACTTTCTGGAAGCTCCACCACTATATTTGTGTCTCCATATAAGGCACAGTTAATAATCTACTTAACTCATATAAATAAGATGAAAATAATTGATAAAACTTTAACAACGATTTTTAAGCAATTTCGTTACTGCTCAAACTATGGCTATTTAACTAGTTTTCCTATGGGCAAAAATATATATATTTTAAAATAAGAAAAAACTCCAACAAAAATTTTGAGTTACAACTTTATATATATGAGAAAAAATGACTAAAAGAATAAAAAAATTAATTGTAAATTATCATAAAAATAAAAAATACCCTGCTTAGTCAAGTTACTAATAAAAATCAATTTTCATCAATACATGTTTGGTTGGAGTAGTAGATACTCCTTCTTTTGGACCAATGATTTTAAAATCTTAAATAGTTGAACAGGGTTACCTCCTGTACGAGGATCAAATTTCGAACAAAAAAAAAATCATTTTTCAATTAGATTAAATACTATTTTTTTTTTAAATTGTAACCAATCATTTCAAGTTTGATACCGATCTTAAATATGTCTTTTTTTTCTACTACACTTAAATATGTATCTAAATTTTGAAAATGTTGAGTGGTGCCAATTTGCCATTTACGAAATCATTTATGAAGTAAAATAATTTATACCAAAAAGACTAGTTCACGAAACTAGTGTGCAAGAATTGTTCATCCCACTTTTCTTACTTTTAGCTTCATCTAATGCTATTCCACAAGCTTATCCAAAGGAGACTTGGTGTCCTAATTTGTAGGACATATGTAGATGACGGCAAATTCTTTTCAACATAAGGCAGAAGGTTCCATGTACCAAAATTCTCAAGAGAAATATTATTTGTACATAATATTTTTATGACGCCATATCGACATATTTTCATGCACTATTAGAGGAGGTGTAATCCCACTTAATCCGAATCCTACACCACATCCAATCCAATAATAAATGGAAGTATATCAATACAATGTTCGAGATATATTATGTACAAATGAGATATCTCAGACACAAAACTACATTGACACTCATTGCACGGCTGGGCAAGGTCAAAAGTAGCCGCAAAAGACCCCATGCATGATATGAATTTTCAAAGAGCCATGTGGTCCCATGTTCTCCTTGCTCCCTAAGCAAAACAACCAACATGACAACTTCCTTTTTAAAATCATGTCATATATGGTGCTATAAATAAGCCCATACAGCATACTCTAATTCTGTTCACCCACAACATAAGCCAATACATACAGCTTCATTTCAGCTTTGCTCACTCACGAACAGGATTCCCACCTTTTTTTTTAATAATTGATAAATGGCTCAACACTCACGGAAGTAGAGCACTTATCACATAAAAGATACCTCGGCATTGTTAAACTACTGACAATCTTAAAGCAAAGAAACCTCACATTTTCAGAAAAGCATGAAAACACAACCTCAAACACGATCCATGCTCTCTTTCAAAACATCACAGAAATTACTATTTATCGGCCTGAAGATTAACACATATCTGCATCCTTATGCCCCTTTTTACCTCTTTTCTTCATAGAGTTGTATTCCTCATCTTTACATACCTGGACTTTAGCCAACACTTTGATCACATCCATCTCATTTTTAGCATAAAGTCCAAGACCTTTGCCAAGCTCCCATGTACATTTTGCTTCCACAAGCTTAAGATCCTCATTCAGATCTTCAGTTGCCTCACGGTCCGCAAAGTGCACGTCCAACTTCGCTTCAGCATCACCTTTTTCATTCTTCTTCACTCTTCTTACCTTTCCTTTTAAACTCACATGTTTGATAACCTATTCTCGTTTTTTCCTTTTCCTTTCCGAATACCTCCTTTATGTTCCCTGACTAGATGAGCCAGTACCACATCATCCTCTAAAGATGGCAAAAATTGTTCGCAACCTTGAGACCTATTGTAAATTGACTCCTTATGGTTATATACGTGCTTTTCACTTGTCATATCAATGTCACAACCAATGGTAGCTCGCCTAATGTCAATTCCTCTAAGTCATGTTCCAGGCCCAAGTCTTCTAAACCAAAGTCCTTGTGCACTTCAGCGATCAATTCCTCTTCTGCGCTTGGTTTTTCCCGCAATGTGCATTGTGTGGGAAACAATGCGCACGTGTTTTGTTCATTAATGATTGCATTTTCCATGATTCCACTAACGTCGACTTCCTCCCCCAAATGAATGCTTAGCTCGCTAATAGAGGACCAGCAAAACGGTGAGTATGGTTGAAATTATGTTTGCTATGGTTGAAATTTTGTAGTAATATTATGTTTGAAATTATTTTTATCATGTTATATATTTTAAAATAAGATAGTTTTGTAAAAATGGTTATATATTTTTTTAAAATATAAGATAGTTTATTTTATAATATATTAATTCATCTTTATTGATATTCACTTTTATTTATTATTTTTTTATATTCACTATTATATTATTTAAATAATTATTATATTAATAAAAAATTTTAAAAATAATTTATATTTAAATCTAAATAATTGTGTTAAATAAGTTCACTATGTATAAAATTTAAAAATTGATAATATTAAATATAAAAATAAATTATTTTTTAATTAAATTAATAGTAGTAAAATTAAATAAACTTAAATTTAAATAAACTATATTTTATTGTTCAAATTTGAGATCAAATACCTATACCAAAATTTCACCACTCTCTTTTGAGTGCTGGCATTTGTGTCTTGATAAAATACATCATTTAGTTCCTCAAATGACGTGGTTTGAGGAACAAAAAAATATGCTGGCCCATCCATCTTCCTTTATATTTTTAATAACAAAGACATTAAAATGTGCAACAACAATAACATTTATATTATTATCCATAATTTTTTCTCACTCTTCTTGTATAATTATTCACTCTCATTTCAAAGGAAGTAGAGTAGGACACAATAATAAAAGAGGAACAACAATGGAGAAAGTTGTAGGATAAGGTAGCACATGGAGAGGGGTTGAATTGTGCTTCAAAATAATTTTAGTTTTTGAAAAACTTTTAAACAACTTTATCAAGTTTTGAACTTGGAATGCGGATGCAAATGAGTTTAAAATAAAAGCTGTTGTTTCCACAATTGTTATGTAATGTAATGAAAAATTTAGCATATAGAATAAAAGACTCAATGAATACTTGTAATAAAGAGTAAAAGGGATAGAAAGATCAAACAATGAATTTTTATACTAGTTCAACCAACCATTGCCTACATTCAGTCCCCAACACTTTGTTGGCATTTTTATAAATTGAGTATATATTGTTTTTCCAAGCTTCTCCAAATTTTTACAAATGAATAGTTCTTCCTATCGTCGCCAAGCTCACAAAGACCACTAATGGGTCACGTTACAATAATCAGATTTTTGAGATTTGTGTTTGATACACTCACACTAAACCTCTCTAAAGAGTATAAGTACTTAGGTGCAGTATATAGTGACTTCTCTAAACTCTCGACAAGAGAATATAGGTTAATATAAAGTAGAAGAGAAGATTTATCTATTTAGAAGTTACAATAAGTAACTTATTGGTGTTTAGAAGTTTGAGAAAAAAGAAGTATTGAATGATCTTTCTAGGCGCAAAAAGTTCAATAGTCTAACAACTTTTTCATCCACTTCCAACTTTTTATAGACTTCAAAATATATCTATTGAGATGTGCAGACCTTAAGCTCTAAGCCTTTTTTGATCCACTAGTCTAAGACTGGATAAAGAAGATGTTGATTTCTTTCTCAGTAAGTAAAAATACATAGAAGAGGAAAAATAGCCGTTAATGGTTCAACAATTTTTTAGACTTGTTAGCATTTTTTTTGGATCTTGTCATGTCACATTTGACTTTGAAAAGTAATCCTTGAAATGTGTAGACAACACTTTGAGGGTGTGGTATTTTCAAGAATTGGACAAAGATGACACAGGCGGTGTAACTGCTCTCTTTTTTCTTTTTTTCTTTTTTTTCTTTTGCCCTTTTTTGTGGGAAAGTGATGCCCGTCATTCATATTTTTCCCCTTTGGAATTGGGTTATAGTTCTTTAAAACAAGAATTAGGGCATGAGTCAAGATTGGGCTGAAGTTCCTTTTTTTTTTTTCCTATAAGTTTGGCCTCAACAAAGAAAAGTAAAAGAAAAAGAAAGAAAAAAGATAATTTGGGCTCAATTATGGTTTTTTAAAAAATTTCTTTTATTTCAATTGTTTCCTTTCATTTCTAATAAATATTAAAAAAAATGAACTGACAAACCAAAATTTCTGCACTAAATTTATTTACATTTTTTTTTTGCATGGACAAAATTGGGTGTTTACACCTATGATCTTCAAGAAATTCAAAGGCCCCCAAAACATAGCTCTATGTCTTATCTTTCATTTTGCACTAGTTTTACCTCAATCTGACTTCTATAGCTTAAGTTATGGTTCAATTAGTGCATAGAGGACAGGTTTCAGTTATAGTGGCTCTGTTATGACTTTATGGCTCAATTCAAATAATATCCTTGATTCTAGGAAGGCTCAGCAACCCAAGAAAATTTCTTGAGCTCCTTGAATTAATTTTCAAGAGTCTAGAGTTTGAGTAACCTTTATAAGTGACAATTAGTCTCCTTTGCCCATGATAAACCATAGAAATAAGGTTCATGCACTAGTTAAAAAAATATTGTTCTCGTGCATGCTCATAAAATAGGTTCTATGCATGGCCATCTTTGTAAACACCCAAACACACCCCACTCACCCCATTTTAACCAAAACCATCGCCACCCCCATCTTTTCAAAATCCCAATTCGTCCTTCTTCTTCTACACCACCATAATCACCTCCTTCTCATTGCATGCCGTTGAAAACTCCATCAAAATCACTAAACACCTTCACATAAATCATTCTCCACCACTTCCTCTTTGTACCTCTCTAATTTGTTTGAAGATCAAAGCAAGAGTTTGGAGCACCAGAAGCATAGGAGGCAGTAAACAATGAGGAGCTAGGAGGAGGAGTTTTGGCTTGAAGATTCTACTAGGTGGAGAGTAGCTTCAACAAAGGTAGGTAGTAAAATCCTGGGCTCTACTTTAGAACTTAGGGTTTGTATTTTATGCTTAGAAACCCTAGGCTGTTGGTGTTGGCAGATATGTATCCATGCATGTGTTGATGGGTTGGTGGATATTGAAGACTACTGAGTTGCAATACACTAGTTTCTAGGTAGCTTAAATTTTTAAGAGGGTGGTAAGAAGGAAAAGGTGAAGTACTGGCTTGGGTTAGGACAACTATCATCTTAGAAACAACCAATAATATGCATAAATAATAAGGAATAATTTAGGGCCAAATGAGTTAAGATAACAAATCATCTTTTGGTAAAAACCTGAGGACAATTCTGCAGAACCTTTCATAGTATAGTCTGTGGTTTAGAGTATATATCTCAAGCTAGAATATCCCAAAATTGATGAAACTAATTTTGTTTGAGAGTTAATCCATAGGGTGGTTAGCTCGCGAAATTTTAGGTCAAAAGGATTTAAAAGGAATTTCTAGAAAATTTAGGAATTTAGTTGTTTTCTGTAGAGTTTAGCATAGGATAGTCTGGGTTGCAGACTGCATAAATTGAGTTAGTTACCTACAAATCGAGTGGAACTACCTTAATTACAAAGCTAACTCATAGAGGTGTAGACTAGTAAGTTTCACGCCCAAAGGACTTGAGATGAATTCCTAGTCAATTGTGGAATTTAGCTGTCTTCTGTAGAACTCAACGCAGAACAATATGTGTTGCAGATTTTCATAACTTGAGTTGGGCTCCCCTAAATTTGTTGAAACCAATGTTAACTTGTAGAGGTACCATAACGCGAAATTTTAGGTCTAAATGATTTATAATGAATTTACGATGAATTTAGAAATGTGGCTGTTTTTGCAAAATTGAGAGCTGGACAACAGGCACCAAAACTTGCATAGAATGAGCTAGATTGCTTCAAACTAGTTGGGACCAATTCTAAATTGAAGGTTGCTTATAAGAGCTCAAGCTCATGAAATCTCAGGTCCATTGGGGTTAATATAGGTTAATGGTGACTTTTAGAATTTGACGGTTTCTGCTAACTTAGACTGGGGCAACATGTAATCAAATCAGTATAAATGATGCTATGGAGTCCAGATTTTGTTGGGCCCAAGGTCTATTGAGAATAGATATGAAGGCCTAGTTGTGATGCCTTGAGATGATTATAAATTCATGATGTGGTCTCTATGTTGATAAGAAAAGCATGATGTACCTATGAGTTAGGTGTATGTATGCATAGAATCTTGAATATGCATAATGGTATTAGCATGCTTAAAGAGTTATGAATCTTGAGTGTAATGTATGATGAGAATATGAAAGAAATGGCATGCATGAGCTGTCATATGAAATGTCATGAAAGTGCCACATGATTCATGAAAGAATGAGGCCTCAAGAAGAGTGTCCTCCAGATTCCCCTATGATGAAGAGAATTGGCCGCAGGAATGAGCTTATATCCTTTATAGAAGTAGTAAATTGGGTTCCTCAAGAAGAACCTGAGAGGTTTCTTCACCATTTTGCAGGTCAACATCTGTATCTTCTTATTTAACATCTAAAATGAAATTCTCAAAGCAACCTTAATACGTTCCTTTACCATCACGTATTTGTTATTGCTCAAAGGGTTGATGTTAATATTTATGCGATTATTATTATATTTTTAATTTCTTATTTTCACTTTTATATTAGTAATTAATTTTCATTTCATAGTTATATTATTTTAATTTGTTGTTTGTAGTGTTGAGATGATTACTGTATAAAATATTTTCGATTTGGAATTTTAATTTATTATTTGTTACTGCTAATTATGTTCATTTTGTTTGATGATACCTATTCATTTATTTTAATTTTAATTTGTCTTTTTAACTATTTTTTCTTAATGAAACCAATATCCAAATGGTTATAGTTTGTCTTTTTAAATTTGTATTAGGACTTAGTGACAAATATAAAAATATTGGGATTCAAACACAAATAATATAAAATCCTTCTTAAAAAAAAATAACATCACTTCTAATAAAATTTTAAAATTTTTATTTCAAAATTGTCATAATTAAACTAGAAAAAGACAAGTTAAAGTAACTAAATAATAATTTCTTAAGGGTACTTTTGCATTTTAAATTAATTATTCAAATCTTGTCTACCATTCATGTTACCTATTTTAAATTTCAATCATACATTTATTTTTAATGTTAATTTAATGGTTTGGATTAAAGAGCACTGCACACCTTATAATTCAAGGTGCATAGCGATGCCCGCGAAAAGTACTTTTAAGTAAACTCACCAACAAAGATTGAAGCATTAAGACTCATAATAGTTTCTGTCCTTTTACACTATTTAATAGATGATCAAGTGCTAAAAGTTGACAATTATAGTTACGTATTGATGTTCGCTGAAGTTTGTTTATTTCGTTGCAGGTGTTTAATGAAAAAAATGTGTGTTAAAATATAGAGAATCCAATCAAATCAGTAGGGATTCAAAAATGAATAGTTAACTCTTTAAAAAAAATGAGATTTTTTATTTTTTGGATAGGTAAAGCACATCTCAAAACTCTCAACAAGCAGAGAAGCATCGATCAAAAGTATACAGACCCAAAAAAAAAAAAAAAAACAGAAGAGATTCTAATAATATATATATAGATATATATATATATATACAACTTTAATTCTGCTGATTTAACTAGAACTTTGAACTTTCATATGTTAACACATGATTATTTCATAATAAAATGTACAAACAAAATTTTTACGATTATCGATGCTCAAATCTTTGTTTATGAGCATAATAAGATCCCTTTCGGAGCAGGTTTGGAATTCTTAGGTAGAAGAGTAGAGATCAAATGTGCAGTCTGAACGGGACCTTGTGAGAAACAGATTGTTTAACTTCTAAAATTCATTTAACGGTTTCGACTTATGGTAGCCATAGCCTTAATAATAGTTTTAACTAATCATTGTTAACAAGTCAAAAGTTAGAAGCTGGTGTGCATCACATTGCAGAGAAAGTGGGTATCATTTTTTATCCCTGGTAGCACCAACAAGCGCAAAATATAAGGGAATATCATGCCAAGCCTCCGACAAAAGCAAGCATCAGAATAAATTACTTGGGACTTCAATTTGTCCACGGTAAAAGCACAAAGGAATGTGAATATTTAAACTCCGAAGAAACACTATGACTTCGAAAGCGAAGAATTCTTGCCTGAATTTCCTCGAAAGTAAATAAAAGTTGGTTTGAGAGACCACAAATAAATACTGTGCTGCCTTTTTACTACTCCGACAAAAAAATAAAAAAGGTTTCATTATTTCTTCTAATAAAATAAATCTAATTCATGATGTAAGATTAATTCATATAGATGGTGACTTTTGATACAATAGTATAAAGTTAACTTGTGACTTAGAGGTCAAGGTTCAAATCTAGAATCAGTCAAAGGTAAGGCTACATACCATTAATTCATATGAAAGCTAGTAAACAACCTATACTATTAATTCAAATCCTCCCAAAATCCCACCAGATAGGAGTCTTGTACATTGCCCCACCCTTTATACAATAATTCATATGAAAGCTAGTAAGCTGCCTACAAGAAACAAAAATTCTCCTTTATATAAACGGGTTAGGCTTTAGAGCTCTCAACTATGTTTGTTGTTGTACCTTATCAAAATAGAGATAATTTTAAACTTATAGTTGTATTAAATTATAAGCTTTCAATGGGTAATATTAGCTATCTATTTTTATAGGAAAATATTACCTTGTAGATGCAGGATATATATACTAATTATCCTGCAATGGTGAAAGTTGACAGAAATCAAGTTTAGGAAGACTATATGTCAAGGTATTATAATTAAATATGAGCCTAGTTTTTTTAATCGATATGTACAATAAATTGATATTATTTTTTATATTTATTTTTCAATCTCAGCCAAAAGTAAGTAGTTTCAGGTATAATGAAATTGAAAATTCGGAAGATTTAACAACTATTTATGGACATGATTGTGCTACAGGGGACGTTGCTTAGGCTGGTGTTGTTTAAGCCATGTAAGAGATCGAACAAGAAGCAAATGTGAATGTAGAAAACACATAAAATTTTCTATAGGTGCACTTGGTTCATTTGATTCGTGCTCAAGCCGGATGACGAAAAATTATCATGTCTAATGCTTTCGGAGGATCGATCTATAAGAAATCATCTATCCCAATAATAAAAATACTTGACTTGAATGATCCTATATTAAGAGCTAAATTGGCTAAAGAAATGGGTCATAATTATTACGGGGAACCTATAGTATAAAATCAAATATGATTGAGGAAATATTTTATGATACACTTGAATCTATACCAATTTTAGTTAAGCAACCAACTTCTTCTACATTGAATCTAAGTCTTCAAAGCATGAAAATTTGCCCTAGTGACACTTGCAATTGTTGTTACTCATATGGTTAACACTATTAGTAAAGCTTATCCATCTGAGCATATTAAAGTAACTTTCTAATATTCTAAATTTAGAAGAATTAGAATTGCTTCGGGCTTATGCCATTCTTACTGGTGATGGAAGAAAGTATGACTTGTCTAAAGTTCTTCCTGCTTTACTTAGAAAATCTTGGATCTTGATACAAATCAAGAACAAATGAAGTTGTCAATATGCTTTGTTTTTGAACTTTTATTGTCCGTTTTCGAAGATAGTGTTTAATTTTAGATTGATTTTTAAGTTATGTTATAAGTATTGTTTATGTTTGAATGCTTATAAGTATGAATGGCAATTTTACTCGCGATGAGATGAGTAAAAGGGACAATTTCCCTGCATAGGTAATGAGGACAGATATTTTTAATATCCGTTTACTAAATAGAGCGGGGGGCGAGGATTACTATACCCACACCCGCGGGTACCCGTTATGTAACACCTTACCAGGCAAAGTACTATGCTTAAGTCATAATAATTTATCTGATAAGAGATTACGTGAAATACTGATTAAATTTCTCTTTCTGTATTAATATTAGTTTCTCGCAAAAGAGTACTTGATCTCATAACAAATTTTTCTACGGAATGGCGGAATAAATACTAGTCAAGCAGTAAACTGTAAATAACTTAACATAAATAAAATACCATAAGAACAGAATAACTGCAAACGGCATTATAGACATGTATATGGATATCTAGTTTTTAAAGTTTGTCAAAAGTACAAGGTGTTAAAATGAGGCCGCTAATACAAAATAAAACGGCCAGTTTCTACAAACAGCACCCTGAGTGGTCCCCATGGGACATTTCATATACATCTCCTAAATATCTATCCATCTACTCATGACCCAGACTGTCAAAAGAGGGCCATTCTATACATCTACTACACTGTAGTATGCCTACTATCTAAGCAGAATCCGAAGAGAGAAACCCATCGCCATGGGTGCATCTGCGGGAGGGTGGCCTGTACTGGGAGCAGAGGATGAGGAGAAACTCGCTGCCTCTGATGGATCCTCCTTTGATATCGAGGCGGAAAGCATCGGATGTGGTGGTGAAGCAGGAGGAGCCATAGGAGCGGGGACGGGTGCTGGTGCTGCTGCGGGAGGAGGTGGAAACGGATGGGCCATATGAAGTGGGATAGCGATGTATGGGACAGCGGGATCAAACAGGGGATGCATCAGGGGTACGGAAAAATCTCTCTGGAAGAAGAAGTATAAACGAAACTGGCACCTACCAGATATATATATAGAGTCTAGAAATGGGTCGGTATGTATGTGAAGCTCGGGGAACTCAATGAAGAGGACTCCTGTCGCGGCATGCTCTATAGTCTGAGAATGACGCGGTAATATACAGTAGAGTGAGAAAATAGAAATTTCTCAATACGGATCCCTAGTTCTAAACATGTGTCATCGCTGTCATTCCCAGTTGTTTCGGTCGTGCAAAAATTTTCAAATAGTATGGTAAAATGATAATATTTAACTCAAACACTCATTTGTAAAGCATACACCGAAACAAGTTCAATTTTAATTATCAGATATACTAATGTACTCAACAGTAATCATAGCGGAACAATAGCATGTTATGAATAATAAACAGAGATCTAGAACAATCAATAGAAAAGTATTACACTGTACATATGCATGTGCAATGAGAAGATGCATCTTATTCTTGGAGGTCTTTGTCGTTTATAACTTATTTCCATCCTTGGGCCCCTGGGAGTAATTGGCCATATACTCCTGGGTAATAGTCCGCTTTTCAGGACCGAGCTCGTTTCTATACAAGATGGCCGGGTTTACTTTCCCCGACCTTCCCACTGATCTATTCCCCTTAATTTATTCCGGGGCTAGCCCAAGTGATATAGAATTCTTTGTAATATCATGAAAAGAATGCACATCTAGTTTGTCTCTTGAATATGATGCGTTCAAGGTATCATAAAGTTTCACGACATATGAACTTCTTACCGAAATTTCGGTAGCATCACAAATCGAATCCACTTCCCCATGAATAGTGCCAGGCAACCAGCACATTTATACAACTTGTAAATTTCGTATAGTACATCATATTCATATCAAGAATATAACAATATTGGTAAGTACAAGATTTAAAGTCTCAAGCATCAATCTAACTTGTAGGCTTTTTAATTTTTGTAAAGGTTTCCGAGCTCGACATCAATACTCAACGTTATCCGAGTTCCAATTTTATCTTTGTTCCGATTTCCTTATACTACGTTCGGTCTCCCGAGGTTACGTCTCTTTTCCGATTTCCGAGTTGCTTGACTTCCAACCTTACTCCACCATTAGTCGTTTGAGACTCTGATAGGTATATTTCGTAATTCTCGAGCTTCCCAACTACTAAATCTCGAGTTCGACGTCAATATACCCGATAGGGACTTCTATTTACTACATCCGAGTTCAATCACTTAAGTAAATCCCTCCAAGTCTAACCTTAAGCCTGCATTTTCGGGTTCGTCCTTACACGCTCCTGACCTAGCTTTCTGTTTTACCGAGTTTAGAATTCAATTCCAAGATCACCGACCTAGCTTCTCATCCACTATCTCCCGACTTCCGACATTAACTCAAATTCTATTGAGACTTGTTCTGCTTCTAATCAGAAATGCACTCTTAAAGGGAAAAATTCACTAAAAATATAAATATGGGTGAAATTATGCGAAATTTATATCCATGTAAAGTTAACAGAACATGCTTTCAAATGAATTAAGTTTCATGTCATTAGGATGAGTATAATTGTAGATATAGGCTTTAGAACTTGACCCTACTGGTTTATCCTACTCTAACTCGGATTGGATATAGAACAACTTTCTCGACTCGCTAGGGAACGAATGGGACCTTATCAAGATCGCAAATTTTTATGGGACATTCTCCTATGTGTTAGCTTTCAAACACGCTTGGTTGCACTCAATTTGGAGTTGTATAGGGTGAATTACACCCTTCTCAACCCATGCTGCCCGGGTGAGAACCCAGATTTCTAGGCCTAACTTTAAAAATTCATAACTAATTCTATACTAATCTAATGGCCTACTATGATATATGTATGGAAAGCCCTATATGTCTAGTTTCATATAAAAATGGTTTCATTCAATTTAAATGGTGGTAGGCGGAGCCGTACACTCCGCCGTACGGACCGCCGAGGGAAATCCTATCCTACTTCTAGGTTTGCCTCCTTCCTTCAAGCTATTTGCCCCCAAATCCAATTTTAATCACAACACACATTCAAATTCAATCATAAAACATCATCATCACCCTATAAAACATCCAAATCTCAGATTAGACATGCTCCTCATATAGCCCCAAATCAGAAAGAATAAAAGAAGAAGTAGGACTTCCTACCTTATTTTGAGTAGATTAGGCTGATTTGTGTTCTTGGTGCAAGTAGTTTATGATGGGGCTTGAAGAAGAGATGAAAATGGAGTGGAGGAGAGAATGAGGAGAAGAAGAATGAAGAGAGGTCAGCTGGGGGAGTGGCCGAAATATTATGATGAGGATGCAAGGAAAAAGTGAAGATATTTCAAGTTGGCTCAATTTTGATTGGTGGACCCAAAATGGTCAAAAAATCTGATTCAATCCTCCTCATCTATGGCTGTCTAGGCGCCACTTGGGGGAGCATTTGGCTTAATCTTGTCCATTGATTTTAGGGCTCTCATGGTTTAATTTCTACTGGTCCGTTTCCGACAGTTGAAAATACCAAAATCCTACCGATTTCCTTTAAATTGGTAAATCGGTTTGAAATTATTCTATGAAGTTTTCTATACTCCTAATCTAATTCTATCTAGCCTAATCCTTTTAAGTTACACTTGATTGGCTTTAAGTAAATGTTTAATCAAGTTCTGATTAAACTCACTTATTCGATTAAAAACCGAATAATTCAGTTGTCAACGATAAATTTTTCGGTTGTTACACATTATATAATAAGGTCTAAATTATACATCCAAATAATGGAATTCAAATTGAATTTAGAATTCTAATTTTGTATCCTAATTCTTTGTAAAAGCCAAACATAAAATTTAACAAAATTGGCGTTGAATTTAAAATGAATTTAATTTCTATGCATTGTCAATATAAAAAATTTTTACGTTGATATCCAATCATATACTGTCACATAGATAAAAATACTTTCTTTTTGAGATAGTGTATGTGAAAGCCAATCACTTTTATCTATGTGATAATTCATGATTAGATGTCAATATAAAATTTTTTTACATGATAGTGTGTAGAAATTAAATTCATTTAAAATTAAATTTTAAACTACAATTTCAATTTCTATGTCCAAACAACCCTAAGAGAATAAGTTTTGTTTGAGCCATGGTTTAGAGCTTTCCAAACTTAATCCAAACATGCTATTGTACCATGGAAATGCAGCATAAAATTAAAGTAGGTGAAAAGGGTACGTGAACGTGGCTTTAGGGTTTCATGCAGTATGGACATCGGATTTTGGAGTGTCCATACAAAATGCAAAACTGTGCGTGCAATGGTTTTTGTTTTTGTTTTTTTGTTTTTGTTTCCTTTATTGAATATGTGTGCGATCTATTCAAGTGAATGAATGAGGAAAACAATGATACTGGTAATAAGTATTGCAATTATGGGAAGAAACTGGATCTTCAAATTAGAATGAAAGTTTCGTTACACTAAGTGTAAATGAAAAAAAGTAGAAGCTGCTTCTTGAAACTAAATATGGAAACTAGATCAAGCAAAAAATTTCAACATCACGAGAATATATGGGAGAACCAAATTATTCCAGCCATTAATTAAGGTTCAAATACAAATAAAGTTATCATACTCACTCACACGAGTGATATTTTATTCGTCATTAAACACACGCAATATCAAATTGAGAAATTCGGAAGTTCTCCCTTAATCTTTCCTTCCTCCCAGAGCATCTCTACCATTGGACATTGGTTTTAAGTGTGACAATGAGAGAAAGAGAGAAGTGACGAGTAAGAAGAACGTATAAGAATTTTTCTTAAAAATGATGTTATGAACCTTTAGGGTGGATAGCAAACCATGTCTGAATAAATGTGAGAAGAAGACCAAGCGAGGCAGCCAGCAAGGCAATGACGGTCCACGGCGAGCGAAAAAACGTGTTATAGGCCTCTCCCATCCAGCCCAACATCTTGATCTTGCCACGCTTGGACTCAAAATGCTTATTGATTTTGTCTCTGACGAAGGCATACCAAGGTGTCTCTGGCACCAACACAATGTCCATCTTATTAAACAGATCGGCCACTTCTCTGTCGTTGGCAAGTTCATTGATGATTATACCAGCTGATCTTAGCTCCTTCACGTCCTCCGGCTGCTCAATGAGAGAGCTCATGAACACTAAGAATGAGCTGACCTCGAAGTTGTTGCGAAAGTCGGGGCACATCTCATAGGCTATCAGGTTGAGGTAGATAAGAGCCGTTGAGCCATCCACAGTGAGCTCAGGAAGCTGCAGTATCCCATTGTCGAAGCTGGGGATGAAGGGGTTGTTATTGGGATATTTTCTCACACGAATCCCTGCTGCCTTGAGCTCCCGTATGGTTCCAATTCTGTACTTCCTGAGGTGTAGGGATCCCCTTTTGGTCTTGACTTCCTTATGTATTTGGCCATAGTCTCCCAAGAGGGCCCTCCGCAGATAATCTAGAAGATGGACGGGCTCTTCTTCATCTGCCTGGACAGTTACCTCGTGCTCTTCTGCTGCTTGTCCGTTGTCTGTGCTTCTATTCTCCTTTCCTGTGCTAGGAATGGCTGCCAGTTCAATACCGTGAATTTCAAGGAAGTTGTGGAGGCATTTTTGGAGCCTGGATTCATCGTTGCATAAGAGCCTGAGCACTTTGAAGGGAATTTGGTTGTCCAGGATAAGCAGATCCTGGTGCACCCGTACAAGCTTGTCAATGCTAATCCTGAGTTCTTGTTCTGGATCAACGGATTTGTTAGATTTTTCTAACAGTTGAAGTACGGAACATCCATCCAACAACAGGGCCCACAAGAAATTATTGCGTTTCGACTCCGCAGTCGCATACCGACAGATATATTCGTAGTGCCCTGCATCGAATTGTCCGCGCAGTTCCCCAAGGTGACTGGAAATTCTCTGACATATATCCTTCATGGGCTGATTGGCATGCTCAAGATGCATTGCTGTCCATGTAGACTTATATTGCTCTCCTTGACCCAGTTCAGGTTTCCCATAATGAGCTGGACCAATTGAAATGAGCTGTGGCAAGTAATATTTTTTGAACTCCGCCCTTGAACCCATGTATTCCGGAACCCGTTGTATCTTAGGCCTCGAAACTTCGTTACCATCTCCAGTTGATTGCTTTGACAGTTGTTCTAGTCTATTCTCTGCTTCACTTAACCAATCGTATACTCTATCGTGGAATTCTCTAGAACCCATTCTACAATGCGCGATGGGTAGGTGGGTTGCCAAGACTTCCTGTGAGAACACAAACGAGGAAGATAGCGCACCTGCTCTAGTTATACGGAGGAGTGTTAATAAACACGCATTTTGTGACGGCGATATCTGAAATGAGGCTAGTGAGGGTTAAGAATATTTGTCCATTCAAAATTACTTCCTCCATTCAAAATATTTGTCCAAAATCAAAAAACACACAGATTAAGAAAAAAATTAACCTTGATAACGGCATAAAATTGTATAAATAGGCAAAATTAGCTTTGTCTAGAGATAGTGGATTAATCTAGCACATTCTTCAACTCTAATTATAATAATAATGGATGACACTTAAATTAAGGTATAATGAAAAAAAATTTAATATTATCTTGATATTAAAAATGGACAGATATTCTAATATCCTAAAATATCAAAATTAGACAAATATTATGAAATGAAGGAAGTACTTTTTATTACTCTTTGACTCCAATAAAAGAACAAGCAATCTTGTTGTCCCTTTAATATCCAACTTTTAGCGTAAGAATGTCATCAACATGGGGTAGGCACAGAGAGTGTCTCCCTCCTTCTTGTCCTTGCGACCCTAAACCCTCCCCGGCCTATCTCGATCCTCGCCATGGGGGATTTTTTCTTCCCATCCCCATTCCCCACTTTCCCACAAAGATCCCCAAAAAATGCAAAAAAAAAATGAAAAATTTAGGAAAAAAATATAATAAATAATAATATAACTAGTTAGTCCAACAAAAATATTAAGCAAATCCTGGTGCACCCGTACAAGCTTGTCAATGCTAATCTTGAGTTCTTGCTCTGGATCAATAGTGTTGTATGATTTTTCCAACACTTGAAGTATAGAACATCCATCCACTAATAAGAACCACCACAATTTTGAAGGACATGAGCCATCAAATATAGACAAATGTCTGAATAATTCTTCATGACTTGAAATTCTTAGATATAAATCATCAACGGTCTGATTTGTCTGTTCAAGATACATAGCTGTCCAAGTATACTTATCCGACTTTCCTAGATTGGTATTAAAATACTTAAGATAGATTGGACCAATTGAAATGAGCAGGGGCAAGTACTATTTTTTAAAGTCCTCCCTTGCAGCCATGTATTCCGAAACCTCTTTTATCTTAGGGCCCAAAACTTCGTTAACTTCTTTTTTGCTTGGATTTTTGTCAAGGAAACAAACAAAATCGACAAGCTTGCTTCACAGATCTCAATTTGGGGAGCGAAAGCAACTCCTCTTATGAGTTCTCAAGATAAGAGTTTTGTCAAAAATACAATACTCGACATTTATTTTTGCCGGATCTTTACAATTTTCGACACTTATCAAGGTCAAATGTTAAAAACATTTTAGTGGCAAACCTTGACGGATATAGCACACTTTAACTTCAAGTTAAAGAAGAAAACAAATATTTTTAAATGGATTTTATAATGAAGAACTTGTAAACATAAAGAACAGGAAATGAATATGAAAATGCAAAGGGAAAGCAAAGAAACAAAATCAAATGAATAATTAATCCAAAGAAATTGAAGAACAAATATGAGTGTTGAGACTTTACAAGATTACCTCTTCACTCTTGAATGTCAACATGACAAGAACTTTGAGTGCATTCTAGTAAAAATTTTCAACTACTCCAAAACTAATTCTAAAAACTTTTATTTATAGACAAAAATTATACCCTAAACTATCCTTGACGGTTATCACGATGTTAGTGGGGTTCCAAAAAACTACCCACGTTTAACTTTGAGGTTTTAGTAACCATTTCTAGATATGCCTTGATCTACACGTACTTCAAATATTGGTAACTGCCCATGTTCACCATCCTCATTCACTTGTGCTTCTAGAAGAAATAACTGTGAGTGATTTGTCAATGGAAACAACTTCGACATCTATGTATTTCCTCGACTTTTGTCGCCTTACAATTCAATTATTTGCCAAACTATCACCTCATGACTTTTTCTACCACTTCTCAACATTGTAAAGTTGCCTTTTGACATTATCATTGTCTATTGCGTTAATCATCAGTAATTCATGCTAAGTTATAAGGCTTGTTGACCAATCTCCAAAACCAATTGCCAGATGATTTTCAACTTTGACCAAATTCCTGTAGTTTTGACCATTTTTCAATCACTTGCCCTAAGACTTATTTGCTTTTGCCAACTCTAGCCTTCAAATCTATTCAACATCTTTTCTTGTGCTAGAAATCAACCCAACATGATGCCCCCCAAAATTTGGTTGTTTGACTTCACATTGTGCAAGAAAGAAGAACCAAATTTTAGTTGTTGACCCTTTGTATGCTTATCGCTTTCTTCTCTCTCTTCTTTAAATTTAAATTTCAAATGTTTGTTATTGATCCCTCATAAATCTTGCACCTTCCCAAGACTATAAAGCTCTTCACCTTTCTTTCCTAACGTCCCATCATTACACTTCATCATTATGCACACGTCTTTTGAGGTAGCTTCTCTATGCTTATATAAACCTCACTTAGGGTTTCATTTTCTTCTTTCACACTCTTCTCTCCTGCAAAACTTTTTGCAACTTCTCTCAAGCCTCTCCGTTTTCACCCAGAAGCTCTTTTCTTCATCCACTTTTATGGCTACCAATACTCCTTAGATCGTTGCTTCCTCTTCTAAACCTGTTAAGGAAGATGACTCAAACACTAAAAAATTTGAACTATGGACTAGCCAGGTAATGTTATCCTTCACTATTTGCTCTTCCACTTATAGCCTTTTTAGACCTTTCCTTCCCTTCGCTCTTGAGATCCAACCTTTTTTTCCTTGTTTGAAAGAACAAAATATTCTCATTACTTAAGAATCAATTCGCATCAACTATTTCAACAAGTGTCTTTTCCTGTCAACCCCTAAAAACTCCATTTCCTTCATCCATTGGCTTGATTGGCTCAAACTAGTTTGGGGTAACCATTGGAAATCCTTGGGCATTTTTTACTTCCTCCAACTTTCTTGACACCCATTGAGATACAACTCCACCATGATGGGTGTAGCATTCTATTTTTGGAATTAGTGGATAAAAAATTTACATTTGCCATATGGCATGATTAGGCCGACATTGTTTGAACTTTCTACTATCATTGGCCTTTCTCCAATAGGAGAAGTTATTTTGTTGAACATGGAAGCTAAATCCACAAACATTCACATCGACATAAGCAATACTACCAATTCACACTTTGTTGCCAACCATATGGGCTCCCCTTCTGACCTTATAACAAAGGACGAACATAGCACTTTCTTTCTTTACTGGCTTAATGCATAGTATTCTGTTCTTGGTCGATACAGATACAACAAGGATGTCTTCCTTTGGCCACTTTGCTTCATGAAGGTCGAAAGCTATGCTTAGCCAAACTACTTATTGCCCAATTTTATTACCCTGTAAGAGAAGTAATCAAAGATATTTGAGCTCATGTCATGTCACTCAACCTTCGTGGCCTTCTTTAGCTTTTACAACTTTGGTTACATGTCATGTTCAAGCCATAGCTCTTGTTTAGACCTCTTGTCAAAGGCTTTTCCAAAACTACTAAGGGCCCTTGATTATGTTGCCTTTCATGGTCAAGGCCAAAAAAACACAAGACCATGGATGAATTTGCTCATTTTTTCATTTGCTTTCATCATCTTCGACTCAAATAGGAAAATAAAGCAAACCAACGGCCTTTTGTGCATCAATGTTTTGGCCCCTCATAGTTTACTTGACCCATTATTTTTGACAACTCACAAGTTCAAGAAGAAAATGATGTGATTTGGTCAAATTTTTTAACTTGTCAACACTTTCCAACGTGCTTTTTAGGGCACAATACCTTATGCATTGTTTTGCATGCCCCCAACTATGTTGCTCGTCAATTTGGGTTTTCTCAAGCCATTTTGGCTTCATTTTATCTTGAGTTGAACATTCAAATTTGTGATACTGAGGCTACTTGTATCAAGAACATCAAATATTTTCTCCAAGAAAGCGAGAAAAGAAGAAATCGATACTGTCTAGTTGCTATCGAACCTAGCAACTTTATAACCCCTTTTTTCAAAAAGTGGTGGTGGAACCATTACTACAAGTCTCATTACAAACCCTTACTAGAATATTTTTCAAAAATGATTCCTAATTATTCTGCTCAATCTTTGTAGACTGGCGAGCCCAAGTTGAAGACCAATGGTACGCATCTTCGAGAGATTTTAAAATTTGAAAAATTCTTTAAGGTAAAGTGGAACCCTCAAGTAATTAGGAGGTGATTAGTGATACCAATGAGGTTTTTTAACAAAAGTAAAAGCCTCATGAAGATCGATGTCGGTGAGCTTTTGAGAAGGCTAAGGCTTGAAATCCACTTGTTTAACACAAGTCTTTCATGAGACCAATCAAATTCCTTTCTTTACCAAATGCACCCTTTAGGATTGCTGACCCTTTTCCGGATCCTACTCGAGGGGCTCTTGAGGTTTTTTATCCGAGTCTGTTGGTTTGAGAAATTTCTCTTACTAGTTTACAATGGTCTTCATCCCCTGACCATCTGATTGATGGATATACGAAAATTACTCGATATCCACCCCTAGGCAATGCCTTAGTTTATTTCTTACCTGTATACAATCATGCACTAATGGTCGATCTTTACTTTGACAGTCACCATTTTTGCCACCATTTCTAAGGTAGCTTCAAGAAAGACGAGGGATTAAGAAGACTGGTCTAATGGTAAGAAAAGGGAACAAGGAGAAGAACAAAAGAAAACCCAAGTAACTTGGAAAAGAAAAACATCCACTTTGCTCAAGAGAAAACAATCGTCGACCAAGTCTTCCAAAATGTCGAAGAGCTTGCTTATTTAACCCCCTTCTAAGTCTACCAAATCTTCTTCTACAAAGGTAAACGCTTTTTCTTTTTTAATATATGTATATTTATTTTGTATTAATATCAACATCATTCTTCTATTTTAACTTAGTCAACTACGACCGCTGCTTGCAACAAAACTCTATCAAAGCGCCTTTTGCATTCTAACCAGTATTCGGAAGGTTCCTTTAACTCTTTTTCAAGGTAACTTATTTTCTTTGACAACATCCATCCTTTACCTTTATTTCTTCTCATCATCTTTAACTTGAGCTTTTTCATGTAGTACACTACTCCTACTCATGTCAAAGAGGAGCATGAGTCTTCTGTCAAGGACAAAGAGCCTGCTATTGACAAGCTCGACTTAACCAATCCTGGTGCTATTGCCATCAAAGTCAACTAGACTACTACCCAACATTTTGTCAATCCTGACATCATCATGGTCAAACATGGCTAGAATCCTGATCCTCCTTACATTAAACTGCAAGAAGTTCAACATGTCAAGCTTGCTATGCCACAAACACATCCAACTCACCAAACTCTAAATGTTGGTGATGAAGAAAAAGATGATGACAATGATGATGATCTTGACCTCAGGTTTCTTGACGATGTCGAAACTATCTTGTCTGACACTTGCATTAAGACCATCCTATCGGTCTCAGGGTTTGAACACAAAGCTCAAGGCTTCCACCACCATAGTTGACATTCCTTACTCCCAGTCCTGTTTCAACTCAACCATCTAACAGTTCCCCTCAAGTTTCGGTCGAATTGTTTAATCGGATATTGACTTCCCTTAACCAACCTTTGGAATCCATTGCTGCTAATGGGGATCACAAGCAATAGTTTCTAGATGCCATTTCTCTGTTGAGTAATGCCATTTTACCTTCCTCGATGTAATCTCTTCTGTCATCTTTACAAAAGCTTGTTGAAGAGACCCTTGAGAAAATCCCTATAGTACAAAATCTTAAGAGCAAGCATAAGGATTATGTCGCCTCTTTGAATTTTTTTGATGAAGAGTTAAAAGAAACTGAGGAAGCCAAAAAGAAGATTTTTGACTCTCTTTCTAAGAGCCAAGCTCAATCCACTGAACTTTCTGCCTAGATAACTATCTTAGAGCAAAGATTGCAAGAGCTCGAGTTCAACAAGCAAAAAGTCGAGGCCTTGGCCAAGAATTGTGAGATTCAACTTAGCAAGGCAAATAAGAATCTGGCAAAGAGAGTTGAGAAGAGAAAGGGTAAGGAGCAAGTCATGCAGGAATTGGCTAAGAGCCTTGAGAAAGCTGAGATGTCGAAGCAGGCTCTAATCGAGCAACAAGAACAACTTAAATTGTTCATCTTGAACTAGAGTGTCGTGATTTTTTTGTTTATCATTTCTTTTGTACACCCCACAAGAAGGGTTTTTATCTTCTTTTTTATTGCCCCCATAAGAAGAGCTTTTCGACGAATTTGTAACGACAATTTACCTTTTTTGAGTCAAACTTTTATAATGAAATGCTTATTTATTGCATAGGTATTTTTCGTTGATCAAAATCCTTAAACCATCATTGACATTAACTAGTCTATAAGCATTCCCTGAATATAATTTATTGACTCGAAAAGGTTCTTCCCATGTCGGTAACCACTTTCCATAAGTTCTCGACTTCTTTTCAAATGGAAGAATCGATTTCCAAACTAAATTGCTTAATTTAAAAACTTTATTCTTTACTCAATCATATCCTTTGGCCATTGTCTCTTTCTGTAAAATCAATTTTTATAAGGTAATGAGCCACTCTTGCTCGAGCTCATCTAATTCATCGAGCATTCCGTGCCAATAATCTTCAATTGGCAATTCATTTTGCTTTGCCACTCTAATGGTTTGTACATTAATTTCGACAAGTAATATAGCGTTGTGCCCATAGACTAGCTTATTCGGCATCATTCCAATCGACCCCTTAGGTGAATGTCTATAGGCCCATAAGACTTGAATAAGGGTATTATGCCAATTCCTTGGCTATCAACCCACGTGCTTCTTGATAAGAGCAATTATAGTGTTATTCACCGTTTCGACTTGCCCATTAGCTTGGGCATAATATGGGGTCGAGGTAGTCATTTTTATTCGTCTGAAGTTGGCATATTTGACTACCCTTCTACTTGTAAATATTGTTCCTTGGTCTGTTATCAAAGTTTGGGGAATTTCAAACCTATGAATAATGTGCTCTTCAAGGAAATTAATAATTTCATTTTAAGTCACATCCTTTAGGGGAATGGCTTCGACCCATTTGGTAAAGTAATCGACAGCCACCAAAATAAATTTATGCCTTTTTTAAGAAGGTGGCTGGATCAAACCAATTAAATCTATGGCCTATCCCCTAAACAGCCAAGGTTTTGTGATTGCTTACAATTCTAACACAAGAATATACTGGACTTTTGCATGTCTTTTTCAATCTTCACATGATTTGGCATAGTCCATGCAATCTTTAATCGTGGTCGACTAACACACTCTTTGCCTACTAAAGGTCCATTTCATTTTTTGTCTTGCTTGATGGGCACAACATATGCCTTCGTGGACTTCTGCCAAAGCCAAATAAGCATCATTTTTTGCTAAACAAGTGAGACGGTTACCATCAACACTCTTTTTAAACAAGGTATCGTGTACAATTATATAACTAATAGCATGATACTTAATTTTCCTATCGACTTGGCTATTAGGATTCTTTAAATATTCGACAACTGGCATTCTCTAATCAGAGGGATCTAACTGGTTGATGAAACAAACTTCTCTTTCTTGTAGAGGAACAAAGGCTTGCTTAACCTCAACTAGTTTATTTAGCATCGAAGGTGTTACCTTATCCTTAGAGGCTATTTGAGCTAAGTGATTAGCTTCTTAATTGAACTCTCTGGGAATATGTCAGATACTAACATTATCAAATTCAAAAAGTAATCTCATAGCAATAGAAAAATATTTAATCAAACTTTCACTTATGCACCTATATTCTCTTATCACTTGCTTAATTAATAATTGGGAATCCCCAATGATCTCGATATTTCTTACACCTCTATCAAGCAGGATTCTAACCCCAAAATTAAAGTCTCATATTCCACCTCATTATTCTAGCATTCATAATTGAGCTCAAACATAAATTTTGTAAGCTCTCCGTCTACTGAAATTATTAGAACACCAACTCCAACACTATTTTGGTGTCAAGACCCATCAAAATATAACTTCCAAGGTTTTTATTTGATATAACAATTTTCTTTTCCTTTGTCGACACTTAAGAGGTCGACCTCGTTGATGTCAACACATGGATGATTGACCAAAACTTTGGCTAATACTTGGCCTTTGACAACTTTGGCTAAAACATAAAATAAAGAAAATTTTGTCAAAGGAAGCATCCATTTGCCTACTCAACCATGTAAGATTGGATAAGACAACATATATTTTATAACATCTGTCTTAGAAATAACATAAACTTCTTTAGAAACTAAATAGTACTTAAGTTTGGTACAGGAAAAATACATGGCCAAACACAACTTTTCTATTGGACTATATCTAATCTCAACGTCATTCAGCATTCGACTAAGGTAGTATATTATTCTTTCATTTCCTTCTTCATCCTCTTGTGGTAGCATACTACCCATAGTCAATTCTGAAGCTAAGATATACAACTTAAGTGGCTGACCTTGTCTTGGAGGGGCCAATATAGGCCTATTGGTCAAGTACTTCTTTATCTGGTCCAATGCTTGCTGGTGTTGCTCTAATCATACAAATTCCTCTTCCTTTTTCAACTTGATCAAAGGTGCAAATACTTTTGTTTTTCCTGATAGATTCGAGATGAATCGTCAAAAGAAAATTCACCTTGCCAAGAAATGATTGTAACTACTTCTTGTTTGTTGGCGGAGTTGCCTTTGGGATTGCCTTAGCCATATTTTGATTGATTGCAATCCCTTTCTTTTGGATCAACATCTTAAAAAGTTCCCTACAATTACACCAAAAGCACACTTCACTATATTCATTTTCAAACATGTTTTCATATTCTGTTGAATGTTGTTTTTAAATTTTCTAGATGGATGTCCTTTGTGTCAGCCTTAACGACTACGTTGTTAATGTAATTTTCCGTTAATTTTCCTATGAAATCATGGAAAATACTATTCATAACCCTTTGATAGGTGGCACCAGCATTTTTTAGCCCAAAAGGCATAACCACCCACTCATAAGTGCTAATGGCGCTAGCGCATCTAATGGCCATTTTTGGCACATCATCCTCAGCTATGTATATTTGATTGTAGGTTGAGTATCCATCCATAAAACTCAATATTTCATGGCCTAGTGCTGAATCAACTAACATTTCAGCTATAGGCATAGGATATTTGTAACATCCTGAATTTTTGCGTATAACTAGCCCTGTCAAATAATTAAAACTTTAGACACATTATAGAATTTTGAGTAATTAATGTCGAAACACATTTAACAAGTTTAGATGGATATGAATTTCTTTGAAGAAAAATTTCATAGACAATTAGTTGGGTTTTACTAGTTTGGAAGAAATCGGTTCAATTTCAGTATTGTATACCATGAGAATCAAGTCAGTAAAAATTTATATTATTTAAAACTAATTTAGGTGGCTAGAATTTAGCCTCCACCATCCATAAGGTGGCGCCACTATCAGCCACCAAAAAGGGAGAGATTTGGTTAAACCTCCACCACCCAAGCCACCAACCAATCACATGTCAAGTTTCTAACTACCTACCTCTATAAAAGTTCCATTTTGCCTTCCATATCCCTCATTTATTCAACCTCTTCTGTAACATCCACCGGATTTTTTCTTATCGTTTTCGCCTAGTTATTCAATTTTTACCGAATAATTGAGATTAATTAAAATTCGACTAAATACTTATTTAGGATCAATTAATTAACAAATAATTGAGTTTAAGCATAGGAGATTTCATAGAAATTTCTCAAAACTGATTTACCGGTTTAAAAGAAAGCAACAAGAGTACAGTATTTTAAGCTGTTAGAACCGAATCAATAGAATTATACACCCAAATTCTATTGTGTTAGGGTTGACTACTCAGCCACTTGCTCATCACTTGGTGGCGCCACAAGGGCCACAAAGAGAAGGAAGACTTGGCTAAAAAATTGGCCATAAACCATCATCCAATCACAATCTACCTAGCCAACTACCCTCTTTATACTTGAATCAAATTTCCTTTCCTCATCTTCATACTAATTGCGCCTCCCTCTTCCTTCCAACCTTCTTCTTCTCTTCTTCTCTCAACTAACTCCATCAAACCTTCAACCTTTGCTAGGGTTCCATCAAATTAAACTCAAATCTAGTAAGGTCATACCCAAAGGAGGTAGGATTCAATTTCTGTTCTTAATTTCTTTGAACTGTGGCTGCATGAAATTTCACTTTCCTTCACTTATTTGATGATATATTGGATGTATTTGATGGTTTATAGTTGGATTAACTTGAAATCTTGATGTGGAATTGAAGTTAGAAAGAGAAAACTAGAAGGAGTGGAGAATTAGTATGCTATCTAGGTGGGGAACCCCATGACAGTCCATATGGCGGAGTATATGGCTCTGCTTATCGCTTTTCAAATTCAATGAAACTATTTTTATATGAAACTAGACATTCAAGGCTTTCCATAAATATATCATATAAGGCCATTGGATTAGTATTGAGAGATATATGAATTTTGGAAGTTTGACCTAGGTTTTTGAGTTTGATTATGGGCAGACTAGGTTGTTTAGAGCAAAAATCACCCTATACAGCATGGAATTGAATGAAACCAAGTTTGTTAGAATGCTTACACATAGGAGAACATCCCATAAAAATTTCAAAGTCAGATTTATTGCCAATTATCCCCAGTACATCAATGAAGTTGATTTAAGTTCAAACTGGGATGGAACAGGGTAGTTCATTAGGGTCAAGTTTTGGAGTTTATATCTTGAATTATACTCATTGAAATAATATACAACTTATTTCATTTGAAAGCTTATTTAGTTAGCATTGACATAAATTTCGCATGATTTCACCTAGATTTCTATTTTTAGTGAATTTTCCCTCATAAGAGTGCAATTCTGGCTAGAGACATGTATGAATACTAGGTAGAGTTTAGTTAATATCGAAACACGGTACTTAGCGGACAGAGAGCTAGATCGAGAATACTTAAGATTGAACTCGGAAGGGTATACTCAATGTTGAACTCGGACATAGTGAAATAAGAGAACTAGATCGGGTAAGGTTAATATCGGAACTTAGAACATAGGAGACATATTTATGAAAGTCTTGGAAAGCCAATTGTAGGTTAATGTCAGAAATCGGAAGTTGGACTAGAATATGAAACCTTATACCCTCATCTCGGAAGTCGGGAACTAGACGCTTTAAACTCTTATACACACAGTTCCAAAACCCGGTATTTCCGTAAGCATATCACCTCGAAACTCAACCGAGAATCAATTTTAGAGATCGACCACTATCCCGGAAGTCAGGAGCCAAGACATATATAATCCTAGAAGTCGGGAATCAAGACATTGACTTTATGTACTTAAACTACATGATCTCGGAACTCGAAAGTAGATCCTAAGCTCAAACTTGGGAACCTCATTAGAAGTTAAAAGCTTGCAAGATAGATTAAGACTTAGGAGTTTGAAACTTGCACCTATTGATATTGTTATGTTCTTGGTATGATCATAATGTTCTACATTGAGGTTGCTATTTGATTAAAGTTTCTTGATTACTGGCACTATTCATGGGAAAGCGGACATGATCCGCTATACTGCATAATTTTCGGTAGAATAGTAAGGAAGTTATGAGCATTTATATGTTATGAATATGTTTGTTATGAATATGTTTGTAAAAATTCCATATGCAAGGATATATGAAAGCAAATGATGAAGCACATGTATGAGAATGAAAGAATATGAATATATTAAATGTGGGTCCCTTCACCTGGAGGCAGTTATGAGATCCCTCCTTATGAAGGCAGTTAAACAAGATAAGATCGGGTCCCTTCACTTGGAGGCAGTTAATTGGGTTCCTCCATGTGAAGGTAGTATAAAACTATAAGATCCCTCTACCTTAGAGGCACGTGGTCAGATGAGATCCCTCTACATTGAAGGCAAATGGTCAGCTGAGATTTCTCTATTCTTGAGGCATGTGACCAGGAGAGATCCCTTCAATTTAGAGGCACGTGACCAAAATGAGATCCCTCCAAGACTAAAGGCACGTGGGTCCTCATGGTCAAGATCGTTGTGATTTAAGGTCACGAGTTGAGCTGACGAGCTCACTCCTAGATCAGACTATCCAAGGGCAGTAAAGGCTAAAGATTAAAACATATGCAAGCACCCTAGGGACGGTGATACGTAACGCCTAGGTGTGCCAAGAAAAGAAAGTAAAGAAAGTTAAAGAAGAATGCCAATGCATTTGTATGAATTCAAGTATGAGTATTTGCATAATTATATTCCATGTTTTACTGATGCTGAGCCTGTTCTATTTATTTATGCCGTGATGAGTCCATATTCTTAAGGAACGTGACATGGCGATCATACTCTGGAATGTGGCATGATGATTCCACACCCTAAGGAATGTGACATGGCGATCACATTCTGATGGAGCATGACATGATGATCATACTCTGGGAAGTGACAAGAAGAACATATTCCTAAGGAATGTGACATGGTGATCACACCCCGATGGAGTATGACATGGCGATCGTACTCTGTAATATATGTAACAAGTAAAGGAAGATAAAGGAAGAAAAGAAAATTATGTGTATCTGCATAAATCCAAGTACAAGTAGAGGCGCGTGTAGATGTTATGTTTCCAGTATGTTGGTGTTATTATATTTTAATATGCTGCAGTTATTATTTGTAGTATGATTTATGAATTTATTTTGTATTGGCTCACCCAAATGACAGGTGTGTGAATAAAATAAACTTTGCTTCAGACAGCATATTTTCGAACTATAAAACCAAATAATTTGTATAACATGTTCACCTTTTTCATAATAAACTGAAGCAACTGGAGATGACAACGATGACATTTCATATAATACTTAAAGAATCCTATGCAGAACTTAAAATTCTCACTCCTGTTTCCATGTTATCTCCAGATAATTCAAGAAGTTGAAAAGATGGCTGAAGTTGTTATCAATTAAGGTCCATTCAACTAACAGCAACAACTCCTGAGTGTGGTACTATGACTTAAGCATAGTACTGTACAGAGGAGGATGTTACATCTTCCAGCTGCTCCCTCCTCATTCTCTCTTCTTCTACCTCAGTCATCCTCCTCGCATCTTCAAGCTTCACCTACATCCTTCGACAAAAACTCAAGAATAGCTAGTTTTACCCCAATCTTGAGGTAGGATTCATGATTCTTTCTTATTATTTATGATTTTATGGTTGATAAGGAATATATTTTCACTCCCTTATTTGAGGTTATATTGTGTTTATAAGATCTCTTGTAGTTGGATTAGCATGAAATTATTGGGTTTGGATTGAAACTTGACTGAAAAACTAAAAGAGAAGCCAAATAGAATTGATTGAGTTGAGAAACCCTATGGCATATGTACTTGCAAAGTGAATGGCTTCACACATAGCCATCGGAACTAATTTTAATGAAACTAGATATTTATAGTTTTCCAACCATATAAATCATTAGGTCATTGGATTAGTATTGACTAAGCTATATTTTTTGAACTTTATCCTAGGTTTCTACCTCTAGACCTAACCTGGGTGGGTTTTTCTGGGCATAACTTGCCTTATATAACTTCAATTTAAGTGCAACTAATTTTGTTAGAAAACTTACACATACGAAAATATTCCATAAAATTTCTGAGTCAAATTCGATCCCTGTTGCTCCCAATAATTTAGCAAAGTTACCCTATATCCAAACTAGATAAACACAAGGTAGACCAATTCCACCAATTTCACAAACTTATAACTTGGGTTCAGTTCACCTAAATGAAATGAAACTTGTTGGAAAGGAAATATGGTTCTGTTAGCTTTAAATGATATAAGATTCACTCAAATCTAATAAAATTTCTATTTTAACGAATTTTTACATTTTAGACCACTGTTCTATCTAACACAAGGCAGACCAAAGTTAATCTTTAATAAATTGAGTTATACTTATCAAAACTTAGTGGAACCAAAGAGGAATGAAAAAAGACTCAAAGTGCTATAACATATTAAAAATTTGGATTTAAATAACTTAAGTAGAAATTATGGCATAAGCCACAAGACATGTCAAAATTGGATAGTGTAGGCAGATTTGCCAAATTGGAAGTTTAGCTACCTCAATATGTGTAAGAGTTGCAATAGAGGTGTGAATGTTACAAATCTATGGTGATGCTAAAAGATTTATATATTATATTGGCTTTGCTGCTATTACTGATTATCTGTTTAAGCTAGCACTATTCACAGAGAAACAGACCTGATCCGATATGCTACCAAAATTCCAGCAGAAACATGAAAGTTATGAATGTCTCTATGTTATGTACATGAATATCATACAAGTATAAATATTTGAAAGTAAAGTATAAAGCATGTGCATAAGTCTCTGAAGCATATTCGTATATGAATACATTACATATGAATCATGAAAGAATATAAACAAACAATATGAGATCCCTTTACTTGAAAGCAGTTATTTGGGTTCCTCCCTATAAAGGTAGTTAAACAAATAAGATGTGGATCCCTTCACCTGGAGCCAGTTATTTGGGTCCCTCCCAGTGAAGGAAACTAAAACTATTAGGTCCCTCTATGTTAGAGATAGTTGGCCAACTGAGTCCCTCTAATTTAGAGGCACATGGGTCATCTTGCAAGTTAATACTGTGTGATGATGATCACAAGTTGAGCTCACTCCTAGATCAGGCTACCCTAGATCAGCAGACACCTTAGGGACAGCGATACGTAACACCTAGATGTGTCAAGTAAAGAAAGTATGAATGCATTTGCATGATTTTATAAAGAGCGATTACATAAGCATACATTGTGTTCTTGTTATTATTAAGAAACTGCAAGTTATGTCCTTGCTATTATTATTATTATTATGAGCTTCTCTTAATCTGCTAAACTTCCGCTTTGATTCTATCTCTGTTTATTAAACGCGTAAATAAAATGAACTCTGCTTCAGACTCTCACTTTTTTTCTAATAAATCGAAGTAAATAGAGATAATAACGATAACACTATGTGTGAAAATTTAGAGAATCCTACTGAGAATTTTAAATTCTCACTCCTATGTTTATTTTCATATTATCTCCAGATAGTTCAGGAAATATTGAAGATGGCCGGAGGTTGCTATCAAACAAGGTAAATTCAGGCAATAGTAATAACTCCTGAATATGATGCTATGACTTAAGCATGGTACTGTACTTGGGAGGGTGTTACAATATTCATCTTTTGGCGTGGCATTACTTAAATCCTAAAGTCTATGCAAATTCATGACGGGAGCAATATCGAAAATCCAGTCAACGTACCTAGTCATTTGAATGAACTTTGCCTTAAGCAACCTCTCAAATTCTTCTTTTATTTTGAGTATAATTTCTATGCAAAGTGTTAAGGTGCTTGTTTGGTAAGTTGAGCTTGTGGCTTGATTGGAAATCAATATTCGCCCAATTCTCTGCTTAAGCTAGTCATTTCATCATATTCCCAAGCAAAACAATCTTTATATTCTTTTAATACTTCGACTAATTTTCTTTTATGCAGGTTAGGAAGCAATTGGGTTATGTATGTCGGCTTATTTTCACCATCATCACCAGATTGATCTTTTCCAAGGGATCCTACACTTCAACTTTTTTGCAATGTACACTGTCAGAATTAAAAGTAGAACTTTCAAAACCTAATTGATCTAAGTCATATATACAATCTAATTGTGTATCATCAGCAACACACATTGTCTACTCAGCCATATATGTCAACAGATGAGCCAGTTGGCTCACAATATCCATGACTAAATTTAGGTTAGTCCTGCACCAACCTTTGGCTTCAACTATAACTCATCGGGCCCCACAAGACAACCTTCAACCGTGGATGGGTCAAAGGTGCCTAAGACTACCTGAATAGGCTTGACTTTTGCATTGTAATCTTTTAAAGCTAACATGCATCTGTTCTGCATAGCATAGTTATTAAACTCTCGAATAAACTCTTAAACTCTTACAAGTTTACGATCTTACTACACAAAAATAAGTTAACCGATGCATAAACTCTTTTTTGTTAAACTCGTACGAGTTTAAGTAAACTCTAACAAAATCGATAAACTCTCAATTCTACAAAGGAGTTTATGAGTCTAAAATTATACTTGATTTTGCTCTCCAAATATAAAATATTGGTCAATTTATTGTGTACTTTAGTTTACTTATTTATTTTATGCAATATTTATTGGTTTTATTCCACTAATTTTATCTATTTGTTATTACTTAATTATGTTTTGTCAAATTATAAATAAATAAATATGAAATAAAGTATGGTATAAAATGAAGTCATATATTAGGTTGTATTTTATGATTTTTTTTTTCATTTATGTTGTTATAAAGTTAAAATTGTTCAACAATAATCATAAAAATATCATTTAATTATATTTAATTACTAAAATATATTTTTAAGTAATATTTTTTAAATATGTAAACTCTTACGAGTCTACGAGTTGAATTTATGATTCGAGTTTGCTAAGACTTCACGAGTTTATTTAAACTCTTGAGTTTGATAACCTTGCTACATAGTAAGGGCTATCATCTGCCCTTATTTCCTCAATCCTTCCTTCCTCATTCCGCAATATCAGTTTTTGGGTGAAGTATGGAAGGAATAGCTCCAATGCCATGAATCCAATCACATTTAAGCAGCATATTAAAGCTAGCCTTGGATGGCACTACCACAAACATAGTTGGTCTGTCAACACTTGCTGCCTTAATTCATAGTGGAATCATGCTCTTGGCTATTGTCAATTTACCATTGACACTTGTAACTACTACATTAGTCCTTATCATGTTTGCAAGCAAGAGATTTATTTCGACACCGCCATCAACTAAAACTCGGTTTATTATTTTACCTTTGACCTTAGCCTTAATATGCAAAGGTTAGAGGTGGCTCATGGTTACCTTATCAGGATGCTCAAATAGCCCCTCATTATAGAATTTTTCATCAAGAAACTGACATTTTTTGCCTAAAAAAATATCACAGCAGTCTTCTTCTAGACACTCAACTCTTGGACTTCACCATATTCCGCTGGCAACATTGAAACTACTCCAACAAATCCTACCGCAAAGATATCTTCTAAGTTGTCATCAATGCCTGACTCAAAGTTTTCTATGAGCAAATCATCCTCATCCTCTTCAAAGATTAGTGTTTGAGCTTTAGCTTTATTCTTTGGTGGCTCTAGGCTAGACATGGAATTGGTTGTCAAGGCTAGTTTCTATAGGTTGATTGACCAAACTTGTGGCGAGTACGTAGGGCAAGTTGATGCCATAGGGGTGCATTCATTATATGGCCCATCAACGAATGATAAAGGGGCATATTAAGGTAATTTTTCTTATTTTTGTGGCATCCTAGGTGTTTGTGGCTTCATCGATGGTCTCGGAACGAATTAGGCAGCTGGAGGCTAGACTTGAGTATTAATAGTTAGGTTAATAAGAGCTAGGACCTAGTCAAATCGATGCCACACATAAGGATTTGGTGCATTGGGTGGTGAGAAATACCTTGTAACACTCTAATAATACCATACTATACTTAAGTTATTTTATGGCATTACTAGTTGTTACTCTTAAATAACAGAAGTTGTTATAGTTGAAATTAGCGTAGTATACGAAAATAGCTTGTAATTTTTTTTTTTTTTGTAAAACCTTTGTGTCTAAAAACTGAGTCTTTAAGCGTATACTTACTCGCATGCACATGGATATTGTTCTTCATATTGTAGAGTTACTAGAAAGACGTATAACGAAATTGAAATAACATAACATAATACCTTAAGCCAATAATATAATTATAGATAATCGAGTGTCATCATTACACTTAATAATTATCACATATGTAATATGTCAAATTAAGTAGCATGACTTCCTACATGCTCTTAATTACATATAAACTGCCTAACTAGGACTCTTAAGAAAGTGAAGATACTATGCTACTATCTCGATCCTCCTTAGCTAGGTGAAGAAACATGGTAGTTCTTTGTCTTCTCCAGTCAGGTACCATCGAAGTGCTACCAAGGATGCCATCAGCTCCGTCTGAAGACAATATGGAAATGTAGGAGTAAGAAATACAAGATTTCTCAATAGGATCCCGACTAGACCATTAATGTGTCATCGTCGTCGTCCCAGCCACTTCGAGTTTAATTAGGAAAACAGTAAGCATGCATAAGTTCTGTTTTTAAAGGGTTTGAAAACATAGGTTCTCGAAGCGGGTTTCTTTTAATCATACTCATATAAACATAATATAAAGAAACTCAAACCTACAATATAACAGCGTATACATGTGAGAGCATAGTATAAACATTCATGACCATACAATTGAGAAAATGAAAATGCATACACATTCATATAACTTTTTAGACTGGACCAGAGTCTTTCCTTAACTTTACTTTCATATTTAGCACATGCTTAACATTCTTTACTTCTCCTTTGAAATAGACTACTTTTGGATATAAGCTCATTCCATGACCATCGTCATGCAATAGTAACCAAATCAAATTAAGCCGATATTGGTTACCTCTAAATTAGAGGGTCCTCTATGTCACCCTTGCCTCCAGAGGTTCCTTGAGTCTTTGTGAATCACTATCTCTCACTTCCCTTACCCTTATGATTGAAAAGTCATATCTGATTCTTTCTTTTCTTTTGTTATGGCCACATCTTACATGCATTACAATCATTAACAAGACATATGCGAACATGCGATAATATGACTAAGTCCATAATTTTGACGAAATCTAGTAGCATGACAGCTAGACCGGAGCTTTCCCAAAATGCCAATCATGAAATTCCAATTAACAATCAACTATATCCATTCTCATATCATCATATTAATCATTCAATCATGAGACAATGTTCAATCAAACTTGTCATACATCATGCTTAATGGCATCATGCATTCATACCCTAAAGGGTGTTTATAGTTGTGTTATTCTTTGTGAACAGTCTTATGAGCCATCATATGATTTCCTATAGTTACCCATGAGAGAATCACATAATTAAAATAAATGTGTATGTAGTTTGATCATTTTGGTAATGGCAAATTTGCTATTTGATCATTTTGGTTTTCCTCTAAATTGCTTTCAGCTATCTGCCTAACCTGTTGAGTTAATTGCTTGTATCTAGTGTTGGTAGTTTCTATTAAAGGTGTTAAGAGGATGGTTGCCATCTATTGTGTCAACATGTTTACCAGATTATGGTGAGTTTCCTCAATATGTTATCTAAAGGTAGTTAATGACTCAACAATGTTAAAGGGAGTGCCTATCTGCATAGGAAGTGTCCTAGGCATATTTGGAAATATAGGTCCTACATTCCCTTGTTTATTTATGGTGTTGACGATATTTTGCTTGCATCCCCTACTAGACCCATATACAAAGGTCCAATCATCGAACAATATGGGTTGGTTTGTGCGCCAAAGATTGGCATATTAGCCATGATAGCATTAGCATATTGGAGATTTTGGTAAATAGGATTGTTATACATATTCAGGAGCAGTCCAACCATCCCTTGAGTGGCCATTGGTGGAACATACCCAAGGGATAAGCCATACATTGGCCAGGTATTGGGAGTATGGTTGACATTGGTATTATTTTGTGATTGTTCACCCTAATTGTGTTGAAAAGCATTAGAATAGGTTCTATTGCTTATGAAGTGGGCATACTTTCCCCTTCATTTCTAGCTTCTTCCATCGAAGAAAATGCTCGAGATATATTAGACACTATTGTGCCACTATGCTAAAGCATAATTTATGGACCATAGTTTTATATATTTTTTACACTTCTCTTTTTTCTTGGTCCTACTAGGCATGCCAAATTTTTTGCTTGGATTTTTGTCGAGGAAACAAATAAATTGAAAAGCTTGCTTCATGGATCTTAGTTTGGGGAATGCAAGCAATGTCTCTTGTGAGTTTTCAAGATAAGAGTTTTGTGAAAAATACAATGCTCAACACTTTGTTTCTACTAGATCTTTACAATTTTCTACACTTGTCAAGGTCAAATGTTAACAACATTTTAGTGGCAAACTTTGACGGGTATGCAACACTTTAACTTGAAGTTAAAGAAGAGAACAAGTATTTTTAAATGGATTCTATAATGAAGAACTTATAAACGTAAAGAGTAGGAAATGAACATGAAAATGCAAAGGAAATGTAAAGAAAAGAAATCAAATGAATAATTAATCCTAAGAAATTGAAGAACACAGATGAGTATGGAGACTTTACAATATTTCCTCTTTGCTCTTGGATGTCAGCATGACAAGAAAGCTTTAAGTGTGCTCTAGTAAATATTTCCAACTACTTCGAAACTAATCCTAAGAACCTTTCTTTATAGAAAAAAAATTCTAGCCTAAACAATCCTTAATGATTACCACGATGTTAGTGGGGCGCCAAAAAACTATGCACGTTCAGCTTTGAGATTATAGTAACTGCTTTTGGACGTGCTTTGATTTACACATGCTTCAAATATTGGTAATCGCCTATGTTCTCTACTCCTCATTCACTTATCTTCTAGAAGAAATAACTTTTAGTGATCCGTCAACGAAAACAACTTCGACAACTATATATTTCCTTGACTTCAGTCGCCTTACAATTCAATTATTTACCAAACTATCACCTTAGGACTTTTTCTGCCATTTATCAACATTGCCAAGTTGCCTTTCGACACATCATTGTCTAATACATTAATCGTCATTGATTCACGCTAAGTTATGAGGCTTGTCCACCAATCTCCAAAAGGTAATTGCCAGATGATTTTCGCCTTCAACTAAATCTTGTAGTTTTGACCATCTTTCAGTCACATGCCCTAAGACTTATTTGCTTTTGCCAACTCGAGCCTTTAAATCTAATCAATATCTTTTCCTATGTTCGATAGGTTTATGTCTTTCAACTAAATTTGAGAATTTGAACCAACAACTTCTTCAATTGTTTACTTCAACATGCATTCAAGTTCATGCTACTCTCCTTTTAGCTAATCAATTAAACGGTAGTCTCATCTTTCTTCAAAAGCCATTCTTCAATGGGCGATGGGTGGGGCTGTGGGTTGCTAAATGCGTACTACAAGAACACAAATAAGGAAGGAATCATGCCTTCTCTGTTTATAAAGTGACTTGTCACTGCGTTTTAGGTATTAAATAAATCAATAAAAAATGAGTGGATATTGTCTTAAATATGTTTTTAGCTTCTATAAATATAGATCACTTTGATTTTAGTCCTTTTAAGTTCTTTTTTTTTTTTGTCTTTAGTTGCTCCATTTTTCAATATTATCTTTTTAGTTCCTATCGTTTTAAATTTTGATCCCAATAATTATTTTAAAATATGTATTTAATCCTTGCAAATATTGAAGATTTTGTTTTAATCTTTATAATTATTTTAATAATCTTCGTTTAGTCCTTATATACATTATCACTTAACAGTGTTAGCTAATAGCACGAACTAAAAACATAATGTTGGAAAAAAGAGGGACCAAAAGCCAAATTTTTTTTTCAGAGAGACTAAAATCAAAATGACATATATTTATATGGATTAAAAATATATTTAAGTATTCTTTTTTTTTTTGGTCAATTGCCACTTTCATTCAAAAATCTAAGATGGTGTTTGGTTTGGCATTTTCTATTGTCATTTCCACAAAAAGTAGAAAATAGAAATCAAAATATGTTTGTTATACGGTTGTTGAAAATATGAGCAGAAAATATTTCCTGAAAACAAGGAAAATTTGAAAACAGCAAATCCACCTTTTTACCTTTTTTAGTTGATTGTGTGAAAATATTTTCAGCCAAAGTGCGGTGACACAATTGTAATAAACAAAACTTCTATTCGTTTCTGGTTCGATGCCTATGGTTCGAATCTGCATCAAGCGAAGGTGCAATTTTTTTTTACACAATTTTCTCTTTCTTTTGTCAGCCATCGAGTTCATCTAATAGGAAAGTGAAATGCATTTTTTCCCCCCAATTCTCTAATTAGGGAAAAGCAGGAACCCCTCCTTCCAATCTCAATCATTCCATTATGCCTTCCTCCCTTCCCTCAACTAGTGTTCTGCCACTCACCGCTCGACGCTTCCCTTCCTTCATCCCTTCCATGCCGGTGCGCAAGGAGGACGAGGCGCAAGTTGTGCGTAGGACCTACAAGGGCTGTGAGGGGAAGGTGATGCAGGTGTACCACCAGAAGCGGGTGATCCATATCGAGCACATCACCCGCGAGAAGGTCAATGGCTCCATCATCAACATCGAAATCCACCCTTCCAAGGTGGTAATCACCAATCTCCACCTTGACAAGGACCGCAAATCGCTTCTCAACTGCAAGGCCAAGGGCTACACTGCCGCTGATAAGAGAAGGGCACCAAGTTCGCCTCCAAGGACATCATGCAGACCATCGATTAGCTTGTTCTTATTTTTGTTGGCGTTAATTTACTGATAGAGAAAAATTGGAACTTCATTTGAGAGATGAGGGTTTTTGTAATTTTAGGATCTGATCTATTCATTCCATTGTTATTTTTGTTATGCGTTCAATGTTAAATCAAACTTCCTCATACTGCTGCTGTGGTTATAATTATTGCATCCCTGATCCTTTGTTTTGCTTTGGAATATCTTTATATGTCCTGTTTTGCATTGTTCTGTTGGTGATTCATATAATATTGGTTTGTATTGCTGGTTTGAGTTTTGCCAATAACAGTGTTGTTGTATTCATATTCGATTGGTGATTTGTTTTGGTTTTTCTTTTTCTTTTTTTTTGGGATTAATAAGGTTGGAACACATCAATGCAGTGTTTGATTTTTATCCATGCGGTAATAATCTATATGCATGTGGACAGCAAGGCCTAGTCCTACCATGTCGTATGAAGATAAGCTATAGTTAGCTATTGCCATCCTTTGTATTCTACATAAGAGGTGTTCTATATAATGTAGCCGATGATGAATATCTTGTATTTCCTCCCTCAACCAGCCTTTTTTTTTTTCCTTCTCTCATTATTAGTTATAGTTATCTAATATGTTCTTGGATTCTATAGCAGATCAATTTTATCTTGTTGATTCTGGATTTTCTCATATGGCTAGCTATCTTGCTTCATTTCATAGTGCAAGATATCATTTGTGATAGTATTAGTTATTTTGTTTAATTATGTCTTTTTTTAATATGACTATTTATCCATAAATTAAATATATTCCAAACATATTTTGTCATTACAAGTAATTTTTTTAGTTAAAATTTCCTTTGAAGTATTTAATTATATAATAATTGATAATGATAATAAAATTACTTAAAAGTGAGTAATTTATTTTATTTTTAATCTTAAAACTTTATAGAGTTATCTTATTTTAATAAATACTTTTAAGTTCATCTCAAATTTGCAAATAATAAAGTTTATCTAAATGTGTAAAATATATATATATATATATATATAACATTTTTATTATTTAATAATAAATATAATTTTATTATCTCAAATCTAATTTTGAAATATATTTTAAAAACAAGCAAACCAAACATATTTTTATTGTTTCCCCTTTTTGAAAATAGACAAACTAAACGCATTTCCTAAATTCAGAAAATCTGAAAATGAAAATCATTTTCCAAAAAAGAAAACAGATAATGAAAATAGGAAATATTTTCACAAACCAAACGTACCCATACTTACTATAATTTTTCTAAATTATCCTTTCATATTTTTGTAATTAAATTATTAAAACTATTTAACTCCACAATTATAAAATACATTAGATTAAAATTTTTAACTAAAAATGAACTAAATAAATATTTAGATGTCCCTATATTTATTATTATGATAATACAACTACTTTAAATACTAAATATTCAATCTTTACTTCATTTTTTTTAAGATATACTATATTTTATACTATTATATTGTAATATCATTTAAAAAATATGTGAGAACAAATTTGATAGAAATTTATCATTATGTCAAATTTTGATTTCAAAATAATTATTTTTAATAACTTTATCACAAAAATTTATAATATTTTTTTAAGGATTCTTCAAAGAAAAATTGAAATCATGTTAATTTAATATTTAAGATTTAATTTCATATTAAATAATTACATTTATATAAATTCATAAAATAGCTGTCCAAAAAACCAAGAGTGATAATAAAAAATTAAAAGAAATTTTGGGATTTAAGTAATATTAAGAGGAATAATAAAAAACTAAATAATTTTATCAAGAAAGAAAGAAAAGTATCTTAAATAAATTTAAGTAGAAAGAAGAGACAAGAAGTATATAGAAATGACAGTAGCCCCTTTTTAAAAGTATTACAAACACATGAAATAAATATTAAATTCAACCTGTAAATTATTTTCATTATCATAATAATAAATATATGTTGCATCTAAATTATTTATTTATTTTTAATTAAAATATTTAATTTAATTCATTTTATAAGAGATTGTGAAGTTGAATAATTTTGTTAATTTAGAACGAGACAAGGTGGCCACATGGCTAGACTTCAACTTGTTAGTAAGCTTCTTGGAGGTGTCAACAGCTAGTTTCGTTATGTTCCGAGGCAATTCGGTGGACAACCTTATGGAGGAACTCAAACCATTCAAGGGAGAAGAGTTTTTAGAGGAAGTTGCAACAATTGAAGAGCTAGGGTTTTGAGAATCAAAACTTAAGAAAGACATTATGAGAAGGATTGGAAGGATTGAGTGAGTATCTGAGAGAAGAAGAAGGCATTTGAATGGTGGTTGAAAGTTAGAAACTGAAACACACAACAAGTGAGAAGAAGAGGAGGAACAATAATGAATAGTGTTTTAAATACATCTTCTAGCTTCCTTGAAGATAGCCATTTGGTAGATGATGTACATTTACATCTGTTGTCACCATAATGAGTCCTAGGCTATTAGGTGAAGTATTGTGAGACCCAAAATAGTTTGAGGCCCGAAGTGGAGTAATCCAAGGTAGTGATTTGGTATAGATTAATCGGTTGAGGAATGTAACACCTTACCGAACAAAATACTATGCTTAAGTCATAATATATATATATATATACATGTAGATATCTATTTTTTTCAAAGTTTGCAAAAAGAAACATAAACAGTACATGGTACAAAGGTGAGGCAGCTAAAACAAAATAAGTGGACCTGTCACTAACAAATAGAACCCTAACTGGTCCCCACGGGACATTCCCTGTGCTAATCATCTAAGAGCAACACCCACTAAGCTAAGCCTATTGCCCAGAATGCCAAAAGAGGGCCATTTTATACATCACCTCCTACTATACAACAGAAGTCCTCTAAATGGATTCTGAAGAAAGGAATCCATTCGCCATGCTGGCGTCTGCTAGTGTGTAATCCACGCCTGGTGCAAAGGACGAGGAAGATGAGCTCATCATCTCTGACAGATCCTCCTCCTCAGAAAGTGAAGTAGAAGGGACCTACTGAGGTGGTGAAGCGGGATGTACTACAGGAGCTACTGCTGGAGGTGGAAATGGATGTGCCATGTAAAGCGGGATGACAATATAGGGTATAGAAGGGTCAAACAGTGGGTGAGTAAATGGAACAGCAAAATCTCTGTGGAAAAAGAAATAAAAGCAAAATCGACGGCTACTAGATATATATACATATAGAGTCTAGAAATGGATCAAGGTGGATGTGTAGATCGGGAAACTCAATGGAAAGGATGCCCGTCGTTGCATTCTTCATGATCTGAGAATGACACAAAAATATATAGTAGGGTGAGAATTTAAAGATATTCTTAGTAGGAATTCTAATTCGACGCACATCTGCCATTGCCGTTATTCCTAGTTGTTTCGATTTTTTCTTAATTTTAAATAGTACAACATAACAGTAATATTCAACTTAGGGCCCGTTTGGTATGCCTGTTAGTATAAGGCCTGATAGGATAAGGGCTGATAATATAAGGTCTGATTGTATAAGGCCTGATAAAAATTTAATACTATGCAGTGTTTGGTATGTCACTGTATAAGATATTGTATTATATAAAATATTACCAAAAGAAGAGATTATAATAAATATAATTTTTAAATAGTTATTATAATTATTTAAGCTATTTTTTATTATATATAAAAATAATTTTATATTAAAAATTATTTATTTATTTATTTTTAATATTTTTTTATAAATATAAAAAATATAAGAGAGAGAGAGAGAGAAAGAATGTGAGTGAAATAGATATAGAGTTTTTATACATCAAAATCTAAATAGGCTTAGTATCACATTCCTATATTTGATTGTATTTTTTATTATATACAATTAAATTTATATTAAATATTATTATTTATATATTTTAATAATAAATTTTTATTCTTATATTTTTATTTTAGTTTGAATAGTTATTTTACAATTATTTTTAAAAAATATTTATTTATTCTTAAATAATATTATTTTTTATTACATATTTTTATTTTTTATTATTTATTTAATAATTAATTTTCTTTTAATAAAATATATTAAAAAATAAAAAAAATGAAAGAACCCTTATATATTAAAAGCTAATCAGGCCTAATACGGCCTCCCTAGGCCGTATTAAGTTATCCATCATTATAACGTATAAGGGAGGTTTGATGGATAAACTTATACAATACATTGACTGTACCAAACAACGGATAAGATCATAACGTATTGTATTACCTTATCCTATCATACCTAATACAGCATACCAAACACCCCCTTAATTCATGTTGTGGAAAACATAACCCGAAACAAAACTTAATTTTAAATTAGTGTAATAAAAGTATATCTGAACAGGCATGCTAACATAGCTAAAACAATAACCATAGGTAAACAGTGATATAACACAAGGAATATACAAATAACTATGAAATTCATAACCCAGATTTCTAGGTCTTACTTCAAAAATTCATAACTAATTCTATACTAATCCAATGGCCTAATATTTTATATGTATGGAAAGCCCTGGATGTCTAGTTTCATATAAAAATAGTTTCATCAAATTTAAATGGCAGTAGGTAGAGCCGTATACTCCGCCGTACGGATCATCGAGGAAACCCTAACCTACTTCTAGGTTTGCCTCCCTTTTTCAAGCCATTTGCTTTTAATTTCAATTTTAATCACCACATACATGCAAAATTAATCATAAACCATCATCATCACTCCACGTAACATCAAATTCTCAGGTTATCCATGATCCCCATTCAGCCCCAAATCAGAGAAAGTGAGAAGAGAAGTAGAAATTCCTATTGAGTTTGTGTTGATTTTATGTCTTTGATGCAAGTAACTTGTGATGAGACTTGAGAAAGGATGAGAATGGAGTGGAGATGAGAATAAAGAGAAGAGAAAGAGAAGAGCTTCAGCACTAGAAAGGGCTGGCCGAAATTTGGATGGGAAAAAGAGAGAAAAAGGTGAGATTTTTGGGAGCCAAATGCATGTGATTGGTGGATTTTTCCTTGCTATTCATTTTGGTTTGGCTTCCACCATCAAGGGCTACCTTAGGCGCCACTTGGGTGGATTATTTGGCTAAATCTTAGCCATTGATTCTAGGGCACTCATGGCATGATTTCTACTGATCCGGTTCCGACAGTTTAAAACTCCGAAATCTTACCGATCTCTCTTAAATCGGTAAACTGGTTTGAAAAATTTTTTTTTTCTATGAAGTTTCCTATGTTCCTAACCTAATTTCATCAAGCCTAATCTTTTCAACTCACCCTTAATTGGCTTTAAGTAAATGTTTAATCAAATTATGATTAAACCCACTTATTCGATAAAAATCGAATAACTTGGTTGTTAAGGATAGAATTTCTCGGACGTTACATAACGAATCAAGTCCACTTCCCCATGAATAGTGCCAAACTACCAGCAAGATCATTCAAGCAATAACATCAACATAGAGCATCAAGTTTATAACAATAATGTCAATCATATAATGTGCCACCATAAATTAGGTTTTCTACTCATTCTACTCAATTCTGCCCGATTTTGTAAATTTCACCATAATTTCTATTCAACTCATTTAGACCTCAATTTTGGATATGCTATAGTGATATGTATCTAGTTTCCAACCCTTTTTGTCCCATCTCATTTTGATTTATGTAGTTCAAGTTATTTAAATTTTACCTCTACCCTATAACTAGCCATCACCCTTAGAAGTAAAAATTCGCTAAAAATAGGAAACTAGGTGAAATCATACGAAACTTATACTAGATTAAAGATAATAGAACAAAATTTTATTTTAATTAAGTTGCACCTCATTTGCATAAGTATAGCTTGAGTTATAAGCCCCGTAAGTTGACCTTTATGGATTGCCCTATTCTAGTTCGGTTTGGACTCAAGGCAACTTCATCGAATCACTGGGAATAATTAGGAATGAATCTTGTAATGTCCGAAAGAAAATTTTATCGTTAATAACCGAGTTGTTCAGTTTTTATCGAATAAATGGGTTTATTCGAAATTTGATTAAGTATTTACATAAAGCCAATTAAGTGTGATTTAGGAGTGATTAGACTTGATGGGATAAGATTAGGAACATAGGAAACCTCACAGAAATTTTTCTAAAAACCGTTTACCGATTTAAGAGAAATCGGTAAGATTTCGATATTTTAAATTGACGAAACCGGATCAATAGAACTTAATGAGTGCCATAGGATGAATGGCTAGGATTCAGCCACAACACCCCCATAGGTGGTGCCATTTTCAGCCAAGGAAGCAGCCACAAAACCAAGTTGAATTAGCCAACACAAATCCACTAATCACATTCAACTTGCTTTGGAAGTTTTCTCTCTTTTCCTTTTCTGCCCTTGTAATTTCGGTCCTTATCTATAATGACCCCTCTCCATTCTTTTCTCCATCGTCTCATCTCATCTCAACTCATATCATCCTCCTCTCCCACAAACTTTCAAGCCACAACAAGATTTCTTCAACTCCAACCACAAATCTAACAAGAATCACACATAGGAAAGGTAGGAATCCAACCTCTCTTCTTGTTTTTATTGAATTGGGCTGTGTGAGGATCTTGTTATCCTCATGATATTCATATGATTTGTAGTGATGATGATGGCTTATGATTAAGTTTGCATGTGTGTTGTGATTAGAATTGGAATTGGTATGAAAGAACTTGAAGAAAGGAGAAAACCAAAGAAGCTACTAGGATTTTCCTTGGTAGTCCGTATGGCAGAGTGTATGGCCCTGCCTATAGCCATTTAAATTCCATGAATCTATTTTTATATGAAACTAGACATCCAGGGCTTTCCACACATATATAATATAAGGTTATTGGATCAATATAGAGGTAGTTATGAATTTTTGAAGTTTGACCTAGAAATCAGGACCTTCATCTGGGCAATATGAGTTGAGAAGGGTGTAACTCACCCTGCACAACTCCAAATTGAGTGAATACAAATTTTTTTGGAAGCTAACTTATGAGGAAACATCCCATAAAAATTTTAGATTCAGATTCATTACCATCTATCCCCAGTGTATCAATGAATTTACCTTAAGTGCAACCCGGGCTGGGACAAGCGAGTCTAGTAAGTTCAAGTTTCAAAGCTTATATCTCGAATTATACTCACTCAAATGATATGAAACTTCTTTCATTTGTAAGCTTACTCTGTTAGCTTTATATTGATATAAATTTCAGATGATTTCACCCAGATTTCCATTTTTGGTGAATTTTCTACTATAAGAGTGTAATGCTAGCTAGAAATAGAGCTAGATTGGGTATACTTAAGGTTGAACTCGGAAAGGTATACTTAGGGTTGAACTCGGAAGGATATATTTAAGGTTGAATTCGAAAATTTAGTAGACGGAGAGCTAGATCGGATATACTTAATGTTGAATTCGGAAACTTAGTAAATAGAAAACTAGATAGGGTATAGTTAATGTCAAAAACCTAGAATTTAGGAAACACGCTTATAAACGTCTTAGGAGACCAATGGTGGGATAAGGTCAGAGACCTAACATAATCCCGGAAGTCGGAAATTATATAATCTTGGAAGATCGAATATAACCCCGGAGGTCGAAACTTGTATAAACTCAGACCTCGAATCCCATTCAATCTCAGAAGTCGAACCCGGGAACTTCAATAGAAATTAAAAATTTGCAAGATAGACCAAGACATAAGGTTTTAAAACTTGTACCTATTGATATTGTTATATTCTTGCTATGACTATAATGTTATATATTGAGTTTGCTATTTCATTAAAGTTCCTGGTTGTCTGGCACTATTCATGGGCAAGCGGACATGATCCGTTATGCTGCCGAAATATCGGCAAAGAATGCAATTAATATGAATTTACAAGTTATGCATGCATTGGTCAAAGAAAGAGACAAGTAATGCTACCCTTATAAGAATGAGGAAGAATTTCCATATGACTTGGGCCAGCCCCTAAACAAAGTTAAGGGGAATAGATCAGTGGAGAAATCGGGGAAAGCAAACCTGGCGACCCTGTATAGGAACGAGCTTGATCCTGAAAAGTGGACTATTACCCAGGAGTTTTATGGCCAATATACTCCCAGGGGACCAAGTATGGAAAAAAAAAGAGTTAAAGTCAAGTGCATTATCATTTCTGCATATCATAGTTTCTGTTACCATGTTTTGAGTTAATTTGCACTATTATCTGCTATATATATGTACTTTTGTTTACTTTAATTTTCCTTTATTTCCTTAAGTAAAATCAAGTTGTGTTTCGGGCTATGATTTCTATAACTAATTGAGTAAAACATCCTGTTGATATAACGTTTTCTTTTAATTAACCAAAATCCGAAACACCTGGGAATGGCGGCGATGATATATATATATATATATATATATATATATATATACTTAGGATTCCTACTGAGAAATCTTTATTTCTCACCCTACTATACATTTCCGCGTCATTCTCAGAGCATGGAGAACGCGGAAATGTACACATCCAGTATATGTGTACATATCTGGTAGATGTCAGTTTCGCCTTTATTTCTTTTTCTAGAGAGATTTTGCAATACCACTCATGCACCTGCTTTTTAACCCTGCCGTGCCTTACATTACCATCCCTCTCTACATGGCTCACCCCTTTCCACCTCCACGTGCTATGGCAGCAGCACCGGCAGTAGCAGTAGTTCCCATGGCTCCGCCAGCCTCACCACCGCAGCATATACCCTCGGTTTCGATGTCTGAGGAGGATCCATCTGAGGCTTAGAGTTCATCTTCCTCGTCCTCTGCTCTGAGTGTAGATTACACTCCTGCAGATGTCGGCATGGCAAATGAATTCCTTTCTTCGGAATCCATCTAGTTGGAATACCCACCGTAGCAGCAGTAAGTGTACAGGATGACCCTCTTTTGGCAGTTTGGGTCATGGGCATATGGGTAGGAGTTAGTAGTTGTACATGAAATGTCCCGTGTGGACCAGTTAGGGGGGATTGTTTATGTAGATAGGCCGATTTATTTTGTGTTAATGGCCTCATATTTTTTTCTACACTGTACTGTCTTACAAATTTTTTTGACAACTTTGAAAATAAATGTATACGTACGAATATATATATGATGCAGTTTCAATAAGTTTTTTTCTTTTCATATTTTTACTTGTATTAATTTACGTCCAGTATAATGACTATTTATTGTTTATTTCGTTACCAAACAGAAATTGATTGAAGTAAATAGTTAACTCTTAGTTCACCACATGTAATAACTTATTAGGTAATATATTATGACTTAAGCATAGTATTTTGTTTGGTAAGGTGTTACATTTTTGGTATCAGAGTAGTTCGTCCTAATATAGGCCTAAGGATTGGACTGACTATGTTTTGCATATGCTCTGTGTTCCTTAGACATTATCATACACTGAGTCTTGTCCATATGGATAGGATGCATGTGAGGGATTTGCCTAACCGTCACCGAGCTTAGTATTGATCCTGATCAACTCAATTGCTCTTATTTTGTGTGTTTAGAACTTGATGGCTTCTAGAAGGCGAGGTAGGCCACGAACTTCCTCAGCCCAGGAGGAATCTACAGAGTTCCTAGACACAATGTGAGAAATGGCGCACGCTATGCTCAAGCAGGCAGCTGCGGCAACACAAATGATGGGCCAACTAAGGAGGCCGCCAGAGGTAGGTCTTTGAGGAAATCATTATGGCCCTGGGGTGGATCTAGAATACCTCAAATTCACTGAGTTTAGGAAGGCTAACCCACCTAGCTTCAGGGGAGCCTTTAACCCAGATAAAGCGGATGAGTGGGTTAAAGCTATGGAGAAGGTCTTCTCCGTATTAGACTACAAAGACCATCAGAAAGTGACCTTTGCCACCTATATGCTAGAAGTAGATGCAGAGTTCTGGTGGAATGGTGCACGCCGGTTATTAGAAGGATCCCAGACAGATATTACTTGGGACGCATTTAGAGATGCATTTTACCAGAAGTACTTCCCTGCCTCTGTCCGCAATGCTAAGGAATTGGAATTCATGCACCTCCGTCAAAGGAATTGTAGTGTATCGGAATACATTGCTAAATTTGAGGAGTTGTGCAAGTTTTCCACCATCTATCAAAGGAACCCCGAAGAAGCCTGCAAATGCATGAAGTTTGAAGGTGGGCTGAGAGAAGACATCCTTACCACCATAGGACCAATGGAGATCAGAGACTTCCCTATATTGGTGAACAAGTGCCGCCTGGTGAAGGATTGTAACAAGAAGCTGGTTGCTGCTAGGTCAACCGGTAGTAACTTTAAGAAGGGGTTAGCCCCACAAAGCCCAAGGTTTAAGCCCAACTTTCAGCAACAGAGAAAGTTTTAGCCTGTGGACAATGAAGGCAAGTAACCTCAGAGGCCTTTTGGGAGCCAAACATGCAGCCAGTGCAGCAAGAATCATGGCAATCACCCCTACTTAGCAGGTCAATATGTCTATTTTGGATGTGGCAAACCAGGCCACAAAATCTATTAATGTCCTGCCAGAAACCCTCAGCTAACTCTCGAGCACAACGCCAAGGAAGGGTTTTCACTGTGGATGCACAGGAGGTTAACAAGTCGAAAGATTTAATTCAAGATACGTGTGAAGTGAATGGCAAGACCTTGACTATTTTATATGATTCAGGTGTATCTCACTGTTTCATCTCTCATGATTGCATATCAGCCTTGCAGTTACCTATTTCTGAGTTACCCTATGACTTGCTAGTTTTTACTCCTATAAGTGAGCCCATTAAGACCCATCATATTTGTATAAGTATCCCACTTCAGATAGGAGGTCGAACTTTTTCGGCTAATTTGATTTGTCTCCGCTTGTCCGGACTTGACATTATTTTGGGTATGGATTGGCTCTCTGCCAACCAGGCCCTGTTAAATTGCTTTGATAAATCCAATATGCTTCCTTCTGTTTCATCTTCTAAATCAGTAATCCTTATAAGTCTTTATTTAAGCTCCTTAGCCATACACCACTGTGAGGATAAAAGTCAAGGGTATATCCTCTTATCAATTAGTGTAGCAAAGGTTGATCAGGAGTTAGATAATATTCCAATTGTTAGGGAATATCCCGATGTCTTCCATAAAGATATTCCTGATTTTCCTCCTGAGAAGGAAATTGAGTTTGCCATTGACTTGGCACCAAGAGCAGGACTAATATCTATAGCGCCATACCGAATGTCACCCTTGAGTTGACCGAACTTAAGAAGCAAATTGAAGAACTCCTGGAAAAGAAATTTATTAGGCCAAGTGCATCACCATGGGGAGCCCCAGTCCTGTTAGTTAAGAAGAAAGATGGGGGCATGCGACTGTGTGTAGATTACAGGCAGCTGAATAAGGCGACGATATAAAATAAGCATCCATTGCCAAGGATTGATGATCTCATGGACCAACTACAAGGGGCTACTGTATTTTCCAAGATTGATCTATGGTCTGGATATCACCAGATTCAAGTTCGAGAAGAAGATGTTCCGAAAACAGCGTTTCAAACTCGTTATGGACATTATGAATACACTGTGATGTCCTTCGAGTTGATGAATGCACCAGCAATATTCATGGATTACATAAATCGAATATTTCGACCATATCTTGACAAATTTGTAGTGGTATTCATTGATGACATACTTGTTACTCAAAAACAGAGCAAGAGCACGCAGAACATTTGCGACTGGTTCTGCAAATTCTAAGAGAGAAGAAACTTTATGCTAAACTATCTAAATGTGAATTTTGGATGGAGCAAGTAAAATTTCTTGGCCATGTGGTATCCCATGGGGGGATTTCAACGGACCCCAGTAAAGTAGAAGCGATGAGTAACTGGGAGCGACCAGCAGCGATTCTTGAAGTCGGGGAGCTTCTTAGGGTTGGCAGGATATTACAGGAGATTTGTTAGGAACTTCTCTCAAATAGCCCTACCCCTAACAAAGTTAACCAGAAAGAATGCCCCATTCAAATGGACACCTGAGTGTGAGCAAAGTTTCCAAGAATTAAAAGAAAGGTTGACAACAGCCCCGGTACTTACTCTGCCAAATCCTCATGGACTATTCGAAGTCTATTGTGATGCTTCTAAGAAAGGGTTAGGGTGCGTGTTAATGCAGAACAGGAATATCGTCGCGTATGCTTCCAAGCAATTGAAAACTCATGAAAGAAATTATCCAATGCATGACTTAGAGTTAGTGGCGGTGGTATTAGCTCTAAAGGTATGGAGACGCCACCTCTACGGAGTGAAGTTTGAAGTGTTTTTTGATCACAAAAGCTTGAAACACCATTTTGATCAGAAGGAATTGAACATGAGATAGCGAAGGTGGATAGAGTTTCTTAAAGATTATGAATTTGAGCTAAAGTACCACCCTGGCTAAGCAAACGTGGTGGCAGATGCCCTGAGTAGGAAATATTTAACTGTGGCAAGGATGATAATCAAGGAGACGGAGCTCATAGAGAGTTTCCGAGATCTCAACTTGGGAATCTCTATGAACCCCAATGTCATTCAGTTAAACCAACTTAAGATAACCAATTATTTCAAAGACCAAATCCAGCAAGCACAACGAAGAAATAATGACTTCCAGCATACAGTGTAATTAGTGCAAGCTGGCAAGCTAACAGGATTTACACGGTATGTAGAAGGAATATTGCGATATCAGGGGAGAATATGCGTACTTGAGGAGGATAATCTCAGGAAGAAGATCTTGGAGGAAGCCCATAAGAGCGAGTTTACTATACATCCTAGCATTAACAAGATGTATCAAGATCTCAAGAAGATGTTTTGGTGGCCAGGCCTTAAGATAGATGTGACAAATTTTATGAATAAATGTCTAACCCACCAAAAGGTAAAAATAGAGCATCAGAAACTAGCAGGGACACTACAACCCTTAGAGATTCCGGAGTGGAAATGGGATAGTATTTCCATGGATTTCGTAATGGGCTTACGAAGAACACTCTCAGGGTATGATGTTATATGGGTCATAGTGGATAGACTAACTAAGTCCGCTCACTTTTTGCCCATTTGAGCGAATTACCCTCTAGAGAAGCTAGCTCAATTGTACATTCAAGAAGTGGTATGGCTACATGGTATTCCTTCAACAATCATTTTAGATAGAGATCTAAGATTTACCTCACGATTTTGGGGAGCATGCCAGAAAGCGTTCGGTACTAGGCTATGTTTAAGTACTACGTACCATCCGCAAACAGATGGCTAGACCGAGCGAACTATTCAAACTTTGGAAGATATGCTACAATAGTACATTCTGGAACAGCGTAGGAGCTGGGATCGATACTTACCATTGGCTGAGTTTGCGTACAACAATAGTTACCATGCTAGCATCGACATGGCTCCATATGAGGTTTTATATGGACGGAAGTGTCAATCTCCTCTGTGTTGATATGAATCAGGAGAACAGAGTCTATTGGGATCGGAATTAGTCAAACAAACTACAGAGCAAATCAAAAGGATCCGTAGCAAGATACTTGCAGCTCAAAGTCGTCAGAAGAGCTACACGGATGTCAAGAGAAAGCCATTGGAGTTCCAAGAAGGAGACCATGTGTTTCTAAAGATCACACCCACAATTGGAGTAGGTAGAGCCATTAAAGTTAGAAAGTTAAGCCCTCGCTTTATAGGTCCTTTTCAAATTTTGAAGTGAATCGGGCCAGTTGAGTATCAAGTCGCCTTACCTCCACATCTCTTAAATCTTCATTATGTCTTTTATGTTTCTCAGTTCAGGAGATACCAGCTTGACCCCACTCATTTCTTGAAACCTAAATCAATCCAGTTAAGGGATGACTTAACTTTTCATGTACCACCAGCACGGATAGTGGACAGAAGCATCAAACACCTTCGGAACAAAACCGTACAGTTAGTGAAGGTGGCGTGGGGACATGAAGACTCAGCAGACTGTACGTGGGAATTAGAATCCGATATGAAGAGAGAATATCCTAAATTATTTGCAAGTACTAAATTTTGACGACAAATTTTTTTTTAAGAGGGTAGTAGTGTAACGTCCGAAAGAAAATTTTATCGTTAATAACTGAGTTGTTTGATTTTTATCGAATAAATGGGTTTATTTGAAATTCGATTAAGTATTTACTTGAAGCCAATTAAGTGTGATTTAGGAATGATTAGACTTGATGGGATAAGATTAGGAACATAGGAAACCTCACAAAAAATTTTCTAAAAACAATTTACCGATTTAAAAGAAATCGGTAAGATTTCGGTATTTTAAACTGACGAAGCCAAATCAATAGAACTTATGCAATGAGTGCCCTAGGATGAATGGCTAGGATTCAGCCACAACACCCCCATAGGTGGTGCCATTTTCAGCCAAGGAAACAGCCACAAAACCAAGTTGAATTGGCCAACACAAATCCACCAATCACATTCAACTTGCTTTGGAAGTTTTCTCTCTTTTCCTTTTCTGCCCTTGTAATTTCGGTCCTTATCTATACTGACCCCTCTCCATTCTTTTCTCCACCATCTCATCTCATCTCAACTCATATCATCCTCCTCTCCCACAAACTTTCAAGCCACAACAAGATTTCTTCAACTCCAACCACAAATCTAACCAGAATCACACATAGGAAAGGTAGGAATCTAACCTCTCTTCTTGTTTTTATTGAATTGGGCTATGTGGGGATCTTATTATCCTCATGATATTCATGTGATTTGTAGTGATGATGATGGTATATGATTAAGTTTGCATATGTGTTGTGATTAGAATTGGAATTGGTATGAAAGAACTTAAAGAAAGGAGAAAACCCAAGAAGCTGCTAGGATTTTCCTCGGCAGTCGATACGGTGGAGTGTACGGCTCAGCCTATAGCCATTCAAATTCCATGAATCTATTTTTATATGAAACTAGACATCCAGGGCTTTTCACAATATATAATATAAGGTCATTGGATCAGTATAGAGCTAGTTATGAATTTTTGAAATTTGACCTAGAAATCAAGACCTTCATCCGGGCAATATGAGTTGAGAAGGGTGTAATTCACCCTACACAACTTCAAATTGAGTGAATCCAAATTTGTTTGGAAGCTAACATATGAAAGAACATCCCATAAAAATTTCAGATTCAGATTCATTGCCATCTATCCCTAGTGTATTAATGAATTTACCTTAAGTGTAACTTGGTCTGGGATAGGGTAGTCCAGCAGGGTCAAGTTTCAGAGATTATATCTCGAATTATACTCACTCAAATGATATGCTTTTTATTTGAAAGCTTGCTCTGTTAGCTTTACATTGATATAAATTTTGGATAATTTCACCAAGAGTTCCATTTTTGGTGAATTTTCTCTTATAACAGTGTAATTCTGGCTAGAAATAAAGCTAGATCAGGTCTACTTAAGGTTGAACTCGGAAGAGTATACTTAGGGTTGAACTCAGAAGGGTATACTTAAGGTTGAACTTGGAAGGGTATACTTAGAGTTGAACTCGGAAGTGTATACTTAGGGTTGAACTTGGAAAGGTATATTTAAGATTTAACTCGGAAAGGTATACTTAGGGTTGAACTCGGGAGGATATACTTAAGGTTGAATTCGGAAACTTAGTAGACAGGGAGCTAGATCGGATATACTTAATATTGAATTCGGAAACTTAGTAAATAGGAAACTAGATAGGGGTATAGTTAATATCAGAAACCTGGAATTTAGGAAACACGCTTATAAATGTCTTAGGAGACCAATGGTGGGATAAGGTCGGAGACCTAACATAATCCCGGAAGTCGAAAATTATATAATCTCGGAAGATCAAATATAACCCCGAAGGTCGAAACTTGTATAAACTAGGACCTCGAATCCCATTCAATCTCGGAAGTTGAACTTAGGAACTTCAATAGAAATTAAAAGCTTGCAAGATAAACCAAGAAATAAGGTTTTAAAACTTGTACCTATTGAAATTGTTATATTCTTGCTATGACTATAATGTTATATATTGAGTTTGCTGTTTGATTAAAGTTCCTGGTTGTCTGGCACTATTCATGGGAAAGCGGACATGATCCGTTATACTGCTGAAATATCGGCAAAGAATGCAATTAATATGAATTTACAAGTTATGCATGCATTGGTCAAAGCATGAGACAAGTAATGCTACCCTTATAAGAATGAGGAAGGATTTCCATGTGACTTGGGCTAGCCCCTGAACAAAGTTAAGGGGAATAAATCAGGGGGGAAATCAGGGAAAGCAAACCTGGCGACCCTGTATAAGAACGAGCTCGAACCTGAAAAGCGGACTATTATCCAGAAGTTTTATGGCCAATATACTCCCAAGGGACCAAGTATAGAAAAAAAAATGAGTTAAAGTCAAGTACATTATCATTTCTGCATATCACAGTTTCTGTTACCATGTTTTGAGTTAATTTGCACTATTATCTGCTATATATATGTACTTTTGTTTACTTTAATTTTCCTTTACTTCCTTAAGTAAAATCAAGTTGTGTTTCGGGCTATGATTTCTATAACTAATTGAGTAAAACATCCTATTGATGTAACATTTTTCTTTTAATTAATCAAAATCTGAAACACCTAGGAATGGCGGCGATGATATATATATATATATATATATATATATATATATATATACATACTTAGGATTCCTACTGAGAAATCCTTATTTCTCACCCTACTATACATTTCCGCGTCATTCTCAGAGCATGGAGAACACGGCTACCAGCGTCCTGTTCATTAAGTTTCTTGAGCTCCATATTCATCTTGATCCTTTCATAGACTCTGTGAAAATATACGGTAGATGTCAGTTTCACGTTTATTTCTTTTTCCAGAGAGATTTTGCAGTACCACTCATGCACCCTCTTTTTGACCCTGCCATCCCTTACATTGCCATCCTTCTCCACATGGCTCACCCTTTTCCACCTCCACATGCTGTAGCAGCAGCACCAATAGCAGTAGTAGTTCCCATGGCTCCACCAACCTCACTACCGTAGCAGATACCCTCGATCTCGATGTCTGAGGAGGATCCATCTGAGTCTGAGAGTTCATCTTCCTCGTCCTCTGCTCCGAGTGTGGATTACACTCTTGCAGGTGCTGACATGGCAAATGGATTCCTTTCTTTGGAATCTATCTAGTTGGAGTACCCACCGTAGCAGCAGTAGGTGTACAGGATGACCCTCTTTTGGTAGTTTGGGTCATGAGCATATGGGTAGGAGTTAGTAGTTGTACATGAAATGTCCCGCGGGGACCAGTTAGGGGGGGTTGTTCATGTAGACAGGCTGATTTATTTTTTGTTAGTGGCCTCATATTTTTTTCTACCCTGTACTGCCTTACATATTTTTTTGACAACTTTGAAAACAAATGTATACGTACGAATATATATATATGATATAGTTTCAGTAAGTTCTATTTTTTTTTTCATATTTTTACTTGTATTAATTTACTTCTGATACAATGACTGTTTAGTGTTTATTTTGTTACCAAACAAAAATTGATTGAAGTAATAGTTAACTCTTAGTTCACCACATGTAATAACTTATCAGGTAATATATTATGACTTAAGCATAGTATTTTGTCTGGTAAGGTGTTATAAATCTACTCTAAAAAATTTTATGGAATGTTTCCCTATGTGTTGGCTTTCAAACAGAATTATTTGCACTCAATTTAGAGTTTTGTAGGGTGAGTTACACCCTTCTCAACTCATATTGCCTAGAAGAAGACCCAGAATTTCAAGTTAAATTTCAAAAATTCATAACTCACTCAATACTAATCCAATGGCCTTATAATTTACATGGTTGGAAATCTCTAAACGTATAGTTTCATATAAAAATAGATTCAACAAACTTTGATGGCTAGATTTTGGTCCGTATAGAGCGAACATACGCACGCCGTAGGGTTTTCACCCAAACAACATCCTACTTCTTTCTATTCTCAAATCCTTCCACTCCAACTTCAATTCTAATCCAAACATACATTTTAAACCAACCCTATCTCATCATCTCTACTCAATATAGTATTAGAAATATGAAAGAAAGAGGAACCCCAAGCAGCACCAATCCATAGAAAATAGAATAGAAATTAGGATTCCTACCTCTTCTATGTGTTAAACTTGTTAGATTCAAGTCTTGGATTGAAGAAAATTGTTGGAGCTTGAAAGCTTGATAGAGATAAAATGCAAATGAGATGAGAAAGAAAGAAAATAGAGAGAGGTCAGCATGTATATTAGGCCGAATTAGTCAAGGGAGTAGGAAGGAAATTTTTTGAAACTTTTGGAGGAAGGTTAAATGTGATTGATGGATTTCTTTCTTCATTCCAATTTGATATGGCTGCCCATATGATGGGCTGATGTTGCACCATTTAGAGGGGTTGGGTGGCTGAATTTTGGCTATTCAATCTAGGATTCTCATAGTATAATTTCTATTGATTCAATTCTGACAGTTTAAAATACTGAAATCTTAACAATTTCCTTTAAATCGGTAAAACATTTTGAAAAAAATCCTACGAGGTCTCCTATATTTCTAATCCAGTTCCTTCAAATCTAATATCTCTAAATGATACTTAATTGGCTTTAAGTAAATACTTAATCAAATTCTAATTAATTTCAATTATTCGATAAAAATCGAACAACTTGGTTAAAAACGATAAAAATTTTTTAGACGTTACAAGGAAAGTTATGAAGCCCAATGCTTAAGGATTTGATTAGAGGTGCTAATGGTGCAGTTTGGATGGTTTTGAATAAAAAATTCATTTGATCCAAATAATAAAATATATAGTGATTTGGATTGAATTAATTTAGTTTAGATTTTAAATCTAATCCAATCCAAACCAGTTTTTTGTAGTTTGGATTTAATCAGTTTAATCGATTTTTTATAAAAGAAAATCTTAAGCATAGAATATTATAAATAAAAAGTAACTTGAATTAATAAAATCAATAAAAATAAAAATAAAAATAACTCATGTAATATGCATAAAATAATATTTAAATGAAAATGACATACAAATATAAAATTATGTGATAAATTAAAATTATTATAAGTAAAAGTACAAAGCTAACAATGAAAAATTATATTATATAGTATTATTCAGTTTGGATTGGATTGAATCGATTTTGAAAATTAAATGTGAAATCTAATCCAATCCAAGCGGTTTGTGAAAAATAAGATCCAATCTAATCCAAACTTTTGCGGTTTTGATTGATTTTCAGTTTGGATTGGATTAGCTTAGCAATTTTGATTGGATTGGATTGGACTTGAACAATGAGAAAAAATGGTTACCATTAGTTTGATGAATGCGGGTGAGGTAGTTATGGCATGATCAAGCATGGATAGGTAGCCAAGAATCACGTTTGGATTATGATGAAATGTATGCGAGAATCTCAGAAATATATAAGAGAGCCTCCAAGTGCAAATAGAGACAAAACTCTCATTCTCACAAATTATGTCATTTTAGCTTTCAGTCTATTGTCCATTTTAGTTTTTCAGTTGTATCTTCCTTTAAACCACGTTCTCTATTTTGTAATTAAGATCTTGTTTTGTATGAACTCTTAACATCAATGCAAGTTTAATTTCATCTTTATTTTTTTATTGATCAATCTTGCTGAACACTTGCTTATTGAGTTAGTTGGGGAATCCATTTACCAAGGGATAGAGTACCCTCCTTGGTGTAAACTACTTGATTATTAAGGTAATCAAAAGGCTTATTTCAAATAGATTTCCTTAGACAAATTTTGCCGATTACATTTTTGTCCAACAACTCCCTATTTTCATTCAACTTTAAAACTTGAATTTCAAATCATTATCTATATTACCTTCTTTTACACCAACGTAAGGTTGGTTAAGGTGGTAGGTGTTTTGATCCAGAGATCTCAAATTCAAGCCCTACAAATAGAAAAATTCTTGCTAGGAGATCCCTAACCCCTTTAGGGACCCTCATCAAGTCGAGCCAAATTAATCAAGTTCCTGATAATAAGGCCCAAATAACGGTGGTCCATCAAGGCCAAAAAAATATTACATTTTTTCTTCTCCAATTTCCATTTGTGAATACTTCTCCAAAAAATTATAAACTGCTCCTAATTTTATAATTCATATAAAATAATTCTTATTTTATAGCAATAATAAATTGTATTTCCACAGTGGCAGAGCTTTGTTAAGGCAACAAGGGGAAAATAACTTATATATAGAGACACAGGGAGAGAGATAGAAAGAGAGAGAGAGAGAGAGATAGATGCTTTATCTGATAAATATACTTTACCCTAAACATGCTACTTTATATAAATGGGTTTATCTAACTTAAAAGCCCATATTAACTTATTTTTTCAATTAAAAAACTAAAAACCAAAAATATCACATTTTAACATCCTCCCATGTATGGCACTACGCTTAAGTCATAATACCTCACCTAAGAGTTGTTACTATCACTTAATCGGACCTTGTCTGACAGCAACCTTCGGCCACCTTCGCCTCGGAGGACCTTCTTCGGAACTTTTAAACTATCTGGAGATAACATGGAAATAAACATAGGAGTAAGAATTATAAATTCTCAGTCTGCAAACCTTCTCAGTAAAACAAATCATTAAGAAATTTCATACTATGTCATCGTTATTATCTCCAGCTGCTTCGATTTATTATTCTATTTTATAGTTTGAAAATATATGGTATGAAGCAGAATTCATTTTATTTCATGCACTTGAGTCACATTGGCAATATTTTATTAGAATAATAATCACCGCGTAAGTACAGCATCAATAGAGCATGGGATATAATTATGCAAATACTCATATTTGAATTCATGCAAATGCACTGGTGTTTTTCTTTAACTTTCTTTACTTTCTTTTCTTGGCAAACCTAGGCGTTACGTATCGCCATTCCTCGGGTGCTTCCATATGTTTTAATCTTTAGTCTTTACTGCCCTTGGATAATCTGATCTAGGAGTGTGCTCAACTCATGACTGTCGTCACAGAGTATTGACCCGCAAGGGGAACCATGTGCCTCTAGTTTTGGAGGGATCTCATTTTGGTCACGTGCCTCTAAATTGAAAGGATCTCTCCTGGTCATGTGCCTCAAGAATGGAGGGATCTTAGTTGACCACTTGCCTTCAATGTAGAGGAATCTCATCTGACCATCTGCCTCCAAGGTAGAGGAATCTCATAGTTTTATACTGCCTTCATAGGGAGGAACCCGTAGTGCAACTGTCTCCGAGTGAAGGGACCCACATCTTTATCTTTTAACTGCCTTCACCTAGAGGGACCTGAATATCTGCCTCCAAGTGAAAGGATCTCATATATTCTTTCTTCATTCATATGCAAATATGCATGCTCTCATAAGAAGAATTCATGATCATATCACCATAATATATTCATAATTGTATAGTGGTTCATATCATAAATCTCTCGTAAAATAAACACTCATGATGTCATAGGCTTCTGCCGAAAATTTGGCAGCATAACGGATTGAGTCCGTTTCCCATGAATAGTGTCAAACAACCAGGAAACTTTAAACAAATGGCAAACCCAATATAGAGCATCATATCTTCATTAGTTGTCACACACAACAAAGTCTTGCGAAGCTTTTTAACTTCGACTAATGTTCCCAAGTTTGAGCTTAGGACTGACTTCCGAGATTGAATTGTGCCGCAGTTCTGAGATTATATAAGTTCCGACTTCCCGATATATAAGGTTAATGTTTTGATTTTCGACTTCCGGGGTTATGTTTAGAGTCGATCTCCAAGATTGATCCTGGACCGTGTTTTAGAATTACGTGTATAAGAGTTTTAAAGCGTCCTAATTCTCGACTTTCGAGATTCGGGTATAAGGTTTCATGTTTTGGTACTAACTTCCAAGTTTATGTTGAAGATCCTCGACTTCTGGGTTTAAGTATTTTAGGTCCTATATTCTTATCTTTGACTTTCAATTTTAAGGTGATTTATGTGCTGTGTGATTTCCGATCTCTGACTTTAAGCCACAATTAGTCTTCCAAAACTTTTATGAACATGTTCCCTAAGTTCCAAGTTCCGACATTCACTATACCTGATCTAGTTTTCTATTCACAAAGTTCTGAGTTCAACATTAGGTATACCTGTCCTAGTTTCCTATTCACTAAGTTCCAAGTTCAACATTAAGTATACCCGATGTAGCTCTCTATTTACTAAGTTCCAAGTTCCGACCTTAACTAAACTTGATCAAGTTTTCATACATATCTCTAGCCAGAATTGCACTCTTCTCAGAGAAAATTCGCCAAAAATAGAAATCTAGATGAAATCATGCGAAATTTATATTAATGTAAAGCTAACAGAACAAGCTTTTAGATGAAAGAAGTTGCATATCATTTGAATGAGTATAATTCGAGATATAAGCCCTGAAACTTGACCTTCCTGAATTGCCCTATTTTGGCCTGGTTTGGACATAGGGCAACTTCTTCAAACCACTGGGAGTAAATAGGACCGAGTCTAACTCTGAAATTTTTATGGGATGTTCTCCTATGTGTAAGCTTTCTAACAAAATTAGTTTCATTGAATTTCACATCATATAGGGCAAGTTTTGCCCTGAACAACCTAGTCTGCCTAGAATCAAACTCAAAAACCTAGGTTATACTTCCAAAATTTATATCTCTCTCAATACTAATCCAATGGCCTTATATGATATATGTATGGAGAGCCCTAAATGTCTACTTTCATTTAAAAATATTTTCATTGATCTTAAATGGTTGTAGGCAGAGCTGTACACTCCGCCGTACGGACTACCGAGGGGTTTTGGTTTTCCAGTATCTCACCTCTTCCTACTTTCACCCTTTCTTACTTCTTAATCGATTCTAACATCAAAAACAACTCACAATTCAGCCAGAGATCATCATATTCATTCAATCATCGCCTCAAGAAATGAGAAAATAAAGTCACAATTAGCCACCCATAACCAGAATATCAAGAACAAGATTGAATCTCTACCTCCTTTAAGTGTGATTTTGCTATGTTTAAGCTCAAGTTGATAGAACCCTTTCAAAGCTTGAAGGTTTGATGGAGTTGGTTGAGAGAAGAAGAGAAGAAGAAGGCTGAAACATGGAGAGAAGGTGGCATAAATTTTGCTGAAAGGGAAAGGAAGGAATATGTTGTTAAAGTTTAATGAGGTAGTTGAAAACTTGGAATTTGATTGGTTACTATTTTGTGGCCCATCTTCAGCCATGCTTCCTTCCCTTTGTGGTCTTGGTGGTGCCACCCATAGAGGGTTATATGGCTGAGCATTCAGCCTTGATTCATAGGGTTTTGGGTATACAATCCTATTAATTCGGCTCCGACAGTTTAAAATACCGTAATCTTACTGATTTTCTTTAAATCGATAAATCGGTTTAAGAAAATTTCTATGAAGTCTTTTATGTTTCTAACCTAATTCCCTTACATCTAATATCAATTAATTGCTAATTAATTGATCCTAAATAAATATTTAGTTAGATTTGATTAACCTCAATTATTTGATAAAAACCGAACAACTAAGCGAAAAACGATAAAATTCAATGGATGTTACACACATCATAATTGAGTATCAATCTAGCATGAAAATTGTAACATCGCCTTTTTATAAAATACTCTATTTAGAGTTACTTTGATTCAATTGCCTTATTTAAATATTTTAGTTGATACATTTGAAATAATTTTATAACAATGATTAGTTTAAAATTGGCACAATAATCGAATCTTAGATTATTAGATTTCATGAAAGAAAAATATCGAGTATATATATATATATATATATATATATATATATATATATATATATATATATATATATATAGTATCATATATGTAAGCATGTGTTATGCTAACTAATAATAATTAATATATTAATATCAATATTCAATATGACACAATAATAAAAATGAAAAAATAAAAGGAGAAGTTCACGTCAGCCGACGTGAAGGACTAGCACCTCAAGTCCTTGGTGAAAAACATGGTAATAAATAGAGACGGAGAAAGTTTTGGCTTTGGTGGTTTTCAGCACAGCAGCTTAAAAGTCATTGAAATTAAATTTTTTATAAGTAAAGAATAATTTCCTGCAACTATGTAAGTAGTGCATCACAAGCAGAACAATGCATTGAAATACATTAGATAGAAGTGAGGGCTGTAACACCCTCCTAAGTACAGCACTATGCTTAAGTCATAATACCACACCCTGGAGTTATTACTGTTACTTGAGCAGACCTTGTCTGACAAAGAATCTCAAATGCCTTCTAAGCTTACAAAACTATCTGGAGACAACACGGAAAATAGGAGTGAGAATTTTAAATTCTTAGTAGGATTCTCTAATTATCATACATAATGTCATCATGTCATCTCCAGTTTGCTTCGGTTTATTTTGAAAAAGGTGAACAAGTTATATAAACTATTTAATTTTATAGTTCGAAAATATGATATCCGAAGCAAAGCTTATTTTAATCTTGCACCTAGCATTTGGGAGAACCCATAAAAGTCAATTCATGAACGATACCATGAATATTAACTGCAACATATTAGAATACACATAGCATCTACACCTGTCTTCACTTGTACTTGAACTTATACATATATATAAAGCTTACTTTTCTTTCATCCAACACACCTAGGTGTTACGTATCGCCGTCCCTAGGGCGCTTGCATCCGCCTACACTTGAGCGTTACGTATCACCGTCCTCAAGTGTAGTATTATACTATATTCCACAGTATGATCGCCATGTCATACCCCATCAGAGCGTGATCGCCATATCACGTTCTTTAGGAATATAGACTCATCATCATATCTTTACATGCCACATTCCAAAGTATGATCGCCATATCATACCCCATTAGAGCGTGATCGTCATGTCACGTTCCTTAGGAATATGGGATCTTCATTTGGTACTTACACTAGCTGGGTCATGTCATGCCTCATGTAAGTTCTGGCCCCTATGCTCACACTAGCTGGGTCGATGCCATGCCTCATGTGAGCGGGGTACTTGCATGTACTTTAATTTTGGTCTTTAGTCTTTAATCTTTACTGCCCTTGGGTAGCCTGGCCTTGGAGTGAGCTTGTCAGCTCCACCCATGACCGTTGTCACACCGACTCACCCACAAGGGGATTCACATTTAATATACTCATGTCTTTTCATTCTTATACATGATCATGCATAGACATGTTGAATGTACTTATATATATATACTTCATCATTTATTCTCATATACCTCATATCATACTGCTCCTTGATTTATTCTCATATATCTCATATCACATTTATATCATTCTTGTATATAAATATCCCTAGTTGCATAGACATCTGCCATAAATCTGGCAGCATAACGGATCAGATCCGTTTCCCCATAAATAGTGCTAGTTCCCATGGACAAATCAATCATAGCAACATAATCAATCTAACATATCTCTTAATGTAAAACTTATAATCCTCAACTCAAACCTTATGTGTCCACCAACTCTTGTGAAACTATCACTTTGGCCATTCTACAAATTCTATTCGGTTCTACCTGAATATTGTATATCCACCTTTATCTCTATTCAACTCATTTAAACCTGAAATTTGGATATGTCATAGTTCTATATGTCTACTTTCTAACCTCTTTGGTCCTATATCATTTTGATTTATGTAACTCAAGATATTTAACTTTTGCCTCAGCTTACTCAATCACTGGCCCGAATTACACTCCTGGAAATATAAATTCACTAAAAATCAAAACTAACCTCAAATCATACAAAATTGATTCCATATCAAAGTTAACAGGACAACTTTTCATTTATAATAAGTTTCACTTGATTTGCTTAAGTATAGCTCGAGTTACAAGTCCTGAAAGTCGACCTTCCTGAACTACCCTATTTTGGCCTAGATTGGACCTAGGGCAACTTCCTCGAATAACTGGGAATAATTGGGACCATAACAAACTCAAAATTTCATATTGGGATGTTCCCCTATGTGTAAGCTTTCTAACAAAATTAGTTTCACTCAATTTGGAGTTGTATAGGGTGAGTTATACCCTCCTCAAGTCACCCTGCCCGGATGATGGTCCTGATTCTTAGGTCAAACTTCAAAAATTCATATCTCTCTCAATACGAATCCAATGGCCTTATATGATATATGTATGGAAATCCCTGGATGTCTACTTTCATGTAAAAATGGGTTCATCGAATTTAACCGATTGTAGGCGGCGCCATACACTCCGCCGTACGGACTGCCGTGGAACTTCTCCCTTAGACAGCATTCCAATCCTTCACTTCTCCTAGTTTTCTTCTTCTAACATTAATTCCAACTCATTATTTCATATTAATCCAATCATAATTCATCATATACATCCAATATATCATCAAATATATATAGAAGAGTAATCTTTCATGCATCCTCAGTTTTGAGAAATTAAGATTAAAGATTGAATCCTACCTCTTTAGAGTGTGATCTTGCTGAATTTGAGTTTGAATTGAATGGAGCCTTGCCAAAGCTTGGAGATGTGATAAAGTAGATTGAGAGGGAGAAAGGAAGAAGAAGGCTGGAGCAAGAAGGAAAGGGAGTGACGTAAATCAGCTGGGAAGAAGAGGGGAGTCTAACTTAAATACATGAGAGTTGTGGTGTTGATTGGTTGGAGTTTTGTGGTTGAAGTTCGGCCATGTCTCTCACTTTTGTGGCCAAAATGCTCTCCACATCGCCCCAAAAGTGGAATACGTTTCCGTTCTACCTGAAATCGGAAATTGTATCTATTATTCCTAAAGTCGGAACTCGTCCCATCTTGTTTGTGACTTGAGGAAATCTTATGTTTATTCGAAACTTGGAAGTAAAGTCGGACATCGGAAGTCATACAGCTCGCAATCATATAGTCTCGGAACTCCCTATTTGAACTCGGGAATGTGAATGTTGGATATAAACTCGGAGATCGGAACTCGTGCAGGACTGGAAATCAACTCAAAGATTTGAACTCATGTCCATTGAGTTCAACTCTAAGGCTAGAACTCGTTACATTTAACTCGAAGGTCGGTACTTGCATCATTGTATTAACCTATAACTTCTGAGGTCGAAAACCGCGTAAACTATTTTGAAACATGAGGTCTAAGGTCGAAACTCGGGAACCTCATCTGAAACTTGAAGCTACAGTTTGAGACCGGAAATCGGGTACACTTTCTTTGAAACATGAAGTCGGATGGATTCGAAGGTGAAATCGGAAATCGGGAAATCCAGATGAGCTGAAATTTGAGGACAAAATCGAAAGTCGGAAATAATCCGTTTTAGGTAAATTTTGAAGATGAAGTCGGAAATCATGGTACTTAAAGGGGAACTTGGAACTCGGAACTCGGGATGTTACAAGGGCAGAGAGAAGGCAAAAATTATATTGATTTAGTGGTGGAACAAAGGATAGAAGAATTTAGTGTGTACACATCTTTCTACTGCTACAATAGTTTTTGAGGTAGATAATAAAAATATTTGTAAAGTAAAACCATGACTAAGATTTACTTATTGTAAGTTATATTATTTTATACTATTGCTCATTATTATCTTCTATCAACTATCATAGCTTATTTTATGTTCCAAGTTATTTATAAAAATTGCTCAATATTATTCTTGTTGAAATTTATTCTATTTATCTTTTCAAGTTATTTTATTTAATGTTCTTTTATATTATTGTTCCTTATCATTTATCAATGCAATATATTTCATTTATCATTCCAAGTTATTTAAACTAATATTAATTTATATTATCGCTTATTATTATTTCAGTTTTATTTATTTTAAGTTAATTTATTTAATATTCCTTTATATCATTGCTTATTATTATTGTTATTATTATAATATTATTTTCATACAGATACATTATTTTGAGTTATCACTTTTTATGGTAATTTCTCTAGAGGACCAATATTAACAATAAAATATTACATCTAACCATAAGTAAAATTTATTATATATAAACTTAAACTATTAAATATCTTTGCTTGGAATTTTATACCTTGACTTATGGACAATATGATAACTCTTGATTTATGGACATTGCTATAACCCTTGAAAGGACAAAACCATTATGCGCTAAATACGTCATGATGACAAGGACAAACTCTGGACTATGATGAGAAGGTTTAAAAGAAATTAAATACAATTGATCTTAAATTCGGTCCCTTCAAAAATTAACATTTAGATTTGACGACTCTGTATTTTGAAAAATTTTATTGAGATATTATGTTATATTATTTGCACTCTTTTGTATTTCATTTATTTTAAGTTTATGAGTTAATTTATATCTTTTGCATTTTACTCAATTTATTTTATTACTTAATTTTATGTATTATTACTTAATTTATTATGTGATAAATTTATGATATTCAAGTTATTGTTTATTTTATGTTATTTAAGCCTTTTATCTAGGTTATATTTACTGCTCAAGTTTATGCCTCTTTATATTATTGGGAATTTAGGCATAATGGCAAGTGAGAAATTTGAAAAGAAGATATTTAAGATTTGTTACTAACCGCCAAGAAGGTAAAAGGATAAGATATAAGATCCTTTTATGTTACCTACCTTCGTTAGTGTGGCATAAAAGTCTCACCTTGCCGTCACCATATTAAGAGTAACACCAAAGAATGAGAAGTTCCCTAAAAGAAGGCCTTCAAATATATATGAAACAAGCAGACAAAGGAAAGTGGAATTTAAAGCAAAAAAATTATAATCATATTAATACTTACCGCATTATGTATTGCATATCATGTACCTCTTTTAGCATTTACTGCTTATAATATTATGAAGCATGAAATTACTTATAAATAATGTGATAAGATTATGATAAAGTAGCTGTGTGGATTTCCATGCAAAGACACAGCTGAAACCATTATAGTTCAAATGCTTTAGAACTCTTCATTATCTATTAAGGATTTTAAATTCTCACTCTATTTCTAGTGATTTCTAATTAGTCAAGTAATGCTCTAGAGAAAAGTTGGACTCTTCTAGTTGCTAAGAGCATATGAAGATGTAATTAAATAAATTATAGTTTCATGATCCAGCTTAAAAATATTTGGGCTATGGCAAGCAGGACTTTACCCCCTACTTCTGAACTTTGTGCTATATCTATGTATATTAATATCCAACTTTGAACTTCCTATGTAAAGTTATGTCATTAGCTTTACTATGAACAGGTGTTACATTTTTGGTATCAGAGCCCCCATTCTAAACATGAATAGGTGTTAAGTATAAGCTGAGTCTCTGCTATCCACATGGTGGCTCCAATTTTTCTCTGCATGCCTTATAGCATTCTCAATGCACTAATACAATATTGAGCCTGATCAACTCAATATTGGGTTGTTTCTGCACTTGTAGAACTATATGGCATTAGAAGGATAAGGAATCCCAGAAGCACAAAGTACACCAAACGATACTCTATAAAGGATCATAAGAGCTGTTAAAGGTTTAGCTGTAGCTGTCATGGCTCAGGCAAAATCAAATAGAATGGTTCTACAGTGCATGCAGGAGACTCAAGTTAGGAACAACAATCACCATGTTGAAGGAAGCGGGAATTCAGTAGGAGAGGCCCTTATAGCTAATCCTTGTTACCAAGGACTCTCAAAATTTAGGAAAGCCACACCACCCTCATGCCATGGAGATTACAACTCAATCTTAGCTGAAAAAAAGGTCATGTAGTTAGAGAAGATCTTTACAATCATGAGATGTCTGGATTCACAAAAGGTGGCTTTTGCCACCTATATGTTAGAAGGAAAGGCATAACACTGGTGGAGAGGTGCCAAAAGTCTGTTAGAATCTAGTGGAATTGAAATTATCTGGGAGGTATTCTTAACCACTTTCTTTGACAAATACTTTCTTGATAGTGTTGAGAATGAAAAAGAAGCTGAATTCATACAACTGAAGCAAGGAAGTATGACCATAGTTTAGTATATAGCTAAGTTTGATCAATTGTCCAAATTCTCTTCTTAATTGAAAAACAACCCTCATAGTCATTGGAAGGCTACAAAATTTGAGTGGGGATTAAGGCTTGAGATAAGAGGGAAGGTATCCACCCTAGAGATCAAGTACTTCACCGCTTTAGTGAATAAGTGTAGGATTATAGAAAAGAGTTTCCTAGAGATAGAGTTTGAGAGGGAAAGACAGAATTTTCTAAAAAAAAAAAGAGGGTGATGGAAATACAAAAGAAAAATAATTTTAAAAGTAGAGTGAACCCAGGGATGGGTAGACAAATACTAGATAGGAAACCCCTACTTCCGTGTAATAAGTGCGAAAAATCTCATGACTCCAAACCTTGTATTTTTGTTCAAAATGTTTGCTACTGTTGCGGGAAGCTAGGAAACTATGCCAAAGATTGCAACACTAAAAACCACTAAACAATCTTGTGGCCAAACCCCAAATTAAAGGAAAAGTATTCACTCTAAGTGGAGAAGACACAACTTAGTCTCCTAACATGATCAAAGGTACATGTTTTTATCAAAAACACTCTCTTAATTGCATTATTTGACTCAGGAGTTACATACTCCTTTATATATATTGATTGTGTGAAGAAGTTAAATTTACTTTTATCTTCATCACCTTTTGATTTATTAGTCTTTACTTCCATAGGGGAAAAAGTTTCTACTTAAACCTGTTTGAACTATCCGATTCTGGTTGAAGGAAAACCTTTTGCTATTGACCTTGTTTGTTTGCCTTTGACTGATATTGATATCATAATTGGAATCGATTAGTTGTCTAGTAATGACATTACTCTAGATTGTTCCAGAAGACTTGCCTATTTTTTTCAATGACCCACTCAATAAACAAAAGTTTTCTGATTCCCTATTCCTTAATGCCACCTAAGTAGAAAAGCCTCTTAGAAGGAGCTCAAAGGTTTCTACTTTATTATTTAAATTTAAAGGTCAAGCAGAAAATAGATAGCATACCTATAGTAAGTGAATTCCCGAATGTGTTTCCCAAGGATATAGTGAACCAACCACCTAAAAGAGAGGTTGAGTTTTTTATTGATCTTATACCAAAAATAGAACCTCTATCCTTTGCATCTTATAGAATGTCTCCTTTAGAGTTCACTGAACTTAAGAAATAGATTGAGGAACTATTGGCTAAAGGATTCATTAGGCCAAGTGTGTCTCCTTAGGGTGCATCTATTCTTTTACTCAAGAAGAAAGATGGAAGCATAAGATTATGTATAGACTATAAGCAATTGAATAAGGTCACAATAAAAAATAAGTATCCACTCCCTAGGATAGATGACCTATTAGATTAGTTGCTAGGAGCCTCAGTTTTCTCCAAAATAGATTTGGGGTCAGGATACCATCAAATAAGTGTGAAACAAGAAGATATACCTAAGACAACCTTCAGGACAAGGTATGGGCATTATAAATATTTTGTGATGCCTTTTGGACTTACCAATGCTCCTAAATATTCATGGATTACATGAATAGAGTCTTTAGACCTTACCTTGACCAGTTTGTGGTAGTCTTCATAGATGATATCCTCATCTATTTTAAGACTAAGGAGAAGCATGAACACCACCTTATAATAGTGTTGCAAATCTTAAAGGAAAAGCAATGGATCCAAGTAAAGTTGAAGCTATAGTTCATTGGGAAAAACCAAAATAGTCACTGAAGTTAGGAGTTTTATAGGATTAGCAGGTTATTATAGGAGGTTTATCAAATGAATCTTTCAACTAGTTTTACCTTTGACTAGGTTAACTAGGAAAAACTAGTCTTGTGAGTGGAACTCAACTTGTGAAGCTAATTTTCAAGAGTTAAAGAATAGGCTTACCTCTACAGCAGTCTTAATAATTCCTGATCCTAAGAAAGATTTTGTAGTGTATTGTGATCCATCCAAAAAAGGACTAGGTTGTGTGTTGATGCAAGAAGGGAGAGTTGTGGCTTATGCCTATAGGCAACTTAGGTCTCATGAAGAAAACTATCCAACCTATGACCTAGAGCTAGTTGTTGTTGTATTTACCTTGAAAATTTGGAGACATTATTTATATGAAGCGACGTTTGAGGTATATAGTGACCATAAAAGTTTAAAGTACTTTTTTGATCAAAAAGAGTTAAATATGAGACAAAGAAAATTGATAGAATTTTTAAAATATTATAATTTTGAGTTGAAATATCATGCTGGCAAGGCTAATGCAGTGGCCAATGCCCTGAGTAAAAAATCCTTACACATGTCTTTAATGATGATAGAGAAGCATAAGTTTTTGGAGGAATTCAAATGTTTGAATATTTCAGTTTTACTACAACCTCATTAGATATATGCAAGTGAACTTAGAATAGAGTGTGATTTCAAGGACCAAATAAGACAAGCCCAACAAAGTGATGAATTTCTGAAATCACTAAAGAATATAATTCAAACAAAGCAACTTGAGCATTTTCATGTTGATCAAAAGGGGACTATGACACATGAGAGAAGACTATGTGTGCCTAATAATGAAGAAATAAGAAATAAGATTTTATTTGAGGCACACTGTAGTAAGTTCACTATGCATCCTGTTACAACCAAAATGTATCAGGACCTTAGAAAGTTGTTTTGGTGGAATGGGATGAAGCAAGAGGGAGCTAGTTTTGTAGCTAGATATCTTACCTATCAGAAGGTTAAGATAGAGAACCAGAAAACTATAGGACTCTTACAACCTTTGGATATTCTTGAATGGAAATAGGATAGTATATCAATGGATTTTGTGGAAGGATTACCTAGGACTCTCTCAGATTATGATGCGGCATGGATAATAGTTGATAGATTGACCAAGTCAACCCATATATTGCTAATAAGGTTTAGCTGCCCATTGTATAAGTTGACTCAGGTTTACATTCAAGAATTGTGAGATTGCAAGGAATACCAACAAGTATAGTTTCAAACAAATATCCTAGATTTACCTCTAAGTTTTGGATAGCTATGCAAGAAGTCTTAGGTACTAAACTTCGTTTTAGTATAGCTTACCACCTTTAAACAGATGGTCAAATAGAGAGGACTATTCAGACCTTAGAAGACATGCTTAGGGCTTGTGTGTTAGAACTTCAGGGAAGTTGAGATACTCATCTACCATTGATAGAGTTTGCCTATAATAATAATCATCATTCTAGCATAGAGATGGCACCATTTGAAGCTCTAAATAGTAGAAAATGTAGGTCACCATTATGTTAGTCTGAAGTAGAAGAGAAAAGTCTGCTATGACCTTAATTGGTGCAACAAGCCACAGAGAAGATCAAATTCATTAGGAAAAAATTATTCACTGCTCAAAGCAGACAAAAAAGCTATGTTGATCATAGAAGGAGACCTCTAGAATTTAAAGAAAGGGATCATGTTTTTCTCAGAGTCATTTCTACTACTGGGATTGGCAGAGCCCTCAAACCCAAACTAAATCCAAAATTTATTGGTCCATTTTAAATTCTCAAAAGAATCGGACCATTGCACATCAAATTGTACTTCCCCCTAATCTTTCAAATATTCATAATGACTTCCATGTCTCTCAACTCCGAAAATATTATTTTGACCCTTCACACATCATAGAATATGAAATGATGCAAGTAAGTGATAATTTGACTTATGAAACTAAATCAGTATAAATCATAGATAGCTCTGTCAAATACTTAAAAGGAAAAGAAATTCCTTTGGCTAAAGTGGTTTGGAAGGGATTGCCACATAAGGAAGCAACATGAGAATTGGAAGACGAAATCGAGAAATCCTATCCAGAGTTATGCCAAACAGATCAATGAATTTTGGGGACAAAATTCCTAAAAAGATGGCAGAATTGCAATATCCTTTTTTATAAAATGCTCTATTTAGAGTTACTTTGATTCAATTGTCTTATTTAAATATTTTAGTTAATACGTTTGAAACAATTTTATAACAATGATTAGTTTTAAATTAGCACAATTATCGAATCATAGACATTAACCTTCTAAAGTAGAACTATAAATTAGTAACAGTAACTTCAAAATATATTATTATATTTTATGAAAAAATAATATATATATATATGTGTGTGTGTGAGTGTGTGTTATGCTAACTAATAATAATTAATATACTGATATCAATATTCAATATCATTCAATAATAATAAAAAAAAAAGAAAAAGAAATAAAAGGAGAAGTTCACGTCAACAGTACTGGCACCTAAAGTTCTTGGTGAAAAACATGGTAATAAATAAAGAAGGAGAAAGTTTTGGCTTTGGTGGTTTGTAGCATGGCACCTCAAAAGTCATTGAAATTAAATTACTTCTCAATAAAGAATGATTTCTTGTGACTATATAAGGAGTACATAACGAGCAGAACTATGCATTGAAATATATTAGGTAGAAGTGAGGGCAGAGAGAAGGTAAAAATTATATTGATTTAGTAGCGGAATAAAGGATAGAAGAATTTAGTGTGTAAACATCTTTCTACCCCTATAATAGTTTTCGAGGTAGATAATAAAAATATTTATAAAGTAAAATTATGAGTATATTTACTCATTGCAAGTTATATTATTTTATGTTTCAAGTTATTTATTAAAATTGCTTAATATTATTTTTGTTTCAATTTATTCTATTTATTATTTCAAGTTAATTTATTTAATGCTCCTTATCATTTATCATCACAATATATTTTATTTACAATTCAAAGTTATTTGATCTAATGTTAATTTATATTATCACTTATTATTATTTCGATTTTATTTTATTTATCATTTTAAGTTAATTTATTTAATGTTTCTTCATACTATTTCTTATTGTTATTATTATTATTGTTGTTGTTGTTGTTGTTGTTATAATATTATTTTTATACGGATACATTATTTGAGTTGTCAATTATTATAGTAATTTCTCTAGATGACCAATATTAGCAATAAAATATTATATCTAACCACAAGTAAAATTTATTATACATGAACTTGAGCTATAAAATACCTTTGCTTGAAATTTTATACATTGACTTATGGACAATATGATAACTCTCAATCTATAGACATTACTGTGACCCTTGAAAGGACAGAGCCATTATGTGCTAAATGTGCCTTGATAACAAGGACAAACTCTATACTATAATGAGAATGTTGAAAAGAAATTAAATAAAAATGATCTTAAATTTGGCATGATAACAAGGGCAAACTCTATACTTATCGCCTTTCGCCTAATTGTTTGAGTTTTTATCAAATAATTGAAGTTAATTAAAATTCAACAATGGATACGAGTTCCAACCTCCGAATTGATTTCCATGTTAGTCACGAGTTCCGATCTCCAAATTTATTTCCAAGAGCTTTTCATTTCTATTGATGTTCTTGAGTTTGAGCTTATGACCGACTTCCGAAATTGAATTGAGTTCCGAGATTATATAAGTTTTGACTTCCCGATGCATAAGGTTAATGTTTTGAATCCCCACTTCCGGGGTTGTGAATCGATCTCCAAGATTGATCCTGGACTGAGTTTTAGAATTACGTGTAATAAGAGTTGTAAAGCGTCCTAGTTCTTGACTTCCGAAATACGGGTATAAGGTTTTATGTTCTGGTACTGACTTCCAAGTTTATGTTGATGATCCTCGACTTCCGGGTTTAAGTATTTTAGGTTTTATATTCTTGTCCTTAACTGTCGATTTTAAGGTAATTTGTTTGCTGTGTGATTTCTGATCACCGACTTTAAGCCACAATTAGTCTTCCAAGACTTTTACGGGTTTCCTAAGTTCCGAGTTCCACATTAGGTATAAAATGGACATGGGTTCCGATATCTGAATTAATCTCCAAGTTCAACACATGAGTTTCGACTTTAAGCAGAATGGAGACGAGTTCTGATTTCAGACAGAATGAAAACAAGAATAATTTATAGCCACAAAAGAGAGAAACATGGTTGAACTTTATCCACAAAATTTCAGCCAATCAAAACTCACAAAGCCAACTACCCCTCCAATGCTTAAATCAGATTTTTCTCCCTTCTTCCCTGCTGATTTGCGCCACTTTCTCCTTGCTTCAGCCTTCTTTTTCTCTTCTCTTCTTCTCCTTCTCCTCTCCTCTCAACCAAACTCCAAAACTTAGCAAGATCACATACAAAGAGGTAGAGGTTCAATTTTGTTCTTGTTATTCTGATTTTGGCTTTATTTTCTCACTTCTTGATGTGATTAGTGAATGAATATGATGATCTTTGGCTGATTTTGTGTTTAAATTTGATTAAGGAGTATGAGAGTGAGCATAGGAAGATGTGAGGGCCCGAGAGACCAAATTTCCTCAGCAGTCTATATGGCAGAGTGTACGGCTCTGCCTATAGCTGTTAAAATTCGATGAAACTATTTATATATAAAACTAGACATTCAGGGCTTTCCATATATATTTCACATAAAGCCATTGGATTAGTATTGAGAAAGATATGAATTTTGGAATTTTGACTTAGATTTTGAGGTTAATTCTAGGCAGACTGGGTTGTTCAGGGCAAAACTGGCTCTATATGACTTGGAATTGGATGAAACTAACTTTGTTAGAAAGCTTACACATAGAAAAACATCTCATAAAAATTTTAGAGTTAGATACAATCCCGTTTGATCCCAGTGGTTCGAAGAATTTGCCCTATGTCCAAACCGGGCCAAAACAGGGCAGTTTAGGAAGGTCAAATTTCGGGGCTTATAACTCGAGCTCTACTAAAGCAAATGAAATGGAACTTCTTGCAAATGAAAGCTTGTCCTATTAGCTTTAACATCCTCTTTCGTATGATTTGAGCTAGTTTTCGATTTTTAGTGGATTTTTACTTTTAAGTGTGTAATTACAGTGACTATAGAGGCGGTAGGGATAAAACTTAAATAACTTGAGCTATACTTATCAAAATTAGATGGGACCAAAGAGGTTAGAACATATCCAAAATTTAAGTCCAGATGAATTAAATAGAAATTTTGGCTTGATTTACAAAAATCAGGTTGAATGAATATGCTAAGACAGCAATTATGTTCTAAATGCAACATTTATTCCTATGAGATTGATGATTGAATTCTAAATGAAATGTTATGAATTCTCTGTACAATTGACTGTCTGAGTACGGGCACTATTCATGGGGAAGCAAATACGTTTCGTTATGCTGCCAAAAGTTCGGTAAGCCTATGCATGAGTTATAATCTACATTCAAATCTATGTGCATTTGTAAGAAGTTCATAAAGATTATGTTATGATGAACATAAAGGTTATGTTATGATGAAATGTTCCATAATATTTGGGCCAGCCCCGAATTAAAGTTAAGGGAAATAGATCAGTAGGAAGGTCGGGGAAAGTAAACTGGGCATTCCTTTATAGAAACGAACTCGATCCTGAAAAGTAGACTATTACCCAGGAGTCTGAATGGCTAAGAACTCCCAGGGGACCAAGAAATGAAAAAGTTTATGAAGATAAGTTCAAGAATGAGTTTTGCATGATCACATTAAATAGTTATTATAAGTTGTTTACAGTTTGACTGTTATGTTTTGTTTACAGTTTGACTGTTATGTTTACTTACTGTTGTATGTTCATTTATTCTGCTCATTATTATGTGTATCACTATTTAGCAGTTATTCTGTTTCTCATGCTGTCTTAAGTAAAATTGAACCTTGCCTCGGACCACACGTTTTCTCAAACTTATTAAATATGGATAGTACAGTTTGATCCCATGTTTTTTTAATTAAATAAAAACCGAGGCAACTGAGAATGAATGTGATGTCAGTTTAGTACCGTATTCGAATCCTACTGAGAATTTCTTTAAATTCTCACCTCGCTCTGTATTTTCGTATCATTCTCAGACTCTGGTAACGGACACAACAGCTATCCTAGTTATTGAGATCCCTGATCTGCAGCTAGTTTGGAATATCCTCTGAGGATTTCGTAGGACTGTTTTCACTAACACGGGCCTTATGTCTTTTGATACACCGGCCCCACTTATGTATCCTATTTTACATCTGTACTTAAACTGAAGCATTGGCTTCCAACCTACATATATATATATAATTGATGATATATCATTTATTCTTATCTTTTCTGTTATATTTCATTAAACTTTGTTACGCTCTACGATGTTGATTACGTTCACTATATACGATGCGTCGTTTCGCCTATTTACAAAAACAAAAACAAAAAAAAGAGATGTGATATAATAAATAAATAGTAAGCAGAGTATCAACACAGTAACACAATCTACTTAATTTCATGCTATAACTTAAGCATAACATTAAATTGGTAGGGTGTTACACCAGTTGCATCATTTAGGACAAGAGTGCCACAACTAGGAGGAGGATCCTTCAAAACCTGAACTCCAAGTGGACAGTGATGCACAAAGCCAACAAGAAAGTCAACCACACGGTTGCCTTCAAGATAGACATGGGAAAGTTTGACTTCCCACTTCTGGTTGAGTAATCTTCGAACATAAGCCACAAGCCCACCGAACAGGTGATGATCATGAACTCCCTCCTTCACAAATTTGATTGCCAACTTGGAATATTCTTCCAGGATTAGTCTTCTAATGCCACGGTCCTAAGCTAGCTGAAGAGCGGAGACGATACCCCAAATCTCAGACACCACAATAGAAGAAAAGCCCAAGTTATGGGTAAAGCTGAACAAGCAAGCCCCTGAAGCATCTCGAAAGACCCCACCACAAGCAGCAGTTCTCTGGTTGTGCTTGACTGAGCCATCAACATTACGTTTAATCCATCCTATGTCCAGAAAATCCCAACCAACCACAACCTAGTGCTAGCGCCATTGCTGGCCTTTCACTCTACGTAGTGCTTTGATTCCTAAGGATGCTAACAAAATTTTTGACATTGTTAGAAGTATGCTCAGGAATGCTAGAAAACAACTTTTTTTTTCAATAAAAGATGTTTTGAAATAATTTCATATGTTTGAGTAAAAAGATTGAATGGATTATAAGGCAAAAAATATATATAATTTTAAGTGTAAATTAATTCACTCACAAGTGAAAGCAGATTTTGAAACTTTTGACTACAAATAAAAACTGATTATTTTAGAATTATAATATTTTTACCAAAATAACTTTCAATATCAAATGTTATAAAATATAAATAAATCATTGCTTACCTTTTTTAATAATTTATCATACAAAAGCAATTATTTTCATATAATCCAAACAAAACACACTATTTCAAAATTATTTCTAAGTTAATGCACCTGAATATAAAATTGATTATTAAAATAATTCATAGTTATTACAAAAATACATTAGTATTTGCACTCTTATTGACAACTACTATCTTGTAGACTTCACTAAGTAAGAGAAAATTAATTTGCCTTTTCAACTTTGACATGGCTGTTAATAGGTTGATTAATAGGTTGATTCACTTTATCTCAACTCTTTCAGTTTTTTTTTTTTTTTTTTTTTGCCCTCCTAAAAACTTTCTGTAAGCTCTGCCATTGTATTTGCATCTCCATATAAGGCACGGTTAGTAATCTAATTACTCATATGAATAAGATGAAAATAGTTGACAAAACTCTAACAACGATTTTTGAACAATTTCATTACTGCTCAAACTATGACTATTTAACTTTTTTTTTGGACAAAACATACTACCTATATGTTAAAATAAAACAAAAATACTCTCACAAAAACTTTAAGGATTGAGGTTTTGTGTTATGAGATAAACTTTATATATACAACAAAAAATGACTAAAAGAATAAAAAGTTAATCGTAAGTTATCGTAAAAGTAAAAAACACCATGCTTCATCAAGTTATTAATAAAATTATCTGTTAAAGTGGTAAATGTTCCTTTCTCTCAACCAATAATCTTAGATTTGAGGAGTAGATACTTGTTATTTCAACAAAAAGAAAATCAATTTTTACTTAGATTAAAAAATATTTTTTAAAAAAACTGTAACCGGTCATTCCAAGTTTGATGCTTATCTTAAATATTTATTTTTTTACTACACTTAAATATGTATTTAAATTTTGAAAAAGTTGAGTGGTACCAACTTGTCTTTTACAAAATCATTTATGAAGTAAACTTATTTTATCATCACAAAAAACCTATTAGATTATATTATACAATTTGAATAGTTTGTATGAGATTATAAAAGTAAATCATAGTGCCACCCATGTACTAAAAGGATTAGTATAGACAACTTGGGTGCAGGAATAGTTTTTCTCCCTTGGCTTACTTTTAGCTCCATCTAATATGCAATTCCAAATGCTGATGCAAAAGAGAGTGTTTCGTCATTTATGGGACATATGTAGATGACGACAAGTTCTTCTCCACGTAATAAGGTTGTTTTCCATGTGCCAAGGCTCTCAACTCTCAAATAAGAAACTCCGTATACATCGTCGCAACCCGACACTCACATACAGTCAAAGCACGACTGGGCTAGGTATAAAGCAGCCCATGATCATGATATGAATTTTCAAAGTGCAATGCGATCCCATGTTCTCCTTGCTCCTCCCTAAGCAAAATGACAAAACATGGCAACTTCCTTTTTAACCCATGCATGCGGTGCTATAAATAGGCCCATATGCCCGAATTCCATTCAGACACAAGTTCACAACATTAGCCAATACACAGCTACATCATTTAATCTTTACATCATGAAGCCGAAGGACTAATTAAGTATTCAACTGCACGGACACGGTGCTATTGGTGGCTGCTTTCTATCTTGTTCCATGATGTGATAGAAATAGGCCTATGTAATATAGTTTAAGAATTGATTTAATTTTTTTATTTAAGTTTCCATTGAGTTTTTATTTTAATCATATAACAAGTAAAAATTCATTTAATTGTATAAGAATTTTATTAGCACTAATTTCTTTTAGCTGTATGTGTTTTATGATATATATATATATATATATATATATATATATATATATATGGGCAGGACCATTGAAGACTAGGTGTAGTTAGAGAATCACAAATGCCACGTGAATTATGAGAGGTCGGATTAGGTGCAGGTATCTGCTTGCTCCCCAAGCATATATGAATAATGAACCTGTCTAATTACCAACTTCCCTCTTCATTCATGCTCAATCCCTATTCATAGAACTTTCTCTTTTTTTTTAATACAATTTGACATTACTAGCTAGAGTAAGCTTTGAGTAACCAACCCTCACAGATAAAAACAAACACTTGAGCCACAAACCCGTCATTCGGAAACCTTTTTGTTATCTAATATATGTTATGCAATCATCAAAAAATAAAGTGATATGAACTAAACATAATACAAGAGAATAGATGAAACATAATATTTTCTCTTGTATACGTGTAATATAATGCAAGTGACATAAAAAACACTAATTAGATGAAGTAAATATTTTATTATTTTTTATCTTAAGAATTGTCCACGTAATTTTGAGTTGAAGAGTGGCTATATGAAACCCTCTCCAATGTAATAAATCCAATATTCGAATCCTTCACACTATAGGTAAAGTTTGTTTGGAGATATAGTCTATTTTCATTATATTTAACCACTTTTGAGTAATAAATATTTTACTATAATATGTTAGAGTAATTCTTACAACAATAATACTTGATAATTTCAAGTAGTTTGGAAATGCCTCGAGCTTAATCGCATAGAATAAAAAAAATGGCTCTGGGGATAGTTTTGGTCCCGTAATGGACAAGACCTAATTTGAGCATAGATTAATTCTAGTGTAATAAACTTTAAATGCCGGATGTTCATCCAAAAATACTAACTTCTGCAACAATTGTTCATCTCACTTATCTTACTTTTAGCTTCATCTAATGTAATTGCTCAGGCTGATGCACGACACTTGGTTTCCTCAGTCATGAGGCCTAAGTAGATGATGGCAAATTCTTCTTAACATAGGTAGCAGGTATCACGTACCAAAGGACCCAAATCAGAAACTACATACATAATCTCATTGCACGGCTAGGAAAGGTCTAGACTCTAGAGCATCCACAAAGGATCCTATGATATGAACTTTCAAATAGCTATGCGGTCCTATTTCTTGCTCTCCCTAAGTAAGACGACTAACAACATTAATTGTGATCTAATGAACTTCATGTACTTGTGGTTTATACGAAAAAAGATAAGTCCGCACGGTTTATACAAAAAAGGTTAATCCATGCTGTGCGAGAGTTGTTCTTCTCACTTATCTTACTTTTCGCTGATTCATCTAATGTAATTCCACGCGCTGATGCAAAAGAGACTTGATATCGTCATTTAAGGGGCATAAGTTACATGTAGATGACGACAAATTCTTCTCAGCATAGGGAAGCAGGTTCCATTTTCCAATGCTCTCATATAAGAAACTACACACATACATTCATTATACAACCGGTCAAGCTATAAAGCAGCCACGAAAGACCCTGTGAAGACATGAATTTTCAAAGAGCTATGTGGTCCCATGTTCTGCTTGCTTCCTAAGCAAAATGACCAATGCGGCAACTTCCCTTTTTAAAATCAGATATGGTGCTATAAATAGGCCCATACTTTAATTCCATTCACTCACAACATAAGCCAATACCTCTTCATTTTCAGCTTTGCTCACTCATCACAAACAGAATTCCCACTTCAATTTCAAATTGCAGCTCACTCTATTGGCTTAGTTTTCCTTGCCCTTAGCTAGCGCCAACACTTCTTGCTTCCTTAAAAAGAGGAACTACAATTAACAAGCCACAGATACCTTAGCTAAACCAACCCAAGAAAACACCAAATGGATCTAATGTCATCCTTCTTCAATTGCTTTGTTCCCTCATCAGCTCAGGTCTCGGATTATGCTGAAGGTTCTCCGTCTTCAGAGAAACCAAAGAGCAAGTCAAAATCAAAGGGAGCACCAATTGTGGTTTCTTATTTCCCTGTCAACTCTTATCCTTCACGCTTGTAGCGCGTGATAATGTGCATCTCCTCTGTTTATGAGTGTCATATATGCTATGCTCTGCTTCATGTTATGAGTATAGATTGAGGTCCATAGTACGGAACAAGCATTCCTAGCACTCAAACTGCACAGCACAGTACGGTGCCGTGATTGGTGGCAGCTTTCTTCCATGTTGTGTGACGCGATTGAAATAGGATCAACTTGTGCCTAGATTAAAGACTTTGATTTGCGGCACAACATACCTTGTAAAATTTGTCCTATGTAGAATGTAGCGCATTGTCCCCACAATAATAAATTAATGATAAAAGTATAAGCAGATATTCTGAAGCTGTCATTTTCATGAACTTATCTCTAAAGAATATTGTCCAAGTTGCGCAAATATCTCATATCGTAATTATATTTTGGGGTATATATATTAACTTTACCTAAGTTTAGTGTTGATATAAATGGTTCAAATGGTGCAATCTATATATGTCAATTTGTCATGTGTCTTTACGCGAACGTGAATTTTTACCCCGAAAATACTAGTTACAGTTCACACTGTGGTGATCTATTTACTAATCCCCACCCCTCCCCCCCCCCCCCTCTTCTTTCTCCCAAACAAAAAAGAAAAACTGTGGTTATCAATTTATTTTTTGTCGGCAATATATTTCTTACGTAACTTATGCGAAAATTAATCAAATACTTCGTCATACAATACTTTTAGACGTGAAAAAGAGAGGGAGCAACTTCTCAGTTTTATATTTTGTGCTATTCATTTGTTGCGAAAACGTCAAAAAAATGTTTTATCCAATTTATTAAAAAAAAAAAAACGTCAAACAATGTTTGCACTAGTTGCTAAATTATAAACCATTTGAGTGAGATAGAATTATTAAAAAGGTTTTGCTATATCCAAAAATATCCTTCTAATAATCTTCTTAATACTTAATAAAAAAATATTAAACAAAAAATACATATATTTTAATATCTTGTAAATATAAAAAGAATTTAATACCTTTCTTATTGAGTAATGAGGAAAATTTAGTATTTATGTTATGAAATTAATTTTGATATACTGCCAATATAAAAGAGCTTTACACTATCATTTAATCACATAGTTTTATTTGACATCCCTTCTCTCATCCCTAAGAGCTATTCTTGACCCAATTTTATAATTATCTAAAAAAAGATACATAGTTCAGTAAATTTAAGTACAAGTTTTAATTAATAAATATTTAAAAATTTAGAGAATATTCTGTTAACCGTGTTAAGTAAATTAGAATAAAGTGTTTTTACGATAAATCACGTGTGTATTTAAGTCTGTTAAGTTAGCTACATTCGGTTAGTTAGTTGATAGGCATTGAAGATTGTATATGAATTCTAGTTTCCATTCAGTTACATTCAATGGAATTCATTCTCACCATTCTTTCTCTCAATATGGTATCACAAGTGCACTAGTGTCGGCTTCCGCACTTTTTCTCATTTTCCCTCACTTTCTCGCCTCTTTCTTGCGCTTCTTTTTCTATCAATGGCTCACAACCCTGCCATGGATGACCTCGACAACCCCAGCGTTCTCCAATCCACGGATAATCTGGGTTTGGTTCTTGTATCTCACCCTCTGATTGGTGACAATTACAATTCATGGAGCAGATGCATGAAGTTTGCTCTGGCCGCAACGAACAAGTTTATGTTTGTAGATGGATCTCTTCCAAAGCTTGATCGAACCGATCCTCGTTTTTTTGCTTCTTGGGAAAAAAACAACATCATTGTTTCTTGGCTTCTAAACTCCATTTCGAAAGAGATCTCAGCGAGTATCATCTATCAATCTGTTGTTGCTGATACTTAGAGAGCTCTTTGGTTGCAATATCAGCAAGGTAATGAACCTCGCATCTTTCAACTTGTTCAGAAGCGGCTTGCCAGATTCTGAAAAATAAGCTCTCCGAACTGAGATGGGGACTCCTCAGACTGCTGCGCACGAAGGTGATTGGAGGGAATGTTGAATCCCATGACCAAAAAAGGGGAGTGGTACCTGCAAAGACTCCGACAATTAAGTCAGTCAGAGTAAGAAGTATCAATTATCTGGTAAAGAATGCATACCTATTTTCAAGGGTGAACTTTGTTATTTATAGAAGTTCTAGGTGATAACGGTTTTCCGAGATTCTTGGATAACGGTCTCAGATTAGCAAACGTTATGGAATTCGGTCTCGGTACATTACAGAATTTGGAATTAATGCCTTCACAACAGTAAAACGGTTACGTTAGAGATGCTTCCAATTGCTCCCAGTGTGGGCCTTTAGATCTTGAGTAGATGAGACATGGCTGGACCATTTAGGATTCCAGGCCATTTGGGCCTAGTCCGCAACAATGCCCCCAAATCGGTTCAACATGGTAATGTTGAATACCAAGTTTCTTCAACTTCAAGTTCATGGGCTCAAAGCCGGAGAATAGATGAAGGCCCTCAGCATTTTCCAGGCAGCACCTTGACTTTGGTGAGAAGTCATCACTTATCGCTTGCTCTGCTCGAGGTGACTAGCTCTGACATGAGGTCATGTCAAAGGTCATGTCTTTATTTCCCGAGATGACACGTGGCATATTGGCACCTCATTTTACGTACCCTCATTATTCGAACTGATATATTTTCAATTTTGCCGTCAAGTTAAGGTGTAATAAGACACTTCTGCCCTTCGCGACCTTTCGGTTCTGCGGCAAAGAGATGCGTGCATTCCTTTAAATACCTTCCCCTTCGTTTCGTCTTCATTTCTTTGCTTCCTTCACCAAATATCATTCGTGAGAATTGGATAGAACCACCGTTCGTAGTGCTTCAAGGATTCATTCATCGCGAAGAGACCCTCACATTTCTTTTGATTCTTAAGGTATGCTATCTTTTCTCTCGATTGACTTTCGCTATTTCATAGTTATAGTAGTGTTTTGTATATTTTCGTGGCGCTGTTTGTGGTTTTTTCATGGTGGTTTTTGTCAAAACCACCGTATCACTCTGTAACTCTGTTGTCGGGGGGGGGTTGCTGCCCCCATCGTTTTTTCTTCACCGTTCACTTCGACGATCACCATACCCTTAGAGGGAAAACCACCGTAAGTTTTTACCTTTTCCTTGATTTTGTCATCTTCCGAGTTTGTTGACTTTAGAGGTAGTCCTTCCTGTGTAGGTTTATTTCCATGCAAAGAAACAAGCACTCGTCTTCCCTTTGGCGATTCCTTCAGTATACAGATGGGTTGATCCCAAAGTTCTAGGGGTTCCATCCAGGGTTACCTCGAAATTCTTGAAGTCCCTGCATGAAGAACATTTACTCACTCCGGAAGAGGAATATGAGGAAGAATATATCTTAGAAGCTCCAAGCACCGACAAGAGAGTTTGTTACCTCAACCTCGAAGGTGGTCTGAGATGGATGTGGATATACAATGTCCTAATTTCCAACTTCGGTGTTCGCATCCCCTTCACTCACTTCCAATTTTCTATTTTAAAACGAATTGGTATCGTTCCATTCCAACTTCACACTAACAATTGGGCCATGATCGGCGATTTTAAAATTATCTGTGCATTCATCGAAATTCCTCCATCTCTAAAGCCGTTCTTCTCCCTTTTTACTCTTACCCAACCTAGCGGTGGAGGTGTGACCACGGGATGGTTATCTTTCAGAGCTCAACCAGGTCGAAAGGTGTTAATGTTGTATGAGGAATCCTTTCCCCACTTCAAGCCATTTTACTTCAAAGTGTTCAGGGCTCCAAATACAATTTGGTTTTGGGAAGATTTGGAAGGAGAATTAAGAATCAACTGCTTCTGGAGTAGAAATTTTGAGATTCCTCAGGTAAATGAGGATGAACTCTTGTCCGAGGAGTGAATTTGGTCGAATTCTTTTCAACAAGATTCGGAGAAGAAAATCTCAACTTGAAGCACATAGTCGGAGTAGCTTTTGAAGCGGCTAGAGCACACTTAGGTTGTCATTAATACATTGTGTATTTTGTGATATTTTTAGAGACTAATTTCCATTTTGTACTTTCTGCAAAAAAAAAAAATGGCTCCGAAGTCTACTCTTGACGTCCTCCGATGACGTATTCTCAACAAATGACCCCATGAGGGTGATGTTAACAAAAGTCCCAGATCTGGGGGCTCGAGGGATCTAAACTTTTCACCAGCCCTAGAATCTTCTACTCTTGAGGTTCAACCCTCTAAAACTGCTCCCAAGGTTCAACCTTCAAAGAAGCAGAAAGGAAATAAGATAGCAAAGAAGGTCATCCGGGTTAATATTGAAGATAATCCGTCTCAAAAAGACAACATTCTAGCCAGAAGCTTCCTTTATCCAAAGTTTATGGATAAGACATTGGTGACCTTTGTCATTCTAGACCAGATCGGGGCTAATGATGAAGCTGCTATGGACAGGTTCCAATGGATAGGTCGCATGTAACGTCCAAAAAAACAAAATTATCATTTTTAACCGAGTTGTTCGGTTTTTAGCAAATAATTGGGATTAATTGGAATTCGATTAAGTATTTACCCAAAGCCGATTAAGTAACATTTAGGAGGATTAACTTTGATGGAATTAGGTTAGGAACATAGGAAACCTCAGAATTTTTTTAAAACCGGTTTACCGATTTAAGAGAAATTGGTAAGATTTCGGTATTTTTAAACTGTCGGAATCGAACTAATAGAAATTATATTGTGAAAACCCTAGGATGGATTGCTAAGATTGAACCAACTCATCCATACAAGTGGCAGCCACATCAAATTGAATTAGCCAAACACATCCACCAATCACATGAAACCTTGCTTCAAAAGTTTGTGATTTATCCCCTCCTTACCCTTGACAAATTCGGCCATCAAGAAGGGGCAGACCCCTCATCATTCTCTTCCATCTCAACTTTTCTCCACTCTTTCTCCATCAACTCTTCAATCTTCATCAAGAATTTCTTCAATTCAAGACACCACACCAACAAGATTTCACCTAAAGGAGATAGGAATTCAACTTTTCTTCTTGTCTTCCTTGGTTTGGGGCTGTGTGGGGCTTCTGTTTCTCTAGTGATTCTGATGTGCTTTTGAGTGATGATGATGAATTAGAGTTTATTTTACATGTATGTTGTGATTGGAATTGAAATTGGAATGAAAGGACTTGAAGATAGGAAGAACCAAGGGACTGTTGGGTGAAAACCCTACGGCGTCCTATGTCCGTCATGTACAGACAAGAATCTAGCCATCAAAATTTGATGAACTATTTTTATATGAAACTAGACATCTAGGGCTTTCCAACCATATAAAATATAAGGCCATTGGATTAGTATATAATTAGTTATGAATTTTTGAAGTTTGACCTAGAAATTTGGCTTCTCATCTGGGCAGTATGAGTTGAAAAGGGTGTAACTCACCCTATATAACTCTAAATTGAGTGCAACCAATGTTTTTTAAAAGCTAACATGTAAGGAAATATTCCATAAAAATTTCAAAGTCAGATTCGTTGCCAGTTATTCCCACCACGTCAATGAATTTATCTTAAGTTCAAACTAGGCTGGAACAGGGTAGTCCAGTAGGATCGGGGCTTATATCTCAAGATATACTTATCCAAATGATATGCAACTTATTTTATTTAAAATATTGTTCTGTTAGCGTTAATTTGGTATAAATTTCGTATGATTTCACCTAGATTCCTATTTTTAGTGAATTTTCACTTATAAAGGTGCAATCCTGGCTAAGTGTAAGGCAGTCTAAGGTCAAATACAAATAACTTGAGCTATATAAATCAAAATGAGATGGGACTGAAAGGGTTGAAAACTAGACACATAGAGCTATAACATATCCAAAATTTAGAGTTAAATGAGTTGAATAGGAGTAAAGGTGAATTTAGCAAAATTCAGGTAGAAAAGGGTAGAGTAAGCAGAAAACTCTGTTGATGCTTGTATTGATTTTGATGATTGATACTGTGAATATATACTTGCTGTTCCATATTACTTTGAATACTTGATTGATTGTACTGATAATTTAGCACTATTCATAGGAAAGCGGACTTTATCTATCATGCTGCCGAAATTTTGGCAAAGCCTATGCATAGGTTATGAAATACACTTTGATACGTATGCATTCATGATTATGATGAAAGCTATAATAAAAATTCTATGATGAAAGATATAATGATGAGTCTATATTCCGAAAGAACGTGACAAAGCGATCACGCTCTGATGGGGTATGACAGGGCGATCATACTCTGGAATATGGCATAATAATCTCATACCCTAAGGAATGTGACATGGCGATCACATCCCGATGGTGTATGACATGGCAATCATACTCTGGGACGTGGCAAGATGAACATATTCCTAAGGAGTGCGACATGGTGATCACACCCCTACGAAGTATGACATAGTGATCGTAATCTAGAATATGTATAACAAGTAAAGAAAGATAAAGGAAGAAAAGAAAATTATGTGTATCTGCATAAATTCAAATACAAGTAAAGGTATGTGCAGATTTTATGTTTTCAATATATTGGTATTATTATATTTTAATACGTTTCAGTTATTATTCATAGTATAATTCATAAATTTATTTTGTATTGGCTCACCCAAATGACAAGTGTACGAATAAAATAGACTCTGCTTCGAGCAATAAGTTTTCGAACTATAAAATTAAACAGTTTATATAATATTTCCACCTTTTTCATAATAAATCGAAACGGTTGGAGATAATAACGATGACACGATATGAAATTTCTTAGTGAATCCTACTGAGAATTTAAAATTCTCACTCCTATTTCCGTAGTATCTCCAGATAGTTCGAGAAGTTTCAAAGACGGCTGAAGTTGCTATTAGATAAGGTCCGCTCGAGTAATAGTAACAACTCCAGAGTGTGATACTATGACTTAAGCATAGTATTGTACAGAGGAGGACGTTACATCGCATGCTTTTGAAATCTGCAACCATTCTAAGGTGTTCGAAACCCATGGTTTCTGCTGGTATCCAAGTTTCCAAGGAGGTGAAGGTCCTTGGGGAAAGTATCCATCTTCTCAAGGTTGAAAAACAGGCCCCAGAAGAAGAGAAACAACAAATGACATCCGATCTTGCAGAATTGAAAGAGGTGGCCCGGTTGAAGGATCAACGCCTCGAAGACAAAGACCATCAACTAGAAGAATCTGCAAGGCGGATATCAGAGCTAGGGAAGACCAATGCCAAAGCCTCGAATGAAATAATCAAGCTAAACGCCGATGTGAAATTCATAAAGCAACAGTGTGAGAAGTTAGCTTATGAAATTAAGGACAATATCTTGGCGCAATGCCAAATTATTTGTCTCGAAGCCGATTTTTGCCAGGCCGGCCTTGACAAGCACATCAAAGATGGACGATTCAAGATCGTCCCTCTCACAGATGATGGTAATGGTGACGAATTGATCCCCTCAACCCCTGAAGTCTTTTTTTGTCATGTAAATGATCTTCCCTGACATCTAGGATTATGAAATTTGACTTTGTTAATTGCATGCACCTATTTTCGCCTAAGTTTAACAACTTGAAGGGAATAACACGCCATCATAAATTTTCCGAGATTAGAACTTGGCTTTTCTCGTAATAACCTGGTTTTGATAAGTTTCCTAGGTAAAAAAATGTCCGAGGTGTCAAACCTGAACATTTGTGTTTTTTCGACTAAGGGTAATCAATCCCTTAGGATTTACACAATGCTAAATACAATGAAATGAGAATAAATCGTTTCCTTTATTAATAATAATGAGGAAACCAAGTAGCAGTGTATCGATATACCACTTGGCCTATGAAAGCCTCGCCTCGTTAAAACCTCCTCAAGAAACCTGGTTGTTGGTTCTTGATGTATTGGTGTGGATTCTTAATCAATCGATATGTTGTTGTGGATTTGAGATCCTCAAATCTTGATTTGGTGTAGTTGTTGATGGTAGATCTGCCATTGCATTGTGGTTGGATTCCAGGATTGTAGCCTCAAACTTGTTGAAGGGAACAGAGCTATTGTTAATTTGTTGTAGTAGAGCTATTGGTTGCCATGGTGGTGGATTTGGTGTTGTCCACCATAGATATGACATTGTGTTGTAGCTGTTGACACCATTAACAAGGAAATAACACTATGTTAGGCTGTGGATATGATGATGATAGGATTGAGATGATCAATCTCTGGTTGTTCTCTATTTGATTAAGGAGTTACTATTGAATGGGTGTTCGAAGGTGTAATTGCCAGAGTTGGTGAGTGGGGGCAATGGAATCTAGAGGGTATTGAAATGGAAAGTGAAACATGGTGATTTGTGAGTTCGAAATGGAAGCTCAAAAGCACCTAATTGTTATGAAAATTAAGAACAATTCCCTTTTAAAGGGAAGTAGACCTCCTAAAGCTAAATAAAACTAAGATAAAAATTAATTAGCTAATAATTTTTTTCTCTGATTCATTCATATCAAGGAATTATATTTATAATGGTATAATAGATTCTAAATATTTCTACCCTTGCACATGTCACTCTCTCTCACACACACACACACTATATATGTTATCATCACATACTTACTCTAAAATATTTTTATTAGTTATTCTTCCCTATCATATTCCTGTTGATAAAGTCTCAAAGTTAAGTACCGAGAATAAAAAAATGGCTCATCTCACTTATCTTACTTTTAGCTTCATCTAATGTAATTCCTCAAGCTGATATATGAGACTTGGTTTCCTCATTTATGGGGCATAAGTAGATGATGGCAAATTCTTCTTAACATATGGCAGCAGGTTTCATGTACCAAAGCACCCAAATTAGAAACTATACACATAATAATCTCATCGTACGGCTAGGAAAGGTCTAGAGCAGCCACAAAAGGCCCCATGATATGAATTTTCGCAGAGCTATGTTGATACGATTCAAGCTCATCCAATCAAGAATCAAAGGATGAGAGGTGCCCCAAGCTAGGCCACAGATTTTGTATCCAAAATATAGTGTAAATAAACAATGTTGTATTACTGCTGTCATTAGGAATATAGTTAGTTATAGGTCGTTAACTTGTCAAATAAGGAGGACCTTTAATACTAAAGTGGCTGTTAGGTAGTTAGTTAGTGAGGCATGATTAGGAATTGTTGCAATTAGTGGAAGCCATATTAGTATATAAGGTTCCCATTACCTATTGTAATTCATTCTTTTTCAGATCAATAAAATTGGGACGAGAGTACCACCTCTCTTTGCTACTGGAGTTCAGAACCTGACTCGAAGAAGGTTTAACATTTGGTGCTTTTCATTAAGAGTCTTGCATGCGTGCTCGATCATGGCTGAAAGGACAAGAATCTCGGAACTCAAAGCTGAAATTCGCCAAGAACGTGAACAACGATTAGCTTTTCAAACAGAGATGAATGACAAAATGACAAAGATCATGCAATTCATGGAAGATCTCTCCAAGAACAAGCATGATGAAGATGTTAGTTCCAACCGTTCTCATGGTAAGGGAACTAATGATGACCATAGCTTCGGTTCTATGGGAACAGGTCATCATCGACTCTCCAGAAATGAACTGCCATATTTCAATGGAGAAGATGTTGAGGATTGGCTATTTCATCTTGATGAGTATTTTGATTTTGCAAATACTCCGTTTGATCAAAGAATCAAGATTTCTTCTTTTTACATGACGGGACCAGCATATTCTTGGTACAAGTGGATGGTTCAAAACGGGTATACAACAGATTGGGCTATGTTTGTGGAAGCTTTAAAGAAGAGGTTTGGCTCTGATTTGTATGAGAATCCACAAGAATCTTTGAAGGAGCTAAAACAAGAGGGTTCTGTTGCTGAATATCAAGCCAAATTTGAAGCTCTTACCACCAAGGTTCAAGGGTTGTCAGAACAATAGTTAGTCAGATTCTTTATAGCTGGTTTATCAGATTACTTGAAATGCCAATTATGTCTTGCAAAACGAGTGTCATATCCTGAAGCTGTCTCTCTTGCTCGCTTACATGAGCAAAATCAATTGGCTTTGAAAGATTCTTTCAAGATTCCACCATCTTCATATCCAGCCAATACAACTCGCACTAGGTATAATTCTACATCACCTTATTCGACTCCTGCAATATCTCGTCCAGCTTCTTCAGCTTCTGCATCATTTAATGATATGAAGGTGTCTAAGCCTGCCCTTTCTAGTACTAACCCTTCTACAGCTAGTACAATCTCTTCTACCACTGGCAATACCAAACCTATTCCTAGAAGATTTACAGCAGCAAAATTAAGGGAAAGAAGACTACAAGGTTTATGTTATTATTGCAATGAAAAATATCATCCTACTCTCAACTGCAGATCTCAATGCCTTGCCCTTTTGACCATGGAGGATCTTAATGACTTATTGCCCACTGTTACACATAATAACCAGGATGAGGAAGAACCTATGCCTCCAACTCCTGAGGTCAGCTTTAACGCATTAACAGGCAAATACCATCCTATGACATTAAGACTTCGAGGTTCTTATCTTAATCGTGAGATTAACATTCTGGTTGATAGTGGTAGCTCCTATAATTTCATTAAACCTAGTGTGGCAACTAAATTGGCCTTACCAGTCTCTACTATTCCTCCCTTCAAGGTATTTGTTGGTAGTGGCGATTTTATTTGGTGCCAAGCTGTTAGTCTTGCAGTACCAATCCTAATCCAAGGGGTCTCTTTTTTGGTTGATTTACATCATCTCGAAATCTCAGGAGCTGATATGGTCTTTGGTATTTCTTGGAAGAAAGGATTGGGCAGGGTTCTTACAGACTATAATAAATTGATAATGGAATTCATCTATGAAGGGAAGCACACCATATTGTCTGCCGAAAATCTGTTGAAGACAGAACCATTGAAAGGTAGAGACATGAGGAAACTACTTGATAGCTCTAACATTGCTTCACTGTGTCAATTCCAATTAGTAGCTAACACTAAAGCAGCGAGTTGCCCTCCCCTACCTCCATCTATTGTGAATTTGCTGCATCAGTATCACTCAGTATTTCAGGAACCAACTGACTTACCTCTACTTCGTCCAATTGATCATCAGATTGAACTACATCCAGGATCCACACCAGTGCATGCTCGACCCTACAAATATCCTCATTTCCAAAAAGCTGAAATTGAGAGACTGGTTAATGAAATGCTTCAAAATGGCATTATCAGAGATAGTAAAAGTTCTTTTTCATCCCCAGTCTTACTAGTTAAAAAGAAGGATGGCTCTTGGAGATTTTGTGTGGATTATAGGGCATTAAATGCCATCACTATTAAGGATGTTTTTCCAATTCCTACAATTGAGGAAATCCTAGATGAACTTCATGGAGCAACAATTTTTTCAAAAATTGATCTCAGATCTGGTTACCACCAGATATGGATGAGACCTGAGGATATACATAAGACGGCATTTCGGACACATACTGGACACTTTGAATTTCTGGTCATGCCCTTTGGCCTTACAAATACCCCATCCACTTTTCAAGCCACCATGAACAAGGTATTCTCACCCTTTCTCCGAAAATTTGTAGCAGTCTTCTTTGATGACATACTGATCTATAGTAAATCATTGGAAGCACATGTTCAACATCTGCAAACTGTTTTGGAAACCTTGTCTCAACATCAGTTTTTTGCAAAACTCTCTAAATTTGAATTCTGCCAAAGCTCAGTTCACTACCTGGGTTATATAGTGTCAGCACAAGGTTTACAAGTTGATGGACAAAAGATTGAGGCAATCCTCAAATGGCCTACTCCTCAAACTATAAAGCAACTTAGAGGATTCCTTGGGTTAACCGGCTATTATCGCCGATTTGTTAAAGGATATGCCGGTTTGGCCTGGCCACTAACCGAATTGTTAAAACTTAACTCCTTTCAATGGACTCCTGCTATTGATCAAGCCTTCAGAAAACTCCAAGCTGCTTTGACCTCCACTCCTATATTGGCACTACCTGATTTTTCTCACACATTTGTTGTAGAAACTGATGCAAGTAACATTGGCATTGGTGCTGTTTTATCTCAAAAGGGCCATCCATTGGCCTATTTTAGTAAGAAATTGACAAACAAAATGTCACTAGCATCAACCTATGTCAGAGAATTATATGCTATTACTCAGGCTGTTGCCAGATGGAGACATTATCTGTTGGGGAAAAGATTTATCATCAAAATGGACCAGAGAAGCCTTAAAGAACTTATGTCCCAAGTTATTCAAACTCCAGAACAGCAATACTATCTCACAAAGCTACTTGGTTATGAGTTTGACATTGAATACAAATCTAGCCATAGCAATGCTGCTGCTGATGCTCTGTCTCGAATCCCTGCTGAGCATCTACATACTTATTCTACACTCGAAGGAAGGTTGATGGAAGAATTGCGGGCCATTCAATTTACTGACCCTGACTTACAGGCACTGCATAATCAACACCAGCATTCTCTTCTTCCTGAAGGTTATTCAGTTAAACATGGCCTCATTTTATTCAACAAGAAACTTTTTCTCCCTACCAATTCTCCTTTAATTGATAAGATCCTATTAGAGTTCCACAGCTCACCACAGGGTGGACATTTTGGTATTCTCAAAACTTATAAACGGGTTGCTGAGCAATTTTATTAGAAAAATATGAAAAACATCATGGCTCAATTTATCTCTGCTTGTTTGGTGTGCCAACAAACCAAATATATCACTACTAAGCAACCTGCACTTTTACAACCTCTTCCTATACCAGTAGCTCCATGGACTGAGTTATCAATGGATTTTATCTATGGCTTACCTAATTCACCAGGCTATACAGCTGTCTTGGTGGTAGTAGATAGGCTTACTAAGGTTGCACATTTTAGTCCTCTTAAGCCAGGATTTACTGCAAAATCTGTGGCAGAAGTCTTCATGAACTTCGTTATTAAATTGCATGGGTTCCCACTAGGAATTGTCTCTGACCGAGACCCCATTTTTGTGAGCAATTTTTGGAAACAATTGATGTCCTATGGAGGCACTAAACTTCATTATTCATCTGCATACCACCCCCAAAGTGATGGTCAAACTGAAGTTGTCAATAGATGCTTAGAACAATACCTTCGAACTTTCACATTTGATCATCCATCTCTTTGCCATAGATATTTACCTTGGGCTGAATTGTGCTATAATACCTCTCATCATAGCACTATAGGTATGTCCCCTCATCAAGCTCTTTATGGTTACAATCCTAAGCTGCTCCCTACTTACCTCCCTAGTTCTGCATTGGCTGAGGAGGTTGATGTAACCTTGGTCAACAAACAGCTACTCCAACAGCAACTTCAACAGCAGATTTTAAAGGCTCAAGCTAGAATGAAGAAATATGATGACTCTAGGAGATTAGATGCAGAATTTGAAGTCGGTTAGTGGGTTTGGGCAAAATTCCATCACTATAAACAGCAATCCGCAACAAAAAGACTGAACTTCAAGTTGGCTAGAAGATATTTTGGGCCATTCTTGATCATTGCTCGGATTGGCAAGGTTGCCTATAGACTAGAACTACCCCCAGACTGTAAAATCCACCCTGTATTGCATGTGTCATTACTTAAACCATACAAAGGTCCATTGCCCCCTCCATCTGTGGTACATGATGAGACACAACTGGCACCTTTTCCCTTTCCCTTGCCTCATGCAATTGTGGCCGAAAGATATGTGGATACACTAGAGGGCCGACAATATCAAGTACTAGTGGAGTGGGAACACACAACCAGGGAACAGGCTATATGGGAGGATTGGAATACTTTGGTTGAGATTTTCCCTGCTCAGGCCCTTGAGGACAAGGTCCTTTTCCAACGGGGGGGTAATGATACGATTCAAGCTCATCCAGTTAAGAATTATGGCTTCCACTAATTACAACAATTCCTAATCATGCCTCACTAACTAACTACCTACCTAACAGCCACTTTAGTATTAAAGGTCCTCCTTATTTGACAAGTTAACGACCTATAACTAACTATATTCCTAATGACAGCAGTAATACAACATTGTTTATTTACACTATATTTTGGATACAAAATTTGTGGCCTAGCTTGGGGCACCTCTCGTCCTTTGATTCTTGACCGGATGAGCTTGAATCGTATCATATGTGGTCCTATGCTCTTCTTACTCTCACTAAGTAAAACGACTAACAACATTAGCTGTGATCTAATGAACTTCATGTACTTGTGGCCTATTCAAAAAAGATAAGTCCGCGCGGTTTATACAAAAATGGTTAGTCCATGCTGTGCAAGAGTTGTTCATCTCACTTATCTTACTTTTAGCTGATTCATCTAATGTTATTCCACACGCTGATGCAAAAGAGACTTGGTATCGTTATTTAAGGGCATCTGTAGATAGATGACGACAAATTCTTCTCAGCATAAGGAAGCAGGTTCTATCCAATGCTCTCAAATAAGAAGCTACACATATACACTCATTATACGACCGGTCAAGCTATGAAGCAGCCACGAAAGACACCATGACAAGAGTTTTCAAAGAGCTATGTGGTCCCATGTTCTCCTTGCTCCCTAAGCAACATGACCAACGCGGCAACTTCCCTTTTAAATCAGATATATGGTGCCATAAATAGGCCCATACTATAATTCCATTCACTCACAACATAAGCCAACACATCTTCATTTTCAGCGTTGCTCACTCACAACCAGAATTCCCACTTCAATTTCAAATTGCAGCTCACTCTTTTGGCTTGGTTTTCATTGCCCTTAGCTAGTGCCAACACTTCTTGCTTCCTTACAAAGAGGAACCACAATTAATAAGCCACAGATACCTTAGCCTTAGCTGAACCAAACCAACCCAAGAAAACACCAAATGGGTCTAATGTCATCCTTCTTCAACTGCTTTGTTCACTCATCATGCTCATCAGCTTAAGTCTCAGATTATGCTGAAGGTTCTCAATTGAAATCACCATCTTCAGAGAAACCAAAGAGCAAGTCAAAATCGAAGGGTGCACCAATTGTGGTTTCTTATTTCCCAGTCAACTCTTACCCTTCACGCTTGTAGCGCGTGATAATGTGTATCTCCTTTGTTTATGAGTGTTATAGATGCTATGCTCTTCGTCATGTTATGAGTATAGACTGGAGGTCCAAAGTAAGGAACAAGCATTCCTAACACTCAAACTGCATAGCACAGTACGGTGTCATGATCGGTGGCCACTTTCTTCCGTGTTGTATGACGCGATTGAAATAGGATCAACTTGTGCCTAGATTAAAGACCTTGACTTGCAGCACAAGAGGCAAATATTCTGAAATTGTCATTTTTATGAACTCATCTCTACAGAATATGGTCCAAGTTGGGCAAATATCTCATATAATTTTTGTAATTATATTTTGGGGTGTATATATTAACTTTACCTAGTGTTGATACAAATGGTTCAAGTGGTGCAATCTATATATGTCAATTTGTCATGTGTCTTTACGCGAATTTTTTTCCCCGAAAATATTGCGGTTATCTTTATTTTCTGATCTATCCCCCACCCCCTCCCCCAAAAGAAAAACAAAAAAAAAATTGTGGTTATCTATTTATTTTTTGTCGGTAATATATTTCTTACGCAGCACGCAACGTACATGAAAATTAATCAGATACGCCATACAATACGTTTAGAGATGAAAAAGAAAGAGAGAAACTTTTCAGTTTTATATTTTGTGCTATTCATTTGTTGCGAAAACGTCAAAAAAATGTTTCGTCCAAATTAAAAAACGTCAAACAATATTTGCGCGAGTTGCTAAATTTTAAACCCTTGAGTGGGATAGAATTATTAAAAAGGTTGCATTATATCCTTCAAAAATATCCTCCTAATAAATCTCTTAATATTTAATTAAAAAATATTAAATGAAAAAAATAAATATATTTAATATTTTGTAAATATAAAAAGAATTTAATACTTTTCTTATTTAGTAATTAAGAAAATTTAGTATTTCTGTTAAGAGATTAATTTTGACATACTATCAATATAAAAGAGTTTTATAGTATCATCCAATCACATACCTCTATTTAACACCCCTACTCTCATCCCTAAGAGCTATTCTTGAGCCAATTTTATAATTTTCTAAAAAAAAAGGTAGTTCAGTAAATTCAAATATATATTTTAATTAATAAATAGTTAAAAATTTAGGGAATATTCTGTTAACAGTGTTAAGTTAACTAAAGTAAAGTGTACATCTTAAAAACCAAGCGAAGATTGTATAATAAGAACATCTCTAAGAGATTGAGTGTAATTTACACTATAAATTATTATATTATGAATTTGACTGCAAAATAGAAACTTATGATTAGCTCTAACTAATATTTATTAAAATTTATAATATAAATATTTAATAATATTCTTTACATTCTAAAAAATAATAATGATAACACAATAAAAATATAAAGAATAATAATACTATTAGTTAAAACACGTAATTTTTATTTAATAATTTTTTGGAGAAAAGAGAAAACACCACTTAATAATGAGAACAAATAAAGATATTAAATTACAATGCAAGCAGATCCATTTTAATATATCTGTTTAAGAGTATTTTTTAAAATAAATAATTAAAATTTTGGACAATAAACATTTATATTTATGATGTAATAAAATAAACATTAAATGAAGCTAAATAAAATAAAATTTAAATGAATAATTAAATTTTGATTTGGACAATAACCATTTATATTTTATGCTAAATTAAAAATAAACATTAAATAAATTTAAATAATATAAATTTTAATTATTATAAAACTTCAAAACTTCTCTTTTTTTCCCCCTCACTTTTCAAAAATGATTTAAAGCTCTACCAACGATGACACCTTCTACAATCTCATTGTATTTAAGGGATGCAATGACTTCAAAGACGTTGCGAGTGACCTTCTGAAGCTCGTTGCAGAGGATGGAGGAAGATTCCTTGTTGGAGGAAGAAAAGGGATTGGTTTGCTAAGGGTTATTGGTCTATGGTGGACATGCATGAGCCCTAATAGAGTCTCATATCATGTAACGAGTATAAGTTCTTAGGAGAACCATACCTCAAAAGTTAGCTATTGGAGTGGAAGAGCCCTCATTACATTGCCACCCCTTCCAAAGCCGATGTCTTGACGACTGCACTTTGCGACATTTCACTCGATCACGGTCAACCCCTCCGCCAGTCAAAACCCTCCATAGATAACCCTCTTCAGTTGGTCGACTCTCAATAAAAGCACAATTTGAAACGAGTATAACTCTTTAGGAGAACCACTCCCAAAAGCTAGCTATTAAACTAAGAGAGTCCAAATTCTTATAAGACTTTTCCTTTCAATATGACTTCTCCAATGTGGGACTTGTTACATTACTTAAGGATATAACTAAGATAACTTAGGCAACCTTCCACATAAGTTAGTTTTTGGGGTTAAATTAGGTCTTCTTAATTCTAAGAAGCCTCAATTAGGATTGTCAATAGGGCAAGGCGGGGCGAGGACAGGGGATAGACCCCCATCCCCTACCTCATGGATAGGTACTTGCACGGATACCCATGTTTGGAGACCCTCCCAGATAAGTGGGTACCTGCAGATATCCATGGGTACCTATATATTGCTAAAAATCTTAAAAAAATAGAAAAATAAAATATATAAAAATAATTTTAATATCTTAATTTACCACTTAGAATACTCAAAATAAAAATAAACACATAATAATAATCCAACTTTTACTACACATAATAAGCATAAATAGCATAAATCTTAGAAACTAGATGACTAGCACAGAATGAAGAAATATCTGTGATATACAATTTGCTAGGAGCAAAACTTTTAACATCATTGACATCCCTGAAAAGTATCTAGTTGATTGCAAATTGTAGAAAGCTTGACATAGGTCAGTCACATAGAAAGGGGAAGGAAGTTTTGAGCACATTGATGCTGTTGTACTTTTAAAACACTGCAATGGGCAATCTGGATGAGAGACAATTTTCAAATAGAAGATGGGAGTACCAATATGGAGTAGATGTCAATGAAATAGGATAGGATAATTTAATCCTATCGCATCTTGCGATTAATCATATTAGTCAAAAGACAATAACTAAGCAAATGCCTTATGGATAGGAAACTAGCTATAGCCTACAAATGTAATTGTCACTTGGAAAATCAGTAAAATTAGATAGGATGTTTATCTACGTCACCAAAGTTCAATTAACTATAATTCAAGTTCATCTGAGATACGAAATGCTAAGTTGCATACAAGACAACAAATAAGCCACAAGCAACAGAGATCGAGATCATGATCATAAATGAATTTAATTCGATAGAATTTAGGATATTCAGTGAAATCATTTCAAACAACACTGGATGAGTTGAAGGCTTCTTACAATAAAATGCAGTAGTGAGCAAGTATCTTCTTGTGAGAGGCATCCATCACAAGACAACTAAGAAGTGAAAAGCATGAACACAAGGTCTACAAAATAAATTCCAATAGTTTTTCAGATAATAGGTATATAACGGAGTGTTTTTATCCCCCCCTCCCCCAAAAAAAAAAAGAAAAGAAAATAGGTATATAATGGAGTGCACTTGGCATGATAACAAACACAACTAGAAGCCAAGAAATCAAACAATAAATGTGTGTTAAAAAAACAAATGTGTGTATTCTGAGATGTTAAGAGACTTGTTTGCTTATACATTCATATGGCCCTCTTAGCTACGTAAAAACAAATGTAATGATGTTTCCCTCAATTTTGATCATATAATACTAAATTTCAAATGGTTAAGGATGAAATGCACAAAAGAAAGATGCAGGACTTTCCAGAGAAATACTAGGGAAAAAAAGGAGGTTAGGAAATTGAAGACATACCAAAGCACTGGAGAGATGTGGTAGGCTCCTTGTCAACCAGGAAGAGGACGAGCTTGTGGTAGCAGAGGCAGCTGGCAGAGGTGTAACATCCCGATTTCCGATTTTCGGATTCCTCTTCAAGATTGATCAATTCCATTTCCGACTTCATCTTCGAATTTCACATAATATGGATAATTTCCGATTTCCGAGTTCGGCTCACGTTAGTCTATAACTTCCGACTTCATCTGGATTATTTCCACGACTTCCGAGTTTAACCCTCAAGTCCGAAACAACATGGAGTTATTCCTGATTTCCGACTTCATGTTCCAGTTACGAGTTAAATGGGTGGCTTTCGAGTTCCAATATCCGACTTCATGTTTCAAAGAAAATGTTCCTGATTTCTGGTCTCATAATGTAACTTCAAGTTTCAGCCGAGGTACCCAAGTTCCGACATCATACCTCATGCTTCATAATAGTATACATGGTTTTCGACCTCCGAAGTTATAGTTTAACACAATGGGGCAAGTACCTACCTCCGAGTTTGAATGGGAGTTCCGAGATTATGTGATTGTAAGCTGCATGACTTCCGACCTCCGACCTTGCTTTCAAGTCTCGAAATAAACCAGACAAGATTTCCTCAAGTCACAACAAGATTGGACGAGTTCCGACACCCGACTTCAGCTAAAATGACACGAGTTCCGATTTCAGGTAGAACAGAAGTGTATCCCACTTTTGGGACGACGTGGAGAGCAAATTGGCCACAAAAGTGAGAGACATGACCGAACTTCAACCACAAAACTCCAACCAACCAACACCATAACTCTCATGTATTTAAGTCAGACTCCCCTCCTCATCCCCAGCTGATTTACGCCTCCCTCTCTTCCTCTTGTTCCAGCCTCCTTCTTCCCTTCTCTTAATCAACTCCATCACTCCTTCAAGCTTAGCAAGGTTCTAATACTTCAAGTTTCAGCACTTAGCTCAAATCATACTCCAAAGAGGTAGAATTCTATTTCTATTCTTGAATTACTTGTACTATGATTATATGAAATTGTACTCTTCTTCATGTATTTGATGAATTATTGAATGTATTATGATGGATTATGATTGGACTAATAGGAGATCTTGAGTTAGAATTATGATTAGAAGGAGAAAATTAGAAGGAATGGAGAAATAGGATGCTGTCTTGGTGAAGAATTCCACGGTAGTCCATACAGCGGAGTGTATGGCGCCGCCTACAACTGATTAAATCCGATGAAACCATTTTTAAAATAAAGTAGACATCCAGGGCTTTCCATACATGTATCATATGAAGTCATTGGATTAGTATTGAGAGAGATATGAATTTTTGAAGTTTGACCTAGGAATCAAGACTTTCATCCGGGCAGGGTGACTTGAGGAGGGTATAACTCATCTTATACAACTCCAAATTGAGTGAAACTAACTTTATTAGAAAGCTTACACATAGAGGAACATCTCAATATGAAATTCTGAGTTTGTTATGACCCCAATTAATCCCAGTGGTTCGAGGAAGTTACCCTATGTCCAAACTGAGCCAAAATAGAGTAGTTTAGAAAGGTGGAATTTCAGGACTTATAACTCGAGGTATACTAAGGCAAATGGAATGAAACTTGTTGAAAATGAAAAGTTGTTCTGTTAGCTTTGATATGGCACCAATTTCGTATGATTTAAGTTTAGTTTCGATTTTTAGTGAATTTATACTTCTAGGAGTATAATTCGGGTTAGTGATTGAATAGGCTGAGGCAAAATTTGAATATCTTGAGTTATATAAATCAAAATGATATGGGACCAAAAAGGTTAGGAAATAGACACATGGAGCTATAACATATCCAAAATTGAGGTTTAAATGAGATGGATAGAGATAAAGGTGGATTATACAAAATTTGGACAGAACTAAATAGAATTGGCAGAATGGCCAAATTGATGGTTTCACAAGTGGTAGTGGACATATAAGGTTTGAGTTGAGAATTGCCAATTTTACATTGATATATATATATATATATGTGTGTGTGTGTGTGTGTGTGTGTGTGTGTGTGTTAAATTGACTATATTGCTATGACTGAATTGTCTATGAGAACTGGCACTATTCATAGGAAAACGGAACTGATCCGTTATGCTGCCGGATTTATGGCAGAAGTCTATGAAACTAGGAATGTTTGTGTGCAAGAATGATGTAGTGTATGATATGAGGTATATGAGAATAAATGATAAAGCGTATATATGAGTTCATTCGGCACATTTATGCATGATCATGTATAAGAATGAAAAGACATGAGTATATTAAATGTAAATATATTGAATGTGGATCCTTTCACTTGAAGGCAGTTATTTGAGATCCCTCCTTATGAAGGCAGTTAAATAATAAAAATGTGGATCCCTTCACCTGGAGGCAGTTATACATTGAATCCCTCCTTGTGAAGGCAACTAAAACTTGGGTCCCTCTATATTGGAGGCACGTGGTCAGATGAGATCCCTCTGTATTGAAGGCACGTGGTCAGATGAGATCCCTCAGTTTTGAGGCATGTGACCAGAAGAGATCCCTTCAATTAGAGGCACGTGACCAGAATGAGATCCCTCCAACCTAGAGGCAATGGGTCCCCTTGTGGGTGAGTCGGTGTGACGACGGTCACGGATGGAGCTGACGAGATCACTCCAAGGCCAGGCTACCCAAGGGCAGTAAAAGCACCCTAGGGACGGCGATACGTAACGCCTAGGTGTGCCAAGTAAAGGCTAAAGACTAAAGACTAAAGACTAAAGATTAAAGTATAGGCAGACACCCCACTCACATGAGGCATGGCTTCGACCCAGCTAGTGTGAGCATAGGGGCCAGAACTTACATGAGGCATGGCATGACCCAGCTAGTGTAAGTACCGAATGAAGATCCCATATTCCTAAGGAGCGTGACATGACGATCACGCTTTGATGGGGTATGACATGGTGATCATACTCTGGAATGTGGCACGTAAAGACTTTATGATAAGAAGGAAGATAAAGAAGAAAAAGTAAATTTTATGTACAAGTATAAATTCAAGGACAAGTAAAGCCATGTGCAGATTTTGTGTGTTCAGTACATTGATGTGTATTTTAATATGTGCAGTAATTATTCATAGTATAGTTCATAAACTGGTGTTGTATGGGCTCTCCCCTAAATGACAAGTATATGATAAAAGTAAACTTTGCTTCGGATAACATATTTTTTGAACTGTAAAATTAAACAGTTGTCATAACATAATCACCTTTTCATAATAAACCGAAGCAAACTGGAGATGACCACGATGACACTATGTATGATAATTATAGAATCCTACTGAGAATTTATAATTCTCACTCCTATTTCCATGTTGTCTCCAGATAATTTCAGAAATTTCCGAAGACGGCTGAAGTTGCTATCAAACAAGGTTCGCTCAGGTAACAGTAACAACTCCAAGGTGTGGTACTATGACTTAAGCATAGTACTGTACTTAGGAGGGTGTTACAAGAGGCATCACACAATGCGACCGTGTTGGCGTGCAGATGGCCAAGGACAAAGCAAGGGACGGTGGATGAAGCAATAGACGGCGAACGAAGGCAGAGGCGCCAATGTCGATGGTTGTGAGGTTGAAGAAAAGAAGAGTGTGTTGAAGGGCCAAAGGGCAGGGCCGGCTGAAAAGGGTGAGAGATTAGAGAAGACATAGTATAGAGCTGAAAAGGGCGAGAGATTAGAGAAGACATATTAATTGGTAATTTCATGTCGGATACTCGCGGGTACAGGAATCATGATTCCCACCTCCGCCCTGTTTAACAAACGGATACCATTACTTGCGGGGGGAAAATCCTCCCCCAATATCTGTTCCGTCACAGGTATTACCCATGAAGGTGGATAAAATTGACATCCCTAACCCCGATGACCATCAATGTCACTCCTCACCCTGATAGTCCTAATGCATCCATATCCCTGTTCCTTATCATTGTTGATTGGATTGTGTTTTTGTGATAGTTGAGTAATTTGTTTTTGATTTCAAAGTCGGTGCTAACCGCAAACTACTAACATCACTCCTCATCATGAGTGAAGCAGGATACTAAGTTTGATTCTCTATTCTTCATATCTATCTATTACATATTGTTTACTTGATTTTTAAGTCAACAAAACAAATCAAATCGACTGTTATCAGTTTGCTTCGCAGCTCTCAATTCGGGGAATGGAAACGGTTTCTCTAATAAGTTCTCATAAATTAAAGTGTCAAAAATAAAGAAACAAATAGAACAGAAATTTAATGAAATTGACTAGATTTGAATCAGAAATATCAACGAGAAACAAATATAATGGCAAACAAGAAATTTGTAACAGTAATGTAAAGAAACAAGATCAAAATAAAAATTGACAATACGAAGGACCATTACTTGAGTTCCTCCATACTCGTGAGCGTCAGAGTGAGCATTTTGACAGAGTGTGTTTAGAGGTGAATCTCAGTGTGCAAAAGTCCCCTTCTTCTCCCATAACCTGGCTATTTATAGCCCTAAAGCCTCACTAAAAGTTGGGACCCATGATCTCTATGTTCTACAATCTGTTTCTTTGAAGCCCATTATCTCCACGTTCTTCAGTCCATTTCTTTGAAGCCCATGTTCTTTCTTGCTTTCTTCATTTTTCATATTTTGATAATATTCAAATCTAGTTGAAATATTATCCCCAAGCTCTCTCTACTCAGTCTAAACCAACCATCTTTGAAATCTAAACTCCAAATAAATCGATTTCGACTCTTATATTTTTTCGACCCTCAAAACTCTACTATCCTCATGAACCCCTCAATATCAGTACCTGTGACCTCTAAGTTTCGACCATTTCCTTCTCATTTTTTGTCAACACTTATCTTCAACTCATTGAGTTGCTACGTTTTGGGTCGAATACATCTCAACTTTTCTTCACCTAACACATATATTACCAATTTAGTGTTTTGATCTTAAGATATATAGGTTGATTATTTCTCAATCAATTCAAGTTATATTTGAGTAATTCAAAATATTTGTGTTTTTGCTAAAGTTATCTCGTAGAACATGTTTTTTGAAAATATTTTATCAAAAATAGATTAGATTTTTTAATCATCCAATTTATTTCCGGCCTCTTCAGTGATAATTGTTATGGCTAGCTTTAACATCACCTAAAATATTATTCTTCTATATTATTTGATGTCTAATATTTTAATTGTTATAATAGAAATATAATTAAATTGAAACATAATAATAAGTCATAAAATTGAGATATTAAACATTAAATAATACATGATAGAAAGAAAAGTTCTCGACTCAGTGAACACCTAAAAATTTCTTATTGTTACTATTACTTTTTGGTGCCTCACATAAATTAAATTGAAATCCTTGCACTAAAAAGTGAAACACGTGAAACCTTGCACTGAAACACGTGAAATGTTAAATATTCTAAAATGTTAAATAGCTATTATCCATATCATCATAATTTCTAAAATGCTGTCGAACATATTTTCATATATATTAAATAAATTGAAATCGTTGCACTGATTTAGACACCGCCCTATTGTCTTTATTGGATCGTTATCGCTGCAATTTCTTCGACCCTGTTGACTTGAGAAGCATCATTCGCTAAACATGCCTCAAAAGGTTAGGTAGAGCGGGTTTTTTACTGTTTTAAATTAAAAATATATATTATTTACGTATATATATATTTCAATATTTTTAACCAAAATATCTTTTTTTTTTTGGACCATAATAAATTTAATTAAGAATAAATCAAATTTATCACTGTACAAATTTATCTTGTACGAATGAAAGTCAATCTATACTAAATCAAATTTAATACTATTCATGTGAATAGTATTGAATTCAACCTACCTTGGATTGAATTCAATACTATTCACATGAATAGTATTGAATTCGATTTACCGAATATCGAATTCAACATGGCCAAAGGGGTTTAGAGTAGAGTTTATGGTGGGCTATAGTATTTTAGATTCATGGTGGACTTAATATGATTAAATAACCAAAAAGTATGGTTAATTATCAAATAAGTATAGCTTCTTGTGTGGCAAAGCGTCGGGTTTACTATAGACTGAGGTCCATTCTAAAATACGGCAATAATTAGACCTTACTCTCTTTTAAAACTATAAAAAAATGAATGAGAACGACATCCAAATCAGTCGTTGGAGGTTTAATAGACACATATTTAATATTTAAAAAATTCATACTTATTGTTTTTATGTATGCAATTGTGGTTATATATATATTCTCTCACTATTTCTAAAGTTAATATTTTTTATATTTATATTGTACCAGTGATAAATTTGATCTAAGTTGGACCCAATTTATCATTATTTGCTTGAAAAAATAAATAAACCTATCATACTTCTTCATTAATTACCATTATAATAAATAAATCAAACTAAGTTACTACTCAAATACATTAATTAAGTTAACATACCCAAAACTAATGTCTAAGTTGCCGTTAAATTAGTTTAGATTATGTTAACTTAGTTAATATATTTAAGTAGCAACTTTGTTTGGTTAATTTATTATAATAATAATTAACTAAGAAATATCATAGGTTTATATTTTTTCTTTAAGGTAAATAATGATGAATCCAATCCAACTTAGATCAAATTCATCACTGATGTAATATAAATATAAAAAAAATATTGACTTTAGATATGGCGAAAGAATATATATATATATATATATATATATATATATATATATATATATATATATATATATATATATATATATATATATACCCATAGTAGCATACATAAAAATAATAAGTATGAATTTTTTAAATATTAAATACTGTGGCTATTAAGCCTCCTAATGACTGATCTAGATATTATCCTCATCCATCTTTTTTACAATCTTAATAGAGAGTAAAGTCTAATTATTGCCATATTTTAGGATGGACTTCAGTCTATAGTGAACCCAGTGTTTTGTGACCCTTTGTGTGGCAATTAGCTATACTTATATGATAATTAACCATATTTTTTTATTGTTTAACTGTATTAGGTCCACCATGAATTTAAAATACTATAACCTATCCTAAACTCTACCCTAAACCCCTTTGGCCATGTTGAATTGGATCCAAAATAAATCGAATTCAACGGTATTGAATTCGATTTAGCATAGATCGAATTTCATTCGTACGAAATAAATTTGCACAGTGATAAATTTGATCCAACCTTAATTGAATTCAACATAATCAAAAAAAAAAAAAAAGGACATTTTAGTAAAAAAATGTTAAAAAAACATATATACATAAATAGTATATTTTTTTATTTAAAACAGTAAAAAAAAGCGTAGGTAGAGCCCATGTAGCAATCAAATACAACATAATGATGTTTGACGTTTGAAGAGCTTTATTAAAGTAACAGCACTTTATTAATCACTGAATGATTGAACTAGCTTGACGAAGACAATTCTACACAAATTCTATGGGCGTCCAAAATTCGTCTGGTGCCTTTTATTCATCGTAATATCCATAAAAAAACTGAAATAGTGCTTTCCTTTCAAAATATCAATACTTGAATAAATATATTATTCAAATATATTACAAGTTAAATACAAGCATCCACTTGCTAAGTGAAAATTTATCAATTTTCAAACATTCTAAATTATTTTAACTATCAATATAAAGTTAAACACTTAACTAGAATCTAGTATTACCACTAACAAAACTCCTCTCTCAAGGTAAAGTTCCAGGAAGTTACTTAAACTCATATATATATGGACTTCCTTTGAATTGACAGGCCCTTTACTTTATTTCTAAAACGAAGAATATTAAAAGAAGACCAAATGAATTAAAAGAAGACCAAATATTAAATAAGGTTATCTTTGGAATTGCCATTGGAGTCAAAGTCGTTGTTGCATTCGGTCCTTTCCTTGCTCTGGAAGCCAACAATTCAAATACTTATTGAGCAAGGCATTGGCAAGTATAAATTTATATACATACCTCCAATTCACCTAACTCACTCACTTTTGCTTTTTCGAATTTCTTTAGTCCAGAATAACAAGTTCCTCACTTGAAGATGACTCTATTCACAGCCATGTTCTGCTGCTTTAAGGCCAAGTCCAAGGAAGAGAAGGGCTCTGTGGTGGTGGTGGAAGCTGGTTCTTTATCACGAAAACCCAAAGAAGATCCCAAGCCATCTGCAGCTCCAATTGTCGCTTCCTATTTCCCAGTTAACTCTCAACCTTCTCGCTTGTAGTAGTCCATCTAATATGTGATAATTGCAGACACTTGTGTTCACAAGTTTTGGTAACCAATAGAGGATACAAGGGTACATCCGTTGAGGCCAACCTTGCCTTTTGAGAGTTTGAATTCACGGTAAGTCTTGCTTCTTTGTATGCTCCTGCAGTCCTTGATTTGTTTTGGGAACAGGGTGTGTATTGTCCTCCTTGACTTGTTGAAGATTTCAGCAGATAGTAATTGTATAAGGTAACACAATTATAAGTGGTTGTTAGAGTTTCGAAAACCCAACTTCAATGGGAGCATAGTAGTTTATATTGCATTTTTACTGAAAGCAGATTGATAAAGTCAAGTGGGATGCTGAATCTGTGCTAGAAAAGTTAGAAGGGAAGAGAGAAAAGTGAAATAAAGCGATGAGAGAGATTCGATTGAATGAAACAAAGGGTGAGATTACACACTGGCCATATGTGGTTCATAATTACTTAATTAGGGATATTCCTTCGGCATCTTTTAATTTTGAGGGTTGTACTACCTTTAGTAATAATCGTGTCAGAAGATGACATATAACTGCAGCGGAACAAATAAACAACAAATTTTCATCATATAAACATATTCACATATGATTGAATAACACTTGAAATCATATCTTATAAGTTTGATATTCCTTTATATTGTATAGATGATATAAACACCTAAAATTATAAAAGATTATATGATATATTTATACCTTGAAGTGATGTTCATAGAAATTTGATGTTCGTCTCTTAAATCCATAGTCGTATAACAGCATGACATCTAGCTCGTCCCCAAGTCCCGTTGCTCGTTGCCCATTGATAAACGAGCACCTCGAATGAATATGGAGAAGGGGGTTGTGTCAATGGCTTTTCAACCACACAGAGAGTGGTGTGTATGCTTAATTGGTTTCCTTCTTGTATACAACCGTGAGTGTCCTCTTTCTCTATTTATTATTTTTTCAATTGCAGCTATTTCTTTTTTTTAGGGCTGCACTTTTGACATGCGCAAATTATGGGCCAACTTTTATGCCATAAATCAATTCCTAATTAATTATCAGTTAATCAAAACTTTCTTTAAAATAGAATTAATTCTCAAATAATTTTTATTTAAAATAGGCCTATGTAATTTCGACATTCACCAAAATTAACTTGTATATATATATATATATGGGTTAGGATCAAGTTACATCAATATAATTTTAAATATAATTATATCATTTAATAACTTTATATAAAATATTTTTGATCAATCTAAATATTAAATCATAGTTACCTATCATAAAGATCATTGATGCCAAATTTTAAATGCTCTTGACACAAATTTCTAAAATGTGAACTTTCAATATGTAAAAACTTTATTTATGAGGATCCACCTCCACCCTTACTTTGACTTCAAGATGTGTAACTCTACAATTGATTTGCAAGTCTAATTTGGTAGTTGAATTCTAATTAATTATCTTTATTAGATCAATCAATTCATTCTTGGTAAGTACATATCTTATTGTGTTTGACTAAATAGGTTCATCACTAATTAGCAATAGGATTACAAAATCAACATTTTGATATTAACAAAAACTCATTTTCGAGCCTAAAGTAAAATTTTCAAAATATTCTCGACTCTCATAGGTCATAGGTAACATCTAGTACAACATGCCATGACTGTCCAAGTAGTGATGAATATATCAAGTAGAACATTCTAATGAACCAATGATCATATTTACCATGCACTTGAATCCTTTTCTAGCGTCATGAATAATGTCAAACCTTAAAGCTAAGGCCATATAAACTCTCTGGGTTTCTATTCTTTAACAATGAAACATGAACTAGAAACTTTTTTCTATATAAGTCCAAGTGCCTCGACAAGGATTTCATAATCAAGGATAACCCCATATTCATAAGACTTATCCTTGTTTAAATGAGATAATGAATTCTATCTTAACTGGTCACCTATCTCCATATGAACTAACTATAGCCACAAAGAGCCACTAATACTACTACATAGCATGACTATACACGTAGTAGCAAACTATAGCTACTTATTTACAAGATAACCGTGTCATCTCAAGTTTAAGGATTATATGCACTAATATGATCTATATAATGATTCATTGACATTAGTAAAATGCAATATGAACATTATCTATATGTCATGTTGGGCCCACTTATCGTATAAGTATTCACATATCTATTTTAGTATCAAATGTATATAGTATGAGACTCACTACTCCATCTTCACTAGTATTTTCTACTAATCATGGAAATAGACAAAGATGACGATCTTATGGAATAATAATGCCCAATTAGGATTTGTATGATCATGAATTATTTTAAAGATCTAGTACTAGACTACTCCATCATTCATATTCTCAACTCTTGAGAATGAAGTATCTAACAAGTATCTTATGGACTTATTTTAATAAACATACACAAATTATGGATAAAAGAATAATAGACTAATATTAATAGGAATTATCCATACATATATCGGCTTTAGGATATACAACTAAAAATCTTTCACTTGCACTAGAGCCACTTAATGTAGTATCTAAGACCCATCTTTTCAATATGTCTATCTGATTGCTATTGCATCATTGCCTTCATGAGTGGATCAAAATCTGTACTGGAAAAGTTAGTAGGGAAGAGAGAAAATTGAAATAAAGTGATTAGAGATATTGGATTGAATGAAACAAGTGATTACATACTAGCTATATGTGGTTCATAATTACTTATTTAGGGAGATTCCTTATACATCTTTTAATTTTGAGGGTTGCATTATCTTTAGTATTAATAGTTATTTGGTCATATGTTTGGGGTTTGTGGAGAGAGTTTAGGAACAAATATATTTGGTGACGTGTTTCATTTAAGTGAAATATAGATAAGATTAATTTTAATGTATATATATAGGTCCGTTTGAATTTTAGAATTGGAATTATAATATAGAATTTCAATTCCAATTGTAATATTTTTGGAATTGAAATTGATTTAGAATTTTAAATTTTATATTTGGATTCGCTGAAGAATTAGAACATAAATCATACTTTTAAGTTTGATTTTAGTTTTATTATTTAAATATATGATTCATAATTTAAAATTAATAAAAATACTAATAAACAATAATTTTGTACTATAGTAATTTTTATGAAAATTATTTATACATAAAATAATAAATTTTTTAGATTTGGATATATAAAATGATAAGTTAAAATTTAAGAAATTTTTTATATTATTGTTTTTTATGAAAATATTATATTTTAATAAATATGATAGATAGCATACAAATAGAAAAAGAGAAAGAATCATACAAACTCTAATAAGAAGAGAGACATTTAATAAGTCTTGAAGTTGATAATTCATATAGTATGGGCTAAAAATTAATAATAGCTCATCTTAGTTATTTTTCAATCCCATAGAGCTGGAATGTGGAATTATAATTATAATGTCAATTTTATATATTACTCCAAACATGAAAATTGGAATTGAAGAGTCCAACTCCAATTCTAAGCTCTAGTTTTATACCCAATTCTTGACACTAAACAGTTAATTGTAAAGTATTTTACACAGTTAATCAATCATATATTATTATAGGTGACTTTTCAAAATAATCTAATATAATATTATATCTAAAACAAAAACATAATTTTTTTTTATTAACATCGAGGCTTAAAGCCCAAAAGAAGATTATGCAAAATCAATTCTACGACTAACTCATCCCACAAAATCAGCAAGAAACTTCAGGGAGATAAAAGGAGGAAGACTCTCAAAAAGATACAAAAACCCATAGGAAGGCTATGACCATACTTAGCAAGGCCATCAACACAATTGTTTGCCTCCTTGTACACATGTCTAACAATCACACTACCATCTAATTCCTTTATTAAGTTTCTTAGTGCATTAACAATAAGAGCATAGGCATGAGACTATATAACACCATGAGCCATTAGGCTATAGGCACAACTTGAATCAAGTGCTAGTCAAATATTACTAAAGCCCATCTTTACACCAACAAACATGCCCCAATAAGCCTCCCACAGCTCAACCAAAGTGACTGAAACATAGCCTAAATTTGCACTCCATGCACCAACAAATCTGCCTTCATGGTTTCTCAAAATCCCACCACAAGTTGTAGCCACTAATTATTTGGAATATGAGACCCATCTATATTTATTTTAATCCAATTTGGTGGAGGCAGGACCCAAGACATATTCTTAATAGTCATAGTCAACACTCTTCTCTTAGCATCCTTGACTGCATTCAAGTTCCTTTCATAGTCTCTTGCCATCCTTAATAACTTGCAAGATAAAAAAGAGTCAACATCAATGTTTCCTTCAAAAACAAATTGATTCTTGCCATACCAAAAGTTGTCACAAAAATTTGGGGCCACGAAATCCCCTGTATAGTTCGAGTGTCCTCCTTAAGATTTTTGCCCAGCCAATCTACTAAAGTTTCTTGTAAAAAATTCTAATTTATGACACAATTTCCCACACTTATCCATCAGTCCTTTGCCATAACACAATCGCAAAGGACATGGAGTGTAGTTTTCAGTAGAGTTCTGCAAAACACGCAAGCGTCGTTAAAGCCCATTCCTCTTCTAATTCTACCAGAATTTGTTAGAAGGGCATTATTAGTTACAATCCACATAAATGCTCTCAACCTTTGGGGAACTCTCAACCTCCATATAACTTTATACAATCTTTCACGGTTGTGCCATTCACATCAGTAAAAATCTCATAAGCTGATTTTAATGTAAAATCCCCAATTATTGATGGAAACCAAGCAATACAATCCGGCCCTGCATTGATACTAGGACCCTTGATAGAATAAATAACTTATAAGCAATCCCTAGGTAGCAATTGGCTAAGTTTCCCCCAATTTCAATCCCCCTGATCAATAGTAAAATCTACCACTCTTTAATCAAGGGAATCCTCATCAAGGTCCATTAAAGCAAAGTCTCTCCAAGCATAAATTCCAAAGAGCCAATGGTCAGTCCATATCCTAATATTTTGACCGTTTCCTATCCTCCACTCTAGATCCTGACAAAATTTTGGCTAGACTTGGATCGCACCTTTCTAAGCATTTGATGATTTAAGCTTGTTCCTAATAGTAGGAATAATTCCCTCCTCACAACCATACTTGTGTCTCATTACTTTTACCCATAAACTATTAGCCTAATGAACAAGACCCTAAGCTAATTCATCATACAAGCCATATTAAACTCTTTAGCCTTCTTAAAGCCTAGAACCCCCTTCTTCCTTGGGTCTGCAAATTTTATTCCAACTAATAAGATGGACTTTCCTATTGTTTTTTGAAGAACCCCATAGAAAATCTTTGCATACACGATCAATCTTCGAACACAATAGTCAATTGACATTTGTTGGTTTTTGAGCCAATTTGATTTTTCTTAATTTTTAAAAAATTAGAAAATTAAAAAGTCATCACTGGATAATATCTTCGATTTAGATCTCTTATAAAATTTTCAACACACTATAAAAGCTAATTAATTGATTTCACTTTCCAATAATCTTCTAATACAAGTCAATAATGCAATTTAAATAAACACTTCAAAATATCAAATATTTATCTAATTGTGTTATGACTCAAGCCTATGAAAAGAGCCCAGGTGCAAAAATTAGTCTACTAGGCAACAGAGATTCATTGATTAAGTACCATACAAAGCTTGTTTATTTGCTTGATGTAGGACTCATAATATTGCCACCCCTTTTTAGAGTAGATGTCCACGCGAATGAGACAATGGCTTGAATGGTTAATTAGTCTACTAAATTGTGCAAAAATTAGTCTACTAGGAAATTGGAGCAAAGTTCAACTCCCATGTATAGAGGTTCAATGCACCCACCTTCCCCCACCCCCAAAAAAATATAGTCGATGGTCCATGACGGCTTTACTCTATCGACATTAACCAGACAACAGTCTTTTCCCACTTAGTGGCTTCATTCGTCTATTAGTATTTGGTACAATAATCTCATATTGTACCTTAATTGAGCCTACGAGTAGCCTTTTTCGTAGCCTAACTCTCAAGAAAAGAACCAATTATTATACTCAAACATATGAAGAGAGTCGAATCTAAAAGATTAGCCTATTGGATGGAAAAGTATCATGGATTAAGTACTATATCGAGTTTATTTATTTGGTCCATGTGGGACCTGCATGGCAATAGTCCTTTCCCTCTTGATGGCTTCAATCATCTATTAGTATCAATGTTCGGCACAACAATCTCACCATTGTACCTTAATCCAGCTTATAGGTAACCTTTTCTATAGCCAAACTCTTAATAAAAGTATCAATTGTTATGACTTATAATTCAAGACCATGAAAACTAGTCTATTGAATGAGAAAATTTCATGGGTTAAGTACCATATTGAGCTTATTTATTTGCTCGATGTGAAACTCATAACTAATTTCCTTCAATTAGCTACATGTAATCGAATTTAGGTTAATACTTGGGTGGCTTCTGCTATACTCTTTGAAAACTAAGGTGTGCCACAAACCTTTAATCTCAATGGGTGAGATCTATGGAAGATCTAATGGTATAACCGTGCGCCAATTATTATCGATGAGCCGCAGTAAAGCCCATGAAACTGTGTCCCCACCTGCAGAAGCACCGCCTTTCACTACAACTCCTCCCGCTGTCTCCACTGCCCTGCCCCCTTAACCCGCCACCCATTGCGCCCCTGACCTTTTCACTGTGCCCTTGCCGACGCCAGTGTTTTGTACGAACATGTTTTGGGTGCGGTTGATGGTGGAGATGTGTATCTCCGATTATAGAGATTTTTTAGTAGGTGGAAGCCTGGAACCTGCACGTGCGCACTATGTGTGTTCATGCCACAACTGCTTTTATTTTTGACATAGCAATCCAAGTCCTTTGACCCAATTTCAGAAGAAGGAAAAAAAGCTCGAATCTTTTTGAGCCGGTCCTCAACCTGCATCATTCCATTCAGTAGGTGCTGCAATGATTCTAATGAAAAGTAATGGACCTTACTTCAACAAAGTCATTAAATTGAATGTGGTTCAGTCTGTGACACAAAGGAATGTGGCTGGTCTTGAACTAAGTGCATGCGATGAGGGGGCAGTGGGTCGGAAGATGGTGGCCGGGCTGGGGTCTGGAGGGCGAAAACGGAAATTGAAGTGATGGTGCATCGGTGGTCCTTAGAGGAAGTAAGTCTATGGTAGTTCAGGTGTGTGGCACTCCATACCCTGCTACTTTGTAGGGAGTAATACAGCAGATGGCGCCTAATACTTGATGTGTTATTTTTCTATATGTTTATTTATTGAAAGTCGTGGTGGTGATATAAAATGTGATTGCAAATATTAAGGAACCAAAAATAACTATATTTTTATTTTTAATTTTCAATTTTTTCACCTAGAAACGTATGTAGAATCTTTTTGAAAAAATAAAAATAAAAATGCCATTGCTCACATTTGAAAAATGTGATTAAATGATAATAAAGTGTGTGAGTAATTACCATTTTCCCACACCGATTTCAAGCTACACATAGGACAAATTCTAGTGTGTCATTTTATTGCTGTTAGTCGACATTTTTCTAATGTAGTTAGTAAACAATATTTTGAACATTTGATAGATGAAAATTGAATTTGCTTTTCTAGTGTTTCTTTAAAATAAAAAATACTAAGACATTCTTTTGGATTTTCAGTCATTTTTCAAATAATAGAGAAGGCTACCAAAATTAAGCGATTACCGAAAATAAAGTAAATAATTATTTTAGTCATATATATATATATATATATATATATATATATATATATATATATATATATATATGTGTGTGTACGTGCGCGCGGGTAATTCTTAATATTAAAATTTAAAATTTTACATCAATTATTTCTTTTCAAAAATCAATTTGACGTAAAAATAACATTGATGACCAATTTAATGTTAAAATTTAACGTTAAAATATTATTTACAAAACTATTTTCCAAAAAAAAAAAAAGATCCATATATTTTAAAGAGAGTAAATCAAATAGTCCATTTTTTTTCTAAAAAAAAAAAGAACGGATTTGAATCCTTTCATATTAAGGGATAACACAACATTTTTATGTTCTCATAATTTTATCCACTAATCTACTTCTACTTTATTATAATATTTCATAAGCATTACTTGAAAAGTTCTATCAATTGGCAACTTCTTAGGCTTCTACTTCATTTTGAAATTCAAAATAGTTCCTATTTAAGGAAATGATTTAAACATTTATTTTCTCTTTTAAAATAAAATAAAATAATTAAATTAATTCTATTGGTTAAAATATCTATAAGTCATTTAATTGCAACTCACCTTCTCAATACACTTATCCACTAGTTGATTAAAATATCTAGAAATTATTTAACTTCGACTCATTTTCTAAATACACTCATCCATTGATTTAAATCATTATTCGTTTAAAATATCCATTTTAAGACATTCATTAATTAGTCAATTATTAAATTAGTTTTTATTTAAATAAATGATACTAAATCATATTTTTCATGAGATCATTTTAATGATATCATATATCAAATCATATTTTTTATGAAATAATATTTCGCATAAAATTTTACAGTGGCATAAATTTCTATCAAATATCATATAATAATATATTTAAATAATATTAATATAATTATTAATATTTAAATTTATTATTATTAATTTTTATAATTAATAATATTGACTAAATTTCCTAATTTATTTTTATTAATTTTAATTTTAATTTATTTTTTTAATCACTATCATTCCAAATATGTCTATTTTCTTTCAGTTTAGTCCAAGTTTTATTTTTAAAACATATATTGTTTCCAAAATATGTAATTTTACTCTTAGTTCATCTCATTGTAAGTATTATATTTATATATTTAATTCCTTTTTACCTTTATATGTAATACAACTCTCATCATAATAATACATACAGGAGTATCGGACTAATCATACAGGGGTAGTTCGCTAAATTTTCACTTTATTGAATTATAAAAATAATTTGATGTTTGAGTTTTATTTTATTTTATAATTTTATATTATTCTAGATAAAATAATGAAAATATTTTATTATTATATTTCTACCTAAATATTGTAAAAATATATCATAAATTAAATTTTATTTTTTATTATTAATATATATTTTTTCAATTTGATTTTAATAAAATGTTATTAGAAAGCCCAAAAAGAAGAAAAATAAGAGAGAGAAATATAATGATTGTTTTTTATAGTTAAGACGGATAATGAAATGAAATGAATATTTTTCCTTTACCTGTTCAATCCTTATTTGATAATCGAATGAAAAAAATTTTAAAATAAATTACACTTTTATTTGTTATTTATTATTTTTTAATGCTTTAAATATAATATACAATTTTTTTTTTATTTCTTGTGCATTGCACAGCCTCAAAATACTAGTTATGACTAGAAACAAAATTAATGGCTTAGTTTTAACTACATCAGCATTTTAATTAAAAAAATATCATTCTAATTTCTATCACTCCTAATTATTTATCTCTGAAACTAATGTCCCTTCCCGCTTTTCTTCTCCCCACCTTTTTGCTCTGCAACTTCTTACGCATTGTTTCTCCACCCCTTGTTTACGATCAGTTACGTTCATCTCTCTCTTAAGTGGTCTCTCGATTCATCATTCTGTCAAATTTATGAGCTAATAGCATCATTTGCTAGTGTCTTTTCAAGGATAATTGCCTTAACTTAGTGCAGTCCAGGAAGTGGTTTAACGCTAGTATTGCTTCAGGTTTCATTTTTGTCGAGTATTAATACATGCCTTTATTTTGTGGCTGCAATATACAAAAAGAAAGTAGATTTGCTAATCTAACCTGCGCACGAATGCTTCATGGATATCAAAATTATGTTGGTAAGCAACGCACCACTAAGTTCATCATCTTGCCAAAATTGAACCCAAAACCACAGCAAAAAATTTACAGTAAACAAGCCATTGTCCTTGCACGGCTGCACCAATATAATAACGAAAGCAAAAGCAGCGGATTTTAAAATAAGATTTGATTGCACTTTGCAGTAATAATCGAATAATATTTGAGACTTTGGAGATGAAAGGCGGCTTTGGTTGGTGAAGGAATTTGTGGGTGGGAAGGGTGAACAAGGAATGGAGAGTTGGAGACAAGCGTAAGACCTTGCAGAGCAAGAGGCAGAGGGAGAAAGAAAAATAAAAAAAAAAGCACGGGAAGGAAAATTAGTTTCAGAAATAAATAATTAGAATTGATAAGAATTAAAATCCTATCTTTTAATTAAAATGCTGATGTAGATAAAATCAAGCATATTGATTTATTTTTAATTATAACTAACTGTTAGAATTGTAAGAACATAAGTGTGTGTTTAGTTCAATTTTGTAGAATTGATTTTAAAATATAATAATTTTATATCTGATAATTTTTATAAAGATATTCTAACAAAAAATAAAAAAAAAATTTCTTAAAATTAATTCTAAAAATAAAAATAATTCTAAAAATATACAACAAAATAATATAAAAATGGATCAGAATCGATTTTCAACTGATAAAACTTACATCCAAACATACTGGAGGTCATGATAGCTAGAGCATCCAATTCCGAAAAGAACATGTTTCTTTTGTGGTCGTGATTGCTTAAGGAATAATGACATGTAGGATGTCCTTCTATGTTGCCAAGGGCCCAAAAGCTAACGCCATGCCATCCCATCCCATCCTCAATTCCCTTCGCCCTAGCAGCCGCCGCGTCTACTTGTGCTGTTGCGCCGCAATTTTGAAGACCTCCCGCGTTCGAGAGTTGATTTCATACATGCAAGAATGTGGCTAAAATCAATTGGTCACTTCGTCCATGTATTTTAACTTATGAAAAATATTGGATACACATACAGAAAATAAAATTAAATCCTTGTCAAAAAAAATGAAAATAAAATTAAATCAGCCATAATCTATAGTGATATTAAAAGAATTTTTTTATCACAATATCTTCAATTTTTATGTGAAAAAAAATCAAAAACAAAATAATAACTATATTTCATTAATAAAAATAATTGCTTAAATTTTTTATTTTAAAAATTCTTTGAATTTTCATTGTATAATTATAATTCATTCTAAATGCTTTTATTTTTTATTTAATCATAATAAAATAAAATAAACATAGAAAATGAATTATTGACTCTCTAGTTGAGTGATAAAAATTATAATAGTATGACATGACATGAAAAAATTATATCACATATACTCTTATTTACTAAATTAGAATATATTTTAGGAGTGGCTTAATTTTTATTTTATTTTTTAATAAATGACTTATATTATTTTTATTTTAGATTTAATTATAATTTTTAAGTTTGTTTTTAATTAATTGTGTACATTTTATTTATAATTAAATATATTTTTAGTTATGTTCTATAAATTTTCAATTTTTTATTGTTAGTTTAAATTTTAAAATATTCGTACATCATACATATAATTTTAAAATTTAAGGATATTAGTATTTTTTAATTATTTATAGTTAAAAATTTGTTATATGTCTCACTAATATAAATTATTAAATTTTTTAAATTATGTTTTAACTATATTTAAAATTTATGATTAAATCATAATCGTTGAATATAATAAAATATCAGTACCCTTATAAAGATAAAGATGCTGAACCTTAGATGTGGTCCCGTGAGAAAGAAAAAATTGAAAATGTAAAGAGTCAAGTAAAAATAAATTCTCTCAATTAAAAATTTTATATAATAAAATTATATATTAATTTTTATTATTAATTAAAAATATAAGGTTAAATATAAAATTTATAAAAATATTTAACTAAAAATAAAAATTAACAAATGACCACGTGAGGTAAAATTTTCGACCGAGTGTCCGCTCTCAGCATCAAGCATGCCCCTCCCAAAGCCCGAAGGCAAAGAACAGCACTGTCTCCTCAATCTCCCCAAAGTCTATCAATTAACATCACAACTCCAATTCGAACACTTCCTCTCTCTCTCTCTCTCTCTCTCTCTTATATAAGCTTTTAAGCCCCGCAGTCTCTCTGTCCCTGCACTAACAACAACCCACATGGCTCTTCTTCACAAGGTTGCAACTTTCTCCAATCTACATTATTCCCCCTTCACCAGAACCCACCGTTCCCTAAGGCCCCACCACCCCATTTCCTCCCTCAACTGCTGCAGCACTTCTTCTTCTGCTTCTGCTTCTTCTTCTTCTTCTCCCTTCACAGAGAAGCACTCCATAGAGAGGTACCAAAGGGACCAATGGGTCTATACCACCAACAATTTGATCCAAACAATGTCTTGTTCCCTCCCTCCTTCTCCTGATTCAGGGTCCACAAGGGAGGATGACATAGCCCTTCAGCTTCCAGAGCTGAAGAAGCTGCTCCATGTGCTGAGGGAGAAGAGGGAGAGTGAAGGGAAGTGCAGTGGAGGGAAGTGTGCACCAGGGAATGTGTTCCTTGTTGGGACAGGGCCTGGGGACCCTGAGCTGTTGACCCTGAAGGCTGTGAGAGTGATCAAGGGTGCTGATTTGTTGCTGTATGATAGGTTGGTGTCCAATGATGTGTTGGATTTGGTTGGCCCTCATGCTAGGCTTCTCTATGTGGGAAAAACTGCTGGGTACCACAGCAGAACCCAGGTATAATTGTATTGGTTTTTTTTTGTTCAGCCATGTAGGGTAGTGGATTTCTTTTGAATCTTTCGGATGGGTTATTGCTTAAGCCAAAATTTTCTGATTTTATATGTGGCCTTTGTTTTGTTGTTGTAGAGTTATTTTGATCCCTTTGTGATGGGTTTGCGTTATTGCTGAAGTCAGAATTCTAGGGCTTTGATGGTTTTTTATTTTCATTTTCTGTTTTTAGTTTTGATTACATAAATACCGCATTTTTTTTCAATTGGTTTCTTATTTTCCAAGATTTTGTGAACAAAATAGTGAAAACAGGAAGTATGTTAAAAATAATATGACATTTTTGTAATTAAAAATGAAAATAAGAATTGAGAACAGAAACCAAACAAACTCTTATGTTGCCATTTCAACTTCTGAACCTCCCTCCCTCTCTCACCCAATACACACAGAGACTTGGTTATTTGGATGTGTGGCCTATTTTTTGTTGGTACAGAGTTAGTTTGATCCCGTTATGTTGATAAAATGGCTAAGTGTTTTTTATGGTTAAATTGTGGCAGGAGGAAATACATGAGCTTCTCCTGAGCTTTGCAGAAGCTGGGGCCACTGTTGTGAGACTCAAAGGGGGTGATCCATTGGTAAGTTTTCGTTTGGGGTTGTCTAATGGTGAAGCAATTTGATGCATTGGATTGTCATGGCTTGTATGATGTAGATGTCTTATAATGCTGCTTGTTGGGTATTTGTAGGTGTTTGGGAGAGGTGGGGAGGAAATGGATTTTTTGCAACAGCAAGGTATCCAAGTGAAAGTTATTCCAGGTATGCTGCTGATGTCTTTGTCTTTGTCAAGTTGAATTTGGTGCTAAAAACAGTTTGGATCCTCATGAATGTTAATTGGCACCAATGCTCCTTTTTGTTATATATAGTTGACATAGACAGGGGGGAAAAAAAAACGAAAAATTTCCCAGATAGAGTCATTACTCATTACGAAAAATAGTTCCTTATTTAAACTTGAAACTGGTATCTCTCAATCAATCAGACATATCTTACACTTTACATAACAGTATTGTTATGACTGAGTATGTTCAGTTTGTATGCATCTCTTTCTGAGCCATTCATAGCAAGTTTGTAGTTAATCCAACTTAAAGTGCCATTTTTCCCTAGATGTATTGACTGCTTCCCCTACATCGCAAAATAAGGATTGCATTCTTCAACTGGCATGGAAAGTGATTGGTTCTGTGCTCCATGTACTGCATTACTCTTACAAAAAGGGGAAAAAGAAAGTTATTTTTTTTCCCTACATTATAAACAGTAGACTCTGAAATGAAAGCATTTAACATGACTCCTATTGTGCCCATGTCACCTGTTATTGTTTATGTCTCTATTTTATTGATCGTGTTTTGTTTGTGAAAGACGTCTGTGGATTTTTGAATTCTGTATTGGTTTCTAAAAGAGAAGGCAAAACAGTGGTGATTCTACTATAATCAATTATTCTCATTGCTTGCAGGTATAACTGCAGCATCTGGAATAGCAGCAGAGCTGGGGATTCCATTAACTCACCGTGGTATTGCAAATAGTGTGAGGTTCCTCACAGGCCATTCAAGGAAAGGTGGAACTGATCCTCTTTTTGTAGCAGAAAATGCAGCTGATCCTGATTCTACCTTGGTGGTTTATATGGGCTTGTCAACACTCCCTTCACTTGCACAGAAATTAATGTATCACGGTTTGTCCCCTCAGACCCCAGCTGCAGCCATTGAGCGAGGGACCACACCTCAACAGCGCACAGTAAGCATGATCATATTCTTCTTTACATGTAGTTGTTCTTTTCCTGTTAAATTGATTAATAATTATTTATCTCTTTTCTGGAATGCTATTAAGAGGGCTTTGATTTATAATGGAAATGACCATTTTCGTTTTAACATACTAGTAACATTGTGACTTGTGGAGAAAGAATTGAGGTGGACTTGCCACAGTATCATATGGAAACTTGATGAATAATTAGTGTGTTATAAGTTATAACTTGTAAGCTTCAATTTCATATCTGTTTTACCATGTTATCGTAAAATCATCATTGAAGATCCATTGAATATGAAATGAACCTACAGTTCTGAGCCTGAGTTGAGGAATATGAAAAGCACTGGCATGGTGAAAAGTTGGTTCAGGAATTTCTTTCCTAAAAAATTCTGTTCACTGAAATTATGTGCAGAACACAAACATGTTTCATTTTCTCTAGATAGAAGTTCGCTATTCTGAAGTCCTCCACCAGTCCTAACTTCCCTCCGCCCCCCTTTCTCCCCCTCATTTCCCTTCCCTAAAGTAAAGCTGTTATTTGATGATGCTTGATTGAAATATAGGAAACTTATTTTTTATGCAACACTGTTCCAAAGATTTATGCTCCAAATCCCAACCTAGTTGGATAAGGCTTAGTTGTTGTTGTTGTCGCTGTTCCAAAGATTTATGCTCTTGCCCCACAACTTTCCGGGCATGTTGTTCATGCTTATTTATTGTTGTGATTCAGTTCATCCTTTTGCTTACGAGAATGAAAATGTCAGTTTTATAGAGAGAATAACATAAGACAGCCCCTGTACAGGACCCACCATTTCCTATGCTGAAGCCCCCAGGTCCATTATTGGAGTTGCTTGTGTCTTTCCGTGTCTAAAAGTGACATTAACATTTTCGTAAAGAAATAGTAAGATGATCCAAGTCCTTATTGTTGATGGCTTTGTTGTTATTAATCTTGACAAAATAATTGTTGTAAAGGACTTTCAATAATAAAAAGTTGAAGGCGTTAAGAAGGTGTTAATAAAAGTTTTTTGTTTTTGGATGTAGCAGTGAACTTCTCTACAAGGCCACAAATATATTTTGTACTTCTGGATGGTAGTTGACATTGGGAACTGATTAATAAATACGATTGTGAAAAATAACAATAGTTTACGCATGACAAATGCTTGTATGTTCCACTTTTCAGGATGCTAGGCCCAACAACTGATTATGCATATTATTTGAAATTGTGTAGGTGTTTGCAGAACTAAAGGACCTTTCTGAGAAAATTACATCTGCTGGGTTGGTGTCACCAACACTGATTATAATAGGAAAAGTTGTGGAGCTATCTCCATTTTGGCCAATGTCTACGAAAGAAGAATCGTGTTTAATGCAGGCATGACGGATGTTTTTGATACATGATACTGAGATGCTTGTGGAGATGAAGGATCACCTTGATGAGGATTGGTTTAGCATGATGAAATCTTGTGCAGAATGAGGGATGATGAGCCAATGCAATTGGACTATCCAGGAGACGTGGGAAAGCAAGCAAGCAATCCGATGTTTATGCCAAGGCAGAACTTCTGTCCTGGTATACCTTTTGGTTATCTATTGGATTGGTTGGGCAGAGCTGTTTGAGAACAAATTTTGATTTGCATGTTCCTGATTGGGAACAAAACAACAAAATACCCAAATTTCTCTCAAATTTTGATTTTACGGGTTTCGGTGGCCGCATTTATGTGGATCAAGTTATTTGTTCGAATTGTTTCATGGTCATTAGGTGAAAATTTAGATGATAAGCTATTGAGCTTCATTCTTTCTTGGAGGAACCTGGATACAAGTGTAAAGACGTGATTTTATTGCTGCTATTCAGAGCCATTCCTTCTATTAGCGTGCTTGTGTTCTTTTAACTTCCTAGTCAAGCATATTGCCTTCCAGCATGTCTGGATCCACGTTTTGGGGTGTTAAAATTGATTTTGACCTACCAAAATTAATTTTGTCAATTCTTGATGTAGTTTGGGTTTTAGACAAAATCAATTCTGCCCTTTAAAATTGATTTAAAATTGATTTTAGGAGAAGTAAAATTTTTTTACTTTCTGTCAGAATGATTTTTAGAGTAACTATTAAACAAAAATTACTTTATTTTAAAATTATTTTTAATCAAATTAATTTTGTCTAGTATTAATTTTATAAAAATAGAGTCAAACATGTTATTCATCATGTAAACTTGCAGGCTGCTGTAAGAATTTGGTTTTGGTTTGCATGAGATTTGGGATTATATTGTAGCAACTATTGTGTCATTCATAAATCAGAATTTCCTGAACAACCTTGTAGGTTGTTGATGGAACTGGTACAGATTATCAAAGAAAAGTTTTTATTGAAGAATGTTTTCTTGATTAACATGACCAATGAACCTGGAGATACAAGATAGAGAGAGATATTTGAGAGACCCTCTAAACTTTCTTAGTTATTTTCTGAACTTATCAATTAATGCCTCTCACCTCACCTACTACCTACCTATGTATAATCAACTACTCCTTGATATATGTAATTTGCTGCGAGTGTCCTATCAAATACTCCTCTCTTCCCTCAAAAGATTTTTTGTCCTCAAGGTGGGGTAAAATTATTTATTACTAGACATTTACAAATAACTCTTGTCAGGGACTCATTATTTGAAGTGTGAAGGACTATTGAAACCTAACTTAGGAAGAGGTGCTGAAGTTGCTGGACAACTTATGCCAGTATAGCATACCATTTGGGTCGAGGCCCAACTTTTATGGGAGATTGTTTATCTTTTTCATATATTCCATTGCCTTCTTTCCTTCTGCGATTTTAGATTGGCCCATTTTCCATTGAAAAAAGTTTCCCGCGAAACCTTTTCATTCCTCTCAGTCGCTCCATTGATGTGGGGCTGGTAGAACCAGCCAAATAAACAAATCTATTGCCTTACCTAACTGCAACCGGGAGCATTTGGAGTCTTCTTCGACTCCTGGTCCTGAGGCTTGAGGCCCCAAGGTCCCCCGCGGGGGAACTTAAAAAATACAAATTTATTCGCCAGGCAAAAGGATGAAAACAAATTATTGTAAACGAACTCGTAATTATCTCAATTTTAGATCTTTTCGAAATAACCACAACAAACTATCGACGGTGAAAAGGAAAAGAAAAATAGACAAAGTACCTATTTAGATCCCTAACAAAAAATTTGGGGAATAAATTAGTCCTTCGTAATTTAAAAATTTACAGATAGTCCCTTATCATTTAAAGAGGGATACATATTAGTTCTTGCGTAACCAAAAAATTCTTAAAATTTTTATACGAAAGGATTAATATGTTCCCCTTTTTGAACGATGAGGGACTATTCATGAATTTTCAAATTTTGAGGGACTAATGTATATCCTAAAATTTTTGTCAGAGATCAAAATAGATATTTTATCAAAAAATCAATATCACAAGTTCTAATATTAACGCATCTAAAAAGACATGAATATATTTTACAAAATATCAATAGGTTTCGTTGATAAATAAACGACACATGTAGCTATCAAATTTATACACATTACAATAATAATAAATAAATAAATAAATATCACAAATGTATATCTTCAAGACAGAGTCACTGAATTCATTGGTGAAGTGTGAGTTCCTAGATAGTGAAGTATTGGCTAGCATAGGTTGTGTTAATGTGCTTTTGCTACTTTTAATATGTAAATAATTAACTATAACGTATAGTCGTCGTGAAAACATGTTTACCTTATCAAATGATTAACAAAAAAAAATAAAATAAAAGAGTACATTTTCAGCTCTTTTATAGTGGCGAATAGTTAGTCTCGCCAAAAATGGTGATTATATGTATCATCCTAGATATCGATAATTTGATATAAGTTTATTTTTCCATTCAATATTTCAATGCATGTATTTTATCCTTTAAATTATAAGTTATATGGATTTTATCGCTTGACTTTTAAAAATATGCAAATCAACCCCTTAACGTTTTAAAACAATATAAATCGACCTTTAAATGGCTAAACTATCCTCGTCTCTTTCCACTCTCTCTCCTCCACTTCTTTTTCAAGATGAGGGTGATTTAGTTATTTAAGAGTCAATTTGTATTGTTTTAAATATTAAAGAATTAATTTGCACCTTTTTAAAAGTCAAAAATAAAATATATATAACCTATAATTTATATAGGAAAATTCATTTTTTGCCTATATTTTATTAATAGCATTAAGAAAACTGATTATCTGTGTGGTCTATTTTATGAATCTGGCACTTCTTTATCTTTACTTGGCAAATTACCCTTGCATTACCCAGACTGCCAAAGCAAGTGTTCAATTCAAAAAAAAAAAAAAAACAAAGTCTCCATCCATTTATGAACTATATCAGTCCTTTGGCAGCTTTCCAGTTTGGAACTATTGATTAATTGAGATTACTTTTTACTGCCTAAAGGGTGCCACATCTGGATAATGACTATTTATACGGTTTTCATAATGCCGTAAATTTCCAACAACACTGTAACATTTCTGGGGACCCTGCAGCACCCTATCACACACTACTTCGATGCTCACTTTGCACTGAGGACATGCACAAGGTTACAAGCATAGCACTGAACTACTGGTAGCTTTGTCCTATGGGGACCATGTTGTGCTGATCAAAGGAATCTGAGGGCTTTTTTGCCAGGACATTGGCCAAAGTAACCAGCTTGAAGGTCATAACATATTTAACATTCAGATATGAATCTTGAGTTTGCTGACATAGGCCTATATAAATTTTGAAAGTTGAACTAGATATTTTGGGAATCATACAAAATTCTAGGAGTAGGTTTTTATTCTTACATGTGCTGGTTGGTGAATGCATGCAGAGCAGCAAAGCAGTGAACAGCGCTCATGCTGTAGTTGTCGAAGAGCTGAAGGTACATGCTGTAAAAAAGATATCAGTCAGAATCATTTAGGAAGGTACCATTATTACACCTGGCAGGTCCAATGCTTTCAAACTTCCCAGTTATAGCTGATGCTGGCAGATAAAATTGACAAGAAAATTCCAAATCTGAGTAGGGCCTAATGTTGTTTGACTTGTTTAATCACCATGAGGATCTGAGGCCACTCTCATATCGTGGTTCATTGGAGCATGGTTCCAAATAGCATCTCAATCATACCCCATGAATAAAATGAAATGTTTTCATTCCAAATGGCATTTCATGCCTTCTTTCTTGGCTCAAATGGATTGTTTAAGAATCTTAAATCTAGTCAATTGGATACTAGATTCTAATCTAGTTCATTAAACGACAATGGGGAGTTATTTTACGCCTCAAGAGACACATATATCTGCCAAACATAGTCATCCAAGTCTTTTGGAATATAACAAATATACAGAGGAATGCGCTACTAGAATTCTAAAATATGAAGGGTATTTGCTAGGTTCCAGAAAATTTGTGATTGCTAATGACTTAATTTTGAGAGATATAATCAATTTCTTGCTTTGAGAAATAATCACTTTCTTGTTTCAAAAGCTGTCTCAAGAAAAGTTTTATTATAAGCTGTTTTGAATTCAAAATAAACTAATCTAAACATAACATTCGTGGATTTTCAAATAAAATGTTAGGCCATGTTTGAGTTGTGATCTGAGTAATTGCCAGTATGCTCTGATGTGAAGATTACAGCTCAACATAACAATGTCAGAACAAAAATATCGTGCCAAACCCCAAACAATGCCATGCTTTGGCAAAGGAAGTGGTCCTAGGTAACTTTCTATTGCTCATTTAATGACATGAACCAGCTTTGCTATATATATTCCAATGAAAGTCAACAACGCTGTACATATCAGCCTTGTGTAAGTTACCACCAGAATATTTAGAACATTTTTCTCCTTCCTGATATTTTAACACCAATGCAATCGCATATTCTGTTTCTTCTGCTTAGTAAATTATCTTAAGCTCCTGTTGCTGAATTAGATGATATGAGGGGTAGCATAAGGGGTGCTTGAAGATCAAATGACAAGACTATAAAATGATAATTTATACAAATCTCATAATGTAGTACAAAGAATTACACAGAAAAAGAGAACATGTATCCTATACAATCTCTTTGTAAAAAGAATCAAAGAATGATCTGTGTTGTGTATTATTTTAATCTACCATTTACTGATGATGGAAATCTACATTGCCTCACATACATATTAACCATATTTAAGGACTAATGTGAATACACCAGCAAGTAGTGGTGTGCTTGACATGATATGTGTTCCGAACTACCATGGATTCCCTGAACTCAAGTGGTTCCCAAGGGAGCAAAATGGTGCATCCTGCGAAAAATAGCTCCCGCTTCCTCGTTCAGTTTGGCAAGTAACCTTCATGCCAGAAGCTTTGGTATTAATTTGCAATCAGGAATGAGCACGTGAGTCGTTGCACATACACTCAGGGATAGGATACTTGGTTACATCCCTCCCACCCTTGCTAGTCCTGAGTTCCGGCTGCCCCATTGAATCCTGGTGCAATTCCGTGATAATGCTGTTGAACTCTTCTTCAGAGAGGGAAGAATTCAGAAAATAGGGTAGCATGTGTCTTTTGTTTGGGGTTATATATTTCTTGTGCCCTGTATATGCACGGTGACCCTGCAATAACATTTAAGTTTCAGAAATTAGCCAATTTCCACGTGAAGATTTAAGTGCAAAGTATCATTTTGGTAAGTAAGGGGTTCGACTAATAAAAAAAAAAGTCACTAGTAACTCGATAAGCATACCTGAATTGCATGCCCCATATTTCCTCCATGAGATGGCATGAAAACATCACTCTTTTCAGCAACTATGTAATCTATTGCAGCCATTAGAGAAGCTTTCTTTGCAAATGGTTGTAGTTCTTCTGGCTTAGCAAGATCTTCCTTGCTGTAAAAATGAGGAAACTCTTGGATTAATGGAAGCAAGGCTTCTTTTCCACCCAATGGTTGTCCCCCAGCCCAATAAATTCGTGCATTTTTCGGAGCTCCTAGAGCTCTAAGCAGCCTGAAAGTGAAATGGAAACATATATTAGAAAATCCTGTTGCACTCAGATTTTTAAAAACCAAAAAATTATCAAAACAGAAGTGTTATATATACCTGGTAACCTCCATTGCATTCAAGGGGCAAAGACCAGCCATCTTCCTTTCTTGGTAAGTCATGTTTGATTTTGCAGTCAAAAGCTCTGGCCGTTGTATCCTCTCATTGTTTACAATTTCATCATACTCAGGAGTCAGACCAGGGAGGCAACCAGTCCTCACCCAGACATCCTTTTCCATTCGCAGATGAAGAGCAAGGTAGGGTCCCTTGCTCGCCATTCGCTCTGCAACCTTGTCGCCAAGTTCCTGAACTGGCTTGGCAAACCTTAATGCATGAAAAGCAACCTGAAAGACAAGGTGATACCTTTTAGAATCTGCTATCAATTGTAACATGAACAAGTTTCTAAAGGGTGAGTTTTAGTTTTCTTGTTTCTTTACTGTTTTGATTTTTCCTCTTCCACAAAAGAAAAGACTATGCAATACCTTGCACCGAAGTTTCTGAAGATCAGAAGGAAGATCCTTTGCCAGCCTTGAATCCAAGCCACGTAAAAGCAAAACACCTTCTCTGGTGAGCTGCATTGTACAACAAGAATTAGAATTGTAGTTGGAGAAAAAACTCTAGTTCAACAACAACAACACACACAACTATTTCCAAACAAGTTAAAGCTTTCCTTGGTTAACTGCAAAACCAATACAAGCTTATATATTGAGGCAAATTGGTGGGGGACTAAGGAGGTGTCTAATTGCTGGTCCGCAACATTGCAACTCTAATTATATTAAAATGCGTGTTGGTGCCATCCATAAAATGACCATCTATGTAGGACTCAAAACTAGGAGAAGGTAAAGCCTGTTAAGTATTACTGAGTGTATGCTCACAGGAACAGAACACAACAAAAGCAATGAACTCTTACTCTTCTGAGATATCTTGAACGGATCCAACTAGGAGTGACATGGGGGGGAGGGCTTCCCTCCACTGGCCTTGTCATCAAATGCGTCGATGGCAATGCCGTAACCACTCGCACATCATTGGCAAGGACACTCTTGAAGTGCTCCAGATCAAATATATCACCAAATTCACTGCAACCAAACGCAACGGAAACATTACAAATAAGGAAAAATCATCAAAGTTAAGCAAGACTCTCTCCTGGCATTCACAAATAAGGAAAGAAATTTAATGAACATTAAAAAATATATAAGTGTACGGTACAAGGAAAGAAATTTAATCAACACCAAGAAAGAAATTGTTCCAGTATAAGGAAAGAAGTTTATTTTTATGCTTAAACATAACTAATGCTTAAGCTGCAGCTTCAATGCTGGCATATATCAAAATTTTGTCCAAATTTTTAAAACTTGAACCCAAATCTTCATTAGCTAAAATGATTGACATGTAAAAACAAAAAGAAAAGGCATCATCACAGATTATGGACAAGAAAAATAATATATACCTTTCATCACCCCAAATGACATTGACTTGCAATATGGGAACAACCAAAGCAGCACCAAGAATCCTAGCAATGACAACAGCATCAACAATCTGGTTCCTCTGCTGATTCATCCCACCGGAGACCACCACCATGAGGTACTTCCTCCTGTTCTTGAGAATCCCTTCACTTGCTCTCCTATAATCCCTGGTGAAACTCAAGCAAGGCTTGTAACCCAACCCATCTGGTTGCTTCCAAAACTCACTCTTCTCAACATCATCCTCATCATCACCACTTTCCACCACCTTTTCCAATCCACTACTAGGCCCTTGTGCACTAAACTGCACATGGGAAACCAAAGGCTGTGCCAAACTACCACCCCTTTTGAAAGCCTCATCTTTGTGGCCATTCTCAACAACTAGTTTCTCTCTCTGCAAGACAACACCAAAGTTGGATTTTGAATGCAAATTTGTGACTGAGAGGTGTGGCTGTGTTATATCACATGGGTAAGGGGAAAATGGGGTGTCAAGATTGAAGCCAAACTTGAACATGCCAATGAAACCAACTAGGAAAAGTGTGAGAAACCAAAGCCTTGGCCTCCTACACAGTATTGTAGCTAAGCTTAAGAAACTGTTGTTTCTTGAGGACTTCTTGGGGGAATCAAGAAGAGACTGAAGGGAAGAAGAGGATATGGAGTTTATGATCTGAGAAGGAACTGAGATGTAAGACAACTTCTTGGCATTGTTCTTTGACTTGGCCATTGAAGGAGATGCAGAATAAGAGCCTGAAGAAAAGAGAGAGAGAGGCTCTTTCTTTATATTTGCTTTTCTTTTATTCTGTTTTATTTATTCTGCACCTGTTCAGAAGAACATAGGGGAGATTAATAATGTGCTTGGTGTGTGTTCTAAAAAGAGCCTACCTTTACATTCAAAGCCTTCTTTTTTTTTTTTCTTGAGAGAGAAAAAATGGTTTAGAAAGAGAGAGAGGGTCGGCGGGAAGGAGTAGTCAGATCAACTATTTAGTGTATCCGTAATGAAGAAGGAGGAAACTGTGGTTTGTGAGTTTGGACAAGTTTTGTTCTTGTGGTTATGAGCTTAATTTAAAGAGGGTAGCTAACTTTCATTTTTTAAAGTGGGGTTTGTTCATTAGGCAATATTGGCATTCATTATGACATTATCCATCTTTGTCTTTGTTTCTTCTATTTTTTAATTTTATTTTTTCCTTCTTCCTGTTGGTATAGATTTTCAACTTTTGATGATGGGGTGGATGAACGGTATGTTTGTTATGGAATGACCCTTAAGCCCTTTTTACTAACCCTTTATAAGTAAATTTCAGGTTAGATTTTCCAACTAGATTCGGTTGTTGTTGTGGATAATCAATTTTTCCAGCCAAATGTGGACGGGGAGCATTCTATTCCTACCCTTACCTCCAAGATGTGACTTGAGAAGTGGTTAATGTAAGTTATATACACTGTTAAATATATTAATTTGAGAAATAGTTAATTTACTTATATAAATAGTCAATTCAAAGAAAGTAGTCATGCCTAATGGAACTAGCACAGTTAATTCAAGCAATGTTCATTAACATCTTGCTCTCGAATTATCATTTTCTACAATAGCATGAAGTAATTTTAAAATTGCCCAAAAGGAATGAGTAGTATATCACAAGTCATATAAAGTGAGAAAAACTAATTAAAATTTTGGTAATACAGTTCGTTTATATTAAAGTTGTCAACCATCCATATATTTTGACGAAAAATAAAAATTATAGTTGTCAAATGTAGTTTTGATTTAACATCTCTTTTCAATAGATGTGAATGCAAATAAAAAATATCTCTCAAGTTGTACTCATAGAAAATTAGTTAAAAATAATTAAAGCTATATTTGAAAATTTTATAGAAAATAAAAGAAAATGACTCATAATAGAATGAAAGAAAAATGCAAGAAATAAAAGGGAGTAAAATATGTCACTCTCTGTTTGGTTGTTCAACAAGTTTAATAAAGGAAAAAAAGAAAAAGAAGGGAAGTATATATGACTCCTTGCTTGGCTCCCAATTTGAAGATTTAAAAAATAGAAGTTTTGGAGGGCAAGGAAAGGACACCTTATCCCTCCTTTGCCACACCCTACTCTCTCCTTTTAAAATACTTCCAAATATGATTTTCTCAAGTTTGGTCTTGCCATTCCTTCCTTCACCATCCTTCCAAAATTCAATGATAAGTTTAAGGCAAAGTAGCAAAGTAGCATGGACCTAACATTCATCCAAGAATTAAACATGTGTCAATTTATTCAAAAATGCTAATTACGGCCAAGTAATATATTTACATTTTTTTTAGCATGTGCCTTAAAATATTTGTTCAAGATTAAAAATAAAAGAAAATATTAGATAAAAGGAAGAAATTTTATTTTATTTTTTATCTTTTTTACAATTATTACACAAGACTCATATTTTACTAGCAATAATTCAAGTGCTACCAAATATTTTTTAAAACGTATTGATTCTACTAACTTTTAGACCTAATTTGTAATAAAAAAAATTCAAATTAAATTGAGATGATTTATTATTGTAAACCTTTCAAGTCCGGGTGGGCAGCAATATTTAATATAATTGTGACACATTTTATTTTTTGGGCCAGGGAAGAGTTCCTAACCATTGCTAGCTTTGTTGACTTGATCTCAAGTGCAGTTGTGACATTCTTAAGTGATATATTTTGCACTTAGCATTTTTCACTAAATAAAAGATTGAAAGAGATAAGGGGTCTCACTTTAAAATCAAACTTATTCAAACAATTAACAATAATTAATTATAAGTATTATTAAATGTTTTTAACGAGGTATTACAGATATAAATTTTTTGTGCTTATAAATATTTTAAAATATACATTTAGTTCTTATAATTATAAGAAATTTAATTTTTATCTTTATAAATATTTTCTGAATCTTTTTTTGATTCTTATAAATGTTACCACTTAACACTGGATCTAAACGATAGAGACTAAAAACCTAATTAAAGGAAAAAAAATGACCAAAACTAAAGCAAAAATTTTAGAGAAATCAAAATTAAAATGGCGTATATTTATAAGAACTAAAAATATACTTAAATTTTTTATTATTTTCATTTATTTTTAGGCTAGTTGACCTGTCAACCCACCATAAAACAGGATGGATTGACAATTGCAACTCATTTTTCCAAAATTGGTCTACTTGTCCCACTTTATTTTGAAGTTAACTCATGACAAGGTGAAAAGGGTTGGTCCGTTCACCATCTTTAGGTTTAGAACACACCTCTAAGTTTATCGAGTAATTATATAAATATTCACAGATCACTTATCAACAGGAAAACTCAGATATCATAATCAAGTTATGATGATCTATAAGTGAAAGGTCCACTTGGAGTGCCGACTTCCATTGAGATATTCAACACCCTAATATCACCATTATCAGTACGCCTAAAAGAAAGATGTGAAATGAGTGCCATTTTTGTAATACTAATATCAAAACAATATCAGTTGAATTAGACACTAGCATGGACAAAAGGTTACAAATAAAAGATATTTTATGAAATTAGTGAAAAAATCAATCAAAACATTGCATAAAAAATATTTTATTTATATAAATCGGATGGATTGCTCTGATCCTGATTGGATCAAACTTGAACCTCAAAAGATTAATAAGGCTATGAAAATTAATCCAAATAAAAATTTTAAAAAGTTAAGATTAAGTTAATATTAACTCGATAATAATATATACACTTCATGATCTTAAAAGATAATAATCATATAAGGGTAGAACAGTCATATAAAGAAAACAAAATGAATTATGAAATGGAATGCAAATAATGGAGGATGGAATGTTGGGATAGATACACATACCTCCTCCTCCTAATTCTAGAAGATAGAACTGAGGAGTTGTAGGGCATACTTACTAATAATAAATATGTGTTTTGTAGGGTTCAACTTGTATCTCGAGAAGAATGCTGGGTCGTTTCATGATAGAAGCCAGCTGCCATGCCAACAATGAATTACTACTTACGAGCGTGAGGAGGAGCGATGAAAGGATCATGTCATGTGACTTGCCTCCATTTCACTCAGCTTTTCTAATTTCAAATTCATATTCGGCAATTATTCTTATTCTTAATTATTTTTAATTAATGTTTGAAGTATATAAAATTAACCAGATAAAAATATTCAATATTAAAATATTAATTTTTTATATTATCATATTATTATATTATTAAAAGATTTATAGTTTTTACACAATTCTTGTAAAACTTAAAAGTTTATTATAATTATTTAATAATATATACTTAAATTATAGAGTTATTAATAATGCACTAAATTAAATTCTAATTTTAGTTACTTATTTAACATTCTTTTGTAAATATGAAGATCTATTGACAGATTATTTATTAATTATACAAGAATATCTTCTTCTTCTTCTTCTTCTTTTGGATATGGAATTATACAAGAAAATGTTAAAAGATGCATGAACGTGTCAGCATATTCCTCGTCTAGTCGAACGTGTCAGCATACTCCTCGTCTAGTTCAATAAACACTATATATATATATATATATATTCTAGTTGCATGAAAAAGCATTCTGCAATACATCCCCCTTTTGGATAATGATGGGGCGTCGAGAGCGCGGGGTAGTAAACATTATGTATTGCAATCATAATTGATAATTAAAAAATATTTTAACAAATTGTTAATGATTTTATTTTAGAAATTTATTATGTCACGATTCCAGACTTTGATCCTATTCTTTTATTCATGGGTTGCTTGCACTTCTTTATCCTTATTTTTTTAATTCTATTTTTTATTAACTTTGTTTTCTTTTTTATTTTATTTGAAATTGAAAAGTAACTTTTTATTTATTAAAAGTATAAAGAATAAATAACTATTTATTATTATCTAGTCACTTAAAGGTAGATAAATAGATTTCCACTTTAACAGTACATGCGGACAAAAATAAGCGAAAAAAATAGAATGGAAATAAGAAGAAAAGGAATAATTTTTTTAATTTGAGGATTTAAATATATATAAGAATTGAAAAAGATTTCAAAGAGAAATTTTTTCTACTCCTTTTTCTGTCTCAAAATCATTTTTTTTATTTCTCTCAAAATTAGAATGAAATAGATGGGAATAGAAGAAATTAAAAATTAAAAATTATAAATTATAAATAATATAAATATTTTATTATGTTACTTCACAATATAAGTTTAAATAATTAAGATTTATGAAGTTTCTTTCAATCTCCTTATTAATCTTTTAAATAAAAAAGAATGTAACTTCATCTTTCTTTCCCTTCTTTTTCTAATCCATTTCTATTATTTTGTTGAGTTTTATTAATTAATAAAAATTATTTAAGCAAAGTTAAGGATGAGTAAAAGTTAATTAAGATTTATCACGAAGTTATAGAAAAATAACTAATGAAATATTAAAAGTATGTTTGGTTTCTCAATAAAAGCCCTCAAAATCAATTTTACAATCTTAAAATCAATTATAATCCATTCCTATCTTTTGGTTATCAATTCTAGTATTTAGAATTGATTTTAGAAAAATGTGTAAATTTATTTTTTTTAACAAAATTACTTTTGAGAAAATTATTAAAGATATGTTTGTTTTAACTTAAAAAAAGTGATTATAAAATTTAAATTTTATATATAATTAAAAAAATTAAAAATAATTTTTTAGATTTTAATTATTTTTAAAAAATTATTTAAATATATAAAAATTAATTTTTTAATTAAAAGATAATTTTTTACTCAAAAAATTATAAATAAATACGCCCTAAATATAAATAAATTTATATCAAAATCAATTCAACTAAAACCAAATCTATAATTAATTTTATAAAAAATTAATTTTATGAAACCAAAATCAAATATATCACTAGACTATAATTTTTCCCCCCTTCATATTCGAATATATTAATGTTAAAGGCGGTTCTGACCTGTGACCTGAAACTCTGAGGTGTGTTGGGTGCTAGTACCAACTCGCCAGCTGGAGCCTCATCAAACATTGCTGTCAAAAGCTGCCACGTGGATGATAGTGACACATCCAGCAGTGCCACATGAGATATTACTCCCCGGGTTATGTAGGCTCCACTAACCTGTCCTTTTACTTGGTCCGCGGTGGATAGGACCAAAATTTTGGGCAGACGCAGACACGTACGAAACAAAAAAAGGTAACCAATGGTTGTAACACTAAATAGTAAATAATGGAACAAAAATAGTATTTGTATTTATAATTCGGATTGATTATATGATATTTATGAATTTAATTTAAATGTATTGATAGTATAAAATAGTTTTATATTATTAGCTAATAGAAATAGTGGAAAGTATTAAGTTACACAAATAACTATCCATTATAATGAGGAATCTATTATGATTTCTCACTTTTTCCTATTTCTATTGATTGATAATGTAAAATAATTTTATACTGTCAGTATATACCAATTAAACTCTGATATTTATTAAGGTAGTTTTTAATTATTAATTGAGAAAAAAAAGATTTATTTTTAATTAATGATCACTAAACATTTCAATGAATCTTTAAAATAGATCTTAATTATGGGGACAAATAATACAATTTATGATGAAAATATTTTCAAATGTTCCACCAAGACTTGTTTTTGTGACATCGCTTTAAAGTGGAGTGTACATCGCTCTTCTCTTTCCATTCTTTTTTTTTTTTAATACTCCCTTCTCTGTTAAGCGTTTACATAACATATTATATCACCCTTCTTCGCAACTAATGCAATCATTCCGATTTTCTAGTTCAGATTGTCAATGTTTACGGAATTAGGCCCTCATGTTAATGGTTGAAACACACTACCTTGGTTTTTAGTTTAAAAATAGTACAAAAAGTCACAATTCTACTATTTATTTTATTTTATTAACGAGCAACGTGTTAGAATTGATTACGACGGTCAAAACAAGTCAAACTTATTAAACTGGCCGTTTATTAGTTAAAATTAGGTGGATCGAGCTTAAAAATTTTTGATACATTTAAATTAATTTTATTTTTAACTTGATTTGTTTAGTTTACGAGTTAAATGGACCAGTCCTCCAACTAAACGGAAATGGGTTGACCCGTTTATCTTTTTTTTTTTTTTTGGGTAGGTTACCTTAATACATTTTTCAATTTATTAGTCTAACAACTCATTATATGTGGAGACTTAACTCATTTAAATTGGGTTCATTATACTACAATAATAAATAGATTAATATGTGATTTTATTTTGATCTTGATAGAACTATTAGTATGCAGTCCCTTTAACAGGAACCTGATTAGTCTAATCTGACCCGATCTGAAGGAGGCCCCTGACAGGGATAGGGGTCTCCCAACAAGAATTTTTTCCACTCTAAGATTCGAACTCAAGGGTTGAGGCACCTACCACCTCTCTCTCTCTCTCCGATCCCATTAACAGGAGCCTGATTAGTCTAATCCAACTCAGCATGAGGGAGGCACCTAACAGGGGTAGGGGTTTCCCAACAAGAATTTTTTCCACTCTAGGGATCGAACTTAGGGATTGAGGCACCTATCACCTCTCTCTCTCTCTCTGATCCCTTTAATAGGAACCTGATTAGTCTAATCCGACCCGGCCCGAGGGAGGCCCCTGACAAGGGTAGAGGTCTCTCACCAAGAATTTTTTCCACACACACACACATACACTCTCTCTCTCTCTCTCTCTCTTTGGTTGAATTTTTCATTTTATTTTCATATGGAGTTTGAATTTTTTAAATTTGAATTACCTAAAAATGCAAACAAATTATGTTTTTTTTTGTGGATTAAATATAAATTTTTTAAAAAAGAGTTTAAAAAACTAAATAAGCCAACTTGTTTAAGCATGTGAATTGCCCTTAAACAAACCGAACCACCATATTAGTGATTCGCATATTAAACGGATTGACTTGTTTAACTCGTATAATTCACGGGCTTAAATGAGCTAGACCTAAACGAGGCAACCCGACCTGTTTAACAGTGCTAGACTGGCACCTACCTGTATAATATAATATAATATCTACCTACATATATGGGTACGTCAAAACAAAATAATATCATCGCAGGGAAATTTTTGTAATAGCTATTTTAAAGGATCCACTCTCTGATTTTTTTTTCTTTGAAAAAAGAAAATATAAACTCCATTCACTTTGATTTCCATGGTTTATAATAGACATATCGTCTCACAATTAGAATGAAAGTATGGTTTTTCTTTTTTTTTTGGTCTTTAAAGATGTTTCTATAAACATTTGTGATTAATATTTTGGGACTCTGTCATAATTAATAGACCCTTTTAATAAATTTTTTTTCTAAAATTTGTATCATGTCTTTTTATTCTAAGACTACAGCTTGGTTACGCATCCAACCTTTTTTTTGTGAATAAATTAAATATTTAATGTAATTGTCTAAGAAAAAGGTATTTACTATAGTTACACATATTACTTTTTAATTGACATTACCATCATTAAATTTATTTTATTTGGAATTTTATGGGACATATATGGAAATTATCTTATTTGTAAAGAGATTACTCCAAACGCTTAAAAAGAGCTAGAAATCTAAATCGAACCACATTTTAAAGGCCCTATAATATAATTTGGAAAGGAAATTAGTTAGCTAATCACTTCAGCAATTTTCCTCCTATTGTAATATTTGTGATATCACTGGGGGACACGTGAGTGTTTGAAGTCACGAGTCCTTTTAAAATTTTCAAGTCAGTTTGTTGGCTCCTGTACTAGAAAGCAGCATAATATGTAAACTATACATTCCATGATTATTTTTATATTAATTAGAAAGTAGTCAGAACTTGAATCAATAATTCAAACTCCAGCCTCCACCCACTCCATTTTATTATATTCAATAAAGTTTAGAAAGTGACTGATTTATTACTTCTGATTATTGGAATATATTTTTATTCAAAATATTTGTTTTTGAAATTTATTTTATTATAATTAACTTAGATTGAATTGAGTCAATTTATTATAAAAGTAAAGCTTTCTAATGATAGTTTTTTCATTTACAAGATTATTTACTTCTTCTGATGACTGGCATATTTCAAAATAATAAAAAATTGCTTTTATTTTATTAAATAAAAATTAATTTTATTATACAGATTAATAATCATTTACCTTCATTAAAAAGGCTCAATTTGATACTTATTTACTAGTTTCAATAATTTTTTTCAAAAAATAAAGTTTATATGAAATATTAAATTTTATACGTTTTAAATCTTAAAAGATATATAATACCATATTTGATTGAATAAAATCATATTTATCTTAATATATTCATATCGTTAATGCTTTATTGTTTTCTATAAAAATCCATGAGCCGGGGAGATGAGGCTGGAATACATAATCAATTCATTATTATATAAATATTAATATATATGTAAAATGGAAAAAAAATGGCAGAATAAAATCAAAAGCAAAGGGGAGAAAAGGAAAAGAGAATTAAGGTGTGTTTGTTTCAATTTTTTAAAAAAGTGATTATGAAGGTGAAATTTTATATATAATTGAAAAAGTTAAAAAATAATTTTTTTAGAAACTCTATTTTTAACTTATAAAAAAAAATTAAAAACAGATTTTTTTGATAATTTAATTATTTTTAAAAATTATTCAAATATATGAAAACTAATTTTTTAATAAAAAAATAATTTTTAACAAAAAAAATCACAAATAAATACATCCTTAGTGCATAACAAACTGGCCATGATGTTACTTATCACTTATGAGAGAAGCGACGAAGCTTTGCGTGGGGAATAAGAAGGCACTAAGAAACAATAAGTGTATGATTAAGTGATCCAAACAAGGAAAAATAAAGATGAAGCCAATGGAACAATGACATTACATTCCTATCTTTGTTATTTGTTTGTGACTGATCTTAAGTGGACAGTTCATAATAACACTGAGAGTGACCCTGTGTTTCTTCCTTTCTTTCTTTCTGCTTCTATCCAAAACCGTCTCATTTACGATACACTCAAACGCACCATACTCCAGCTGTAGAAAATTCGATCATTCATAGCTTTCGTGTGGGTTTGGAATGAAGAATAGCCAAATTGGTGGTTCCTGTTTCCGAGTCAAATAGTCATCAATTCTATGGAAGAATTTCTCCAGATTCAGGCACCTCCAGCTTCCATCCTATAACATTTTCAAGTGACAACTTGGTTGCAGTTGCACTCATTGGAAAATTCCAATCAAATATCATAACAATTCATATTTAATTGCAAATTCACAGCACAATTTTGTAGTGTAATTTTATTATGCTCAGAGAATATTTTCAAAAAACTAGAAATAAACACTTCAATTATTTAAAATAAAATTAAGTGGGCTCAAATTTTATTCCTTAACCTACCTATTGAAAAAGTCATAAGCACATGAATTGGGATGTATGAGTGATACTGACGTACATTTACTTCGGATGTCTATGGAGTATGGACTAGCTAACTAAATACCTGGACTAAGTCTCACGCTCTTTAAAATAACATGTATAGATTTCATTCCCATACTTGCGTATTACCCGAATTCCTAGACCCATGCTCATTTACTAGTTCTATTGATTCCTGTTTATTTTAAACCAAAAAATAATAATAATAATTAAATTCATTTTTTTAGGTTCATATGTGAGTGATAAAGTCTTGCATTGATTAAGAATGGACTAAATAAAAATTATATAATATGAATAATTCATAAACTCATAATCTTAAAGGACATTTGTTTTAAGGTTTGTTAACTTATTTCTGGGAATAATAATTACTTGATAATGATATATTCCCATATTTATTACAAGTTTTATAAAAATATTTTTGGGTGTTAATTACTCCCCAGAAAGTGATATTTTCATGTTTTAATAAGACTTTATTCCCATAATAAGGGTTGAGAATGAAATAATTTCATGACATGAGAATAGAAATTATTGAATAAATATTAAAATATTCCTCAATTAATAGTAATAATAATAATAATAAATAAATAAATAAATAATATAGTTACTTATGTTTAGGGATATTTTGAAAATTATAATAGATATCCCCAGAAAATTTGTATCATAAACCAATAAACAAGTTTTTAATTTATTCTGGGGAATTTTTAAACATATTCCCATAAATTTTTAATGTTAAATAAATAAGTTTTATAGAATAACATTGCTCGATATAACATTTTTAGGAATGTGATTCCTAAAAATATAATTTCAAACCTTGAAACAAATGTCTTTTTAAGATTTTAGGTTAAGATATGGCATCTTCCACTCTATTGTGGTTTCTCAATTAATTTGTTAGTTTAGATCTTTCTGGATTTTAGGCTTCACTCCTAACAAGTGATATTAAGACCGATAGTTTGGATAGGCTTGATAGATTATTGAAGAAATGGTAGTTGTTGAATCCAAGTGTGGAATCTCTTGTGTCGAAGTCTTTCTAGTAGTGCAAAGATCAGGTAGTGTGTTCTGTGAATGTCCTGTGAATGTCGGTGGTACAAGTGAAGAGAGCAATATATTATGTTGGGCCTTACATTTGAGAAGAATATATAATATGGTACCCATAGACTCATTATCTTAAAATTTTAGATTAAGATGTAGTGTCTGATCTACTATTATAATTTTTCACTTAATCTATTAATTTAATTCTCGCCGAGTTTTGGGCTTTTCTCATAATGTGTTACTAAAGTGTAGTACTTTTTATAGGGTGGATAAATTCATGCTTCAATTAGGAAAATTCTAGCTTGCAAATTCCTCAATCTTTTATATGAAGGTGAAGCATATCAACTACTCTTTTTGGAGGTCGACTAAATGTTGATAGTTTCAGAAAAACAAAATATGAATACAAATTAAATTTTGAACATGCAACTGAAGCAGGAACATAGTTTCAGATACAAAAATATAGCTACTATTGTCTTATCCATACGCTTGACTTGATATTTGACTTTTGGTTGTTTCATGAAAAAAAAAAAGCAAATAATTTATTGGTTAATTAGATCAATCAATAATAACATAAAGAGTGATGTTATTTGTATTCACATTTTCCCGATTTTCGTGCCAACTTATTTCTATCTATCATTGAATGAGGTGTGTTTAGGTCCTACATCTTATCCAATAATAGGTAGGAATGAGTTCGTACGGAGATCGAGAACAGATGAGTACAAATAATATTTCTCTAATATAAAAAATATATGTATATATTTTATTGTATAATTTGAAAATTATGTTTATTATTATTTTAAATGAATATATTTATTATTATTTTATATTTATTTATTTGTATTATTTTTAAATATTTTTTCAAAAAAATCATTTTTCTATTTTTATAAATAATCAAAATTATTTTTATAACATGAAACTTCATATGCATATATTCCAAACATACTTAACTTTTGAGAGATTAAAAATTATAATATTATTTTTATAAAACATAACAAACAAGGTGAAAAATAAAATTTCCCCCATTAATTAATACTGAAGCTCATAAAAGTTTACCTTTAAAAATTTCTCCCTTGAATTTTTATGGGTAACTAAACATGCCTTGAGAGTTAAAACTGCCACTAAACACCTTAAAAAACTACTAACAAAATACTTTTGCGGGGTAATAATATTACTTGCATCTAATAATTAATAAAATCGTAATATGTTATATTAATTTATCCTATTAAATATTAAGAATTTAATTTATCCTATTAAATTCTTAATACAATAAGGTAACCACCAGGCCTACATGGACAGATTTCACACTCAGTCCCTCAAAAGTATAGCTACAATCGCGAGGGATCATGTAGCTGCAAATACAGCAAAGCGCAGTGGAGTAATGTTGCTGTTAGCGTTAGTACAGGAAACTTCATTTATCGTCTTTTGGGCTAATAAACTAATTGGCTCATCTGCTTTAACAAATTCAATTCCTTTCCTTGTACTTTCCCTTCAGAGCCTTCATCCCCTTTAATACTTATCACTCAAAAATCAAAGTCCTTAGCTTCTGGCCCCACCATCTCTAGTTGATAACCTTTGGTTGAAAAGGATTAAGAGTTATTTAATTAGTTGACATGTATAAGACTGTAAGAACTCTCATCAAATGTGACATTTCTTTCACACATACTTCCTATTTACCCTACCGTGGTGGTTCTCAGTTTATTAAGCATTACATGTGCCGAAAAAGGAGTTCCTACTTGAAATTTACCCTTGAGGTTGGCCTCCGCTTAATTTATTTCAATTGTAAAACTAGCTTTTTAACGTCATTTAAATGTAAAATCGGTAAAAAAGAAAAAAACTTAAAGGAAATAAGTTGAGAAAGAGTGATATTATGAAAACATAATGTGTATTTTTTTTCCCTTTTTTTGGTTTGCCTACCCTTTTGAATCCGTGACATTCACTCCCTTCACACTATCTAAAGACTTCGTGACTTATTTATGTGTTATAATTCCTAATAACTAAATATAATATTTATCAGGATTCGAACTTCAAAATAAAGAAATCGCGTGCATTTGTATGTATCAAATTTAATTGCAATTATCAAATGCATTCACAAACTAGGCAGTTGACATGTAAGGATCATAGCATCAATTATATCTCTGATTCCTAAATTTTTTAAAACATTATGACACAATCACCACTATTACTTTGAACCACATGTCTGGCGCATGACCTCATTTATAAAAATCATTTAAAATAGGTCACGAATATTTGTTTATTTTATCACAAGAAACCTCCCCTTTTCGGAGGCTCGAATCTTATAGACTACATTTACTTTAATCATTTCATTATCAATAGTTGAGCTTTTTTTTTTCTTTTTTTTTTTAATTTTGACAATAGTTCGAATTTAAAATTAGTTAAAAAGTACGATTAATGCATCTGGTTGACATTTAGTTTATGTAACGAAGAGGATCTCAATTGATGTTTCAATTACGTCAACTTATTAATTTAATAGTTCTACCTGCTAAATGAAAATATTATTCCATAATTCTTTTTTGAAGATAAGTATATCAAGTTTGTTTGTACATTAGGATGAATTTAATTTTGACGCACTGCAAAAAAATTTTATATAAATATCTAATTATATATTATTATATAAATAAAATTTTTGATTCTTATATTTATTATTTTAAAAATTTTATATATAATAATATATAATTGAATAATATTATTAAATATTTTTATATTAATGATGTATCAAAAGTACTCAATTAAAATATGGGTATATAAAACAAATAAATTTAGTTACAATTAAATAATAAAAATATAAAGATGTGATGTGTTGTAAATATGAATGTAGTATTATTATCATCTATTAAATAAGTCCAAAAAAAAAAAGGTTGATGCGTACCTTTCTTTTTTCCCTTATTTGCCCCCGGTTGGTTGGCAGCTTCTTGGACACATGCAAAATACTAATCCAAGTGGTGTCGTCATGGCTAACAAGTTTCTTTCATGAAGTTTTTATTCGATCTCGCTAATCTAATTGAATATACTAGAATTGACAAAATGTGTCAAAAAAAGTTTAGAAATCAAGAATTGATTGTCATTGCTTAACTACACAGATTGGACTAACGATTTGGACTTCGGGAATGAGATTATATTAGTGATTTAGGTTTATGATTATGCGATTATTTGGTGGTTGTGTAAACGCTTCTAACGACTAAACTTTAACAACTACATAATATTGTCATTTTTCTTCAAAAGTTGGTGTACTACTCCTATTAGTTGTCTATATGTTCACAACTCCATGCACTTGGGCTCCTGTACGAGCTAAAGTGGAGGCACATTATCAATTATAAATATTCAAAAAGTATAGAAAGTGTTGTTGATGCAGTTTGTACTCCAGCGAAAAACTCCTTATCCTTTAAACGTAGTGGATGAACAGATCTTACATTAGTTGATTAATTGGTTCCGTCATTATTCCGATTTAAACTTAATAAATACTTTACAGATTAAGAGGCATGAAAAGAAAGCCTTCTTTTTACTTATATAAAAAGAAAATTTATAATGGACCTGGCTTTAGGAATATGCCAGAGAAACTTGCATAATCAAATGCCAGAGAAGAGAGCCATTTTGTTAATTATCATCATTATTATAGTTATCTTCATTTTGAAGTTGGAAGATATGTCAATTATTTGAGTTAATTAGGTGATACGTTTTTTTATTTTGGGAAACATAAAAATAGTAGGAACAAAGAATGGGTCGAATATATGCAAAGAGTTAGTTAATTGGTCTAAATCATATGGGAACTATACCTTGTATTCAATACAAATGGACAAGCAAGCTAACTAAAAGGAAGTGAATGAGTCTTTTTCATTAATAGCAATAATGTGGTAGAGAAGGTGCGGTTGAATTAATAATTTTATGATCAAATTTGCTTAGGTGGGAAGGGTTAGAGGGCAAGGTTGAATTACGCCATTAACAACAACTCAAGTTCTTGGAACTTTTCAATTTTGTATTATTAAGAAAGGATTGTTGCACAAGCAAGTTATCACTTGGGTCGAACCACTATGGTTTTTGATAGTGTACAAATAGTAAATTTACTCTTTTCCTAAGATAACATAATATTGGTTTTGAATATGCAGCTCGTTACCCTGTTGTCATGATATTTCACTTTAAGTATAGTTGAAGAAAATAATGTGTGTCCACAATCCGTAAATGTTCTGCAGCTGAACATTTGGCACGATTGCCTATGCTAAGATGCCAATCCCCAAAATGAAAATATCATAAGCTTCACCTCACCTCCGAGTATTGCAAAAGAAATTTACAAGAACAATGCATATCCTCACATGGTTTGCAAATTACTAATTATAATATCATTCAAACAGGTGAACCAGGAGCATTTCACATAAGAGTTCCACTTGAATTTGCATTAAATGTAGGGAAGTCAGCCATGTGATGGATTAGTCCGTTCTGTTCTCGATCAAAATAAAATTCTTGCAAGGATTTGCATCTCTGAGATTCCCCGGGAAAGTCAGATTAAATTGATAAATAATGTTAATTTGGCCAAGGATAGAATCATACGAATCCAATGACTGAGAATTAATGTGAGGATAATCTATTATATTGGTCTTATTGATAAATTGATGCTATGTCATGAAATTGGTTATTGCACCAGTATGTTGAACTTATCCAAAACCTATTCGTGATTTTTGTGCCCTGCTTCGAAGAAAAGCAATCAATTACAAGGCCCGGAACGTACATTTGAAGTTGTGTCCTGGAGTAAATACTAATCATGAAGTTGCCTGTATTATTGGGATAATAAGAGAAACAACAATGTGGGTCACTCGTTTGGCAATTATCCATACTCCATAAGCCAGCATAAAGCGAAATTACCATTTCACCCATGTGAATTTGGTGGAACAATTCCTTTTGTAGAAGGGCTCTTTTGCAAGCAAATTTAATGGTCCTCCATTGCTTTTATTAGGACAAACAAAATTTACACAGTGGAGTTCTGCAAAGGCTGGCCCATTTGAGGCTATCAACTACTCATTAAGGGGGAAAAGTGACTGACAAATAGCTTGGCCAAGAGGATAAGGAGAAGAAATTTGATTGGATGCATCATAAGAAACCGAAGTGGGATTGCTTTGAATTCAGGAAGCACAGCAATGAAGGCCCATGTTTCTAACATGTGAGGATTGTCCCTCTTCCATGTGCCTTTTATTGAATCCTTTTTAGATGATGTTCACTAACGCAGGCATCCCATCTTGTTTTGCTCGTAAGGTAATTTAGATGTAAAGAGGAATTATTTTCAGCGGGAGAGGTCCAGCATTGTGCATTACCGGAACTACAATATCTGATCATGATTTCAATTATGTAGATTGGTATCAAAATTTACTTAGAAAACAACTATGACATCCTAGTAAAAAGACCTATAGTTATTGCATCCGGTAGATTTGATCTTCTGTGATGTCTGACTATGAGTCTAGGGAAAAAAGGTCACGAATAGATACATATAGGCGAGTTTTTTGTGTTATAAAGCCTTTAATTTTGCTTTTAAGTTTTAACTTTGGCGAGAGAAGAAACTTTCAGAGTATGCTCCTCCGAAAGTGCTTTTAGTGGCACAAAGGCCTATTAGCATTTAACTAGGTCAGTAAAGCACTACTTTTAGTCTTTCTTAACATTGGTTATTTGTTATCTGCAATTATTTTAAATGTTAATTTTGCGATTTCCAGAATGTTCGTGAATATTTTGTAAGAAATTGTCTGAAATCAAGTTCCAGTATAGGATAACTCTTTTTCTTTTTTAATATATATATATATAATATATATATAAATTTAATTTATAAAAGTTGAGGTTTTTCATTCACACATAATTCTATATATACACACATTCTTACGAATTCCCTCCCACTCTACTTGTGGGATAATCTCACCTCCAAAGAAAATAAATAAATAAAATACTCAAGTCTATAAAAATTTATCAAACCCCAACTCATGACCCATTATGAAAACATAGGACCATTCTTCCCAAAAACATGGGCCTTCTGACAAGCAAATGCAGCTTAGCATGGTCCATGATATCATGAACTGGGCTACTTAAACAAAAAATGTACGTTGACCAAGAACACAAAAGTACATGACCAAGAAACAGATAAAACTTATTAAAAAAGCCCTTGCACTGTCAAAAATTCGTTTTTGAACAGAAAATGAACCTAAAATTTTTGAAGCCAGAAGAAGCCCATTACGATTGAGGCTGAAAGTTAAGATGCTCCGAATAGATGTATTCTTCCTTGACCAATATATTACTCAATTTTAGGGTAGAATAGGTTTTTTTTTTTTTTTTTTGGAGTTGTTTTTAATATAATTTGATAGCTATAGATAGAATTAATTATAAGTTTTACTTTATTTTATTTATATTAGAAAAAACTTTTTTCAACACATATTCTTTTCAGCATATCAATTATAAGTAAAAGTGGATTATTTTGAAATTATGATGTTTTTATTAAATTAATTTTAAATATCAAATATTGCATAATATAAAAAATATTTTATATCATTTTTAGTAGTTTACTATATAAAAACAAATTTTTAATACAATATAAACAAAACACACTACTATAAAATAACCTTTCAATTAATACATCTAAATATGAAATTGATTTTATCAATTATATAAAAAAATAATTATATTTATAATCAATTATTGGAATAATCCTATTTTCAAATTTAATCCAGTTACACCTTGACGAGTTCTAAACTTCATCTGCTTATGTATCAACCAAAAAAAAAAAACAATTGCTTGGAATCTGTCGAACAAAATAATTTTAAATTATTTCGTATTCATCCATTTAATTCAAAATTAACAAGTTGAAAAATACTTACAATTATAAATTTTCTAGTTTCACTTCCACATCCTTAAACCAAATACAATAATCTACAGGATGTTTCACGATGGACGATGTTTATTAATTTATGATATACTAAACATTTTTCCAGTTGAATTATACTCACTTGGCTATCGGATAAATAAATAAAACATTTGTTTAAAATATAAATCATTATCCTCTGGGATTCAGTAAACATTTAGTTCATGAAGAATTGAAAAAAAAAAAAATCTTGGGTAGAAATTAATAGACACTGCATCGATTTTTTTTTTTTCGCAATGACACATGTTATAAAGATTAGAATGAGGCCCGATATGCAATTTCATGAGTAACACTGAACGTTGCTTAACTCGTTTTGGACTCACGATGGGCCAGTCGGAGGCCAAGAGAAGATCGGAGATCAAAGGAAACATAAATAAATAAAGTATTGTCTTTGACCCAAAATAAAAAAAGAAAAGAAAAGTATTGTTTGACCATAAATAAATAAATAAATAAATAAATAAATAAAGTACATTAAAACTAGTTTTTGATCCTTGCACTTGTTCCAAATTTTGGTTTAGTCCCTATGCTAAAAAATTTTTTGTTTAGCTCTCTATCGTGGTATTCGATTAAGGAGTTAGCCCCTGCATTTATAAACTTATTAGACGGTATTAGTTTTTACTGAATTGGCTAATAGAATTTGACATAGGTAAGGTATGTTGTTATTATTGTTCTGAAACAAAATCTTGTAGACGTTTTTTAGGCTTGAAATGACATTTTTTTAAAAAAAATAGAAAAGTGACCGAAATAGTATCAAAACGATATTTTTTTAAGCCAAAATGACCTCAAGCAAGTTTCACCATATCAAATGTTAGCTCTTGTTAACTATATCAGCAAAAAATAATATTGTGAAATAATTTTTTAACAGCATGAACTAACTCAATACCACTACAGGAACTTAAATCAAATTTTTTTTAGTGTATAGAGACTTAAACTAAAAGATTTTTAGTGTAGGGAATAAAATCGAAATCTAAAATATTCAGGGATCAAAAACTAATTTTAACCAATAAAGCATTGCATTTGGAGGCATACATAGAATGGTCAGATATAAGGCCTACTCAATAATGCATCTTAGAAGAGTGGGATCATGTGTTCAATTCCCATCACGAGGCTTGAGGCCCTAGTCCCTCCCTTGCCCTACAAGGGCAAATCTAAAATAAATAAATAAAGTATTTAATTGACTAGAAAATAAATAAGCAAATTATTAATTGACCAAAAATGAAAAAAGGTATTTTGTTGAGCTAAAAAATTGTATTTCAATGAAAAGTCATCATCAGCAATAATAATAATAATGATTATGATTATTATTGTGTTAAACATGATAGATGATCTAGTTGGTTAATGGAAGGACTCCTATTTGATTTCCAAAAATATTTTTATTTTCATTTTTTATTTTTAATTTTAATTACAAAAATGTCACATTATTTTTAATCTGATTCCTGTTTTCAGGATAAATAAAACAATGAAAATAAGATTTTTGTTATTTTCATTATTTTCTTTATAAAATCTTAAAAACTTTGTAATTAAAATTGAAAACAATAAATGAAAGCAAAAAATGTTTTCAGAAACTAAACAATCCCTAGATTATCTAAAGAGGAGAAAATCCTGACAGATGAGATTTTAGTAAGATGGGTACAAGCTCACAAACAAACCAAAAGCTTTTTCTTGTGGTCTCTAATCTCAATAAGATCTTTCAATCAAGGGGCACTTGGTAGGATAATAGAAAAGAATTTGGCAATGCCCAAAAGGACATGGAGTTAAAAAGACGGGGAAAATTGCATTTGTTTGAACTTGTCACGAACTTGGCAGGTAGGCAATGGCCGTTCAACAAGTCTTTAGTATTCAAAATTCTAACAAAACAAAATGATCCTTAGGGATAAATCACATCTATCCCCTCTTAGTTTCATATATTTGATCTATCCATTGCTACTATGACCAAGGATGGGTAAGACAAATGGGATTTCCATGGGAGAATACTTGAGGTCGACATTGTTGAAAAGGATGAGGAGGGGGAAACCTTGAGGATTCCCAATCATGCTTGATGTTTGAAAGTGGTAGAGACATAGGGGTGAAACTCATGATCTAGAAAAGAAAGGAGCCTTATTGGAGTGACTAAGGTTGGAACATAGAAAAATAGAGTTGGACGGTAGCACAGGTGCTTCAGCACTCAAAATAGGATGCCTTAACACCTTGTATGCATAATAGACTAGCAGCTTGGGTGCTGCGACACCCACCAATGGGCACCTCAACGCCTTGCGTGAGATTAGGAGAAAGTCGAAATATTGTTGCACCTTTATTGCAAAAAATAAGTAGGATATTTCAGGGAGGTTTATTTTTTATTTTTTATTTTAAAAAGGAGAATGAAGAAAGAGAGCTTTAGAGAGAGAGAAAGGAGGCACCAATCACATTATTAAAGAATCGTGAATATCAAAGGGCAACGACTCTTGATTGCTCTTCTCCTCTTCTTTTCTCCTTTAATTTTGTTATGAACTATTGGATGGTAAACCTATTCCGTATTGTGCTCTTCATATCTATAATATTAATTATTGACTTCTTATTCTAGGATTGCAATGGATCTTTATATGCAATTTGGATTGAATTTATCTTTCATGCTTGTTTTCAGTGTTATTTGATTTGTTTATCCATTCATGTTCTTACTGCTTGAGCACCGTTTGGTTGATTTTTGAAAGTCTTAAGTTGAACATGGCAAAGGAAATTTAGGGTTAAGCCATAGATTGAATAGACTATGTTTGAATCCATCCATCTCAAGGGTTAATTTGATTCACTTGTGCTGTAGGTAGACTCTTAAGCCGTAGGTAATCAAGATTAGGGCTTAAACTTAAAAAATATTTCTTTATTTAATTCTCATATAAATACAGGGAGTCAATAAATAAGGATAATTTTATTTGACTATTGGAAGAGGTTAATAAATAATTAAGTTCTCTAGATTAGCAATCTATAGACATTGGATAAGTAATGGAGGTAAAAGAAAATCTCCACAATTTAACTGCTCTTGATTGATCTTGACTTAATCTATATATGTTGTTGTTAATTTATATTTACAAATTTTACTTGCGTTCTTGAATTCTTTTTTTTTTTTTCGGTTTTCTTGCAATCTTTAACTTTAAAGTTTTGTCTTTTATTAAATTATTATTTATTTTAATAAGGTTGGCATTGAGATAATTTTAGTAATTAACAAGATATAGAAATAAATCTCCTTGAAAGCGGTCTTTATCCACTATTATATTAATTGAATCTATACATGCACTCGTGTGGTGTAATAATCGACAGCACAACATAAAACACATGGACCACCACACAACCATTTTCTATTTACAATCACATTTTTTGAGACCATATTTAGAGGATATCTCAAGTAAACAAAAGCATATTGATTAGGAACGTGTTATTTGTTTCTTAGATTCCTTTGTTAGAGAATCCTTCAATGCTTTGATTAATACACTCCTCTACCTGCTATTGGATAATTTGGCTCACTCCTCTAACTGCTATTGGATAATTTGGCTCCCTTTTTAACCCAACATTCACGAAATGGAGATAAAAAGAGTGTCACTTCGGTTGCTATTAACCCATTAACCCTAGTAATGGTAAAAATAGAGACTTGGAGGGAAAATAACCTACGGGTGGAGCAAATTTGGCAATAGGTTTTTGGATTGAAAAAAATCCTCACGTTGACAAGCCTTTGTGCCATCTCAGCCAGATAAAATTCAATGGCTGTAAAAGTCAAGGATCTTGGACCTAATTTGTTTTCCACAGAGATTAAACGTCAAATTTCTCATGGACTAATTTGGAGATTTGTTTTAAGTATCAATGAAATCTCTTAAAAATTTATACCAGTTTAACCTCTAAGCTACAAGGAGTGATTTAATAGCAATGAATTTGAATAATTTATATGAGACTCTATATTCAAATTTCATTGTCATTAATATACAAAAAAAATAAAATAAAATTTAATCTCTACCATAAAATTAAAAGTAATCTTCAATTGACTATATTTTTTTAATGTATTCATTTTTACTTATAATGAATTAGTCACTTTGTAATAACAATGGTTGGATTAAGTGATAAGTAAATTATTTTTTAAAAAGAAAACTAAAGTTCAAATCATGAAAATAGAATTGAGAAGATATTAATTTGAATGGAAGAGGTTCTAAATTCGATCTCGAATACATACACCATTGGGAGGGGTTATCGCTTAGGTGCTTGACCGTACCCTGAGAGATTAGTTTCTTATCTATCGAATGAGAGGATATTCTGGAAAATAAAAAAAAATCATGAAAATAGAAAATAATTATTGGAACTGAGACCTAAATATGATAGGTAAATGTCGAGACTGGGAGTGATTACTGAAGAATACTTCCTGACTGCGATACTGACAGGTCCCGAATGAGATCGAAAATTTATTTTGTCATGCCATTAGCCTTTATTTATTCGATATCGACAATTTGATTGCATCTAAAGCAACAAATGGTGATATCTAGGGGATGAACAACAAGAAGAGTCTCAGGCATGCCAAAGCTATAATTCATTTTGATCCCTTGAGAAGGAACTTTTGCAGCCAAAAAGCAGAGTACTTGGGATATCTTTTCAAATTGTTCTTGAAATCTACATATATGATGCCAAATCGAACTGTGTAACCGGCATCCCATTCATAGCTGTCGGAAAATGACCACGCATAGTAGCCCTTCACGTTAACACCATCTCTGGAAAGAAAAGAAAAAAACAAAAATTACATTAATCAAACAATAAATTATGAACCAGTATCTAAAATTCTGCTTAATTTCTTTATAATCCAAAAATTCCCTCGTTTGACTCTCACTTGACCGCTTGTAGAAGGAATTTGAGATGGCTATCATGGTATCTAATCCTGATACCATCCTTGCGGGCTTCTGAGATTGGTATTGAGTCATTCCTTGCTTGAGCAACGCCTAAAAATTGAGTACAAAATAATATTAATTTCTAGTTACCACACTCAAATCACTTAACTTCGAAAATGCTTCGCATACTGTGTCAATTATGGTGCATGAAGAAACGTGATCTATTGATGACGAAAATTGGGTTCTTGAGTTGTGAATTGATAGGGTAAGAAGTAAGGATTTAAATTGTGGACTATATCATTTGGTGCATAGTAACATTTTAGTTGTGGCCATCAATCGCAGACTACATTGATCCACATTGACCTGCAACAGCTGTCTGCAACCATAATTTAAAGGTGCATACTCTATTGAAGATGGATTTAAAATCTTCACTTGAAGATATGACATGGTTGTAATAAGAAGATGACATCCGGCTCGGATGGGGTCTGCATTAGGTAACTAATCTTGGAACTCAGGACGAGGAAGAAGCGACGTGTGGGGACTTCCGACTTCTGAGTTCAATAGAAGAAGCGAACCCTGTTGAACTCGGAACTCATAAATAGGAAGTCTAGGCCACTTAACTCGGACCCCACCGGAGCCAGATATCATCTTCTTATTGCAACCATGTCATATCTTCAGGCAAAGATTTTAAACCCATCTCCACCAAAGCATGCACCTAATTTAAAACCTCGGTGACAAGTTTTATGATACGATTGATCTAATCTAACTGACTCTGTAATTAGTAAAAGATAGCTGTATAATGTGTACCATTTTCAGTGATGTAAATTGGTGGATTCTTGTAGTTGTCCTTTATGTATGTCATAAGCTGATGAATTCCCCTTGGATAGATGTAGAGCCAGTTCAAATCAGTCTGCAGAACCATAAAACTTTGCTTCGTCAATTATTTTCAATAGTCTTTGCTTCATTAATTATTTTCAATAGAAAAGGCATGTTCACCACCGGCTGATGGCTTACTTAGGTAACACTGGTTTACACTACCATTATATATAGAGAATGTTATTTGTGATGTGAAAAGAAGTGGTGTACTGATAAGAGTGCAGAAATGGGAAAATGGAACTTGGTTTATTATTCTGGTATGAAGATGGTATTTATACACGTGGTTAACTTGCTTGAGAAGCAAGAAAAAGTGCTGTAACTAACTAAACAGAATAAACTATCTATACAGCTGTCCTAACTAATTTGACCGTTGACATAATAATAGTGTTACATCAGTGATTGTGCTCCTCATGAATTTTATCATGTGATATGTACTACATCTCAACCAACCAAATATAAAGTGGCATAAGCTTAAAGAGTTTAAAAAAAAAAAAAAAAAAAAAAAAAAAAAGTCATACCGGTTTGCCAAGAATTACACCATTCCTCGAATCTGCGATCAAGAGAAATTTTGTTATTTGTTAGTTCACTTGGGGAAAACCATTCATCATGATTGATTTACTAGAGTTTTGCTATATGTACTTACTAGAAAGAGTGGCTAGCATATCTGTGAAGTAGCTTTTGTTATTGGTTGGTGCAGCATTTTCTGCATAATATGTGCTGTAATAATTCATACCGAGAAAATCATAGGAACCTTTAACACTCTCGGATTCAGCTTTTGTGAATTTGGGGAGTCTGTCACCAACTGAAGATCTCATGCTTTGTGGATAGTCACCATATGTAATGGGATGAGCAAACCTGCATAAATGATTTTTTTTTTTTTTTCCAATTATAACAATGTCTATGAATTAAAATTGCTTAGGTAAGCAACTAGAAAAAAGTTCAATTTCCATGAGTTTTCTCAATTTATTGTTATCTGAGAAATACATACCATCCTAACATAAACTCCAGAGCTCGAGTAGCAGCCTTGCGATCAGCAACAGTATTATACTTTGGTTCAAAGTAGTGAGTCACTAAAGTGATTCCAATTTTTCCTTTTTGATGAGCCTATGGTGTACACCGTGTTAAATTTCGTCAGTCGTACAATTAAAAAAAGACATAACTGTTTTTATCCATTCAAAATATATGCTCCTTCGGAACTCAAAGGGGCATAATGCAATTTGTAATCTAATAGTATAGATTTGATGGCATATTAATGTATTAATTACTTGTGATATATCATAATAATTCTTTAATTTTATCTGAATTTAAAAAATATGCATAAATATATTTTAAAAATGACTAAATTTTATCTACGTAATATTAGAATTGTTGATAATAGTCCTGAAAAAATTTTGTTTAATTTCAAGATAATTCTATTTAATTTCAGGATCAAATAAATAAATCAAAAAAATATTTAATGATACTTTAAAATTGTTAAGAATATTCCCAAAAAATTTTGTTTAATTTTAGAATCATGCTAATTAATTTAATCACTTTTAAAATATATTTAATTATATTTTTTCAAATTGGCTAAAATTAAGAAACTATTAGAATGTATTATATATGATTAATACATCGGCATATCTTACAATCTTTACCGTTAGATTATAAGATGAGTGAACTGCTAGGTGAATGGTGGCAATCTCCGTTTCCCCCCTTCATAGTTGGCAATTATATATAGGTGTGACGAAGTTTTATTGAAGCCAACCTGATACTTGGTCTTGTACAATCTGGCAGCTGCTGTATGAGCAAGAATTAAGTGGTGGGCAACGATGTAGGGTTCGGTGGCTGAGTTACCGGCAGTGCAATTCCCAACGTAGTTAGAACATCTACCAGGTGCAAAGGTGCCACCATTGTAGCCATTGGTGCTGAATGACAAGGGTTCATTCAAAGTGACCCAGTGCTTGACTCGGTCACCAAAGGTCTTGAAGCAAAAGTCAGCATAGTCATGAAAATCTCCCCTAATTATACATGAGATTAAAAATAAATTATTTTTCCCTTAAGAAAGAATAGTAGGAAATTAATGGTTAATACATTCTGTTATGTTTCTTTTTCATGTATCTAGGTTATGCCAAAAAAAAAAAAAAAATGGAAGATAGATACAAATAACTTGTGGGAGTATCAATTATCATTCTTATATATCTATTGTCGCTCATATTCAACTAATATTCATTAGATTTTTCTATAATATCTTTCTTCCTTTCTAACAGTGATTTTTAATTATTAATCATAATTTTATTAAATTTATTATTATTGTAATAGATAATTAATTTAATTCTATTAAAATTTGTAATATCCATCACATATTTTATGTTGACATATCATTTGACACCAAATTCATTAAATAATGCTTCTAATACTAATTGTATTAAAACAAGTTTAAAGACAATATTTCAATATTTAAATCTAAATAATTATATCAATAACTTATTCACAAATACTTGTAATATTTAGTGACCACACAAAAATATAAAATTTGATCAATATTAACTATTTTGAGAAAATTAAGTTAATTATAAATCAAATCTAAAACAGAAGTTTAATTAAAATAAGGTTAAAATTAATTTTTGGTCTATACATATATCACGGATTTTGGTTTTAGTTCCTACGCAAAAAAAAGTTTTGGTTTAGGTCTCTACATTAATATTCTATTAAGGAGTTAGTCCCTGTCATTAAAAAATTAATAGATGATGTTAGCTTTTGTGGATATAGCTAACAAAATCAGATATAGATATAATATGTTGCTAATGTAGTCTTGAAACGACTCCTTTTAGTCCTTTTTCGGCCTGAAATTGTCTTTTTATAAAATAGAAAAGTAACTAAAATAGTATCAAAATGACTCCCTTTTTAGGCTAAAACGGTCTTAACCGAGTTTCATCATATTCTATGTTAGCTAATATTAGCTACATCAATAGAAACTAATACTGTATAATAATTTTCTAGTAGTAGGGACAAATTTAGTACCATTATAGGGATATAAATATTTTTTTTTAATTATATAGGAACCTAAACCAAACTCTTTTTAGTGCATGGATTAAACAAAATCTAGAGCACATATAGGGATTAAAAACTAGTTTTAACATTAAAATAATTATGGATAATAAAGAATTAATTTTAGAATATTATTTTAATCAAACAATAAAAAGAATGTTATTTATAATAAGCTAAATGAAAGATAGTTTAATATGAATGAGAATTAACGTATAGAAATGATAATAGACACCCCACAACTTAAACAGGTGAGAACCTATTAAAATTTGCAAAATCCTATTTAAGATAATTATTTTTGTTTCCCTCACAGAAAAAATTATTACATGTTCTTGGAGTACCATGTAAAATTATTTCCACTGCATTTACGAGAAGATATTTTATCCTTAATAGTAGAATCCATCAGTAACTCTGTACCTTTTCTATTTTTTGGATTTTGTAAATTTAAAAAGAATTTAATTTTAATACATTATCAATATAAAAAAAATTTTATACTATCATTTAATTAGATGTAAAGCTTTTGAAATAATAGATATAAAATTTAAATACTTTTGTTGATATAATGATATATAATTAGATATTTATATAACATACTTTTATACCAATAATGTTTCAAAATTAAATCTATTAGACAATATGATTGAAATAATAAAAGTTCATGTTAGTTGTGAGTCCATTACTTATCAAGACGGTATGTTATGTTATGACTAGAGTGAATATATATTTACATAAATTTCGCCATTGTGCATTAATTACGTCTCCATATATGACTATACCATATGAAACAGAAACACATAACAGCATTAGTTTCCAAGTGCAATCTGGCATTGGAGTGTGACTTACGCTATTTTAGCACTAAGAAATCCCCCATACTCATCTTCAAGAGCCTGTGGGACGTCCCAATGAAAAAGAGTGACAAATGGTGTTAAGCCTGCCCCAGATAAGACAAAATATGAATCAGGAAGGCGAATTTCGAGAACAAAAATATTATTTGTATTTAATTTTGATATTTATTTTAATAGATATATTAAAATATCTCTTAATTATTGGTTAAAAAAAATATGACTTACTTTCAATTAATCATTAAAATATATTTTAATATATTATTTAAAATGGGTCTCAAAATTAAAAACATATAACACTACTTTTTGCATAATGGATGAATGAATAATCAAGTAGTAGAGAGGCGCTGACCATTTGATAAGATCTCATCGATGAGATTGTTGTAGAATTTGACCCCCAAGGGATTAACGGCACCCTTACCCCCTGCAGGAAGCAAACTAATTCTTCGAAATCACTTTCGTTTGGAAGAGCTTATTGAAGGAAAAAAAAATCTTATTTTAAATGATATTTTAAATAAAATATTTTAAAAAATAAAAATTATTTTATATTTGAATATAAAATTAATTTATAATTGGATGAAGTATTAAAAATATTTTTTATCCATAAACATCTTTTTTTTATAAAATCAAAGTTATAGTTTTTGAAAAAAATATTTACCTTTTTTAAAAATTTTCCTTTTTAAAAATGTTTTGCTCAAATGTATCAAAAAGATAAAAAAAAAATATTTTTTTAATAAAAAATATCTTGTCTTTTTGGCCAACATAACGGCGTCCAATAAAAATTAAATTTTGTAAGAAAATCAACTTGTGCTTTTTTAAAGTATTCTTTTTTTCCTAAAAAAATTGACTTAAATATATAAAAAAATGAAACATACCTTTTAAAAAATTATTAAAATAATGGCGTACAAATAGCTCTCTTACGAAACATGAGAGGAATTTGTTTCCTGGGGTGCACATTTAAGTTGAATTTATCTTACTGGGAAATATTCTGGACCATGAGATGGAGAATCTGAATGAATCTAGCCCCATTTCTTTCACCACCTTTAAGTCACTCTGCGAAATTTGTATTGGCAGATTAGTTCTCTGATTCAAGACATATTTCTTCATATCTAAGCAAACATATATATATATATATATATTTTCATTATCTCTTCAACTAAATAAAGCGTAAGTGTACCTTATACCGATGATAAAAATCAGCTCCTACGTTCCCGTTGCTGTGGTCCCAAATCTTCTCTGCTCATTCCAAAGAGACGACAGAAAAGTTAAAATAATTGAACTCTTGTTAGGACACGGTAGGACCTCAACCCCACAAAAGCAAAGATATCCATTTATATCCATGTACATTATTTTAATATAGGGTCTTTCAATTTTTTGGATAAAAATAATTTTTTAATTATTAAATTTTTTTAATTACAAAAACTACTTATTTCTATAAAAACTGGCACTAGAGACAGAGAAAGAAAAAAATAAAAATAAAAAGAGAGTACAATTGCTCCGAATATGAGAATTGGATTCAACTCAACAATCTGACTACAAACGAAATCTACTGTATGTCATAATGACTGTACAAGATGAAAGGTAAGCTAAATTCTAGTCTAAATAAAATGATAAATTAACTGCATCCAACCGTAAACTGAGCTAACGTAGCTGATTTAACTGTTTTCTAACTATTTAGACACGTGTCATGTTGGCTGTTGTTTATCCGTTAGCAATTTCAACTTTTACTTAAAAAGTTAATTTGTAACTTTTGAATAAAAATTAAAATAAATAATTTTTTTAATAAAAATTATTTTTTCTGTTAAAAAAGAAAATTGAAGCAAATACACTCATAAATGAATGGAGCGGTGCTCAAAGAGAGAAAGAGACAGAGAGTAACCTGGATGCTGTTTAGTGAAAGTGTCCCATATACTTGCTCCTCTGCCATCTATATTAGCAGCTCCTTCTACCTGTGTAAGTAACAAAACAACAGTAATGGAAGAAGATTTATGCCCAATGTGTGATCAAGAAGATACATTATTAATAGATTTGAATACTTTGTAAGGGAGTTATGTGCTTAAACTTCTGCTGTGCTATGTCTACCCACAAAAGAAGGCGAAAAGAAGGGATCGGAAAATAGTGATACAAATTCAAAGCATTGTTGTGGTGAGATCAGAACCTGGTAAGCAGAAGTACCAATGCCAAATAGAAAATCAGAAGGAAAAAGGCTCCTATTGAAAGTAGAAGCGTAGTGGCTTGGCTGCACGGCTGGGGTTGGGGATGCACCTTCAGTTCCACCAGCCAGAAGGGTGGCCACAGAGAGAAGGCAGAGGAGGGAAGGGCCCGTAACTTTCATGACTGATTTTGGTATGCAAAAGCTTTGGGGGGATTGCTATCTATTTAAATGCAAAAGAGTGGAACTATTTGCATATGGTTATTATAGGATATGGGAAATTGTAACAGGACTGATCACCACAGATATATAAAATAGATACTTTTGTCTCAATTCAGAGCAACGTTGCTTTCTTAATAAAAGTTGACACGTGGTAAACGAAATTATTATTTTTTTCCAGAGTAGTCTTTTGGGATATTGAGATTGAATCGTGTACCACGTGTTTCAAGGATTCGAACTCCTTTTACTTAGATCAATAAATTATATTTTTATTCAAAAGTATTATAGTTTTAAATTATGCAAGAATTAACTGTTGAAATGACTTTTTAATAGCACAAGAATTTCATTTCACAATAATATATATAAAAATATTTATTTTATAAGAAAGAAAATTTTATTTATAAAAAAGTTTAACAGTACTTACAAATCGAAAAAAAACTTAAATTCAAATGTAACAAGAAAGTAAATAAATTTTATATTTTAAAGTAACTGACAATTTATAGCTTCGCTCCTTGTCAGATGATTATCAATATGTAAATATCTTTCATATCAAAGACTAACATAAAAAGTATTATAATTTGAAGAATATATTATGCTTTCTTTTAAAATAAATTTAAATATCTTTATCATTTAGAAGACCATTAAAATAGAAATACTTAAAATAAGGATAATATAAATACCCACAAAGGTAATAAAAAATCCATAAATGGGATAAATAAAAATATCACAAAGGAGATAATAAAAAATAAAATAAAAGACACAAAATTTTAAATAACAAAAAAAAAAAGAAAATGCTGGGGTTGCTACTAAAGAAGAAAAATGGTAGCATCCCTCGACAATACTTATACAAGAAGAGACTAAATAACAAGAAAGAAGATAAAAGAAGAATTAGGGGTAAGAGATTGATATATGTAAAAAAAAAATTCAATAAAAGAAAAAAAGGTAATATTATTTTTTCCATTTATTAAACTATATAATGACTCTATTTGCATTTTATGTTTCTTATTTGATTTAGTTAAAAAGTATTTGGATTAGTTGTGAAATTAAAATTACTTTAATGATCAATTATAAGTATAGTTGATTTTTTTATAATCAATTTTTGTAAAATCCATTTCATATTTAGATGTATGAACTCAAAATTAATTTTATGATAGTATTTTTGGTCGAACTGGCGTACATGCTCGTTGATAATTTTATGATAGTATGCTTTATTTGGATTGTATGAAAAAATATTTATATATAATAAATTGCTAAAAAATATAAAATAATTTATTTATATTATATAATACTTAATATTGAAATAATTAATTTTTATTTATATCTAAAATATGAAAAAATAATTCCTTTTTTTTTTAACAAAAATAGGAGAAGAGGGAATTGAAATTAAATATGGGATATCCCAAATTTAATAAAATATATAAATAATAATTATTAAACTGTAAACTCAACCCTAAAAAATAATGCCTTTTCATTATTTACCAAACATACTAATTATATTGAAAGCAACTTTTTGTTTTCCTTTTTAAAAGCGCTCGTCTTGCACTCGTACACAATAACACTGTTATTAATATGGTCTAACGACAGTGCTATTTAGCACGAAATAGACTTGGTCGAAAATTATTTCGTACACTTTAAAAATTTTCCTGGACCTAATCTTTCATATAAAATTCTTTCTTATGACATGTTCCAATCACCCGAGCTTTATCTTGGAGTACTCTCCTGCTAAGCAGGGCCAGTTGAGACCTGTCTCCACCGGACTTTGCATTTATGGGACTTGATAGCCAGCAGGTATGTAGACCACGACAAACACGCTGTTTTTGGCAATAATCGATATTTGAACGGTAGATTTGAATGGTATACCAACTTGATTCAGAAGGTTTCCATAATCATAAAGTTATGGAGTCTCGTGATCACGAAACTCATTTTTGTAAGTATTATAATGTTCGGGATTAGTGTTCAACTCTTGCAAAATTTTAATTATACAGTGGAAATTCAAAAATTATTTTCTTTTTCAACTTTTTTATCCCTTACAGATAATCACATGTAAAATTAGGGGGATTTTAATGTCTTGGCAATCCCTGGAAAAGTGAATCATCTCTGTCTCATGTGTCCGTATGCCTGTAAGATCTTCTATAAACAAGCTAAAACTTATGCAAAAGTAACACTCAGATTCTTAATAATAATGTAGCACAAAAATCCTTAAGATGAAAATTTTTAGGCCCCAGTGAATATATTAAAATCGCTAGAGATTAATATTTGTATTCTCAGTATAAAAGAGTATGAAACAATAGGTATATAGAAAGAGAAGTGATTTTGTCCATAGTCACAAATTAAGGGCTTGTTTGATTTCTATCTTTATTGTTTATATATAGTTTTAATTATAAAAATATTATTTTGTTTTTAATCTATTTTCTATTTTAAAGATTTTGTGAAGAAAGTAGTTAAATACAAAATTTTTATTTTTTTTTATAGAATTCTAAAAATAAAAAATAAATAAAAAGTACGGTAATATTTTTGTAATTAAAACAAAAAAAAAATTAAAAATAAAAATGGAAACCAAATAAACTCTAAAATTTCAATACATTTATACTAGGATCCCTACTCATATTTTTACATCAAGAAGTTTTTTTCACACCAATTGGCAATTGTAAGAATCTAATACACCCTACACCATTAATGAGTACCGTAGACATTGTCCAAATTGAAAATACTCCGTCTCCTGGGCTTAGTTGGGCCTAATTATGAGATTTTGTTAGCCGAAGAATTATGATCAACCGAAACTAAGGGCTAATTTCGAAGATTTATGGCCTAATTAAGAAACAGACACTATTATAGAGAATATTTATGTTATTTGAACATATAGGATGTGAGATACTGTGCTGACTCACTTTCTATCCATCATTGGATGAGATGTGAACCCAGTCTAAATAGGGTTTATATCTCATCTAATAATGAATGAGGTGTAAGTGGATACGGTGTTCCACACTCGATGTATTCAAATAATATTTTTTTGTAGAGAATGTTATAGTATAGGAGAATGTTAACTTGTAATCTCTTTGGGTGAAAGTTAGCATCCTTCACTTTTTTAATTGGACAAAAATATTCAATTTGTCTTTATTATTTAAGTTCAATGATAATGTCTATTTTAATAATTTAAAATAATTACATTATTAATTTAAGAAACATATTTTCTGTCACTTAATAATTGCTATTAGAATAATTATGCTTTATCTTTATAATTATCAATTTCTCTTTTATTAAGTGTCAACATCATACAAATTTATTTAATTTTATTTAATAAAATTATTTATCAATATTTTAATTATAAATAAATTTATAAAATTTTAATTAATATAAAATCATAGGATTTTATCGTGGGAATTACATGTTTGATTAAACATTTTGCATGAAAAAGTCTAAGAGTCCGAAATCCATTGCAATTTCAGCAAAATAAAAACTAATTTGTTTAATATTATTTCAAAAAATAAAACAAAGATAATACAATATCTGTTCACTATATTTTTGAAAAATTTTAAACGATTTAATTATTTTTTTTTATCTATATCATCTACACAAATACCGTAAACTATGAGTTTATATTAATCAATATTAAATAATTTCATCTAATATTATTTGTAAAGTAATACTTCATCCAATTCATAATAGCTGTCAATTTGTGTAAACTTTTTTGGTTTATAATAGTTATCATTCTCATTTATTAATGTAATATTTATTGTTAATTTATCAATTTTACTCTTCATCTTCATTAGTTGAAAGAGATGCATACTTTCCATTATATAATAAAGTCATACTTTCCACCAAATAATAAAATTTAATATGAGTATTTTAGTAAATTTATATCATAATTATGCATTGATTTTATATTTCGTAATCTATTTGAAAATGGTCAAATTGACAGCTATTATGAATCGGAGATAGTATTAAATTTGATAAACATTTTTTTTTGTAAATAATAAGATTATAATATTGATAATTATTAAAAGAGAAATAGGTAATTACAATGAGAGAGAAACAATTATTCTATGAATAATTATGAAGAGAGCGAATGCTTATTTTCAATTAATGAAATTATCATTGTTGATTACTAAATTAGACATTGCCATCCAACTTAATCACAAAACATAAATTGAATATTTTGTCCAATTAAAAGAGCAAAGGGTAAAAGGTAGCATTTTCCATATATATATATATATGAAAAGAGTTTTATTCTATTTAACTTATATGTATTTTAATACAATATATATTTAGTTGTTACATAAATATTTAAGGATTTAATTTTAATATATTTTTTAATGTAAAAAAATTATACAATTATTTAATCATATATTATAATATTATTAAAAATATTTAACTCTTATAATAATTACATAAAAGATTATATATATGATAATATATAATAAATTAACAATACAAAAAATTTTACACTAATAATATATTAAAATTAATCTCCTTATTTAATCCAACACCTTATAGTTCAATGTGAATGCTTACTAAACCTAGCAGGGCTTTCCTAAAGCTTCGTTGGTTTACATTCATGCCTTTTATTTTGTTGAATTACAAAGCTGAAAAGAATAACACATTGAAGGATCTTTCCAAGAGAAAATTCATTTCCATGTTACCATCGTTATGATTATTTTTATGCGGAAAACAAAACGAACACACAATGCAAATATTAAATATTAACTTCATGAAATAATGAAATATAAACCACAAATTTGGATTAGGTATCTGCACTAGTAATTTCGTGCTTATCTTGGTTTCTAATATCATTCTTCTCCTCCGTCGATCGAAGACGCTGCCTTTCCAAATAATTTGTTTAATTCATATGTGCAATATTAAATTAATCTATAAATCCATGATTAACAATCGATACCCAGATCAAGACCAAAAAAAAAATCAATGTGAATTATGTAATTCAGACACCTGCTTTGATATTACATATTGTTAAGGTAGCATATCGCAATACTTTTTAAAAGTTATCGTTTTGAATAAAATAGTTACAATATTAAAAGTACTTGTTATTGTACAGGATGAGGAATATGCCGCGAGATAAAAAATTTTAAAATTATAACTCTTTTTTTTTTTAATTTATGTCATAACAAATACTTTTAAAACCATATTTTTTTCTCTTGCAAATTATATATATAATTTTTATAATATATTATAATTTTTGAAGAAAATATTAGAGAAAAATGAATATTTTGTGGGGTGTAATCGTTTTTGAATTAGAAAATGCATACAACTTGGTCCCTGAATTAATCCACATCATAATAAATAGAGGAAAAATTTGGTTCCTAAATTTAATAGAATGGTTTCTCAAAAGAATTAACTTGCTCTAATATGAAAATGCGGTCCAATTTGCTTTGCCATCTTCGGCTGGAGTATTATCCACCAATTGGTTCCTATGTATAACTTTAAAGTGGACCACAGGCAAAAACATTCAAGTTTGGTTAAAGAATTTGGGCATGCTCTAGAGCTTGATTGAAGCTGGCCAAGTATTGGTTAGCTGCTTCATCCTGCAGACCCTCAAACTCAACCTTGAAGGCCGACTTCATTTTCTCCAGCAGAGATGTATTGCCTTTTCTCCTCTTTGTCCTTCTTTCCGAGTTGCTGAATTTTCTTAGATAGTTTCTTCTTTTCTGCCACCTACTTCTTCTTGGCCTTGTAGCAAAAAAACTGCATTTCTTTCCCTCAACCCCTCTAGTTCTTCCTAGTATCTCTTCTTGAGGTCATAGACCTTTAATTTGAAGGGATGAGCCTCCTTCTCCAAGTGCCAAGCTATAAAAGGTCTTGAACCTTCACCCTCCTACAAAGACTAGCCGAACCTGCTCGCCTCATCATATCAGCATCCCCAAGGCAAGCCAATAACTCGTCTCCAAGCTTGGAGAAAGGTGAGTCATGAGCATTCTATAAAGAGGGAAGCTTGTCATGTGGGAGGAAACCTTGAGGGAGGGGTTAGCTCCATAAGAGTCTATCCCCAATGGGGAAGGCTAGTTGGACATCTCTGCCACTGCCTTTACCGAGTTTTTCTTTGGCGATTCACCTAGAGTGATTATCTCGTCTATAATCCTTTTCTAGTTCCTCCTTAGAAACAGGGAGTGGGGATCAGTAGCTATCTTTGAGCTACTGCTAGTAGTCTTCTCAGCATTATAGGAGCTCGGCTGGGTTCTCGGACATCAATAGCAGCCCTTTCGGCGGGCAAGGTATGATTGGAGGGTGTTGTTTGAGAGCTTTGGGCCATTTTCTCTACAAAGAAAATAAAGATTAGTTTGAGAAGGATAAAAATGCTAGTAACAACAAAACCATGTCAAGAATTGAAAATTTACTAATATGACTAAACTCTTCGATTCTATCATTGTTTCACTTCAAGAGCTCGATGCAGGAAAGAGCTTGTGAGAGACTTAATTTATTGACTAACAACAAATTGATCCACCAGGGGAAGATTATGGTAATCAACACTCAAAATTTGCCTAGGAAATTGGTTCCAATAGAGATGCAATTTTTCCAAGACATTCTCATCTAAGAAGGGTAACTCATCAAACTCATCGGATTTAACTATGAAATGCTAATCTTTAAAATACTTATATGAGCTCAAATACAAGGAAAGAATCCTTTTTCAAGGATCACTACTTAGGGATATCCAATATCTCTTCTAAACACCCATCACTTGGAAATAGGTGAACACCCCAATAGTACAACGAGCTCCTAAAAACTTCTTTAGTATTTCAAAAGATCAGATGAAGGCCAAATAGTTCAAATGTAACTAAATGGGGGCTACGTTTATTTGGTTGAGGCAAGTAATTTGGAAATAAAAAAATGGAAGCATAATGTCTAGCTCTTGCAAAAAGGTATCATAGACATAAATGAAGACATGCTTTGTATGAGCATTCCTAAGTGACATACTAAGTCTTGGGAAGCACAAGGGAGGCACCCAATTAGAGTCTCATTTTCGTTGGTTGAAATCTTGTTGTCTATCCTAAAGCTATGCTCTCTTTAGCACTATATAGGGAGTAGGCTTCTCTAGCCTTGAAATGGAGCCAAGAATATGAGTCCCAGGGAGTTGAATCACTCACAAGCAATTTTTCTCTTTCCTTTTACATCATTCTTTACCTCCTTAGCTCTAACCAAGGCTGTTTAGGAAAAGGAAGATAGAACCAAGGGTTTAGGATACTTGTAAGTTCAAGTTTCAACAAATAGAATGACATTCATCTTCTAACTATCAACCATTATAGCAAAAATGGGGGATGGGAAAGAGAGACCAGTAAAATCTCTTATCCTAGGTTTCATGAGATCAATACAAAATAGAGCAAGAAAGTACACAATGTAAGCATCACTTACTTGATTAAGATGGGAAAATGTGGGAATGGAGCAAAAGGAAGGCAAAACAATGTGCTTAAGATTCCGAGAGCACGAAATAGTAGTAGAAAGCTTGGGGAAGAATTTTGCAATGATGGTTGTGGAAGGAACTTCAAATGAAGAAGAAAGAACTAAGTAATGGTCTCCGAGATAGTTTCTAAAATCCAATGGTTAAAGGGATTTCTCACCATTAAGTGACAAATCTTGGCCTTCAAGCTGATCTATGGATGGGGGCTAGATGGATGAGATCCAACGGCTTAAAATGGATGTTGTGATAGCAATCATAATAGTGGCAGGAAAGAAATGACGTCAGATGAGTCCGCGAATGCCATGTGTTCGAGAACAATTACCAATGCCCGCCATTGAGAATGTGGAAAGTTTCGCTTGAATAACTAATATAATCTTGGAATATATATATATATAAGCTTAGATGATCATCCTTCCGTATGGAGGCTGCGGACTGAACCATTTTGCAATACTTTTAGCTCGATCCAATAGCCCAAGAAGTCAGGGCCATCGACAAAAGGCTAGCTGGGGATGTCTTGTAATATCTCCGCAGAATCCCACTGGCTCACACTGGGCTATCATTTGAATAAGAGAATCTTAAAAAGAGGAGCTTGCCGAGATCCTTGAAGGGTGAAAAATCAACTCATAATAGCTCCCCAATATTTGGGACTTGACCCTCAATTTTAAATAAGAAATTCCTCTAGGAGTAGAGGTATAGAACTATTTCGTTTTCCCTTGTATCCAAGTGGAATTTGTTTTGACTTGAGCATTAGAGTCCTTTGTAAGTTCTCTATTGAAAATGTGAAGAGTTTAGACTAGTGAAAACTCCTCAATAGCTAAAGAACACGTCAAAACATATGTCTTTTTCATTTTACATTGTAAGAAAAACTCCTAACATTGATATGTTGCAATGATTACTTCCAAATTTTGGTCTTATTTTGGCATTACTAAAGGGTATATGAAATCAAATGCCATCTTCCAAACATCATGTAATCATCCGTCTAGCCACAAATGATTTAATAGGTGTAAGGGTAACAAACTTATTAGGGTGGATAATCTACAAATATTTTTATAAATATTTGATGAACTCAAAAGCATGCCCTTACCTTGAACTAAGGCAAACTTTCCTTTCATCTTGAAATATTTACAAAATAATAATAAATGACGGGCCACCATTATCACTATTTCTATTTATAGTGAGAATAATCGACAATTGAACATATTTGAATGGGCAGTCTTTTTATTTGGTGAGCAAGTTTAAATGAATTATGATGCTTTTGTTTATATGGAACTGAATTCTTAGTTATAAAATCTATGAGATGTAATTGTCAGTTCAATTATTTATAATTTTTAATTGTTTTTAGATTTTTTAGTTATCGCTGCTTATATTTTTTGTGACTAAGATTGATTATATATATATATATATATAATTATATTTTATATATATAAATATTAAAAATTAATGGTGAATATGATGTCACGTATAGTGTTTATCATAAATCCAAAATTATATTATCATTATTCTTCCAAAAATTGTAACAATTTTGATCCATATATATATATAATAGGTATAACTATTTTATTTTATTTTTGCACATCTGAATAGAAAAGACAGAAACGTATGGGAAAAAAAAGGAAAAAAAAAGGAAATGAAGAGAAAAGACAGCAACTAACTTCCAAGAAAACCTACGACTGTAACAATGGTGCGCTAGGAGCATCATATGAAGTTCTAGTGGAGGGGACCAAAGTCATTGGAATTGGATTTGTCTAACAAAGATATTATCATAGGTATACTCAAAATGACATACTTCAGATCCTTTCTCAAGGCATCAAATTCAAAAGAAAGTTTAAACCTTATTCTATCATTCCAAAATTATTTGCTCTTGCAAATGCACCACTGGGATATGAAGAAATAAGGGACAAATATATCAAGAAAAGTGTTGATATTCATGCTCTTTTTGAACATCCTCGACCCCTTTGGAAGAATGAAATTTTTTTTTGTAGAATTGCCATTCAAGCTAAATCAAATCCAACTAAAGCAGTTCACCCGGGGATGTCACCATCTGATAAGGTAGCAGCATTTGAAGAATATCGGTAATTGTTAAATAGGGGTTGATTGAATAAACCAAATCTGATTGGGCATGCCAGGCTTTCCATGTGAATAAGAGATCCGATTAAGTTTGGAGAAAGAAAAGAATTGTTAAAGATTACTGGCCATTAAACCAATTTCTCAAAGATGATAAGTTCCCTCTTCCAAAAATCTATTATCTATATTCATACATTTGGAATGCCCACATCTTTTCCAAGTTTGATTTAAAGTCATGATTTTGGCAATTGGGCATTGACCTAAAAAACAAGCCAAAAACAACATTCTGTATCGCTACTGCCTATTATTAAAGGACTGTCCTCCCTTTTGGACTCAAGGTAGCTCCATCATTATTCTAAAATGTAATGACCAGAGTTTTTGAATCACTTCTCAATAGTGACCTTATCTACATTGATAATATATTCCTCTTCTTAGTAGATGAAGACAGTCGCGGACAATTCTTAGAAAAGTTCTATTAGATCTATGATAAATATGGAGTAATACTCTCATCAAGAAAATCCTAGATTGGAACCACTAGAGTCGGCTTTCTGGGAATGCATTTCACTCAAGAAAAGTATTTCCCTCAACCACACATTATTGAAGAACTTCCCAAATTTCCTGATGAGAATATGTCCACAAAACAGATCCAACAATTATTAGGAATCCTAAAATATAAAAGGGATTTCATTCCACTTATCTCTGAGCATACTACCAAGCTGTCCAAACACCTTAAGAAGAATGCCTTTCCATGGGGACTAAAGCAAACTGAAACTAAAATTTCTGAAGCAAGCAACCAAGAATCCATCTCCTCTAAAAATACCAAGAGAAAGTAAAAAGATTCAATAGACAAAAGCTAGTGACCATTACTAGGGAGCTGTTCTGATAGAAGAAACTAAAGGACAAAAGTTCTATTGTGGACATGCAAGTGGTCAATTCAAACTTGTAGAACTTCGTTACCACACCTAATACAAAGATACTTTGGCAATCAAATATGGGATAGAAAAATTTGATTTTCATCTAATGGAATATCAGTATGAGGTGCATCTCAACAATTCTTTTTTTCGAAAGCTTCTTGAGTTTAAGAACAAGGTTCCACTAAGTCCTCAAATTCTCAGAGTAAAAGAATAGTTATCAAGATATGACTTCTCTGCAAAATGTTTAAAGGAACATAGAACCTTATTCTAGACTTTCTCTCTAGGCCAAACCAAGCCCAAATGAAACACATCACCATCAGTTTTTGCCACATATTGCTATCCTTTAATCATTCTGAAAAAAGTAAGACTCAAAGAGCCTATTCTCCTAAAATACTTCTTGGTATCATTCTCACTCTAAAGCACCTATAATATTTTGCAAAATCACATATGTTTCACTACCTGGCCATTTCTCTTCAGTAGCGGCATTTCTCCTTGGCCAACTTGGTTTGATCCAATAACTCCTTATCTCACCATCTTTATACTCCTCATGGAAGCACTGTTGAAAGAAATTGATGTGGTACTTGTGATGTGTCTCTCCCTTGTATTCCTATCCTATCTTTTATCCCACTTTTAAATTGATGTGGTACTTGTGATGTGTCTCTCCCTAGTACTTCTCTAGAGGACCTTGTAGTGGTTTGTACCCATTAATTGGTGGATTAAAGAAAATTGACAAAGAATTGTCCAAGTTTAATATTTAGATATTGGATGAAAGCAAATTAATGATTTCATTTTAGTTTTTATTATTCATCATCCTTATTTCCAAAATTCTTTGAACAAACTTCTCTAGACATAAAACCATGCAAGACTATATGGAGTTTTCCCAAGCTTAAAGGCCTTCTTTTAGCATAACCAACATCTCTTCTACAAAGAAAACATGGTGATCCAACTTTCTGAGGTCAATAGCTTAGATGTCAAGACACCAATAATCAACTCCACTTGCACCAAGCACAAACCTCTTGAAATTATCTATATACCAGAAAATAAAATGGAAATGGATGTCACCTATACAAGTGGAGCTCTAGTTGAGGAAAACATGCGGGGATAGACTAATAGAAGTTATGGCAAAGACCCAATGCAAAGTTTTATCATGCAAGATTCCCTAGATTCAGCTGAAGATATGGAAGAGATAGACATTGAGGCTAAGCTACTTGAAATAGAGTTAAGATAATAGAGGAAAAGAGAAAATAGAGAGGAAAACGCTTACCTATCACCCAGCCATGAGCCTATTCTCAAGTCACATAGGTGGTAAATAGTGTCGAAGCCATGAGAAGCACAAAAACCAAAGGTGTCAGAAGCCATATGAAGCACAAAGACCAAACGTGTTAGAAGCACAAAGACTAGCAAAAAGAAAAGCTATGACAAAAAGGCTAGTACCAAAGTAGTTAGACTTCATGAGAAATAGTGTAAAAAGACTTAGTCTAGTCTTTAGACTTTGTCATTTTGTACTAATAATATGATGTAGCTAGGTCAAAAAGTCTAAGTGGCTATAATTCGTAGCCTTGTGATAAATCTATGTAAAATAGATATGAGCTTTGAACGTGCTTCTCTTTCATCAATTAAAGGAGAAGCTTCTCAGTTGTAAAATTCATTAATCCTCAAATAATATTATCAATGTATTTCTGTAACGATGAGTTTTTAAACTTTTGTCCTTCCACCTGAAAGTTATAACCTTGTTACTTTAAATATGTTACTGTAAATCTGAACAAATAAAGGAAATAACAAGGCTATAGAAGATGTATATTATGCTCTGTACTTGCCTCTATTAAAGGAATCTATGCATCAGAAATCTATCTGACTAATAATCCATTATTTTCAATCCTTTTTGTTTTTAATATATGATCCTTTTGAGTAATTGTGGCTGGATAAGTAAGCTATTATGCTAATGCTGAAATAATTACCTTACCAAAGTAAGGATTGTATATTGAAGATAAAGAGGCTCTCGACGGAGTGGTATTAGAGCCTAAATGTGTAGCTAAGGTATTTCCTTTATTTATAAAGACAAGGGAGCATAATATAAGTATAGTGAGGAGAATGAATAAGGAAGAATCCAGAACACAAATGGCATCCTCTTCAAATAGGGAAAATTACTATGCAATATTGTCAAATATAATTATATTTTTTAGAATGTTTTTATAATGAGTATTAACGTGACCAAATGTTGGTACATATAAAGATTGATGGTTCCATATCTAACTTTGATAGAAATGAAGGTATGCCATTGCATATGTTAGACTATACATTTATTTTACGAAATTTAAGCTATATTACAAGTAGCCATACCTATTGTATTAAAGGTGCAATGATAACAAAATTTTGCTACTTGATTAATGGGCTTTCTTATTGTATCATAGGTACAATGGTGCTAAATTTTTGGGGATATATATATGATTTAATGATAATTTTTTGTTTCATTGGCTATTATTTTGTGAATGTGGATGTATAATAAATTGGTATAGGACAATTCAATACCCAACATTCATGGATTAGTACAAAAGCATATTAGTCTACAACTAACTAGATCCTTTATATATCACAAAGATGATTAAATCTATGGCTATAGTAAAAAGATTTAGAGGACACTAAGGGGGATGAAACTAAGCCTAAGTAATATAAACTACCTATATGGATACTCATCATTGTGATGAGAGATCCTAAAAGGTTAGCTCAATGGGAAGAACGAATCACATAGTGTTTTGTTATGGCATGTACCATATAAAGAGTTATATACTCAAAATTGCTTCCTTAAGGTGTAAGTGCATATACCTTCAATATTTTTGAATGATGAATTATTTAGCTTTTAATGAATTTTAAAGACCTTTTGTAGTAGGGTGTTACGAATTGCATGGACACCCTTGATAGAATTTGCCTATATAAGTATGCAATGGGTAAGGGTGCCCACAGGTATGGTTTTACTTGTCTACTTGACTAACCTAATCAACCTGACCCAATGGAAATTTTTTGGGTTGGGTTAGTTAGTCAGGTTAGATCGAGTAGAATCTAAACAACTTGTTTATTCATTGGTTTGTGTATCGGGTATAAGAGCAGTACCCGTATGCCCGACCCTGATAACATATATATGTTTTATAATTATTATTCTAATTAACACAAAAACAAAATCCACCCACCACAAACCCAAACATCACATTCTTTATTACTTAGTAAACCGACCAACCCTTACAACACTACTATGCCTTCCTCCCTCAACCACCGCTGTGTATGCCACCAACACTGCTGTTATTGCGCTCGTTGCCATCTTCCCCACTTTCATCTATTTCTATCCTTCCTCCTTGCTTCGTCACATCGGATAAAGTGAGAGTATGATAGCTAAGCTGCTGTTGTCCTTGTAGGAGACCTTCCTCCTACCTTCCTCACTTTACCCTAGCCACCACAAGAGAGAGTTGTTAAGTCATTGCCTCGATAGTCTTGATTTACCGCTGTCCTCGATGATCTTAGATAGTGATCCTTTATCCTAGTCTCGTGCTTTGTCCCCTCTTTTTCTCTCAATTTTATGCCAGAAGTCTTTAGCTTTATTTCATTTTGCACTTCCAGAAAACCCCCATAAGTCATTCTAAGAATTTTTAGTTTGCAAATCAATATTTTGATTTGTTCAAAAATACATTTTTTTGGCTAATATTTTGTGATTTAGTTACCTCTTTTGCTTTTATAATTCTTAAATTTTTCGATTGTTGCTATTGGTGTATAAGATTGAATGAATCCAACCCAGATTTGGTTTAGATTTTTGTAAGTTTTATTTTTTTTCCAAAAATGAAATTCATGTGTTTATATTTCATCTAGTTGAAATTCATGTATTTATTCTCTTTCTTAAAAAAAAAAATAACTCGACTATTCAACTTAACCTGTCTCATTTGATTAGATTGAGTCTTTTTTACTCATTAAATCAACCCAACTTGACTCGTGAACACCCCTAGCAATAGAGCCACTCCTATGAGTAATTATGACTAAGTTCTCTAGAGTATTCATGGAAAACAATAATATGAAAAAGGTTGTAATATGCAAGCTTAAGGGCTTAATATTACATCTAGAATATTATGTGCATGATACAATATCTTGGAATCCCCTAGCCAGCCATTATTCATGCCTATAAACCACTATTGGCTTTGCACCAAACTTGTATCATTACTAAGTAAAGGCTCAAGGCAATGCTACCTCTATTATGCATAATAATCCTTCTCTACCCAAATATTTTATGTTTTATTGCATATGTGTACTTTTATAGAAATAAGTGATGGATTGTTGGAGTGTTTTTATAAAAATAATTATAGTATATTTTAATTTTAAGTAACCAACAATTACAAAATTAATTATGTTTTAAAAAATTATACATAGTGTTGAAAGATAATTAATGTTGATCAAAATGGTAATGGTCAAAATGTTTAAACACCATTATTTAATCTTTATAACTTGTTTGTAGGTAATGTGTAGAAAATTTTGTATAAATGTGTGTCACAAAAAATTAGGATATGAGAAGTATAAGAAGAAAAAATATATTACTTGTATATCATATTATATTGCATGGGTAGACAAAAAGCATGGGAAAAGAGTGTCCTATTTCTCTTTGGGCAGAAGCAGGGAGATAACAAACATGATTGTTGGATTGTTGCATCCTCGAGGCAACATGTTGTGACACATTACACTAGGATATTATTAGACTTCCTGTGGAGGCGTGGATTGTCCAAAGAAAAGTGAGATACTTGAGTCTTAGCATAGTGCCTTGCCTAATATCTAACTGGAAAGATTTCTCTCTACTTTTCTTATATTGTGTGTTTTTTTCTTGTCTTGTAGGTTAAAGACTTGAAAATGGATCAAGTAATTTTTTTTCGTACTTGGGGATATTTCCTCCAACTAATTTCAATCCAAGGGAACAACATACTATTAATCAATAATATATTATCATGTTATGAAAATTATTTAATCTTCATAATAACTACTTCAAAAAGAACACATAACAATAATATATAATTAACTTGTGTAACATTTTTCACACAAACAATATATTGAAATTATACTTATAAGTATTTTATTTTTAAATAAAATATGCATAATTTTATCTAATTAATTATAAGTTAAGACTTTTGAGCAAAAGAAAAAGAAGGTGGCAAGATAGACATAGTAGAGAGTCATTCTAGAATATTCTTTTCTTCCTTTATTAAATTTTTAACTGCTAATATTACATAAGTACTAAAAGAAAAGATGTGTTTGTGTGTGTGTGATGATGATGATGATGATGATGATGATTGTAGGATAATATTCCAGTTGAAGCTTATTAGACAAAGCCTTTCTTTCACCGTCACAAATGCTCTAACTGATTCCCCCCATAATTAAAGAATCATAGATAGTGTTTTGAATATTACAACAAATTTTGGGAATAATCCCCAAAAAATTGCACCTTAAGCAATCACCATTGTTATAAATATCACATTAAGCCCCCAAAGTATGAATCTAATCCTTACTTTCTATTATTGTAGTGTAAATCCTAACTTGGTTGTTGAAGTGCCTCTGTAGGTACATCACCCCCTAATTTGCTATCACATAAGAAGTTTGTAGAGAGGAAGCACCTTTTTACCCATGTTCATGTACTTTTTCTACCTTGAACCTATGGACAAACATTGATGTTATTTGTGGAAAACAATGAATTCTTATTGCCACCAATTCGATCTAAGGTTGTAATGACTATGGCCAATAACAAAAGATAGGTCCCCATGTAGTAAGATCGACAACTAAATAAACAACTGGCATCCATAACATATTTGTACACCATACCACATGTTTGTACCTAGGTTTTTTTACTTAACATTTGAGAAGCCTTCTACTATTGCTTCGAATAACAACCCCATCCTTCCACACTCGACATTAATGTCATCATGGTTAGGTATGTAGAAACAAACGCGAATTATAAAGGTCTCCTCAAGTTTACCAAGGAACATGCCCGTGAAATCATGAAACTGAGGTAGATGCTCAACTTGAGAAATGCTTAGTGTACTAGTGAAAATAATAAATCTTGTTGCATAATGGAAGGTAAACTCTAGATTCAACATTTTTCTGTTGCTTCATGATCCTCGCAAGCAGCATGAAAACCCTACCATTTCACTTATCCATTCTTTGACTTCATCTTGTGTATTCCACTTCGATAGGTTTTGTTTGTAATGGATTAAAATAGGGATTGATTTGATTTGCAAATCAAATCTTATGTTTGGAACTTTTAAAAATAAGAAATTATTTGATTTATTAAATCCTATGGGATTTGTTTGCTTCAATTTTGAAATATTACCAAATTTGATAGGATTTAGTGGGAATTGATAGGTTGCCTGACTCATAAGACTACCTAGACTATTTTTATTTGTTTATATTGCTGATAAATGGAATGAACCCCATCATGTGTTGTACTTTTCCTACAACACTATAGATGGCGACATTCACTTCTCCTCTTACTTTCTAAGATCGTGAATGATTTTGCTAAGCCTGCGGCTAAGTTTTTTGACTTACTATATAGTACCAAAGCACAACCAAAAATGTCTACTAGCTTAATCAACTTAGCTATGCATGCCATAATTGTGGGACTCAGTATGTCCTTCTGTGTTTAATAGAGTCGAAACATAATAATTTATTTATAAATCCTTTCAAATTCCATTTTATATAATTATTTCAAACATGAGATTTAACTCATAAATCAAATCAATTCAATTTAAATCAATTCAAATAAAATCAATTCCTAATTTTAACCATTATTTCAAAGTCCTATTGGGACTAACACTATTAATGGGTTGTCTAACTCACAAGACTGCTTAAACTATTTTGATTCCTTTATGTTGCTAACGAATGGAATAAACACCATCATGTGCTATACTTTTCCTACAACACTATAGATGACGACATTCAAATACTTCTCCTCCTACCTTTGAAGATCATGAATGATTTCTTTAATCTTGTGATTAGGTTTTTCACTCATTTTCTACCAACAAAGCACAATTAGAAATGTTTTCTAGATTAATCAACTTAGCCATGCATGCCATAATTGTGGAACTCAATAAGCCCTTCCATGATTACCTAGGTGGTGTATCATCTATAACATCGCCCATGGAAAGAATGGACAAGTATTGACACTGTGACTACAATGAGGGTTATGCGAACCGCACAAATGACTACATGGAACATCGTGACATTGTCCAGACTCTAATTAAAAAGGGGCGGCTTTATCAGTACATTGCTTAATCCCAAGATCAAAGACCATGGAGTTAGCTATGACATCACCGGCACTAGAGCTATAACTAGCTACCATAATGGTCCCTACTATGAGATGTAGAGAGAAGGAATCCATGTCAAAATCATTTTCTGGCATTGTTGCAATTCATTACGCTATTCCTCCCTTGTACTAAAGGATTCTTATATTGAATTCCTCACGAGATCAGTCAACAAGATCTCACTTAGCTTTGTAAAAAAAGAAATGCTGAAGTATTTGAGAAATAAATACCTTTAAGAGATCCTAAATTTAGTTGCAAGACTTGTGTTGAAAACTAGCAACCAAATAATCAAGTACCATTATCTTCATTAACAAAGGCACGTATAATATTATCCTTGAACATGAGAACCCTATGGTTATCATCAACTAAATGGCCAATTATGAGATTAAGTAGGTATTTATGGTTCAAGGAAGTTTAGCGAAGATATTATTCAAAGATGTTTTTGATCCCCTTAAGTCATCACCCATAAGATCCTTATCTTTCAATGGGAGTTGAATGGATTCTCGAGGCCAAAGTACAAACCTGGTGGATATGTAAAACTCTAACTTACACTTATAACTAAGCCTTTGTACAAAATAATTAGGCTAAAAATCCTAGTGGTGGATTGCCCCTATATGTACATCATCATTCTCAAAAGACTCGCTGTAACACCCTACCAACTTCATATTATGCTTAAGTCATAGCATAAAATTGGGTAGATTGTGTTACCATGTTAGTATTCTGTTTATAGCTATATTCATTATATTATATTCTCTTTTTCCCTATTATATATATATATATATATATATATATATATATATATATATATATATATTTGATGAAATATACCCCGGGGCACAGAGATCACATAGATATATGTAAATAGAAGAAATGGCGCGCTGTATATAATAAACGTGATCAGCATCGCAGAACGTATTTAATAAAAAGCACAACAGAAAAGATAAAGACAGGTAATATATCATTAGTAGTATACATACATATATATGTTGGAAGCCAGCACTTCAGTTTATATACAGGTTCAAAAGAGGATACATAAGTGGAGCCGGTGTACCAAAAAGACATAAAGCCCGTGTCAGTCAAAACGGTCCTACGAGGTCCTCAGAGGACATTTCAAACTAGCTGATATACATACGGATAAGTCTATGGACCAATTGTAACGTCCGAGAAATTCTATCCTTAACAGCCGAGTTATTCGATTTTTATCGAATAGGTGGGTTTAATCGGAATTCGATTAAATACTTACTTAAAGCCAATTAAGGGTGAATTGAGAGGATTAAGCTTGATGGAATTAGATTAGGAGCGTCGAAAACCTCACAGAAAAATTTCAAACCGATTTACCGATTTAAGAGCAATCGGTAAGATTTCGGAGTTTTAAATTGTTGGAACCGGATCAGTAGAAATCATACCATGAGTGCTCTAGGATCAATGGCTAAGATTTAGTCAAATAGCCCACCCAAGTGGCGCCTAAGGTAGCCCTTGATGGTGGAAGCCAAACCAAAATGGATAGCATGGAGAGATCCACCAATCACATGCATTTAGCTTCCAAATATCTCACCTTTTCTTTCCTTCTTCTTTTATGAAATTCGGCCAGCCCCTCTCTTTAGTTACTGAAGCTTTTCTTTTTCTCTTCTCTTTACTCTCATCTCCACTCCATTCTCATCCATTTTCAAGTCTCATCATAAGTTGCTCTCACCAAAGACACAAACTCAACTAGACAAGGTAGGAAATTCTACTTCTCTTTTCACTTTCTCTGATTTGGGGCTGAATGGAGATCATGGATAATCTGAGAATTTGATGTTATGTGGAGTGATGATGATGGTTTATGATTAATTTTGCATGTATGTGGTGATTAAATCCGAAATTGATAGCAAATGGCTTGAAAAGGGGAGGCAAACCTAGAAGCAGGTTAGGGTTTTCCTCGGCGGTTTGTACAGCGGAGTGTACGGCTCTGCCTACCACTATTTAATTCTAATGAAACCATTTTTATATGAAACAATACATCCAGGGCTTTCCATACATATAAAATATAAGGTCATTGGATTAGTATAGAATTAGTTATGAATTTTTGAAGTTAGACCTAGAAATCAGGACTTCCACCCAAACAGCATGAGTTGAGAAGGGTGTAACTCACTCTATACAACTCCAAATTGAGTGAAACTAACTTTTTTAGAAAGCTAACACATAGGAGAATGTCCCATAAAAATTTTCGAATTTGATAAAGTCCCATTTGTTCCCAGTGAGTCGAGAAAGTTGCCCTATGTCCAATCCGCGTTAGAACAGGGTAGATCAGTAGGGTCAAGTTCCAAAGCCTATAACTCAAATTATACTCATCCAAATGATATGAAACTTAATTCATTTGAAAGCTTGTTTTGTTGGCTTTACATGATATAAATTTTGCATGATTTCACCCATATTTATATTTCTAGTGAATTTTCCCCCGTAAGAGTACAATTCGGGTTAGAAGCAAGACTAGTCTCAAAGAAATTTGAGTTAATGTCGGAAGTCAGGATTTAGTGAATAGGAAACTAGGTCGGTACACTTAGAATCAAAATCTAAACTTAGTAAATAAAGGACTAGGTCGAGGATGTTTGAAGTCGAAGTCGGGACTCAGTAAAATAGAAAGCTAAGTCAGGAGTGTGTAAGGATGAACCCGGAAATATATATTTAATGTTGGACTTGGAGGGGTTTACTTAATGATTGAACTCGGACGTCGTGAATAGGAATTCATATCGGGTATGTTTTAAGGCTGTATTTGGAACTAGTAGAAAGAGCTAGATCGGGTATATTGATGTTGAACACGGGATTTAGAAATTAGGAAGCTCGGGATTTAGGAAATATACCTATCAGAGTCTCAGAAAAACCATGGTGGGATAAGGTCGGAAGTCGCACAACCCGGAAATCGGAAATGGCGCAACCTTGGGAGACCGAACATAGTATAGGGAAGTCGGAACCTAGATAAGATCGGAACTCGGAACACGTTGAAAGCCGAACTCGGGAACCTTAACAAAGATTAAAAGCCTGCAAGTTAGATTGATACTTGAGACTTTAAATCTTGTACTTATTAATATTATTATATTCTTGGTATGAATATGATATCTTATATGGAATTTACTATTTGACTTAAATGTACTGGTTGTCTGGCACTATTCATGGGGAAGCGGACTCGATCCGTTATTCTGCCGAAATTTTGATAAGAGATTCATACGTTGTATAATTTAAAATAGCATGAATATATGATACTTGAAGAATCAAGCTATACATGCATTCAATTCATGATATTGTAAAGGATTCCATTTTACTTGGGCCAGCCCCGGAACAAATTAAGGGGAATAGATCAGTAGGAAGGTCGGGGAAAGTAAACTTGACAATCCTGTATAGGAACGAGCTCGGTCCTGAGAAGCGGACTATTACCCAGGAGTATATGGCCAATGACTCCCAGGGGACCAAGGATGGAAATAAGTTCTAATGGGCGAAAGCCTTCAAAAATAAGATGCATCTTCTAATTGTACATTCATATGTAAAGTGTAATGCTTATTAATTGACTGTGCTAGATACCTATTTATTATTCATAATATGCTATTGCTCCTTTATAATTACTGTTTAATTTCATAAGTATATCTGGTAATTAAAAATTGAGCTTGTTTCGGTGTACATTTTTCGAGTAAGTATTTAAGTTAAATATCATTATTGTGTTGTACCACTGGAAACTATTGAAAGACCGAAACAACTGAGAATAACAGCGATGACAGATATGTAGAACTAGGAATTCCTACTAAGAAATTTTTATTTCTCACTTTACTATATATTTCTGCGTCATTCTCAGACTATGGAGCACGCAGCGACAGGAGTCCTATTCATTGAGTTCCCCGAGCTCCACATCCACATTGACCCGTTCCTAGATTCTATATATATATCTGGCAGGTGCCAGTTTCGTTTGTATTTCTTTTTCCAGAGAGATTTCGTCGTACCATTTATGCATCCACTGTTTGACCCCGTTGTCCTATATATTGCCATTCCCCTACATATGGCCCATCCATTTCCACCTCCACCACCAGCAGCAGCAGCACCAGCGGCAGCGATAACCCCAGCTCCTATGGCTCCTCCTGCTTCACCACCGTAGCAGATGCTTTCCGCCTCGATGTTAGAGGAGGATCCATCTGAGGCAGCGAGTTCCTCCTCGTCCTCTGCTCCTAGTGCGGGCCATCCCCCTGCAGACGCACCCATGGCGAATGGGTTTCTTTCTTTAGACTCCGGATAGACAGTGGATATGCCGTAGCGATGGTAGGTGTACAGGACGGCCCTCTTTTGGCATTCTGGGCCATGGATAGATGAGTCTAGAATAGGGGTAGCAGATGAAATGTCCCATGGGGACCACTTACGGTAGTGTTCTTAGGGACCAGCCGTTTTATTTTGTGTTAGCGGCCTCATATTTCTTTTACCCCATATCATTTTGACAAATTTTGAAAGCAGATATTTATGTATATATTTAAGATATATGTTGCTGTAGTTCCGTCTTTATTGTTATTTTATTTATGTTATGTTGCTTACAGTATACCAATTGACTAGTATTTATTCCGCTGTCAAGCAGAAAATACTATTATGTGATTAGTCACCTTTATGCGAGTGATTAATAATGTTACAGAAAACAGAATTTAATCAGCTCACTACACGTAATCACTTATCAGATAATCTATTATGACTTAAGCATAGTAATTGTCTGGTGAGGTGTTACACCAATGCTGCACACTGCCAAAAGAGGGCCATACTGTACAATGTAACCTGTGGCTAGGACCTACTCGGTCAGATAGCCATTGGCCATACCAAGCCTGGCTGGAGAGTAGTTAGCACTCGGTCCCGAAGAAGAGGATGACGAGCCGGTAGTCTCAAAAGGATCGCTCTCAAGATTGAGCGGAATATCTGAAACCACCTACGGAGGTGACTCTGGTGGAGGGCTGGTAGGAGCGGCAGGTGATGCGGGTGCTGGAGGTGCTGGAGGAGGGTGTGCTACATGCAACGGGACCGCAAAATACGGAGCGGCAGGGTCGAATGCAGGGTGAAATAAAGGAACAACAAAATTCCTATTATTAAAAAGATAGAGACGGAAATGGCAGGAGTCGGCTATATACAACGAGTCCACCATGGGGTCATGATGGAGCTGTAGGTCCGGGATCTCGATAAACAGGGTGGCTATCGTGTCCATCACCAGGGTTTGAGAATGATTCAGAAACATAAAGCGAGGTGAGAATTTAAAGAAATTCTCAGTAGGATTCGCGTATGGTATTAAACTGACGTCACATTCATTCTCAGTTGCCTCGATTTTCATTCAATTAAAAAAAATGGCACCAAATGGAACTACCACATTTAATAAGTTTAAGTAAATATCTGGTCCGAGGTAAGATTCAGTTTTACTTAAGACGGCAGAAAAAACAGAATAAACTACTGAATAGTGTTACACAGAATAATGAGCAGAATAAATAAACAAACAGCAGCAAGTAAACATAATAGTCCAACCGTAAACAACTTGTAATGACCATGCCATGCGACCATGCAAGGACTCGTTCTTAAACTTAGCATCATAATCTTTTCTGTTACTTGGTCCCCTTGGAGTTCTTGACCATTCAACTCCTGGGTAATAGTTTGCTTTTTAGGATTGAGCTCATTCCTATATAGGAATGCCGGGTTTACTTTCCCAGACTTTCCCATTGATCTATTCCCCTTAACTTTAATCCGGGGCTGGCCCAAGTATCATGGAACTTTTATCATAACATGACCTTCATGAATTTCTTGAAAAATGCACATGTATCTTATAACTCATGCATAGGTTTTATCGAAATTTCGGTAACATAATGGAACGTGTCCGCTTCCTCATGAATAATGCCAGTACTCAGAAAAACAATTTTTCAAAGAAATTATAACACTTCATTCACAATTCAAACATCAAATTCATGGGCACAATTGTTGCATTTAAAAACACTTTCATTCAACTCGATTTTTGTAAATTAGGCCACAATTTCTATTTAACTCATCTGGACTTAAATTTTGGATATGTTAGAGTGTTATGTGTCTATTTTCTAACCTCTTTGGTTCCATCTAATTTTGATAAATATAGTTCAAGTTATTTAAGTTTTATCTCGGCTTGCCTTTTAGCTGGCCAGAATTTCATACTTAAAAGTAAAAATCCACTAAAAATCGAAAATCAGTTCAAATCATATAAAATTGATATCAAATTAAACCTAACAGGACAAGCTTTCATTTGCAATAAGTTTCATTTTATTTGCTTTAGTAGAGCTTGAGTTATAAGCCCGAAAATTTGACCTTCCCGAACTACCCTATTTTGGCCTAGTGTGGATATAGGGCAAATTCTTCAAACCACTGGGAGCAAATGGGACTGTATCTAACTCTGAAATATTTATGGTATATTCTCCTATGTGTAAGCTTTTTAACAAAGTTGGTTTCATTCAATTCCAAGTTGTATAGGGCAAGTTTTGTCTTGAACAACCTAGTTTGCCCAGAATCAAACTCAAAAATCTAGGTCAAACTTCCAAAATTCATATCTCTCTTAATACTAATCCAATGGCCTTATGTTATATATGTATGAAAATCCCTAAATGTATAGTTTCACATAAAAATAGTTTTATCAAATTTAAACAGCTATAGGCAGAGCCGTACACTCCACTGTATGGACTGCCGAAGGGTTTTAATCTTCCAGCCCCTCCCTACATCCTACTTTCACTCCTTTTTACTTCTGAATCAATTTTAAACACAAAAACAACCATCAAACCAACCAATAATCATCATATACATCCAAACACCACATCAAGAAATGAGAAAACAAAAGCCCCAATCAGCCACCCATAACCAAGGAGACAAGAAACAAGTTGAAACCTTCTTTAGGTGTGATTTTGCTAAATTTGAGTTTGGATTGATGGAACCTTATCAAAACTTGAAGGTTTGATGGAGTAGGTTGAGAGTAGAAGAGAAGAAGGAGGCTGAAACAAGAAGAGAGGGAGGCGCAAGTCAGCTGAAGGGAAAAGGGAAGGAATATGTTATTAAGGCTTAATGAGGTAGTTGGAATTGTGAGTTTTGATTGGATGATACTTTGTGGCCAATTTTTCAGCCATGTCTCCCTCTCTTTGTGGCCTTTGTTGCGCCACCCTTAGAGGGTTAAGTGGCTGAGTATTCAGCCTTTGAGTCATAGGGTTTTGGGTATATAATCCTATTGATTCAATTCTGACAGTTTAAAATACCGAAATTTTACCGATTTCCTTTAAATCGGTAAATCGGTTTAAGAAAATTTCTATGAAATCTTCTATGCTTCTAATCCAATTCCCTCATATCTAATCTTTCTAATTGCTAATTAATTAACTCTAAATAAATATTTAGTTGGATTTTAATTAACCTCAATTATTCCATAAAAATCGAACAACTAAGCGAAAAACGAAAAGAAAAAAAAATCCGGTGGATGTTACACTCGCCCTCAATAAGCTAGGCACAATAATCTCCACTTTGTATTTGGCCATCAAATTCCTCATGGATGACAGCTAAATCATGATAATAAAGGCAAACTAGGTGGCAACATGGTGTTGCTATAATGCAAGCCTATTGATTGCAGCATTGAATAAGAAATCAAAATCATTCCTTCCTAGATTCTGCCAGAACAACTTTTTGGTAGATTAGGTGTTTCAAGTGAGAGATGAAAACGACATCCCCATCTAGACAATCTTCTAGAGGAGATGTAACTAGGCCTTGAATCCTTTCAGACAACCTACATAGGCAAACATCTATCCATAGAGACTAATGAGTGGTCAAGTGTAACACCCTCCAAACACATACGCTATGCTTGAGTCATGGCATTATGTTTGGAGGTTGCTACGGGTGCTTTAAAAGACCTTTAAAAAATAAAATATAATATATGACCCTTAAAACTTGATAATTCTTTACTGTATAAGGATTCGATACATATAAAATAAAAGATTTACAATTTAAAAGAAACTTAACTCATTTTATGTACAAAACATGTTTGGGCATCCGATTGTCACTTCTGGTTATCGATCACACACTTTAGCTTCCTGAACTAGGCTCAAGTCCATGTCTTGCATTTAGTAACTATCCAATGACGTCTACTACAGATTTAAAGTCCAGTCTATATATTGGAATGTTTATGGAAATATACAAACAGGTCATGAGAATCTAAGATTCTTAATAGGTATACTCAACCCACTAATCACATAAAGTATCATCATAAATATTCTAACCGCTTCAATTTACTTACGAAAACATTGACAGTTACACAGTTACTGGTTCAATTTTAAGTTTAAAAATATATTTCTCAAAGTGAGTTACTTTTAACAATCACTTAGTATATGTCACGATAATCATAATAGCAGTAACAATATAAACTTTCAATCATAATCATAGTAGCATTGCAACATAATAAGATAATTAAATATGTATATACTGATACTTATACTTGACTTATGCAAATGCACTTGGCTTTCTTATCTCTTTCTTTAACTTGCAACTTGAACTTTTGTACTTAGTCCCTTGGAAGTAAATGGCTTTTCTCATCTCTAAGTAATAATTTGTTTCTCAGGACTAAGCTCGTTCCTATACATGATTGCCTGTCTTAGTTTCCTCGACTCTCATACTAGCATATTCCCCTTAAATTTGTTCAGAGGCTAGCCTAAGTGGCATATTCCTGAATATTCCCAATATCAAGTGGCATATTCTCCTTAAATCTGTTCAGGGGCTGACTTCTAATTCCCAATAAAGAAACTGTTCCCAAATTAATAAATAATTTGTTAATAATTTAATAGACAGTAAAACTCATTTGTGAGTATCTAATGCTTCATTAGAGGTGTTCATGAGTCAAATTTAGGGTAAAACAAAAACCCACCCAACTGATTTTCTGAAAAATCACTAATTAATTTGTGTTGGGTCAGTTTGGGTACTTAGGTTGATTCTTTTCTTTTCTTTCTTCCTGGTTTTTTTTGGAAACATGTAATACATTATAATATCAGGCACCTAAATTGCCGAATCTGCATGTAACTAACTATACATAAATTTACAAAAATATAACTTCTACATAATTTTATTATACCAATATCAATCAATTAACAACTAACATTTTGAGTATAATTCATAATCCAATATCAATCTACTGACACCAATATCAATTTAAAGATTGGTGTGCACTCCCTGCAAGTGCAAGAAATTAAACCGTAATCTGTCTAGAACTTGAGAGCCATCATTCTTGACAACAATAATTCAATAAATAGCCATTAGCCAAAATGACATCTATAATTCGAGGCCAACAATTCATACCTAAAGGCACAAAGTTACAAAAATATATTACACAAACAGTAAAGATCATCCACTAATCTAATAACACACCAACATCCATCAATGACCAATCCAAGTCTAACATACATCAATTTAGGATTTACAAATGCTAAGTCATATCATGAAACCAACTCAGACCAACTGGCCCAAAAGCCATAATGACAATATGCCAAACAGCCAAAACAAGAACAAAGAAGTCACAGGTGAATAGTCAACATTCAACTATTCTAAGATAACAGCAAAATCATAAACAAATAAACGGTAAGCCAAGAACAATTCTTGCCAATCTCCTCTCCTGCTTAAATTCTAAGCCTTCAAATTTCTCCTAGAATATAATAAACAATTGTTAGAATATTTAAATGAAATATTAATCGCAGAAATCTAAGAATATATGTGAAAAATACATGATTTTACCTTAGTGCTGGGCTTGCAAAACACTATTAATCTCAACCTCTTGACGTCCTGAAACTGCTGAAATTTCTAAAACAAGAAAAAAAGAAAAAAAGAATGTAATGTCAAATGAAAAGATACAAATAATATAACAAAGTTAAAACTTAAAGATATGAAAACTCTCCCAAAAAAACTGGCCAACAACTTAAAGATATCGAAAGCGATGAGGAGTTGACTGTTTGAGGTGGAAAGATGGGGAGCAGAGATGGAAGATGAAGGAAGAAGGAAAAGGTCAGAGACAAAAAAGGGTCTCGGATAGGTATTTGTTGGCCTAGCGGAAGTATCCTTGGTTATCCTTGCTAAATTTACTACCTATTTAATCACCAAAAAAAGTATGCTAATTTGTATTTCTATGTTGTTAAGTTAACATTTTTCATTAATTTTAAAATATAAATACAAAAAATTTCAAAAAAAAAATTTCATTAATATTTAAATAAAATTTAACATAATAAAGTTCTTAAGAACAAAAATGAAGACACGAGTTTTAGTTCAAATTTTTTCTATTTGCAGGTTCTAAAATGTTCCGGTTTGGAATAAGAGATTAATTTTACTATACTATTACTATGAAAAAAGTTTTATACTGATATTTAATTATATATTATTATATATTATATTTTGAGATAATAAATATAAAAATTAAATATTTTTGTACTAACAATATATTAAAATCAAATTCTTAAAACAATAGAATTAAATATTTTTAAAGATTCATTTGCTGACTCATCAATATCAAAAGATGAATATCATCAATTATGATTCAAGAAAATATATGTTGGTATAACTCTTTATATATATATATATATATATTTAAAAAAAAATAGGAAACAAAGACAGCATAAATTCTAGTTTCTGGATTTAAATAACTAAAGAAGCCTAACATAAAATTAGCTCCGATTAATAAAGTCATCAATGATTAATCATTTACTGTTCATGCTTGTATATACTAATAAGGTCTCATTTGGTATGCATCATATGATTAGGCTTGGCAGTATAATATCAGATAGTATAAAGTTTGATGGTATAAAACTTGTTAAATTTTAATTTTATAGTATTTGGTATAATATTATATAAGATAATATTATCTTCTCAATATTGCAAATAATTTTAATCATAAGTAAAAATTTTAAAAAATAAAATTATAATAAAAAATAATTTTTATTGGGTATTTAATAGCAAGTTTAAAAATAAATATTATTTTTTATTACAATTATTATAAATAATTATTAATTTTTACTATAAAAATCTAAATTATATCAAATGTTATTTCTTATTTATTTTAATATTTTTAATAATTATTTTTAGTTTAATAAGATATAAAAAAATTGACTAATATATAATACTCCCTTTTTCTTATAGATTTAATAAATTTTTGTTTTACTTTTCATCGTAATATATAAGCAAAAAAAGAAAAAAAACTAAAATAATAATTTTGATTAAATATTTAAATTTAAATTAAAAAAGATATTATAATTACAATATTTATTGATTATAATTATTTTAAAGATATTGTTTATTTTTCATTATATGTAATTATAATCTATATGCAATTCTGTCAAACCTTTGATAATGTAGTTAATATAAGTATACAAGTGAAAGAGGATAAATGAAATTATTAATGTATAAAAAATATTTTTATCTGGATTTAACGTATAAAATTAAAAATATAACTATACGAAGACACAAGCGACGTTATCAAAGTCACTCTTCACCGCAGTGAAGAAACTATTCCAGCATCGTTAGTGTGACCAACATAAAAAATTAAAAAATTTTGAAGAGAAATGAAAATATTTGAAAGAGCAATTAATATATCCATATTTATATTAAATATATTATAGGAAATAGCTACCATGCTGACATGCGTGTTATTTAAAAAATAAATATAAAAGGATATATGTCAACGTAGTAGATTCAAGGTTAAATTGTGTACCAAGGAAATCTTCTATGTTGCCCAATCAATTTTGTGACAATTAAGTACATTCCATACGTCAAAAATAAAAAAATTACAAAATGCAATAAAGAAGAAAGAAGCTTACAGTTTACGCGTTAAGCCTTTCCTCTCCATAATGTTGTTCACAAAATTGAAGAAGGCATTCCTCCAAGAATGGAATAGTAACACAGGGCCAAATACTCCCCAAAATCCAATAAAAAATCCCAAACCCATACTTGTGTAGAATCCTTGGGTGAAAGGGAAATCCTCATGATGATGCTCTTCATTCTCCCAACGATCATGATCAGATGTTTTTTCTTCTGGACACATTCTTTCAAGTGGCTTGCCACAAAGGTAGGCATTTCCTTCATAAGCAGCAGCATCAAAACTTTGTAATTGTGTTCCTAATGGAATCCTTCCGGATAAATTGTTATATGATAAGTTCAGAACACTAAGCATGGTGATTTCAGAAAGAGTTGAAGGAATTCTTCCAGATAAATGGTTTTTTGATAAATCAAGAAGATCCAATGAGTATAAGTTTTCAAACTGTGGTGGAATTTCTCCACTCAAATTATTATTTGATAAATCCAATGATCTTAATTGCACAAGATCGCCAATCTCTGGTGGTATTTCTCCAGAGAGTTGATTGCTTGAAAGATCAATCAAATTCAAAAGTCTTTTATTGTCCTTGAATAACAATTCTTTACCTTTCCATGTTACTAGAGGTAAGAAATCATATGAATATAAATAATATGGAGTACCATCCGTATGAAAGAAGAAGAAGTGGTCATGAAAGGTATAGAAATGGTCCATGGTTTCTATGAGGCCAAGTTTCTTAGCCATTGAAGTAAAGTTCTTCAAGCATTTTGGCATTTCTCCGGACAAATTATTTTGTGAAAGATCCAAAACCTGTATGGCTGTTAGATGACAAAGAGAAAGTGGCAAGCTTCCATTAAATTGATTCTTTCTCAAGTTAAGCACTTCCAATTTTTGTAAGTGAGAACCTATCCATGATGGCATGGGTCCTGATAATTTATTTCCACTCACGTCCAATAATACTAACTCAGGGCAATTTTTTAAGGAAGGCAAATTACCTGTAAACTGATTATTGCGTAGAACCATATGACGGATTCGAACCAATGATTCCATAGAAGTTGGAATATTTCCATAGAATGCATTATTACTCAAATCAACAATTCTTAAATACTGCAAATGGCTGAAACAATTAGGGATTTGTCCTACGAAATGATTATAGGACATATTCAAAATGGTTAACCTTTCACTAGCTGCACATAAAAATGAAGCCATTCTTGTGGTGTCCGAAATCCCCGCATTAGAAATATCAATAATCATAAGGTTCGTTTGAGTTTGAAGCCATTTTGGAAAATCAGGAGCCACCGTGCAAGATTGCAACTTTACCACTTCCAATTGAAATGTAGGAACCCATTTGTCATTAAATTTCACTGTGAGTGGATTATTTGATAAGCTTAAATCCAATAAATTGGTGAGATTAGCGAATTGGATTTCAGTTATCAAGCCTTCCAGAGAATTGCCATCTAATTTCAAATACTGCAACCGGGACATTAATCCGAAACTTTTTGGTATTGTTCCGTTCAATTGATTATTTGAGAGATCAAGTTCTCGAAGGGATTTCATTACGTTCCCAAAGTCACCAGGAATAGGACCTTGGATATGGTTATCTGTAAGTCGAAGGTCAACAAGATTAGAGCTAACATTGAATATCCAAGTAAATAGAGATGAGGTGAACTTGTTGTAAGACAGATCCAGAAGAGTAAGAGACGTAGAGAAATTCAATGGAAGAATATCCATATCTGAAAGACTACAATTGCCCAGATATAAGACACTCAGCTTTGGAAGCTGAAAAACCATTTGCAACCATTCTTTGGACTCATTAAGGCCAGACACAGTGCTTAAGTCAAGATTTTCCATGGAAGAAAGATGAGAAATCCACTCAGCATTAGTGCTAATAATTTGTTGATTGTCATTATCACCAAGACTAAGCATAACTAAGGATGAAAGATTTCCTAATTGATAAGGAATTAACCCCCCAAGATGATTGTGATGAAGTTGAAGTATTTGCAAACTTGAGACATTCCCAAGTTGAGGAGGGACTGCACCTACTAGATAGTTCCAATGGAGATTAAGAACCACCAATCTCGCCAACTTCCCTAGTTGGTATGGTATTGTTCCACCAAAAGAAGCGAAAGATAGATCAAGATGTCTTAAATTGGTTAGAGAACCAAAGAACAAAGGGATTTCATTCCCTTCAAAATCATTCCAGCTGAGGTCTAAATAATTTAAATAATGCAATTCTGTTATTGATGCTCTAATCTCACCTCCCAAAGGTTGCTCCCCTTCAGGAGCATGCAGATCAAGCCTCTCAACATGGCCAGTTTTGTTGTTACATTGAATTCCGCTCCACTCGCAACAATCTCCATGTTTGCTCCATGATGATAAACGGCCATAAGCATCCACCAAGCCTTGCTTAAGAGTCACTAGAGCCTGTCTTTCTTTCTCTGAGCAGCTTATGTTAGCATCTTTGTTTTTCCATCCAGATGCAAGCTTCAGAAACACCACCTGCAAAAGCAACATGAGAACAAGAGCTTGAAGAAGTTTGAAACAATTTGTATTCATTGTGATTCTGCAGAGAAATATCTGATATAGCTGCCTTGACAAATGAAAAAGCTTCAAGCTTTCTATATATACTTGGTACTTAACAAGAAAGAAACCTGGAGTGTGAAAGAGAGAGGAGAGTCATAGAACTGCATACGCAATGTCTATGTCATAGAACAGGACAATCAATCCAAGTCGTGAATAAAAATGAGAATATGAACTTTAGAAACGAAGTTGGTAGTCTTAGATATAATTATATTATGGGTATTGTACATATAGATTCCACCTTGCTAGTACTTCACATAGGAATTGTCTTTGTCAGATAACTTCATGTGTTGTTTCTCATAAATTTGACTTCACATAAGTCAAGAAAATTTCACTGCAAGTTTTGGCTCCACATGTGAAAGGTTCACGGTATGTGGAATTTCTTCATTGAAACAATGACCATATATGCTTTAGAAAGAATTTGGTCTTCTTAGATACAATTATGTTATGGTTGCTTAGATTCCACCTTCTATCAAGCACCTTGTACGTACGCAATATCCGTCATAGAACAGGACAATCAAGCCAAAAGTCATGAATAAAAATGAGAATATTCTTTAGAAACGAATTTGGTCATCTTAAGATATAATTATACCATGTGTTGTACATATATTCCACCGTGCAAGTCTTTACGTACGAATTCGTCGTCTTTGTCAGATATCATAAATTTTGAATTCATAATCACAAGAAAATTCCACTGCAATTTTTGGCTTCACACCTGAAAAGCTCAGAGTGTATGCAATTTCTTCATTGAAATAATGACCATTGTACAGCTTTCATACATCTGTAAAGTCAAGCAAGACGGGTTTTTTTCTTTCTTTTTTCCTTTTATATTGTATCTCAGTAAAATCAATACTGTTATTTGAATTTAATTTTTCAGACAACATTTCAACTTCGGCGATCGATATCAAGTATTGGAGATTCGATTACGTTTTTGGTTAATGTGGTATAGCAATGTAATGGATCTATAAATCTTTAATTTAGGGTTTAAGGTTTAGGATAACACAGCTGAAATCTCCATTAATTAATACGTCAATCACGATGTATCCTGAATAATGTCTAAAACTTGAATTTTGAAAAACATTTCTCTGGAAAATCGCTTGCATACAATGGCAGTTTCTCAAAAAATTACCTTGAAATAGTGCTACAGTTCGATGTAGGATGCTGTTAATGCCATCATTTCAAAGGGGGTGAAGGATTCATTGGCCCACTCACGTTTGGGACTTAGTCCACCCATATTGGACCGTTAGATGGCTTTTATTTTAAAAATTTGAGAAAAACATATTTTATTGATCTAACCTATAGGCCATTTTATATACAAATTTTTAAAAAAGTGTAAATCAACTTGTATTTTCTCTAATGTGTATTTTAACCCTCCTATTCAATTTTTGTCTATTGTTAATAGAAAATAAGTGCATCATATCCTCTTGAACTTTGAATTATGTACACTTTAGTCTCTAAACTAAAAAATAATATACAAACTGATATTTTAAACTTTCTTGAATATGTATTATTTCCATTCACAATAGATAAAAAAGTTAATGGAAGAGTCAATTTATATAGTTATGAAATATTAGGGGTCAATTTGCATATTTTCAAATTTTTGGAAATAAAGTGTCATGACCTATAATTATGGGAGTAAAGTATTTTTTTCTAAAATTTTTTTTGCTACATTTAATTACTGAAATATATGCGTTAAGTTTTATGAAATTTAGTTTATTTACTGGAGAACAAATAAGTGAATAAAAAATACAAAAAAATTAGTGTAGTGTGTGATATTTTGTTCTTTAGTAAATAAATTCAATTCTTCATGGAATAAATTGACAGTGGATTCTCCACTAATTGAAGGGAGAACATGAAAAATGTTGAATGTATCGACTTTAATTCCCTAATAAAGAAACTATGTTTCCAAATTAATCCGCAATTTCTTAATAATTGAATAGACAATAAAAATCTTGTGAGTATCTAATGCTTCAATAGGGTTATTCACGAGTCGATTTGGGGGTAAAACAAAAAGCCACCCAATTAATTTTGGATAGGTTGGGTTGAGTCGAGTTTTTGAAGAATCACTGATCTTGGTCAATTGCGGTACTTGGGTTGCTTCTTTTCCCTTTTTTTTTTTTTTTTCATTGAAAACATGTAATACATTATAATATTAGGCACTTTTATTGTTGAATCTGCATGTAACTAACTATACATAAATTTACAAAAATATAACTTCTACATAATTCCATTGTACCAATATCAATCAATTTACAACTAAAACATTTTGGTTATAATTCATAATCCAATATCAATCCACTAACATATTTAAAGATTTGTGTGATCTCTCTCTGCAAGTGCAAGAAATTAAACCATAATCTGTCCAGAACTTGAGCATTCTTGACAACAATGATTCAATAAATAGCCATTAACCAAAATGACATCCATAATCCAACGCCAACGATTCATTCCCAAAGGCTAAACACCCAAATAGACAAAGTTACAACAATACATTACACAAATAGTAAAGATCATCTAGTAATCTAATAGCACGGCAACATCCATCAATGATCAATCCAAGTATAACATACATCAATTTAGGATTTACAAGTGTAAGTCATATCATAAAACCAACTGAGACCAATCGACCCCAAAGCCATAATGGGAAAATCCCAAACAGCCCAAACAAAAACTAAGAAGTCATAGGTGAACATTCAACATTCAACTATTCTTAAATAACAACACAAATCATAAATAAATAACCAGTAAGCCAGGAACAATTCTCGCCAATCTCCTGTTACCTAAATTCTAGGCCTTTAAAGTTCTCCTAGAATATAACAAACAATTGTTAGAATGTTTAAATGAAATATTAATTGTAGAAATCTGAGAATATAAAAAATATATGATTTTACCTTAGTGCTGGGCTTGCAAAACACTATTAATCTCAACTTCTTGAAGTCCTGAAACTACCGAAATTTCCAAAGCATGAATTAAAAAAAAAAAAAAAAAGAGCACAATGTCAAATGAAAAGTTACAAATAATAAAACAAAGTTAAAACTTAAAGATATGAAAACTCTCCCAAAAAACGTGGCCAACAACTTAAAGTTATGAAAGCGACGAGGAGTTGACGGTTTGAGGTGGAAAGATGGAAAGCAGAGAAGGAAGATAAAGGGAAGGAAAAGGTCAGAGAAAAAAAGACATCTCCCGGAGGTATTCGTTGGCCAAGCCGAATTAACCTTGGTTATCCTTGCTAAATTTACTACTTATTTAATCACCAAAAAAATGTATTGATTTTTATTTCTATGTTGTTAAGTTAATATTCTTCATTAATTTTAAAATATAAATTTCAAAAAAAATATTTTTCATTTATATTTAAATAAAACATAATAAAATAAAGTTCTTAAGAACAAAAAATGAAAACACGAGTTTGGCTCAAATTTTTTATATTTGCAGATTCTAAAATGTTTCAACTTGGAATAAGAGATTAATTTCAATATATTATAAGTATAAAGGAAGTTTTATACTGATATTTAATTATATACTATTATATGTTAGACTTTTGAGATAGCAAACATAAAAGTTAAACACTTTTACTAATTTAGCAATATATGTAAATATTTATATAAAGTATTTTTATACTGGTAATATATTAAAATTAAATTGTTAAAACAATTGGATTAAATATTTCTAAAATTCATTTTCTGACTCATTAATTAATATCAAAAGATGAATATCATCAATTATGATTCAAGAAAATATATGTTGGTATAACTCTTTATATAAGTTATAGGATTTTTTTTTTTTTTTTTTTTTAACATTGGAAACAAAGACAATATAAGTTTTAGTTTCTGGATTTAAAATTAATGACCCGTAAAAGAGCATGTTATTGCCCAGAAATTCATATATGAACACAAATTCTATAAAAGACTAAGGCATTCTACAACCCCAATTTCATCCATGCAAACAAGCTAGATTTCTTGAAACACCTATCAAATAAGCAACACAAGACCGGTTAACTCAATGTAAAATCTTAATTTGGTGCATTCTGCGATTTCTCTCTTGTAGCAGGTCAATGTATGGAAAATCATGAGCAAGAAAGAAAATTCCAGGGGGCCAACTTTTGTTAGCTTTACCACCGTCAGGAAATTTGCATTATAATTGTGTAGTGCTGTCCGAAATTAAAGCACACTAGTCGTGCTTGAACAAGAAGAGCAACGAGAATCACCAAACCATAGATTGGAAACTATATATTATACTGGAATGAGACCCGCACATTGTGAGGGACAAATAAATTATAAGAAGAATTATTAAATATTGTAAGAATAATTATAGGTGAAATAACTATATAATGAAATGAAAATATTATTTATTTGTAATAAAATTAAAGTATGATAATATAACAAAAACAAAGATATATATCCTTTTATGGCCATTTGAAATATACTGAAAGCATATGAATGTTTGAAATGTGTCATTATTTACTTATGTCATTTTGAAACAACAAAGATGCCGATTGTATTTGAAGACGTGTTACATGTTCAATTTGTTTTAAGAGTAGTTGGGCCGTTGTTTAGAACAAAAGTCTTTGTAATAATATAGTTTTGGGATCTTTTTTTTCAAATTGTAATTGATCTTTATGTCAAATAATTAGTTAGTAATAATAATATTATTTTTGAAAAGCCTAATTACTGTAACTTTTAAAATAGTTATGATTTAATTAAAAGTAATTACTTTCTTAAGAAAAGGAGCTAATTTAGCTTAAGCTTTATCAACAACCTGAAAAGGTTTAAATAATTTAAAGTAAAAAATTAGATCCATATAATTAATTAATTAAAAGTATTTATAATAGAGTAAAGATTTGAAATAAAGTTTAATGCACATGTATTTTTTAGTTGAGTATAATATTAAGAAATAAAATAATATAATTTAAATTAATATGAATTTTATGATTCTTAATATAATAAAAAGTTACTTTTGTGTAACTAATTCTTTGTAAAACGTAAGATAGATAAAGACTAGGAAGTTGATTAAGTAACATTTATTTTCACTTTTGTTGACCTATACTTACATACAATTGTAAAACTCTACATCATATGTGATACATGTAGTGTAATTGATCTTTCAAAACATTTTAATAATTTTGTAGTTATATCATATTATATAATTGAGTTTTCCCCCCTCAATTTTATAATATGATATGACTTTAAATTATTAAAATTTTTTGAAAAAAAAAAACTTATACTATGCATAAAATTGAATCTACCCAAAAAATATTATAAAATTGAGTTTAAGATAATAAATTGAGTATAAATTAAAATATTACATAGAATACTATACTAATATGAAAAAGAGGCCCACAATTTTATACTATGAAATGAATTTAAAAGTATTAAAAATTTTTTAAAAAAAAGATACACTGTGTATAAAATTGAATCGACTAAAAAAATTATAAAATTGAGTTTAAAACAATAAATTGAGTTTAAATTAAAATATTACACATAATACTATGCTAACCAAATACTTTTCCAATTTGAGTGGTGTGTACAAGTTAACCACAACACACTTCCTTAGACACATGGAGCAATACATAATGACATAACAGCATCATATTCTATGATGATGCTAATCAACCGCGGGCTACCATTTTGCTTAGCCGTTGAAAGAAACTGATATGTGGCACTTGTGATGTGTCTCTCCCTTGTATTCCTATCCTATCTTTTATCCCACTTTTAAACTGATGTGGTACTTGTGATGTGTCTCTCCCTAGTACTTCTCTGGACGACCTTGTAGTGGTTTGCACCAATTAATTGGTGGATTAAAGAAATTGACAAAGAATTGTCCAAATTTAACATTTAGATATTGGATGAAAAGCAAATTAATGATTTCATTTTAGTTTTTATTATTCATCATCCTTATTTCCAAAATTCTTTGAACAAACTCCTCTACACATAAAACCATGCAAGACTATATAGAGTCTTCCCAAGCTTAAAGGCCTTCTTTTAGGATAACCAACATAAAGAAAACTTGATGATCCAACTTTCTGAGGTCAATAGCTCATATGTCAAGACACCAATAATCAAATCCACTTGCGCCAAGCACAAAGAAATTATCTATATACCAGAAACTAAAATGGAAATGGATGTCACCTATACAAGTGGAGCTCCAACTAAGGAAAACATGCGGGGATAGACTAGTAGAAGTTATGGCAAAGACCCAATGCAAAGTTTCATCATGCAAGATCCCCTAGATTCAGCCGAAGATATGGAAGAGATAGACATTGAGGCTAAGCTACTTGAAATAGAGTTCAAATAATAAAGGAGAAGAGAAAACTTAGAGGAAACGCTAACCTATCGCTCAGCCATGAGCCTATTCTCAAGTCACAGAGGTGGTAAATAGTGTCAAAGCCATGAGAAGCACAAAAACCAAAGGTGTCAGAAGCCATGTGAAGCATAAAAGACCAAACGTGTTAAAAGCACAAAGACTAGCAAAAAGAAAAGTTATGACAAAAAGGCTAGTACCAAAGTAGCTAGACTTCATGACAAATAATGTAAAAAGACTTAGTCAAGTCTTTAGACTTTGTCATTTTGTACTAATAATATGATGTAGCTAGGTCAAAAAGTCTAAGTGGCTATAATATGTAGCCTTGTGATAAATCTATGTAAAATAGATCTGAGCTTTGAATGTGCTTCTCTTTCATATATTAAAGGAGAAGCTTCTCGGTTGTAAAAATCATTAATCCTCAAATAATATTATCAACTTATTTCTGTAACAATGAGTTTCTAAACTTTTCTCCTTCCTCCTGAAAGTTATAACCTTGTTTAAATATGTTCCTGTAAATTTGAACAAATAAAGGAAATAACAAGACTATAGAAGATGCATATTATGCTCTGTACTTGCCTTTATTAAAGGAGTCTATGCATCAGAAATCTATTCGACTAATAATCCATTATTTTCGATTCTTTTTGTTTTTAGTATATGATTCTTATTAGTAATTGTGGTTGGATAAGTAAACTATTATGCTAGTGCTGAAATACTTACCTTGCCAAAGTAAGGATTGTATATTGAAGATAAGTAGGCTCTCGATGGAGTCGTATTAGAGCCTAAATGAGTAGCTAAGGTATTTTCCTTTATTTCTAAAGACAAGGGAGCATAATAATATAAATATAGCGAGGAGAACGAATAAGGAAGAATCCAAAACACAAATGGCATCCTCTTTAGATAGGAAAAATTACTATGCAATATTGTCAAATATGATTATATTTTTTAGAATGTTTTTATAATCAGTATTAACATGACCAAATGTTGGTACATATAAAGATTGGTGGTTCCATATCTGACTCTGATAGAAATAAAGGTATGCCATTGCATATGTTAGACTATACCTTTGTTTTATGAAATTTAAGCTATATTACAAGTAGCCATACCTATTGTATTAAAGGTGCCATGATACTAAAATTTTGCTACTTGATTAATGGGCTTTCCTATTGTATCATAGGTACAATGGTGCTAAATTTTTGGGCATATATATATGATTAAATGATAATTTTTGTTTCATTGGCTATTATTTTGTGAATGTGGATGTATAATAAATTGGTATATGACAATTCAATACCCAACGTTCATGGATTAGTACAAAAGCATATCAATCTACAACTAACTAGATCCTTTATATATCACAAAGATGATTAAATCTATGGCTATAGTAAAAGGATTTAGAGGACATTAAGGGGGATGAAACTAAGCCTAAGTAATATAAACTACCTATATGGATACCCATCATTGTGATGAGAGATCCTAAAATGTTAGTTCAATGGGAAGAACGAATCACATAGTGGTTTGTTATGGCGTGTACCATATAAAGAGTTATATAGTCAAAACTGCTTCCTTAAGGTGTAAGTGCATATACCTTCAATATTTTTGAATGATGAATTATTTAGCTTTTAATGAATTTTATAGACCTTTTGTAGTAGGGCATTACGGATTGCATGGACACCCTTGATAGAATTTCCCTATATAAGTATGCAATGGGTAGGGGTGCTCACAGGTATGGTTTTACTTGTCTACTTGACTAACCTAACTGACCCGACCCAATGGAAATTTTTTGGGTTAGGTTAGTTAGTCAGGTTAGATCGGGTAGAACCTAAACAACTTGTTTATTCATTGGTTTGTGTATCGGGTATGAGAGCAGTACCTATATACCCGACCCCAATAATATATATATGTTTTATAATTATTATTCTAATTAACATAGAACCAAAACCCACCCACCACAAACCCAAACATCATATTCTTTATTACTTCGTAAACCCACCAACCCTTACAACACTACTATGCCTTCCTCCCTCGACCACCGCTGTGTATGCCACTGTCACCACTGCCATTGTGCTTGTCGCCATCTTCCCCACCTTCATCTATTTCAATCCTTCCTCCTTGCTTTGTCACACATCGCATAAAGTGAGAGTATGACAATTAAGCTGCTATTGTCCTTGTGGGAGACCTTCCTCCTACCTTCCTCACTTTGCCCTAGCCACCACAAGAGAGAGTTGCTAAGTCATTGCCTCAATATTCTTGATTTACCGCTGTCCTCGATGATCTTAGATAGTGATCCTTTATCCTAGTCTCGTGCTTTGTCCCCTCCTTTTTCTCAATTTTATGCCAAAAGTCATTAGCTTTCTTTCATTTTGCACTTCCAAAAATCCCCCATAAGTCATTCCAAGAATTTTTAGTTTGCAAATCAATATTTTGATTTGTTCAAAAATACATTTTTTTGGCTAATATTTTGTGATTTAGTTACATCTTTTGCTTTTATAATTCTTAAAATTTGCAATTGCTGCTATTGGTGTATAAGATTGAATGAATCCAACCCAGATTTGGTTTAGATTTTTGTAAGTTTTATTTTTTTTCCAAAAATGAAATTCATGTGCTTATTCTCTTTCTTAAAAAAAAAAATAACTTGACTACTCGACTTAACTTGTCTCATTTGATTAGATTGAGTCTTTTTTACTCATTAAATCAACCCAACTTGACCCGTGAACACCCCTAGCAATGGGGCCACTCCTATGAGTAATTATGACTAAGTTCTCTAGAGTATTCATGGAAAACAATAATATGAACAAGGTTGTAATACGTAGGCTTAAGGGCTTAATATTACATGTAGAATATTATGTGCATGATACAATATCTTGGAATCCCCTAGGTAGCCATAATTCATGGCTATAAACCACTATTGGCTTTGCACCAAACTTGTATCATTACTAAGTAAAGGTTCAAGGCAATGCTACCTCTATTATGCATAATAATCCTTCTCAACCCAAATATTTTATGTTTTATTGCATATGTGCACTTTTATAGAAATAAGTGGTGGATTGTTGGAGTGTTTTTATAAAAATAATTATAGTATATTTTAATTTTAAGTAACCAACAATTACAAAATTAATTATGTTTTAAAAAATTATACATAGTGTTGAAAGATAATTAATGTTGATCAAAATGGTAATGGTCAAAATGTTTAAACACCATTATTTAATCTTTATAACTTGTTTGCAGGTAATGTGTAGAAAATTTTGTATAAATGTATGTCACAAAAAATTAGGATATGAGAAGTATAAGAAGAAAAAATATATTACTTGTATATCATATTATATTGCATGGGTAGACAAAAAGCATGGGAAAAGATTGTCCTATTTCTCTTTGGGCAGAAGCAGGGAGATGACAAACATGATTGTTGGATTGTTGCATTCTCGAGGCAATGTGCTGTGACATATTACACTAGGATTTTATTATACTTCCTGTGGAGGTGTGGATTGTCCAAAAAAAAGTGAGATACTTGAGTCTTAGCATAGTGCCTTGCCTAATATCTAACTAGAAAGATTTCTCTCTACTTTTCTTATATTGTGTGTTTTCTTCTTGTCTTGTAGGTTAAAGACTTGAAAATGAATCAAGCAATTTTTTTTTCGTACTTGGGGATATTTTCTCCAACTAATTTCAATCCAAGGGAACAACATACTGTTAACCAATAATATATTATCATGTTATGAAAATTATTTAATCTTCATAATAACTACTTCAAAAAGAACACAAAACAATAATATATAATTAACTTATAGTGTAACATTTTTCACACTAACAATATATTGAAATTATACTTATAAGTATTTTATTTTTAAATAAAATATGCATAATTTTATCTAATTAATTATAAGTTAAGACTTTTGAGCAAAAGAAAAAGAAGGTGGCAAGATAGAAATAGTAGAGAGTCATTCTAGAATATTCATTTCTTCCATTATTACATTTTTAACTGCTAATGTTACATAAGTACTAAAAGAAAAAATGTGTGTGTGTGTGTGTGTGATGATGATGATGATGATGATTGTAGGATAATATTCCAGTTGAAGCTTATTAGACAAAGCCTTTCTTTCTTTCACCGTCACAAATGATCTAACCGATTCCCCCCATAATTAAAGAATCATAGATAATGTTTTGAATATTACAACAAATTTTGGGAAAAATCCCCAAAAAATTGCACCTTAAGCAATCACCATTGTTATAAATATCACATTAAGCCCCCAAAGTATGAATCTAATCCTTACTTTCTATTATTGTAGTGTAAATCCTAACTTGGTTGTTCAAGTGCCTCTGTAGGTATATCGCCCCCTAATTTGCTATCACATAAGAAGTTTGTGGAGAGGGAGCACTTTTTTACCCATGTTCATGTACTTTTTCTACCTTGAGCCTATGGACAAACATTGATGTTATTCGTGGAAAACAATGAATTCTTATTCCTACCTATTCGATCTAGTTGTTATGACTATGGCCAATACCAAAAGATAGGTCCCCATGTAGTAAGACCGACAACAAAATAAACAACTGGCATTCATAACAGATTTGTTGCACCATATCATATGTTTGTACCTAGGTTTTTTTACTTAACATTTGAGAAGCCTTCTGCTATTGCTTCGAACAACAACCCCATCCTTCCACACTTGACATTAATGTCATCATGGTCAGGTATGTAGAAACAAATGCGAATTATAAAGGTCTCCTCAGGTTTACCAAGGAACATGCCCGTGAAATCATAAAACTGAGGTAGATGCTCAACTCGAGAAATGCTTAGCGTACTAGTGAAAACAATAAATCTTGTTGCATAATGGAAGGCAAACTCTAGATTCAACATTTTTCCGTTGCTTCATGATCCTCGCAAGCAGCATGAAAACTATAACGTCCCGATCTCCGAATTTCTGTCCGGGTCTCAAATAAGAGGACCACGAGGTCCTACATCCAACTTCACCTTCGGATTTCAGGTAAAATGGGATAAATTCCGACTTCTGAGTTAGCCTGCAAAATTCCCGACTTCATCTGGTATTAACTTCCTGATTTCTGACTTAACTTTGGACTAGCGTGATTCCTGATATCCGACTTCATGTTTCAAGGAAAATATACCCGGTTTTCGATCTCATCAAACACACTGTACATAAAATACCAACTTCCGGGTTTAAGTACTTGGGTTTGATATTGTGATTCTGAATTCCCGAGTTCCGACCTTAAGCATCTTCATTCCGACTTCGGACTTGACCCAAGTTGATGCTTTAAAACAATGTTACAAGTACTGAACTCCGAGTTTAATGTAACGAGTTCCGGTCTTGGAGTTGAACTCGATTAGAATGGACATGAGTTCATATCTTAGATGATTTCCAAGTCATACACGATTTCCGATCTCCGAGCTTACTCCCAAGAGCCTTCCATTTCTGCTGGCATTCCGAGATTAGGTGATTGTAAGCTGTATGACTTCGGATATCCGACCTCGCTTCCAAGTTTCGAATAAACCAGACAAGATTTCCTCAAGTCACAAATAAGATGGGACGAGTTCTGACATCCGACTTCAGCTCCAACTCAAGTACAATGGCACGAGTTCCGAACTCAAGCATAATAAGGACGAGTTCCGATTTCAGGTAGAACGGAAGCGTATTCCACTTTTGGGACGACGTGGAGAGCAATTTGGCTACAAAAGTGAGAGACATGGCCGATCTTCAACCACAAAATTCCAACCAATCAATACCACAACCCTCATGTATTTAAAGCAGACACTCCTCTCCATTTTGGTCTGATTTACGTCTCCCTTTCCCTTTGCTCCAACCTCCTTCTTCCTTTCTCTCAATCAACTCCATCACTTCTTCAAGCTTAGCAAGGTTCTAACACTTCAAGTTTCAGCACTTAGCTCAAATCATACTCCAAAGAGGTAGGATTCCATTCTGTTCTTGAATTACTTGCACTATGATTGCATGAAATTGTACTCTTCTCCATGTATTTGATGAGTTATTAAATGTATTATGATGGATTATGATTGGATTAATATGAAATATTGAGTTGGAATCAAGGTTAGAAGAAGAAAACTAGGAGAAGTGAAAGTTTGGAATGCTGTCTAAGTGAGGAATTCCATGGCAGTCCGAACGGCGGAGTGTACGGCTCCGCCTACAGTAGGTTAAATCCGATGAAACTATTTTTAGATGAAAGTAGACATTCAGGGCTTTCCATAGATTTATAATATAAGGTCATTGGATTAGTTGAGAGAGATATGAATTTTTGAAGTTTGACCTAAGAATCAAGACTTTCATCCGGGCAGGGTGACTTGAGGAGGGTATAACTCACCCTATACAACTCCAAATTAAGTGAAAACAATTTTGTTAGAAAGCTTACACATAGGGGAACATTTCGATATGAAATTCTGAGTTTGTTATGACCCCAATTGATCCCAGTGATTCGAGAAAGTTACCTTATGTCCAAACTAAGCCAAGACAGAGTAATTCAGAAAGGTGGAATTTCAGGACTTATAACTCGAGCTATACTAAAGCAAATGGAGTGAAACTTGTCGCAAATAAAAGGTTATCCTGTTCAATATGAGACCAATTTCGTATGATATGAGCTTAGTTTCAATTTTTAGTGAATTTACACTTCCAAGAGTGTAATTCGGGCTAGTGACTGAACAGGCTGAGGCAAAATTTGAATATCTTGAGTTATATAAATCAAAATGATATGGGACCAAAGAGGTTAGAAAGTAGACATATAAAACTATTACATCCAAAATTCAGGTTTAAATGAGTTGAATAGAAATAAAGATGGATCATACAAGATTCGGGCAGAATTGAATAGAATTGACGGAAGTGACCCAATTGATAATTTCGCAAGTGTTAGTGAAACATATAAGGTTTGAGTCGAGGATTGCCAGTTTTACATTGATATATATATGTTAGATGGATTATATTCCTATGACTGATTTGTCCATGAGAACTGGCAGTATTCATGGGGAAACGGATCTGATCCGTTATGCTAACGAATTTACGGCAGAAGTCTATGAATGTTTATATGCAAGGATGAGTTTAAGTATGATGTGAGCTATGACGTATATGACAATACATGATGTATATATATATATATATATATATATATATATATATATATATATATATATATATATATATGAGTGCATTCAAAGACGTCTATGCATGACCATGTATGAGAATGAAAAGACATGAGTAAAATGTAAATCCCTTCACTCGGAGGCAGTTAATTGAGATCCCTCTCTGTGAAGGCAGTTAAAAGATAAAGATATGAATCCCTTCACCTTGAGGCAGTTGCACATTGGATCCTTCCCGGTGAAGGCAGTTAAAAGATAAAGACATGAATCCCTTCACTTGGAGGCAGTTGCACTTTGAATCTCTCCCTGTGAAGATAGCTACCCTCTACCTTGGAGGCACGTGGTCAGATGAGATCCCTCTACATTGAAGGCACGTGGTCAGATGAGATCCTTCAATTTTGAGGCACGTGACCAGAAGAGATCCCTTCAATTAGAGGCACGTGACCAGAATGAGATCCCTCCAAGACTAGAGGCACGTGAATCCCCTTGTGGGTGAGTCGATGTGACGACGGTCACGAGCTGAGTTGACGAGCTCCCTCCAAGGCCAGGCTATCCAAGGGCAGTAAAGGCAAAAGACTAAAGACTAAAGACTAAAGATTAAAGTATATGCAAGCACCCCACTCACATGAGGCATGGCATCGACCCAGCTAGTGTGAGTTAGGGGACAGAACTTACATGAGGCATGGTATGACCCAGCTAGTATAAGTACCAAAGGAAGATCCCATATTCCTAAGGAACGTGACATGGCGATCACGCTCTGACGGGGTATGACATGGCGATCATACTCTGGAATGTGGCATGTAAAGATTTTATGATGAAAAAGAAAGATGAAGAAAGAAAAGCAAGTTTTATGTATATGCATAAATTTAAGTATGAGTAAAGTTATGTGCAGATGTTATGTTCCCAGCATATTGATGCTATGTGTGTTTTAATATGCTGCAGTTATTATTCATGGTATCGTTCATGAATTAATTTTTATGGGTTTTCCCAAATGCCAAGTGTATGATTAAAATAATCTTTGCTTCGGACATTATATTTTCGAACTATAAAATTAAACAGTTTTCATAACATATTCACCTTTTTCATAATAAACCGAAGCAAACTAGAGATGACAACGATGACATGATGTATGATAATTAGATAATCCTACTGAGAATTTATAATTCTCACTCCTATTTCCGTGTTGTCTCCAGATAGTTTCAGAAGTTTTCAAGGCGGTGAAGTTCTTTGTCAGACAAGGTCCGCTCAGGTAACAGTAACAACTCCAGGGTGTGATACTATGACTTAAGCATAGTACTGTACTTGGGAGGGTGTTACAAAAACCCTGCCATTTCACTTATCCATTCTCTGACTTCATCTTGTTGTATCCCACTTCGAAAGGTTTTGTTTGTAATGGATTAAAATAGGGATTGATTTGATTTGCAAATTAAATCTTATGTTTCGAACTTTTAAAAATAAGAAATTATTTGATTTATTAAATCCTATGGGATTTGTTTGCTTCAATTTTGAAATCTTATCAAATTTGATAGGATTTAGTGGGAATTGATAGGTTGTTTGACTCATAAGACTACCTAGACTATTTTTGTTTGTTTATATTGCTGATAAATGGAATGAACCCCATCATGTGTTCTACTTTTCTTACAACACTATAGATGGTGACATTCACTTCTATTACTTTCTAAGATCGTGAATGATTTTGCTGAGCCTGCAGCTAAGTTTTTTGACTTACTTTATAGTAGCAAAGCATAACCAAAAATGTCTACTAGCTTAATCAACTTAGCTACGCATGCCATAATTGTGGGACTCAGTATGTCCTTCCGTGTTTAAGTCCAAACATAATAATTAATTTATAAATCATTTCAAATTCCATTTTATATAATTATTTCAAAATGAGATTTAACTCATAAATCAAATCAATTCAATTTAAATTAATTCAAATCAAATCAATTCCTAATTTTAACCATTGTTTCAAAGTCCTATTGGGACTAACACTATTAATGAGTTGTCTAACTCACAAGACTGCTTAAACTATTTTGATTCCTTTATGTTGCTAATGAATGGAATGAACACAATCATGTGTTATACTTTTCTTACAACACTATAGATGGGGATATTCAAATACTTCTCCTCCTAGCTTCGAAGATCGTGAATGATTTCTTTAATCTCGTGATTAGGTTTTTGACTCATTTTCTACCAACAAAGCACAATTAGAAATGTTTGCTAGATTAATCAACTTAGCCATGCATGCCATAATTGTGGAACTCAATAAGCCCTTCCATGATTACCTAGGTGGTGTATCATCTATAACATTGCCTATGGAAAGAATAGACAAGTATTGACACTATGACTACAATGAGGGTTATGCGAACCATACAAATGACTACATGGAACATCGTGACATTGTCAAGACTCTAATTAAAAAAGGTCAGCTTGATCAGTACATTGCTTAATCCCAAGATCAAAGACCATGGAGTTAGCTATGACATCACCAGCACTAGAGCTATAACTAGCATTAGAGCCTACCATAATGGTACCTACTATGAGATGTAGAGAGAAGGAATCCATGTCAAAATCATTTTTTGGCATCGTTGCAATTCGTTACACTATTCCTAAAGGATTCTTATATTGAATTCCTCACGAGATCAGTCAACAAGATCTCTCTTAGCTTTGTAAAAAGAGAAATGCTGAAGTATTCGAGAAATACATGCAAGAGATCCTAAATTTAGCTGCAAGACTTGTGTCGAAAACTAGCAACCAAATAATCAAGTACCATTATCTTCATTAACAAAGGCACATATAATATTATCCCTAAACATGAGAACCCTATGGTTATCATCAACTACATGGCCAATTATGAGATTAAGTAGGTATTTATGGTTCAAGGAAGTTTAGCGAAGATATTATTCAAAGATATCTTTGATCCCCTTAAGACATCACCCATAAGATCCTTATCTTTCAATGGGAGTTGAATGGATTTCCAGGGCCAAAGTACAAACCTAGTGGATATGTAAAACTCTAACTTACACTTATAACTAAGCCTTTGTACAAAATAATTAGGCTAAAAATCCTAATGGTGGATTGCCCTTATATGTACAACATCATTCTCAAAAGACTTGCCCTCAATAAGCTAGGCACAATAATCTCCACTTTGTATTTGGCCATCAAATTCCTCATGGATGACAGCTAAATCATGATGATAAAGGCAAACTAGGTGGCAACATGGTGTTGCCATAATGCAAGCCTATTGATTGTAACATTGAATAAGAAATCAAAATCATTACTTCCTAAATTCTGCCAAAACAACTTTTTGGTAGATTTAGGTGTTTAAAGTGAGAGATGAAAATGACATCCCCATCTAGACAAGCTTCTAGAGGAGATGTAATTGGGCCCTAAATCCTCTCAGACAACCTAGATAAGCAAACATCTATCCATAGAGACTAATGAGTGGTCAAGTGTAACACCCTCCAAACACATACGCTATACTTGAGTCATGGGATTATGTTTGGAGGTTGCTACATGTGCTTTGAAAGATGTTTAAAAAATAAAATATAATATATGACCCTTAAAACTTGATAATTCTCTACTGTATATGGATCTGTTATCCCAAATATTCGATACATATAAAATAAAAGATTTACAATTTAAAAGAAACTTAACTCATTTTATGTACAAAACATGTTTGGGCATCCAATCGTCACTTCGTGGTTATCGATCACACACTTTAGCTTCCTAAACTAGGCTTAAGTCCGTGTCTTGCATTTAGTAACTATCCAATGACATCTACTATAGATTTAAAGTCCAATCTATATATTGGAATGTTTATGGAAACATAAAAATAGCTTGTGAGAATCTAAGATTCTTAATAGGTATACTCAACCCACTGATCACATAAAGTATCATCATAAATATTTCAATCGCTTCAGTTTGCTTACGAAAACATCAATAGTTACACATAGGCACTGGTTCAATTTTAAGTTTGAAAACATATTTCTCAAAGTGAGTTACTTTTAACAATCACTCAGTATATGTCACAATAATCATAATAGCGGTAACAATATAAACTTTCAATCATAATCATAGTAGCATTGCAACATAATAAGATAATTAAATGTGCATATGCTGATACTTATACTTGACTTATGTAAGTACACTTGGCTTTCTTATCTCTTTCTTTGACTTGCAACTTGAACTTCTGTACTTAGTTCTCTGGAAGTAAATGGCTTTTCTCACCTCTAAGTAATAATCTGCTTCTCAGACTAAGCTCGCTCCTATACATGATTGCCTGTCTTAATTTCCCTGACTCTCATACTGTCATATTCCCCTTAAATCTGTTCAGAGGCTGGCCCAAGTGGCATATTCCCCTTAAATTTGTTCAGGGACTGACTTCTAATTCCCAATAAAGAAACTATTCCCAAATTAATACATAATTTGTTAATAATTTAATAGACAGTAAAAATCATTTGTGAGTATCTAATACTTCATTAGGGGTGTTCATGAGTCAAGTTTAGGGTAAACAAAAACCCACCCAACTGATTTTCTGAAAAATCACTGGTTAATTTGTGTTGGGTCAGTTTGGGTACTTAGGTTGATTCTTTTCTTTCTTCCTTGTTTTTTTGGAAACATGTAATACATTATAATATCAGGCACCTAAATTGTCGAATCTGCATGTAACTAACTATACATAAATTCACAAAAATATAACTTCTACATAATTTTATTATACCAATATCAATCAATTAACAACTAACATTTTGAGTATAATTCATGATCCAATATCAATCTACTAACACCAATATCAATTTAAAGATTGGTGTGCTCTCCCTGCAAGTGCAAGAAATTAAACCGTAATCTGTCTAGAACTTGAGAGCCATCATTCTTGACAACAATAATTCAATAAATAGCCATTAGCCAAAATGACATCTATAATTCAAGGCCAACAATTCATACCTAAAGGCACAAAGTTACAACAATATATTACACAAATAGTAAAGATCATCCACTAATCTAATAGCACACCAACATCCATCAATGATCAATCCAAGTCTAACATACATCAGTTTAGGATTTACAAATGCTAAGTCATATCATGAAACCAACTTAGACCAACTGGCCCAAAAGCCATAATGACAATATGCTAAACAGCCAAAACAAGAACAAAGATGTGACGTCCGAAAATTCAATCACCTGTTATTAATCAATTTTCTCGATTAATTCACGTGAGTAAGGTTAGCTATGAACCATTTAAGATTTATTAGGATTCGAATGGATGTTAGTTAGGTAGATTAGAATGGAAAATTTAAAGTAGAACTAAGGTAAAGGCGAATGCGAAATCGGGTAAATACCGAATCTTCGATTGGGGGAAGATCCGATAAAACTTCAATAACTTAAACTACTGGAATAAAATAATATTAATGGCCCTGGATCCAAAGGTGGGGAGGCCATCCACCCCACCACCATCAGACGATCCACAATTCACCTTGTGGCTCAATTGAGGCCACAAGATTAAAGGACCAATCACACCGCGACAACTTACCCCTTCAATTATTACACTTCAAAATATCTTCTCTCTCACTCTCCTCTCCTTATCTCATCCGCCACCCTTCCTTCTTCCTCCCTCCTCCATTTTTCTTTTCCTCTTCTTCATCTCTCTTCACTTCATACACTCTTCACTTTGGAGATTTGAAGTTCTTTTGAAGAATCAAGTTGGAACTCAAAGGAGGTAGGGTTTAAAGCTTTCAATAGATGTTTGTATTGTTGATTAAATCTGGATTGGATATGGTTTCTGATCTGTCTTCTTGCTGATCTTGATGAAATATGGGTGGAAAAATGATGGGATGAGTGAAGAGGTGATAGATCAATGGGGTAGATCAAGAAGGGAGAGAAATCAGCAAGTCTGGAAACAGATTTCTCTTAGGATTTCCGTACGAAATGCCCTCTGTCCCTCAGTTCCCACCGTTTAAATTCTATGAAAATATCCAGAGCTTTCCATACATATAAATTATTAAGTCATTGGATCAGTATAGAATTAGTTATGAATTTTTTAAGTTTGACCTAAGTTTCAGAATTTGATTTCGGGCAGGGAAGCTTACGTGAGCCATATCTCACTCCATATAACTTGGATTTAGGTGGAACAAGATTCTATAGAAAGCTAAGATTCAGTAGTTTATGCTATAAAAATTTCGGATTCAGACCTAATTTGAGTGACTCCCAGAAATTTTCTAAAGTCACCCCTGATTCTGCTTAGGCCAAAACAGGGCAGTTTGTAACACCTGAATTTGAGGTTTTATTACTTAAGTTATAGTTGGCCAAATGATGTGGGACTTATTGGAGGATAAAATTTCATATCCTAGCTTCAAAACAACATAGGTTTGGTAGCCAAACCCTTAGGATTCGAATTTTAACAGATTTTAACATTTTAGAGTGCTGTTCAGTTTAGTTATAGACCAAGCCAGAATAAAATGACAATATCTTGAGTTGTAGATATCAAAATTGAACAGGACCAAAGAGGTTAGAAACTAGACACATAGGGCTTCAACATATTAAAATTTCAGATCCATTGGAGTTGTGTAGCAATAAACTCAGATAAAACACTAACCGGGCAGAATAGGAAGCATTTGGTGGCAGCACCCAAATTTTTAGTTTACTCTTCTCTTGATTATAACAAGTATGCATGCCCAGTATTATTATGAGAATCCTATATTGTTATGAACATTGTATATACTATTATAGAAATTATTGAACTATTGTTGAGAATTTCTGGAATTGTTGCTGCTGGCACTATTCATGGGAAAACGGATGTGATCCGTTATGCTGCCCAAATTTCGGTAAGCATTATGATTGATTATGAGATTATAAGTGTAAGCTGGAACATATATAATCCTCGAGTAAGAGGATAAGCTTATTTAAGTTCCCCTCACCCATGACTCACATGAGGCATGGCATTAGACCCAGCTAGTGTGAGTATAGGGGATAGGTCTTACATGAGGCATGGCATTAGACCCAGCTAGTCTAAGTATCGAATATTTAAGGTGACGAATGGCACTGTGATGAGCTCATTACCATTTATGCTGAGTGGGTGTAAAGATTTTAAGAAAAATTCAAACTTAGAGAAAGGATAAGAGTAAAGTTATGAGTATATTCCCTTTTTACACGCATTAAGGGTATTAAATGTTGTTGAATTGTATACTTGAGTTATGCATGTATATTTTGTAATCTGCTTTTCTACTGTTAATAGTTAGACTTATTCACTACCTCCGACCATGTTCATAGTTATCATAATAAAAGACCGAAGCCAATAGGGGTTAAGATGAGATAACTTTAGGAATATAGAACCCTACTGAGTGTTGGAAGAATTCTCACCCTATGTAGTACCCACTTTACTTTCGAGGGGGATCAGTCACGATGGGCTAGCAAAGAAGTGGTGTTCATTGAGTTCCCGCATATATGCGACTTCATTACAGCCCCACCTACGACTCGTTGTACATAGTCGGCTCGTGCCGATTTAGGGTATACTTTTTCAGCAGCAGTGACTTCACGGTGCCACTCTTCCACCCCTTGTTCGACCCCACTGTTCCATATTTCGCCTTCCCCATATCCGTAGCGCATCCGGCACCTCCTCCCGCACCTGCGGCTCAGGCGGATCCCATACCAGCCTCACCTCTTCACATGGTTCCCGGAGACCCGATGGACGCCGAGGATGACCCGTCCGAGGCCACCGACTCTTCGTCCTCCTCATCCGGACCTGATGACTCCTCCCCGACTGGGCCTGCTATGGCCAACGGGTACCTGACCCCGTAGTAGATATATTTGGCTAGCTGTTGTACATGATGGCCCTCTTTTGACAGGATGATGTATTGGGCCATAGGAGTAGTTTTGTTAGGACTTTGACTTGTACTTAAATGTCCTATGAGGACTCTTAGGACTGCACTTTTATGATATCGGCCAGGATCTTTTTGGTATGTACTGGCCCTACATGTATTCCTTACAGTGTATATATCAGAGGATGTCCTCTATGGATGCAGATATATATATATATTTACCTTTCAGTATATGTGCATAAATTCAGAAAAATTTCTACTGCATTCCTTTCATTATTTCAGTTTGTACGAAATTATTGTTTCACGTTATACGCTTAAGTTCTTCTGCACGCGAAATATAAAGAAAGATTCGTCGTGTAAATCATAGTCAGGATTATAAATAATAAATTTTAATAAAAACCTTTAACATACTATACTACAATTAAGTAAATATAGTAGATAGAGTAGGACCTTACAAAAGAAGTCACATGTGAATAGTCAACATTCAACTATTCTAAGATAACAACAAAATTATAAACAAATAAACGGTAAGCCAAGAACAATTCTTGCCAATCTCCTCTCCTGCTTAAATTCTAAGCCTTCAAATTTCTCCTAGAATATAATAAACAATTGTTAGAATATTTAAATGAAATATTAATCACAGAAATCTAAGAATATATGTGAAAAATACATGATTTTACCTTAGTGCTGGGCTTGCAAAACACTATTAATCTCAACCTCTTGACGTCCTGAAACTACTGAAATTTCTAAAACAAGAATAAAAGAAAAAAAGAATGTAATGTCAAATGAAAAGATACAAATAATATAACAAAGTTAAAACTTAAAGATATGAAAACTGTCCCAAAAAAAACTGGCCAACAACTTAAAGATATGGAAAGCGATGAGGAGTTGACTGTTTGAGGTGGAAAGATGAGGAGCAGAGATGGAAGATGAAGGAAGAAGGAAAAGGTTAGAGAAAAAAAAAAGGGTCTCGGATAGGTATTTGTTGGCCTAGCGGAAGTATCCTTGGTTATCCTTGCTAAATTTACTACCTATTTAATCACCAAAAAAAGTGTGCTAATTTGTATTTCTATGTTGTTAAGTTAATATTTTTCATTAATTTTAAAATATAAAGACAGAAAATTACAAAATTTTTTTTCATTAATATTTAAATAAAATTTAACATAATAAAGTTCTTAAGAACAAAAATGAAGACACGAGTTTTAGTTCAAATTTTTTCTATTTGCAGGTTCTAAAATGTTTCGGTTTGGAATAAGAGATTAATTTTACTATACTATTACTATGAAGAAAGTTTTATATTGATATTTAATTATATATTATTATATATTATATTTTGAGATAATAAATATAGAAATTAAATATTTTTGTACTAACAATATATTAAAATCAAATTCTTAAAACAATAGGATTAAATATTTCTAAAGATTCATTTGCTGACTCATCAATATCAAAAGATGAATATCATCAATTATGATTCAAGAAAATATATGTTGGTATAACTCTTTATATATATATATATATATATATATATATATATATATATTTAAAAAAAATAGGAAAAAAAGACAGCATAAATTCTAGTTTCTGGATTTAAATAACTAAAGAAGCCTAACATAAAATTAGCTCCGATTAATAAAGTCATCAATGATTAATCATTTACTGTTCATGCTTGTATATACTAATAAGGACTTATTTGGTATGCATCATATGATTAGGCTTGGTAGTATAATATCAGATAGTATAAAGTTTGATGGTATAAAACTTGTTAAATTTTAATTTTATAGTATTTGGTATAATATTATATAAGATAATATTATCTTCTCGATATTGCAAATAATTTTAATCATAAATAAAAATTTTAAAAAATAAAATTATAATAAAAAATAATTTTTATTGGGTATTTAATAGCAAGTTTTAAAATAAATATTATTTTTTATTACAATTATTATAAATAATTATTAATTTTTACTATAAAAATCTAAATTATATCAAATGTTATTTCTTATTTATTTTAATATTTTTAATAATTATTTTTAGTTTAATAAGACATAAAAAAATTGACGAATGTATAATACTCTCTTTTCTTATAGATTTAATAAATTTTTGTTTTACTTTTCATCGTAATATATAAGCATAAAAAGAAAAATACTAAAATAATAATTTTGATTAAATATTTAAATTTAAATTAAAAAAGATATTATAATTACAATATTTATTGATTATAATTATTTTAAAGATATTGTTTATTTTTCATTATATGTAATTATAATCTATATGCAATTCTGTCAAACCTTTGATCATGTAGTTAATATAAGTATACAAGTGAAAGAGGATAAATGAAATTATTAATGTATAAAAAATATTTTTATCTGGATTTAACGTATAAAATTAAAAATATAACTATACGAAGACACAAGCGACGTTATCAAAGTCACTCTTCACCGCAGTGAAGAAACTATTCCAGCATCGTTAGTGTGACCAACATAAAAAATTAAAAAATTTTGAAGAGAAATGAAAATATTTGAAAGAGCAATTAATATATCCATATTTATATTAAATATATTATAGGAAATAGCTACCATGCTGACATGCGAGTTATTTAAAAAATAAATATAAAAGGATATATGTCAACGTAGTAGATTCAAGGTTAAATTGTGTACCAAGGAAATCTTCTATGTTGCCCAATCAATTTTGTGACAATTAAGTACATTCCATACGTCAAAAATAAAAAAATTAAAAAATGCAATAAAGAAGAAAGAAGCTTACAGTTTACGCGTTAAGCCTTTCCTCTCCATAATGTTGTTCACAAAATTGAAGAAGGCATTCCTCCAAGAATGGAATAGTAACACAGGGCCAAATACTCCCCAAAATCCAATAAAAAATCCCAAACCCATACTTGTGTAGAATCCTTGGGTGAAAGGGAAATCCTCATGATGATGCTCTTCATTCTCCCAACGATCATGATCAGATGTTTTTGCTTCTGGACACATTCTTTCAAGTGGCTTGCCACAAAGGTAGGCATTTCCTTCATAAGCAGCAGTATCAAAACTTTGTAATTGTGTTCCTAATGGAATCCTTCCAGATAAATTGTTATATGATAAGTTCAGAACACTAAGCATGGTGATTTCAGAAAGAGTTGAAGGAATTCTTCCAGATAAATGATTTCTTGATAAATCAAGAAGATCCAATGAGTATAAGTTCCCAAACTGTGGTGGAATTTCTCCACTCAAATTATTATTTGATAAATCCAATGATCTTAATTGCACAAGATCGCCAATCTCTGGTGGTATTTCTCCATAGAGTTGATTGCTTGAAAGATCAATCAAATTCAAAAGTCTCTTATTGTCCTTGAATAACAATTCTTTTCCTTTCCATGTTATTAGAGGTAAGAAATCATATGAATATAAATAATATGGAGTACCATCCTTATGAAAGGTAAAGAAGTAGTCATGAAAGGTATAGAAATGGTCCATGGTTTCCATGAGGCCAAGTTCCTTAGCCATTGAAGAAAAATTCTTCAAGCATTTTGGTATTTCTCCAGACAAATTATTTTGTGAAAAATCCAAAACCTGTATGGCTGTTAGATGACAAAGAGAGAGTGGCAAGCTTCCATTAAATTGATTCTTTCTCAAGCTAAGCACTTCCAATTTTTGTAAGTGAGAACCTATCCATGATGGCATGGGTCCTAATAATTTATTTCCACTCACGTCCAACAATATTAACTCAGTGCAATTTTTTAAGGAAGGCAAATTACCTGTAAACTGATTATTGCGTAGAACCATAAGACGGATTCGAACCAATGATTCCATAGAAGTTGGAATATTTCCATAAAATGCATTATGACTAAAATCAACAATTCTCAAATACTGCAAATGGCTGAAACAATTAGGGAATTGTCCTACGAAATGATTATAGGACATATTCAAAATGGTTAAGCTTTCACTAGCTGCACATAAAAATGAAGCCATTCTTGTGGTGTCCGAAATCGTCGCATTAGAAATATCAATGATGATAAGGTTCGTTTGAGTTTGAAGCCATTTTGGAAAATCAGGAACCACCGTGCAAGATTGCAACTTTAGCACTTCCAATTGAAATTTAGGAACCCATTTGTCATCGAATTTCACTGTGAGGGGATTATGAGATAAGCTTAGATCCAATAAATTGGTGAGATTAGCAAGTTGGGTTTCAGTTATCAAGCCTTCTAAAGAATTGCCTTCTAATTTCAAATACTGCAACTGGGACATTAATCCAAAACTTTTTGGTATTGTTCCATTCAATTGATTATTTGAGAGATCAAGTTCTCGAAGGGATTTCATTACATTGCCAAAGTCAGCTGGCATAGGACCTTCTATATGGTTATCTTTAAGTCGAAGGTCAACAAGATTAGAGCTAACATTGAATATCCAAGTAAATATAGATGAGGTGAACTTGTTGTAAGACAGATCCAGAAGATTAAGAGACCCAGATAAATTCAAAGGAAGAATATCCATATATGAAAGACTACAATTTCGTAGATCTAAGTAACTCAGCTTTGGAAGCTGAAAAACCATTTGCAACCATTCTTTGGACTCATTAAGGCCAGACACCGTACTCAAGTCAAGTTCTTTCATGGAAGAAAGATGAGAAATCCACTCAGCGTTAGTGCTAATAATTTGTTGATTGTCATTATCACCAAGAGTAAGCGTATCTAAGGATGAAAGATATCCTAACTGATAAGGAATTACCCCGCCAAGATGATTGTGGTGGAGTTGAAGCTTTTGCAAACTTGAGAGATTCCCAAGTTGGGGAGGGACTGCACCTCCTAGATAGTTCCAATGGAGATTAAGAACCGCCAATCTTGACAATTTCCCTAGTTGGTATGGTATTGTTCCACCAAAAGAAGCAAAAGATAGATCAAGATATCTTAAATTGGTTAGAGAACCAAAGAACAAAGGGATTTCATTCCCTTCAAAATCATTCCAGCTGAGGTCTAAATACCTTAAATAATGCAATTCTGTTATTGATGCTCTAATCTCACCTCCCAAAGGTTGCTCCCCTTCAGGAGCATGCAGATCAAGCCTCTCAACATGGCCAGTTTTGTTGTTACATTGAATTCCGCTCCACTCGCAACAATCTCCATGTTTGCTCCATGACGATAAACGACCATAAGCATCCACCAAGCCTTGCTTAAGAGTCACAAGAGCCTGTCTTTCTTTCTCTGTGCAGCTTATGTTAGCATCTTTGTTTTTCCATCCAGATGCAAGCTTCAGAAACACCACCTGCAAAAGCAACATGAGAACAAGAGCTTGAAGAAGTTTGAAACAATTTGTATTCATTGTGATTCTGCAGAGAAATATCTGATATAGCTGCCTTGACAAATGAAAAAGCTTCAAGCTTTCTATATATACTTGGTACTTAACAAGAAAGAAACCTGGAGTGTGAAAGAGAGAGGAGAGTCATAGAACTGCATACGCAATGTCTATGTCATAGAACAGGACAATCAATCCATGTCGTGAAGAAAAATGAGAATATGAAATTTAGAAACGAAGTTGGTAGTCTTAGATATAATTATATTATGGGTATTGTACATATAGATTCCACCTTGCTAGTACTTCACATAGGAATTGTCTTTGTCAGATAACTTCATGTGTTGTTTCTCATAAATTTGACTTCACATAAGTCAAGAAAATTTCACTGCAAGTTTTGGCTCCACATGTGAAAGGTTCACGGTATGTGGAATTTCTTCATTGAAACAATGACCATATATGCTTTAGAAAGAATTTGGTCTTCTTAGATACAATTATGTTATGGTTGCTTAGATTCCACCTTCTATCAAGCACCTTGTACGTACGCAATATCCGTCATAGAACAGGACAATCAAGCCAAAAGTCATGAATAAAAATGAGAATATTCTTTAGAAACGAATTTGGTCATCTTAAGATATAATTATACCATGTGTTGTACATATATTCCACCGTGCAAGTCTTTACGTACGAATTCGTCGTCTTTGTCAGATATCATAAATTTTGAATTCATAATCACAAGAAAATTCCACTGCAATTTTTGGCTTCACACCTGAAAAGCTCAGAGTGTATGCAATTTCTTCATTGAAATAATGACCATTGTACAGCTTTCATACATCTGTAAAGTCAAGCAAGACGGGTTTTTCTCTTTCTTTTTTCCTTTTATATTGTATCTCAGTAAAATCAATACTGTTATTTGAATTTAATTTTTCAGACAACATTTCAACTTCGGCGATCGATATATCAAGTATTGGAGATTCGATTACGTTTTTGGTTAATGTGGTATAGCAATGTAATGGATCTATAAATCTTTAATTTAGGGTTTAAGGTTTAGGGTAACACAGCTGAAATCTCCATTAATTAATACGTGAATCACGATGTATCCTGAATAATGTCTAAAACTTGAATTTTGAAAAACATTTCTCTGGAAAATCGCTTGCATACAATGGCAGTTTCTCAAAAAATTACCTTGAAATAGTGCTACAGTTCGGTGTAGGATGCTGTTAATGCCATCATTTCAAAGGGGGTGAAGGATTCATTGGCCCACTCACGTTTGGGACTTAGTCCACCCATATTGGACCGTTAGATGGCTTTTATTTTAAAAATTTGAGAAAAACATATTTTATTGATCTAACCTATAGGCCATTTTATATACAAATTTTTAAAAAAGTGTAAATCAACTTGTATTTTCTCTAATATGTATTTTAACCCTCTTATTCAATTTCTGTCTATTGTTAATAGAAAATAAGTGCATCATATCCTCTTGAACTTTGAATTATGTACACTTTAGTCTCTAAACTAAAAAATAATATACAAACTGATATTTTAAACTTTCTTGAATATGTATTATTTCCATTCACAATAGATAAAAAAATTAATGGAAGAGTCAATTTATATAGTTATGAAATATTAGGGGTCAATTTGCATATTTTCAAATTTTTGGAAATAAAGTGTCATGACCTATAATTATGGGAGTAAAGTATTTTTTTCTCTAAAATTTTTTTTGCTACATTTAATTACTGAAATATATGCGTTAAGTTTTATGAAATTTAGTTTATTTACTGGAGAACAAATAAGTGAATAAAAAATACAAAAATATTAGTGTAGTGTGTGATATTTTGTTCTTTAGTAAATAAATTCAATTCTTCATGGAATAAATTGACAGTGGATTCTCCACTAATTGAAGGGAGAACATGAAAAATGTTGAATGTATCGACTTTAATTCCCTAATAAAGAAACTGTGTTTCCAAATTAATCCGCAATTTCTTAATAATTGAATAGACAATAAAAATCTTGTGAGTATCTAATGCTTCAATAGGGTTATTCACGAGTCGATTTGGGGGTAAAACAAAAAGCCACCCAAATAATTTTGGATAGGTTGGGTTGAGTCGAGTTTTTGAAGAATCACTGATCTTGGTCAATTGCGGTACTCGGGTTGCTTCTTTTCCCTTTTTTTTTTTTTTCATTGAAAACATGTAATACATTATAATATCAGGCACCTTTATTGTTGAATCTGCATGTAACTAACTATACATAAATTTACAAAAATATAACTTCTACATAATTCCATTGTACCAATATCAATCAATTTACAACTAAAACATTTTGGTTATAATTCATAATCCAATATCAATCCACTAACATATCAATTTAAAGATTTGCGTGCTCTCTCTCTGCAAGTGCAAGAAATTAAACCATAATCTGTCCAGAACTTGAGCATTCTTGACAACAATGATTCAATAAATAGCCATTAACCAAAATGACATCCATAATCCAACGCCAACGATTCATACCCAAAGGCTAAACACCCAAATAGACAAAGTTACAACAATACATTACACAAATAGTAAAGATCATCTAGTAATCTAATAGCATGGCAACATCCATCAATGATCAATCCAAGTATAACATACATCAATTTAGGATTTACAAGTGTAAGTCATATCATAAAACCAACTGAGACCAATCGACCCCAAAGCCATAATGGGAAAATCCCAAACAGCCCAAACAAAAACTAAGAAGTCATAGGTGAACATTCAACATTCAACTATTCTTAAATAACAACACAAATCATAAATAAATAACCAGTAAGCCAGGAACAATTCTCGCCAATCTCCTGTTACCTAAATTCTAGGCCTTTAAAGTTCTCCTAGAATATAACAAACAATTGTTAGAATGTTTAAATGAAATATTAATTGTAGAAATCTGAGAATATAAAAAATATATGATTTTACCTTAGTGCTGGGCTTGCAAAACACTATTAATCTCAACTTCTTGAAGTCCTGAAACTACCGAAATTTCCAAAGCATGAATTAAAAAAAAAAAAAAAGAGCACAATGTCAAATGAAAAGTTACAAATAATAAAACAAAGTTAAAGCTTAAAGATATGAAAACTCTCCCAAAAAACGTGGCCAACAACTTAAAGTTATGAAAGCGACGAGGAGTTGACGGTTTGAGGTGGAAAGATGGAAAGCAGAGAAGGAAGATGAAGGGAGAAGGAAAAGGTCAGAGAAAAAAAAAAATCTCCCGGAGGTATTCGTTGGCCAAGCCGAATTAACCTTGGTTATCCTTGCTAAATTTACTACTTATTTAATCACCAAAAAAATGTATTGATTTTTATTTCTATGTTGTTAAGTTAATATTCTTCATTAATTTTAAAATATAAATTTCAAAAAAAATATTTTTCATTTATATTTAAATAAAACATAATAAAATAAAGTTCTTAAGAACAAAAAATGAAAACACGAGTTTGGCTCAAATTTTTTATATTTGCAGATTCTAAAATGTTTCAACTTGGAATAAGAGATTAATTTCAATATATTATAAGTATAAAGGAAGTTTTATACTGATATTTAATTATATACTATTATATGTTAGACTTTTGAGATAGCAAACCTAAAAGTTAAACACTTTTACTAATTTAGCAATATATGTAAATATTTATATAAAGTATTTTTATACTGGTAATATATTAAAATTAAATTGTTAAAACAATTGGATTAAATATTTCTAAAATTCATTTTCTGACTCATTAATTAATATCAAAAGATGAATATCATCAATTATGATTCAAGAAAATATATGTTGGTATAACTCTTTATATAAGTTATAGGATTTTTTTTTTTTTTAACATTGGAAACAAAGACAATATAAGTTTTAGTTTCTGGATTTAAAATTAATGACCCGTAAAAGAGCATGTTATTGCCCAGAAATTCATATATGAACACAAATTCTATAAAAGACTAAGGCATTCTACAACCCCAATTTCATCCATGCAAACAAGCTAGATTTCTTGAAACACCTATCAAATAAGCAACACAAGACCGGTTAACTCAATGTAAAATCTTAATTTGGTGCATTCTGCGCTTTCTCTCTTGTAGCAGGTCAATATGGAAAATCATGAGCAAGAAAGAAAATTCCAGGGGGCCAACTTTTGTTAGCTTTACCACCGTCAGGAAATTTGCATTATAATTGTGTAGTGCTGTCCGAAATTAAAGCACACTAGTCGTGCTTGAACAAGAAGAGCAACGAGAATCACCAAACCATAGATTGGAAACTATATATTATACTGGAATGAGACCCGCACATTGTGAGGGACAAATAAATTATAAGAAGAATTATTAAATATTGTAAGAATAATTATAGGTGAAATAACTATATAATGAAATGAAAATATTATTTATTTGTAATAAAATTAAAGTATGATAATATAACAAAAACAAAGATATATATCCTTTTATGGCCATTTGAAATATACTGAAAGCATATGAATGTTTGAAATGTATCATTATTTAATTATGTCATTTTGAAACAACAAAGATGTCGATTGTATTTGAAGACGTGTTACATGTTCAATTTGTTTTAAGAGTAGTTGGGCCGTTGTTTAGAACAAAAGTCTTTGTAATAATATAGTTTTGGGATCTTTTTTTTCAAATTGTAATTGATCTTTATGTCAAATAATTAGTTAGTAATAATAATATTATTTTTGAAAAGCCTAATTACTGTAACTTTTAAAATAGTTATGATTTAATCAAAAGTATTTACTTTCTTAAGAAAATGAGCTAATTTAGCTTAAGCTTTATCAACAACCTGAAAAGGTTTAAATAATTTAAAGTAAAAAATTAGATCCATATAATTAATTAATTAAAAGTAATTATAATAGAGTAAAGATTTGAAATAAAGTTTAATGCACATGTATTTTTTAGTTGAGTATAATATTAAGAAATAAAATAATATAATTTAAATTAATATGAATTTTATGATTCTTAATATAATAAAAAGTTACTTTTGTGTAACTAATTCTTTGTAAAATGTAAGATAGATAAAGACTGAGAAGTTGATTAAATAACATTTATTTTCACTTTTGTTGACCTATACCTACGTACAATTGTAAAACTCTACATCATATGTGATACATGTAGTGTAATTGATTTTTCAAAACATTTTAATAATTTTGTAGTTATATCATATTATATAATTGAGTTTTCCCCCCTCAATTTTATAATATGATATGACTTTAAATTATTAAATTTTTTTGAAAAAAAAACAGTTATACTATGCATAAAATTGAATCTACCCAAAAAATATTATAAAATTGAGTTTAAGATAATAAATTGAGTATAAATTAAAATATTACATAGAATACTATACTAATATGAAAAAGAGGCCCACAATTTTATACTATGAAATGAATTTAAAAGTATTAAAAATTTTTGAAAAAAAAGATATACTGTGTATAAAATTGAATCGACTAAAAAAATTATAAAATTGAGTTTAAAACAATAAATTGAGTTTAAATTAAAATATTACACATAATACTATGCTAACCAAATACTTTTCCAATTTGAGTGGTGTGTACAAGTTAACCACAACACACTTCCTTAGACACATGGAGCAATACATAATGACATAACAGCATCATATTCTATGATGATGCTAATCAACCACGGGCTACCATTTTGCTTAGCCGTTGAAAGAAACTGATATGTGGCACTTGTGATGTGTCTCTCCCTTGTATTCCTATCCTATCTTTTATCCCACTTTTAAACTAATGTGGTACTTGTGATGTGTCTCTCCCTAGTACTTCTCTGGACGACCTTCTAGTGGTTTGCACCAATTAATTGGTGGATTAAAGAAATTGACAAAGAATTGTCCAAATTTAACATTTAGATATTGGATGAAAAGCAAATTAATGATTTCATTTTAGTTTTTATTATTCATCATCCTTATTTCCAAAATTCTTTGAACAAACTCCTCTACACATAAAACCATGCAAGACTATATAGAGTCTTCCCAAGCTTAAAGGCCTTCTTTTAGGATAACCAACATAAAGAAAACTTGATGATCCAACTTTCTGAGGTCAATAGCTCATATGTCAAGACACCAATAATCAAATCCACTTGCGCCAAGCACAAAGAAATTATCTATATACCAGAAACTAAAATGGAAATGGATGTCACCTATACAAGTGGAGCTCCAACTAAGGAAAACATGCGGGGATAGACTAGTAGAAGTTATGGCAAAGACCCAATGCAAAGTTTCATCATGCAAGATCCCCTAGATTCAGCCGAAGATATGGAAGAGATAGACATTGAGGCTAAGCTACTTGAAATAGAGTTCAAATAATAAAGGAAAAGAGAAAACTTAGAGGAAACGCTAACCTATCGCTCAGCCATGAGCCTATTCTCAAGTCACAGAGGTGGTAAATAGTGTCAAAGCCATGAGAAGCACAAAAACCAAAGGTGTCAGAAGCCATGTGAAGCATAAAAGACCAAACGTGTTAGAAGTACAAAGACTAGCAAAAAGAAAAGTTATGACAAAAAGGATAGTACCAAAGTAGTTAGAATTCAAGACAAATAATGTAAAAAGACTTAGTCAAGTCTTTAGACTTTGTCATTTTATACTAATAATATGATGTAGCTAGGTCAAAAAGTCTAAGTGGCTATAATTTGTAGCCTTGTGATAAATCTATGTAAATAGATATGAGCTTTGAACGTGCTTCTCTTTCGTCTATTAAAGGAGAAGCTTCTCAGTTGTAAAAATCATTAATCCTCAAATAATATTATCAATGTATTTCTGTAACAATGAGTTTCTAAACTTTTCTCCTTCCTCCTGAAAGTTATAACCTTGTTTAAATATGTTCCTGTAAATCTGAACAAATAAAGGAAATAACAAGACTATAGAAGATGCATATTATGCTCTATACTTGCCTTTATTAAAGGAATCTATGCATCAGAAATCTATTCGACTAATAATCCATTATTTTCGATCCTTTTTGTTTTTAGTATATGATTCTTATTAGTAATTGTGGCTGGATAAGTAAACTATTATGCTAGTGCTGAAATACTTACGTTGCCAAAGTAAGGATTGTATATTGAAGATAAGTAGGCTCTCGATGGAGTCGTATTAGAGCCTAAATGCGTAGCTAATGTATTTTCCTTTATTTCTAAAGACAAGGGAGCATAATAATATAAGTATAGTGAGGAGAACGAATAAGGAAGAATCCAAGATCGTGTTAGGTGTCTTTGTTTGCAAAGGTGGGAAGTATATAGTCTTCTTGGTTGTACTCTGTTCAGATTGGTTTGCTAGTATGCTGCCAATTAGCTTTTACGATTTTCTCTGTACTCTTTTGTTCTTGCTATTCACCATGTTTTGTGTGAGTAGCTTTCAATAAATTATCTAAAAACAAATACAATATTATATTATATATAATACAACAAAATATTATCTTCTCGCTATCATAAATAACTCTAATCATTAATAAAAATTTAACAAAAAATGAAATTGTATTTTATTGATTATTTAGTATTAAATTGAAAAATAAATTATATTATTTTTTATTTACATAAATCTAAATTATAAAATGTTATTTCGTATTTGTTTTAATATTTTAATAATTATTTTAAGTTTAATAAAATATTAAAAAAATTAAATAATGTATAACACTCCCTTTTTTTTTAATAGATTTTAATAAATTTTTCTTTTACTTCTCATCATAATATATAAGAATAAAAAGAAATTTATATTATAATAGTAATAATAATTTTGATTGAACATTGAAATTTAAATTTAAAATAAGTATTATAATTAGAATATTTATTAATTATAATTATTTTAATATATTGTTTATTTTTTATTATATGTAACTATAATCTATATGCAATTCTCTCAATCCTCTGTTAATGTAGTTAATATCAGTATACAAGTGAAAATGGCGAAATGAAAATTATTAATATATAAAAAATTTATATCTCAGACTTAATATATAAAATTAAAAATATAACTATACGGACACACGGACGACGTTGTCAAAGTCATTCTTCATCGCAGTGAAGAAACTATTCTAATATCGTTGGTATGACCAACATAAAAAATATTACGAAAAAAAAAAATTGAAGGGAAGCGGAAATCTTTGACGAAGAAATTATATCCATATTTATATTAACCATATTATATAAAATAGCTACCTAGCTAACATGCATATTCGGAAGAATGGTGTATGTTCGCTAGGTGTGTTTAGTGGTTAGTCCGGAGGTATCTATTTCCAAGTGAGACCTAGTGTTTTGCTAGCATGTCCAATTTTGTAGTGTCATAGGTCATTTTTATTTTTGGGTTTCAGATTGTGTGTCTGTATGGTTGGTTATTCGTTTTGCTGTATCTTGTTCTACTTCTCTCTTCTTGAGGGTCTTGAGCCTTTTTCAAATTATTATAAAAAAAGCATATTTGAAAGACAGTATGGCAGGACAAATATTTATGTTGCAGGTTTATTCGTATAAGCTCAATTATACTAAATGAAATAGTAATTGTTCCTATCTTGAGCTCTGAGGTAGGGTATGTTGGTGTTTAGATTTGGAATGTTCTTACCCTTTGTAGAAAATGAGCTCCGAAATTTTAAGGAAGGAAGAAATGCTACGTTGCAGGAGGGTGTTTCAGATTTAATCAAGCAATGGAAATCGTCAAAACGAAGGAAAACTTGAGGATTCGTTTCGGTGATTGGAATTAGGATTGATATGCAGAACTGCACAATGCTTGATTTTACAGAATTGGATTTAGTTGTTAGACCCTGCTGGGCTCTTTAAATCCTTTTAAGCCTATTGAAAGATGGATACAAATCATCGAAAATGTAACTAAACTACATGTGGCACTACAGCTCAGGGAGTCTCAGGAACGTGGTAGTTATGAGTTGCCCTAAACTATATCGATGAATATGAGATTATTGACTAGGGGTGTTTGCGGTGTGGTTTGGATCAGTTTTGAGTAAAAAATTCATCTGATCCAAATAATATATTTTATAGCGGTTTGGATAGGATCAATTTAATTAATTTTTGAAAAAAGAAAATTTTTAATTTATAATATTATAAAATAAAAGTAATATAAATCAATAAAATGAATAAATAAAAAATAAAAATAAATTATTAAATATTTATAAAATATTATTTAAGTAAAAATGATACATAAATAAAAAAAGTTGTAATAAATTTAAATTATTATAAGTAAAAGTATAAACTTAATAATAAAAAGATTATATTGTATAAGGTTATGTGGTTTGGATTGGATGAGATCAGTTTTGAAAATTAAATTCGAAATTTAATCCAATTTATACAATTTGTAAAAAAATATGATTCAATCCAATCCAAAGTTTTGCGATTTTGATTGATTTTCGATTTGGATTGGATTAGTTTAGCGATTTTAATTGGGTTGGATTGGATTGGATTTAAATACCCTTATTATTGACACTGCCTTGTGATACGAAATAGCATGCTTTCAACCTTAAAGGAGACTCTGGAAGTGCGTTCCGCGATTCTGCTAACTGGTTATGTTGCGAACAATTTTAGGCCCATATATATTGTTATATACTTACACATTTTTATAACATATAATTATAATTAATTTTATTTCAAATTTTTCATGCTTATATTCTAAATGTTAATTATGCTTGCTGTGGGGGGATTGACACTCGATTTGTCCCAAGCATTATTTTGATGAGCACCGGAGTAATTGTGCTTTACTTTTTCGACGGGAAGGTGGTAACATTCGTCCCCCCGCAAAGTAAAGATACGGATAGCAATAAGATGTGTCTGCTGGGTACAATAAACAACCATACCCAGTCCCGCCTTTGCTCTTTAGATTTAAACGCGCGGATGCTGCGATGTAACCTCTATGTTGGACTCATGCGATCGGAGGTTAATTGGCTGGTCTGGCCTCAAAGGAGTGGAACAATCATTTCATTGTAGACCTTGTATTTTCTTTCTTCCCGTAGTCTTCATCTTCCCATGTGTTCTTGTCCTCCTGAGACTGAAATGAAATTAGGCTAAGATATTTGACTGAACAAGAAGTTGGGAATTATGCCTCTTTTCATGTGTCATTGTACGCGAGTATTTACGAAGGATGGTTAAACCAAAAAAAAAAAAAAAAAAAAGGGTCATAGATTCAAAGACTGTTAGGGCAGAAGCACTTAGACTTTGAGAGTACATTTTTAGTTCCAACAAGGTGAAGTAATACGAACTATAGACAGCAACAGATTGTACAGTCAGCTTTGGAATTTTACGAGTAGGCCTAGATCTTATTGAACAAGAGCGTAAGCTTTTTTCAATATTCAAACTCTTGTCCCCAAACGTTGACCCCAAACTTCCACTTAGGTTCGTTTTAGAGGGCTTTTTCAGTGTCGGACCCTCAAGGCCAATTTGCTCCAATTCCCATTGGCTCAAGTGACTGGATGAATTTGAGCCTAGTTGCTTCAAATTTAATTACGTATTTATCACTCGTAGAGCAGTAGTTGGGATTGTTATTTTGGTCGTTGACATATAGTCCTATACAACTTTGCACTAACTGCGCATCTAATTTTCCCAACATTAAAACATTATACTGCCCCTACCGAAAAAAAATAGAAGAAAAGAAAGGGAAGAGAACAAATGCATATATTTGAAGGAAACAAACCAAATACTTTTCCAATTTGAGTGGTGTGTACAAGTTAACCACAACACACTTCCTTAGACACATGGAGCAATACATAATGACATAACAGCATCATATTCTATGATGATGCTAATCAACCGCGGGCTACCATTTTGCTTAGCCGTTGAAAGAAACTGATATGTGGCACTTGTGATGTGTCTCTCCCTTGTATTCCTATCCTATCTTTTATCCCACTTTTAAACTGATGTGGTACTTGTGATGTGTCTCTCCCTAGTACTTCTCTGGACGACCTTGTAGTGGTTTGCACCAATTAATTGGTGGATTAAAGAAATTGACAAAGAGTTGTCCAAATTTAACATTTAGATATTGGATGAAAAGCAAATTAATGATTTCATTTTAGTTTTTATTATTCATCATCCTTATTTCCAAAATTCTTTGAACAAACTCCTCTACACATAAAACCATGCAAGACTATATAGAGTCTTCCCAAGCTTAAAGGCCTTCTTTTAGGATAACCAACATAAAGAAAACTTGATGATCCAACTTTCTAAGGTCAATAGCTCATATGTCAAGACACCAATAATCAAATCCACTTGCGCCAAGCACAAAGAAATTATCTATATACCAGAAACTAAAATGGAAATGGATGTCACCTATACAAGTGGAGCTCCAACTAAGGAAAACATGCGGGGATAGACTAGTAGAAGTTATGGCAAAGACCCAATGCAAAGTTTCATCATGCAAGATCCCCTAGATTCAGCCGAAGATATGGAAAAGATAGACATTGAGGCTAAGCTACTTGAAATAGAGTTCAAATAATAAAGGAAAAGAGAAAACTTAGAGGAAACGCTAACCTATCGCTCAGCCATGAGCCTATTCTCAAGTCACAGAGGTGGTAAATAGTGTCAAAGCCATGAGAAGCACAAAAACCAAAGGTGTCAGAAGCCATGTGAAGCATAAAAGACCAAACGTGTTAAAAGCACAAAGACTAGCAAAAAGAAAAGTTATGACAAAAAGGCTAGTACCAAAGTAGCTAGACTTCATGACAAATAATGTAAAAAGACTTAGTCAAGTCTTTAGACTTTGTCATTTTGTACTAATAATATGATGTAGCTAGGTCAAAAAGTCTAAGTGGCTATAATTTGTAGCCTTGTGATAAATCTATGTAAAATAGATCTGAGCTTTGAATGTGCTTCTCTTTCATATATTAAAGGAGAAGCTTCTCGGTTGTAAAAATCATTAATCCTCAAATAATATTATCAACTTATTTCTGTAACAATGAGTTTCTAAATTTTTCTCCTTCCTCCTGAAAGTTATAACCTTGTTTAAATATGTTCCTGTAAATTTGAACAAATAAAGGAAATAACAAGACTATAGAAGATGCATATTATGCTCTGTACTTGCCTTTATTAAAGGAGTCTATGCATCAGAAATCTATTCGACTAATAATCCATTATTTTCGATCCTTTTTGTTTTTAGTATATGATTCTTATTAGTAATTGTGGCTGGATAAGTAAACTATTATGCTAGTGCTGAAATACTTACGTTGCCAAAGTAAGGATTGTATATTGAAGATAAGTAGGCTCTCGATGGAGTCGTATTAGAGCCTAAATGAGTAGCTAAGGTATTTTCCTTTATTTCTAAAGACAAGGGAGCATAATAATATAAATATAGCGAGGAGAACGAATAAGGAAGAATCCAAAACACAAATGGCATCCTCTTTAGATAGGAAAAATTACTATGCAATATTGTCAAATATGATTATATTTTTTAGAATGTTTTTATAATCAGTATTAACATGACCAAATGTTGGTACATATAAAGATTGGTGGTTCCATATCTGACTCTAATAGAAATAAAGGTATGCCATTGCATATGTTAGACTATACCTTTGTTTTATGAAATTTAAGCTATATTACAAGTAGCCATACCTATTGTATTAAAGGTGCCATGATACTAAAATTTTGCTACTTGATTAATGGGCTTTCCTATTGTATCATAGGTACAATGGTGCTAAATTTTTGGGCATATATATATGATTAAATGATAATTTTTGTTTCATTGGCTATTATTTTGTGAATGTGGTTGTATAATAAATTGGTATATGACAATTCAATACCCAAACGTTCATGGATTAGTACAAAAGCATATCAATCTACAACTAACTAGATCCTTTATATATCACAAAGATGATTAAATCTATGGCTATAGTAAAAAGATTTAGAGGACATTAAGGGGGATGAAACTAAGCCTAAGTAATATAAACTACCTATATGGATACCCATCATTGTGATGAGAGATCCTAAAATGTTAGTTCAATGGGAAGAACGAATCACATAGTGGTTTGTTATGGCGTGTACCATATAAAGAGTTATATAGTCAAAATTGGTTCCTTAAGGTGTAAGTGCATATACCTTCAATATTTTTGAACGATGAATTATTTAGCTTTTAATGAATTTTATAGACCTTTTGTAGTAGGGCATTACGGATTGCATGGACACCCTTGATAGAATTTCCCTATATAAGTATGCAGTGGGTAGGGGTGCTCACAGGTATGGTTTTACTTGTCTACTTGACTAACCTAACCGACCCGACCCAATGGAAATTTTTTGGGTTAGGTTAGTTAGTCAGGTTAGATCGGGTAGAACCTAAACAACTTGTTTATTCATTGGTTTGTGTATCGGGTATGAGAGCAGTACCTATATACCCGACCCCAATAATATATATATGTTTTATAATTATTATTCTAATTAACATAGAACCAAAACCCACCCACCACAAACCCAAACATCATATTCTTTATTACTTAGTAAACCCACCAACCCTTACAACACTACTATGCCTTCCTCCCTCGACCACCGCTGTGTATGCCACTGTCACCACTGCCATTGTGCTTGTTGCCATCTTCCCCACCTTCATCTATTTCAATCCTTCCTCCTTGCTTTGTCACACATCGCATAAAGTGAGAGTATGACAATTAAGCTGCTATTGTCCTTGTGGGAGACCTTCCTCCTACCTTCCTCACTTTGCCCTAGCCACCACAAGAGAGAGAGTTGCTAAGTCATTGCCTCGATATTCTTGATTTACCGCTGTCCTCGATGATCTTAGATAGTGATCCTTTATCCTAGTCTCGTGCTTTGTCCCCTCCTTTTTCTCAATTTTATGCCAAAAGTCATTAGCTTTCTTTCATTTTGCACTTCCAAAAATCCCCCATAAGTCATTCCAAGAATTTTTAGTTTGCAAATCAATATTTTGATTTGTTTAAAAATACATTTTTTTGGCTAATATTTTGTGATTTAGTTACATCTTTTGCTTTTATAATTCTTAAAATTTGCAATTGCTACTATTGGTGTATAAGATTGAATGAATCTAACCCAGATTTGGTTTAGATTTTTGTAAGTTTTATTTTTTTTTCCAAAAATGAAATTCATGTGTTTATTCTCTTTCTTAAAAAAAAAAATAACTCGACTACTCGACTTAACCTATCTCATTTGATTAGATTGAGTCTTTTTTACTCATTAAATCAACCCAACTTGACCCGTGAATACCCCTGACAATGGGGCCACTCCTATGAGTAATTATGACTAAGTTCTCTAAAGTGTTCATGGAAAACAATAATATGAACAAGGTTGTAATATGTAGGCTTAACTGCTTAACATTACATGTAGAATGTTATGTGCATGATACAATATCTTGGAATCCCCTAGGTAGCCATAATTCATGGCTATAAACCACTATTGGCTTTGCACCAAACTTGTATCATTACCAAGTAAAGGTTCAAGGCAATACTACCTCTATTATGCATAATAATCCTTCTTTACCCAAATATTTTATGTTTTATTGCATAAGTGTACTTTTATAGAAATAAGTGGTGGATTGTTGGAGTGTTTTTATAAAAAAATTATAGTATATTTTAATTTTAAGTAACCAACAATTACAAAATTAATTATGTTTTAAAAAATTATACATAGTATTGAAAGATAATTAATGTTGATCAAAATGATAATGGTCAAAATGTTTAAACACTATTATTTAATCTTTATAACTTGTTTGTAGGTAATGTGTAGAAAATTATGTATAAATGTATGTCACAAAAAATTAGGATATGAGACGTATAAGAAGAAAAAATATATTACTTGTATATCATATTATATTGCATGGGTAGACAAAAAGCATGGGAAAAGAGTGTCCTATTTCTCTTTGGGCAGAAGCAGGGAGATGACAAACATGATTGTTGGATTGTTGCATTCTCGAGGCAACATGCTGTGACATATTACACTAGGATTTTATTATACTTCCTGTGGAGGTGTGGATTGTCCAAAAAAAAGTGAGATACTTGAGTCTTAGCATAGTGCCTTGCCTAATATCTAACTAGAAAGATTTCTCTCTACTTTTCTTATATTGTGTGTTTTCTTCTTGTCTTGTAGGTTAAAGACTTGAAAATGAATCAAGCAATTTTTTTTTCGTACTTGGGGATATTTTCTCCAACTAATTTCAATCCAAGGGAACAACATACTGTTAACCAATAATATATTATCATGTTATGAAAATTATTTAATCTTCATAATAACTACTTCAAAAAGAACACATAACAATAATATATAATTAACTTATAGTGTAACATTTTTCACACTAACAATATATTGAAATTATACTTATAAGTATTTTATTTTTAAATAAAATATGCATAATTTTATCTAATTAATTATAAGTTAAGACTTTTGAGCAAAAGAAAAAGAAGGTGGCAAGATAGACATAGTAGAGAGTCATTCTAGAATATTCATTTCTTCCGTTATTACATTTTTAGCTGCTAATATTACATAAGTACTAAAAGAAAAGATGTGTGTGTGTGTGTGATGATGATGATGATGATGATGGTTGTAGGATAATATTCCAGTTGAAGCTTATTAGACAAAGCCTTTCTTTCTTTCACCGTCACAAATGCTCTAACCGATTCCCCCCATAATTAAAGAATCATAGATAGTGTTTTGAATATTACAACAAATTTTGGGAAAAATCCCCAAAAAATTGCACCTTAAGCAATCGCCATTGTTATAAATATCACATTAAGCCCCCAAAGTATGAATCTAATCCTTACTTTCTATTATTGTAGTGTAAATCCTAACTTGGTTGTTGAAGTGCCTCTGTAGGTATATCACCCCCTAATTTGCTATCACATACAAAGTTTGTGGAGAGGGAGCACTTTTTTACCCATGTTCATGTACTTTTTCTACCTTGAACGTATGGACAAACATTAATGTTATTCATGGAAAATAATGAATTCTTATTCCCACCCATTCGATCTAGGGTTGTTATGACTATGGCCAATACCAAAAGATAGGTCCCCATGTAGTAAGACTGACAACAAAATAAACAACTGGCATTCATAACAGATTTGTTGCACCATACCACATGTTTGTACCTAGGTTTTTTTTACTTAACATTTGAGAAGCCTTCTATTATTGCTTCGAATGACAACCCCATCCTTCCACACTCGACATTAATGTCATCATGGTCAGGTATGTAGAAACAAATGCGAATTATAAAGGTCTCCTCAAGTTTACCAAGGAACATGCCCATGAAATCATGAAATTGAGTTAGATGCTCAACTTGAGAAATGCTTAGTGTACTAGTGAAAACAATAAATCTTGTTGCATAATGGAAGGCAAACTCTAGATTCAACATTTTTCCATTGCTTCATGATCCTCGCAAGCAGCATGAAAACTATAACGTCCCGATCTCCGAATTTCTGTCTGGGTCTCAAATAAGAGGAGCACGAGGTCCTACATCCAACTTCACCTTCGGATTTCAGGTAAAATGGGATAAATTCCGACTTCCGAGTTGGCCTGCAAAATTCCCGACTTCATCTGGTATTAACTTCCTGATTTCTGACTTAACTTTGGACTAGCGTGATTCCTGATATTCGACTTCATGTTTCAAGGAAAATATACCCGGTTTTCGATCTCATCAAACACACTGTACATAAAATACCAACTTCCGGGTTTAAGTACTTGGGTTTGATATTGTGATTTTGAATTCCCGAGTTCCGACCTTAAGCATCTTCATTCCGACTTCGGACTTGACCCAAGTTGATGCTTGAAAACAATGTTACAAGTACTGAACTCCGAGTTTAATGTAACGAGTTCCGGTCTTGGAGTTGAACTCGATTAGAATGGACATGAGTTCATATCTTAGATGATTTCCAAGTCATACACGATTTCCGATCTCCGAGCTTACTCCCAAGAGCCTTCCATTTCTGCTGGCATTCCGAGATTAGGTGATTGTAAGCTGTATGACTTCGGATATCCGACCTCGCTTCCAAGTTTCGAATAAACCAGACAAGATTTCCTCAAGTCACAAATAAGATGGGACGAGTTCTGACATCCGACTTCAGCTCCAACTCAAGTACAATGGCACGAGTTCCGATTTCAGGTAGAACGGAAGCGTATTCCACTTTTGGGACGACGTGGAGAGCAATTTGGCCACAAAAGTGAGAGACATGGCCGATCTTCAACCACAAAATTCCAACCAATCAATACCACAACCCTCATGTATTTAAAGCAGACACTCCTCTCCATTTTGGTCTGATTTACGTCTCCCTTTCCCTTTGCTCCAGACTCCTTCTTCCTTTCTCTCAATCAACTCTATCACTCCTTCAAGCTTAGCAAGGTTCTAACACTTCAAGTTTCAGCACTTAGCTCAAATCATACTCCAAAGAGGTAGGATTCCATTCTGTTCTTGAATTACTTGCACTATGATTGCATGAAATTGTACTCTTCTCCATGTATTTGATGAGTTATTAAATGTATTATGATGGATTATGATTGGATTAATATGAAATATTGAGTTGGAATCAAGGTTAGAAGAAGAAAACTAGGAGAAGTGAAAGTTTGGAATGCTGTCTAAGTGAGGAATTCCATGGCAGTCTGAGCAGTGAGTGTCTGACTCCGTCTACAGTAGGTTAAATCCGATGAAACTATTTTTAGATGAAAGTAGACATTCAGGGCTTTCCATAGATTTATAATATAAGGTCATTGGATTAGTTGAGAGAGATATGAATTTTTGAAGTTTGACCTAAGAATCAAGACTTTCATCCGGGCAGGGTGACTTGAGGAGGGTATAACTCACCCTATACAACTCCAAATTGAGTGAAACTAATTTTGTTAGAAAGCTTACACATAGGGGAACATTTCGATATGAAATTCTGAGTTTGTTATGACCCCAATTGATCCTAGTGATTCGAGAAAGTTACCTTATGTCCAAACTAAGCCAAGACAGAGTAATTCAGAAAGGTGGAATTTCAGGACTTATAACTCGAGCTATACTAAAGCAAATGGAGTGAAACTTGTGGCAAATAAAAGGTTGTCCTGTTCAATATGAGACCAATTTCGTATGATTTGAGCTTAGTTTCAATTTTTAGTGAATTTACACTTCCAAGAGTGTAATTCGGGCTAGTGACTAAACAGGCTGAGGCAAAATTTGAATATCTTGAGTTATATAAATCAAAATGATATGGGACCAAAGAGGTTAGAAAGTAGACATATAAAACTATTACATCCAAAATTTAGGTTTGAATGAGTTGAATAGAAATAAAGGTGGATCATACAAGATTCGGGCAGAATTGAATAGAATTGACGGAAGTGACCCAATTGATAATTTCGCAAGTGTTAGTGAAACATATAAGATTTGAGTCGAGGATTGCCAGTTTTACATTGATATATATATGTTAGATGGATTATATTCCTATGACTGATTTGTCCATGAGAACTGGCAGTATTCATGGGGAAACGGATCTGATCCGTTATGCTAACGAATTTACGGCAGAAGTCTATGAATGTTTATATGCAAGGATGAGTTTAAGTATGATGTGAGCTGTTTAAGTATGATGTGAGCTATGACGTATATGACAATAAATGATGTATATATATATATATATATATATATATATATATATATATATATATATATATATATATATATATATATATATATATATATATATATATATATATGAGTGCATTCAAAGACGTCTATGCATGACCATGTATGAGAATGAAAAGACATGAGTAAAATGTAAATCCCTTCACTCGGAGGCAGTTAATTGAGATCCCTCTCTGTGAAGGCAGTTAAAAGATAAAGATATGAATCCCTTCACCTTGAGACAGTTGCACATTGGATCCTTCCCGGTGAAGGCAGTTAAAAGATAAAGACATGAATCCCTTCACTTGGAGGCAGTTGCACTTTGAATCTCTCCCTGTGAAGGCAGCTACCCTCTACCTTGGAGGCACGTGGTCAGATGAGATCCCTCTACATTGAAGGCACGTGGTTAGATGAGATCCTTCAATTTTGAGGCACATGACCAGAAGAGATCCCTTCAATTAGAGGCACGTGACCAGAATGAGATCCCTCCAAGACTAGAGGCACGTGAATCCCCTTGTGGGTGAGTCGATGTGACGACGGTCACGAGCTGAGCTGACGAGCTCCCTCCAAGGCCAGGTTATCCAAGGGCAGTAAAGGCAAAAGACTAAAGACTAAAGACTAAAGATTAAAGTATATGCAAGCACCCCACTCACATAAGGCATGGCATCGACCCAGCTAGTGTGAGTTAGGGGACAGAACTTACATGAGGCATGGTATGACCCAGCTAGTATAAGTACCAAAGGAAGATCCCATATTCCTAAGGAACGTGACATGGCGATCACGCTCTGACGGGGTATGACATGGCGATCATACTCTGGAATGTGGCATGTAAAGATTTTATGATGAAAAAGGAAGATGAAGAAAGAAAAGCAAGTTTTATGTATATGCATAAATTTAAGTATGAGTAAAGTTATGTGCAGATGTTATGTTCCCAGCATATTGATGCTATGTGTGTTTTAATATGCTGCAGTTATTATTCATGGTATCGTTCATGAATTAATTTTTATGGGTTTTCCCAAATGCCAAGTGTATGATTAAAATAAGCTTTGCTTCGGACATTATATTTTCGAACTAACAAAATTAAACAGTTTCCATAACATATTCACCTTTTTCATAATAAACCGAAGCAAACTAGAGATGACAACGATGACATGATGTATGATAATTAGATAATCCTACTGAGAATTTATAATTCTCACTCCTATTTTCGTGTTGTCTCTAGATAGTTTGAAGTTTTGAAGGCAGTGAAGTTCTTTGTCAGGACAAGGTCCGCTCAGGTAACAAGATAATAACTCAGGTGTGATACTATAACCTAAGCATAGTACTGTACTTGGGAGGGTGTTACCAAAACCCTGCCATTTCACTTATCCATTCTCTGACTTCATCTTGTTGTATCCCACTTCGAAAGGTTTTGTTTGTAATGGATTAAAATAGGGATTGATTTGATTTGCAAATTAAATCTTATGTTTCGAACTTTTAAAAATAAGAAATTATTTGATTTATTAAATCCTAGGGTATTTGTTTGCTTCAATTTTGAAATCTTATCAAATTTGATAGGATTTAGTGGGAATTGATAGGTTGTTTGACTCATAAGACTACCTAGACTATTTTTGTTTGTTTATATTCTTTGATAAATGGAATGAACCCCATCATGTGTTCTACTTTTCTTACAACACTATAGATGGTGACATTCACTTCTCCTCTTACTTTCTAAGATCGTGAATGATTTTGCTGAGCCTGCAGCTAAGTTTTTTGATTTACTTTATAGTAGCACAGCATAACCAAAAATGTCTACTAGCTTAATCAACTTAGCTACGCATGCCATAATTGTGGGACTCAGTATGTCCTTCCATGTTTAATAGAGTCCAAACATAATAATTTATTTATAAATCATTTCAAATTCCATTTTATATAATTATTTCAAATATGAGATTTAACTCATAAATCAAATCAATTCAATTTAAATCAATTCAAATCAAATCAATTCCTAATTTTAACCATTGTTTCAAAGTCCTATTGGGACTAACACTATTAATGAGTTGTCTAACTCACAAGATTGCTTAAACTATTTTGATTCCTTTATGTTGCTAACAAATGGAATGAACACCATCATGTGTTATACTTTTCTTACAACACTATAGATGGCGATATTCAAATCCTTCTCCTCCTACCTTCGAAGATCGTGAATGATTTCTTTAATCTTGTGATTAGGTTTTTGACTCATTTTCTACCAACAAAGCACAATTAGAAATGTTTGCTAGATTAATCAACTTAGCCATGCATGCCATAATTGTGGAACTCAATAAGCCCTTCCATGATTACCTAGGTGGTGTATCATCTATAACATCGCCTATGGAAAGAATGGGCAAGTATTGAAACTGTGACTACAATGAGGGTTATGCGAACCGCACAAATGACTACATGAAACTTCGTGACTTTGTCAAGACTCTAATTAAAAAAGGGTAGCTTTATCAGTACATTGCTTAATCCCAAGATCAAAGACCATGGAGTTAGGTATGACATCACCAGCACTAGAGCTATAACTAGCATTAGAGCCTACCATAATGGTACCTACTATGAGATGTGGAGAGAAGGAATCCATGTCAAAATCATTTTCTGGCATCGTTGCAATTCATTACACTATTCCTCCCTTGTACTAAAGGTTTCTTATTTTGAATTCCTCATGAGATCAGTCAACAAGATCTCTCTTAGCTTTGTAAAAAGAGAAATGCTGAAGTATTCGAGAAATAAATACATGCAAGAGATCCTAAATTTAGCTGCAAGACTTGTGTCGAAAACTAGCAACCAAATAATCAAGTACCATTATCTTCATTAACAAAGGCACATATAATATTATCCCTAAACATGAGAACCCTATGGTTATCATCAACTACATGACCAATTATGAGATTAAGTAGGTATTTATGGTTCAAGGAAGTTTAGGGAAGATATTATTCAAAGATATCTTTGATCCCCTTAAGACATCACCCATAAGATCCTTATCTTTCAATGGGAGTTGAATGGATTTCCAGTGCCAAAGTACAAACCTGGTGGATATGTAAAACTCTAACTTAAACTTATAAATAAGCCTTTGTACAAAACAATTAGGCTAAAAATCATAGTAGTGGATTGCCCTTATATGTACAACATCATTCTCAAAAGACTTGCCCTCAATAAGCTAGGCACAATAATCTCCACTTTGTATTTAGCCATCAAATTCCTCATGGATGACAGCTAAATCATGATGATAAAGGCAAACTAGGTGGCAACATGGTGTTGCCATAATGCAAGCCTATTGATTGTAGCATTGAATAAGAAATCAAAATCATTACTTCCTAAATTCTGCCAAAACAACTTTTTGGTAGATTTAGGTGTTTAAAGTGAGAGATGAAAACGACATCCCCATCTAGACAAGCTTCTAGAGGAGATGTAATTGGGCCCTAAATCCTCTCAGACAACCTAGATAAGCAAACATCTATCCATAGAGACTAATGAGTGGTCAAGTGTAACACCCTCCAAACACATATGCTATACTTGAGTCATAGGATTTTGTCTGGAGGTTGCTACGGGTGCTTTGAAAGACATTTAAAAAATAAAATATAATATATGACCCTTAAAACTTGATAATTCTTTACTATATAAGGATCTGTTATCCCAAATATTTGATACATATAAAATAAAAGATTTACAATTTAAAAGAAACTTAACTCATTTTATGTACAAAACATGTTTGGGCATCCAATCGTCACTTCGTGGTTATCGATCACACACTTTAGCTTCCTAAACTAGGCTTAAGTCCGTGTCTTGCATTTAGTAACTATCCAATGACATCTACTATAGATTTAAAGTCCAATCTATATATTGGAATGTTTATGGAAACATAAAAATAGCTTGTGAGAATCTAAGATTCTTAATAGGTATACTCAACCCACTGATCACATAAAGAATCATCATAAATATTTCAATCGCTTCAGTTTGCTTACGAAAACATCAATAGTTACACATAGGCACTGGTTCAATTTTAAGTTTGAAAACATATTTCTCAAAGTGAGTTACTTTTAACAATCACTCAGTATATGTCACAATAATCATAATAGCAGTAACAATATAAACTTTCAATCATAATCATAGTAGCATTGCAACATAATAAGATAATTAAATGTGCATATGCTGATACTTATACTTGACTTATGTAAGTACACTTGGCTTTCTTATCTCTTTCTTTGACTTGCAACTTGAACTTCTGTACTTAGTTCTCTGGAAGTAAATGGCTTTTCTCACCTCTAAGTAATAATCTGCTTCTCAGGACTAAGCTCGTTCCTATACATGATTGCCTGTCTTAATTTCCCTGACTCTCATACTGTCATATTCCCCTTAAATCTGTTCAGAGGCTGGCCCAAGTGGCATATTCCCCTTAAATTTGTTCAGGGACTGACTTCTAATTCCCAATAAAGAAACTATTCCCAAATTAATACATAATTTGTTAATAATTTAATAGACAGTAAAAATCATTTGTGAGTATCTAATACTTCATTAGGGGTGTTCATGAGTCAAGTTTAGGGTAAAACAAAAACCCACCCAACTGATTTTCTGAAAAATCACTGGTTAATTTGTGTTGGGTCAGTTTGGGTACTTAGGTTGATTCTTTTCTTTCTTCCTTGTTTTTTTGGAAACATGTAATACATTATAATATCAGGCACCTAAATTGTCGAATCTGCATGTAACTAACTATACATAAATTCACAAAAATATAACTTCTACATAATTTTATTATACCAATATCAATCAATTAACAACTAACATTTTGAGTATAATTCATGATCCAATATCAATCTACTAACACCAATATCAATTTAAAGATTGGTGTGCTCTCCCTGCAAGTGCAAGAAATTAAACCGTAATCTGTCTAGAACTTGAGAGCCATCATTCTTGACAACAATAATTCAATAAATAGCCATTAGCCAAAATGACATCTATAATTCAAGGCCAACAATTCATACCTAAAGGCACAAAGTTACAACAATATATTACACAAATAGTAAAGATCATCCACTAATCTAATAGCACACCAACATCCATCAATGATCAATCCAAGTCTAACATACATCAGTTTAGGATTTACAAATGCTAAGTCATATCATGAAACCAACTTAGACCAACTGGCCCAAAAGCCATAATGACAATATGCTAAACAGCCAAAACAAGAACAAAGATGTGACGTCCGAAAATTCAATCACCTGTTATTAATCAATTTTCTCGATTAATTCACGCGAGTAAGGTTAGCTATGAACCATTTAAGATTTATTAGGATTCAAATGGATGTTAGTTAGGTAGATTAGAATGGAAAATTTAAAGTAGAACTAAGGTAAAGGCGAATGCGAAATCGGGTAAATACCGAATCTCCGATTGGGGGAAGATCCGATAAAACTTCAATAACTTAAACTACTGGAATAAAATAATATTAATGGCCCTGGATCCAAAGGTGGGGAGGCCATCCACCCCACCACCATCAGACGATCCACAATTCACCTTGTGGCTCAATTGAGGCCACAAGATTAAAGGACCAATCACACCGCGACAACTTACCCTTCAATTATTACACTTCAAAATATATTCTCTCTCACTCTCCTCTCCTTATCTCATCCGCCACCCTTCCTTCTTCCTCCCTCCTCCATTTTTCTTTTCCTCTTCTTCATCTCTCTTCACTTCATACACTCTTCACTTTGGAGATTTGAAGTTCTTTTGAAGAATCAAGTTGGAACTCAAAGGAGGTAGGGTTTAAAGCTTTCAATAGATGTTTGTATTGTTGATTAAATCTGGATTGGATATGGTTTCTGATCTGTCTTCTTGCTGATCTTGATGAAATATGGGTGGAAAAATGATGGGATGAGTGAAGAGGTGATAGATCAATGGGGTAGATCAAGAAGGGAGAGAAATCAGCAAGTCTGGAAACAGAGTTCTCTTAGGATTTTCGTACGAAATGCCCTCTGTCCCTCAGTTCCCACCGTTTAAATTCTATGAAAATATTTTTAGATGAAACTAGACATTCAGAGCTTTCCATACATATAAATTATTAAGTCATTGGATCAGTATAGAATTAGTTATGAATTTTTGAAGTTTGACCTAAGTTTCAGAATTTGATTTCGGGCAGGGAAGCTTACGTGAGCCATATCTCACTCCATATAACTTGGATTTAGGTGGAACAAGATTCTATAGAAAGCTAAGATTCAGTAGTTTATGCTATAAAAATTTCGGATTCAGACCTAATTTGAGTGACTCCCAGAAATTTCTAAAGTCACCCCTGATTCTGCTTAGGCCAAAACAGGGCAGTTTGTAACACCTGAATTTGAGGTTTTATTACTTAAGCTATAGTTGGACAAATGATGTGGGACTTATTGGAGGATAAAATTTCATATCCTAGCTTCAAAACAACATAGGTTTGGTAGCCAAACCCTTAGGATTCGAATTTTAACAGATTTTAACATTTTAGAGTGCTGTTCAGTTTAGTTATAGACCAAGCCAGAATAAAATGACAATATCTTGAGTTGTAGATATCAAAATTGAACGGGACCAAAGAGGTTAGAAACTAGACACATAGGGCTTCAACATATTAAAATTTCAGATCCATTGGAGTTGTGTAGCAATAAACTCAGAGAAAACACTAACCGGGCAGAATAGGAAGCATTTGGTGGCAGCACCCAAATTTTTAGTTTACTCTTCTCTTGATTATAACAAGTATGCATGCCCAGTATTATTATGAGAATCCTATATTGTTATGAACATTGTATATACTATTATAGAAATTATTGAACTATTTTTGAGAATTTCTGGAATTGTTGCTGCTGGCACTATTCATGGGGAAGCGGATGTGATCCGTTATGCTGCCCAAATTTCGGTAAGCATTATGATTGATTATGAGATTATAAGTGTAAGCTGGAACATTGTCACGACCTAACCTAAGTCATGACCGGCGCATAGGGACACATCCCTAGCAAGCCTACTTTAGACTTCATTCTAATAGAAAATCGGGCAGAGTCTCCTTTGTATTTAGGACTATTCCCAAATACGGATCCTCCACCTGCACAACAATCCAAACACACAAAATCATTGGGGATCCAGGCATTCTCTGAATGCACCCCACAGCACACAAAATGAGAATTTAAATCATAATCACTTGTAAAAAAAAATGTTTACATAACTATTCAAGAAGCTTAAATACATAATCATTGGAATTTAAACTAATTACATATAACAACATAAGACCTAACACAGGGAGGACCCTGCCTGTAGGTTAATGGAGCATTTATAGAGACTTTACAATTAAACTTAGATGCTGAACTTCTAATTAGCTGTGGAAGCTTGAGCATAATCTTGCACCTGTCTAAAAACATGGAAAGGAAGAAAGAGTGAGTCATACAGACTCAGTGAGGCATAATATATTTATCTTTAAAATCTCTTTATGGCTCATTTGAGCACCTTTCAATTCAATTGAATATAAACCTTATTATATCAACTCATATGTATCCTTGCTCATGACTTCAAACATATGATAACTTCAAGGAATTTCCGTAAATTTCAATTTCAACTTCACCTAATTACAGTTTCAGCTAGTAAATAAGAATCTTAAACATAAATGCATAATATAGAAATACTTCCTCAAAACATAGAAAATAAATACTTGTTCAACCTCATGAAAAACTTAGGGGAGGATTCTATTTCAGAAAATAACTGCCTGACTGGGCTTGCCCAAAGAAGATGCGATCTCACGCCTATAGTGACTATATCTGGGACATGTTGGCCGACATGCCAGAGCTAACAATCACCCTCGCTAGTGGGTTATACGAGGTGCACCAAGGCTAATGCTACTGTCATTAGCAAGCAGTTATTCATGAGTTTCTCCTTAGAAAGGCACTCACACTTACTGGGTCTTTGCCATGCCTCATGTGAATCCTTAAAAACACATTTCCTTTTAACTCCTTGACAATAACACTTTTCTTTATTAAAAATCATATAGTTTCTTGCTTATAACTTTAAAAGGATAATAAGATTCAAGAATCTTCCGTATTCTTAATAAACATAGTTATCAAAATTCACCAAATATACAAAATAAATGTACTATCGAATACAGTTTCAAAGTATAATACTTTCAAATTAAAGCATCTAGAGCTCTTTCTCAATTATCGAAATGTAACTGTTCTTTATATCCAATAACTCAGAATATTGACTTTAAGAACATAAAAATTCTGATAACTTGAACCTTCATGTTATTTAGATACTATAAATTAGCTTCTATAAGAGCTTGTCCCACACTTCTATGCTTAAACATATATATATATACACATAACTATCATGATTATGTCAAGAGTCGTATAAATACGGAGTAAAACATATTAATTCAATTCTTTCATAAGCTTCACTAAATTACATTTTTGGCATGTAGATAGGAAATTAAGAATAAGAACAAGCTATAAATATACTAGCACTCACATATCAAGTTTGGAAAGAAAGGAGCCCAACTCTACGAAGTCTTAGAGCCACCAAGAGATTCTGGAGAGCATCTAACATGACAAATACAACTATTAGGCTTCCACAACATAACTATTCTAAGAATTTACTAGGATTAGCCCCAAAGGGCAAAACCCCCAAATTTCTAAAACCTAACCCCTTCCTCATGAGCTCAAATCTTGATTTCAAAGATAAACTAACTAATCCATGGTATAATAATGAGGGTTAAGCTCAAAAATTACCTTAGAGAGTGGAGGAAGGCGGTAGAGCATGAGGAGAATGGTGGGTCTTCTCCCACTATCACTTTCTCTCACTAGAAGATGAGAGAGAGAGCTCCAAGAAGAAATCAACCCCAAAGCTTAGCTAATGATGAGGAGATGATGGATTTTGGTGGTGGGTTTGAGTAAAATTGATGAAGGATGGATGGTTTCATGTAGGAAGAAAAGAATAAGAGAGGAAGAAGAGAGTGAGAGAGAGAAGCTTCGAGCTTCTTCTTTTAATCACGCCCAGTGGCCAAGGCCGCGACACAGCCTGGCGCGCCAGCCACTGAAGCTACACCACCAGATGTAGCCTTGACCAAGCCTTTGGCCTAGCGCTAAGGCGCCTGCTTTTTTTTTTCTCTTCCAAACTCTTTTCAAACATCATCATATACTTATTTACATTTCTTAATTTTAAGTTAATGTCCTCATTTATTTTATTCTCCATTAACTTTAAAACATAAATGTAAATAAGAGAATATCCCCCATTTGAATCCAATAAAAATATTGGAAAAATCAAACTCCTTAAGAATCAAAATCCAACTTTTGGATTTTAGTACAAACTTCTGAAAACTTACATTTTCTTAAACTTCAAGCTTGAAAATGAAAGGGTTAATAACTTCCAAAAATTCATTAAAAATCGCTCTTCAATTCTTTGATATCTAAGGAATAATTACCGGGACTTTTGATCCCATGAAAATATCCCAAACCTATAGCCCTCCAAGGGGGCATAGGGTCCAAACTTAGAGCTTTCACAGGGTCCGACAGAACAAAGTGTCACAATTCGTGTGACTCTTGACCCGGGCATTACAAACATATATAATCCTCGAGTAAGAGGATAAGCTTATTTAAGTTCCCCTCACCCACGACTCACATGAGGCATGGCATTAGACCCAGCTAGTGTGAGTATAGGGGATAGGTCTTACATGAGGCATGGCATTAGACCCAGCTAGTCTAAGTATCGAATATTTAAGGTGGCGACGGCCACGGTATGAGCTCATTACCATTTATGCTGAGTGGGTGTAAAGATTTTAAGAAAAAGTCAAACTTAGAGGAAGGATAAGAGTAAAGTTATGAGTATATTCCCTTTTTACACGCATTAAGGGTATTAAATGTTGTTGAATTGTATACTTGAGTTATGCATGTATATTTTGTAATCTGCTTTTCTACTGTTAATAGTTAGACTTATTCACTACCTCCGACCATGTTCATAGTTATCATAATAAAAGACCGAAGCCATTAGGGGTTAAGATGAGATAACTTTAGGAATATAGAACCCTACTGAGAGTTTGAAGAATTCTCACCCTATGTAGTACCCACTTTACTTTCAGATCAGTACGATGGACGCGACAGCGGTGGTGTTTATTGAGTTCCCGCATATGCAGCTTCATTACAGCCCCACCTACGACTAGTTGTACATAGTCGGCTCGTGCCGATTTAGGGTATACTTTTTCAGCAGCAGTGACTTCACGGTGCCACTCTTCCACCCCTTGTTCGACCCCATTGTTCCATATTTCGCCTTCCCCATATCCGTAGCGCATCCGGCACCTCCTCCCGCACCTGCGGCTCAGGCGGATCACATACCAGCCTCACCTCTTCACATGGTTCCCGGAGACCCGATGGACGCCGAGGATGACCCGTCCGAGGCCACCGACTCTTCGTCCTCCTCATCCGGACCTGATGACTCCTCCCCGACTGGGCCTGCTATGGCCAGCGGTACTGACTCGTAGTAGATATATTTGGCTAGCTGTTGTACATGATGGCCCTCTTTTGACAGGATGATGTATTGGGCCATAGGAGTAGTTTTGTTAGGACTTTGACTTGTACTTAAATGTCCTATCAGGACTCTTAGGACTGCACTTTTATGATATCGGCCAGGATCTTTTTGGTATGTAATGGCCCTACATGTATTCCTTACAGTGTATATATCAGAGGATGTCCTCTATGGATGCAGATATATATATATTTACCTTTCAGTATATGTGCATAAATTCAGAAAAATTTCTACTGCATTCCTTTCATTATTTCAGTTTGTACGAAATTATTGTTTCACGTTATACGCTTAAGTTCTTCTGCACGCGAAATATAAAGAAAGATTCGTCGTGTAAATCATAGTCAGGACTATAAATAATAAATTTTAATAAAAACCTTTAACATACTATACTACAATTAAGTAAATATAGTAGATAGAGTAGGACCTTACAAAAGAAGTCACATGTGAATAGTCAACATTCAACTATTCTAAGATAACAACAAAATTATAAACAAATAAACGGTAAGCCAAGAACAATTCTTGCCAATCTCCTCTCCTGCTTAAATTCTAAGCCTTCAAATTTCTCCTAGAATATAATAAACAATTGTTAGAATATTTAAATGAAATATTAATCACAGAAATCTAAGAATATATGTGAAAAATACATGATTTTACCTTAGTGCTGGGCTTGCAAAACACTATTAATCTCAACCTCTTGACGTCTCCGAAACTACTGAAATTTCTAAAACAAGAATAAAAGAAAAAAAGAATGTAATGTCAAATGAAAAGATACAAATAATATAACAAAGTTAAAACTTAAAGATATGAAAACTGTCCCAAAAAAAACTGGCCAACAACTTAAAGATATGGAAAGCGATGAGGAGTTGACTGTTTGAGGTGGAAAGATGAGGAGCAGAGATGGAAGATGAAGGAAGAAGGAAAAGGTCAGAGAAAAAAAAAGGGTCTCGGATAGGTATTTGTTGGCCTAGCGGAAGTATCCTTGGTTATCCTTGCTAAATTTACTACCTATTTAATCACCAAAAAAAGTGTGCTAATTTGTATTTCTATGTTGTTAAGTTAATATTTTTCATTAATTTTAAAATATAAATACAAAAAATTTCAAAAATTTTTTTTTCATTAATATTTAAATAAAATTTAACATAATAAAGTTCTTAAGAACAAAAATGAAGACACGAGTTTTAGTTCAAATTTTTTCTATTTGCAGGTTCTAAAATGTTTCGGTTTGGAATAAGAGATTAATTTTACTATACTATTACTATGAAGAAAGTTTTATATTGATATTTAATTATATATTATTATATATTATATTTTGAGATAATAAATATAGAAATTAAATATTTTTGTACTAACAATATATTAAAATCAAATTCTTAAAACAATAGGATTAAATATTTCTAAAGATTCATTTGCTGACTCATCAATATCAAAAGATGAATATCATCAATTATGATTCAAGAAAATATATGTTGGTATAACTCTTTATATATATATATATATATATATATATAATAGGAAAAAAAGACAGCATAAATTCTAGTTTCTGGATTTAAATAACTAAAGAAGCCTAACATAAAATTAGCTCCGATTAATAAAGTCATCAATGATTAATCATTTACTGTTCATGCTTGTATATACTAATAAGGACTCATTTGGTATGCATCATATGATTAGGCTTGGTAGTATAATATCAGATAGTATAAAGTTTGATGGTATAAAACTTGTTAAATTTTAATTTTATAGTATTTGGTATAATATTATATAAGATAATATTATCTTCTCGATATTGCAAATAATTTTAATCATAAATAAAAATTTTAAAAAATAAAATTATAATAAAAAATAATTTTTATTGGGTATTTAATAGCAAGTTTTAAAATAAATATTATTTTTTATTACAATTATTATAAATAATTATTAATTTTTACTATAAAAATCTAAATTATATCAAATGTTATTTCTTATTTATTTTAATATTTTTAATAATTATTTTTAGTTTAATAAGACATAAAAAAATTGACTAATGTATAATACTCTCTTTTTCTTATAGATTTAATAAATTTTTGTTTAACTTTTCATCGTAATATATAAGCATAAAAAGAAAAAATACTAAAATAATAATTTTGATTAAATATTTAAATTTAAATTAAAAAAGATATTATAATTACAATATTTATTGATTATAATTATTTTAAAGATATTGTTTATTTTTCATTATATGTAATTATAATCTATATGCAATTCTGTCAAACCTTTGATCATGTAGTTAATATAAGTATACAAGTGAAAGAGGATAAATGAAATTATTAATGTATAAAAAATATTTTTATCTGGATTTAACGTATAAAATTAAAAATATAACTATACGAAGACACAAGCGACGTTATCAAAGTCACTCTTCACCGCAGTGAAGAAACTATTCCAGCATCGTTAGTGTGACCAACATAAAAAATTAGAAAATTTTGAAGAGAAATGAAAATATTTGAAAGAGCAATTAATATATCCATATTTATATTAAATATATTATAGGAAATAGCTACCATGCTGACATGCGAGTTATTTAAAAAATAAATATAAAAGGATATATGTCAACGTAGTAGATTCAAGGTTAAATTGTGTACCAAGGAAATCTTCTATGTTGCCCAATCAATTTTGTGACAATTAAGTACATTCCATACGTCAAAAATCTAAAAATTAAAAATGCAATAAAGAAGAAAGAAGCTTACAGTTTACGCGTTAAGCCTTTCCTCTCCATAATGTTGTTCACAAAATTGAAGAAGGCATTCCTCCAAGAATGGAATAGTAACACAGGGCCAAATACTCCCCAAAATCCAATAAAAAATCCCAAACCCATACTTGTGTAGAATCCTTGGGTGAAAGGGAAATCCTCATGATGATGCTCTTCATTCTCCCAACGATCATGATCAGATGTGTTTGCTTCTGGACACATTCTTTCAAGTGGCTTGCCACAAAGGTAGGCATTTCCTTCATAAGCAGCAGTATCAAAACTTTGTAATTGTGTTCCTAATGGAATCCTTCCAGATAAATTGTTATATGATAAGTTCAGAACACTAAGCATGGTGATTTCAGAAAGAGTTGAAGGAATTCTTCCAGATAAATGATTTCTTGATAAATCAAGAAGATCCAATGAGTATAAGTTCCCAAACTGTGGTGGAATTTCTCCACTCAAATTATTATTTGATAAATCCAATGATCTTAATTGCACAAGATCGCCAATCTCTGGTGGTATTTCTCCAGAGAGTTGATTGCTTGAAAGATCAATCAAATTCAAAAGTCTCTTATTGTCCTTGAATAACAATTCTTTTCCTTTCCATGTTATTAGAGGTAAGAAATCATATGAATATAAATAATATGGAGTACCATCCTTATGAAAGGTAAAGAAGTAGTCATGAAAGGTATAGAAATGGTCCATGGTTTCCATGAGGCCAAGTTCCTTAGCCATTGAAGAAAAATTCTTCAAGCATTTTGGTATTTCTCCAGACAAATTATTTTGTGAAAAATCCAAAACCTGTATGGCTGTTAGATGACAAAGAGAGAGTGGCAAGCTTCCATTAAATTGATTCTTTCTCAAGCTAAGCACTTCCAATTTTTGTAAGTGAGAACCTATCCATGATGGCATGGGTCCTAATAATTTATTTCCACTCACGTCCAACAATATTAACTCAGTGCAATTTTTTAAGGAAGGCAAATTACCTGTAAACTGATTATTGCGTAGAACCATAAGACGGATTCGAACCAATGATTCCATAGAAGTTGGAATATTTCCATAAAATGCATTATGACTAAAATCAACAATTCTCAAATACTGCAAATGGCTGAAACAATTAGGGAATTGTCCTACGAAATGATTATAGGACATATTCAAAATGGTTAAGCTTTCACTAGCTGCACATAAAAATGAAGCCATTCTTGTGGTGTCCGAAATCGTCGCATTAGAAATATCAATGATGATAAGGTTCGTTTGAGTTTGAAGCCATTTTGGAAAATCAGGAACCACCGTGCAAGATTGCAACTTTAGCACTTCCAATTGAAATGTAGGAACCCATTTGTCATCGAATTTCACTGTGAGGGGATTATGAGATAAGCTTAGATCCAATAAATTGGTGAGATTAGCAAGTTGGGTTTCAGTTATCAAGCCTTCCAAAGAATTGCCTTCTAATTTCAAATACTGCAACTGGGACATTAATCCAAAACTTTTTGGTATTGTTCCATTCAATTGATTATTTGAGAGATCAAGTTCTCGAAGGGATTTCATTACATTGCCAAAGTCAGCTGGCATAGGACCTTCTATATGGTTATCTTTAAGTCGAAGGTCAACAAGATTAGAGCTAACATTGAATATCCAAGTAAATATAGTTGAGGTGAACTTGTTGTAAGACAGATCCAGAAGATTAAGAGACCCAGATAAATTCAAAGGAAGAATATCCATATATGAAAGACTACAATTTCGTAGATCTAAGTAACTCAGCTTTGGAAGCTGAAAAACCATTTGCAACCATTCTTTGGACTCATTAAGGCCAGACACCGTACTCAAGTCAAGTTCTTTCATGGAAGAAAGATGAGAAATCCACTCAGCGTTAGTGCTAATAATTTGTTGATTGTCATTATCACCAAGAGTAAGCGTATCTAAGGATGAGAGATTTCCTAACTGATAAGGAATTACCCCGCCAAGATGATTGTGGTGGAGTTGAAGCTTTTGCAAACTTGAGAGATTCCCAAGTTGGGGAGGGACTGCACCTCCTAGATAGTTCCAATGGAGATTAAGAACCGCCAATCTCGCCAACTTCCCTAGTTGGTATGGTATTGTTCCACCAAAAGAAGCGAAAGATAGATCAAGATGTCTTAAATTGGTTAGAGAACCAAAGAACAAAGGGATTTCATTCCCTTCAAAATCATTCCAGCTGAGGTCTAAATAATTTAAATAATGCAATTCTGTTATTGATGCTCTAATCTCACCTCCCAAAGGTTGCTCCCCTTCATGAGCCTGCAGATCAAGCCTCTCAACATGGCCAGTTTTGTTGTTACATTGAATTCCGCTCCACTCGCAACAATCTCCATGTTTGCTCCATGATGATAAACGGCCATAAGCATCCACCAAGCCTTGCTTAAGAGTCACTAGAGCCTGTCTTTCTTTCTCTGAGCAGCTTATGTTAGCATCTTTGTTTTTCCATCCAGATGCAAGCTTCAGAAACACCACCTGCAAAAGCAACATGAGAACAAGAGCTTGAAGAAGTTTGAAACAATTTGTATTCATTGTGATTCTGCAGAGAAATATCTGATATAGCTGCCTTGACAAATGAAAAAGCTTCAAGCTTTCTATATATACTTGGTACTTAACAAGAAAGAAACCTGGAGTGTGAAAGAGAGAGGAGAGGAGTCATAGAACTGCATACGCAATGTCTATGTCATAGAACAGGACAATCAATCCAAGTCGTGAATAAAAATGAGAATATGAACTTTAGAAACGAAGTTGGTAGTCTTAGATATAATTATATTATGGGTATTGTACATATAGATTCCACCTTGCTAGTACTTCACATAGGAATTGTCTTTGTCAGATAACTTCATGTGTTGTTTCTCATAAATTTGACTTCACATAAGTCAAGAAAATTTCACTGCAAGTTTTGGCTCCACATGTGAAAGGTTCACGGTATGTGGAATTTCTTCATTGAAACAATTACCATATATGCTTTAGAAAGAATTTGGTCTTCTTAGATACAATTATGTTATGGTTGCTTAGATTCCACCTTCTATCAAGCACCTTGTACGTACGCAATATCCGTCATAGAACAGGACAATCAAGCCAAAAGTCATGAATAAAAATGAGAATATTCTTTAGAAACGAATTTGGTCATCTTAAGATATAATTATACCATGTGTTGTACATATATTCCACCGTGCAAGTCTTTACGTACGAATTCGTCGTCTTTGTCAGATATCATAAATTTTGAATTCATAATCACAAGAAAATTCCACTGCAATTTTTGGCTTCACACCTGAAAAGCTCAGAGTGTATGCAATTTCTTCATTGAAATAATGACCATTGTACAGCTTTCATACATCTGTAAAGTCAAGCAAGATGGGTTTTTTTCTTTCTTTTTTCCTTTTATATTGTATCTCAGTAAAATCAATACTGTTATTTGAATTTAATTTTTCAGACAACATTTCAACTTCGGCGATCGATATATCAAGTATTGGAGATTCGATTACGTTTTTGGTTAATGTGGTATAGCAATGTAATGGATCTATAAATCTTTAATTTAGGGTTTAAGGTTTAGGGTAACACAGCTGAAATCTCCATTAATTAATACGTGAATCACGATGTATCCTGAATAATGTCTAAAACTTGAATTTTGAAAAACATTTCTCTGGAAAATCGCATGCATACAATGGCAGTTTCTCAAAAAATTACCTTGAAATAGTGCTACAGTTCGGTGTAGGTTGCTGTTAATGCCATCATTTCAAAGGGGTGAAGGATTCATTGGCCCACTCACGTTTGGGACTTAGTCCACCCATATTGGACCGTTAGATGGCTTTTATTTTAAAAATTTGAGAAAAACATATTTTATTGATCTAACCTATAGGCCATTTTATATACAAATTTTTAAAAAAGTGTAAATCAACTTGTATTTTCTCTAATGTGTATTTTAACCCTCCTATTCAATTTTTGTCTATTGTTAATAGAAAATAAGTGCATCATATCCTCTTGAACTTTGAATTATGTACACTTTAGTCTCTAAACTAAAAAATAATATACAAACTGATATTTTAAACTTTCTTGAATATGTATTATTTCCATTCACAATAGATAAAAAAGTTAATGGAAGAGTCAATTTATATAGTTATGAAATATTAGGGGTCAATTTGCATATTTTCAAATTTTTGGAAATAAAGTGTCATGACCTATAATTATGGGAGTAAAGTATTTTTTTCTCTAAAATTTTTTTTGCTACATTTAATTACTGAAATATATGCGTTAAGTTTTATGAAATTTAGTTTATTTACTGGAGAACAAATAAGTGAATAAAAAATACAAAAAAATTAGTGTAGTGTGTGATATTTTGTTCTTTAGTAAATAAATTCAATTCTTCATGGAATAAATTGACAGTGGATTCTCCACTAATTGAAGGGAGAACATGAAAAATGTTGAATGTATCGACTTTAATTCCCTAATAAAGAAACTGTGTTTCCAAATTAATCCGCAATTTCTTAATAATTGAATAGACAATAAAAATCTTGTGAGTATCTAATGCTTCAATAGGGTTATTCACGAGTCGATTTGGGGGTAAAACAAAAAGCCACCCAATTAATTTTGGATAGGTTGGGTTGAGTCGAGTTTTTGAAGAATCACTGATCTTGGTCAATTGCGGTACTTGGGTTGCTTCTTTTCCCTTTTTTTTTTTTTTTCATTGAAAACATGTAATACATTATAATATCAGGCACCTTTATTGTTGAATCTGCATGTAACTAACTATACATAAATTTACAAAAATATAACTTCTACATAATTCCATTGTACCAATATCAATCAATTTACAACTAAAACATTTTGGTTATAATTCATAATCCAATATCAATCCACTAACATATCAATTTAAAGATTTGCGTGCTCTCTCTCTGCAAGTGCAAGAAATTAAACCATAATCTGTCCAGAACTTGAGCATTCTTGACAACAATGATTCAATAAATAGCCATTAACCAAAATGACATCCATAATCCAATGCCAACGATTCATACCCAAAGGCTAAACACCCAAATAGACAAAGTTACAACAATACATTACACAAATAGTAAAGATCATCTAGTAATCTAATAGCATGGCAACATCCATCAATGATCAATCCAAGTATAACATACATCAATTTAGGATTTACAAGTGTAAGTCATATCATAAAACCAACTGAGACCAATCGACCCCAAAGCCATAATGGGAAAATCCCAAACAGCCCAAACAAAAACTAAGAAGTCATAGGTGAACATTTAACATTCAACTATTCTTAAATAACAACACAAATCATAAATAAATAACCAGTAAGCCAGGAACAATTCTCGCCAATCTCCTGTTACCTAAATTCTAGGCCTTTAAAGTTCTCCTAGAATATAACAAACAATTGTTAGAATGTTTAAATGAAATATTAATTGTAGAAATCTGAGAATATAAAAAATATATGATTTTACCTTAGTGCTGGGCTTGCAAAACACTATTAATCTCAACTTCTTGAAGTCCTGAAACTACCGAAATTTCCAAAGCATGAATTAAAAAAAAAAAAAAAAAGAGCACAATGTCAAATGAAAAGTTACAAATAATAAAACAAAGTTAAAGCTTAAAGATATGAAAACTCTCCCAAAAAACGTGGCCAACAACTTAAAGTTATGAAAGCGACGAGGAGTTGACGGTTTGAGGTGGAAAGATGGAAAGCAGAGAAGGAAGATGAAGGAGAAGGAAAAGGTCAGAGAAAAAAAAAAAATCTGGAGGTATTCGTTGTGGCTGTCGAATTAACCTTGGTTATCCTTGCTAAATTTACTACTTATTTAATCACCAAAAAAATGTATTGATTTTTATTTCTATGTTGTTAAGTTAATATTCTTCATTAATTTTAAAATATAAATTTCAAAAAAAATATTTTTCATTTATATTTAAATAAAACATAATAAAATAAAGTTCTTAAGAACAAAAAATGAAAACACGAGTTTGGCTCAAATTTTTTATATTTGCAGATTCTAAAATGTTTCAACTTGGAAAAAGAGATTAATTTCAATATATTATAAGTATAAAGGAAGTTTTATACTGATATTTAATTATACACTATTATATGTTAGACTTTTGAGATAGCAAACATAAAAGTTAAACACTTTTACTAATTTAGCAATATATATAAATATTTATATAAAGTATTTTTATACTGATAATATATTAAAATTAAATTGTTAAAACAATTGGATTAAATATTTCTAAAATTCATTTTCTGACTCATTAATTAATATCAAAAGATGAATATCATCAATTATGATTCAAGAAAATATATGTTGGTATAACTCTTTATATAAGTTATAGGATTTTTTTTTTTTTTAACATTGGAAACAAAGACAATATAAGTTTTAGTTTCTGGATTTAAAATTAATGACCCGTAAAAGAGCATGTTATTGCCCAGAAATTCATATATGAACACAAATTCTATAAAAAGACTAAGGCATTCTACAACCCCAATTTCATCCATGCAAACAAGCTAGATTTCTTGAAACACCTATCAAATAAGCAACACAAGACCGGTTAACTTAATGTAAAATCTTAATTTGGTGCATTCTGCGCTTTCTCTCTTGTAGCAGGTCAATGTATGGAAAATCATGAGCAAGAAAGAAAATTCCAGGGGGCCAACTTTTGTTAGCTTTACCACCGTCAGGAAATTTGCATTATAATTGTGTAGTGCTGTCCGAAATTAAAGCACACTAGTCGTGCTTGAACAAGAAGAGCAACGAGAATCACCAAACCATAGATTGGAAACTATATATTATACTGGAATGAGACCCGCACATTGTGAGGGACAAATAAATTATAAGAAGAATTATTAAATATTGTAAGAATAATTATAGGTGAAATAACTATATAATGAAATGAAAATATTATTTATTTGTAATAAAATTAAAGTATGATAATATAACAAAAACAAAGATATATATCCTTTTATGGCCATTTGAAATATACTGAAAGCATATGAATGTTTGAAATGTGTCATTATTTAATTATGTCATTTTGAAACAACAAAGATGCCGATTGTATTTGAAGACGTGTTACATGTTCAATTTGTTTTAAGAGTAGTTGGGCCGTTGTTTAGAACAAAAGTCTTTGTAATAATATAGTTTTGGGATCTTTTTTTTCAAATTGTAATTGATCTTTATGTCAAATAATTAGTTAGTAATAATAATATTATTTTTGAAAAGCCTAATTACTGTAACTTTTAAAATAGTTATGATTTAATTAAAAGTAATTACTTTCTTAAGAAAATGAGCTAATTTAGCTTAAGCTTTATCAACAACCTGAAAAGGTTTAAATAATTTAAAGTAAAAAATTAGATCCATATAATTAATTAATTAAAAGTATTTATAATAGAGTAAAGATTTGAAATAAAGTTTAATGCACATGTATTTTTTAGGTGAGTATAATATTAAGAAATAAAATAATATAATTTAAATTAATATGAATTTTATGATTCTTAATATAATAAAAAGTTACTTTTGTGTAACTAATTCTTTGTAAAACGTAAGATAGATAAAGACTGAGAAGTTGATTAAGTAACATTTATTTTCACTTTTGTTGACCTATACTTACATACAATTGTAAAACTCTACATCATATGTGATACATGTAGTGTAATTGATCTTTCAAAATATTTTAATAATTTTGTAGTTATATCATATTATATAATTGAGTTTTCCCCCCTCAATTTTATAATATGATATGACTTTAAATTATTAAAATTTTTTGAAAAAAAAAAAACTTATACTATGCATAAAATTGAATCTACCCAAAAAATATTATAAAATTGAGTTTAAGATAATAAATTGAGTATAAATTAAAATATTACATAGAATACTATACTAATATGAAAAAGAGGCCCACAATTTTATACTATGAAATGAATTTAAAAGTATTAAAAATTTTTTAAAAAAAAGATACACTGTGTATAAAATTGAATCGACTAAAAAAATTATAAAATTGAGTTTAAAACAATAAATAGAGTTTAAATTAAAATATTACACATAATACTATGCTAACCAAATACTTTTCCAATTTGAGTGGTGTGTACAAGTTAACCACAACACACTTCCTTAGACACATGGAGCAATACATAATGACATAACAGCATCATATTCTATGATGATGCTAATCAACCGCGGGCTACCATTTTGCTTAGCCGTTGAAAGAAATTGATATGTGGCACTTGTGATGTGTCTCTCCCTTGTATTCCTATCCTATCTTTTATCCCACTTTTAAACTGATGTGGTACTTGTGATGTGTCTCTCCCTAGTACTTCTCTGGACGACCTTGTAGTGGTTTGCACCAATTAATTGGTGGATTAAAGAAATTGACAAAGAATTGTCCAAATTTAACATTTAGATATTGGATGAAAAGCAAATTAATGATTTCATTTTAGTTTTTATTATTCATCATCCTTATTTCCAAAATTCTTTGAACAAACTCCTCTACACATAAAACCATGCAAGACTATATAGAGTCTTCCCAAGCTTAAAGGCCTTCTTTTAGGATAACCAACATAAAGAAAACTTGATGATCCAACTTTCTGAGGTCAATAGCTCATATGTCAAGACACCAATAATCAAATCCACTTGCGCCAAGCACAAAGAAATTATCTATATACCAGAAACTAAAATGGAAATGGATGTCACCTATACAAGTGGAGCTCCAACTAAGGAAAACATTGAGGATAGACTAGTAGAAGTTATGGCAAAGACCCAATGCAAAGTTTCATCATGCAAGATCCCCTAGATTCAGCCGAAGATATGGAAGAGATAGACATTGAGGCTAAGCTACTTGAAATAGAGTTCAAATGATAAAGGAAAAGAGAAAACTTAGAGGAAACGCTAACCTATCGCTCGACCATGAGCCTATTCTCAAGTCACAGAGGTGGTAAATAGTGTCAAAGCCATGAGAAGCACAAAAACCAAAGGTGTCGAAGCCATGTGAAGCATAAAAGACCAAACGTGTTAAAAGCACAAAGACTAGCAAAAGGGAAAAGTTATGACAAAAGGCTAGTACCAAAGTAGCTAGACTTCATGACAAATAATGTAAAAATACTTAGTCAAGTCTTTAGACTTTGTCATTTTGTACTAATAATATGATGTAGCTAGGTCAAAAAGTCTAAGTGGCTATAATTTGTAGCCTTGTGATAAATCTATGTGAAATAGATCTGAGCTTTGAATGTGCTTCTCTTTCATATATTAAAGGAGAAGCTTCTCGGGTTGTAAAAATCATTAATCCTCAAATAATATTATCAACTTATTTACGTAACAATGAGTTTCTAAACTTTTCTCCTTCCTCCTGAAAGTTATAACCTTGTTTAAATATGTTCTGTAAATTTGAACAAATAAAGGAAATAACAAGACTATAGAAGATGCATATTATGCTCTGTACTACTTGCCTTTATTAAAGGAGTCTATGCATCGAAATCTATTCGACTAATGATCCATTACTTTTGGTCCTTTTTGTCTTTGGTATATGATTCTTATGAGTAATTGTGGCTGAATAAGTAAGCTATCATGCTAATGCTGAAATACTCGCCTTGTCAAAGTAAGGATTGTATATTGAAGATAAGAAGGCTCTCGATGGAGTCCTATTAGAGCCTAAATGCGTACCTAATGTATTTTCCTTTATTTCTAAAGACAAGGGAGCATAATATAAGTATAGTGGGGAGAACAAGTAAGGAAGAATCCAAGATCGTGTTAGGTGTCTTTGTTTGCAAAGGTGGGAAGTATATAGTCTTCTTGGTTGTACTCTATTGATTGGTTTGCTAGTATGCTTTGCCAATTAGCTTTTACGATTTTCTCTGTACTCTTTTGTTCTTGTTATTCACCATGTTTTGTGTGAGTAGCTTTCAATAAATTATCTAAAAACAAATACAATATTATATTATATATAATACAACAAAATATTATCTTCTCGCTATCATAAATAACTCTAATCATTAATAAAAATTTAACAAAAAATGAAATTGTATTTTATTGATTATTTAGTATTAAATTGAAAAATAAATTATATTATTTTTTATTTACATAAATCTAAATTATAAAATGTTATTTCGTATTTGTTTTAATATTTTAATAATTATTTTAAGTTTAATAAAATATTAAAAAAATTAAATAATGTATAACACTCCCTTTTTTTTTAATAGATTTTAATAAATTTTTCTTTTACTTCTCATCATAATATATAAGAATAAAAAGAAATTTATATTATAATAGTAATAATAATTTTGATTGAACATTGAAATTTAAATTTAAAAATAAGTATTATAATTAGAATATTTATTAATTATAATTATTTTAATATATTGTTTATTTTTTATTATATGTAACTATAATCTATATGCAATTCTCTCAATCCTCTGTTAATGTAGTTAATATCAGTATACAAGTGAAAATGGCGAAATGAAAATTATTAATATATAAAATTTTTTTATCTGCACTTAATATATAAAATTAAAAATATAACTATACGGACACACGGACGACGTTGTCAAAGTCATTCTTCATCGCAGTGAAGAAACTATTCTAATATCGTTGGTATGACCAACATAAAAAATATTACGAAAAAAAAAAATTGAAGGGAAGCGGAAATCTTTGACGAAGAAATTATATCCATATTTATATTAACCATATTATATAAAATAGCTACCTAGCTAACATGCATATTCGGAAGAATGGTGTATGTTCGCTAGGTGTGTTTAGTGGTTAGTCCGGAGGTATCTATTTCCAAGTGAGACCTAGTGTTTTGCTAGCATGTCCAATTTTGTAGTGTCATAGGTCATTTTTATTTTTGGGTTTCAGATTGTGTGTCTGTATGGTTGGTTATTCGTTTTGCTGTATCTTGTTCTACTTCTCTCTTCTTGAGGGTCTTGAGCCTTTTTCAAATTATTATAAAAAAAGCTTATTTGAAAGACAGTATGGCAGGACAAATATTTATGTTGCAGGTTTATTCGTATAAGCTCAATTATACTAAATGAAATAGTAATTGTTCCTATCTTGAGCTCTGAGGTAGGGTATGTTGGTGTTTAGATTTGGAATGTTCTTACCCTTTGTAGAAAATGAGCTCCGAAATTTTAAGGAAGGAAGAAAGGCTACGTTGCAGAAGGGTGTTTCAGATTTAATCAAGCAATGGAAATCGTCAAAACGAAGGAAAACTTGAGGATTCGTTTCGGTGATTGGAATTAGGATTGATATGCTTGATCGCACAATGCTTGATTTTATAGAATTGGATTTAGTTGTTAGACCCTGCTGGGCTCTTTAAATCCTTTTAAGCCTATTGAAAGATGGATACAAATCTGTCAGAAACAGAACTAAACTACATGTGGCACTACAGCTCAGGGAGTCTCAGGAACGTGGTAGTTATGAGTTGCCCTAAACTATATCGATGAATATGAGATTATTGACTAGGGGTGTTTGCGGTGTGGTTTGGATGGATTTGAGTAAAAATTCATCTGATCCAAATAATATATTTTATAGCGGTTTGGATAGGATCAATTTAATTAATTTTTGAAAAAAGAAAATTTTTAATTTATAATATTATAAAATAAAAGTAATATAAATCAATAAAATGAATAAATAAAAAATAAAAATAAATTATCAAATATTTATAAAATATTATTTAAGTAAAAATGATACATAAATAAAAAAAGTTGTAATAAATTTAAATTATTATAAGTAAAAGTATAAACTTAATAATAAAAAGATTATATTGTATAAGGTTATGTGGTTTGGATTGGATGAGATCAGTTTTGAAAATTAAATTCGAAATTTAATCCAATTTATACAATTTGTAAAAAAATATGATTCAATCCAATCCAAATTTTTGCGATTTTGATTGATTTTCGATTTGGATTGGATTAGTTTAGCGATTTTAATTGGGTTGGATTGGATTGGATTTAAATACCCTTATTATTGACACTGCCTTGTGATACGAAATAGCATGCTTTCAACCTTAAAGGAGACTCTGGAAGTGCGTTCATGATTACGCTAGCTGGTTATGTTAAGTAACAATTTTAGGCCCATATATATTGTTATATACTTACACATTTTTATAACATATAATTATAATTAATTTTATTTCAAATTTTTTATGCTTATATTCTAAATGTTAATTATGCTTGCTGTGGGGGGATTGACACTCAATTTGTCCCAAGCATTATTTTGATGAGCACCGGAGTAATTGTGTTTTACTTTTTCGACGGGAAGGTGGTAACATTCGTCCCCCCGCAAAGTAAAGATACGGATAGCAATAAGATGTGTCTGCTGGGTACAATAAACAACCATACCCAGTCCCGCCTTTGCTCTTTAGATTTAAACGCGCGGATGCTGTGATGTAACCTCTATGTTGGACTCATGCGATCGGAGGTTAATTGGCTGGTCTGGCCTCAAAGGAGTGGAACAATCATTTCATTGTAGACCTTGTATTTTCTTTCTTCCCGTAGTCTTCATCTTCCCATGTGTTCTTGTCCTCCTGAGATGAAATGAAATTAGGCTAAGATATATGACTGAACAAGAAGTTGCGAATTATGCCTCTTTTCATGTGTCATTGTACGCGAGTATTTACGAAGGATGGTTAAACCAAAAAAAAAAAAAAGGGTCATAGATTCAAAGACTGTTAGGGCAGAAGCACTTAGACTTTGAGAGTACATTTTCAGTTCCAACAAGGTGAAGTAATACGAACTGTAGACAGCAACAGATTGTACAGTCAGCTTTGGAATTTTACGAGTAGGTCTAGATCTTATTGAACAAGAGCGTAAGCTTTTTTCAATATTCAAACTCTTGTCCCCAAACGTTGACCCCAAACTTCCACTTAGGTTCGTTTTAGAGGGCTTTTTCGTAATCAGACCCTCAAGGCCAATTTGCTCCAATTCCCATTGGCTCAAGTGACTGGATGAATTTGAGCCTCGTTGCTTCAAATTTAATTACGTATTTATCACTCGTAGAGCAGTAGTTGGGATTGTTATTTTGGTCGTTGACATATAGTCCTATACAACTTTGCACTAATCTAGCATCTAATTTTCCCAACATTAAAACATTATACGCCCTCTACCAAAAAAATAGAAGAAAAGAAAGGGAAGAGAACAAATGCATATATTTGAAGGAAACAAACCAAATACTTTTCCAATTTGAGTGGTGTGTACAAGTTAACCACAACACACTTCCTTAGACACATGGAGCAATACATAATGACATAACAGCATCATATTCTATGATGATGCTAATCAACCGCGGGCTACCATTTTGCTTAGCCGTTGAAAGAAACTGATATGTGGCACTTGTGATGTGTCTCTCCCTTGTATTCCTATCCTATCTTTTATCCCACTTTTAAACTGATGTGGTACTTGTGATGTGTCTCTCCCTAGTACTTCTCTGGACGACCTTGTAGTGGTTTGCACCAATTACTTGGTGGATTAAAGAAATTGACAAAGAATTGTCCAAATTTAACATTTAGATATTGGATGAAAAGCAAATTAATGATTTCATTTTAGTTTTTATTATTCATCATCCTTATTTCCAAAATTCTTTGAACAAACTCCTCTACACATAAAACCATGCAAGACTATATAGAGTCTTCCCAAGCTTAAAGGCCTTCTTTTAGGATAACCAACATAAAGAAAACTTGATGATCCAACTTTCTGAGGTCAATAGCTCATATGTCAAGACACCAATAATCAAATCCACTTGCGCCAAGCACAAAGAAATTATCTATATACCAGAAACTAAAATGGAAATGGATGTCACCTATACAAGTGGAGCTCCAACTAAGGAAAACATGCGGGGATAGACTAGTAGAAGTTATGGCAAAGACCCAATGCAAAGTTTCATCATGCAAGATCCCCTAGATTCAGCCGAAGATATGGAAGAGATAGACATTGAGGCTAAGCTACTTGAAATAGAGTTCAAATGATAAAGGAAAAGAGAAAACTTAGAGGAAACGCGAACCTATCGCTCAGCCATGAGCCTATTCTCAAGTCACAGAGGTGGTAAATAGTGTCAAAGCCATGAGAAGCACAAAAACCAAAGGTGTCAGAAGCCATGTGAAGCATAAAAGACCAAACGTGTTAAAAGCACAAAGACTAGCAAAAGGAAAAGTTATGACAAAAAGGCTAGTACCAAAGTAGCTAGACTTCATGACAAATAATGTAAAAATACTTAGTCAAGTCTTTAGACTTTGTCATTTTGTACTAATAATATGATGTAGCTAGGTCAAAAAGTCTAAGTGGCTATAATTTGTAGCCTTGTGATAAATCTATGTGAAATAGATCTGAGCTTTGAATGTGCTTCTCTTTCATATATTAAAGGAGAAGCTTCTCGGTTGTAAAAATCATTAATCCTCAAATAATATTATCAACTTATTTCTGTAACAATGAGTTTCTAAACTTTTCTCCTTCCTCCTGAAAGTTATAACCTTGTTTAAATATGTTCCTGTAAATTTGAACAAATAAAGGAAATAACAAGACTATAGAAGATGCATATTATGCTCTGTACTTGCCTTTATTAAAGGAGTCTATGCATCAGAAATCTATTCGACTAATAATCCATTATTTTCGATCCTTTTTGTTTTTAGTATATGATTCTTATTAGTAATTGTGGCTGGATAAGTAAACTATTATGCTAGTGCTGAAATACTTACCTTGCCAAAGTAAGGATTGTATATTGAAGATAAGTAGGCTCTCGATGGAGTCGTATTAGAGCCTAAATGCGTAGCTAATGTATTTTCCTTTATTTCTAAAGACAAGGGAGCATAATAATATAAGTATAGTGAGGAGAACGAATAAGGAAGAATCCAAGATCGTGTTAGGTGTCTTTGTTTGCAAAGGTGGGAAGTATATAGTCTTCTTGGTTGTACTCTATTCAGATTGGTTTGCTAGTATGCTGCCAATTAGCTTTTACGATTTTCTCTGTACTCTTTTGTTCTTGTTATTCACCATGTTTTGTGTGAGTAGCTTTCAATAAATTATCTAAAAACAAATACAATATTATATTATATATAATACAACAAAATATTATCTTCTCGCTATCATAAATAACTCTAATCATTAATAAAAATTTAACAAAAAATGAAATTGTATTTTATTGATTATTTAGTATTAAATTGAAAAATAAATTATATTATTTTTTATTTACATAAATCTAAATTATAAAATGTTATTTCGTATTTGTTTTAATATTTTAATAATTATTTTAAGTTTAATAAAATATTAAAAAAATTAAATAATGTATAACACTCCCTTTTTTTTTAATAGATTTTAATAAATTTTTCTTTTACTTCTCATCATAATATATAAGAATAAAAAGAAATTTATATTATAATAGTAATAATAATTTTGATTGAACATTGAAATTTAAATTTAAAAATAAGTATTATAATTAGAATATTTATTAATTATAATTATTTTAATATATTGTTTATTTTTTATTATATGTAACTATAATCTATATGCAATTCTCTCAATCCTCTGTTAATGTAGTTAATATCAGTATACAAGTGAAAATGGCGAAATGAAAATTATTAATATATAAAATTTTTTTATCTCAGACTTAATATATAAAATTAAAAATATAACTATACGGACACACGGACGACGTTGTCAAAGTCATTCTTCATCGCAGTGAAGAAACTATTCTAATATCGTTGGTATGACCAACATAAAAAATATTACGAAAAAAAAAAATTGAAGGGAAGCGGAAATCTTTGACGAAGAAATTATATCCATATTTATATTAACCATATTATATAAAATAGCTACCTAGCTAACATGCATATTCGGAAGAATGGTGTATGTTCGCTAGGTGTGTTTAGTGGTTAGTCCGGAGGTATCTATTTCCAAGTGAGACCTAGTGTTTTGCTAGCATGTCCAATTTTGTAGTGTCATAGGTCATTTTTATTTTTGGGTTTCAGATTGTGTGTCTGTATGGTTGGTTATTCGTTTTGCTGTATCTTGTTCTACTTCTCTCTTCTTGAGGGTCTTGAGCCTTTTTCAAATTATTATAAAAAAAGCTTATTTGAAAGACAGTATGGCAGGACAAATATTTATGTTGCAGGTTTATTCGTATAAGCTCAATTATACTAAATGAAATAGTAATTGTTCCTATCTTGAGCTCTGAGGTAGGGTATGTTGGTGTTTAGATTTGGAATGTTCTTACCCTTTGTAGAAAATGAGCTCCGAAATTTTAAGGAAGGAAGAAAGGCTACGCTATGTATGGGTGTTTCAGATTTAATCAAGCAATGGAAATCGTCAAACGAAGGAAAACTTGAGGATTCGCTTTGGTGATTGGAATTAGGATTGATATGTGAATCGCACAATGCTTGATTTTACAGAATTGGATTTAGTTGTTAGACCCTGCTGGGCTCTTTAAATCCTTTTAAGCCTATTGAAAGATGGATACAAATCTGTCAGAAACAGAACTAAACTACATGTGGCACTACAGCTCAGGGAGTCTCAGGAACGTGGTAGTTATGAGTTGCCCTAAACTATATCGATGAATATGAGATTATTGACTAGGGGTGTTTGCGGTGTGGTTTGGATCAGTTTTGAGTAAAAAATTCATCTGATCCAAATAATATATTTTATAGCGGTTTGGATAGGATCAATTTAATTAATTTTTGAAAAAAGAAAATTTTTAATTTATAATATTATAAAATAAAAGTAATATAAATCAATAAAATGAATAAATAAAAAATAAAAATAAATTATCAAATATTTATAAAATATTATTTAAGTAAAAATGATACATAAATAAAGAAAGTTGTAATAAATTTAAATTATTATAAGTAAAAGTATAAACTTAATAATAAAAAGATTATATTGTATAAGGTTATGTGGTTTGGATTGGATGAGATCAGTTTTGAAAATTAAATTCGAAATTTAATCCAATTTATACAATTTGTAAAAAAATATGATTCAATCCAATCCAAATTTTTGCGATTTTGATTGATTTTCGATTTGGATTGGATTAGTTTAGCGATTTTAATTGGGTTGGATTGGATTGGATTTAAATACCCTTATTATTGACACTGCCTTGTGATACGAAATAGCATGCTTTCAACCTTAAAGGAGACTCGAAGTGCTCCATGATTCTCGCTAATCTGGTTATGTTAAGTAACAATTTTAGGCCCATATATATTGTTATATACTTACACATTTTTATAACATATAATTATAATTAATTTTATTTCAAATTTTTTATGCTTATATTCTAAATGTTAATTATGCTTGCTGTGGGGGGATTGACACTCAATTTGTCCCAAGCATTATTTTGATGAGCACCGGAGTAATTGTGTTTTACTTTTTCGACGGGAAGGTGGTAACATTCGTCCCCCCGCAAAGTAAAGATACGGATAGCAATAAGATGTGTCTCATTGGGTACAATAAACAACCATACCCAGTCCCGCCTTTGCTCTTTAGATTTAAACGCGCGGATGCTGTGATGTAACCTCTATGTTGGACTCATGCGATCGGAGGTTAATTGGCTGGTCTGGCCTCAAAGGAGTGGAACAATCATTTCATTGTAGACCTTGTATTTTCTTTCTTCCCGTAGTCTTCATCTTCCCATGTGTTCTTGTCCTCCTGAGATGAAATGAAATTAGGCTAAGATATATGACTGAACAAGAAGTTGCGAATTATGCCTCTTTTCATGTGTCATTGTACGCGAGTATTTACGAAGGATGGTTAAACCAAAAAAAAAAATAGGGTCATAGATTCAAAGACTGTTAGGGCAGAAGCACTTAGACTTTGAGAGTACATTTTCAGTTCCAACAAGGTGAAGTAATACTTAATCAGAGACAGCAATGCCAGATTGTACAAATAAATTTTTTGAATTTTACGAGTAGGTCTAGATCTTATTGAACAAGAGCGTAAGCTTTTTTCAATATTCAAACTCTTGTCCCCAAACGTTGACCCCAAACTTCCACTTAGGTTCGTTTTAGAGGGCTTTTTCGTAATCAGACCCTCAAGGCCAATTTGCTCCAATTCCCATTGGCTCAAGTGACTGGATGAATTTGAGCCTCGTTGCTTCAAATTTAATTACGTATTTATCACTGTGAGAGCAAAGTAGTTGGGATTGTTATTTTGGTCGTTGACATATAGTCCTATACAACTTTGCACTAATCAAGCATCTAATTTTCCCAACATTAAAACATTATACTGCCCCTACCGAAAAAAAATAGAAGAAAAGAAAGGGAAGAGAACAAATGCATATATTTGAAGGAAACAAACCAAATACTTTTCCAATTTGAGTGGTGTGTACAAGTTAACCACAAACACACTTCCTTAGACACATGGAGCAATACATAATGACATAACAAAGATCATATTCTATGATGATGCTAATCAACCATGGCTACCATTTTGCTTAGCCGTTGAAAGAAACTGATATGTGGCACTTGTGATGTGTCTCTCCCTTGTATTCCTATCCTATCTTTTATCCCACTTTTAAACTGATGTGGTACTTGTGATGTGTCTCTCCCTAGTACTTCTCTGGACGACCTTGTAGTGGTTTGCACCAATTACTTGGTGGATTAAAGAAATTGACAAAGAATTGTCCAAATTTAACATTTAGATATTGGATGAAAAGCAAATTAATGATTTCATTTTAGTTTTTATTATTCATCATCCTTATTTCCAAAATTCTTTGAACAAACTCCTCTACACATAAAACCATGCAAGACTATATAGAGTCTTCCCAAGCTTAAAGGCCTTCTTTTAGGATAACCAACATAAAGAAAACTTGATGATCCAACTTTCTGAGGTCAATAGCTCATATGTCAAGACACCAATAATCAAATCCACTTGCGCCAAGCACAAAGAAATTATCTATATACCAGAAACTAAAATGGAAATGGATGTCACCTATACAAGTGGAGCTCCAACTAAGGAAAACATGTGAGGGATAGACTAGTAGAAGTTATGGCAAAGACCCAATGCAAAGTTTCATCATGCAAGATCCCCTAGATTCAGCCGAAGATATGGAAGAGATAGACATTGAGGCTAAGCTACTTGAAATAGAGTTCAAATGATAAAGGAAAAGAGAAAACTTAGAGGAAACGCTAACCTATCGCTCAGCCATGAGCCTATTCTCAAGTCACAGAGGTGGTAAATAGTGTCAAAGCCATGAGAAGCACAAAAACCAAAGGTGTCAGAAGCCATGTGAAGCATAAAAGACCAAACGTGTTAAAAGCACAAAGACTAGCAAAAGGAAAAGTTATGACAAAAAGGCTAGTACCAAAGTAGCTAGACTTCATGACAAATAATGTAAAAATACTTAGTCAAGTCTTTAGACTTTGTCATTTTGTACTAATAATATGATGTAGCTAGGTCAAAAAGTCTAAGTGGCTATAATTTGTAGCCTTGTGATAAATCTATGTGAAATAGATCTGAGCTTTGAATGTGCTTCTCTTTCATATATTAAAGGAGAAGCTTCTCGGTTGTAAAAATCATTAATCCTCAAATAATATTATCAACTTATTTCTGTAACAATGAGTTTCTAAACTTTTCTCCTTCCTCCTGAAAGTTATAACCTTGTTTAAATATGTTCCTGTAAATTTGAACAAATAAAGGAAATAACAAGACTATAGAATATGCATATTATGCTCTGTACTTGCCTTTATTAAAGGAGTCTATGCATCAGAAATCTATTCGACTAATAATCCATTATTTTCGATTCTTTTTGTTTTTAGTATATGATTCTTATTAGTAATTGTGGTTGGATAAGTAAACTATTATGCTAGTGCTGAAATACTTACCTTGCCAAAGTAAGGATTGTATATTGAAGATAAGTAGGCTCTCGATGGAGTCGTATTAGAGCCTAAATGAGTAGCTAAGGTATTTTCCTTTATTTCTAAAGACAAGGGAGCATAATAATATAAATATAGCGAGGAGAACGAATAAGGAAGAATCCAAAACACAAATGGCATCCTCTTTAGATAAGAAAAATTACTATGCAATATTGTCAAATATGATTATATTTTTTAGAATGTTTTTATAATCAGTATTAACATGAACAAATGTTGGTACATATAAAGATTGGTGGTTCCATATCTGACTCTGATAGAAATAAAGGTATGCCATTGCATATGTTAGACTATACCTTTGTTTTATGAAATTTAAGCTATATTACAAGTAGCCATACCTATTGTATTAAAGGTGCCATGATACTAAAATTTTGCTACTTGATTAATGGGCTTTCCTATTGTATCATAGGTACAATGGTGCTAAATTTTTGGGCATATATATATGATTAAATGATAATTTTTGTTTCATTGGCTATTATTTTGTGAATGTGGATGTATAATAAATTGGTATATGACAATTCAATACCCAACGTTCATGGATTAGTACAAAAGCATATCAATCTACAACTAACTAGATCCTTTATATATCACAAAGATGATTAAATCTATGGCTATAGTAAAAAGATTTAGAGGACACTAAGGGGGATGAAACTAAGCCTAATTAATATAAACTACCTATACAGATACCCATCATTGTGATGAGAGATCCAAAAGTGTTAGTTCAATGGGAAGAACGAATCACATAGTGGTTTGTTATGGCACGTACCATATAAAGAGTTATATAGTCAAAACTGCTTCCTTAAGGTGTAAGTGCATATACCTTCAATATTTTTGAACGATGAATTATTTAGCTTTTAATGAATTTTATAGAGCTTTTGTAGTAGGGTGTTACAAATTGCATGGACACCCTTGATAGAATTTGCCTATATAAGTATTTAGTGGGTAGGGGTGCTCACAGGTATGGTTTTACTAGTCTACTTGACTAACCTAACCGACCTGACCTAATGGAAATTTTTTGGGTTGGGTTAGTTAGTCAAGTTAGATCAAGTAGAACCTAAACAACTTGTTTATTCATTGGTTTGTGTATCAGGTATGAGAGCAGTACCCATATACCCGACCCCAATAATATATATATGTTTTATAATTATTATTCTAATTAACATAGAAGCAAAACCCACCCACCACAAACCCAAACATCACATTCTTTATTACTTAGTAAACCCACCAACCCCTACAACACTACTATGCCTTCCTCCCTCAACCACCACTATGTATGCCACTGTCACCACTGCCATTGCGCTCGTCGCCATCTTCCCCACCTTCATCTATTTCAATCCTTCCTCCTTGCTTCATCACACATCGCATAAAGTGAGAGTATGATAGTTAAGCTGCTATTGTCCTTGTGGGAGACCTTCCTCCTATCTTCCTCACTATGCCCTAGCCACCACAAGAGAGAATTGCTAAGTCATTGCCTCGATAGTCTTGATTTACCACTGTCCTTGATGATCTTGGATAGTGATCCTTTATCCTAGTCTCGTGCTTTGTCCCTTCTTTTTTCTCAATTTTATGCCAAAAGTCTTTAGCTTTCTTTCATTTTGCACTTCCAAAAATCCCCCATAAGTCATTCCAAGAATTTTTAGTTTGCAAATCAATATTTTGATTTGTTCAAAAATACATTTTTTTGGCTAATATTTTGTGATTTAGTTACATCTTTTGCTTTTATAATTCTTAAAATTTGCAATTGCTGCTATTGGTGTATAAGATTGAATGAATCCAACCCAGATTTGGTTTAGATTTTTGTAAGTTTTATTTTTTTTCCAAAAATGAAATTCATGTGCTTATTCTCTTTCTTAAAAAAAAAATAACTTGACTACTCGACTTAACTTGTCTCATTTGATTAGATTGAGTCTTTTTTACTCATTAAATCAACCCAACTTGACCCGTGAACACCCCTAGCAATGGGGCCACTCCTATGAGTAATTATGACTAAGTTCTCTAGAGTATTCATGGAAAACAATAATATGAACAAGGTTGTAATACGTAGGCTTAAGGGCTTAATATTACATGTAGAATATTATGTGCATGATACAATATCTTGGAATCCCCTAGGTAGCCATAATTCATGGCTATAAACCACTATTGGCTTTGCACCAAACTTTTATCATTACTAAGTAAAGGTTCAAGGCAATGCTACCTCTATTATGCATAATAATCCTTCTCAACCCAAATATTTTATGTTTTATTGCATATGTGCACTTTTATAGAAATAAGTGGTGGATTGTTGGAGTGTTTTTATAAAAATAATTATAGTATATTTTAATTTTAAGTAACCAACAATTACAAAATTAATTATGTTTTAAAAAATTATACATAGTGTTGAAAGATAATTAATGTTGATCAAAATGGTAATGGTCAAAATGTTTAAACACCATTATTTAATCTTTATAACTTGTTTGCAGTGTAATGTGTAGAAAATTTTGTATAAATGTATGTCACAAAAAATTAGGATATGAGAAGTATAAGAAGAAAAAATATATTACTTGTATATCATATTATATTGCATGGGTAGACAAAAAGCATGGGAAAAGATTGTCCTATTTCTCTTTGGCGAAGCAGGAGATGACAAACATGATTGTTCGATTGTTGCATTCTCGAGGCAACGTCTTGTGACATATTACACTAGGATTTTATTATACTTCCTGTGGAGGTGTGGATTGTCCAAAAAAAAGTGAGATACTTGAGTCTTAGCATAGTGCCTTGCCTAATATCTAACTAGTATTATTTCTCTCTACTTTTCTTATATTGTGTGTTTTCTTCTTGTCTTCTAGGTTCAAGACTTGAAAATGAATCAAGCAATTTTTTTCGTATTTGGGATATTTTCTCCAACTAATTTCAATCCAAGGCAACAACATACTATTAACCAATAATATATTATCATGTTATGAAAATTATTTAATCTTCATAATAACTACTTCAAAAAGAACACATAACAATAATATATAATTAACTTATAGTGTAACATTTTTCACACTAACAATATATTGAAATTATACTTATAAGTATTTTATTTTTAAATAAAATATGCATAATTTTATCTAATTAATTATAAGTTAAGACTTTTGAGCAAAAGAAAAAGAAGGTGGCAAGATAGAAATAGTAGAGAGTCATTCTAGAATATTCATTTCTTCCATTATTACATTTTTAACTGCTAATGTTACATAAGTACTAAAAGAAAAAATGTGTGTGTGTGTGTGTGTGATGATGATGATGATGATGATTGTAGGATAATATTCCAGTTGAAGCTTATTAGACAAAGCCTTTCTTTCTTTCACCGTCACAAATGCTCTAACCGATTCCCCCCATAATTAAAGAATCATAGATAGTGTTTTGAATATTACAACAAATTTTGGGAAAAATCCCCAAAAAATTGCACCTTAAGCAATCACCATTGTTATAAATATCACATTAAGCCCCCAAAGTATGAATCTAATCCTTACTTTCTATTATTGTAGTGTAAATCCTAACTTGGTTGTTCAAGTGCCTCTGTAGGTATATCGCCCCCTAATTTGCTATCACATAAGAAGTTTGTGGAGAGGGAGCACTTTTTTACCCATGTTCATGTACTTTTTCTACCTTGAGCCTATGGACAAACATTGATGTTATTCGTGGAAAACAATGAATTCTTATTCCTACCTATTCGATCTAGTTGTTATGACTATGGCCAATACCAAAAGATAGGTCCCCATGTAGTAAGACCGACAACAAAATAAACAACTGGCATTCATAACAGATTTGTTGCACCATATCATATGTTTGTACCTAGGTTTTTTTACTTAACATTTGAGAAGCCTTCTGCTATTGCTTCGAACAACAACCCCATCCTTCCACACTCGACATTAATGTCATCATGGTCAGGTATGTAGAAACAAATGCGAATTATAAAGGTCTCCTCAGGTTTACCAAGGAACATGCCCGTGAAATCATAAAACTGAGGTAGATGCTCAACTCGAGAAATGCTTAGCGTACTAGTGAAAACAATAAATCTTGTTGCATAATGGAAGGCAAACTCTAGATTCAACATTTTTCCGTTGCTTCATGATCCTCGCAAGCAGCATGAAAACTATAACATCCCGATCTCCGAATTTCTGTCCGGGTCTCAAATAAGAGGACCACGAGGTCCTACATCCAACTTCACCTTCGGATTTCAGGTAAAATGGGATAAATTCCGACTTCCGAGTTGGCCTGCAAAATTCCCGACTTCATCTGGTATTAACTTCCTGATTTCTGACTTAACTTTGGACTAGTGTGATTCCTGATATCCGACTTCATGTTTCAAGGAAAATATACCCGGTTTTCGATCTCATCAAACACACTGTACATAAAATACCAACTTCCGGGTTTAAGTACTTGGGTTTGATATTGTGATTCTGAATTCTCGAGTTCCGACCTTAAGCATCTTCATTCCGACTTCGGACTTGACCCAAGTTAATGCTTTAAAACAATGTTACAAGTACTGAACTCCGAGTTTAATGTAACGAGTTCCGGTCTTGGAGTTGAACTCGATTAGAATAGACATGAGTTCATATCTTAGATGATTTCCAAGTCATACACAATTTCCGATCTCCGAGCTTACTCCCAAGAGCCTTCCATTTCTGCTGGCATTCCGAGATTAGGTGATTGTAAGCTGTATGACTTCGGATATCCGACCTCGCTTCCAAGTTTCGAATAAACCAGACAAGATTTCCTCAAGTCACAAATAAGATGGGACGAGTTCTGACATCCGACTTCAGCTCCAACTCAAGTACAATGGCACGAGTTCCGAACTCAAGCATAATAAGGACGAGTTCCGATTTCAGGTAGAACGGAAGCGTATTCCACTTTTGGGACGACGTGAAGAGCAATTTGGCCACAAAAGTGAGAGACATGGCCGATCTTCAACCACAAAATTCCAACCAATTAATACCACAACCCTCATGTATTTAAAGCAGACACTCCTCTCCATTTTGGTCTGATTTACGTCTCCCTTTCCCTTTGCTCCAACCTCCTTCTTCCTTTCTCTCAATCAACTCCATCACTCCTTCAAGCTTAGCAAGGTTCTAACACTTCAAGTTTCAGCACTTAGCTCAAATCATACTCCAAAGAGGTAGGATTCCATTCTGTTCTTGAATTACTTGCACTATGATTGCATGAAATTGTACTCTTCTCCATGTATTTGATGAGTTATTAAATGTATTATGATGGATTATGATTGGATTAATATGAAATATTGAGTTGGAATCAAGGTTAGAAGAAGAAAACTAGGAGAAGTGAAAGTTTGGAATGCTGTCTAAGTGAGGAATTCCATGGCAGTCTGAACGGCGGAGTGTACGGCTCCGCCTACAGTAGGTTAAATCCGATGAAACTATTTTTAGATGAAAGTAGCCATTCAGGGCTTTCCATAGATTTATAATATAAGGTCATTGGATTAGTTGAGAGAGATATGAATTTTTGAAGTTTGACCTAAGAATCAAGACTTTCATCCGGGCAGAGTGACTTGAGGAGGGTATAACTCACCCTATACAACTCCAAATTGAGTGAAACCAATTTTGTTAGAAAGCTTACACATAGGGGAACATTTCGATATGAAATTCTGAGTTTGTTATGACCCCAATTGATCCCAGTGATTCGAGAAAGTTACCTTATGTCCAAACTAAGCCAAGACAGAGTAATTCAGAAAGGTGGAATTTCAGGACTTATAACTCGAGCTATACTAAAGCAAATGGAGTGAAACTTGTGGCAAATAAAAGGTTGTCCTGTTCAATATGAGACCAATTTCGTATGATTTGAGCTTAGTTTCAATTTTTAGTGAATTTACACTTCCAAGAGTGTAATTCGGGCTAGTATGTTGAGCAGTGAGGCAAAATTTGAATATCTTGAGTTATATAAATCAAAATGATATGGGACCAAAGAGGTTAGAAAGTAGACATATAAAACTATTACATCCAAAATTCAGGTTTAAATGAGTTGAATAGAAATAAAGGTGGATCATACAAGATTCGGGCAGAATTGAATAGAATTGACGGAAGTGACCTAATTGATAATTTCGCAAGTGTTAGTGAAACATATAAGGTTTGAGTCGAGGATTGCCAGTTTTACATTGATATATATATGTTAGATGGATTATATTCCTATGACTGATTTGTCCATGAGAACTGGCAGTATTCATGGGGAAATGGATCTGATCCGTTATGCTAACGAATTTACGGCAGAAGTCTATGAATGTTTATATGCAAGGATGAGTTTAAGTATGATGTGAGCTATGACGTATATGACAATACATGATGTATATATATATATATATATATATATATATATATATATATATATATATATATATATATATGAGTGCATTCAGCACGTCTATGCATGACCATGTATGAGAATGAAAAGACATGAGTAAAATGTAAATCCCTTCACTCGGAGGCAGTTAATTGAGATCCCTCTCTGTGAAGGCAGTTAAAAGATAAAGATATGAATCCCTTCACCTTGAGGCAGTTGCACATTGGATCCTTCCCGATGAAGGCAGTTAAAAGATAAAGACATGAATCCCTTCACTTGGAGGCAGTTGCACTTTGAATCTCTCCCTGTGAAGACAGCTACCCTCTACCTTGGAGGCACGTGGTCAGATGAGATCCCTCTACATTGAAGGCACGTGGTCAGATGAGATCATTCAATTTTGAGGCACGTGACCAGAAGAGATCCCTTCAATTAGAGGCACGTGACCAGAATGAGATCCCTCCAAGACTAGAGGCACGTGAATCCCCTTGTGGGTGAGTCGATGTGACGACGGTCACGAGCTGAGCTGACGAGCTCCCTCCAAGGCCAGGCTATCCAAGGGCAGTAAAGGCAAAAGACTAAAAGACTAAAGACTAAAGATTAAAGTATATGCAAGCACCCCACTCACGTGAGGCATGGCATCGACCCAGCTAGTGTGAGTTAGGGGACAGAACTTACATGAGGCATGGTATGACCCAGCTAGTATAAGTACCAAAGGAAGATCCCATATTCCTAAGGAACGTGACATGGCGATCACGCTCTGACGGGGTATGACATGGCGATCATACTCTGGAATGTGGCATGTAAAGATTTTATGATGAAAAAGAAAGATGAAGAAAGAAAAGCAAGTTTTATGTATATGCATAAATTTAAGTATGAGTAAAGTTATGTGCAGATGTTATGTTCCCAGCATATTGATGCTATGTGTGTTTTAATATGCTGCAGTTATTATTCATGGTATCGTTCATGAATTAATTTTTATGGGTTTTCCCAAATGCCAAGTGTATGATTAAAATAATCTTTGCTTCGGACATTATATTTTCGAACTATAAAATTAAACAGTTTTCATAACATATTCACCTTTTTCATAATAAACCGAAGCAAACTAGAGATGACAACGATGACATGATGTATGATAATTAGATAATCCTACTGAGAATTTATAATTCTCACTCCTATTTCTGTGTTGTCTCCAGATAGTTTCAGAAGTTTTCGAAGACGGCTGAAGTTGCTGTCAGACAAGGTCCGCTCAGTGCTTGATAATAACTCTAGGTGTGATACTATGACTTAAGCATAGTACTGTACTTGGGAGGGTGTTACAAAAACCCTGCCATTTCACTTATCCATTCTCTGACTTCATCTTGTTGTATCCCACTTCGAAAGGTTTTGTTTGTAATGGATTAAAATAGGGATTGATTTGATTTGCAAATTAAATCTTATGTTTCGAACTTTTAAAAATAAGAAATTATTTGATTTATTAAATCCTATGGGATTTGTTTGCTTCAATTTTGAAATCTTATCAAATTTGATAGGATTTAGTGGGAATTGATAGGTTGTTTGACTCATAAGACTACCTAGACTATTTTTGTTTGTTTATATTGCTGATAAATGGAATGAACCCCATCATGTGTTCTACTTTTCTTACAACACTATAGATGGTGACATTCACTTCTCCTCTTACTTTCTAAGATCATGAATGATTTTCTTGAGCCTCTGACTAAGTTTTTGGACTTACTTTATAGTAGCAAAGCACAACCAAAAATGTTTGCTAGCTTAATCAACTTAGCTACACATGCCATAATTGTGGGACTCAGTATGTCTTTCCGTGTTTAAGTCCAAACATAATAATTTATTTATAAATCATTTCAAATTCCATTTTATATAATTATTTCAAATATGAGATTTAACTCATAAATCAAATCAATTCAATTTAAATCAATTCAAATCAAATCAATTCCTAATTTTAACCATTGTTTCAAAGTCCTATTGGGACTAACACTATTAATGAGTTGTCTAACTCACAAGACTGCTTAAACTATTTTGATTCCTTTATGTTGCTAACAAATGGAATGAACACCATCATGTGTTATACTTTTCTTACAACACTATAGATGGCGATATTCAAATCCTTCTCCTCCTACCTTCGAAGATCGTGAATGATTTCTTTAATCTTGTGATTAGGTTTTTGACTCATTTTCTACCAACAAAGCACAATTAGAAATGTTTGCTAGATTAATCAACTTAGCCATGCATGCCATAATTGTGGAACTCAATATTACCTAGGTGGTGTATCATCTATAACATCGCCTATGGAAAGAATGGGCAAGTATTGAAACTATGACTACAATGAGGGTTATGCGAACCGCACAAATGACTACATGAAACATTGTGACTTTGTCAAGACTCTAATTAAAAAAGGGCAGCTTTATCAGTACATTGCTTAATCCCAAGATCAAAGACCATGGAGTTAGCTATGACATCACCAGCACTAGAGCTATAACTAGCATTAGAGCCTACCATAATGGTACCTACTATGAGATGTGGAGAGAAGGAATCCATGTCAAAATCATTTTCTGGCATCGTTGCAATTCATTACACTATTCCTCCCTTGTACTAAAGGATTCTTATTTTGAATTCCTCACGAGATCAGTCAACAAGATCTCTCTTAGCTTTGTAAAAAGAGAAATGCTGAAGTATTCGAGAAATACATGCAAGAGATCCTAAATTTAGCTGCAAGACTTGTGTCGAAAACTAGCAACCAAATAATCAAGTACCATTATCTTCATTAACAAAGGCACATATAATATTATCCCTAAACATGAGAACCCTATGGTTATCATCAACTACATGGCCAATTATGAGATTAAGTAGGTATTTATGGTTCAAGGAAGTTTAGCGAAGATATTATTCAAAGATATCTTTGATCCCCTTAAGACATCACCCATAAGATCCTTATCTTTCAATGGGAGTTGAATGGATTTCCAGGGCCAAAGTACAAACCTAGTGGATATGTAAAACTCTAACTTACACTTATAACTAAGCCTTTGTACAAAATAATTAGGCTAAAAATCCTAATGGTGGATTGCCCTTATATGTACAACATCATTCTCAAAAGACTTGCCCTCAATAAGCTAGGCACAATAATCTCCACTTTGTATTTGGCCATCAAATTCCTCATGGATGACAGCTAAATCATGATGATAAAGGCAAACTAGGTGGCAACATGGTGTTGCCATAATGCAAGCCTATTGATTGTAGCATTGAATAAGAAATCAAAATCATTACTTCCTAAATTACCTTAAAACAACTTTTTGGTAGATTTAGGTGTTTAAAGTGAGAGATGAAAACGACATCCCCATCTAGACAAGCTTCTAGAGGAGATGTAATTGGGCCCTAAATCCTCTCAGACAACCTAGATAAGCAAACATCTATCCATAGAGACTAATGAGTGGTCAAGTGTAACACCCTCCAAACACATACGCTATACTTGAGTCATAGGATTATGTCTGGAGGTTGCTACAGGTGCTTTAAAAGACATTTAAAAAATAAAATATAATATATGACCCTTAAAACTTGATAATTCTTTACTGTATAAGGATCTGTTATCCCAAATATTCGATACATATAAAATAAAAGATTTACAATTTAAAAGAAACTTAACTCATTTTATGTACAAAACATGTTTGGGCATCCAATCGTCACTTCGTGGTTATCGATCACACACTTTAGCTTCCTAAACTAGGCTTAAGTTCGTGTCTTGCATTTAGTAACTATCCAATGACATCTACTATACATTTAAAGTCCAATCTATATATTGGAATGTTTATGGAAACATAAAAATAGCTTGTGAGAATCTAAGATTCTTAATAGGTATACTCAACCCACTGATCACATAAAGTATCATCATAAATATTTCAATCGCTTCAGTTTGCTTACGAAAACATCAATAGTTACACATAGGCACTGGTTCAATTTTAAGTTTGAAAACATATTTCTCAAAGTGAGTTACTTTTAACAATCACTCAGTATATGTCACAATAATCATAATAGCGGTAACAATATAAACTTTCAATCATAATCATAGTAGCATTGCAACATAATAAGATAATTAAATGTGCATATGCTGATACTTATACTTGACTTATGTAAGTACACTTGGCTTTCTTATCTCTTTCTTTGACTTGCAACTTGAACTTCTGTACTTAGTTCTCTGGAAGTAAATGGCTTTTCTCACCTCTAAGTAATAATCTGCTTCTCAGGACTAAGCTCGTTCCTATACATGATTGCCTGTCTTAATTTCCCTGACTCTCATACTGTCATATTCCCCTTAAATCTGTTCAGAGGCTGGCCCAAGTGGCATATTCCTTAAATTTGTTAAGGGACTGACTTCTAATTCCCAATAAAGAAACTATTCCCAAATTAATACATAATTTGTTAATAATTTAATAGACAGTAAAAATCATTTGTGAGTATCTAATACTTCATTAGGGGTGTTCATGAGTCAAGTTTAGGGTAAAACAAAAACCCACCCAACTGATTTTCTGAAAAATCACTGGTTAATTTGTGTTGGGTCAGTTTGGGTACTTAGGTTGATTCATTTCTATCTTCCTTGTTTTTTGGAAACATGTAATACATTATAATATCAGGCACCTAAATTGTCGAATCTGCATGTAACTAACTATACATAAATTCACAAAAATATAACTTCTACATAATTTTATTATACCAATATCAATCAATTAACAACTAACATTTTGAGTATAATTCATGATCCAATATCAATCTACTAACACCAATATCAATTTAAAGATTGGTGTGCTCTCCCTGCAAGTGCAAGAAATTAAACCGTAATCTGTCTAGAACTTGAGAGCCATCATTCTTGACAACAATAATTCAATAAATAGCCATTAGCCAAAATGACATCTATAATTCAAGGCCAACAATTCATACCTAAAGGCACAAAGTTACAACAATATATTACACAAATAGTAAAGATCATCCACTAATCTAATAGCACACCAACATCCATCAATGATCAATCCAAGTCTAACATACATCAGTTTAGGATTTACAAATGCTAAGTCATATCATGAAACCAACTTAGACCAACTGGCCCAAAAGCCATAATGACAATATGCTAAACAGCCAAAACAAGAACAAAGATGTGACGTCCGAAAATTCAATCACCTGTTATTAATCAATTTTCTCGATTAATTCACGCGAGTAAGGTTAGCTATGAACCATTTAAGATTTATTAGGATTCAAATGGATGTTAGTTAGGTAGATTAGAATGGAAAATTTAAAGTAGAACTAAGGTAAAGGCGAATGCGAAATCGGGTAAATACCGAATCTCGATTGGGGAAGATCCGATAAAACTTCAATAACTTAAACTACTGGAATAAAATAATATTAATGGCCCTGGATCCAAAGGTGGGGAGGCCATCCACCCCACCACCATCAGACGATCCACAATTCACCTTGTGGCTCAATTGAGGCCACAAGATTAAAGGACCAATCACACCGCGACAATTTACCCCTTCAATTATTACACTTCAAAATATCTTCTCTCTCACTCTCCTCTCCTTATCTCATCCGCCACCCTTCCTTCTTCCTCCCTCCTCCATTTTTCTTTTCCTCTTCTTCATCTCTCTTCACTTCATACACTCTTCACTTTGGAGATTTGAAGTTCTTTTGAAGAATCAAGTTGGAACTCAAAGGAGGTAGGGTTTAAAGCTTTCAATAGATGTTTGTATTGTTGATTAAAGCTGGATTGGATATGGTTTCTGATCTGTCTTCTTGCTGATCTTGATGAAATATGGGTGTAAAAATGATGGGATGAGTGAAGAGGTGATAGATCAATGGGGTAGATCAAGAAGGGAGAGAAATCAGCAAGTCTGGAAACAGAGTTCTCTTAGGATTTCCGTACGAAATGCCCTCTGTCCCTCAGTTCCCACCGTTTAAATTCTATTAAAATATTTTTAGATGAAACTAGACATCCAGAGCTTTCCATACATATAAATTATTAAGTCATTGGATCAGTATAGAATTAGTTATGAATTTTTGAAGTTTGACCTAAGTTTCAGAATTTGATTTCGGGCAGGGAAGCTTACGTGAGCCATATCTCACTCCATATAACTTGGATTTAGGTGGAACAAGATTCTATAGAAAGCTAAGATTCAGTAGTTTATGCTATAAAAATTTCGGATTCAGACCTAATTTGAGTGACTCCCAGAAATTTTCTAAAATCACCCCTGATTCTGCTTAGGCCAAAACAGGGCAGTTTGTAACACCTGAATTTGAGGTTTTATTACTTAAGCTATAGTTGGCCAAATGATGTGGGACTTGTTGGAGGATAAAATTTCATATCCTAGCTTCAAAACAACATAGGTTTGGTAGCCAAACCCTTAGGATTCGAATTTTAACAGATTTTAACATTTTAGAGTGCTGTTCAGTTTAGTTATAGACCAAGCCAGAATAAAATGACAATATCTTGAGTTGTAGATATCAAAATTGAACGGGACCAAAGAGGTTAGAAACTAGACACATAGGGCTTCAACATATTAAAATTTCAGATCCATTGGAGTTGTGTAGCAATAAACTCAGAGAAAACACTGACCGGGCAGAATAGGAAGCATTTGGTGGCAGCACCCAAATTTTTAGTTTACTCTTCTCTTGATTATAACAAGTATGCATGCCCAGTATTATTATGAGAATCCTATATTGTTATGAACATTGTATATACTGTTATAGAAATTATTGAACTATTGTTGAGAATTTTTGGAATTGTTGCTGCTGGCACTATTCATGGGGAAGCGGATGTAATCCGTTATGCTGCCCAAATTTCGGTAAGCATTATGATTGATTATGAGATTATAAGTGTAAGTTGGAACATATATAATCCTCGAGTAAGAGGATAAGCTTATTTAAGTTCCCTTCACCCACGACTCACATGAGGCATGGCATTAGACCCAGCTAGTGTGAGTATAGGGGATAGGTCTTACATGAGGCATGGCATTAGACCCAGTTAGTATAAGTACCGAATATTTAAGGTGGCGACGGTCACGGTATGAGCTCATTACCATTTATGCTGAGTGGGTGTAAAGATTTTAAGAAAAAGTCAAACTTAGAGGAAGGATAAGAGTAAAGTTATGAGTATATTCCCTTTTTACACGCATTAAGGGTATTAAATGTTGTTGAATTGTATACTTGAGTTATGCATGTATATTTTGTAATCTGCTTTTCTCTTTGTTAATAGTTAGACTTATTCACTACCTCCGACCATGTTCATAGTTATCATAATAAAAGACCGAAGCCATTAGGGGTTAAGATGAGATAACTTTAGGAATATAGAACCCTACTGAGAGTTTGAAGAATTCTCACCCTATGTAGTACCCACTTTACTTTTAGATCGATCACGATGGGCCTTGACGGCGGTGGTGTTCATTGAGTTCCCGCATATCTTGACTTCATTCTGACCCCACCTACGACTCGTTGTACATAGTCGGCTCGTGCCGATTTAGGGTATACTTTTTCAGCAGAGAGTGACTTCACGGTGCCACTCTTCCACCCCTTGTTCGACCCCACTGTTCCATATTTCGCCTTCCCCATATCCGTAGCGCATCCGGCACCTCCTCCCGCACCTGCGGCTCAGGCGGATCCCATACCAGCCTCACCTCTTCAGATGGTTCCCGGAGACCCGATGGACGCCGAGGATGACCCGTCCGAGGCCACCGACTCTTCGTCCTCCTCATCCGGACCTGATGACTCCTCCCCGACTGGGCCTGCTATGGCCAACGGGTACCTGACCCCGTAGTAGATATATTTGGCTAGCTGTTGTACATGATGGCCCTCTTTTGACAGGATGATGTATTGGGCCATAGGAGTAGTTTTGTTAGGACTTTGACTTGTATTTAAATGTCCTATGAGGACTCTTAGGACTGCACTTTTATGATATCAGCCAGGATCTTTTTGGTATGTAATGGCCCTACATGTATTCCTTACAGTGTATATATCAGAGGATGTCTTCTATGGATGCAGATATATATATATTTACCTTTCAAAGATATGTGCATAAATTCAGAAAAATTTCTGCTGCATTCCTTTCATTATTTCAGTTTGTACGAAATTATTGTTTCACGTTATACGCTTAAGTTCTTCTGCACGCGAAATATAAAGAAAGATTCGTCGTGTAAATCATAGTCAGGACTATAAATAATAAATTTTAATAAAAACCTTTAACATACTATACTACAATTAAGTAAATATAGTAGATAGAGTAGGACCTTACAAAAGAAGTCACATGTGAATAGTCAACATTCAACTATTCTAAGATAACAACAAAATTATAAACAAATAAACGGTAAGTCAAGAACAATTCTTGCCAATCTCCTCTCCTGCTTAAATTCTAAGCCTTCAAATTTCTCCTAGAATATAATAAACAATTGTTAGAATATTTAAATGAAATATTAATCACGTAAATCTAAGAATATATGTGAAAAATACATGATTTTACCTTAGTGCTGGGCTTGCAAAACACTATTAATCTCAACCTCTTGACGTCCTGAAACTACTGAAATTTCTAAAACAAGAATAAAAGAAAAAAAGAATGTGATGTCAAATGAAAAGATACAAATAATATAACAAAGTTAAAACTTAAAGATATGAAAACTGTCCCAAAAAAAACTGGCCAACAACTTAAAGATATGGAAAGCGATGAGGAGTTGACTGTTTGAGGTGGAAAGATGAGGAGCAGAGATGGAAGATGAAGGAAGAAGGAAAAGGTCAGAGAAAAAAATCGGGTCTCGAATAGGTATTTGTTGGCCTAGCTAAGTATCCTTGGTTATCCTTGCTAAATTTACTACCTATTTAATCACCAAAAAAAGTGTGCTAATTTGTATTTCTATGTTGTTAAGTTAATATTTTTCATTAATTTTAAAATATAAATACAAAAAATTTCAAAATTTTTTTTTTCATTAATATTTAAATAAAATTTAACATAATAAAGTTCTTAAGAACAAAAATGAAGACACGAGTTTTAGTTCAAATTTTTTCTATTTGCAGGTTCTAAAATGTGTCGGTTTGGAATAAGAGATTAATTTTACTATACTATTACTATGAAGAAAGTTTTATATTGATATTTAATTACATATTATTATATATTATATTTTGAGATAATAAATATAGAAATTAAATATTTTTGTACTAACAATATATTAAAATCAAATTCTTAAAACAATAGGATTAAATATTTCTAAAGATTCATTTGCTGACTCATCAATATCAAAAGATGAATATCATCAATTATGATTCAAGAAAATATATGTTGGTATAACTCTTTATATATATATATATATATATATATTTAAAAAAATAGGAAAAAAAGACAGCATAAATTCTAGTTTCTGGATTTAAATAACTAAAGAAGCCTAACATAAAATTAGCTCCGATTAATAAAGTCATCAATGATTAATCATTTACTGTTCATGCTTGTATATACTAATAAGGACTCATTTGGTATGCATCATATGATTAGGCTTGGTAGTATAATATCAGATAGTATAAAGTTTGATGGTATAAAACTTGTTAAATTTTAATTTTATAGTATTTGGTATAATATTATATAAGATAATATTATCTTCCCGATATTGCAAATAATTTTAATCATAAATAAAAATTTTAAAAAATAAAATTATAATAAAAAATAATTTTTATTGGGTATTTAATAGCAAGTTTTAAAATAAATATTATTTTTATTACAATTATTATAAATAATTATTAATTTTACTATAAAAATCTAAATTATATCAAATGTTATTTCTTATTTATTTTAATATTTTTAATAATTATTTTTAGTTTAATAAGACATAAAAATTGACTAATGTATAATACTCTCTTTTTCTTATAGATTTAATAAATTTTTGTTTAACTTTTCATCGTAATATATAAGCATAAAAAGAAAAAATACTAAAATAATAATTTTGATTAAATATTTAAATTTAAATTAAAAAAGATATTATAATTACAATATTTATTGATTATAATTATTTTAAAGATATTGTTTATTTTTCATTATATGTAATTATAATCTATATGCAATTCTGTCAAACCTTTGATCATGTAGTTAATATAAGTATACAAGTGAAAGAGGATAAATGAAAATTATTAATGTATAAAAAATATTTTTATCTGGATTTAACGTATAAAATTAAAAATATAACTATACGAAGACACAAGCGACGTTATCAAAGTCACTCTTCACCGCAGTGAAGAAACTATTCCAGCATCGTTAGTGTGACCAACATAAAAAATTAAAACATTTTGAAGAGAAATGAAAATATTTGAAAGAGCAATTAATATATCCATATTTATATTAAATATATTATAGGAAATAGCTACCATGCTGACATGCGAGTTATTTAAAAAATAAATATAAAAGGATATATGTCAACGTAGTAGATTCAAGGTTAAATTGTGTACCAAGGAAATCTTCTATGTTGCCCAATCAATTTTGTGACAATTAAGTACATTCCATACGTCAAAAATAAAAAAATTAAAAAATGCAATAAAGAAGAAAGAAGCTTACAGTTTACGCGTTAAGCCTTTCCTCTCCATAATGTTGTTCACAAAATTGAAGAAGGCATTCCTCCAAGAATGGAATAGTAACACAGGGCCAAATACTCCCCAAAATCCAATAAAAAATCCCAAACCCATACTTGTGTAGAATCCTTGGGTGAAAGGGAAATCCTCATGATGATGCTCTTCATTCTCCCAACGATCATGATCAGATGTTTTTGCTTCTGGACACATTCTTTCAAGTGGCTTGCCACAAAGGTAGGCATTTCCTTCATAAGCAGCAGTATCAAAACTTTGTAATTGTGTTCCTAATGGAATCCTTCCAGATAAATTGTTATATGATAAGTTCAGAACACTAAGCATGGTGATTTCAGAAAGAGTTGAAGGAATTCTTCCAGATAAATGATTTCTTGATAAATCAAGAAGATCCAATGAGTATAAGTTCCCAAACTGTGGTGGAATTTCTCCACTCAAATTATTATTTGATAAATCCAATGATCTTAATTGCACAAGATTGCCAATCTCTGGTGGTATTTCTCCAGAGAGTTGATTGCTTGAAAGATCAATCAAATTCAAAAGTCTCTTATTGTCCTTGAATAACAATTCTTTTCCTTTCCATGTTATTAGAGGTAAGAAATCATATGAATATAAATAATATGGAGTACCATCCTTATGAAAGGTAAAGAAGTAGTCATGAAAGGTATAGAAATGGTCCATGGTTTCCATGAGGCCAAGTTCCTTAGCCATTGAAGAAAAATTCTTCAAGCATTTTGGTATTTCTCCAGACAAATTATTTTGTGAAAAATCCAAAACCTGTATGGCTGTTAGATGACAAAGAGAGAGTGGCAAGCTTCCATTAAATTGATTCTTTCTCAAGCTAAGCACTTCCAATTTTTGTAAGTGAGAACCTATCCATGATGGCATGGGTCCTAATAATTTATTTCCACTCACGTCCAACAATATTAACTCAGTGCAATTTTTTAAGGAAGGCAAATTACCTGTAAACTGATTATTGCGTAGAACCATAAGACGGATTCAGAACCAATGATTCCATAGAAGTTGGAATATTTCCATAAAATGCATTATGACTAAAATCAACAATTCTCAAATACTGCAAATGGCTGAAACAATTAGGGAATTGTCCTACGAAATGATTATAGGACATATTCAAAATGGTTAAGCTTTCACTAGCTGCACATAAAAATGAAGCCATTCTTGTGGTGTCCGAAATCGTCGCATTAGAAATATCAATGATGATAAGGTTCGTTTGAGTTTGAAGCCATTTTGGAAAATCAGGAACCACCGTGCAAGATTGCAACTTTAGCACTTCCAATTGAAATGTAGGAACCCATTTGTCATCGAATTTCACTGTGAGGGGATTATGAGATAAGCTTAGATCCAATAAATTGGTGAGATTAGCAAGTTGGGTTTCAGTTATCAAGCCTTCCAAAGAATTGCCTTCTAATTTCAAATACTGCAACTGGGACATTAATCCAAAACTTTTTGGTATTGTTCCATTCAATTGATTATTTGAGAGATCAAGTTCTCGAAGGGATTTCATTACATTCCCAAAGTCAGCTGGCATAGGACCTTCTATATGGTTATCTTTAAGTCGAAGGTCAACAAGATTAGAGCTAACATTGAATATCCAAGTAAATATAGATGAGGTGAACTTGTTGTAAGACAGATCCAGAAGATTAAGAGACCCAGATAAATTCAAAGGAAGAATATCCATATATGAAAGACTACAATTTCGTAGATCTAAGTAACTCAGCTTTGGAAGCTGAAAAACCATGTGCAACCATTCTTTGGACTCATTAAGGCCAGACACAGTACTCAAGTCAAGTTCTTTCATGGAAGAAAGATGAGAAATCCACTCAGCGTTAGTGCTAATAATTTGTTGATTGTCATTATCACCAAGAGTAAGCGTATCTAAGGATGAAAGATTTCCTAACTGATAAGGAATTACCCCGCCAAGATGATTGTGGTGGAGTTGAAGCTTTTGCAAACTTGAGAGATTCCCAAGTTGGGGAGGGACTGCACCTCCTAGATAGTTCCAATGGAGATTAAGAACCGCCAATCTTGACAATTTCCCTAGTTGGTATGGTATTGTTCCACCAAAAGAAGCAAAAGATAGATCAAGATATCTTAAATTGGTTAGAGAACCAAAGAACAAAGGGATTTCATTCCCTTCAAAATCATTCCAGCTGAGGTCTAAATACCTTAAATAATGCAATTCTGTTATTGATGCTCTAATCTCACCTCCCAAAGGTTGCTCCCCTTCAGGAGCATGCAGATCAAGCCTCTCAACATGGCCAGTTTTGTTGTTACATTGAATTCCGCTCCACTCGCAACAATCTCCATGTTTGCTCCATGATGATAAACGGCCATAAGCATCCACCAAGCCTTGCTTAAGAGTCACTAGAGCCTGTCTTTCTTTCTCTGAGCAGCTTATGTTAGCATCTTTGTTTTTCCATCCAGATGCAAGCTTCAGAAACACCACCTGCAAAAGCAACATGAGAACAAGAGCTTGAAGAAGTTTGAAACAATTTGTATTCATTGTGATTCTGCAGAGAAATATCTGATATAGCTGCCTTGACAAATGAAAAAGCTTCAAGCTTTCTATATATACTTGGTACTTAACAAGAAAGAAACCTGGAGTGTGAAAGAGAGAGGAGAGTCATAGAACTGCATACGCAATGTCTATGTCATAGAACAGGACAATCAATCCATGTCGTGAAGAAAAATGAGAATATGAAATTTAGAAACGAAGTTGGTAGTCTTAGATATAATTATATTATGGGTATTGTACATATAGATTCCACCTTGCTAGTACTTCACATAGGAATTGTCTTTGTCAGATAACTTCATGTGTTGTTTCTCATAAATTTTGACTTCACATAAGTCAAGAAAATTTCACTGCAAGTTTTGGCTCCACATGTGAAAGGTTCACGGTATGTGGAATTTCTTCATTGAAACAATGACCATATATGCTTTAGAAAGAATTTGGTCTTCTTAGATACAATTATGTTATGGTTGCTTAGATTCCACCGTCTATCAAGCACTTTGTACATACGCAATATCCGTCATAGAACAGGACAATCAGCCCAAAAGTCATGAATAAAAATGAGAATAGAAACGAATTTGGTCATCTTAGATATAATTATACCATGTGTTGTACATATATTCCACCCTGCAAGTCTTTACGTACGAATTCGTCGTCTTTGTCAGATATCATAAATTTTGAATTCATAATCACAAGAAAATTCCACTGCAAGTTTTGGCTTCACACCTGAAAAGCTCAGAGTGTATGCAATTTCTTCATTGAAATAATGACCATTGTACAACTTCCATACGTCTGTAAAGTCAAGCAAGACGAGTTTTTCTCTTTCTTTTTTCCTTTTATATTGTATCTCAGTAAAATCAACACTGTTATTTGAATTTAATTTTTCAGACAACATTTCAACTTCGGGGATCGATATATCGAGTATTGGAGATTCGATTACGTTTTTGGTTAACGTGGTGTAGTAACATAATGGATCTATAAATCTTCCATTTAGGGTTTAAGGTTTAAATGTCCATTGATTAATACGTCAATCACGATGTATCCTGAACAATGTCTAAAACTTGAATTTTGAAAAACATTTCTCTGGAAAATCGCTTGCATACAATGGCAGTTTCTCAAAAAATTACCTTGAAATAGTGCTACAGTTCGGTGTAGGATGCTGTTCATGCCATCATTTCAAAGGGGGTGAAGGATTCATTCTCACGTTTGGGACTTAGTCCACTCATATTGGACTGTTAGATGGCTTTTATTTTAAAAATTTGAGAAAAACATATTTTATTGATCTAACCTATAGGCCATTTTATATACAAATTTTAAAAAAAGTGTAAATCAACTTGAACTTCCTCTAATGTGTATTTTAACCCTCCTATTCAATTTTTGTCTATTGTTAATAGAAAATAAGTGCATCATATCCTCTTGAACTTTGAATTATGTACACTTTAATCCCTAAATTAAAAAATAACATGTAAGCTGATACTTTAAACTTTCTTGAATATGTATTATTTCTATTCACAATAGATGAAAAAGTTAATAGAAGAGTTAATTTGCACAATTATGAAATATTAGGGGTCAATTTACATATTTTCAAAACATTGGAAATAAAGTGTCATGACCTATAATTATGGGAGTAAAGTATTTTTTTTCTCTAAAATTTTTTTTTGCTACATTTAATTACTGAAATATATGTGTTAAGTTTTAGGAAATTTAGTTTATTTACTGGAGAACAAATAAGTGAATAAAAAATACAAAAAAATTAGTGAAGTGAGTGATTTTTTGTTCTTTAGTAAATAAATTCAATTCTTCATGGAATAAATTGACAGTGGGTTCTCCACTAATTGGAGGGAGAACATGAAAAAGTTTGAATGTATCGACTTTAATTCCCTAATAAAGAAACTGTGTTCCCAAATTAATCCACAATTTCTTAATAATTGAATAGACAATAAAAATCTTTTGTGAGTATCTAATGCTTCAATAGGGTTATTCACAAGTCAATTTTGGGGTAAAACAAAAAGCCACCCAATTAATTTTGGATAGATTGGGTTCAGTCGAGTTTTTGAAGACTCATTGATCTTGATCAATTTCGATACTCGAGTTGCTTCTTTTCCCCCTTTTTTTTTTCATTGAAAACATGTAATACATTATAATATCAGGCACCTTTATTGTTGAATCTGCATGTAACTAACTATACATAAATTTACAAAAATATAACTTCTACATAATTCCATTGTACCAATATCAATCAATTTACAACTAAAACATTTTGGTTATAATTCATAATCCAATATCAATCCACTAACATATCAATTTAAAGATTTGCGTGCTCTCTCTCTGCAAGTGCAAGAAATTAAACCATAATCTATCCAGAACTTGAGCATTCTTGACAACAATGATTCAATAAATAGCCATTAACCAAAATGACATCCATAATCCAACGCCAGCGATTCATACCCAAAGGCTAAACACCCAAATAGACAAAGTTACAACAATACATTACACAAATAGTAAAGATCATCTAGTAATCTAATAGCACGGCAACATCCATCAATGATCAATCCAAGTATAACATATATTAATTTAGGATTTACAAGTGCTGAGTCATTTCATAAAACCGAGACCAATCGACCCAAAAGCCATAATGGGAAAATCCCAAACAGCCAAAACAAGAACTAAGAAGTCAAAGGTGAACATTCAACATTCAACTATTCTTAAATAACAACACAAATCATAAATAAATAACCAGTAAGCCAGGAACAATTCTCGCCAATCTCCTGTTACCTAAATTCTAAGCCTTTAAATTTCTCCTAGAATATAATAAACAATTGTCAGAATGTTTAAATGAAATATTAATTGTAGAAATCTAAGAATATAAAAAATATATGATTTTACCCTGGGCTTGCAAAACACTATTAATCTCAACTTCTTGAAGTCCTGAAACTACTGAAATTTCCAAAACATGAATTTAAAAAAAAAAAACAGAACACAATGCCAAATGAAAAGTTACAAATAATATAACAAAGTTAAAACTTAAAGATATGAAAACTCTCCCAGAAAACGTGGCCAACAACTTAAAGTTATGAAAGCGACGAGGAGTTGACGGTTTGAGGTGGAAAGATGGAAAGTAGAGAAGGAAGATGAAGGGAGAAGGAAAAGGTCAGAGAAAAAAAAAATCTCGCGGAGGTATTCGTTGGCCAAGCCGAATTAACCTTGGTTTTCCTTGCTAAATTTACTACTTATTTAATCACCAAAAAAATGTATTGATTTTTATTTTTATGTTGTTAAGTTAATATTCTTCATTAATTTTAAAATATAAATTTTAAAAAAATATTTTTCATTTATATCTAAATGAAACATAATAAAATAAAGTTCTTAAGAACAAAAAGTGAAAACACGAGTTTGGCTCAAATTTTTTATATTTGCAGATTCTAAAATGTTTCAACTTGGAATAAGAGATTAATTTCAATATATTATAAGTATAAAGGAAGTTTTATACTGATATTTAATTATACACTATTATATGTCAGATTTTTGAGGTAACAAACATAAAAGTTAAACACTTTTACTAATTTAGCAATATATGTAAATATTTATATAAAGTATTTTTATTGGCAATATATTAAAATTAAATTGTTAAAACAATCGGATTAAGTATTTCTAAAATTCATTTTCTGACTCATTAATTAATATCAAAAGATGAATATCATCAATTATGATTCAAGAAAATATATGTTGGTATAACTCTATAAAGTTATAGGTGTTTTTTTTTTTTTAACATTGGAAACAAAGACAATATAAGTTTTAGTTTCTGGATTTAAAATTAATGACCCGTAAAGAGCACGTTATTGCCCAGAAATTCATATATGAACACAAATTCTATAAAAGACTAAGGCATTCTACAGCCCCAAATTTCATCCATGCAAACAAGCTAGATTTCTTGAAACACCTATCAAATAAGCAACACAAGACCAGTTAACTCAATGTAAAATCTTAATTTGGTGCATTCTGCGCTTTCTCTCTTGCAGCAGGTCAATGTCTGGAAAATCATGAGCAAGAAAGAAAATTCCAGGGGGCCAACTTTTGTCAGCTTTACCACCGTCAGGAAATTTACATTATAATTGTGCAGTGCTGTCCGAAATTAAAGCACACTAGTCGTGCTTGAACAAGGAGAGCGACGAGAATCACCAAACCATAGATTGGAAACTATATATTATACTGGAATGAGACCCGCACATTGTGAGGGACAAATAAATTATAAGAAGAATTATTAAATATTGTAAGAATAATTATAGGTGAAATAACTATATAATGAAATGAAAATATTATTTATTTGTAATAAAATTAAAGTATGATAATATAACAAAAACGAAGATATACATCCTTTTATGGCCATTTGAAATATACTGAAAGCATATGAATGTTTGAAATGTGTCATTATTTAATTATGTCATTTTGAAACACCAAATATGTCGATTGTATTTGAAGACATGTTACATGTTCAATTTGTTTTAAGAGTAGTTGGCCGTTATTTAGAACAAAAGTCTTTGTAATAATATAGTTTTGAGATCTTTTTTTTCAAATTGTAATTGATCTTTATGTCAAATAATTAGTTAGTAATAATAATATTATTTTTGAAAAGCCTAATTACTGTAACTTTTAAAATAGTTATGATTTAATTAAAAGTAATTACTTTCTTAAGAAAATGAACTAATTTAACTTAAGCTTTATCAACAACCTGAAAAGGTTTAAATAATTTAAAGTAAAAAATTAGATCCATATAATAAATTAATTAAAAGTATTTATAATAGAGTAAAGATTTGAAATAAAGTTTAATGCACATGTATTTTTTAGTTGAGTATAATATTAAGAAATAAAATAATATAATTTAAATTAATATGAATTTTATGATTCTTAATATAATAAAAAGTTACTTTTGTGTAACTAATTCTTTGTAAAATGTAAGATAGATAAAGACTGAGAAGTTGATTAAGCAACATTTATTTTCGCTTTTGTTGACCTATACTTGCATACAATTGTAAAACTCTACATCATATGTGATACATGTAGTGTAATTGATCTTTCAAAACTTTTTTAATAATTTTGTAGTTATATCATATTATATAATTGAGTTTTCCCCCCTCAGTTTTATAATATGATATGACTTTAAATTATTAAAATTTTTTGAAAAAAAAAGTTATACTATGCATAAAATTGAATCTACCCAAAAAATATTATAAAATTGAGTTTAAGATAATAAATTGAGTATAAATTAAAATATTACATAGAATACTATACTAATATAAAAAAGAGGCCCTCAATTTTATACTATGAAATAAATTTAAAAGTATTAAAAATTTTTGAAAAAAAAGATACACTGTGTATAAAATTGAATCAACTAAAAAAATTATAAAATTGAGTTTAAAACAATAAATTGAGTTTAAATTAAAATATTATACATAATACTACGCTAATATAAATAAGAGGCGTTAACTTTGGGAGTGTAGATATGGGATGTGGGAGTGGGCATCCTTTTATTTTTAAAGTATATTGTGATATAAATTGAGAAATAGGGAAAAAGACAAAAAGGTAGGAGAGGAGAAATAAAGAAGTTGATAGGAGAGGAGGAAAAAAAAAAAAAAAAAAGACACTAAGGTAGTGGTATGCCTATGTGTCTTCATAAAAAAAATGTAGTTAAATTAGAGAATGACATCTTCATCCATAAACTAATATGACAATATTATAGAATATTTAATGTGTCATTATCATATTGTGTCACACCTTATATCTTAACTTCAATATATTATAATAGATAGAGTTGTAGCATGAAATATTTGGCACTTGAAATCTTCTTTTGAGAAAACAAACTATTAAAAGAAATAACATTATTCGTATATTAAAACTGGACATTAAAATACCACAAAAAAAAAAATTTTGGACATTAAAATAGATATTATAAAGAGAGAAAATTACAAAATGGTAATGGATGGAGTCAAAGTTTTACGTCTTACTCTCTCTATGGTGTCTACCTTTTATATTCACTTTTTTTTTTGTACATTAAAGTCTAGGTGGGGGTAAGCGTTGATATCTCACCACAGTCAGAGAAGACCCTCAACCTCTTCAAGGATTTTTGAAAGGGATTATATATCGCACCACCAACAAGGTCCTTACATCGGTCAATAGGATTTGAACCCATGCCCTTCTGGGATATAAGTCAAACCTTAACTAACTATGCCCACTCTCATTAGCCCTTTATATTCACTTTTAATGAACCAATAATATATTATTCAATTAAATAACTAAAAAGCCTAACAAAAGTCAGTTTCGATTAATAAAGTCATCAGTGATTAATCATTTACTATTCACGTTTATCCTAAGGGCTCGTTTCGTACCCATCATATGATTAGGCTTGATAGTGTAAAATTTTATATTATAAAGCTTGATAGTATAAAACTTGCTAAATGTTAATTTTACAATGTTTGGTATAATATTATATAAGATACAATTGTTATATTCAAAATCTGTAGGATGAGATTGGTAGTGAGTTTTGCTCGACGTTAGAGGAATTCTTGCATGATGAGTATCTTCTAAGAGGTACCAACATTACTTGGGTAACCTTGATTCCGAAAATTGAGGGCGCAAGAGACATAAAAGATTTTAGGCCACATTTATAAAGCGGTGTCTAAAATTCTTGCTAATAGATTGATAAGGGTCATGCCAAAGTTGGTGGGATGAAACACAAAGTGCTTTTGCCAGTGGTCGCTAGATTCTAGATTAGGCTTTAATTGCATCTAAAGTTGTTCACTGGATGAAGAAGAAGAAATCTAGCTGCATCATCAAATTGGATTTACATAAGGCTTACGATCAAGTGAGATGGAGCTTTGTGGATTCAGTGTTACAAAAAAATGGGTTTTGGGGAGAAGTGGAGGTGTTGGATACAAGCTTGCATCTATGTCTATTATGACAAATGGCACCCCCCATAAGCCATTCACGATGGAGAGAGGCCTACGACAGGGGAATCCCTTATCTGCCTACCTACTTATTTGTGCTTGTTGCTGAAGTCCTCAACCGTTTAGTGTCCAAAGCTGTGGAAAAAGGTCTTATTGAGACGTTTAAAGTAGGAAAAATGAAGGTGGACTTATCTCATTTGCAGTTTGCTGACGACACCATTATTTTCTACCCTCATTTGGAGAATTCTGTCAGGAATTATAGGAGGATATTGCAATGTTTTGAAGTCATGTCGGGCTTAAGTACAAATTTCGATAAGTCTGCTATCATTCCGCTGAATTGTGCAAAATTTTGGACAAGATCTGCTGGCGAAATACTAGAGTGCAATGTTGGTGTTCTGCCAATGAAGTTCCTTGGTATTCCTCTGGGTGATAACCCAAAAAGAATAGAAACTTGGAGGCCGATTATCAGTAAGATAGAGAAGAAACTGAATCTTCGGAAATCAAAGATGCTCTCGAAGGGTGGGAAATTGGTATTTACTAAGTCAGTTTTAAATAGTCGCCCTTTATACTATCTAGGTTTGTTTAAAATGACTAAGGAGTTGTCAGAAAGGATCATAGCGCTACAGAATAGATCCTTTTGGGAGAATAATCAAGGGAATAGGAGTATACCTTTAGTGAGTTGGAATGTTGAACAAAAACCCAAGGAGTTTGGTGGATTGGGTGTGGGTGATTTGGTTATCAAGAATACAACTTTGCTATTCAAATGGTGGTGGAGGTTTTCAAAAGGAGAGTGCCTGTTGTGAAAGTAGGTTGTATGCTCTTGTAACAATCTCCAGCCAAACAAGAACATAAGTGCCTAACAAGTCAAAAATAATGGAGGGTTATGGTCTGTTGTATGTAGCATTGATTTAAAAATGAGGAAGTTCTGAACTACATGGCCGCAGGTATTAGAATGGAATTGGGCGATGGAAAACAAACAAGATTTTGGGAGGACGTATAGATAGGCAATGGTAGACTGAGAGAGTTATTTCCAAGGCTTTTTTCTCTATCAAATCAGAAGGAGTGTTTTGCGGGTGATTGTGGGTTTTGGGATGGGGTTGAGTGGATTTGGAATTTTCAGTGGCGTAGAACTTTATTTTAGTGGGAGTTAGGACTTTTGGATAATTTGAACTCCCTACTGGCCACAATCAAGCTTAATAGATTTTCTAGTGATAGAATCATTTGGAAGTTTGATAAAAAAAAGGAATTTTCTCGGTGGGATCAATTTCAAAGGCTATAATGGCTGCACAGAATAGAATAAGTGAGGTGAACAGTTATCACTTCACAAAATCTGTTTGGAAAGGGTTGGCCAAAAGTTGAGATATTCGCCTGGTTTATTCTCATTGGCAGGCTTAACACCAAACACAAGCTTCATAAATTTGGGATAATTCCTCGCGATCAACTTATGTGCTGCCTGTGCAATAAAAAAATTGAAAGCCTCGAGCATGTGTTTTTCTGCTGTGACTTTGCATGGTATCTCTGGTGGTTTTGGTTGATGGAATGGAATGTATATTGGGTGTCCCCAAATAATCACAAGTTGTTCTTTGAAGTATGGATGGATGTGAAGTTAAAGAAGGAGAGTAAGAAACATTGGTGCACAGCCTTCTTTGTTGTCATTTGGACAATTTGGAGATGTAGAAATATGCACATTTTTTAGAATAAGGTGACTAATCAAGAAGAGGCATTAAATATGGCAAAAACGTATTTTGCATTATGGAGTAATAGTGTAGTGCCATAAAAGTACCCATTAAGTGGTACTACAAGAATTTGGGTTGATTTTCAAACTGCACATGTATGTTTTGCTGGTGTTTTGTGATGGTTTTACTAATATGTGTGTTTTTTCTGTTGTTCTGTCCTTCCCTGCTTGTTTTTTAGATGCAATCAATTTGTTTTGCAGGATCTGAGTCTTGAGCCAGTAGGGGAATCAAATGTGAAGCAGTGATTATCCTAGATCAGTTATAAAGGTAGGGATCGTTCTGAAGTAGTGCAGATTATGTCATGCTTGGGTTTGCATGAATGTTTAAGTATAAGGGGAGACCGTCCAGCAGGCTGGTATTTTTTATGTTTCTAGCACAGGTTTTGTTGATTCAGGTTGTGAGGAAAAGAGAGGAAAAGAAAAGCAAGGAGGAAAAAAAATGAAGAATAGGAGACAAAAGAGTCAATTAAGAAAAAGTGAGTTTGAGAAGAGGTAAAATAGAGGGAGAGAGAAAAGAAAAAAAAAAAAGAAAGAGGAAAAAAGGAATGTAAGTAGAAATATGAGGGAAAGAAGAGGAAAAGGTGAATGAGTTTCAAGAATAAGCTTGTTTTAGTGCTGCTGTGAATAAGCTAAAGGCTTAGTCTTTGTGTATGCAGTTGGATCAAGTGTATTTTGGTTTAAACGGAATATCTCTTTAACGAACAAGGGATGAATAAAAGGAGGAGGTTTATGTTTGTTCTCCGGGAGTGTTCGAAATGAGTTAAAAGAAAGGGGATGTTGTATGGTGTTGAATGTTGAGAGTGATTAGTGTATAACTGGTTACATCTATGTGTAGATATCAATGTCTTGTCATGGTGCGGTCATTGTGTATACAGCAGGATCCCTTTCACTTTTGTTTAAGCTGGATGTCTATATAAAGTGTAAGAAATTGATGAAAGGAGGAAGCTATGTAGGTTGGGCAGGAGAGATTGCAATTTGCGCAGAAAGAAAGGGGGTGACTGTAAGGTTCTCAGTGTTCAGGGGGTGAGCTTTGGTGTATGAAGGTGATAGTCTGTTGGAAATAGTCATCAGCTTAGGAAGGATTATGACTTGTGCGGAACGTGTGAGGTCATGGGTGGTAAGGAGTCTTGATTCCGTAATCTTTACAGTTTTTTTGAGGTCGCAAGTATCTTGTATGTGATATTGGGTTGGGAATGTAGGTGGATAGGGTATTGTTATCTTTGTGTTGGCTTTGTTCATATTTCTCTGGTTCTTTCAGTTTCTGCAATTTTGTTATTGCAGCTGTTGTTTTCTTGTTGTCAGTGTTGTGTTGATAGTGAGCAAGACAAAGAGAATGGAAAGAAAAGAGTTAAGAGTGAAAAGAATCAAAGATATGAGAGATATTAGTGATAGAGTAAGATGAAAAATCAAAGGGGGCTTGAGAATGTATAGAGATGTGTGTATATATATATATATATATATATATATAAAAGAGATGAAAACATATAGTGAATGTGGAGAGATTTATAGAAGTTTTTTAAAAAAAAAAAAAAAAGAATGAGTGAGTGAGCAGGGAGAAGGAAAGAAAAAATGAGATAAATGAAAAAAAAAAGAAAAAAAGGAGAAATGTGTGAAAAGAAAAGGAGAGGAAGGATAGAGGTGGATTTCTGAACAGATGTTATGCATGCCTTGTAGTTGGTTTACAAGTTGTTTTGGTTTGTTCAGGTTATGTCAAGTTATAGTTGTCGCTATTTATAGCAGCAGCTTCTCTTTCTGTTATGTACTAGTTTTTTTATTAAGGTCCAGTAGTATTAGTTTTTTGGTGTTTGATTCTTGGAATGATGACGACATTAAGACTCTTTTCAGCAAGAAAACATGGGGTGATATCTATCCATATGGTGAGGCTAGAAACCCAAGCTAATCCACAAATTGCAGACATGGTTCTGGTGTTTTTTAGTTTGGTTCAAGTGTCTCACCTCAACGCTACAGAATTGAGGCTAATTGGATATATTGGTCATACACTTCTGATTATGCGGCATTTAGATGCTTCCTGATGTTCAGTACAGTGGAGTGCGAGACCTGAAAAAGCTATGGATGCAGTAATGAAACAATTATGATTTAGTTCTATCAAATGTGCTACTGTCTCTCTTTGGAAGGTGATTGACTTATGCAGAGTGGTTAAAGAGGGGACTTTTAAGATCCGCAATAGTGTTAGGTGTCCTGTTTGTAAAGGTGGGAAGTATATAGTCTTCTTGGTTGTACTCTGTTCAGATTGGCTTGCTAGTATGCTGCCAATTAGCTTTTCCGATTTTCTCTATACTCTTTTGTTCTTGCTATTCACCATGTTTTGTGTGAGTAGCTTTCAATAAATTATCAAAAAACAAATACAATATTATGTTATATATAATACAACAAAATATTATCTTCTCGCTATCATAAATAACTCTAATCATTAATAAAAATTTAACAAAAAATGAAATTGTATTTTATTGATTATTTCATATTAAATTTTAAAATAAATTATATTATTTTTTATTTACCTAAATCTAAATTATCAAATGTTATTTCTTATTTGTTTTAATATTTTAATAATTATTTTAAGTTTAATAAAATATTAAAAAAATTAACTAATATATAACTCCCTTTTTTTTAATAGATTTTAATAAAATTTTCTTTTACTTCTCATCATAATATATAAGAATAAAAAGAAATTTATATTATAATAGTAATAATAATTTTGATTGAATATTGAAATTTAAATTTAAAAATAAATATTATAATTAGAATATTTATTAATTATAATTATTTTAATATATTATTTATTTTTTATTATATGTAACTATAATCTATATGCAATTCTTTCAATCCTCTGTTAATGTAGTTAATATCAGTATACAAGTGAAAATGGCGAAATGAAAATTATTAATATATAAAATTTTTTTATCTACACTTAATATATAAGATTAAAAATATAACTGTACGGAGACACGGACGACGTTATCAAAGTCATTCTTCATCGCAGCGAAGAAACTATTCTAATATCATTGGTATGACCAACATAAAAAATGTTATGAAAAAAAAAAAAATTGAAGGGAAGCGGAAATCTTTGACGAAGAAATTATATCCATATATATATTAACCATATTATATAAAATAACTACCTAGCTAACATGCATATTCGAAAGAATGGTGTATGTTCATTAGGTGCGTTTAGTGGTTAGTCCGGAGGTATCTATTTCCAAGTGAGACCTAGTGTTTTGCTAGCATGTCCAATTTTGTAGTGTCATAGGTCATTTTTATTTTTTGGTTTTAGATTGTGTTTCTGTATGGTTGGTTATTCATTTTACTGTATCTTGTTCTACTTCTCTCTTCCGGAGGGTCTTGAGCCTTTTTCAAATTATTATAAAAAAAGCATATTTGAAAGAAAGTATGGCAGGACAAATATTTATGTTGTAGGTTTATTCTAATAAGCTCAATTATACTAAATGAAATAGTAATTGTTCCTATCTTGAGTTCTGAGGTAGGGTACGTTGGTGTTTAGGCTTGGAATGTTCTTACCCTTTGTAGAAAATGAGGGGGTATATATAAGGCTCAGTATCATTATGATATGAATGATTAAGAGAGGGAATCTTTAACTGATCAAGGAGAGATTCTCATTGAGAGTGTAAATGAGAGTTAACAAAACAGTATATGTTCTCGAGCCGAGGTATACGAAAGTCTGTAGGCTAGCCCCAGGGGTCAATCATCTAAGGGTAGGCCTTTAGAGCTAAAGATTAGCCTTCAAAGTTGTGGGGTAGGTCGGTCAAGTAGACTGGCTAGACCATAAGCCCTCCACCCTTGAGTTTGTGAGTGAAGAGGTTTGAGAGGTTGGTCGGGGTGAGGTTAAGGGAGGTAGGTTAGTGTAAGGTAAATAGGCTGGGCAAGGGTACTGGGGGGTAGGTCAGTCAGGCAAACGATTGAACCACAAGCCCTCTAATCCCAAGCTCATGAGAGTGAAGAGGTTTAAATAGGAAGGTCAATTAGGCAAAGCTTCATGGGGGAATGGGTCGGTCGGGTGGATCGACCGAACCACAAGCCTTCCAACCTCGAGCTCATGAGAGCGAAGAGGTTTAAGAGGTAGATGAAGGTCGTTCGATTGGGCCACTAGTCATCCAGTTGGCTAATGAGCCCTTTGACTATCAGTTAAGGGTGAGTCAGCTAAAGGCAAGGGGATAGGCGGTTACACATGTGGTTGTGCGGTTTTCTAGGTGGCATAGTGTGCGCTATGTGTCTTGTTTTCATTAGTCCAGTCTATATATTGGAATATTTATGGAAACATACAAACAGGTCGTGAGAATCTAAGATTCTTAATAGGTATACTCAACCCACTAATCACATAAAGTGTCATCATAAATATTCCAACCGCTTCAGTTTACTTACAAAAATGTCGACAATTACACATAGGCACTGGTTCAATTTTAAGTTTAAAAACATATTTCTCAAAGTGAGTTACTTTTAACAATCACTCAGTATATGTCATGATAATCATAATAGCAGTAACAATATAAACTTTCAATCATAATCATAGTAGCATTGCAACATAATAAGATAATTAAATATGCATATGCTAATACTTATACTTGACTTATGCAAGTGCACTTGGCTTTCTTATCTCTTTCTTTAACTTGCAACTTGAACTTCTGTACTTAGTCCCCTGGAAGTAAATGACTTTTCTCACCTCTAAGTAATAATCTGCATCTCAGGACTAAGTTTGTTCCTATACATAATTGCCTATCTTAATTTCCCCTACTCTCATACTAGCATATTCCCCTTAAATCTGTTCAGAGGCTGACCCAAGTGGCATATTCCTTGTAACACCCTCTATTATATAAGCCATGCTCGAGTCATGGAGTTATATAAAGAGGTTGTCATTGTGGTAAGAAATCTTTAGAATATGGAAAATATAATACATGGCCCTTTAACTGTTCACTTTATTACTGACTAATAGTCTCTGATACATAGAAAATAAATAATTACACTTTAAAAGAAATTGAGACTGCTATAATACTTAGCGTCTACTTCCGACTAGTCGTTAGCTAGCTTCGATAGTCTTTTGGTTTGGCTTACGCTTGATTCTTGCTCAATGAATAGCTCTGTACTACGCCTCGCACTTAGTTTCCAACTTGGGTGCTAGAATGTTTACGAAAAAGAAAAACATACAAGCAGGCAGTGAGAACCTAAGGTTCTCAATAGGTAAACTCGAACTATTACTCATACAGTGTCGTCATAAACATTCTAGCTGCTTCAGTTTCTGGTGGAAATGTGAGTACATATACGCAAGCAGTGGTTCAATATTAAGTTGAAAACCTCTTTCTCGAAGCGGGTTATATTTTAACAATCACTTGTCATATTATATGACAGACATAGAATTTGCAAATAGTATAATATGCTTCAACAAGAATCATAATAACATTATGCCTTAATGAGATAACTGAAGATGCACATAAAGGTGTTTATACTTGACTGTATACAAGTGCACTTCACTTAATTTATCTCTTTCTTTAATTTGCAACTTGATCTTACTCTTCTGTGCTTGGTCCCCCGGATGTGAATGGCCTTTCTCACCCCTGGATAATAGCCTATTTTTCAGGTCCGAGCTTGTCCCTATACATGAGTAACGGGTTTGCTTTCCCCGACCCTTACACCGGTCTATTCCTCTTAAATTTGGTCGAGGGCTGGCCCAAGTCTTAGACAGTACCACTCTGGCCCACACTAGCTGGATCTATTGCCATGCCTCATGTGGTAGCTTGGTACGTCTTTCTTGCAAGTTCTCATAAATCTTATTCTCCTTTGAGCATGATTTTATATGCATATGCTACATGCTTTCATTCATATACTTCATATCATTCTTGCATATATGAATCTTATGAGCATGACATATAAATGTTCATATCAGTCATATAATTCACGTATTTCTGCCAGAATTTTGGCAGCATAACGGATCGAGTCTGCTTCCCCATGAATAGTGCCAGACTATCAGGAAATTTTTAATCTAACAACAAACTCAATACAAAACTTCATATTCATATCAAGAATTTAACAATATCAATAAGTGTAAGATTTAGAATCTTAAGTGTCAATCTATCTTGCAAGCTTTTAATTTCTCTTAAGGTTCCTGAGTTCAAGTTCATAACAAAATTTCGAGTTTCGATGTAATATCAGCTTCAACTTCCAGAGTTATAAGTCTAGGTCTTGATTCTCAACTTCTGGAATTACACTTATAATGTCTATGTCTTGATTCCCGACTTCCGGGATTACGCTTAAAATGTTCATGCCTTGGTTCCCGACTTCCGAGATTATACTTATAGTGTTTAGGTCTTGGTCCCGGAGCTCTGGGATCATGTATGTAGGGTCAATATCTTGATTCCGATTTCCGACTTTAATATGGTCTTCCAAAACTTATGAATGTTTTCCTACATCCCGCCTTTTGACATTAACCATACCCTGTCCTCCCTAATTTCTGAGTTACGATATTAACTATGTCTGACTAGTTTCCTATTTGCTCAGTCCCGAGTTCAACATCAAATATACCCGATCTAGCTCTCTCTCTACTAAGTTTTGAGTTTAACCTTAAACATACCTGATATGGATTCCTATTCACTAAGTCCGAATTCAAGCATTAAGTAAATCCCTTCCAAGTTCAACCTTAAGTATACCTTTCCGGGTCCATCTTTAAGTGTATCCTCCCTAGTTTAACCTTAAATATTCCCGACCTAGCTTTCTGATTTATTGAGTCCCGACTTCAACTTCAAGTATTCCCGACCTAGACCCTCATTTACTAGGTGTAGAGTTCAACTCTAAGTGTACCGACCTAGCTCTTTGTTTGCTAAATCCCAACTTCTGACATTAACTTAAGTTGTTTGTGTCTTATCCCAGACTTGTCCTACTTCTAGCCAGAATTGTACTCTTGTGAGGGAAAATTCACTAAAAATAGAAATCATACGAGATTTATATCCATGTAAAGCTAACAGAACAAGCTTTCAAATGAAGTAAGTTTCATATCATTTGAATGAGTATAATTCGAGATATAAGCTCTGAAACTTGACCCTACTTGACTACCCTGTTCTAACCCGGATTGGACATAGGGCAACTTTCTCGACTCACTGGGAACAAATGGATCCTTATCAAATTCGAAAATTTTTATGGGATATTCTTCTATGTGTAAGCTTTCTAACAAAGTTGGTTTCACTCAATTTGGAGTTGTATAGGATGAGTTACACTCTTCTCAACTCATACTGTTCAGATGGAAGTCCTGATTTCTAGGTTAAACTTAAAAAATTCATAACTTCCTCTTTACTAATCCAATGGCCTTATATTATATATATATGGAAAGCCCTGAATGTTTAGTTTCATATAAAAATAGATTCATGGGGTTTGAACGGCTGTAGGTGGAGCCGTACACTCCGCCATACAGACTGCCGAGGAAAAACCCTACTCGCTTCTTGAGTTTTCTCCTTTCTTCAAATTATTTCATACCAATTCTATTTCCAATCATAACGCACATACAAAATCAGCCATAAAACATCATCATCACTCCACATATTATCAATAGCACAAAGTATACAAAACCCACACACAACTCCAAACCAAGGAAAATAAGAAGAGGAGTAGGATTCCTACCTTAGTGGTGTGAAATCTTGATGGAACTTGATCTTGGAGTGAAGTTGATGGTTGGAGCTTGAGCTTGGGGATGAGAGGAAGTGAAAGAAGATGAAGGAAAGTGGGGAAATGAGGTTGGTTGTGGGAAGGCCGAAGATTTAAAGGGAGAAGGAAGAAAAAAAAATGAAAACTTATGAAGGAAGTTAGCTCTTGATTGGTAGATTTCAACCCTCATACAAACTTGGCTTGGCTTCCCTCTTTTATGGTTGATGGAGGTGCCACTTGTAGGGATGTTTTGGCTAAATCTTGGCCATCCATCCTAAGGTTTTCACAGTATAATTTCTATTAGTCCGGTTCTGACAGTTTAAAATACCGAATCTTCGTCGATTTTCTTCAAATCAGCAAAACTTTACTAAATGACTCGGAGAAAATTTCTATATCTCTATTCTAATTGCTCCTAAGCCTAATCCCTCTAATTAACATATAATTAATTCCTAATTAACCTTACTTAGTCAATAAGATCGAATAAATTGATTGTTAACGTGAAATAATCGTTTTTACAAATTCGGAACTTTTCTATTTTCTATTTTCCATAGTTAATGACATTTTTGTAATTTTGAGCAAGTCTAGGGACACCCCACGTCATTTCACACCAGACTGCCTCCATGCCCCAATCGGCAGAGATCTAAACTTCTACGGTTTCACCACGTGATTCTGCTCTGTTTAAAATCTCATTCTGCTAATTCTACAGATGTGGGGACATAAAGGTCATTTCATGAAAAGTTTTAGGGTTATTGTGGGAATAAGTCTTTGGGGTCAAAATATAATTTCTAAAAATTTAGGGCATTATTGAAATTAACAAAAGTTTACGAGGGCACCGTTGTTCTGTTCATGAAAATAGGGATGTTACATTCCTGAATATTCCCAATATCAAGTGGCATATTCCCCTTAAATTTGTTTAGGGACTGACTTCTAATTCCCAATAAAGAAACTATTCCCAAATTAATACATAATTTGTTAATAATTTAATAGACAGTAAAAATCATTTGTGAGTATCTAATACTTCATTAGGGGTGTTCATGAGTCAAGTTTAGGGTAAAACAAAAACCCACCCAACTGATTTTCTGAAAAATCACTGGTTAATTTGTGTTGGGTCAGTTTGGGTACTTAGGTTGATTCTTTTCTTTTCTTTTCTTTCTTTCTGGTTTTTTATGTAATACATTATAATATCAGGCACCTAAATTGCCGACTCTACATGTAACTAACTATACATAAATTTACAAAAATATAACTTCTACATAATTTTATTATACCAATATCAATCAATTAACAACTAACATTTTGAGTATAATTCATAATCCAATATCAATCTACTAACACCAATATCAATTTAAAGATTGGTGTGCTCTCCCTGCAAGTGCAAGAAATTAAACCATAATCTGTCTAGAACTTGAGAGCCATCATTCTTGACAACAATAATTCAATAAATAGCCATTAGCCAAAATGACATCTATAATTCAAGGCCAACAATTCATACCTAAAGGCACAAAGTTACAACAATATATTACACAAATAGTAAAGATCATCCACTAATCTAATAGCACACCAACATCCATCAATGACCAATCCAAGTCTAACATACATCAGTTTAGATTTACAAATGCTAAGTCATATCATGAAACCAACTCAGACCAACTGGCCCAAAAGCCATAATGACAATATCCCAAACAGCCAAAACAAGAACAAAGAAGTCAAAGGTGAATAGTCAACATTCAACTATTCTAAGATAACAACAAAATCATAAACAAATAAACGGTAAGCCAGGAACAATTCTTGCTAATCTCCTCTCCTGCTTAAATTCTAAGCCTTCAAATTTCTGCTAGAATATAATAAACAATCGTTAGAATATTTAAATGAAATATTAATCGCAGAAATCTAAGAATATATGTGAAAAATACATGATTTTACCTTAGTGCTGGGCTTGCAAAACACTATTAATCTCAACCTCTTGACGTCCTGAAACTACTGAAATTTCTAAAACAAGAATAAAAGAAAAAAAGAATCTAATGTCAAATGAAAAGATACAAATTATATAACAAAGTTAAAACTTAAAGATATGAAAACTCTCCCAAAAAAACTGGCCAACAACTTAAATATATGGAAAGCGACGAGGAGTTGATTGTTTGAGGTGGAAAGATGGGGAGCAGAGATGGAAGATGAAGGAAGAAGGAAAAGGTCAGAGAAAAAAAAGGGTCTCGGATAGGTATTTGTTGGCCTAGGGGAAGTATCCTTGGTTATCCTTGCTAAATTTACTACTTATTTAATCACCAAAAAAGTATGCTAATTTGTATTTCTATGTTGTTAAGTTAATATTTTTCATTAATTGTAAAGTATAAATACAAAAAATTTCAAAAAAAATATTTTTCATTAATATTTAAATAAAATTTAACATAATAAAGTTCTTAAGAACAAAAATGAAGACACGAGTTTTAGTTCAAATTTTTTCTAATTGCAGGCTCTAAAATGTTTTGGTTTGGAATAAGAGATTAATTTTACTATACTATTACTATAAAAAAAGTTTTATATTGATATTTAATTATATATTATTATATATTATATTTTGAGATAATAAATATAAAAGTTAAATATTTTTGTACTAGCAATATATTAAAATGAAATTCTTAAAACAAGAGGATTAAATATTTCTAAAGATTCATTTGCTGACTCATCAATATCAAAAGATGAATATCATCAACTATGATTCAAGAAAATATATGTTGGTATAACTCTTTATATAATTTTTAAAAAAAAAAAAATGGGAAACAAAGACAGCATAAATTCTAGTTTCTGGATTTAAAAATAATGACTCGTAATAGAGCATGCTATTGCCCAGAAGTTCATATGGAGACAAAGTCTATAGAAGACTACAGGCGTCCTACAACCCCAATTTCATCCATGCAAACAAGCTAGATTTCGTGAAACACCTATCAAATAAGCAAATACAAGACCAGTTAACTCAATGTAAATCTTGATTTGGTGCATTTTGCGCATTCTCTCTTGCAGCAGGTCGATGTATGGAAAATTCATGAGAAAGAAATTAAGGAATTTGCACGTGGCAACTGTTGTCAGCTTTACCACCGTGAGAAAATTTGCATTATAGCTGTGCAGTGTTCTCCGAAAGTAAAGCACACTAGTCGTGCCTGAGCAAAGAGAGCGACTAGAATCACCAAACCATAGATTGGAAACTATTTGTAGCCTGAAATATTTAGCTCTCAAAATCGTCTTTTGAGAAAGCAAACTATTAATTAAATAAAATAATATTATTTGTATATGAAAAATAGACATTAAAATAGATATTATAAAGAGAGAAAAATATAAAATATTTGGTGTAGTATTGGATAGAGTCAAGGTTTTGCGTGTTATTCTCTCTATGCGTGCTGTCTACCTTTTATATTAATTTTTTATGTACCAATAACGTTATATTAAAGACTTAATTGGCATGAACTGGCAGTATAAAATTATTTTATATTATTAATCAATAGAAATAGGAAAAAGTAAAAAATTATGGTAAATCTCTTATTATAATAGGTAGTTATTTGTGTGAGTTGACATTTTCTACTATTTTTATTGGCTGATAGTGTAAAATTATTTTACACTGTTAATGCATTTAAATTAAATTCTATATTAAATAACTAAAGAAGACTAACATAAAATCAGCTCCGATTAATAAAGTCATCAATGATTAATCATTTACTGTTCATGCTTGTTTATACTAATAAGGACTCATTTGGTATGCATCATATGATTGGGCTTGGTAGTATAATATCAGATAGTATAAAGTTTGATGGTATAAAACTTGTTAAATTTTAATTTTATAGTATTTGGCATAATATTATATAAGATAATATTATCTTCTCCATATTGCAAATAATTTTAATCATAAATAAAAATTTTAAAAAATAAAATTATAATAAAAAATAATTTTTATTGAGTATTTAATAGCAAGTTTAAAAATAAATATTATTTTTTTATTACAATTATTATAAATAATTATTAATTTTTACTATAAAAATCTAAATTATATCAAATGTTATTTCTTATTTATTTTAATCTTTTTAATAATTATTTTTAGTTTAATAAGATATAAAAAAATTGACTAATATATAACACTCCCTTTTTCTTATAGATTTAATAAATTTTTGTTTTACTTTTCATCGTAATATATAAGCATAAAAAGAAAAAAATAATAATAATTTTGATTAAATATTTAAATTTAAATTAAAAAAGATATTATAATTACAATATTTATTGATTATAATTATTTTGAAGATATTGTTTATTTTTCATTATATGTAATTATAATCTATATGCAATTCTGTCAAACCTTTGATAATGTAGTTAATATAAGTATACAAGTGAAAGAGGATAAATGAAAATTATTAATGTATAAAAAATATTTTTATCTGGATTTAACGTATAAAATTAAAAATATAACTATACGAAGACACAAGCGACGTTATCAAAGTCATTCTTCACCGCAGTGAAGAAACTATTCCAACATCGTTAGTGTGACCAACATAAAAAATTAAAAAAAATTGAAGAAATGAAAATCTTTGAAAGAGCAATTAATATATCCATATTTATATTAAATATATTATATGAAATAGCTACCATGCTGACATGCAGGTTATTTAAAAAATAAATATAAAAGGATATATGTCAACGTAGTAGATTCAAGGTTAAATTGTGTACCAAGGAAATCTTCTATGTTGCACAATCAACTTTGTGACAATTAAGTACATTCCATACGTCAAAAATAAAAAAAATTAAAAACTGCAATAAAGAAGAAAGAAGCTTACAGTTTACGCGTTAAGCCTTTCCTCTCCATAATGTTGTTAACAAAATTGAAGAAGGCATTCCTCCAAGAATGGGATAGTAACACAGGGCCAAATACTCCCCAAAATCCAATAAAAAATCCCAAACCCATACTTGTGTAGAATCCTTGGGTGAAAGGGAAATCCTCATGATGATACTCTTCATTCTCCCAACGATCATGATCAGATGTTTTTTCTTCTGGACACATTCTTTCAAGTGGCTTGCCACAAAGGTAGGCATTTCCTTCATAAGCAGCAGCATCAAAACTTTGTAATTGTGTTCCTAATGGAATCCTTCCAGATAAATTGTTATATGATAAGTTCAGAACACTAAGCATGGTGATTTCAGAAAGAGTTGAAGGAATTCTTCCAGATAAATGGTTTCTTGATAAATCAAGAAGGTCCAATGAATATAAGTTTCCAAGCTGTGATGGAATTTCTCCACTTAAATTATTATTTGATAAATCCAATGATCTTAATTGCACAAGATCGCCAATCTCTGGTGGTATTTTTCCAGAGAGTCGATTGCTTGAAAGATCAATCAAATTCAAAAGTCTTTTATTGTCCTTGAATAACAATTCTTTACCTTTCCATGTTACTAGAGGTAAGAAATCATATGAATATAAATAATATGGAGCACCATCCTTATGAAAGAAGAAGAAGTGGTCATGAAAGGTATAGAAATGGTCCATGGTTTCTATGAGACCAAGTTTCTTAGCCATTGAAGTAAAGTTCTTCAAGCATTTTGGCATTTCTCCGGACAAATTATTTTGTGAAAGATCCAAAACCTGTATGGCTGTTAGATGACAAAGAGAAAGTGGCAAGCTTCCATTAAATTGATTCTTTCTCAAGTTAAGCACTTCCAATTTTTGTAAGTGAGAACCTATCCATGATGGCATGGGTCCTGATAATTTATTTCCACTCACGTCCAACAATACTAACTCAGGGCAATTTTTTAAGGAAGGCAAATTACCTGTAAACTGATTATTGCGTAGAACCATATGACGGATTCGAACCAATGATTCCATAGAAGTTGGAATATTTCCATAGAATGCATTATTACTCAAATCAACAATTCTTAAATACTGCAAACGGCTGAAACAATTAGGGATTTGTCCTACGAAATGATTATAGGACATATTCAAAATGGTTAACCTTTCACTAGCTGCACATAAAAATGAAGCCATTCTTGTGGTGTCCGAAATCCCCGCATTAGAAATATCAATAATCATAAGGTTCGTTTGAGTTTGAAGCCATTTTGGAAAATCAGGAGCCACCGTGCAAGATTGCAACTTTACCACTTCCAATTGAAATGTAGGAACCCATTTGTCATTAAATTTCACTGTGAGTGGATTATTTGATAAGCTTAAATCCAATAAATTGGTGAGATTAGCGAATTGGATTTCAGTTATCAAGCCTTCCAGAGAATTGCCATCTAATTTCAAATACTGCAACCGGGACATTAATCCGAAACTTTTTGGTATTGTTCCGTTCAATTGATTATTTGAGAGATCAAGTTCTCGAAGGGATTTCATTACGTTCCCAAAGTCACCAGGAATAGGACCTTGGATATGGTTATCTGTAAGTCGAAGGTCAACAAGATTAGAGCTAACATTGAATATCCAAGTAAATAGAGATGAGGTGAACTTGTTGTAAGACAGATCCAGAAGAGTAAGAGACGTAGAGAAATTCAATGGAAGAATATCCATATCTGAAAGACTACAATTGCCCAGATATAAGACACTCAGCTTTGGAAGCTGAAAAACCATTTGCAACCATTCTTTGGACTCATTAAGGCCAGACACAGTGCTTAAGTCAAGATTTTCCATGGAAGAAAGATGAGAAATCCACTCAGCATTAGTGCTAATAATTTGTTGATTGTCATTATCACCAAGACTAAGCATAACTAAGGATGAAAGATTTCCTAATTGATAAGGAATTAACCCCCCAAGATGATTGTGATGAAGTTGAAGTATTTGCAAACTTGAGAGATTCCCAAGTTGAGGAGGGACTGCACCTCCTAGATAGTTCCAATGGAGATTAAGAACCACCAATCTTGACAATTTCCCTAGTTGGTATGGTATTGTTCCACCAAAAGAAGCAAAAGATAGATCAAGATATCTTAAATTGGTCAGAGAACCAAAGAACAAAGGGATTTCATTCCCTTCAAAATCATTCCAATTGAGGTCTAAATACCTTAAATAATGCAATTCTGTTATTGATGCTCTAATCTCACCTCCCAAAGGTTGCTCCCCTTCAGGAGCATGAAGATCAAGCTTCTCAACATGGCCAGTTTTGTTGTTACATTGAATTCCGCTCCACTCGCAACAATCTCCATCTTTGCTCCATGACGATAAACGGCCATAAGCATCCACCAAGCCTTGCTTAAGAGTCATTAGTGCCTGTCTTTCTTTCTCTATGCATCTTTTGCTTGCATCTATGCTTTTCCATCCAAATGCAAGCTTCGGAAACACCACCTGCAAAAGCAACACGAGAAACATGGCTTGAAGGAGTTTGAAATAATTTGTATTCATTGTGATTCTACTGACAAATATCTGATATAGCAGCCTTGACTAATGAACAAGTTTCAAGCGCTTTCTATATATACTTGGTACTAGACCGGAATAGGCTACCGGATAATTTGTGCAATATATTTCAGATTGTTAAATTTCGTACTCGCTGCTAGTAGTCCCCTGCATAGAATAGTTACTCGTAAATATTAATTCTATAGTGCACTAATATAATCTTTTGCCACTTGATTAAAACTGAATTCATTTCGTTTTCTAAACACCACTAATTTTGTCATGTAAGGGAATATGAGATGCACATTTCTAAAAATATTGTGTTTCTAGTATTTATTTTTTTAATATTAATTAGTTGTTATCAACAATTTTATGTACGTATGAAATTAATTAATTTACTTTTGGTTTGAAGAGGTTACAGTCTTAACGAATATAATTAAATATTTGATACATTATTAGTATTAAAAAAATTTATATAGTCCTCTAATTATGTATATAATCATATTAGTAGAAGTATTTATCTTATAATCACTAGCTCTGTCAGATATAGAGTAGAATATAACTAGGTGAAGTATAAACTCTTTATATTCTCGATATAATTGATCTCTAATAAATAATAATATTAACATATATTTAGTGTACACTTCTGTACTATACGTTTTTATTTAACGAAGAAAAAGTAATTTTCTTTAATAAACATTATATAAATGGTGCAGTAATTAAAATAGGTTTAATCAATATGAACTAGCTAGATTACATGAATCTATGAACTATAATCAAACGTGAATTCATATTTGTCGTTGGTTAAAACTGTAGTACCAATATATATTAATCAGCCACGTGGTCTAGTAAAGCCGTAACTTATCTGAATTCTTATATACCAACAATCCAATCAAAATTAGTCAGAGGAAAAACAGTGAAGCTCCTTACAATGGCCAAGATTCAAATGCCAGCTAGGTCCCAGGTGACATGCACACGTTAGTCTACGATACACTAGAAACATAATGAGAAATTCAGGTGAATCAATCCAAAAGTAGTTGGGGGAAAATAGAATATGTGCTTTAAAAAGAATTTGTTCTTCTTAGATATAATTATGATTATATTATGGTTGTTGTACATAGATTCCACTTTCTATCAAGCCCTCTTATATACGCAATGTCTATGTCAAAGAACAAGACAATCAATCCAAAATAAAAATGAGAATATAAACTTTAGAAGCGAAGTTGGTAGTCTTAGATATAATTATATTATGGGTATTGTACATATAGATTCCACCTTGCTAGCACATCACATAGGAATTGTCTTTGTTAGATAACTTCATGTGTTGTTTCTCATAAATGTTGACCTCACATAAGTCACAAGAAAATTTCACTGCAAGTTTTGGCTCCACATGCAAAAAGTTCACGGTGTATGCAATTTCTTCATTGAAACAATGACCATGTGTGCTTTAGAAAGAATTTGGTCTTCTTAGATACAATTATATTATGGTTCCTTAGATTCCACCTTCTATCAAGCACTTTGTACGTACGCAATATCCGTCATAGAACAGGACAATCAACCCAAAAGTCGTGAATAAAAATGAGAATATATTAATTTAGAAACGAATTTTGTCATCTTAAGTATAATTATACTATGTATTGGGCATATAGATTCCACCCTGCAAGCACTTTACATACGGAATCGTCGTCTTTGTCAGATAACTTCGTGTATCATTTCTCATAAATTTTGAATTCACATAAATCACAAGAAAATTCCACTGCAAGTTTTGGCATCACGCGTGAAAAGCTCAGTGTATGCAATTTCTTCATTGAAATAATGACCATTATAGCTATTGTTAAACAACTTTCACACATTTGTAAAGTCAAGCAAGACGAGTTTTCCCCCCCTTTTTTCCTTTTATATTTTAGCGTAAAATTAGTACTGTTACTTGAATTTAATTTTTTAGACAACATTTCAACTTCAGGGATCGATATATCATTTCGATTACATTTTTTATTTGTTAACCAGTGTGGAAACGCACGGGGCCAAAAAAGTAAAGCAAAAATTGATGAATTTGATATTAAATGGGCACAAAAATTAATGAAAATAAAATAAGAGAAGATAAAATATAAAAGAAATGAGGCTGACTTGAAACAAAAAAAAAAAAAAAAAAAACAACGAAAGTGAATGATACAAAGCAAGCTTTTTTGTATGGTGATGCATCACAATATTAATCACCATTTGTGAAGCTACCTTAAAATAAAATAAAAGAAAATATTAGCAATTATGAAAATATAATTTAATGTATTAAATTCTTTTTAGATAACAACGTGTTATTGCAAGTGTAATTTATTTTTTAAAAAATTTTTAATAATTTTTAAATGATGAAAAAATAATAAAAGGAAATTTTATTCAAGTTTCCTCTCCTACCACTTTTAATAAAGTAATTTTAAAAAAAAATTTCATAAAACCATTTTATATAATAGCTCATTATTAAAAGTGTAATTTATTGTATAAGCGAGAATCAAACAACTCTAAACAAAAAATTATTTCATTTCTTTCACTTTCACCTTTTTTCAGCTTCCTAGTAAATAATTTTTTGCAAAAATAAATTATATAAAATTATTTCCTATAATAACCCATTATTGAAACCATATATATATATATATATATATATATATATATATATATATATATATATATATATATATATAATCTTCTCAAAAAATAATTTAATATAATAACTCATTATTAAAAGTGTAATTCATTTTATCTTTATTAGCAACTTGGTCAAGCTGCATTTTTTATTTTTAAGATATTAATATAATTAAAGATTAATTTTTATATATTGATAATATAAAATAAATTTATATATTTATTTGAAACAAATATATTATATTAATATTTTTTGAAATCAAATTGTCAGTAAATTTCATTTAAGAATGAGAGGGCAGCTCTTTCAATTTAAAAAATAAATAAATAAATGAAAAGAGAGGGTAGCTACGTTTTTAAGAAGTGGAATTAGGGTGCTGGTGACAGAAGAAAAGTACGTAGGTGTAGTGGGTTAATTAATAGTCCAATGGCACTCTTACTTTTTAATTCATTCGTACTTCTACTATCCAATAGGAATTGAATGTTACTCTTAATGAGTCACTAGCCTTCATATAGGGAAGGTTAGTTTCTCCAGAGAACCTGCAAACTAATGAAACCTCAGATTAAGCTTTCAAGATATAGAAAAGGGTGAGTGAAGACCAAAATGAGATGAAGGATTTACTTCAAGCTGTAAGTTGCAAGTCGGCCAAGTCCATTGTGTCTAGGCATGCAATATTGATATGTTTATATAATAAAATTCATTATTATGTTGCATTAATAAAAAAGAAATATAAACTTAATCTCAGCAGATCTAGTGGAGTTAGTAATGTCTACAAAATCTCAGTAGAACAAAACTAAAGGCAGCCCTCCAACGAAACCATGTACCACATCACTTTGGTAGTAATATCATAATCATTCCTCCCTCTCTTTTTCCAAAAAATAAAAAATAAACCTGCCTAGTAGTCCCATACTATAAAACACAAATTTACCATCAAAAACTGATTTAGAGAAGAATGGAGTTACAAAAGACGTAAGCCACCCCCCCCAAAAAAAAAAACCCATTCATTAAAGAAAGATAAAAAATAATATTCTTCAAGGAATTTTCATTTGCAAGGATGGGACATGACCACTCAAATAATATCATAATGAGCTCAACGCAAGGCAGATTTTCAGTATTGACATTTCATATAACCGCCTCATTAAAATGTGCATATGAAAGCAACGCTAAAATGAGTATTTTCCAAGTTAAGAATGATACATTAACAACAAAAGAGAACCATTGACTATTTATCAGCCTCTATATTTGTTATAATTTAACCATACGTGAAATACATAGCAATTAATGAAAAGCTATACAGTTTAGTAATATCAATATAGGATTTTTCTTTGTTTTTTTCGCTTCTTGTTTGCTTTTAGTTTATAGCACAGCATATTGGAAAAAAAAAATTAAAGAAAAGAAATTAACGGAAAGATTAACACTGCATTGGATGTGAACTTTAGTAACATTAACCTGTGCAAACAAAACGAATAAATCATGTCAGGTTTGTCAAACTTGCCAGCCACACTAATATGGTCATTATGTCAACCACAAAAAGTTTCAAGACCACTTGCAAATGAAAATCCAGTATACCCAAAAAAAATGGTCCTCCACTGGAAAGCACAAAAGTGAATCGTAATTAGATTTTATCATATATATATATATGTTGTGAGAAACTTCGAACAATGAAACTATGGTAAGGACTTACATGGTGCTCAATTTTTTAAGGAACATCATGGTCTTGAAAATCTAACAATAAATCGAAGGGGTGTATGTGTATATCTCCTTCCATGTAGTGCATTGTAATTTTTTTTTTTTTTGTTTAACTAAATTTAAAAACTATAGTTAAATATATTTCGGAAGTGATCAAAATTTTTTTGCAAGATCTTAAAATTAATTAAAAATTTATAGATATCACATTAATAAAGCTTTTAGATATCATACAGATAAAATCTAATTATTTTTTGAATTAACTAATTTTTATTTATATAATCCTGAAATTAATTGAAAGCTTTTAGATATTACACAAATAACGTTTTTATATAGATAAAATCTTATCACTTTTTGAGTTGACTAATTTTTATTTGTATAATCCTAAAATTAATTGAAAGTTTTAGGTATCATATAGATAAAATATGGGCTTCTAAAATGTAAAGAATATTATATAGATAAAATCTAATCACTTTTTGAATTGACTAATTCTTATCTGTATAATCCTAAAATTAACTAAAAGTTTTTAGGTATCACACTGATGAAATTTTCAAATGTATTTACTTATAATTTTTAATCTAACTAAATTTAAAAAATATTACAATGTGTCACATAAAAAAAAATGTATCAATATACCCTTTTTATCTACCATTAAATCACCAGAACCATCATGGTCCAAAAGTCAAGTAGCACCATTGTAGAACACTCCTGAAACTCTAAGAACATAAAATAAACCCACTAAACATTATTTCCATGCAAGCCAGTTATCTCTCCACGGGGTGGAAAACTACCAAAACGTCATCATAAGATAGCTCATCACTAGCCACTAAGTCATTAATCATAAGATAGGTCATCATACTTAAAAAAATGAGGATCCGAACTGAATAAAATTTAGATAATGCAAAATAAGAATATCCTGGGGTTCCATGCATTGCATATGGGATTAACAAAATTCAGTTCTTTTTAATGCTATAAGTCAATTATAAGCCTTTTTATGATATGGATTCTAGATCTGATACGATAAAACTCCATTATGAGCACACATGCTTCCCTTGATATGCAAAAAGCAAGATTTAGATTCAGATATTATTGTTATCATTATAGTAACTTCGGAAGTTCACTAGGTAAAAAACATAAGTTGAACATAATTACAAAAATAAACTTCAACAACAAAAAAAAAACCTCAAAAAACAAAAAAATCAAGACAATATCTAAACAACAAACCAAAATCAAAACAGAAATGAAAAATCGAATTAGAAACCCGAAAAGAAAACCACCAATCTAGAAGCAAAAACCCAATAACCAATTGTGATCGATGTCGACAACCGCAACCTCATTAACAACTGCGATCTTGTCGACAAGCGCACAACTTGTGCTGCCTGACCGTGAGCCCGCCTCTGTCAGGCATGGGCTCCTCGACAGCGACAGAGACATGAAGGAGCCTCACATCGCCATCTCTGCGCCACTAATCTGCCACCCGTGAGGTCACCAGGTCGCACCTGCAAAATCCCAAACATCAATGCCCTCTACAAAACAGAATGAAAAGCATAAACATCTTTCAATAGAGAAACCCCTACTGGAAGATGGCTCCGCAATTCCCCAAATTTCAATTGAGTGGGAAGAACTAAGAGACAATGTGTGCATATGTGAAGAATTAGATTGAGGGAGTTAGCATGTTTAGTAATTCAAAATGCGAATCTTTCGTTGGAGGAGGAAGAAGGAGTGACACATAGATTGATCGGGAAAGAAATGGAAATGCAGAGGAGCGATTTTGAATAAGTAAGAGGGCCAAGGCTGTGGTGGACCGTATTGAGTTTTGGTCTAAGTTTGTATTTTATAATATTATAATTTAAAAATATAAAGTTACAATTTTGCTTTCACTCACTTATTTCTCACTCAACCATTTTCCCTCCATCAATATGTATTGGCACCTCCTCCCCTCTCTTGCTTTCGTTTAACGCTTATGACCAATTTCTCTCTCTCCTCTCTCTCTCTCTCTCTGTGTCTATCTCGTTGGACTAACTCTCTCTTTGTCTCCATGGCTCTCTCAACAGACTCTTCTCGTTGCAACTCTCTCATCCCAACCTTCCTTTACTCTTCCTCTTCCTCCGCCAAAACCCTACTCTTCCAAAAGATTCTCGCCGCCCCTATCGCCACTGCGCCGTTCGCCATCGGATTGCGCGGTGGCAGCGGGTTCATGATTTCGGCTCCTAGCTAGCCCGGTTAGATCGAGATGTACTCGCCGGCCTTCTATGCCGCCTACACTGCTGGCGGTATCCTCAGCTGTGGCCTTACTCACATGGCTGTTACTCCTCTTGATCTCCTTCACTATTACAGGAAATCGACCCACCACCACCAACCTCGACCTCTGCATCACCACCACCTCCTTCAGCCACCGCCGCCTTTGCTTTGCTCTCGTGCTCCTTATTACTCTTGTGCGACCTGAACATTGACAAGAACGACCTTGCCGACCTGCTCCCATTCATTGGTGGCAAATCCCTTGCGCTGTTGAGATTCAAATCGCCACTACTAGTTGAAAACCTCGACCATGACCGGTGAATCCTTCATTGCTGCCCAGGGAGTGTGGTGACCTTGTGGCCAGCGACAATAGAAACTTAGAGGATGGTGTATAATCGGGAAGGAGGTGGAGCAGAGTGGGTGGAAAAGCCATAGAACTAAAAGGTAGAATAGATATTTTATGTTTTGTTAAATATTAAAATATAAATCTAAATTATTATTGAATTATTTCTTTGTAATAAAAAAATTTAATCTTAGCCATGCATTTTAATTTTAGTGGTCAAGATTTAGTGGCCATTTTGGACCCAAACTTAACACGGTCCACCACAGCCTTGGCCTAAGTAAGAGTTGGAAACTGATTGATAACGTGTGTGAAATATGGGAGGGAAAGCATGGAGAGAATGAAGTCATGTATAGTTATTGAAAGGAAAATACTAGGCAACGAGAATTTTTGTCAAAATTTTATTGTTAGAATGACGTGGCATTATTGTTAGCCTTTGAATAAAACAGTGAATCCCACCACTTTATATTATTTAACCACTACCATGAATTTTGTAAAAAATTCTGGTTATATTTTTCTGGTTGTGTAGCATTTCTTTGACCGAAAACACTCGGTAAATCATAGATATGTTAACATAGATATGTGTATGGACATGAACAAAAGTTTCAATAGGGTCATGAGATACCAAAAATGGTTACAAAACATAATCCTCTGTATATAATGGTATTCATAATTACTTCCAATTTTTAATTGAGGATCAAATAATTCAAACAAAAAAAAGATAATTTCATTTTCTTATCATCCTCTTTCTTTAGTGTGGTTTACAGAAAAAAGAAAGATCTCGAATCATTTCATATAACGAGTCATTATTATGAATGTAATTCATGTTATGAGAATGTCTATTTTTGATTTTTAAGTGAGGATCAAATAAATTAAAAAAAAAATCACTCTAATTCCAGTTCTCTCCCTTTTCTTTAACTTTCTTAATAACCATTTCTTAAAACCAAACTCAAGGGAATATATAGAGCATAAAAAATAAATTTTAATTTAGAATATTTTCTTCCAATATTTAAGTGAAAATTTCACAATTCAAAAAAGCTATTTGTTTTTCTCCTTCTCTCTTTTCTTTGATAACCTTAGAATGATTTCTTAAAGTTTTCAATCTAGTAATAATAACTATATGTAAAAAGCCCATTACTAATTTTCATAAAATATCTCTTACTATTTCTTAAAAAATAATGAAGAATAAAGAATAAAAAATTTAATAAATAAATAAAAAGAAAAGGATAACACTAGCTAGATTAGTGTTGATCTTAGAGAAGCATTTTCTTATTCTAGCTACTTCAAGATCACCTCAATGTAAAATTTATTTGCATCCCTTACATTCTCTAGTAACAATAAGAATATCATGGGAGTTATGATGATCGATAATAATCATAATTAAGACTAAAGTATTTAAAAATAATTTCAATAAAAAGGATAAGAATTATTTACTTTAATTTTATATTTAGATTTTAACTTCTTAAAATAAGTGATTAGAAAAAAAATTTAAATTTTTTATATGATTTATTTAATATTTTATCTTATTCTAATAGTAAATGGAGATAGTGGGGTAACTGGTAATAAATGCTTCATCTTGATTGGAGGGTAATAGGTGGTAGTAATAATGCCATTAGGGATGTAATCGAACCAGGTTGGTTCGGGTTTGAGGGTAAAACAAATCCAAATCAACCAAATTTTGATTGTTTGGTTTGGTTTGGGTTGATGAAATTTTTTGATCAAATCTGAATCAAACCGAACTAATCAAAATCAGGTTGGTTCAATTTAGGTGTTTGGGTACCTAATCTCAAAGATCGGCCCAAGCACCCCAAGCATTAAAACCAGAATCTAAACAGCAAAATCAAAGAAAAACCATTGAAATCATGTGGATATCACCATGCTCTTAGAACCATCAAAATCAATAGAAATAAAGCAAATACCGAAACGCCTACTCTAAAAAATTTAATTAAACAAAATAATAATATAACTATATATATAAAAAATCAAAAATCAAAACTTATGATAACAGAAAAGATTTGTGGTTGGACTGCTATAGTGTTGTAGAAGAACATGGGACTAGGATGTGCGTGGAAGAATAGAAAGAGATGCAACAGTGGATCAGAATAGATCTGGGTGACTGGCTAACTGTAGCTACAATGGGAGTGGGTGGTTATGAGCAACGGATAGAAGATAAACATTAATCCCCAGTGGTGGTGGAGGATGAATGTTGATGCTGTATAGATATATGGAGTAGGTAGAAAACGATAGAGAGGATCGTGAGGCCAATGGAGCACGCACATTTGAGATCTTGTGGTGGTAGTTAGCGGATATCAATGTAATGGGTGAAGGTGAAAGGCAATGGTGGTCAGCCAAGATCACGCAATGGATGAGGATTGAGTTCGCATTGCATGGTTAAGATTGCGTGGATATAGCCTGAAGTTGTGGCAGAGATGGCTAAAGTTGACACGACAAACGAGGGCTGAAGGCAATTGTGGTCGACAGCACATTGGTGGTGGGGTGATGGCATCTAGATTGGTAGTGGCCCAGGCTAGGGTTCAGAAACAAAATGAGGATTAGGGGGGGCTTGGATGTTATTATCTTAGAGAAAGTTAGTGGCTGCCAGGGTGTTAAAAATAAAATAAGATGCTAAGGGGTCTTCGAGTCGGGTCAGGTATCTGGAATCAAACCCCTAATTCGATAACCAAACCAAACACTGATTGGTTCCAATTGAATTGTACCCAGTTGACCCGATGACCTGAACTAATTTAATTGGTTCGGTTCGGATTGGTCAGGTTCATTGAGCCAACTCGATCCGTTTTCACCCCTAAATGCCATAATGGGATAATGGGATAGTAGACCAATCATTGTAACTTTTTAATTTTAAATAACTTTAATTCAAAGAATATAAAAAAAAGATTGAATACTTACTTAAAAAGGAAAATCTTCAAAATTTGGAGGGAAATCGAAAGCACAGGAAAGTGTCACTTGGCAAAACTTTTCAATTTATGCTTCTAAAATATTATAGTAAACTAGTATATTTAATATGTGCATCGCACAGGTTGTGTAAATAGAATATAATATAAATTTTAATAAAATAAGGTTATATAAATTAATTTTAAATGTTATTTAATTAAAATTATGTAAAATAAAATATTTATACAAAAAATAGTTGTGAAATTTTTTATATAAAGAATGTATTTTAATCATAAAATATATAATTTTATCTAATACGAGTTCTTGCAAAATTTTAGTAAAAATTTAATAATAAAATATTTAAAATAATCATTTCTCCATCCTCATACTTTTTTATTTTAATTATATTCTACAAAAAAAATTTAATCTCATAATTAGTTTTCAATATCACGTAATAATATATACATCTTTATAGAAACATATAGAAAAATAAAAAGTATAATTATGTAATTATTGTTTCAGAAAATAAGTGATTTTATAGAAAATAGTGTAAATATATTCTTCAAAGCATATTTTTTTAAGCATAATTCAATTATATAAATCTATTTTAAGTTTTAAAATAAGGATCAAGTAACTTAAAAAAATTCCTAATAATGATATATTAAAAGTATAATGTAAAAAATATATATTAATTATAAAAATAAAATTTAATTTAAAAAATCATAATGTAAAGAAGTTGTTAATTATCCTCATATATTTTTATCTAATAACTAAAAATATACAAAGTATTTGATATTACAAACTATATATTGGCATTAATCTATCTCTTTTTCATATTGTCCTTCTTTTTTTAAAATTCTCCTTCTTCTATTTCTACCTATTCTCAAATCCCAAAACCTTTTCCAATAAGCTTTAATATCTTTTCATTTTTTGGTGAAACTTCTTCATTAAGCTTTGCTGCCTTTTTCATTTTCCAATAAGCCTTAATGCCTTTTATATACTTTCCTAAAATAGAAAAAAAAAATTTCAAAGAATCAAGAGCACTTGAAACTGACACTTAGTAGTGATTTTCAAGTAATACTTCTAAAACATTGTAGTAGTAGATAGATTATAGTAAATAGATGTGGTGTAGTAACATAATGGATCTGTAAATCTTTCATTCCATTTATTTGTAACACAACTAAAATCTCCATTAATTAATACATCAATCACCATGTATCCTAAATAATGTTTAAACCTAGGATTTAAAAAAATTTCTACTAAAAAAATCGCATGGTAGTTGCTAAAAAAATTACCTTGAAATAGTGCTACAATTAGGTGTAGAATGATGTGCATGCAATCATTTCAAAGGGATGTTGCATCACGATAAGATAACCAACTATAAAAAAGAAAACTTTTTTTTTGTATCAACCTTTTTATGGACACCATTTGGACACATAGGAATCATGTATTAATAATTAGGGATTTTAGTTATATTTGTGGTGAATTTGATATGAAAAATTATTGGGAATCATGTGTCACTAATTGGGGATTCCAAAAACTTCATTTTGCTCCTATGCATATTCAACAGTTAGTTGTCACTTTATTCCTTCTATTGGCTTTATTTGGCCAGCGTCACCTTAAGGATTCAATGGGCTTAACATCTTGGCCCATGGTGTTGGTAATAGATGCAGCCCCTTATGCTTGATACAATGTTGAAAAAGTTTTGGGAAATAAAGTTGTAGCCTTACTGACAACTATAGCTTTTACCCTATTAGTAAGCGCTTGATCCAACAACTGGTATTAAAGCAAGGTCATGAGTTCGAATCCCTTGGCTGACATTGAGGAAGAGATTGTTGGCTTTATTTGGCCAACGTGATCCTAAGGATTCGATGAGCTTAACATCCCGATCTACGGTGCTTGTAATAAGTGCAGCCCTTATGCTTGATGTAATTCTAAAAAACTTTAAAGAAATAAAGTTGCACTCTTGCTAGCAGCTATAGCTTTTAACCTAGTGATAAGCGCTTGATCTAATGCCTTCTTTGCAAATTTTTTTGATCTCCTTTGTAATATAATCCCTCCTAACTATGAACACTTTCTTAATGCCTTAGTGTGGCATCTTAAACTTTTGTCTATGACTTTGACTTTTGATTAGATTCTTAAACTTGTTGAATATCTTGAGCATTTCTAATGTTTCTCTATAAAACATACCCACGTCTTGCTTGTACAATCATCAAACATACCCACTCGACTCTTTCCCTTCCTCTAAAAAAGCTCTAAACTGTAACTAAAGAAGGTTGCCACTAGCTACTTTTTGGCTTACGATTAGCCCTTTCCCCATACTTCTTCATTTTTTTCCTTTGATTTGGCCTTATCTTTATCTCTTTTTCTCCTTTCTTTCTCTTTATTCCATGGTTTCCTTTTCATCCTCCAATCTTTGTCGCCTGATTCATAACTTTCCAGCCTCTCTTTGGCAAGATCTCACCTTATGTGTCTCCCATACTGGACCATGCCTTGGTCACTTCCTCCTCCTCCTTCATGGTCCTTAGTGGAGAAAAGCCTCTGAAGCGCGTGATGAAAAGAGTCACCACTATCTTATTTGACTTCTTATTTCCCCTGGCTATGCTCGCCGTGTTGGAGGGCTTTGTTGACAATCCTTTTTAGAGCAGAGTTTGACACAGCGATAATGTGCCTTAGCATCATGGAAAAGCACATGGTTAGATCCAGATCTACGTGTTGTGATCAGTGTTATGTTTTCAATGTTAGTGAAGACGAAACCGTGGAAGCCACTAGTGTGGTCCGTGTCCAATGACTAGAGCATGAGCGCTGTGTATGGAGCTGATTGAAGGTAGAGATTGAAGATAAGCATGGGTGTGTAGGTGGCTACGACGTTGTGAATATTGGAGTTCTTTTTTGCGTGTTTGAGCCTTCGTGTAAGGTCTGTGTTGATGTTTTTTGGGTTTCTAGTTGTTGTGCTAGCCTTCTCCATTTTGTTGTGTTAGCCTTCGTGTTTTGTTGTGTTTGCTTTGTTCGTGGTTATAGGTAGTAGTGCTTTGGCTTGTCTCAGATGTACCCAAGTGGTCGATGGGTGGCTTGTGGAAGCCAAAAGGTATTTCGATGATTTGATGAGAAGTTGAACAATTGTAAGAGCTGATCAGTGCTGTTAGTATGGCCACGAAATCCCTCAAGCTCAAGTATCGTGTTTAAAGTTTTGAGCTTAGTGTTTTATGTTGTCGTGTTTTGTGTTTAGAGAAATGTGTTCAAGTTTTGTGTTTTCTTTATGGACTATTTGAGATATCCTAAATGCTCCTCCCCTTTTAAGAGTTGAGCTTTATCCAACTATTGGAAAAAATGTCATCAATGAAGAGAATGAAATACTTGTTTTGATTATGTGAAGAAGTCATCATAGGTTTGCAAATATTAGTATGGATGAGACCTAATACTTTCTTGGCTCTTTGTGATTAGCCTGATGGAAGTGGTTGTCTATGTCATTTTCTAAGTAAGCAACCTTCATATACTTATTGAACTTCTTCGATATTAGGCAAATTTTCCGTCATGTTCATTTGGTGAAGAATATTCAAACTTTAATAGCTAAAATGCTTTCATCTCTAGTGTCATAACAATGAGTTGTCCACGTGCACCTTCATGGCAATGTTATGTCTCCCCTTAATAGGAAAATATATGCAATCTCTCATTTTTACACTAGTTATGACATAATCTTTCTTTCTTTCTTTGTCCTGATAGTGGTGTATCTCTTTTGAAGTATAGTGTGTAGCCACGTTATTTCATCTAACAAATACTTAGTATAGTCTATACTAGGCTATGAACTAGAAGAACATCATGTTATATCTTGTACCTTTGGGCATCTCCATCGCAATTGATCTTATGCCTTTTACCTTGAGAATAAAATCATTTCCCACTTTGAGTTTTGAATGGAAGCTCACATCCAACTTGGAGAATATGTCTTTATATTACATCTACAGCCTAGAAACCATGTGTCTTAAGTCTTCTTAGATGAGCTGTGACATGTAGAATAGATTGTCATCTTTCTTGCATTCTGCCACATAGTTAGCTTGATAGGTACTTTTGATGGGAGAGTAATGAGTAAGGCCTTATTTTGGTCTCTAAAGAACACTACCAAATTGAGCTTAAATAGAAAAAAATAACAAACAACTAATATGAAATAGGTCAAGAGCATTCCTCTCATGGTGGGTATGTAGCCTCCACCAAAATCACCTCTTCCATCATGTTGTGCTCTTGAGGGCCCTCTTGAAAATGCTTTTGTGGTGTCCATTGACCATAAAGCTTCTCTTTGTTCACACATCCTCAATTTACACTACACCAAAAGGATAAACATGACTAACAATATAACTACCTTCCTACTTAGATCTTATAGAACATTTTGGAAATCAGTTTAAGATGTGAATAATATAAGAGCACTGGTTAGCCAACAACAATGTCTTTTCCAAAAATCATCTGATGATGGAAGGTTTTGGTCTTTTCTTGATAGATCTTGGAGCTCCTATACGCCTCCATGAAAAGCTCCTCTGACTCTTGCAATTGTAATTTTCGCTCAACTCCAGCTTGCATGAGGTCTATGTTGCACTATTTCACTATCTTGAAGGTGACATGTCTTGCCAAAGATAACCCTGCAAGGACTCATTCCAATAGGTGTCTTATAGGTAATCCTATAAGCCTATAGAGCATCCTTAAGTTGAGTACTCTAATATGTCTTGCTAGGTTTAACAATTCCAAGATTTGTTTGATCCCTCTATTGGACACCTCAACTTCATCATTGATCTGAGGTTGGCAAGGTTTGAATGCCTTGTGCAAGATCCTTATTTTCTAAGAAAAGCCTCCATGATCCGGCTACAAAAGTGTGAGTTGAGACCATTGATAATAGCCATCAAGATCTAAAATATGTGACCTAACAAAATCTAGAACAACTCTGGAATTATCCATCGAAGTGACTTTGACTCCAGCCACTTGGATCCATAATCAATATCAAGTAATATGTAAACATAACCAAAGAAATAGGAAAATGGCCCATGAAATCAATATCCCATACATAAAAAAATCTCACAGAACAATAATAGTTATTGCGCATCCCATTCCTTTGAGAGATACTCCTCGTTCTCTAGCATTACTCATAAGACTTGCAAAACTCATGCATCATGTAATACGGTAGGGCAATATACTGCAAAGTCCACAACTTTTATAGTTATAAACTAAGGCCCAAAATTTCAACCATATCCAAGTGTATGACAAAGGCTGTAATGACCCAACCAAGGCCGTGACCGGTGCTTAGAGAATGAGTTCTTTAGCAAGCCTTTCACTGAAACATTTTTTGGAAAAACGGACAGAGTTTTCTCTATATTTAGGATTATTCCCAAATAAGAGTACTCCTCCTACATAATAGCAAACACATACTTCCGTCGGGGATTCAGACATTCTCAGAATACACCCCTTAGTACACAACATATATATATATATATATATATATATATATATATATATATATATATATATATATCTCAAACATAATTCAATCCACCAAACATGATCCATAGTAATCTAACACGTAATTCCATCAAAAATTGTCCAACTAGTCAGATTTACATAATTTCACAAATACTCAGACTATTACAAACCAACAAGGGTCAGACCCTACCTGTAGTACTATGGAGCTACAATTCTGAGATTACAAATCAAAATAAAATAACCAAGCCAAGCCCTTATCTAAGAGGGCTCACCAAGGATGAGGGTCGACTACTGCTGAGCAGGGGGATCGGCTCCCAAATATGAACCTGTATCTGAAAAAGATAAGATAGCCACGGGGTGAGTTTATGAACTTAGTGAGAGATAGGATACCTTTGCATACATGAGTCAATACACATATAAAAACTATAATTCAATTCAATTTAACATTCTTAGGAATCATCTAACAGGATAATCCATTAGGATTCACACTTAGGTGGCCCTTCCTTTGTGTGAATCTCGTAAACAGACACGCATTACTATTAGAGTGGTTGTGAATAATTAGGCACGCACCACGCTACATGTCTGGCTGTGAATAATAGGCATGCACCACTCCCTTGAGTGGCTGTGAATAATCATATGTCCAGGTGCATCAGGGCTAACGTCTATTGCCGTTAGTAGACAGATCTTGTATAGACTTTCCTAGTCCGTTTTCATCATATACATGCATCATTTTCAAACATTTCTCATATTTATTCATCATTGACTCGTGTGAAGTTTCTAAAACAGTTTCAACATAGAAATTTATTCAAATAACACAAATTTAAGGTAGTAAACAAGACAAAGGAATTCTATCTACTCACAGATCACCAGCCCACAGAAGGATATCAGTACACCGAAACCACAAAGCAAGAAGGGTATCCCTTAGAGCAATCTAGACCACAACCATATGATTGGATATTAGCTTCTAACATGGAGAATTAATCCTACCTATACTCAACTCCCAAAGCATCTAACCTAGGGTTTAAGATTGAACCCCAAACCAACAAGAATTCAAAATCTATATGAATGGAAGGAGGAAAGATGTTAGAAATTACCCTAGGGAAGCCAATGAGGGTGAGGGGAAGGGTAGATTCACGGATTCCTCCACCTCCAAGCTTCAAAGTCTTCAATGGAGTTGTAGAGAGAGAAAGGAATGGATTTGATGATGGTTGGGGTTGATTTTTGTGTTTAATGCATGTTTATAAGTGGTTAATGTGATAGAAGTTGATGGGGAAGGGTTAGGATGAAGATTGGGCAAGTTTTGGAGGAGAGAGAGACGAGTTCGGGGTGAGGAGAGAGAGAGCATCGCGAGAAAATGAGGGAGAACTATCGCTGGCATTTATATATATATATATATATATATATATATATATATATATATATATATATATATATATATACACGTGGTAATCGATTACAATTCATTGTAATTGATTACATTACACCCAGAATTGGTAATCGATTACAAGCCTGTGTAATCGATTACCAAAGAACATGTAGAACCTTGGAAACCCATTCAGCCTTATGTAATCGATTACGTAATTGATTAATTGAAGAAAAACTTGGTCTTCGCATAACACGATCCCTGGTAATCGATTACAATACCGTATAATCAATTATAACGGGGAAAAATACAGCAATAATATCACATTAAAAGGAAAGAATTTGGAATTAAACCATAGACATTACAAAAGCTAAGAATAGAATGGAACTGATGATCGGGCACACATCTCTTAATCATTTGGTCACTACAAAATTGCCACAAATAAGGATTATCTCATACATAATATTTAGACTTACTCTTAAGTTTATTAACTTGTATTCAAGTGAAATGTATAGGCAATAGCCATGTTAGCAAACCAAGGAACAACATCATGCACATGAAACAAATGCTGATAAGGAAAATCATCATCAATGGGGAAGTGGTTGAAGGAGGTTTGTCATCAATTTGGCTTAAATAGTTAGCTACTAGGTTTCCCACTCTGATCATGAATCTCAATGTCAAACTATTAGGGCAAAAATATCTACCTAATCAATCATGGCTTAACCTCAAGTTTCTTTAGTGGAAACTTTAGAGCTGCATGATCAGAAAACATAACCACTTGATAGCTAAGCAAATAAGATAAAAAAATTTATCAAAAGCAAAAAAAAAATAGTTAAAAGCTCCTTTTCTTTGTGCTGAAGTTGGATTGAGCAAAATCAAAAGTCCTTGAAGCATAACATATCACATGAGGCATTTTCCCAACTCTCTATGCTATGACAACTCCCATTACATAATTTGATGCATCATACATGAGCTCAAATGGAAGCATCCAATTTGGTGGCTGGATGATGGGAATGGTGGTTAAGGCTTTCTTCAACTTGTCAAATTCCTTTTTGCACTTATCATCAAATCTTTTTGTTGCAAGTTGGATAGTATAATGGAAATCTTGTTTAATTCTTTAATGAATCATTTGTAGGAACTTTCATGTCCAAGAAAAGAACAAACCTCCCTTAAGCATATGGGCAAGGAAGAGAAGAAATAACATCTATGTTAATAGGATCTACATTAATGCCCTCACTAAAGACTACCTGGCCTAAGATTATACCCTGCTATACCAAGAAATGACATTTCTTAAAAGTGATCATAAGGTTAGCCTTAATGCATTTATGCAGGACACTAGTTAAGCTATCCAAATGTGCATCAAAAGAACAACAATAAATAGTAAAATTATCCATGAATATTCCATACACTCCTCTAGCAAACCTTAAAATATGCTTAACTCATCATGCACTGATGAAATGTGGTTGGAGCATTGCATAGGCCAAAAGGCATCTACCTATATGTGTAAGTGCTGAAGTGATATGTAAAAGTTGTCTTTTCTTGATCTTTTAGGAAAAAGTGGATCTAGAAATATCTAGTGTAGCTATTTAAAAAGCAATAGTATGGTTACCCTCTAGCCTTTCAAGCATTTGATCAATGCATACTCACTAGCTATTCTACACTTTGGTTGAAATCAACTCATTTTTCTGATTGGCTGCTATTGTCACCCTTGACCTTTTCAAAATAACCTACATTGGACTTATCCACTCGTCTAAAATCGGATATACAATGTTAGCCTATAGCAATTTAATATCATCCTTTTTTATGACATCTAGAATCACCGAGTTGAGTCTCCTCATAAGCTGTCTTATTGGTTTAGCTCCCGCCTCAAGTAAAATCTGGTACATACACATGGAAGAATTAATACCAAGGATATCCACCAATGTCCAGCCAATAGTCTTCCTCTCCAATGCTTTATAGTTGAAAGGTTGAATGGTCAATGATAAGCAAAAGTTTGACACTCATTTTGTTCCCCATGCATAGTGTTAAGCTTAATTTGTGTCATAATGCATGTTAATTGCATGAGTTGGCCATTTATCCTCTTATTGCATAATCATATTAAATCTTGCATAAACATGCTTTTTGTTATGATTTTGTGTTTTGATCATTACCATGAGTTCTAGTCCTCTAAGAATGGTGTTTTTGACTTCTAGGGAGCTTACTTGGAGGGGCTTGAAGCTTGGAAGTGGAGCAAGAAACTAATTATGCAAAATTCTATGTCATGCACTTTCAACTTGGATATGTTGTAAAGATGTGGCCATAACTCTCTCATTCCAAGCCCAAATGAACCAAATGAGATGTCTATTTATAAGCCAAGAAAAAAATTTACAACTTTCATGAAGACGTCAAGGGTTAATTTGGAGGATTAAGTCTCAAACGAGGCTTGGAAGTGATTAAAACAACAAATTTTGCATAATTGTTGTTAGGGAGTTGGGCTATAGCGCAAATATTAGGCTAGAGCACAAGCTCTGCTAAATCACCAATTTTTGCCCAAATGGTTGTGCTTTAGCGCAGTCTATTATGCTATAGTGCTGCCAGAAAAGCACATAATTTACAAATTAGGTCAAACCTCGAGTTTTTGGCCACTTTGGCCCACTTTTAAAAAGTTAATGTACGCGAATTCATGTATTAATACCTAGGGCTTTACCTAATTAAGAAACTAGACTCATTTTAGGAAAAAGCAATCTCTCTTTATAGTTCTTAGATCATTTTTTCTCTCCTTTCTCTCTATTTTTTCTTTTTCTTCTTAATTCTTCTCTCTTTTCATAAAAGTTTGTAAGACCTATGTGCAGTTGCTGTTTTGTAACCTCCATTACCATGGAAGAGTAGACTCAAGCTAGCTCAAGGAGCTTCTAAAGGGATCATAGGTTGTATTTTGAAACTCTATGCTCTATTTATGATATGTGATATATTTTTCTTAATTCCATGCCTTCTTCTTTGATTTATAGTTTACATTGAATGGTATTGACATGTTGATTTTGGCTGGGATCATTAATTGGGTTTTTATCAATTAGTTAAGTAATAGAAATTCAATTAACTAAGGAATTAGGAATTAACTTTGGGTTCAAACTTAGCTAATACAGTTAGGACTAAAAGTCAATATAAGTTAATTAGGGTTGAGGTATCAACTTCCTAATTAATTGTATGTTTGTTGAACACCTAAAGATCTCTAGGTAGAATTATAGAGTTATTGGCAGAGGTCACTCTAGTAGCTCAATTAGCCACATATAATGTATTTGATTATTTGTGTGTTAGTGATTGATTAACCTTGTGCCTTAGGAACTCTCTTGAATTAATGCTTTAATCACATATAGTTTCTTATTTTGGTTTTTAATCATCGCATGAAGCACAAAATCCCCTTGTTACTAATCAAATAACAACATCATCCATAAAAGGTGACCTGATGTTGTACCACTTTGCCACAAACTTAGTGCAACTGGTTTAATGGTCATTTGGGTGAAGTGTGACATTCACTACCAATCAAGAAGGAAATCAAGATGAAATATTTCTGAGATGCCACCAAGCTTTTTTTTCCATTCTCAGTTAACCCAATTGTAAGCCTCTCATCTATAGATAGTTTAAAGTTTTGGCATTGTTGTGCTAATTCATCTTCCATATGCGCATATCTATTGCTCACAGTGGCACCTTCCTATTGCCTATAATCACTAACTAAAGTTGGAGGTGGCAAAACGGGCTGGCCCATCTAAACTGGAGTGGGGCAGACCACTTTAGGAAAATGGGCTTAATATCCTAGCCCACCTCGTTTAATGGCAAGTTGGTGGGTTAGCCAACTAAAAAATTAAAAAATATATAAATAAATTTATTTTAATATTTTTAATGAGAACCAGTCAATTAGAAGTAATAAATTATTATTTTAATATTTTTATATAAGATTACCAATAACTTTCAAAAGCAAAACTTAGAACCAGTCAATTAGAATTCAAATTAATTATAAAATAATTATTAAATAAGAAGAAAAATTGACTTGAAAGCTAAAAATGGATAAGAGGTTTTGCTGTCCACATTCGTCTACTATTGCTGCTGCTGCTTACTGTGTTCACTAGCTTCATTGTCTACGTTTTGCCAGCCATCGCAATGCCGTCTGTAGTCTTAGTTCAATGCCGCCACTATGTTCGCCGAAAATAAGAACAGTGAGATGAGAATAAGGGGTGAGACATATGAGAGACCTAGAGAGTGAGTACGAGTCGAGATCGAGATGAGAGATGAGAGATCTATGACTGTGATGTGTGTAAGTGTGTTGTTTTGTTTTGGGGTTAGGGATGAATCAGAAATTGTAAAGATGAAAACTGAAACCCTAGTCCCTTAGTGAATGTAGCAGCATATTGAGTGATGTGGGGAGAGGTAATGGGCTTGGGTCAAAATAGTTAAACCCAAAAAAAATCTCCCAAAAATAAAAGAAGCCATCCAACCCATAAGCCCAATCAACCCCACCTTGCCTTAGCCCACAAGTAAGGTGGGCTAAAATTTTTTAACTGGGGGGTTTGGCTAGTCAACATAGCAAGTTGAGCCTATTTTACCATTTTTAAGCAAAGTGGAATATCCTCCTATAGAGTGAGACAAAACCTCTATGTAAACCTAGTTGCCACTGGGTGAGAAAACCATAGCTAAGCAAGGCATTCGAGGGACCACATATGTAACTGTTATGACACTCGATTAATTTGTTTGCATTTTATATTAAAAAATTGAATAATATTAATGTGTCATATATATATACTTATTCTATATATATATATATATATATATATATATATATATATATATATATATATATATATATATATATATATATATACTTATTCTATTGAATAAAATTTTATCAATAAATTTGATCAATCTAGACATTGAATTGAACATTCTTATCAAATAGATCAAATCTATAAAATTTCATACAATTTAAAAGCAATTTGGTACATTGTTGCCCCACTTGATTTTAAGGTACAATATAATTTTGAAAATATAAATAAATATCAATGATTAGATTACATATTTATTAATATCCAAATTTTATAAAATTTGGTATGCTTGACCCTCAAGATAATATCACATAATTCAGGGTTGGATTGATTAAATTCATTTTTCTTTGATGTGATAAATTCAATATTTTTGAAAACTTATTCAATAGAAATGCTAAATTCTCCTATATGATGTGTCTAAAAATCCTCTTAATTTAAAATTTTACTCACATTAATTGAATAATCCTTATATATTACATAAATTATAACTTATGCATTGTGAGTGAGATTTTAAATTAAGAAAATTTGCAAGTTAATTATTAGGAGGATATAGCAAATTCTTTATTCAATGGACACTTACTCTAAAATAAATGGATTATAGAGAGAGAGAGAGAAAGAGAGAGATTAAACAAGCGAAGAAGCGATAACATCAAGGATTGCAACGCCGTTAGGCTTTATTTAGTTGTTATATCAGCTGTTACTCACTTGAAAGCATCCAAAGCAAGCGGTGGTGACAATATGGAGGATGAACAAAAACACAAGTACTAGGCATGGCGAGGTACAATACATTTAGGTCACTTGAGAAGGAACTTTTTCAGCCAAAAAGCTGAGTACTTTGGATATCTTCTCAAATTATTTTTGTAATCGATGTATACAACGCCGAAGCGAACTGTATAACCAGCATCCCATTCAAAGCTGTCAGAAAATGACCATGCGTAGTACCCCTTCACCTTAACACCATCCCTGCAAGGAAAAGAGAAAAAACAAAAATTACCATAATTAAAATTTACTACTATGAAACAAATAAAGTACTTGTGCTTAAATTCTTTCTAAAAATAACTAAATAAACCGTTCGGTTCTCACTTGATCGCTTGAAGAAGGTATCTGAAATGGCCATCATGATATCTAATTCTGGTACCATCCTTGAGGGCTTCTTTAACTGGAATTGAGTCATTCTTTGATTCAGCAACGCCTGAAAAAATGAAAACCAACAAAAATTAATATTAGTTCTGAATTAATTAGAGGTATAAGCTACTAAAATGGGTCTAATCCGTACTGGTCGTAACTCAATAATAAGTTCTAGCCCATTTTCGTAGGTAACGTTCCTTAATCGTTCGCATACAGAGTGCAAGTTATGTTTGTTAGGTTATTTAAGTTGTAGGGTAAGATTTATTTTTTTCAGTGAAAAGTGCATCTAATCCCCTGAAACTTCTAGTTTGTTACAAAGAGTTATCCCTAACTTTTTAAATCTTCCAATTAAATACTTAAACTACAATAATTATTAAAATTAGTTATTCCATTTGATTTACTTTAACTCGCTATGTTGCGAAATTTATGAGTGCTACATTTAAGAAATCTTTTATGATGTTATTTAATATTACTAAAAATAATATTAATGGACTAAAAAATTTAAATTTATAATGAAATTTATTATAATATTTTTATAATTATTATAAAAAATAATAATTGATAATAAACCAATAAATAATAAATTTTAAATAGAATAAATTACAAATAAATTATTATATGTTGGATATAAATATTAAAAAAATTAATAAAAAATATTTTTTATCTTTTAATTGAAGTGTTTCGATTTCATTACGGATTCTTATATCTCATTCTTTTTCGTTTCGAATTTTAGTTTTAACATTAGCAATAATGAATGGATTTTTCATAGTTTGATCTCTTTTTTTTTTTTTTTTCAAAAACAAAAAATTTCTAGAACAAAATAGGTCTCACTTCAATCTAGGAATAGGATAAAAAATATTTTTTATTTTCAATTACTCATTTATTATATTATTATTTTTTAATTTTCTGAGTCTAAAGAGATGCATTTATATTTATTTTTCAAGAAAAGAAAACAAATAGTTCAAAAATATTTAATTTTTGGATCACTAATTTAGTAATACATTGAAAGATTTTTTTTTCTTTTGTCTTATTCTAACTTTTTCATTCTAAAATAGATACATATGAGTTAATAAAACATATATGAGCTAATAAATTTATTAAATAAATAATAAATGGGCAATTCTATATTAAGTCAATTCAATATTAAAGAATATCTGAATCCAGCAAATTCAAATTATTCCAACATTTTTATTTGTTTTACAAAACTAAATAATTCAATTGTATGATTAATTTTGAAAATTATTGTAAATTAAGGATTTAATTAGAAATTTTAAAAGTTAAAGATGACTATTTACGATTGACTGAAACTTTAAGGGGGATAAATGCTCTCCCCCCCTCCCCCCTTTCTTTTTTTGTTGACTGAATTGATTTGAGTGTGACCAAGTTGAGGCACCTATAACATGTAAGTTTTTACCATTTTTTCAATTACAAGATTACAAATAAATTGACTGGTCAAACTCATTCCTTCTTACAATTTTAGGCAAATTGACTGATTTAATTAATCTATGAACGAAAGGGTAGAATTATGACTGTAGACGAAAAAAACAAGGGATATAATTAATTTATATTTTATGATCTATTGTGCAAGTTCTCATGAAAATATTAAATCGTTGATTTTATTATCAATGACTATAAATATTGTTCATTTTACTCTTTAAAGTGCATAACGCGTTTAGAAGAGCCAAATTCTCAACCAAAGAAACAAATAAAGGTGAGAAATAAAGCCAAATTCTTAACAATATTTTTGGTCCTTAACAAGTGAATTAGCATTTAGGTGAGAAGTTTCATGCTGGGATTAGTGTAGTTTAACTGACTCTATATTTTTGTTGACTCTTAACAACATTTTTGTTTTCTTTTCCTTGCTTTCGGACTCACAAAAAAAAAAAAACTCTATACTTACTAATAATTAAAAAAAGAGAGTAAAACTTTATTTTTGTACTTGAAAGATACATACATAACCAAATTAGTTTTTAAAAAATCAATATCACTAGATAAGTCCCTTAAAAGTTTAAAATACCACAGGATTAATGTGATATTGTATATATCTTTTGAGAATTAAAATGAGGTTTTATAATATATATATATATATATATATATATATATATATATATATATATGTATGTATGTATGTATGTATGTATGTATGTATAATGTATACTATGTACCATTTTCGTTAATGTAAACTGTTGGATTATTGTAGGTATTTTTTATGTGCGTCAAAAGCTGATGCAGTCCCTTCGGTCGGATGTAGAGCCAGCCCAAATCAGTCTGCAGAACAATAACATTTTGCTTCATTAATTAGTTTTAATAGGAAAGCATATTCAGTGCCCATCGCACAGTTTTCTTAGCTGAAATTGGTTTACAAATACATTGGTATGCTGTGAAAAAAGGGTTAGTACATATATCAAACAAACAAAAATTAAGTATAGCACAAGCTTAAAGGGTCAAACAGAAAAAGAAAATATTTTACCGGTGTGCCAACAGCTAGACCATTCCTCACGGCTGTGATCAAGAGAAAGTGGTGTTTCTTTTGTTTGTTAGGTCACTGTTAAAATGTAGTAGAAAACTGTTTATCATGAATGATTTTATTTGATTATGTCATATGCACTTACTAGAGAGAGTGGCTTGCATATCTGTGTAGAAGGTCCTGTTGGTGCTAGTTGGTGCAGCATTTTCTGCAAAATTGGTAGTGTAATAATTCACACCAAGAAAATCATAAGAACCTTTGACACTTTCGAATTGAGCTCTTGTGAATTTGGGGAGTCTATCGCCCACATTAGATCTCATGCTCGGTGGATAGTCACCAAATGTAATGGGGTGAGCATACCTGCAAAAATAAATCTGTTCAATAACAACGTTTATGAATTAAAATTTCTTAGGCAAGCGACAAGATCAAAGTTCAGTTTTCATGGATTTTGTCACTTTATGTTAATTTAAGAAATGCATACCATCCAAGCATAAAGTCCAGAGCTCGTCTTGCAGCCTTGCGATCGGCAGCACTTTTAGATTTTGGTTCAAAGTAGTGGGTCACTAAGGTGATTCCAATTTGTCCCTTTTGCTGAGCCTACGGTGCCATATTAACTTTCGTCAATTGTACAATGAATATGTAATAATTGAAAGAAAAAAAAAAAAAACGCATATGACTATTTCTCTGGTTTTTAAATATTGTGGTGTCGAAAAAAAAATCACTTAATTTAATTATTCGTAAAATTAACAAGGTAAAAAATAAAACTTGAGTGAAAACTAATGTTTAGCTTATTTAAATAATTTGGCACTTATTTTAAGATATTATATTTGAATTTTGAGGATAGAAAAAGCTAATTTTAGAAAAACTTTATTTTATATAATAAGTCGACTTAATTCAAGATAAATTATTTAAAATTTAATAAATTTTTAATACTGATAATTTAGATAAAAAAAAAAACTTGAGTGAAAAATTTGAAAGGACAAATGAAAGGGGGAAATGTGGAGTCATGGAGTGAACAAAATAAATTTAGATAAAATAAAATTTTTGATCTTTTATCTTTATTTTTTTTAAGGTGGTCTCTTATATTTAATTTTTAATTAAATTTTAATAATACATTCAGTTATATTACTATTACTTTTGACTTAAATTAGTCATTAATTTTTCACATTCATGAATGACTATATGAGAAGAAGTAAAAAAAAGAAAGAAAGAAAGAAAAGGAAGATCTAAATGAATAAACAAAAATATGAGAAAGAATAATACGATTTTTTAAAGATTTTTGTAAGTTCAAAATAATTTTTATTTGATTTTAATGAATGAATTTGAAGGTGAGATAACATGAATGAACATATTTTTATTACATAATAAATCAGTTAACCATTTGCCATGGTTAACAATATTATAATTGATGAATGATGATAATAAGAGATTTATTTAGAAATATTTATCTATACTACTATATAAAGAGGTTGGAGCATTTTAACTTCTCTTTTAATCACATTTTATTTTCCATTATTATACCTCAACTTTTCTTAACTTCTTTTAACTTCTCTCAACTCTTCTAATTTTTGAATATTTTAAAAATAATAAAATCACTTCAATTTAATTTTTAAAAATAAATAAAAAAATTTAAATTAATAATAAAAAAATGGATTGATAGGCAATTTAGTGCATATCAATCCACTAGTAATTATAAAGACTTAACTAAAAAATATAAAAATTTAATTTACTTGATACATTTTAAAAAATTATTAGATGATATGCCGTGGCTCCCTCAAATTAAAGGAAGCTAAGTCGTTGAGTAAATGCGTATTTATATTAAATATACTTTTAATTTTGTACTTTATACATAAATTTAAAGTATTATATATGTAGGGTGTGTTTATTTAGAATTTTTTTAGGTAAAAGATTATTTTTTATTAAAAATTAATTTTTATATATTTAAATAATTTCTTTAAAAAATTAAAATTTCAAAAAAATTATTTGTAATTTTTTTAAAAAAAATTAAAAAAACTTCAAAAATTAATTTTTAATCTTTTCAATTATATATAAAATTTAAATTTTAAAATTACTTTTTCTTAAGATCAACGTACCCATAATGTTTTTTTTTCAGATAATTGGTTGTGTCAAATGACAATATCTTTTAAGCGAACCTGATATTTCCTTCTGTACAACGTGACAGCTGCTGCATGTGCAAGTATTAAGTTGTGAGCGACTTTGTAGGGCTCAGTGGCTGAGTCACCGACAGTGCAATTACCTGCGTACGAAGAGCATCTACTTGGTGGGAAGCTGCCGCTACTGTAGCCATTGATGCCGTACCCGTACGGTTCATTCATGGTGACCCATTGCTTCACACGGTCACCATAGGTCTTGAAACAAAAATCAGCATAGTCACGAAAATCCCCCCTGATTATCCATTAGATTAAAAATAAATATAATTTTTTTTCTTAAAGAAGAAAGATAATAGGAAATTGATGGGTAATTTGGCAATAGAGTGTAACTCGGAGCATATTTTGAGTACGCGTCCTACTGACTTTAAACCCTGTTTCCCTCGGAATGTAAAACCATCATTTTTTGGGTTTTCTCACGTTAAAGTAATATATTACTGTTTTTCTCTGTTCAGGTTACGGTTTTCTTGTTCAGGTTTTAGCCTTTTAGAGAATAAAAGTAAATATTAAATTCTCACTACTCAATTTAACCTTTCATCAATTTTATTAATTAAAAAAATTTGTTTGCATTCATATATTAAAACTTAGTTTTTGTTCATATGTTGGACAATTTTTTTTTTCTTTTTGACGTATATTTATTAATTAAAATTTTAATTTAATTACTTTTTATGCATTTATAATTTAATACTAGCACTAAATATTAAAAAATATAATAATATTTGTATAATTTATTCAAATATATTTATATATTTAAAAATAATTTTAATTAATATCACTAAAATAATATTTATTCTATTATAATCATTTTAGAGATAACAATTTTCAAACAAAAATCAGGTTAGCATTAACTAACATTTTGTCAAAATCAAGTTTTTAAAATTAATTTGATACAAAATTAAATTTGCAAACTCTAATTCAAACGCATGCTTATCAAGGTTTTGAAAATCGGACCGGACATTGAACCAGACAAGCTACTAGTTTAGAAGTTCAATGGTTCAACCGGAATGTAATAAAATATATATATTTATATATAAATATGATTAATAATATATTACGAAATAAATAAAAATAATTAAAAAATTTTAATATGATAAAAATAGTTTTAGAAATCAAAATTACTATATTAAGTCATATTAATATAACTAATACAAGTAAAGAATTAAGTCCCATATTACTTAGATTTTGAATTTTTTATTCTTAAAACTACTATAAAGTATTTAAAAAGTCTCACATTACTTAGAATAAAAGTTTTTTACTCTTAAGACTTCTATAAATAGTACCCATGTATCATTTTTTCTTATATTTTAATATATTTATTACCTCTAAGCTCTTTTCTAAAGATTAAGAGATGTAGTAATTTTTTTTTTGGCCAACCAAAACATATTTTTGACCTTTTTTTCATCATAATGAAGTAATTAATTTATTGATGATCAAAAAAATAATTTTTTACTTCTTTTTTCAAAAAAAATAAAAAAAATACCGGCCAACCAGTAAAAACAGTCCGGTTTGGTCGGTTTACCGGTTTTCAGCCGATTTAGCCGGTTCAATTCCGATTTTTGGATAGAACGATTTTTTAGATATAGCCGGACCAGATACCCGGCTGGTTCCCAGTTTAATCGGTCGGACCGGCCGGTCTGGTCTGGTTTTTAGAACAATGATGCTTACACTACTTTAGGGCTAAGAAATCCCCCATACTCATCCTCAAGAGCTTGTGGGAAGTCCAAATGAAAAATTGTCACAAAGGGTTTTAAGCCTGCACTCATTTAAGCGAAAATAAGAGTTAGCAACGCGAATTTGGAGAATGAAGTAATGAATGAACAATCAAGTCTTTAAGAGAGGTTCACCATTTGCTATGATCTCATCAATGAGGTTGTTGTAGAACTTCACCCCCAAGGGATTGACAGCCCCCTTGCCCTCTGCAAGAAATAGATGAATATTTTGAAATCACTTTCCACATTATGTAACATGAGAGGGAATTTCTTTCTTTTTTCTTTTGGGTTAATGTCAACATTATACAGTAATTAACAACTTAGGATTATCTTACTGGGAAATATTCTGGACCATGAGAAGGAGAATCTAAAGGAATCCAGCCCAAATTGTTTCACCAGTCTTATGTCACTCTGAGAAATCGTATTGGCAATTTAATTATCCGCCAATTTAATTATCAAATGTTTTCAATGTTGACCAAAATTGGTGAAGACACAGTAAGTGTACCTTGTACCGATGGTAAAAATCAATTGCTACATCACCGTTGCTTTTATCCCAAATCTTTTCTGCACTCATTCGAAAGATGGAAAAGGGCAAAAAATAAATATTGAACTCTTGTTAGGACAGTAGGAACTGAACCATACTACAGACATAAGTGGGAATCATAGAATGAGATACAGTAACCTGGATGCTGTTTGGTGAAGGTATCCCAAATACTTGGTCCCCTGCCATCAATATTAGTTGCTCCTTCTATCTGAGTAACAAATGCTGGAGAAGAATTATGCATAATTCAGGGAGATAAATTTCAACAGATTTGAGCAGGTTGTAGGAAGGTTACTATATGTATTAACAGAAAAACTTAAAGGAATATGCTAATTAAATGCATGATGATGATGTAGGGTTATTGGAACCTGGTAAGCAGAAGAACCAACACCAAATAGAAAACCAGAAGGAAAAAGGCTCCTATTGAATGGTGCAGTGTAGTGACTTGGCTGCACACTTCTTGACGGTGGTGCACTTTCAGTGCCACCAGGCAGAAGGGTGGCCAGAGATAAAAGGCACAGGAGGTAAGGACCTATTCTCATGACTGCTTTTGATACTCAAAATTCTAGCGAATGGTATCTATTTATACACGAAAGAGTGGGTAATTATTATTATTATTATTATTATTACTATTATTATTTTGTCGTTATGTGGCATCACTTTATAATTTAACTTTTGAGTTTAATTTATATACATTAATAGTATAAAATAATTTTATACTGTTAGCTAATAGAATTATTAGAAAGTACCAACTCATACAAATAACTACCTATTGTGATGAGGGGCTCAACATAATTCGTCACTTTCTAGTATTTTTATTAATTGATAGTGTAAAATTATTTTAAAATAATTTTATACTGTTAGCTAATTGAATTATTAGAAAGTACCAACTCATACAAATAACTACCTATTGTGATGAGGGGCTCACCATGATTCGTCACTTTCTAGTATTTTTATTAATTGATAGTGTAAAATTATTTTATGCTGTCAGTACATCCAAATTAATCTCCTAACTTTTTATCTATTGTGAATATAAAAATTTTGTATATTATTTTAGGTGCATTCTACGGTGCTTGTAGCCTAGAGTAGACATTGGTGCCCAACTGAAGTGGACGAATAATGTTGCTTCATGTAGTGAGATTTTTTAATCGAAAATAGATTGTTAAAATTTGAAAACGTAGATTTAAAAACCAAGAAGTAAACGACGTCAACAAAATCAAAATCCTATGATATCATCTGCTCCAAATTGAAACTCTAAGTTGTTGGACTGTACTAGTCCATATCATTATACTCCAGTTCATCTACCTCTATTTTAGGAGTAGCCATCAAAAGCAGAATACCTTTCACGAAGGTGGTGTAGTGATGGAAAGAATTGGGCATATTCGTTCTTGAATGGTATTGTCAACTCTTACTCCTTTTGTTTCTATTTTAAAGAAATAAAAGGGCTATTTGACAGAACAAGCAACTTTTGATAATGGGGAGGCACCTTTCAAAACAAACCCGAACAGCTATGGAAATAGGGCAATAAAAAGAAGTAACATGCGAGATTTAACAATACCAAAAGGAGTAAGTTTTGGTTTTGTAATTTCGACCCCACCCACCTCTTTCGACGACTACACCACCTTTGTGAAGGCTATCCGCTTGTGATGGCTGCTCTTGAAATGGAGATAGATGAAATGGAGTACAATGATATGGAGGAATGGAGTTTGACAAGTTAGGGTTTGAAATTGGGGCTAATGGTATGAATTATAGGGAACTTTGCTTTGGTTGATGGCCCTTTATTTCATATTTTTTAAATCTATTTTTTCAATTTTTTAACAATCTATTTTCCTATTAAAAAAACTTGCCACATGGAGCAACATTATTGGCCTACTTTAGCCGAGTATCAACACTTGCTTGAGGCTACGGTCACCATAGAATTGGCCATCATTGTATTATTTATTATTATATCAATAAAAATATTTTAATTATTATTATTATTATCTCAAAATTTATATACATACACACAGATATAACCCTAAACCCTAAATTTTTATATAAAATTTTAGGTGTTCTTATTTGTGATGGTTTCTTAGGAAAATATTTTTAATAAAATATACTTCGTAAATTTTTATAAATGGTTTAAATAAAATAAAAAAATTAATTTTTTAAAAAATAAATAGTAATTACTTCTAAAAATGCATTTCAAAAAATAATTTAAATATTAATTTACATTTTTTTTAAATTATTCAAACATAACCTTTACTCTCTCTCTCTCTCTCTCTCTCGATCAACTTTTCCCTCACCTAAGCCATATGTTGGACACTTCTCTTGCTAGTTAAGCAAAGTTAGATTTTATATGGCAAATAGTTCGAATCCCAACTAAAAGATATACTCACATTTAATGCTCGATTGTGTTTCAAATAGAATTGCTTCTAATAAATGATACCTATGAAAAATAAAAAAGAATAAAGAATAAAGGAAAAAAAAAGAAAAACAAAGCTATATTTTTTTTTTCCGGATTACATAAATCTAGATTTTTTTTAGTTTCCTAGGGTATCCACTGCCAGATGCAATGACTAATCCCTTTGCGTACTATAAGCCCATTAAAGGGGGTAGATGCTGGCCATGGATTTTAAAGCTACTACATTTCCAAGGCGAGGATCGAACCCTCGACACTAGTTAAGGAAGGAGAGGGCCCTTACCATCTCACCTCAGCCCCGTAAATTAGTTATCTCTTTGCATTTTTAACTTTTGCTTTTCTTTCGGATGAAACACTCAAATCTCCAAAGATTTGAAGGAAGCAAGTCCCCATCATGCTCTTCAAATTATTTTATATATAAGCAAGTTATTTCTGTAAATTGTGTATGATATGATATTTATAATTAGATCTTTAAAATGTTATAATTCGGCTAAGATGTTATGTAATTATATACCTGAAAGTATGTGGTTATTAAGTATGTGATTGTAACTCTGTAAAAGTTTCATTGCTTTCTAAACTTTAAATATTTACAGAAAGAATGACGGCTAATTTGTCTCCTTCTTCTTCTTCTTTTTGTTTTTTTGGGTTCAAACTAAATGGAAATATCTAAGAGGAAAAATAATAAATATGTTTGAGTTACTCAGGAATATTGAAATTTTAGAACCTCAAACCATTATAACTCTACGGAACTGAAAATAGTAATTTATGATTAATAATATTTGCATATATTTTATTTTTGTAAACTCTTCATAAATATTAAATATATCTATTAAATATTAAATATTTGAGTATGTAATATATTTAATAAATATGTTAGAAATTGTAATAAGGAAAATTCCGTGGAACCCTTAAATAATAATTTTGGGTTCCAAAACCCTTGCATACATGGACTAAGAAAAAATATCCATACAGATTTATAATAATGACATGTGAATTGTATTTTTATTAATATTGAATTTTGCAAAATAGTACTTGTAGAAATAAAATTTTTAAAAAAATGGATCTTAATTTTTACTCTTACAAAAATATCATGATAGATTAAGGTTGCTAGTAGCAATATCAAAAATGGGCTAAGCCTAACATGGTGACTTGAATAATTCGACAAAAATGGATGGGCTAAACCAATGAATTTAAAATAAAAGTAATTTTAACCTCACTTAACCTTATCCATTTTGACCTGCCTCCATGCAAGCTAACACACAATAAGGTGGACTGGCCCATAAGGTTGTTAAACAAGCTAAACTAGGCCATTTAGGCCAAGTCCATTTAGGCTACGAGTAAAATGGGTCCAACCAAATTATAACAAATGTTAACAAGCCAAAATAGTGTCGACTTGACCTATTTAAAGTTGGTTTGTGGGTTTAAATGGGCCAATTTTTTTAAAAATTTTAACTCTATAGGCTAGCCTTAAATGGATCAAATCGACATTTTATTAGCCCATTAACACTTGTTATAAGTTGGCTCAATCCATTTAACTTATGAATCTAAATGGGCTAGGCTTAAATAGATTGAGCCTAAATGGATCAGGCTAGTCAATTTAAGCCCATAGGCTAGGCTTAAACGGGTCAGATTGATATTATGTAGCTCATTAACACTTGTCAAAGGTAGGCTCGACCCATTATAATTATGAGCCTAAATGGGATAGGCTTAAATGAGTCATGTCAATATTATATTGGCTTGTTAACATTTAATATAGGTTGGCCTAACCCACTTAACTTGCAAGCCTAAATAGGCTAGAATTGAATGGGCTGGATCTAAATAGGTTGGGTTAGCATGTTTAACAACCCTATGGATCAGTTCCACTCATTGTGGGTCAGCTCACATAGAAGCAAATAAAAATGGACTACATTAAGTACAGCTAGAATTATTTTTACTTCAAATTTATTGGTTTGGCCTACCCATTTTGTTAGATTATTCAAGTTGATATGTCAAACTGATAATCCTAATCTGCTTGATATTTTTGTTAAAAAAAATTAAGATTCATTGTAAATAGATTTTATGTCTTCAAGTGTCATTTTGCAAAACGAAATATTAACATAAACAGAACTTATATGTCACTATTATAAATTTATATGAATATCTTTTTATTAGTCCATGCAATGTTTTGGAACCCAAAGTTATGCAAGGGCTCTATAGGTGAATCCACCAAAAAGTTAACAATAATATTTCAGAAAATGAAATAATAACTAAATAATATAAAAGAAGTATGAATTCTTTTAGAATGCATGTATTTATTTTTAATAAAAAATTAATTAGTATTTGAAGACTCTAAAAAAATGCTAGATGTAAGCACACACAAACATCTGATAGGGATGTACCAATATAATAATAATAATAATAATAATAATAATTGAGAATAGGGATGGCACCCACACAGAGTGGAGACAAAAAGTGTCTCTGTGCTCTTTTTACTCGTCACCCTCTTTTATTTCTATTTTTATCCTCCATCCTTCCAAGGGGGATTTTTATTCCCCTCTAACGGGTTCCTACCTCAACTGCGATATCACTAGCACTAGAGCTACAACTAGCACAGTGGCGAACTACAACGGTCTCCACCATGAGATGTAGAGAGAAGGAATCCATATCAAAATCATTTTCTAGCATTGTTGCAATTTGTTACACTGCTTCTCCTTTATACTATAGGATTCTTATGTTGAATTCCTCATGAGATTAGGCAATAAGATCTCTGTTAGCTTTGCAAACAGAGAAATGATGAAGTATTTGAGAAATAAACACTTGCAAGAGATCCTCAATTTAGCTACAAGACCTGTGTTAAAAATCGGCAATTAGATCATCGAGTGCCATTATCTTCATTAATGAAGGCACAGACAATATTATCCCTGGACATGAGAACCTTATGGTTATCATCAGCTAAATGGCCAATTATGAGATTGAGTGGGTATTTATGGTTCGAGGAAGTTTACCAAAGACATTATTCAAATATGTTTTTGATCGCCTTAAGTCATCACCGCTAAGATCCTTTGTAACGTCCTCCTATGTACAGTACTATGCTTAAGTCATAGTACCACACTCTAGAGTTGTTACTGTTACCTGAGCAGACCTTATTTGACAGCAACTTCAGCCGTCTTTGAAAACTTCTCAAACTATCTCGAGATAACATGGAAGCAGGAGTGAGAATTTTAAATTCTCAGTAGGATTCTCTAAGAAATTACATACCGTATCATTGTTATTATCTCCAGCTGCTTCGATTTATTATGAAAAAGGTGGACATGTTATATAAATTGTTTAATTTTATAGTTTGAAAACATGTTATTCGAAGTAGAGTCCATTTTATTCATATACTTGGTATTTGGGTGAGCCAATACAAGATAAATTCATGAATTATACTATAAATAATAACTGAAACATATTAAAATATAATACCACTAATATACTGAAAATATAAAATTTGGACATGCCTTTACTTGTACTTGAATTTATGCAGATACACATAATTTTCTTTTCTTCCGTTATCTTCCTTTACTTGTTATACATATTCCACAGTACGATCACCATGTTATACTCTGTAGGGGTGTGATCACCATGTCGCACTCCTTAGGAATATGTTCATCCTACCACGTCCCAGAGTATAATCGCCATGTCATACTCTATCGGGGTGTGATCACCATGTCACATCCCTTAGGGTGTGGGATTATTATGCTACATTCTAGAGTATGATCGCCATGTCATACCCCATTAGAGCATGATTGTCATGTCACGTTCTTTCAGAACATGGACTCATCATCATATCTTTGATCATAGAATCTTTATTATAGCTTTCATCGTAATCATGAATACATATGTATCAAAGTGTATTTCAACCTATGCATAGGCTTTGCCGAAATTTCAGCAGCATGACGGATCAAGTCCACTTCCCCGTGAATAGTGCCAGTACTCAGAAAACCAATTTTACAGAGAAATCATAACACTTCATTCACAATTCAATCATCAATTTATCAAATTTCATGGGAACATTAGTTGCATTTAAGTCATGGTTGCTGTCTCAACACTCTCATTCAACCCGATTTTTGTAAATCAGGCCATAATTTCTATTTAACTCATCTGGACCTAAATTTTGGATATGTTAGAGTTTTATGTGTCTATTTTCTAACCTCTTTAGTCCCATCTAATTTTGATAAATGTATCTCAAGTTATTTAAGTTTTATCACAGCCTGCCCTATAGTTGGCCAGAATTACACACTTAAAAGTAAAAATCCACTAAAAATCGAAAATCAGTTCAAATCATACAAAATTGGTATCATATTAAAACTAAAAAGACAAGCTTTCATTTGCATTAAGTTCAATTTCATTTGCTTTAGTAGAACTTGAGTTATAAGCCTCGAAATTTGACCTTTCTAAACTACCTTGTTTTGGCCTGGTTTGGATATAGGGCAATTTCCTCAAACCACTGGGAACAAACGGGACCATATTTAACTTTAAAATTTTTATGGGATGTCCTCCTATGTGTAAACTTTCTAAAAAAGTTCATTTCAATCAATCCCAAGTTATATAGGGCAAGTTTTGCCCTGAACAACCTAGTCTGCCCAGAATCAATCTCAAAACCTAGGTCAAACTTCCAAAATTCATATCTCTCTCAATACTAATCCAATAGCCTTATGTTATATATGTATGGAAAGACCTGAATGTCTAATTTCACATAAAAATAGTTTCATCACATTTAAACGGCTTTAGGCAGAACCGTACACTCCGCCATATAGACTGCCGAGGGATTTTGGTCTTCCAGCCCCTCACTTCTTTCTATTCTCATCCTTTTCTACTTCTTAATCGATTTTAAACACAAAACAGCTATCAAACTAGCCAATAATAATCATATACATCCAACACCATATCAAGAAATAAGAAAATAAAAACCCCAATCAGCCACCCATACCCAAGAAGATAAGAACAAAGTTGAATCTCTACCTCCTTGTATGTGATCTTGTTAGATTTTGGAGTTTGGATTGATAGAACCTTATCAAAGCTTGAAAGTTTGATGGAGTTAGTTGAGAGGAGAAGAGAAGAAGAAGGCTGAAACAAGGAGAGAGGGAGGCACAATCAGCTGAAAGGAAAAGGAAAGGAATATGTTATTAAGGCTTAATAAGGTAGTTGGAATTGTGGGTTTTGATTGGTTGAGATTTTATGGCCAATTTTTCAGCCAAGTCTTCCTCTACTTGTGGCCTTTGTGGTGCCACCAAGAGTTGACTAAATGGCTGAGTATTTAGCCATGGATTAGTAGAATTTGGGTGTGTAATTCTATTGATTCGGTTCCAATAGTTTAAAATACCGAAATCTTACCGATTTCCTTTGAATCGATAAATCAATTTAGGTAAATTTTTATGAAATCTTCTATGCTTCTAATCCAATTCTTTCTCATCTAATCTCAATTATTTGCTAGTTAATTAACCCTAATTAAATATTTAGTTGGATTTTAATTAACCTCAATTATTCGATAAAAATCGAACAACTAGGCGAAAAACGATAAAAAATCCGGTGGATGTTACATCCTTCTTTTTCAATAGGAGCTAAATGGATTTCCGAGGCCAAAGTACAACCTGGTGGATATGTGAAACTCCACCTTACACTTGTAACTAAGCCTCTATACAAAACAATTAGGCTAAAAATCCTACTGGTGGATTGCCCTTATATGTACAACATCATTCTCAAAAGACTCACCCTCAATAAGCTAGGCACAATGATCTCCACTTTGCATTTGGCCATCAAATTTCTCATGGATGATAGCTAAATCATGATAATAAAGATAAACTAGGTAGCGACATGGTGTTGCTATAATGCAAGCCTATTGATTGCGGCATTGAATAAGAAATTGAAATCATTCCTTTCTAGATTCTACCAAAACATCTTTTGGTAGATCTAGGCATTTGGAGTGAGAGATGAAAATAACATTCCCATCTAGACAAGCTTCTAGAGGGGATATAACGAGGCCTTGAATCCTCTTAGACAACCTAGATAAGCAAACATCTATCCATAGAGACCAATCAGTGATCAACCACCTTCCTTTAAGAAAATTGTGACTTTATCACATGGAGCACGACTAATATGCTCAACATTGATCCCTAGTTCATGTCACACAAGTTATTCATGTTTCGAGACATAAAGTCGAGATCTCCCAAGAAAACCAAAAGGTGGTCCTAGAACAATAGAAGGTTATTGAAGAACAGGTGAGAGATCTCCTTGCTATTAGGTTCACATGGAAATGTACTTAACCACTTGGCTTTCAAATGTTTTAATGGTAAAGAAGCACAATGTTACGATCCAACCTGGTCATGACTAGCTTATAGAGAACTTTGGTTCCTGAGCAAGCCTCAAATAAGATTTTGCTAAAAAACTGGTGGGGTTCCCTTTAAAAATTGGATTTCCCCTACATACCATTCCTGTATACAATCAAGCAACCAAGATAATATATATATATATATATATATATATATATATATATATATATATATATATATATATATATATATATATATATATATATATGTAAGGAATTCAAGAATAGAAGTAGAATCCTACCTCTTTGGAGTGTGATTTTGCTAAATTTGAGTTTGGATTGATGGAACCTTGACAAAGCTTGGAGATTTGATAGAGTAGATTGAGAGGGAGAAAGGAAGAAGAAGGCTGGAGTAAGAGGGAAAGAGAGTGGTGTAAATCAGCTGGGAAGAGGAGGAGAGTCTGACTTAAATACATGAGAGTTGTGGTGTTGATTAGTTGGAGTTTTGTGGTTAAAGTTCAGCCATGTCTCTCATTTTTGTAGCCAAATTGCTCTCCACGTCGTCCCACAAGCTGTTCTCCATGTCGTCCCAAAAGTGGGATACACTTCCGTTCTACCTGAAATCGGAACTCGTCTCTATTATGTTTGAAGTCGGAACTCGTGCCATTTTACTTGAACTTGGAGCTGAAATCGTATGTCGGAACTCGTCCCATCTTGTTGTGACTTGAGGAAATCTTGTCCGGTTTATTTCGAGACTTGGAAGCAAGGTCGGAGGTCGGAAGTCATGAAGCTTACAGTCACATAATCTCGGAACTCCCATTCAAACTCGGGAACAACAACAGAAGTGGAAAGCTTTTGGGAATTAAACTCAGAGATCAGAACTCGTGTATGACTTGGAAATCAGCTCAAAGATCCGAACTCATGTCCATTCTAATTGAGTTCAACTCTAAGTCGGGGAACTCGTTATATTCAACTCAGAGGTAGGTACTTGCCCCATTGTGTTAAATTATAACTTTGGAGGTCAGAAATTGGATACATTTTCTTTGAAACATGAAGTTGGATATTGGAACTCGGAAGCCACCCATTTAACTCGTAACTAGAACATGAAGTCGGAAATCAGGAATCACTCCATGTTGTTCGGACTTGAAGGTTAAACTCGGAAGTCGTGGAAATAATCCAGATGAAGTCAGAAGTCGTAGACTAATGTGAGCCTAACTCGGAAATGGGAATTGATCAAACCTGAGGGTGAAGTTGGAACTCGGAAATTGGGATGTTACATTACTACCCTCCTTAAAAAAAATTTTGTCCTCAAAATTTGATCACAAAACTAACTATTTATTACCATATGAGCTAGAAGAAAAAGTTCACACATAAGCACACTGAAGTTGAACAAACATAGTCAAAGAAAATACAATAAACATAGTTATATAATTTAACATAACGTAGTTTTACAAAAAGAGGATTCTTGTCCTAGGTTATTCCTAATTTTTGGGATGGCTCTTCTGGGGAAGTAGTCCTTTCAGCTTTCAACCTTGGATATTATGGCTTAGGAATGGGTAGCTGATGGCTCGGGCATTCTCTAATCATGTGTCCTAGCTTTCCACACTTAAAGCATACCTTCTGTCTAGCCAAACAAGGCCTTCCTCCATGATACCTTCCACACTTTGAACATTCTTGCTTAGTGGTTAGCCCTTGTGGCTGCTTACCTTCATTTCCGTTAGGTTGAAATGGCTTCTTTGGTGGGGGAATATACTGAAACTCTTGGTCTTCAGGTGACAGCCTTTTTCCACAACCATCCATCCTAGCATTAGCGAGCTTCTTGTTATATTCTTCAACTGATCGACTTTTGTTTGCTAATGCAGCGAAATCTCTTATCTCCATTGGTCCCACCGAGGCTAAAATGTCCGCATTTAATCCTCCTTCAAATTTGATGCATTTCCAATTCTCGTCAGGGTTGCGCTGGTAGATGGTGGAAAATTTACAGAGTTCTTCGAATTTAGTGATATACCTTAAAACACTCATATTTCCTTGCTGAAGCTTCATGAATTCCAATTCTTTAGCGTTTCGTATAGATGCAGGGAAATATTTCTGATAAGATGCCTCCTTGAATATGTTCCAAGTGATATCAACTTGGGGTTCCCCCAACAGTCTCTTCGCGCCATTCCACCAAAATTCGGCGTCCGTTTCCAACATATAAGTGGCAAAGGCCACTTTTTGTTGATTAGTGCAGGCCAAGACAGAAAAGACCTTCTCCATTGCCCTGACCCATTCCTCGACTTTATCTGGGTCGAAAGCTCCTCGGAAACTAGGCAGATTTGCTTTCCCAAACTCAGCAAATTTAAGATAGTCCCGGTCTATTCTTAGGTCATGTGGATTTCCTCCATGGCTAGCCTCGGGCTGCCTACCCAATTGGTCCATCATCCAATGAGACGCAGCGGCCTGCTTCTGTATTGCATGAACCATTTCATGCATTGTGTCCATAAAATTAGCAGGATCTTCTGGAGTTGGTATGGTTCGTGGCCTAGCACGACCCCTGGAAGCCATTAGTTCCTAATCACACATAATCTGTTAAATCTTCTGCCATTTGTACATAAGATCTCAAATATTTAACTCATGAAAATATGCAATTGCAAGGCTTAGCAGTTATCATAGTAATTGACATCAATATATAGTAATGATAATGACTATGTCAAGGAGGTCCATATATTCTTTCCCAAAATGCTTATCCGTTCAGCTACCCTTAATTCAATAACAAATTTGCCCCTAATACGGTTCTTTAGAAACATGGGCTTAGGCCTTTCCTCAATATTATAACTAAAAGCCTCATCTTCCTTGTCATGTGTTTGACTATCTGTGCATTATATTTCCCAGTAAATTCTCTAATACTCGTGCCTTGGGCCCTAAATATCAACTGAAGAAGTCCTCTTGCGGACTTTATTTCATTTTCCATTATTCACTAGTTGGACCTCGTGCCATTGTTGCTAAATTTCTCAATGATTAGTGCAATACTTGTCTCCTCAAGATATAATCAACTTCATGTAATGAAAGGATTGTGGGACAGCCGAAGTCCCTACCACTCTTCTACTTTCTTCAATTGGTTAGCATGAAAATTCCTCGACTATTGTGTTGATGTCCACCTCCCACTTCGATGGGCACCAGTGTTACCAATCTCATCGGGGGTGTGTCCTAATACTATATATAGAGGTGTGTTAATTTTAGTGGCTAAATTTCATATCACCCTAACGCACTATAACTTCGACCGGATTAAATACGATCATCACTAACGCACTAGGTTCTAGTAGAATTCCATAGTCAAACGTGCTCGAACAAAAGTAATATGGAGATGGATGACCGTGTGGAAAGTCCTCATATTGAAATTTCAACAGGATGGCAAGACTATCATTTCCATTTCTCGCAACAAATGGATTGCATCCTAGGGGCAAGATGTTACGAGGGATAATCAGAAGGCTTAATTTTGCCCTCAAAATTCCTTCATCCCTAATAAGCCAGCTGAATGTCATAGATCTCCGCATACACCGAACTTCATTTTGAGGTGATCAAGCTCAATATGCAGTCAAGTGCGATAGAGAAGCTACAACACACAACAGAGCTGCCGTGCACAAACATCTATGTCCTTTTCATGTAAGGACCTAAAGCACGGCCTTTCTAAACTTTCAGAGTATTCCTCCTTGGAAGCATAATCAGCCCATCCCAGGTCTGATTAGGACGAACTGCTCTGATACCATAATGTAAGGAATTCAAGAATCGAAGTAGAATCCTACCTCTTTGGAGTGTGATTTTGCTGAATTTGAGTTTGGATTGATGGAATCTTGACAAAGCTTGGAGATTTGATAGAGGAGATTGAGAGGGAGAAAGGAAGAAGAAGGCTGGAGCAAGAGGGAAAAAGAGTGGCATAAATCAGCTGGGAAGAGGAGGGGAGTCTGACTTAAATACATGAGAGTTGTAGTATTGATTGGTTGGAGTTTTGTGGTTGAAGTTTGGCCATGTCTCTCACTTTGTGGCCAAATTGCTCTCGACGTCGTCCCACAAGCTGTTCTCCACGTCGTCCCAAAAGTGGGATACACTTTCATTCTACCTGAAATCAGAACTCGTCTCTATTATGTTTGAAGTCGGAACTCGTGCCATTTTACTTAAACTTGGAGCTGAAATCGTATGTCGGAACTCGTCCTATCTTGTTGTGACTTGAGGAAATCTTGTCCGGTTTATTTCGAGACTTGGAAGCAAGGTCGGAGGTTGGAAGTCATGAAGCCTACAGTCACATAATCTCGAAACTCCCATTCAAACTCGGGAACAACAACAGAAGTAGAAAGCTTCTGGGAATTAAACTCGGAGATCGGAACTCGTGTATGACTTGGAAATCAGCTCAAAGATCCGAACTCGTGTCCATTCTAATTGAGTTCAACTCTAAGTCGGGGAACTCGTTATATTCAACTCGGAGGTAGGTACTTGCCCCATTGTGTTAAACTATAACTTCGGAGGTTGGAAATTGGGTACATTTTCTTTGAAACATGAAGTCGGATATTGGAACTCGGAAGCCACCCATTTAACTCATAACTAGAACATGAAGTCAAAAATCAGGAATCACTCCATGTTGTTCGGACTTGAAGGTTAAACTCGGAAGTCGTGGAAATAATCTAGATGAAGTCGGAAGTCGTAGACTAATGTGAGCCTAACTCGGAAATCAGAAATTATCCAGATTATGTGAAATTCAAAGATGAAGTCGGAAATGGGAATTGATCAAACCTGAGGGTGAAGTCGGAACTCGGAAATCGGGATGTTACAATATATATATATATATGCAGGTTATTTATGTTTCAATGAGTTGTTTAATTCATCCAGTTGCCTCCCTATGTTTCAGGTACTAGGGTAAGTTAGAGTTTGGCTGCTTAAGCTCAATAATTAGCTATTAGTTACCTTCTAGTAAGCCCAACGCTTGAGTGGGCCTTCTTTTGTCATCATAGGGATTATGGTACATGGTTTAGTGCTCCATTAAACTATAGGTAGGGTCCCAAACTGTAATGGTTATGGTCTTGTTGTATTGAAATAACCTACACACACACACACACACACACACACATATATATATATATATATATATATATATATATATATATATAAACTCATAACAAAAGAGTCATTGAAAATATGCCTTACAAATAAAAAACTTAGGGAAATAGTCTCTTTTCAATTCTAAAGGCCACTAGAGAAATAATCCTTATAAATATTTTTAGAACAACCAAAAACATGCTTGCCAAACAAGGCATCTAGTATCAATTCCATCATGTAACACATTTAAAGTAACCTCATTTTAAATTCTACAAAATCACTAGAGGTATAGCCCTCCTATATGTTTGGTAGAATTGTTGGAGGTATAGCCCTCCTATATGTTTTGTAAGATAAAGTGTAAAGTAGTTGGTGGGAGACCACTACTATAGAATTCTTATCTTACTGCCCTAAGCAGCATCAACAACCAGCCCTCAGTAAAACTACAAGCTGACTATGTCGGCCTAACACCCCGAGCTAACACCTCCCTTTCTAGCTGGGATTCATACAAGATGCACTAAGTCTAATGTCTACTACTATTAGCTATGGTTCTATGAAGGGTTCATCCCATAAAACTTGTTTCCTTTACTAAATATAGTTTTCAAATCCAAAAGCTGAATTCTCCACATTATTGCCGTTACTGAGCATAGTCCATAATCCTTTTATCAGAATATATCTAATTTCAAAGCAAGTTTAAAATATAACATAAATAAGCTCCCTTTTATTGACTAAAATTTCCAATTCCAGAAAACCCCCTTTTTCCTCAATTTTGGAACACTAAATTGTTAGTTTTCCTTTTTTTAATGAACATAGCTCAAACTTCTTTGATATAGCATAGCTAGAAAATTATTCCTTTTGTTATATGAGCAACTAATAACCTTATAAATTATAATAATTTCGAATCAAATTGGAAAATATATACAGACAAGCAGGTCCCATGCACTTTACATAAAAATCTATAACATACAGTCATTTTCATTCAATAGCTTTTCAATTGTAGGAAAAAAATAATTTCTTAAACCTATGTTTTTCTATCTAATTTCCTTATTAAATTCATATAATATATAAAAGATGTATACATAACATATATAAATCTTATATTTATATCTAAACAAAATATCAATTTTGGTTCTTGATGAAAATTTCGGGGGATAAATTAGTCCTTTAAGATTTAAAAATCTACGAGTAGTCTCTCACCATTCAAAAAGGAGGGACATATCAGTCCCTCCATATAGAAATTTTAAGAATTTTTTGGTGATACGGATTTGTACAGAGGAACTAATACGTCCCCCAAAATTTTTGTTAGGGACCAAAATAGGTATTTTGTCTTATATCTATTTCAAAATCCACTATAAATAAACTATCTAATCACAGTACTCCAGCCAGAAAGATAGGAGCTCCTTGACGAAATCATCGAGCCAAGTAGTCACTCTAGAAATAGATCCAACACCATAACACAACAATATAACTAAACTTGAGATAAGAGAGTAACTTAAATTGCCTTTAAATCTAAAAAACATCAAGATTTAGGACTCTAGAACTTCAAATCCTAGCCGAAGAGCTAATCCCTTAGGAAAAAGTTTTCTAAATCTTAACATAGAAGGGATTTTAAGCTTAAGAATTATCTTTTAATACCAAAGAATGAAGAAGAACAAGGTGGGAACTCTAGATTTCCTCCCTTGCTTCGCAGAGCTTCCCTTAACTAGCCAAATAAAGATTTCACTCAATAGAATAGCTATGAGTATAGCTAATAATAGTTAGGTAGGAAAGAAAAGTAAGACGATAAGATAGTAAAATACCCAACAAAGCAGACTCTAGAGAAAAAGGAGAGAGAGGAAATAAGAGAAGAGAGAGAAAGATGAGAGACTAGGGCTAGAAACCCCCTTTTTATTTTTTATGCCAACCCACCTTCATCACCTAATCTTGGGAGCGTGCTAGAGTGTAGGGCTGTGCTCGAGTGTGGCTCCTATGTTCCTAAATTTTGGTTTTTCTTTCTCTTTCTAATTTCCAATGCCATTCAGGCTAAAGTCTTGATTGAGGTATTACATTCTCCCCCTTTAAAAAATTCGATCCCCTAATTTCAAAAAGGGCTTTTTGCTTCTCTAATTTCACTAACGAATACCTTGCAAAATTCTTTTGCCTTTTTACTTCTTTCTAGGAAACGTCTTGACTAAATTGCCATATGAAAAAAAATGATGGAAGGTCCTCTAGTGACGTCTTCATCTTCTCATTAGGTACTTCCTTAGTAGGCTAAGGTATAGGCATATGCCTTGTATTGATTTGGATCAAAGGTTCATCATCGAAACAAACAAAGAAGTATCCTATTGCTTGCATTAACCCAGGAATGTCTCCACCTTTTTTTCCCCCTTTTCCCTAACTACACTGGAGCTCTTTTCCGTGTCTAAGCACCCGCCAGTAACTATCACATTTATTCCTCTTTTAAACCTTGTAAATTTCTCTATTTCCTTCAAACTAAGCTTTGACTAATTTAGGATTCTTTATAACTAATATCTATAACCCAACTTTACATAAGGTCCCTTATCCTATCAACGTGACTTCAATAGGTATTGTTCATCATAACATATGTTTTACACTTCTTGTTCATAGTTTCAGAATTACCAATCACCATACTCTTCTTCCCACTACGGTTCTTCAAAGCAACATTTTTCTGCTCATACTTCTAATCTTTAGGTCCTTTATCAGTACTTACCACATCTCTATTCTACACTAAAATTCATCACCCACTCCATCCACAGAATCAAATCCCAAGAGTTTCCTAGCTAAGTTAATATATTTCTCCCTTCTCTTTGAGGATTTTTGTCACTTGTAGTTTAACCCTTCTTAGAATTACATCCCTTGTTCTCTTTGGTACCACCCATCGATTTAATGTCACAGGAACCATTGCAGACCTCTAAGGATATTCTGACTTAACCATTAAACCTAACACTATTTTCTTATTTGCTGCAACCCACAAAGGCTTTGGATTCAAGATTTTGGGCTTAGGGTACATCTTAATCACCTACCTTGATGTCATCTCAAACTATACCATATTCTTGTTTTCCTCTTTACCACTATAGTCTTGGGATTTTGCCAACTTGACCATTATTACTTCCTTTAGGAAGCATAAATTGCTTTCCCCGTGGGCTTTGCTATTGCAATTTTGTCCTTGAAGATAGGTCAAATACACCTAGCTTATTTGTGTTTTCTGTGGCATTTCCTTCAAAATTAACTAAAACCATATCCACAAGATCTCTTTCTTTTACTGACATACCCTTCTTGAATGTTGTTTTCAACTTCTTTCACTTCAATAGTAGTTACTTTTTCAACGGTCATTATCCATGACCATGTTCCATTGAACCATTTCCTTGTTATTCAAGGAAGAGATTTCCTTTAGACGCAACATAGAGCATTACGTCCACATAAAGAGGGGAAAGTCTCTAACAACTGAAAGTTTGCTCCAGGGAAAATACTTTCTAGCTACCATATTCTTTGTGCAAGAACTAGCTATGTCCACTTTGTATAACAAGAACTTCACTACATCCTACTACTACAGAAGTAAACCAACTTCCTGTATCTTTCTTGCATGCTCTTTTACTTCCAAACATTGTTATTAAAAATCTTGATTGCATAATTTCATCTTAAGAAATTGCTCATGCTATCTTATAGGACGCCCTATCCAAAATACCTTAACCACAGGCTCTTACTCAAATGCCAAACCTTCAGCTTTAGTTACTTTATACATGTTGCTTCATGCGGCTCCAGCAAGTATACCGAATCGTACAAGTAATAAAGTGATGAGAAAAGTATCGTTCCCACGAGGATAGATCAAATATCGAATAGTTTAAGGGATGACTATTTGGAAGGAATGAAATTATGGATGTAAAGAAATTTAAAATAAAAATAAGAATTTAATAAATATGAAAAATAGTAACCAGGACGGATGCAAGAAAGGTTGACTAAATATAATGGAATGAACACTATGGCTAATTAATTTCACCTATTGTAGATGCCTGGCCTATGAATTTCTATTAATCTGTTCTATCCTAATTGACTCACGTCGGTTCCCCTTAATTTATTCTTAGCCTCTCTCGAGATCGAGCAATACTCTTTATCCTAAACTGAGTACCTAATCTCTTAGCACAAACTAATCTAGGAAAAAGTTGAAGTTCTATGGGTTCCTATGTTGACTACATAAACCGTGTTTGTTTATCTCTAATTTTCGCTCAGCTCATGGTGTTTATGTTAAGAAGCTTTGTTTACAAACCTTATCTCTAGTTATTGCAAACCAACGAATCAATTGAATGGTGGCCAATCACTCAAAAGCACTAAGCACAAATAAAATACTAAGCAATTGAAATAGAAACAAGATTAACATTAATCCATAAAGAAATTTGTCATACAAAAGGGTCCATTAACGCCCAGCAAGAGAAATTTAGTTCATGTCTAAAGAAAAGAAAACAATAACAGAGTATAAAGACGAGGAAATAGAAAAGCAAAAAGCCATGGAGAATTCTGGCTAGAAACAAGGAATTCAGGAAAATTTGGATCTCTCCGTGTTGATGATTAAGTGCCGAAATCCTTGAATCTTCACCTTCAATCTGTTTGGCAAAAGTTTTCTGCCTTGGAAAATGTGTAAAGTGTCTCGAAATCCCTTTGTGATCTATGTGTCCTCCTTTTCATAGCACATAGATCCCCCCTTTTTACTTTCAGCTCGAATTGATAATCTACTGCAAATGGGCTTGCTCTATAGCGCAAGCCTCAATTCTTGGCTCATTTGCGAAATACAATGGCGCGCTAGGTTGTGTTATAGCACAACAAAAATTGTTGACAGAGTCTGCGAACACGGGAGCGCGCTATAGCACAACTTAAAACCTTGGGAATTTGACAAAACGGGAGTGCACTATAACGCGCTTGGTTGCGCCATAGCGCAACATGAATGTAGCCATTTTCTTCCTTATGCAGCAGTGTGCTGTAGCACACTAGCTTGTGCTATTGCGCAAGGTGTTGAGTCTAAATTCATGGCTTGGCCTCTTCCAACTTCTTTTGGGTCCACTTGCACCTACACTAAATCAAATAAATCCAAAATAAGTATCCAAACAAATAACAAAAAATAGTAAAAGCCTAAAAATACCAATTAACCCAAACTATGTACTAAAATGCAATAAAACAAAAGCTAAATTAAACAACCATAACTCAAATTCAACAAAAACTAACTAAAAATATGACTCACCAAAGGGAGTTATCATGATAACTCCCTTTGGTGAGTTATATTTTTAGTTAGTTTTTATTTAATTTAGGATGTAGTTGTTTAATTTTGTTGCTATTTTGTTTTATTTTAGTTAAGTAGTTTAGATTAGGTGGTATTCTTATTTTCTATTATTTTCTTATATTTTGGATACTTATTTTGACTGTCATTTGGTAGAAACACTCAAGTTGGAATTTGGAGCCAAAAGAGAGCTTATCTTGCATAAAATCAAGATCTTTCAACATTGGAAATTCAATATCTAGCTCTCTAGAAATCGGATTATGATGGTTCAAGGCTTATTTTGACTGTCATTTGGTAGAAGCACTCGAGTTGGAATTTGGAGCCATGAGAGAGCTTATCTTGCATAAAATCAAGATCTTTCAGCATTGGAAATTCAATATCTAGCTCTCTAGAAGTCGGATTATGATGGTTCAAGATTCTTTGGAAAGAAGGGAAGAATATCTTCAACTTTGTTGTTGGACACCTTTTCCAGTTCTCGAGTCTTCTAGGCGAAAAACAAGATTGAAGCTTTATCTTATTTCTGATGCTGTCAAGTTTGACCTTTCATTGCTCTTTCACTTGTATCTTGAGTTACAAAACTTTGATTGAGGTGATTCTTGTTGCGTTGGAAAGCTTACTCAAAGATCTACAATCTCTATTTCTATCTCTAAGGCCAAATTCCAACTATTCTAACTGATACAGAGCTTAGAAATGTGTAAAAATGGTTAGCACTGTCAAGCAGGCGCGCTATAGCACGCTGCCTTGGGCTATAGCGCAACGCCATTTGTAGCAAGTCCTTGGCAATGGCGCCAAAAACTTGATGCAGCTCCGACATATATACCGGATTGTACAAGTAATAAAGTGATGAGAAAAGTATCGTTCCCCCGAGGATAGATCAAGTACTGGATAATTTAAGGGAATAACTATTTGGACGGAATGAATTCACAAATGCAGAAAATTAAAATAAAAATTAAATAAAATAAATAAGAAAAAAAATAATGTAGACATATGCTAATGGGGTGGCTAAATGCAATGGGATGAATGCTATAGCTAATTAATTTCACCTATTGTATACACATTTACTATGAATTTCCGTTAATCAATTTCTATCTTAATTGACTCACGGTCGATTCCCTTTTATTTATTCCTAGCTTCTCTAGAGGTCAAGCAATACTTTTTATCCTAAACTGATTGCCTAATCTCTTAGCACAAACGAATCTAGGTAAAGGTTGAAGCTCTATGGGTTCCTATGTTGACCACACGAACTACGTTTATCTATCTCTAGTTTTCGCTTAGTTCACAGTGTTTATGTTAAGAGGCTCTATTCATAAACCATCTCTCGAGTTATTATAAATTCCCAAATCAATTAATTGGTGATCAAGCAATTAAAAGCATTAAGAACAAACAAAAACACTAAGCAATAGAGATAGAAAACAAGATTAATATTAATCCATGAGTAAACTTGTCATACAAAAATGATCCATTAACGCCCTAGCAAAAGAAAACTAGTTCATAACTAAAGAAAAGAAAACAATGAAAGAGTATGAACCGCATTTGTCTATCTCTAGTTTTCGCTCAGTTCACGGTGTTTATGTTAAGAAGCTTTGTTTACAAACCCTATCTCTAGTTATTGCAAACGAACGAATCAATTTAATGGTGGCCAATCACTCAAAAGCATTAAGCACAAACAAAAATACTAAGCAATTGAAATAGAAACAAGATTAACATTAATCCATAAAGAAATTTGTCATACAAAAGGGTCCATTGACGCCCTAGCAAGAGAAATTTAGTTCATATCTAAAGAAAAGAAAACAATAACAGAGTATAAAGACAAGGAAACAGAAAAACAAAAAGCCATGGAGAATTCTGGCTAGAAATAAGGAATTCAGGAAAATTTGGATCTCTCTGTATTGATGATTAAGCGCCGAAATCCTTGAATCTTCACCTTCAATCTCTTTGGGAAAAGTTTTTTGCCTTGGAAAATGTGTAAAGTGTATCGGAATCCCTTTGCAATTTGTGTGACCTCCTTTTTATAGCACATAGATCCCCCCTTTTAACTTTCAGTTTGAATTGATAATCTGCTGCAAATGAGCTTGTGCTATAGCGCAAAGGGTTGCGCTGTAGCGCAACTTAAAACCTTGGGAATTTGACAAAACGGGAGCATGCTATAGCGCAACATGAACGTGGCCATTTTCTTCCTTATCTGGCGGTCTGTATCAAGATCAAGCTTGCTTATAGCGCAAGGTGCTGAGTCTGAATTCATGGCTTGGCCTCTTCCAACTTCTTTTGGGTCCACTTGCACCTACACTAAATCAAATAAACCCAAAATAAGTATCCAAACAAATAACAAAAAATAGTAAAAGACTAAAAATACCAATTAACCCAAACTATGTACTAAAATGCAACAAAACAAAAGCTAAATTAAACAACCATAACTCAAATTCAACAAAAACTAATTAAAAATATGACTTACCAAATGGAGTTATCACAACCTCCAACTTAAGAACTTGCTTGTCCCGAAGCAAGACTCAAACCAAGGACCAACAACAGAAAAATTAGAAGACTTAAACAAAGACACTTAAAATAAAGGGATTCACTAAACAAAATAGTCAGAATAGACGTCATTGCCTATGAACTTCCTCATCACTGCTCCATAGCTTAACTTAAAAGTCACCAAGAATCCAAGTTTGAGTACCAAGACCATCTAATTATGCCTCCACATTGTCAAAAGAATAGATCTAGTGTGTGTATAGGGAGAAAACAACTAAAAATATGACTCACCAAGTGGAGTTATCACTACTTCCTCTGTTGAATGAGGAAATCAAAGACAAAGATCAACAAATCTTCCAACTACTCTTTCATTAACACGGCTTAGGCATGACATGAAAGCCACATGCTTAGAGCATTAAAGCCAAATTCTATACTAAGATTCACAATGTTCCCTATAGGAAACCTTTTTTAACTTGCAAAGACAATCTTACCATAATGTTTATTTCTATCTTAGCCTTGCACATAGTAGGAGATTCCACATATCCACAACATCGCTTAGGAGCATTGCCATAGAGCTTAATTATTACCACCAACAGAAAAATTTTCTGCAAATTTTCTCTCAATCTTATCCAATTTAGCACTATAAGAACTCCATTTTTGTATCCACACCATCAAATTAGAACCTTTAAATAATCATACATTTAGTAAACTCCTCATAGCTGAAATTCTAGCATAAAAGTATATATAATCAACCCATCTTAGATCTTACTTATTCACTTCCTGAAGATGTGAGCCCTATCTATCATAGCTATCCTTCGCATTGTGATCAAACACTTTAGTTTAAACTTAAGTCCTAATATGCCAAACTTTACACTAGGCCAATTTACACATTTATAAGAAATCAAAAGATTCTTGCGCCCTTAAATATTAAAACTCAAGCCTTAATACCTTTGAATGTTTAGCCCACTGGCTATATGAAGTTCATAATCAACAACTCAAGATCAGGCAAGGTTGTTCAACCCTAATAAGCTCTTGTGTAATATCAAAGAAAACAAAAGGGAGATCATCTTTTCACTTATCAAAACTATAGCACGGGTCATAGAAAAAATTTATTTTTTTCTAATGTTTTGTTATGCTCTCAACATGACACAAATTTCCATACTCAATTTATGTAATCACAAGTTATGCGAGATGCACATATTTTGCAAAAGGAATCAAAACTTAACAATAGATTAGGAGTAGATGGTTCAGCTTTAAAGCTAGGATTGTAAATGAAATAAAAGCAACAACTCCTGGATATTACCACAAATAATGTGCATAACATTAGGGAATATATAGAGTAACTAAATGATGAAGAATGATAATAACATTCCTATAGGCCTCTCGTAGTGCCACAATCTATGGAAATGGGCGTGCTTCCACTTACACAATTATGATTCTACTAAAGGACACTTGCTTTATTAACCACAAGGAAACCTAATACTCTGATACCATTTTTGTCATGACCCAACCTAGCAGTGATGAGGGCATATAGAACTTTGGTTCCTTAGCAAGCCTCAATTGAGATTTTGCCTAAAAATTGGCAGGGTTCGCTTTAAAAATTGAATTTCCCCACATACCATTCCTATATGCAAACGATCAATAGGCAACCAAAGTACTAAAATAGTTATATAAATAGATATATACGCAGGTTATTTTAGTAAAACAAGACCATAACCACCACAATTTGGGGGACCTTGTTTGTAATTCCATGGAGCACTAAACCATATAATGTAATCCCTATGATGACAAGAGAAGGCTTACTCAAGTGTTGGGCTTACTAGAAAGTAACTGATAGCTAACTACTAAGCTCAAGCTGCCAAATAAGCCATCTGGTATCAATTCCATCATGTAACACATTTAAAGCAGCCTCATTTTAAATTCTACAAAATCACTGGAGGTATGACCCTCCCATATGTTTTGTAAGATAAAGTGTAAAGCAGCTGGTGGGAGACCATAACTGTAGAATTCTTATCTTACTGCCCTAAGTGTAACATCTTACCAGACAAAATACTATGCTTAAGTCATAGTATATTACCTGATAAGTTATTACGTGTGGATGACTAATTAAATTTCATTTCCGACTCATGGTTAATTACCCATATAGTGTTAACTGTTCATTTATTCATTTCTGTTGACAGTAAAATAAATAATGGCTTAACATTGTAACAGAAATAACAAATAATAAAAAATCTACAGAATAGATAAAACCATCTGACTGCATCATATATATTTACATAGATGTCTATTTTCAGAGTTTACAAAAGAGAACTCATAAACAGTACAGGGTATAGAAAATGAGGCTGCTAAAGCAAAATAAATCCAGCTTGTCTCTATGAAATAAAATCCTATGTGGTCCCCACAGGACATTTCATATGCTACCCAACTATGTACCACATCCACTAAACCTATACTTATGACCTAGATTACCAAAAGAGGACCACTCTATACATCTCCTACTACTGCACTACATAAGCACTCTAAATGGATTCCGAGGAAAGGAATCCATTCGCTATACTGGCATCAGCTGGTATGTAATCCATGCTCGGAGTAGAGGACGAGGAAGATGAGCTCATCGCCTCTAACGGATCCTCCTCCTCAGACAATGAAGTAGAGGGGATCTGCTGTGGTGGTGAAGCGGGAAGATCCACAAGAGCTACTGCTGCTACTGGTGTTGCTATTGCGGGTGGAGGTGGGAACAGATGTGCCATGTGGAGCGGGATGGCAATATAAGGTGCGATAGGGTCAAATAGTGGGTGCATAAGTGGAACGGCGAAGTCTCTACGGAAAAAGAAATAAAGGCGAAACTGGTAACTACCAGATATATATACACAGAATCTAGGAACGGATCGAGGTGGATGTGGAGGTCTGGGAACTCTATGAAGAGGATGCCGGTTGCTGCGTTAGCCATGATCTGGGAATGACACGGAAACATACAGTAGGGTGAGAATTTAAAGAAATTCTCAATAGGAATCCTAATTCTATACATATCTATCATCGCCGTTATTCTTAGTTGTTTTGATTTTTCTTAATTTTAGATAATACACCATAACAGTAGTATTCAACTTAAGTCATATTGTGGAAATATATAATCCGAAACAAGGCTCAATTTTTAGTTAGAGTAATAAAAGTATATCTAAACAGACATGCCAATATACCTAAGACAGTAACAGTAGGTAAAATAGTATCATAATATGAGAAATAAATAGATAACTATAAACTTAGTTTAGGAATTAACAAATAAAGCATATATATATATATATATATATATATAAACTGGGAAATGCACTTTGCCTTTGAGAGCTTTTAACTCTTGTAACTTATAATTTCCACTTTTGGTCCCTTGAGAGTCTTTGGCTATATACTCCTGGGTAATAGTCTGCTTTTCAGGACCGAGCTCGTTTTTATATAGGATTGTCAGGTTTACTTTCCCCGACTTTCCCACTGACCTATTTCCCTTAAACTTATTTAGGGGTTGGCCCAAGAAATATAGAATCCTTTGATAATTTTCATAAGTTAACATCCATATCTAATTTATTAAGAATGTGTCATACACATTTGAATGCCTTGCTTAGTATAATAAATTTTCTGCCGGAATTTCGGCAGCATAACGGATCAAGTCCGCTTCCCCATGAATAGTGCCAGGCTACCAATACAATCAATCAAACATTCCAATAAATATAGAATAGCCAATTATAGCAACAATATCAATCATATGGTGTACCAATATCAACAGGTTTTCTGCTTACTTCACCCTCTTCTGCCCGAATTTTGTAAAATTCACCATTTTTTCTATTCAACTTATTTAGACCTATATTTTGGAAATATTATACTATTACGTGTCTAGTTTCCAACCCTTTTGCTCCCATCTTATTTTGATTTGTGCAGTTCAAGTTATTTAAATTTTACCCCAGTCTGTTCTACTATTGGTCAGAATTGCACCCTTAAAATTAAAAATTCACCAAAAATTGAAACCTAGGTTAAATAATACGAAAGCTATACCAAGTTAAAGCTAACAGAACAAAATTTTATTTGAAAGAAGTTGTACCTCATTTGCATAAGTATAACTCGAGATATAAGCCCCATAAGTAGACCCTTCTGGACTACCCTGTTCCAGTCTAGTTTGGACTTAAGGCAACTTCATCGATTTACTGGAATAATTGGAAATGAATCTAACTCTAAAATTTTTATGTAATGTTTACCTACATGGTAGCTTTCAAAGAGCACTGGTGGCACTCAATTTGGAGTTTTGTAGGGTGAGTTACACTTTTCTCAACTCACACTGCCCAGAAAAGGGCCAAGAATTTCAAGCTAAATTTCAAGAATTCATAACTAATTCTATAATAATCCAATGGCCTTATATTTTAATGGTTGGAAAGCCCTAGATGTCTAGTTTCATGTAAAAATAGATTCATCAAGGTATGATGGCTGGATTTTCGTCCGTACAAGATGAATGTTCGGACGCCATAGGGTTTTCACCCAATAGCATCCTGATTCTTTCTATCTCCAAGTTATTCTCTTCCAACTTCAATTCTAATAATCACATACATGCAAAATCAACCCTAACTCCTCATTTCTACCCAAAATAAGATCAGAATTATGGAAGAAAAAGTAACCCCAATCAGCCCCAATCTAAGAGAACAAGAAGAGAAGTTGAAATTCCTACCTTCACTAGGTGAAATCTTGCAAGATTTGTGCTTTGAATTGAAGAAATCTTGGTGGAGCTTGAAGAGTTGATGGAGATGAAGTGAAGAGGAGCTGGGATAGAAAGAAAAAGAATGAGGGTTCTACTCCTTTTGATGGTCGAAATTGTCAAGGGAGAAGGAGGGCATTAATTGAAAACTTTTGAAGTAAGTTTTCATATAATTGGTGGATGTGTTTTGTTAATTCAACTTGATGTAGCTGCCACTCTCCAAGGCTGATTGTGGCCCCACATGTATAGATGAGTTGGCTGAATCTTGGCCATCTATCCCAGGGTTCTCACAGTATAATTTCTATTGATTCGATTCTGACAGTTTAAAATACTGAAATCTTACCGATTTCTTTTAAATCGGTTTTAGAAAAAACCCTATGAGACTTTCTATGTTTCTAATCTAATTCTATCAAATCTAATCCTTCTAAATCACATTTAATTGGCTTTAAATGAATACTTAATCGAATTCTAATTAATCCCAGTTATTTGATAAAAACCAAACAACTTGGTTAAAAACGATAAGATTTTTCGAACATGACTCTAAGCAGCATCAATAGCTAGCCCTTAGAGAAACCACAAGCCAACTGTGTTGGCTAACATGCCGAGGTAGCACCTACCGTGCTAGCTAGGGTTAGTATGAGGTGTACCAAGTCTAACATCTATCATTGTTAGCTACAGTTCTATGAATGACTCATCCTACAAACTCATTTCCTTTACTGAATATAGTTTTCAAATGCAAAAATTGAATCCTCCAACTTCTTGGCTTTACTGAGCATAGTCCACAATCCTTTTATCAAAACATATCTAATTTCAAAGCAAGTTTGAAATATAACATAAATAAGCTCCTTTTTACTGACTAAAATTTCCAATTCCAAAAAACCCCCTTTTTCGTCAATTTTGGAACACTAAATTGTTAGTTTTCCTTTCTTTAATGAACATAGCTCAAACTTCTTTAACATATCATAGCTAGAAAATTATTCCTTTCCTTGTATGAGCAGCTAATAACCTTATAAATTATAATACTTTCGAATCAAATTGGAATCTATACACAAACAAGCAGGTCCCATGCACTTTACATAAAAGTCTATAGCATACAATCGTTCTTATTCAATAGCTTTTCAATTATAGGAAAAACTAATTTCTTAAACCTTTGTTTTCTTGTCCAACTTCCTTGGTAAATTCATATAATATATAAAAGATGTGTACATAACATATATAAATCTTATATTTATATCTATTTTAAAATCTACTATAGATAAACTATTTATTCATAGGACTTTAGTCACAAAGGTGGGAGCTCCTTGACAAAATCACTAGGTCAAGTAGTTACTCCAGGAATAGATCTGACACAACAATACGATAATATAACTAAAAGTTAACCATAAAGGTAAGAGAGTCACCTAAACTGCCTTTAAACCTAAAAAATCTTGACATTTAGGACTCTAAGACTCCAGATCTTAGCCCAAGAGTTAATCCTTCGGGCAAAAGTTACTGAAATCTTGATATAGAAGGGATTTTTAGCTTAAGAATTACTTTTGAATACCAAAGAATGGAGAAGAACAAGGTGGAAAGTCTAGATCTCCTCCCCTACTTCCCAGAGCTTCCCTTAACTTACAAAACAAATATTTCAATTGGTAGAAAGCTTATGAATATAGCTAATACTAGTTAGGTAGGGAAGAAAGGTAATACAGGAAGAAGATAAGGTGGTAAAATGCCTAACAAAAAAGACTTTAGAGAAAGAAAAGGGAGAGGTAACGAGAGAGGAGAGAGAAAGATGAGAGATTGGGGCTGGCCCTTTTTTTTTTATTTTTGACACTAACCTAGGCGTGCTGGAGCACAGGAGGTTGCACCCGAGTATGGCCTAGTACCAGAACCTTCCTCGCCCTATCCTGGTTAGGCATTGGAGTGCATGGGGTTACACTCGAGCATGGCTCTCAGGTCCCCAAATTTTGGTTTTCCTTCCTCTTTCTGATTCCAATGCCACTCAGGCCAATATCTTAACCGAGGTATTATACACAACAAAAAATGATAGATTTATGTGAATTACATGGCCCTAAATAAGGCTTACCGAAAGGACTCATCTCCCTTTCCTAATATCGATAAGTTGATTGATAGTGCCTTTGGTTATTGTTACCTCTCTTTTATGGGTGTATGCTCTAGATATAGGTAGAGATTCCTATGCACCACAAAAATGAGATTAAAATGATGTTAATCACAAAGCATGCCAATTGTTGTTATCGCATCATGCCCTTTGGCATGAAGAATGTCAAAACCACGTAACAATGTTTAATAAACAAAGTATTTGACAAGCATATTGTAGAAATCATGGAGATGTACATAAGTGATATATCGGTTAAAACAATAGAACCAAGGGATCACATGTCTGATCTAGAGGCCACATTTTGAGAATTGGATCACAAGGAGGTCATATGCAGGTCCTTCTAATTACTTTTGACTCTCAGATTGCAAACCTCTTAACCAAGGCGCTCACTTTGAGCTTCCTATAGAACTTCCTTCCCAAGCTAGGGATGGTTGACATCTACCACCCTCCAGCTTGCAGAGGGTACCACATTATTATTTGAGGAGCAAAATAAGGCCATTACTTATAAGATACATGATACATGAGCAAGACACTCACTATTTCTTATATTGGCAGATTTTGTTATTATAGTAGCAAGTCTTTCAATTATATGAAATAAAGGAAGTAGTGATTTTGTTATTATACTAGCAAATTTGTCAACTATATTAGATAAGGGAAGTAGTGATGATATTGTTATGAGCTTATGATCATATGAGTGTAATTGCATTGCACCCATTGTGGTCTTGGGTATGCTCTTACATAAGCAACACAAGCCAATCTCAAAAAAATTAGAATTATTAGTTCTTCATTCTATTTCTTTCATATAAACATGCACACATGCATGGAAAGTTTATAATGTTCCACCCATCACAAACTAAGTAACTGGGCCAACATATATTTTAGACCACTAAAGTCTAATGTGTGATTTCCAATAATTTTTCTAGTCAAACCATATAGAAATGGATGTGAAAGAATGCTAGGTTACCATTTACTAGTTTTGTAAATAAATCAATGAAAGTTTAATAAATTTTGAAATTGTCTTACCACGCTTTTCAAGAAGTCTTCAACCTCTAAATTTGTATCAATATCAGCATAAAGTAAGAGCATTTTGCAAACAAGAAGAATTACATGGAAATAAAATTAAAATAACTAACAAATTATCTAGATATCGAGTTTTCAATTTTACATTAGGTTTTAGGCAATGGCTATTTCTATTCCCAATTGGCTATTGTGACTCCTCATTTATTGCTTTTACTTGTGATATTTTTAAAACGCCCTTAATTAAAACTTATCTTAAATTTGTAGTATATTGCCACTCCATATTCTAAATTTATTTTTAATAATTATATTGACTAATATCAAATATAAAAATTAACTATATTTAAACTTCTTACATAACACAAAAAACCCTAACTTAAATATATTGATTAACTTGAATAAAAAAATATAGCGAAATAAAATTTAAATAACTTGTTAAATTTGACCAAACAGAAAATATATAACTCTTTTTAAATTAGATCATTTCATATTTTTATTGCAGCAAAAATATGAAATTTTATTTTATAATCCATATTTGAGCCTATTAAACTTCATTATTAGAAATGTGTTAATTATCGACAAAAATACCAACGCAAAGAGTATGTCAGTAATATATACGTTGGTAATTAAAAAAAATGAATATTACCAATGGAAAAGCTTATCCGTTGGCAATATACTTAACTGAAAAAATTTGTCAGTATAATTAAAAAAACATCGTTAATAATAGCGTCGAAAACCATCACTAGCAGAATTAAACTGGCAAATATGGTTTATAATTACCGACAGAATATCCGCCAGTAATTTTAAATCATTTTTTATACATTAATGATATTACTGACATATTATCCATTGATGGTATAAAAATAATATTTTGATGTATAATTGCTGATGAAAATTCCATCGATAAATAAAGATTTTTTTAATTTTTTTTGGTTTATATTGTTAAATTTTGAAATTAATATTTAATTGTATCAAATTATTGTTTTAATTATTCACAAATTCATATAAATAAAAATATAATAAAACATAAAAATTTACACTGTTAATTAAAATAAAAACTGCCAATAACAGAAAAATAGAATAAAACTATTACAGTATAATTCTAAAAATAGAAAAAAAATTCCTGAAAACTACGAAACTGAATGTGCAAGATGACTAGGAGGGATGGAGCTAGTAGTAGTGTAACGTCTCGATTTCCGAGATCAGACTTCGCCCTCAGGACTGATCAATTTCAATTCCCGACTTCATCTTCGAATTCTACACAAAGTGGGATAAATTCCGAGTTCCGAGTTCGTCTTACGTAAGTACATGAATTCCGACTTCATCCTATGATATTCTCCGATTTCCGAGTTCGTCTCACCTATGTCCACGACTTCCGACTTAATCTGGACTATTTCTACAACTTCCGAGTTTAACATTCGAGTCCGAACAATGTGAGGTGATTTCCGATGTCCGATTTCACATCAGAGGAAAACGGACCCATTTCCGATCTCATAACTTATCTCCAAGTTTCAAGTAAAATATATGCGAGCTCCAACTTCATGTTTCAAGGACAAATATACCCGGTTTCCGATCTCATCAACCACACTGTATATAAATCCCGACTTCCGGGTTTAAGTACTTGGGTTTGGCCATGTGATTCGAATTCCCGAGTTCCGATCTCCTATTTTACATCCAGCATTGACATTCCCGAGTTCAAATAGGGAGTTCCGAGATTTTATGATTGTCGGCTGCATGACTTCCGACTTTGGACTTTGATTCCAAGACTCAAAGTAAACAATATTTCCTCAAGTTACAAACAACGTGGTACGAGTTCCGACATCCGGCTTCGGCTTCAAGCAGTGTAAAATAGCACGAGCTCCGACTTTAGGCAGAAAAGAGACGAGTTCCGATTTCAGAATGCAGTGGAAATGAGTTCCACTTTTAGGCGACGTGGAGAGCAATTTGGCCACAAAAGTGAGAGACATGGCCGAACTTCAACCGCAAAACTTCAGCCAATCAACACCACAACTTTCATCTATTTAAGCCAGACTTCTCTCTTCATTCCCAGCTGATTTACGTCTCCCTCTCCTCTTTGCTCCAGCCTTCATCTTCCCTTCCTCTCTCAAATCCAACTCCATCAAATCTCCAAGCTTTGGCAAAGTTCCATCAATCCAAACTCAAATTCAGCAAAGTCATACTCCAAAGAGGTAGGATTCAATCTCTAATCTTAATTTCTCTAAACTAAGGATGTATGAAAGATTACTTTTTATGATTATTTGATGATATATTGGATGTGTATGATTGGATTAATATGGGATTAATATGAAATCTTGAGTGGGAATTAGAATTAGAAGAAGAAAACTAAGAGAAATGGATGGATGAGGGTGCTGTCTTCGTGGAGATTCCACGGCAGTCCATACGGCGGAATGTATGGCTCCGCCTACAATCGGTCAAATCCGATGAAACCATTTTTAGATGAAAGTAGACATTCAGGGCTTTTCATAGATATATCATATAAGGTTATTGGATTAGTATTGAAGGAGATACGAATTTTTGAAGTTTGACCTAGGGTTCAAGATTTTCATCCGGGCAGGGTGACATGAGGAGGGTATAACTCACCCTATACAACTCCAAATTGAGTGAAACCAAATTTGTTAGAAAGCTTACACATAGGGGAACATCCCAATATGAAATTCCGAGTTTGCTATGGTCCCAATTGTCCCCAGTGATTCGAGGAAGTTACCCTATGTCCAAACCAGGCCAAAACAGAGTAGTTCAGGAAGGTCGACTTTCAGGACTTATAACTCGAGGTATATTTACGCAAATGGAATGAAACTTGGCAAATGAAAGGTTGTCCTGTTAGCTTCAATATGAGACTAATTTCGTATGATTTGAGCTTAGTTTCGATTTTTAGTGAATTTATAATTCCAGGAGTGTGATTCAGGCTAGAGACTGAACAGGCTGAGGTAAAAGTTAAATATCAGGAGTTATATAAATCAAAATGGTATGGGACCAAAGAGGTTGGAAAGTAGACATATAGAGCTATGATATATCAAAATTTCAGATTTAAATGAGTTGAATAGAAATAAAAGTGGATCATATGAAATTCGGGCATAATCGAATAGAAGGTAGCAAAATGGCCAAAATGATAGTTTCACAAAGTGACCCAATTGAAGATTTCACAAGTATTATGGAAACATAAAAAGTTTGAGTTGAGAATTGCCAGTTTGACATTGATATATATGTGTGTTAAGTTGATTTATGTTGCTATGATTGGTTTGTCCGTGGGAACTGGCACTATTCATGGGGAAACGAATATGATCCGTTATGCTGCCAATTTTACGGCAGAAGTTTATGAACCTAGGGATATTTATATGCAAGAATGATATAAGGGTGATATGAGATATATGAGACTAAATCAAAAAGCAGTATGATATGAGGTATATGAGAAATACTGATGAAGCATATGTACGAGTACATTTAGCATGACTATGCTTGACAACGCATGAGAATGAAAAGATATAAGTATATTAAATGTGAATATAAAGATGTGAATCCCCTTTTGGGTGAGTCGGTATGACAATGGTCACGAGTTGAGCTGACAAGCTCACTCCAAGGCCAGGCTACCTAAGGGCAGTAAAGGTTAAAGAGTAAAGACTTAAAGACTAAAGAATTAAGTATATGCCCCACTCACATCAGGCATGGCATCGACTCAGCTAGTGTGAATATATGGGGGGTAGGACTTACATGAGGCATGGCATGACCCAGCTAGTGTAAGTAACGAATGAAGGTCCTATATTCCTAAGGAACGTGACATGGCGATCACACTCTGACAGGGTATGACATGGCGATCATACTCTGGAATGTGGCATGCAAAGATATGATGATGAGTCTATATTCTTAAGGAACATGACATGGCGATCACGCTCTGACGGGGTATGACATGGCGATCATACTCTGGGATATAGCATGAGGATACCATATTCCTAAGGAACGTGACATGGCGATCACGCTCTGATGGGGTATGACATGGCGATCATACTCTGGGATGTGGTATGATGCTGCACTTGAGGACGGCGATACGTAACGCTCAAGTGTAGATAGATGCAAGTACCCTAGGGACGGCGATACGTAATGCCTAAGTGTGTCGAATGAAAGAAAAGTAAAATTTTATGTATATATATGAATTCAAGTGCAAGTTAAGCTATGTACAGAGGTTATGTTCCTAGTAGATTAATGCTATGTGCATTTTATATGTTGAAGTTATTATCCATGGTATTATTCATGAATTAATCTTGTGTAGACTTCCCCAAATGACCAGTATATGAGTAAAAATGAACTTTGCTTCGGATAAGACATTTTTTTTGAAATGTAAAATTAAACAGTTTGTGCAGCATGTTCACCTTTTTCATAATAAACCGAAGCAAACTGGAGATGACAACGATGACATTACATGTGTATTATAGAGAATCCTACTGAGAATTTATAATTCTCACTCCTATTTTTCCGTGTTGTCTCCAGAAAGGTCAAGAGGTATCAGAGTAGCGCAGCGGAAGTTGCTGTCAGATAAGGTCCGTTCAGGTAACCGTAACAACTCCAGGGTGTGGTACTATGACTTAAGCATAGTACTATACTTGGGAGGGTGTTACAAGTAGTGGTGGGCATGGTGGACATGGGCACAGTGGCGGTGGTGGGTGGAGCATGAGTGCAATGGGGTACACCATGCTTCCTCGATTCACCTCTGCCTTGTCCGGAACCAGATCCTCATCTTGCTATAAGTGATCTGTATAATATATGTATGAATCAATAAATGTATTCAATACACAAAACATGCATATAATTGTAATTGCAAAGAATTAAACTATAATATTGAAATATCTATGCACAAAGACAATTGTGAATGTATACACCCTTCTCATAAAGGCCAATTCACTGCCTCTAACAAATTATAAAATATCTGATCATTTAGATTGGAACCTCTTTCGAAGATTCAGAATACACTCCAAACTCATGGCCAATAGTATCAAAAATCACTCCCTAATAACGATTAAGATTATCTTCCCAATTGATATTATCACCCTCTTTGTTACCTACATGAACCCCTCAATTAAACTACTTCCAACATAACTGACACCAAATTGATTCTCTAGTGGTAAAGCTTCCCTATGTTTAGCTTGAGCCTAGTAATCAGGCTTAAACCCATCCTTGTACAGGTAATATCTAATAGACTCTATGTCTAATTGTCCCTTCACGTGTAAACTACTCTGTTCAAACACAGGCCGTTATAAATTCCTCAACTCCCTTATAAAATTCTGGTTTAATCCTTCCCTATCTTGGTTGCAATCTATCATATATTCATGCTCGATTTGGAGTAAACATTTTGTATCTCAATAATATCGCACACTTATAGAGCAATACAATCACACATCAATCAAAAAGGTTTAAGCAGAGTCTCGCCTTAAATTAGGATCCCCTACAAAAATTAATTTATCCCCTCAACACACCTAACAATTACTTATTTCATTGCAGTAATTATTTAATTCAAATAATATTCTAAATGATCAACAAAATTTAGGCAGAGTCTTCCCTTATTTTAAGAGTCTCCATAAAAATTATTTTATAAGTCAAACATAAATAACAAGCACAAGCAGTCACACAATTCAAACAATGGAAAGGAACTTTAAGCCTTCTCCTAATCATGCAATCTCGTTCTCCTTCTTCCATCCTACAACTCTGCTCTAGAAATTTTAAGTCTCTAATATTTCAAAAATTATAAAGTTTAAAAATAGATACAATGTACATACCTAAAGCTTTTCAACTCACTCCAGTCAGTCAATGCACCAATCACCAAATACTCCAAATGAGATCTTTAATAATCAACACAACATATTAAATTAGTTAATTAACATAGAATTAAAAACTTTGAGAAAAGAAATAGAATAATAAAAACAAACTAAACAAAAAAAAAACTAAACCGATTAAAATTCTCATTGATATACCACGAATACAATGGTAGTCTCTGGCGGCGAAATGGAAGCTCTGGTGATAAAAAAAAATGGCCTGGGACCGTAATAAGGAACAAGAGAGAGGGAGAAAGAGAGAGAGTTTTCCACGTAATGAGGAAAAAGAAAGGGGCATTCGCATTTTAGTG